>OY725353.1:18404134-20804134 GCA_963243735.1 Neocrepidodera transversa
GATATGGGAGGACGGAAGTTAAAGTTAACACCTTTATTTCTGAAGATCCTTCTATTATAACACTTACATCTGATCCCACAGTTTCGTTTTTTAACACCTTCAAATCCAAACTTAAATCCTTTTCCAACACTTTGTGTCTTTTCAACTCCAGTCCCTTTTCTTTATGTCCTATGGCTCCTACCACCCCCCTATTGTACGGCCTACCTAAAATCCACAAAGCCAATGTTCCGATTAGACCTGTTGTTAGATTTGTCAATTCCCCATCCTCCAGACTTGCTTCTTTTCTCAATAAAACTATTAAAGTTGTCACCTTATTTGAAAATCAATTTGCAGTCAAGAATTCATCTGATCTTACTAACCGTCTCTCTAAAATAAAAATTCCCCCTGACTCCATCCTTATTTCGCTTGATGTTTCGAACCTTTTTCCCAGCATACCCCCTTCAGAATGTATCCAACTAGTTAAAATTCTTCTTCGTAATAACAATATTAATCCTACAATTTCCAATGATCTTATATCTTTACTCACGTTAACATTAGACCAAAATTTTTTTCAATTTGATAACAAGTTCTATAAGCAAACTTCAGGTTTGGCTATGGGTTCTAATCTTTCTCCACTCTTAGCCGAAATTTTCATGAACAATTTGGAACTCACTTACCTGGAACATCCGACTTTCAAACAAAAAATTCTTTTCTATCCACGCTACGTGGACGACTGTTTTGTTTTATTTAAAGGTTCTTCAGACGATGCCCTCTCCTTTCTAGCCTATCTCAATACTCTCCACAACCGCATTAAATTCACAATTGAATTTGAGTCTAATATGTGCTTACCCTTTTTGGATATTTTGATTTGTAGGAACCCCTTCTCATCTTCGTTAAACTTTGAAATTTACCGGAAACCTACCACCACTGACTGTCTTATTAATTTCTATTCTAACCATTCTATGTCACATAAACTTGCTTCCTTTAACAGTTTTTTACATCGAGCCTTTTCTATTCCCCTCTCTCAACCTGCCTTTACAGCTGAACTTAATATCATTAAACAACTCGCTGTTAATAATAATTACCCCTTAGATTTGATTAATAAAATTTATTTTAAATATTTTTCTAAATTTAGATTGAACGATCACCTTTTGATTAACTCTACTCAGAACGACAAAACTTTTTCAGGCTCAATTCATTTTATTGGTAATATTTCTTATAAAATTTCACAAGTTTTTACCAAATACAACATCAACATTGCTTTCAAAACTAATAATAACATTCATTCTTTCCTAGTTAACACCAAAGACAAAGTCCCCTTTCTCCACCGCACAGGTGTTTACAAACTTTGCTGTGCCGATTGTACGGCTGTTTATATCGGCCAATCAGGCAGACGACTTGAAACTAGAATCAAAGAACATATTAGATATATTGATAAATACACAAATTCTGATATTACCAATACTCCTTCCTCTTTTGCTAACCATATTTTGACTTTCAACCATTCCTTTTCATTCTCGAATTCTTCACTCCTCCACTATTGTCCCAAAGGGAACAGATTGAACCTTCTTGAAATGCTTGAAATTCACTCGCATCTTAACAACAATAACTTTATTTGTGTCAACGAACAACTAAGACCTAAAGAAAACCACATTTTTCTAGCTGACAACTTTAAAGACATCATCTAATTATTAATTTTGTTTGTTTTTGATCCTTCCACCACACAGTTTTCCTTTTCCTTATTTAGTTTTGCTAACTCCTCTCTGTTTTCTACCTAGTAATTTTGACTTCTGTGTTTTCCTTTTATTTATTTTTCCACTTCTTATTTCCAACCTCACTTTTTCTTCTATTCCATAGTTCTTATCTTTCTTCTTTTTCCAATCTCATACTTTTTGTTTTTAAGACTCATTTGTGTCTTCTACCCAGTCTCATATTAGTGTTCATATCTCAATTATTTTATACACAATTATTTTATACACATTCAAATTTTTTGCGTTATTTCACTGTAAAAATTTTTAAGTGTTAGCCGTTTCATCTCCATGTTTGCTAATGGTCACACACTTAATGTCATTGTCAATTGTCAGTGTCCTTAGCCACTGTCATGTCAATTGTCAATGTCATTTTTGACTCCCATCTTGTCATGGTCGTACTACCGCATGGTATTCATTCGGTTACTTTAGCATTTAATTATTTTAAATTAATATGTGGTCTGAGATACCACGTCAACTACGCGTCTTTACTTCTCTGTCCTTTCTGGAAGGGTTGGCTTACAATCACGGCACTATGTGTCTTCATGGTAACATTTATTTGTTATCCTGTAGTCCTTAATGCGGACCCCCAATTCTTTAATTTTTTATTACCTTCTGATTAGTTGTTAGTTTTTAATGTACCACCTTATTAATTTTTTATGTTGACTTAACAACCGCGCGGTTGTGACTAAATTTAATGTTTTTTAATTTTTAATTTACGATACTAATGTTCGGTAAGTTGTACTATAAATTTTTTTTTTATATTGTCATATAATCATTGTTCTAATATTGTAGGCCTGAAGATGGCTTTTTAGCCGAAACTAGTTGCCTGTTAACAACCTACTTAATTATACTATGTGGTACTGACTTCGTGTTTTATTTATTAAAAATCTACAATATATTTGTTGTTTAAACTTAGTAAAATTATTTTGTATTTTAATGTAGACCAAAAAAAGTCATACTTACAGGGTGATCCCACTTGTAAGATGACTAAATCGACAAATCCACAATAGATACCAAATAATGGAAACTAGGTACATAATTACCTACTATTTTATAATAAAAAAATCTTACGTTTCGATATGGTTTATTAATTGGGTTTTCATAATACCAGGCCATTGGTTGTTCAAATAATAATATAAAATCTTCTTTGTTTAAGAAATGAAACGGTGATTTAAAAAACCGCTAAACTAGCATACAGTTTAAGACTTAAATGTTATACCTTGTTGATTTTTTTGTCTCTGAATTACTTTATCATTAACAATAAATGAAGGCATATGCCATTCAGTTTTATAAGAAGTGTCATTTGCAGTTATTTGTAATATTATAGAATAACTAAGTAGGTAATTATGTACCTAGTTTCTGTTATTTGGCATCTGTTATGGATTTAGTAATCTTACAAGTGGGATCACCGTGTAAGTAAGACTTGTTTTAGTCTACCTTTAAATACAAAAAGTGTACCATAATATTGCGCAGTATGTGGAAATAATTAATTTATAACATTCCCCTTGGTTGGTATTATTCGAAACAGCGGGATGGTCACTCTGAGGCTCTTATGTGTCTGTATCTCCACCATCTCTGTCCTTCACATTCGAATATCACGTAAGAGGCTGATTCGTCCGCCTCGTTACAGAATCTACAAAAAGGTTCTTGGATGAAGATTCCCTTTACTTCGTATTTATTTTTTGTTACCATAAAAATTGATATTTTATAGACCAAACGTCTAATATTTCGAAAAGTAACCATAGGATATAATTTTACCATTAGGAATTTTGAAAGAGAAGATCAAGATGTATCCTATATCAAATCTTCGAAAACATTGACGGAGATTTTTTTAAATGTAATGTTGCTCTATATTTGTAATGTAAAAATACATGTTTTATCCAAAAGAGGTCTGTGACAGCTTGAATCACCCTGTAACTATCAATAATTTTATTTTGATCATTAAGTATATATTTTGGCTCCATATATCAGTCGAAAAATTTCAAAAATATTCAAAAGGTACTTTTTGGTAGGCATTTTAAAAAATTTGGGATATTGAACTTCAACGCCCTATATATCGAAAACTAGCCATAGGATGGAATTGGGGCCATGGAGACTGTTGATCAGTACATCAAATATTACAACATATTAAAAATTAAGAAAATTTGACGGTGCTCCCGTTTCCATAAGAAAAGTGCGTGGTCCTTTATATTGCATTTTTATGAATAGAAATCAACATTTTTTCGTTCCTTTTTACAAAATCTATCATAAATAGCTATTTTTAGATTTTTTCTTACATCGTACAAAATACCCTATTGTGATCAACCGTTAGGAACAGGAAAGGAAAATTGTAATGGCAAAATTAGGCACTTTTTAATATCTACATATATTCCAATTTCACCCTGTACGTTATTAGCATATGGTTGAATTTTACCATTGCACATAAGAATCGTTTGCAAATAAATAGTAATAGTCCTAGCATAGACTAATATGTTGTACCTAATTTTACATTCAACTGTTATGGATTGTCATTTAATAATAATTGTCCACAACTATTATACAAATGCGAGAATTATTAGAAAATCTAATTAATTTGAAACATAGTCAAGTTTTAATTATTAGTATAAAATACATTATAATAATTAAGTGCAGTAAAGTCCTTATTTCCTTCGTTCTCGCATTTTCACAGTATCATTAATGACTTCATAATTATTTTCCAATAAAATTATTTAACATGAAAATAGAAATGGTGTCAGAATCCTCATGGTTTAATTTAATACTTACAGATATATTATATTTAGAAAATAATAAAATTAAATTTGAATATATAATTACTATGAACGCGAGGATTAACTTTGATATAAAAGTAATTATTTGTATTATTAATATAATATTTTATTATCAACAAAAAATTAATATAATTATATTAATCAATATTTTATTAACTGAATTTCAGATTTTCATTTTTCTAATTTTAAACGTTAAGTTTTCTTAAGTCTCCTTCATATTTCACGTTCTCGTTGAATTCTAGTTTTAGAAATTTACGACCGAAGTACTTTTTTAAGTTAGTTGACTACACAGGGTGGTGCAAAGTTGATTAAACACTATTGAGAGTTCGTTGGAAGTCGATTAGAAGATGCGTATTTTCAAGACGAATTCATTGGTTTTTTTTAATTAAAATATCACGTCCGGTTTCCGAGGTATTTAGGAAAAACCAAAATTGACGCTTTTCGTTTTATAAGTTAAAAAAAAACTTTTGAAAATTTATCCAGTGGCGTAGAAAATTGGAGGCAAAATATTCGGCCATACCCAACTGAAAAGCCATTCGGAAAAAGTTTTGAAAAAAAATGTATCGTCACAATGAAAGGATCGCTAGGCCAGTAACTCAGTGCAAAGGAACGTTAAAAAAATATGTGCTATTAAAAAAGTTACGGCGAAAAAACTGCTTTAATTTATTTACTTTATATTTTCGAACACTTTTAGGTTTTGAAAATTACTTTTTACAAAACTTTTAAATTTAAATTACAAAATTATTATTAGTTTTTTAACAGGTATAAATCTAAAATCATTCGAATTTAATTTATTTAATTCAATGCTACTATTATCGGCTGATAAATTTAACCTAGATATGGAAATGTTATTATAAACATCTTTCGTTCATGCGAATTCACAGTGGATAGGTTCACGTTTTCATCTTTATCCAATTATCATATAATGGTTTTCTTCATCTTTGACTGTATAAGTGAGATTTAACAGCTGTTTTTCATTCGTATTCTCTTCTTTACACGTTTGCAGTTAATGGCTTGACGATAACGTCATTTCACATAAGTGACGTCACGATCGTAATGGTGATGTTAAAATCACTTCAACTTTTAAAACTCTGCTACTCCACTGTTTAGTTCCCTTTTTTCTCAATAACGGCTCCCGCCAAGGTGAGCACCGTGATAACCTTCTCTTCCACTTCAACCGTCGAACAGTTAACATGTAAATTAATATAGTGCTTCGTTATCTACCTGTGTATGGTTTTAAACCTAAAATATAATGTCTAATGTGTGGAATTTAAGGTAACAGGTCTTTTCCATTTTATTACAAATATGCAAAGACCACGGGTCTATTTTATAATTAATCAATCATATGGATCATCGTGCATGAGAGTGGTGTTGCCAAAACTAACAGAACAATTTAGAATTCCTTAGGACACGGTCCAGGATATACCAAGGGAGAGCTCCTCTTATGGACACCCTTTTTCTGTAATTATATCTTTTTTATATGCGCTGTTGTTAAATGTATTGTGCTATATTCGGAACTATTTATGCCTTGTTCTTACTTTCATTTAAATGTACTGTATCAAACATTACCTATTTAATTGTTGTCGTTTACTAGTAGAATTTAATTGTTGTTTACTAGTAGATGAATTTCTGTTTCAATTGTTGTTGGTTACTATTAGATAAACATTGTTTAATTATTGTAAATTTATGTGTTAACCTTTAACGTTTAAAGTTTGCTGATTAAATCTTATCAGAAAGCAGGACAATATGTTTTATTGTCCCACGCCCCCTAAACGTGTAATAATTATAGGGTGGTCCTTCGAAATATTTATTCGACCACGCGATAGCTTATGTGTGATTTTTTGAACCAAACTTCTATTACAACAAGTCCACAAATCTACTTAATCGATTCACTCTGATTCACACAGGTGACATATTCAATATGTCAATGAGATGTAATTTGTAGTATTTCGTTCTCTGGAAATATACCTATATAATCACCTTCATTGATTTCTTCTATGATTTGATGTGAGGAATTCACTGAAATTTGTTGACAATTTTGGAGATTTGCTCCGTTGACAGTCTCGATTTTCTTCTATGGGTTACAGGAGATCTTCTTTGCAGAGTTACCTTGATTGGATCTTCATACATTCGTCATCTTGGTATTGAAATTCTTCATTTCTCATGGTGAGGTAGGAGGAAGGAGAGATAGTAATTGTTTGGTTTTCAGTAGGGATAGAAAAGATGTGGTAGTGATTAAATATTTCTGAATCAATTAAAAGGAAATCTGGAGCCAAAATTATTTTATCATATGTTATAAAACTCTTTGTTTCTACGATGCTGAAATAATTCAGATATACATTTACATAAAATAGGATTAATTTTTAATATATATTGTATAAATATCTCAGATTATGTATTTTAAATCATCCGGGATTAATATGCTTCGGTGAAGTGTTTTTAATTTAGTAAAATTTAATGGCTTTTCGCGAACTGGTAAAAATCAAAATTAATTTCAAAAACAGATAGAGTGAGTTTTTGAAACTGTACATTCCGACTATTACCATACATGTTTCATCCTTATAGGAATCATCAGTGGTACTTTGTCAGAATGCCTAGTTTCAAAAACCTACTCTGTGTACCCCAAGTATTTCTATGTACTATCAAAATGATAGATAGTCAGGACAGCTATCGTAAGATTGATAAGTACCAACCGAGCAAGTCGTTTAATAGGATAAAATCCTGTGAACGCGACTGACCAAGTACAACCTAATGCCCATAGGTGGTGGACCCATCCGCCTTCATAATGCATTAGGGGGGAGCGGGCACTGTAACAAAGTTACTTGTTTCCGTAATAATTAAAATATATAAATAAAATCGCGCACGGCCTAGAGTAGAATTATCTTAAAATTATGAGAGAAGCTTCGAATAAAAGACCAGTCGTACCAGTTGAACCTCAGCCCGACAGATGGAGACACTCTTATCTGTGCTTCTTAGACTCCGAAGTTTATATCGAGTAGGGCAATTCAAACCGTTGTCGGGAGCTGCAGTGGCGGCCACAGTTCGTTCACTTCAGCGACCTTTAGAGATCGAACCAGATCAGGCGTCCGTTCTACCCACCCCATCCCGCATCGTTTCATCACCTCCGAACGTATCTGTTCCATCTGCTCCGTATATGACCAATTCTACCCCTGAGTCTCTCCCGTTCAGAAATACTCCTACTTCCCTGTGGACCATACTGAGACAAACCGGCAGATGTCAGCAACCCCAATCACTAGAGGATCCACTGAAAGGAACAAAGAGTGTTGGCATTGTGGATAGATGCGACATGTGAGAAGCCAAAATATAGAGGCGCCCCGGATCTTTTGCTCGAGATGTAAAAGAAAAGAAATCATGTTCAGTGACTGCCATTATCCACGGTCGAAAGAACCGCTAAAACGCTGCCAAGAAATGAGACCTGTATAGCAACGCCCTTAAGATGCTGCTCCCTTCATACCGAATGAAGACAACAACCCTCATTTACCGGTCGACATGCCAAGTTGTACAAGGGATTCCGTTATTGAAAACGATGCTGCAAATTCCTATGTAAAAGATTGGATAGCCGAACAATGGAAGTACCCAGGAGAACCGAATGTTCCCGGTGACACAAGTATTGCCTGATTGGCAAAAACAGAAACATTAACCATCCCGGAAGCCTATCATGCACAGATCCAATCAGATGATTACCGTTTAGAATCAAATTTTGGACACATTTTGCTTGACAACTGCTCTGTCGTGGTGGATGCCTTGACCGTACCATGCTTTTCCATCGGTACCACTTAAGGACGATCGACAGGAAAAGATACCGCTCCACCCTCATAGCTCCAGATACCGAGGGTGGAAGTACAGAAGAAAACAGCACCGTGACTTTTCCCAAAGACAAACCTCCTGCCGATACTGTAAGCATAGGACCTGTAGATGTTCACACCCATTCGACTGAAGACACCAGCCGAAGAAGTCGCCGTAGAAGCCTTTTTCTTTTTAGTTATTTTGTAACAGGCTTACCTATCCCGAATATAGGGTTCGACCACTACACCTGATAGGATTTGTTTATATTTCATTGATTTTTCTAGTTAAGATTTTAAAAAAATGTATGTAATATTTTTTCCCCGTAGTAGGAAGGTTGTGTAACAAAGTTACTTGTTTCCGTAATAATTAAAATAAATAAATTAAATGGCGCACGGTACTGGAGTAGAAATAACTTAAAAATATAAGAGAAGCTTCGAATAAAAGGCAAGTCGTACAAGTTGAACCTCCGCCCGACAGATGGAGACACTTTCGTCTGTGCTTCTTAAACGCCGAAGTTCATATCGAGTAGGGCAATTCAAACCGTTGTCAGGAGCTGCAGTGGCAGCCATGGTCCATTCATTTCAGCGACCTTTAGAGATAGGTCAAGCGAAAGATAAGTCCATTTTGACCGGAAACTGGAGCCGACAGTCCGACCACACTATGCCAGCCAAGCCAGTCGTACCTGTTCTGTCCGTTAGACACCTTTCATTCGGATTTTTGGTAATTTAATAAAGGATTTTATTTACTTCATTTATTTTTTTTGGTTTTACACCTCAGCAGCAAATACCCAGCTAACTCAACCCAGTAGGGCAAGTAAGGACCGCCCTTCTGGCCGCTAGCGATTTTGGTCGAGACCATAACGACCCCTGGAGTTTTTCTTTCTCCACTGAAGCTGCCCGTGCAGTGGTCTTCACACTATAAACGGAAGGTGGCGCCCGAGGCAATCCGAAAGATAGAATAAGGCGCCAAAGTGACCCGTAATGAACGAAGTGTGTTACAGCACCTTGCAATAAAATCAAAAACAGATAGAGTAAATTTTAATGGGTTTTGGGTTTTTCTGTAGCAAATTATAACAGCGCAAACATATTTTTCTAATAATAATATATTTCTTAAAACCAGCTTTTTCAGGTTTTAAATTAAAGGTAATATTTCTTAAAAACATTAATCTAAATTTTTTGAAAAAATTTAATGTTGTTTTCCGGACTATGAAATAAAATTATAATTCATGTTATGCGGGTCGAAGATGAAGAAATTTAATTTTGACAAGAGTATTCATTTCAAAAAAAAGAGCTTTAAAAATGGCTTTGTTTTCTCTAAATATTCAAATTCTCTTTTATTAGTATCAAAGAACCAAATGAGAACATTAACTTTTTCATCAAAGATTTGGGAATGAAATGTTGTAACGAATTCGCTTAAAAAGGTATAAATGGTAGGTCGCATAAAAAGTTTTTTAATAGCTAATAATAAAATACCATCCAATCAAATAACTTTTATAAATAGAAAGAATAAAAACATTGTTTGTGTTAAAATTCAACTTTTTACTTAATATCGTTATAACATTTTACTAATTCAGTATCTGACTAAAAGTTTAGATATTGATTTAGTAATTATTTATCATGACTAAATATTTTCTGTTTTGTTACTAAAATTTAGAAAAACTGGTAAAAAATAAATCAAATTATTTAGTAAACATACATTTATTGAACAGCTTAATTTATTTGGATTCGACCCTCTTCTTTTTATGTTGCCGGATTTACCAATTGGTTTCGATCTCCAAACACGATCGGTTTAAAAAGTGCTCACTGCTGTCGTCGAGAGACCATCCACATAGCGGATGGTTTTCCCTTACTATTGATGAGTTGATTCCCTTAGGCTCAAGCTTCGTCTTAAAATTAATGGATGGTTTGTGTAATTTGAGTCTGGTGTTCTAATTATTCTTATATTTTTTTGGATTTAAACATTATTTATTTAAATTATATGAATGTTTTTAAATAGGTTCATTAAAAATTATTTAAATATTTATCAATGTGCTGTCCATTCCGTCCATTCCGTATTTTTTAATGCCATATTCAGTAATTTTGTTCATAGGTCTATTCAATTCTTCTATTATTTTTAACATTTTTGATCTTTTTATTAAACCTATGTTTCATTTTAAATTCATAAAAGTAACAAGGTGGAATTTTGAATTCCTATTTCACCTATTCCTGAATTGAAATTGGTATTCTATTATCGGCGGTATTCTACTATCTGCGTCAACAATGGCGGGCGATTTAATAATCTGCCAACGTTGCTCCCATAAATTTTTTGTAAACTCGTATAAATTATAGTGTTTAATTGTCAAAAATATTTTCATGCTTAATGTGTACGCGTAAAAGATGAAATACGAAAAGTTATCAACAAAAGTGATAGTACATTTTGGTTTTGTGATGTATGCAAAGTTGGTTTGTCTCAAAAAATAAATGAAAATAAATCTCTTATTGTGGAAAGTGAGTTTTCAAAACCTGAAAATTCTCTACTAGAATCCCTTAACTTAAAGTGCAGTAATGATCTTTTAAAAGAAAAACTCGAAATGTTGAGCATTAATTCTATAAATAATAATATTGGAAGTACAACCACATTATCTACAAATCAGCAAAAAACAACGTTAACTTTTTATAGTAATATTCTAAAAAAAATGCATATTCACTGGGTGCAGACAACTGAAACGATCCCACTGCTCGTAGTAGTCAAAAGTTCGTGAAATCATGCTCTTGTCATAAATAAACACATCAAAATTAAAAATAAAAATGGTTCATAATATTTATTGTGTTGTTAATTGCAAAAATACAGGGAGAAATAGTTAGTGCAAATTTTACACATTTTTAATAACTTTTGCCACTATGTCTCAATTCTTTCACATCTCTAACGTGACCAGCCGCGACAAGTTGCTTCCCTTTATCCATCGTTTGGGGTTGAAATGATATTTAATGAGTAATTAACTCAAATCCGGTTTGATTGAATAGACTCCAATAATTACATACATCATCGCCTAAAAATTATTTTAAAAGATAAATTATTGTGAATGAAAATCTAGCAGATATTCATAAATTTTTATTATTCTAGCTGTCATGTAATATTTGTTTGGATGTTACCGATTAACCTAACCTAAGAATCATAGTTTTTGATATTTATTTACATGTTTTATACTTACTTTGCTCATCACAACACGTTTTACAGAATTTTTTCTTTCAAAAATATAATCACATTTTTTATTTATATGCTTATTCTAATGACGTTTTTTATAAATAATTTTAATTTTTTATACACAACTTACATACTTCTCACAATTGTTGAGCATGATTTTATGCAACCATCAGATGGCATTTTCATCGCGCTCCCTGCCAATAAACAAACCTAGATTAGTGATTAAATAGCAAGTGGCATCCATTAGTAATGTTTATATTTTAAATGATAGAAACCATATAAACCCTGGTGATGAGAGAATTAGGATCTAGAGAATTAAAAAAATTAAAAGTGGAATAATTATTAAATGTGAGAACGAGCATTCTTTAAGGCGGCGTTAGCAAATGGATAAGTATAGGGAAATTTTTGAATATATAAGATGGCCTATCCAGGCAATAAATATATGCGGATTTGCTTTTATAATATTCTAATTGTATTAAACTAGTTCTTGAATATATTAAAAAGTGAAAAAAAATAGGAAAATGGAAAAAACAATGGAATTGTGAAAGGGTATCAAAAATCGCTATATAAACTATTTCAGGAAGTAGATTGTTTTCCGATTAAAGACGATACATAAAAGATGTTTCATTTTTTGCTTTCATTTACAAGTCATAATTTGAACCATGGAACATTACCAAAATACATCAGAGGCCTGTTTTACACTTTACGTAAAAAAAAAAAAAAAAAAAAAAAAAACCACTGTATATAATTTATGTCGTGTGATTTCAAACGGCGAACGCTAACAGGATTTCGACTTAAAAAATCCACCCTTCCGATAAACAATATTAAAATTGAAATCTTGTATGTATGTCCACCAACGGGCTACTCGAGGTAAAATATCCTTCTTCGTTGCAGTCAACTTTCTCATTGCAATCGATTATTAGTATGAACTGAATTCCGAGCACGTCGACACAAAAATATTTCATTGAATTAACGACTGCCAATGTTTCGCTTGCTGAAATATCCAATAACTCGCTTATTACCCTCTAACTTCTGCATCAGGATCCCACCGTATCCAATACTGCTATCATCGGTGTGCAGTTCAGTAGGCAGATCATTCAATTATATATCTTATAGCAGATTCCTGTTCTTCACTCCAACAAAAAGTTTCATTTACACGCGTTAGATTCGTAATGCTTGCAGTACGAGAAGCAAATTCAGGGATGAATTTTCGAAAATATCCTGCCAATCCCATCAGTTGACGAACCTGCTTAGTTGTAGCTGGTATCGGGGAGTTTATGTGTGCTTCAACTTTTCGTAAGCCCGGACGAATTCCTTCAGTCGATATTTCCCGACCCAGATGAATGATAAAAAAATATTATGTAAACCTTCAACCTTTAACAACAAATATATTTTCTGACCATTGGGTACCTAAGACTTAACTAGGTCATAAAATTTTATTACCCTCAAACTATTTTGAAGCCCTAAAAAATTCGAAACACATTGAGAGTGTCATTTTATATAAAATAAAATATTTCACAGATGGTTACCATATTTTAGATCTCGTAAATTTGTCGTAACCTACGCAGACCTTTTCTTTATCATAAAAAAGTTAAACGTTTATACTGCTTGCTAGTTTATTTTTCTCGGAAATTCAGAAAAATATTGTAAAGAAATATCAACGAGATCAAGTCGGATCAAAAGTTTTCTTTTTTAAGACATAACTAGAATAAAATAACTAGAATAAAAAGTACTTTTTCCTTTTTATATCACGCTCCTTCTAAAATTTATTTATTAATTTGATAACTATACGTGGAATTACTCATGCATCTTTAATTTAACAATTAATTACTTACCACGTTGCTATGAAATTAACTAGACTGACAGTTTACACCATCAGAAGTGTAGTGGGATTTGCATGGGCCATGGTACATCAATTTATAAAGACTTTCGAGTTTCTTGAGACGAAGGAACCGAACACTAATACAAGCTGTAAATACAAAACTGTTTTTTTAGCTAGAATTATTGATTTGGGTTATTAATAAATGTGATCAAAGAGAAAAGAACAAACAATTTCAAAAGACAAAACAAAACCTTACAAGCTTACGCTGATGTTTGAACAATAACTAAATTACCGATTTAATAAACGTGGCTTTAGGTATTTTTTATTTTATATTCGTTGTTTTATTTACGATGCAACTAGTTCATTTTTTTATTGAATAGCCATCATAAAATCTGAATGTTAAACAGAAAATTAACGCCATTAATTTTCATTGTTTAAATCAATTTACATTGAATTTGTGAATATCCGGTTTAGAGTTTTATTCAAACAAAACGTTTTATCTTCATCATATTTTTTTTGTGTAAATATGAAACTAGAATTATTTTGCATTTTTTGTATAGTGTAAATTATTATGTCTCTGTATTTAAATTTTGTGAATAAAATTTTAACACAATCTGTAAAAACAAGTTAAAACTGGATTCTCTTTTTGTAATTGAAGACTAAAAGAGCACCACAGACATCAGATAATTTATATTATTATAAAGATAAGATATGAACTTTTAAGTATATAAAAAAAATCGGCTGTGTGACTCCAGAAGTTTCCCAGGTCATCTGTGGAGAATAGGATTATTTTATTAAAAAAAACAAAATTACTGAATGGGAAAGTAAAATGCTGTAAAAATAAAATAAGTTGATAAAAAAAATGGGTAAATATTGCAAAAATGCGCAAAAATTTTTACCAAGATAACGAATTATTTCCAAAAAATGATAAAAAATTTCTAAATTTCAGCAAAAATTAAAACGATAATGAACAGAGTAAAAATAGGCAAAAATCAAAATAAAGCAAAAAAGAAAAAGAGGACTAATAAAGGAAAAAAAAATAAAAAAACGGTAAAACAAAAATTAACAAAAAGTATAAAAAAAGCCAAATAAGACAAAGTAGAGGGAAAAAGCAAAAAACGCCAAAGTACGTAAAAGGATCAGAAAAGGACAAAGACGCCAACAAAAGCAAAAAAAAGGCAAAATACAGAGAAATAAATCCCAAAAAAGGCAAAAAGCTCAAAAAAAATGGCAAAATTAAGCCAAAATTGATCCTATAATCATGGGAAACTATTGGGAGTTCAGGAAAAATGTTTGATAAAAAAGTTGTAGGGAATTTTATGCTCTATAACATTTTGCACTGAAGCGCATTGTGTGTTCAAAATAAAAAATAAGACGAAAAGCCCAAATATGCATATTTTTCGCCCTTTTGCGGCGAAACTATGGATAATTCGAAAAAAAGTTACATACAAATTTAGTGCTTTACAACTTTGCACTAAAAATTTTGGAAAAACTACGGACAAACTCCATGCACATCTACTGGTGCAGCTATTGGAAATTCTGTAGGACATTTTATGAACTTTGCATTACAACATTTTCCACTGAAGTGTATTGTTAGTCCTTAAAATTTGGAAAGTCTTTCATGTTTATTCAATCAATGTCGGTCTTGAATTGAAAACTAATGGTCGGATTCGAGACACACACCAATCCATCATACAAAATTTCAGCTAGATTCGTAAAACCGTTCGGCAAGTACCGTGAAAGATTACACACAGACACACAGACAGACCTTACACTGAAAATGATTTAAATTTTCTTGGGGGATCTCAAAATAGATATTTCCATCGGTGTCTCGATTTTTTTTTTCTCGTTCACTTCCCTCTGTTGGAACCGGGAAAGTAATATATACCGGCATAAAAAACAAAAAAGCAGCAAATAAATATTAAAAAGCGTCGAAATAATTAATAATGATAACAGGGGAAATAAGTGAAAATATAATAAAAACTTAACGTATATGTGGAGACGAAGAAAAGAAATTTTCAATACACGATATAGACTACTAGAATTTGATTGTTCTGACTGAGAAGGTAAAAGAAGAATTTTTAGCATGGGAAAGGCATTTTAAAGTCAGTATCAAAAGGAGAGGGAAATCAAGAAGTTGAGAAGGGACATGACACCAGGAAATTAAGAAGGGATATCAAAATAGTCTGAAATTAAAATATAGAGCGCAAGAATGAAAATAGGGTATCATAGGAAAAAGGAAACGTAACATCATCCATTTTAGATGCTTTTCAGCCATTTGGTAATAAATAGAAGATGAAGTTAGATTCCATATCGATTATTTTTAGATGGGAAACTGTATCCTATGATACCTCGTATGAATGATCTCATTAGTTATAATACATTTCTAGACTTTTATATCTTTAGTCATTTAAAGGGGCATATATATTTCGTAGGCACTATAAATATAGAATCTTGTTTTGCTTCATATAATATACAGTTTATTCTTGATTTAAAAATTACAGAGGTTAAGTTAGGTTTACTTGTAAATGAAAACATGGGATTACGTACGGTTATTATGCATTCGTTTACTAAAAATTTATCTGTTGTAAAGTGATGAGATCTAAAAAGTTATAACTACTCTAAAATAGATATAAACTGTTTTTACGATTCCCAAGTGCTTTGTTAAACCAAAAATAGCTTTCTTTTTAGTACATTTTATTCAGAATTCTATATGCCTAATGCTATGGAGAGGCAACATTGCTGAATATATAAATCCTTGCTGTCTTTGTGTCCTATATAATATATTGTTATTTCATTTGAAACATCATCAACATTCTAACGGTGTTTCACTTTAGAAATAAAATATTTTTTGTTTGGCTTTTTGCTTATGCAAAGCTTGATTGTATTGCCTTAATGCATCTAATTACACAGCCATACAATAAAAGTTTATTAGCACGAAATAATATATATGGAGCGAAAAAACTGTTTTACTTCGGTCAGCATATATTAAAATTATGAAAGAAATTTAAAAATTTTGGTTTTCTTAAAGTGATTTTTCACGACGTTTTAATCCACAGTCGGTCTGGATGGATCGATGGATGGATGAATATGTTGTCCGATTTTAAAAATTCTTTCGTCAATCCTCTTCTCGTTTCTAGGAGAGAAATCCTATTGTTTTTGAGTATTCTACCTGTAGTAAGTGGGGAAAAACTGGAGGTGGTTGAAATTTCAAAAAATTCATATATTCGCTATTTTTAAAAATATTGAATCAAATCATGAGACTTTTTTCATGTTACAATCATTATAAAATTAATTAAATTGTTTGTTCTTATGTATAATTTTGGTGCTGTTTTATGTATTGTGTGGTTGAAAGGTGATAAGTAAGTGTCATATGTAAGTATGACAGGAATAAAAACTGAAGATAAGGTTCTAAAAATAAAATTTAAGGTTGTTGTTATTGTTGAAAGGAGGGTTGGCATTGGAGAATCCGTTTGCCACAGAATGTTGGTATATTATAAACTTAAATTTATTATTCAGATGTCAAGTTTGATATTTCTTAAAAAGTTTACTGGTGCATCTAAGATGCTTTTAGAGTTAAGGCATAATAGGTGTGTGAGGTTTATAGGCATCATTATGTTGTTATCAGAGAGGGTTTTAAAAAGTGTTTGACGGCTTTGACGGTAATTTCTACATGAGAACAAAATGTGATTCAGATCGGCTAAGGATTCATTGTCGCATGTGCAGAGGTCAGTCTGAACAAGACCAATTCTGTGTATGTGTGCGGGAAATCTGCCATGATTTAATTTTAAGCGTGTGATGGTGACGGAGTATGCCCTGCTTACTTTGTAGTCACTAATATGTGGAACGCGACTTGGCAAAGTGGAATGAATTAAAGTATAGTGATTTTTAGACATTTCTACAAATTTTTTCCAATTACTTTCCCATTTTTTGTGTACTCTTTTTTACCAGTATTAATAATGTCCTTCAGGTTATTAGGTTTTCTAAAAACTGAAAGAGTTGTGGCTTCTTTTGCTGGGCCATCGACTTTGTCATTTCCGGTGATGCCGCTGTGGCCTTTTACCCATATAAAGGTGACTTTTTGATTTCGATTAAATAGAGTGTAGAGTAATTTCTTAATGTTGCATATGTCTGAGGAGGTAGAAAAGCTGTTAAAGGCAGGGTTGATCATTGATTCAAGAACAGACCTGGAATCTGACAGAATTAAAGCATTGTGGTTAGAGTTTTGCTTTAATAGCCAATTTAAAGCACTTACAATTGCCAACATTTCAGCAGTGAATATGGAACAGTGGTCTGGTATTCTATGCTGAATGTGCGTGTTAGTGTCTGCTATGAAAACGGCAAAACCTGTACCATCTGAAGTTTTCGAACCGTCAGTGTAGATCTTTAAGAAATTAGCGTAATTGGATAGGAGTAAATTAAGGTAAGCCTAATTAGCAGTATGGATTTCGTTATATGTTGGTAATATAACAGTTGGTCTTAACATTGCTTCTGAAAATTCGAGTTCGAAAATAGGTAGTTTCTCATGGGGAGATATCAAGTGGGTATAATTGTTGTGTATGCATCGGCCAAGGGTGGGCTATTCTTTTTAATCCAAAAATTGTTAGTAAGATTTTCTATAAATATTTGGTAAATTGATTTATGAATCGGATTCATAGAATGAAAACTTTTTAGTTGACAAATCTTCTTAAAGACTAGAAAACCACGTCTAATATCAAGAGAAGGCTCATGTGCTTCTGCTAAAATTGCTTGGGTTGGTGATGATTGTAATGCACCAATACATATTCTCACAGCATTATATTGTATTCTGTCGATTTTTTTTAGATGAACATTAGCGGGGGAGCCATACAAGATGCAGCCATAATCAAGTATTGATCGAATGTATTCCCCGGTAGAACAGGAGGCCGATATTGGGATCGGCACCCCATTTAGTTTTTGAGACACATTTTAACATATTGATACCCTTTTCACATTTACTCCTGAGATGGTTAATATGACTGCTCCATAGCAGCTTACAATCTAAAACTATACCCAAATATTTGTATTCTTTTTTACAGGTATTTCTAAACCACTCAGAGTAATTTTATCAGGATTAGGGAGTCTGTGTCTTGTAAAAAAGACAACTGCTAATTTTTCTGGAGATATTGTTAATGAGTGCTCATAAAACCAACTCTTAAGACAATAGGCAATATATTTTAAAACACTAATACATTGGTTATAGCTATCCTGTATTGTGTAAAACCAAAAATCATCCACGTACTGTATGCATTTAACTTCTGAGTCGAGAATACAATGTAAGCTGTGAGTGTATTCGTTAAAAAGAAGTGGGCTTAAGACAGCACCTTGAGGTAGGCCGTGATCTACCACCCTGGGACCATGCAAGACATTATTTTGATCCTTGATATAGATTTTTCGGTTTCTAAACAAGTTAACGGGGTTTTGAGAAATTTGGTGGGTGTAAAAAATAAGATAAGTTCTTTTTTTATTTATGTTTGGCTTATTGTTTTTTTTATAAACCAAAAAGAAAAAGTAATAGGTCTGGCATTTTTTTATGGTCAAAATTCCCCAAAAATATTTTGATCATTATAATGAATTTTGTGATATTTTTCTTTTATGATACTTGTTGGTATTAAAGGAGTCGATTTATTTTTTTTTGAATGGATCTCACCCTGAGAAAATAGTAAAAAAAAGAACATACCAATTTAAATGATTTCACAACGTGGGGCTTTCTGAAATCGAAGGCACCACACACCAATTTAATTGGCGCCCAACGCACTACGAAGGCACTACGAACCAATTTAGTACATTCGCTTTGCTACTTAATAATGAAAATATATCAGTCTCAATTTGACCACCAGTCGAGTTATTTTCCAACAAATCTTACCCCAGTGTGATATTGCGAAAAATGTTTAACAAAGTTTTTTGCAAGTTCCCTGGATTATTCTTCGAGATTTTCATCAGGAGGTGAGTTCAGTGTAATTATCCTTACTTAATTTTTGGATTGGTCAGATTTGTTGTTACCTAACGGGCTATTTTGTTAGGTAGCCATGAACACCACATACACACATAGATACATCCGTTTGGGGTACATACTGAATGTATACTCATTTTTTCCTACTTTTTCCACAGTCTTTTTCTCTACTTTTTACTATTTCTTTACGTGTCAAACTTTTTATTTTCCACTATCTTTCCAACTTTTTTTCTGTTTTTTTAATAATTTTTTTGTTTCAAGATTTTTTTCCTACTTTTTTATTTGAATTGTAATCTATCATCAACTCCTGATGATGCTAACATAGTTAGCGAAACGTACCTAGAATGTTAAAAAAGTGTAGTTTTGGTTAGTGATAACGATATTGTTCGACATACTTTTTCATTAATTTTTTATTTCACGTTTTTTTTTTCAACTTTTTTCCCCACTCCTTTTTCATTGCTTTTGTATTTTTTTTTATATCTTAAACTTGCTTTTTCAACCGTTTTAAATACCGTTTTTCCCCACTTTTTTCCCATTTTCCATCACTTTTTTCCTCTTCGTTTTTCCCCACATTCTTTCCCACTGTTTCTCAAACTTTTTTTCTCTTATTTTTTACTAATATCTTTGTTTAAACCTTTTCTTTTCCCACTGTTTTTCCCACTTTTTCCCTAAGTTTTTATGAATAACTGTAGGTTTCCTTTTTTTCCCCACTTATTTTTCATTATTTTCACCAAAAATTTTTTTCCTTACTTTTTTATCAATTTTTGGGTGTTTCAACATCTTATCCCATTTATTCCTCGATTTTCTTTTCATTTCTCCCTACCTTTTTTCCCACCTTTTTACACCATCTTTTTCTCTTACAATGTTTTATTAATTTCTCATGTTTTAATTTTTTGTTTTTCAACTTTTTGTCCCTTTTTTTCTTATTTTCCCCCACCATTTTTCTACACTTTTAAAATTTATTTATGTTTCAAACCTTTTCTTTTACCAATGTTTTCACTTTCCTTTCCCATTTGTTCCACCACTTGTTTTTCTCAGTTTTTTCCCAGTTTTTCCCCACTTCTTTTTCACCAACTTTTTTACTTATTTCTTTGTTTCAAACTTTTTTTTCTCCCATTCTTTTTCTGTCTTACTTTTTACAAATTTTTTTCTCAACACTTTTCTCATTTTTTCCAACTTTTTTTCCCACTCTTTTTTCCACTTTGCCTCGCCGGAAGATTCTGCAGCACGATACAGGAGTAGCCGGAGCCGGTTTTTCAATTTATCGCTACAGTTGGGATCAAACATAGCATACGACAAACAAGAGAAAAACGGCAATATTTTTTCGAAAATTCAAAATGACTTTGAGGTCAAAGGCCAAAAATTAATATTATTTTAGAGGTTTTTAACGAGTCTATTGCCGTTGGCTGTTGGTCACTACCTATAATGTATTTCAATTGGATATTATCACAGACAGACAGATGGTCGTTGTATAGTTTTTTTTTCGAAAGCTCTTAAAGTAATCTAGTGGAGGTGGTAGCAGTTGGAGTTGAGACTTGCATATATTTTGTTCCTTACCTGTATAGAACTTCATGGGAGAAAGGTTTTGTTTTTTTTACAAAAACGAATTATTTTTTTAAAATTATATATTAAATTTTATCACTTTTAGTAAATTTGCTAAATATGAAATAGGATTCAAAATCTAAACGGTTGAATTGAGTTTTGAAAAATGATTTTTAAGAACCTCTTGAACCCTTTAAAATTATGTAAATAGCAGTGAATTTTTTTTCATATTTAGATCAACTTCATAATAGTCATATTATACGCAAGAATTTTATCTATTCGTTTAAAAAAAGTATATTAAAATAGATCTTCTTGGCATGTTATACAGCTGGTAAAATTTTGTGCTTTACATAGGCAGAATAAGTGCCGCACGTCATTCTGAAAATTATGTCAGCTGAACATTAATTTTCAATGGTGTGGTGTGATGTTTATCGATAATAGTAACGCCGTTTATTCAAAGCACTGAAGACATGCCTTATAGAAATATGGCGTCCTTGAGTGTTCGCTTAAAATGTGATTCTTGAAGGGGATTTGTCGTCGTCGACTGCTGCATCAAGCGAACCTTGTTGTCATATTGCATACTCAAGATATAAAGTACAAAGATTTACAATCTGTATGTCGAGCATTAATAAATAATAATCTACACATGTGTACTAATTTGTGAATAAAATACCAGAATTTAAAAAATGTCACTGAATACAAAAAATTTTATAATTTCATATTATATGAAACTTTATAATTAATTTTGAAGATATAAAAAAATCCAACGTGTTCATTTCAAAGCAGAGAGATGCCAATTCAATTCAAAATCCACAAAGACAATAACCGTATCCCGATCACTACGCGATTATTGCAAGTGTAGTATAATTATCTTCTCAAACAATTTATCGCTTTTAAACAATACAAAATTTCGCCCGAAGATGATGTAGGCGTGACAATCGTTTGAATAATTTCATTCTGCAAATACGCCACCCGGTCGTTGTGGATGTGGCTATATATAAACCGGGTGATGTGCAAAATATAACGATCTATAGAAAATTTTAAATTAATAATAAAGTCTGAGATTAAAGAGAATATTACCAGGACGTTCCGCAGAGAAGTGTACTAGGCCTCTTCGTATTTCTGGTATTTATTAATGATAACTTCCAATGGAGCAATATTGTGAGTGCTTTTTTCCTTGTGTAAATTTTTGCATAAAATGATTTTTGTAGACGTTTTAAACCACCCACAACACCATTGTCGGTCTTGATATATGTGGAGGCGATAACTAAAGAACCAGTCGTCGGATTTCAAAAATTCTTTAGCTAATCGTCTTTTCGTTTCTATGAAAGTAATCTTATTGATTTTGGTCTGTGCATTCATTATTTCTGGTACTCCAATCCTTGGAATATTAAAATAAAGCAAAAATATGTTATGCAGTTTCACCACAGAAAAAAATATCAAGTCACCTATGAAACCCATGAACAACGTTACTCTGATTTAATCTATTTAATAGACCAAAATGTCTATATATTTCCTGGTGCGTTCAGTTCTTGTGTTTAATGTTAAAGTGAATTTTTCGAGCCGAAGTACTAAAAATATCATGTGTTTTTAATCCGTGGAATTAATTTTTTATTTATTAACTTTAACACGCTGTGTTTCGAAAAGGGAAGTTTTTGGCAAAAAGAAATTTTTTTTTAACTACGGACTAAAATATACTTTTTTTCGTGGTAATAAAAGTTTTTGTTTTCTGTCTGACTGTGTTTTCAACGCAGCTAATTTCGAGCTAAGAATATTTCCTGTTAATAATGGATAACGCTAGTTTTCATAGTCGTTTAGGAGAATCAATTCCAAACAAAAGTAGGACAAAGGATACATTTATAAATTGGATTTCAGTTAAACCGAAAATTAGTATTGAGCACCAGAAAAATTAGAAAAATATGTCGATTAAACAAATACGTCTTATTTTTGTTGGCATTTTAATCCAATCGAAATGGTTTGGTCGAAACGAAAATTTGACAAGGAAAATTTTATTTTAAAAGCTACATTAAACCTATTAATAATTATTCCTTAAACACATTGGAGAAGCATACGTGGGATATACCGAAAAAGGTATTTTTGATGAGTTTTGAAAACAAACTTAATGTAATGTCTATAAAATCAATTAGTTCTTATACTTTTAACTTTATTTTGTATTTGCATAATTGATTCATATTTTGGAAAATAAAAATGTTATAATATGTTTTTGGAAAATTTACCGCCATCAATTCATCGCCGTCAGATCATCGGTATCAATTCACCGCCTCAGAAATTCATCTCCTCATCAATTAACTAATGATCTGAATTCAGAGGAAATTTATTACACACACAAAATATTAAACCCAGGGGAATACATTAAGGTGAGTTTTAGATGGGTTGAAAATTTAATAAAATCGTAACCTGAATACGCCGAAAAAATTTAATACTTTAAAAAAGCCTGTTGGCGTGACCCATGAGACACCACGTGAAGGTCGGTTTACTAGTCTCCCTCTTTTATATTTTATACAGTTTTCTATTTTTTTAAAATTGTTATACATTTTTTTATTTGTTGTTTTTATACATTTTTTCATTCTTACGTATTTATTCAAATTAGTCTATGTTTGGAACGTGGTGTTATGTGCTATTCCACGTAAGTAGTCGAAAATATTCATATCTGGATTGTATGTACCTACTACTCTTTGTAAACCTCTGGCACTACCACAGAATTTTTTTCTTAAACCCTGGAAGTTCTTCTCCACTGAAACACTGCTCTATGCGTAGTTCGTTTAAACTTTGTTCCCTTTTAATGGTCGTGATGAATTTCCAAATATTTAGATGATTTGCAGATACTTGTTGCCCAAATGCCATATGCCATTCTTCGACAGAATCATCTGTTTTAGGCAATCCTAGTAAAACTGCTTGGTAACAATTCCACACATCATGATGAAATTGTGGTGATCTTCGCTGCTGACGTCTGCTCGGACGTCCTATTCACGTGTCTTCGCAATAATCGACGATTCCTTGTATTTCAGGTGGAACTGTATTCGAAAATGTCAACAACGGAGTCGATTGGAAGAAATGCCAAGGTAGATAACAAACGAAGATTTAGAGCCAAATCTGCTTCAGTTTCGTAACGTTGTATTAAATAGTTGAATATTTCGGAAAATACTTTGGCAGAAATGGAAGCAGCAACCTTGATGTCTAATCCGTGGAAAATCTGCTTTAACTGCGTTTATTATCGCTTTTTTGCAATCGGCAGTTATAGTAGTAGATGACACAGATAATTCGAATTCTTTTATTTTTGATTACGCGGCGAATTGATTAGGCGGTGAATTGATTACGCGGTGAATTAATGTCGATGAATTGATGAGGCGATGAATTGCTGAGATGGTGAATTGATGGTGATAAACTGACGGCGATAAACTGATGGCGGTGAATTAATGGCGATGAATTTACCGGTGAATTTTTTTAAATCATTTGAGGAAACAGGCTAACTCAAATCAAATAGAAAAGTAACATCTATAGACTTTTCGCATCAACCTTTAAATACCTACCTTCAGTAATTAAAATATAGATAATAGTATACAGTATTGTGTTCGTGTGGATATAATCGAATGTTTTAAATAATATTGGAATGATAAAATACATATAAGTGTAACAAACATAAGATATTCATTTTGTTTTATAAATGTTTTATTAAAACAAATATGAATTATGATAAATCTAGTTTAAAAGAAAATAAAACTTACGCTTAGTCTTTCTACTTTATATTTCCTTAAGCTCTTTATAGGTCGTTTTTGGCGTGTAACAAAGTTACTTTTTTCCGTATTATTTAAAATATATAAATTAAATCGCGCACGGCACTGGAGTAAAATTAACTTAAAATTGTGAATGAAAGGCCAGTCGTACCAGTTGAACCGTCGCCAGGCAGATGGAGACACTCTCGTCTCTGCTTCTTAGACGCTTAAGTCCGTATCGAGTAGGGCAATTCATTCCGTTGTCGGCAGCTGCAGAGGCAGCGAGAAGCCAGACTTGCTGTGGCCGTCCCAATTGGAACAGCAGTGCAGTCCGTCGACCTTTAGAGATAGGTCAAGCTGAAACCAACTTCAGTTATATCCGGAGTCCAGAGCCGTCAGTCCGACTACACCACGCCGCCAAGCCAATCGACCGTTACACACCTTCTCTCCGCCGGATTTTATTGGTAATAATAAGTTTTATTTATTGAATTTTATTTGTTTTGAGTTAACATCCCAGCAGCTAATACCCAGGTACTCAAACCCAGCAGGGCAATAATGACCGCCCTTCTGGCCGCCAGTGATTTTGGTCGATACCATAACGACCCCTGGAGTATTTCTTTCTCTACTGACGCTGCCCGTGCAGTGGCCTTCACACTCTAAACGGAAGGTGGCGCCCGAGGCAATCCGAAACCTGAACCAAGGCGCCAAAGTGACCCGCAATGACCGAAGTGTCGTCGCAGGCGATTCTGTTCTACTGCAACTGCGGCAACGATCTTAAGTGACGTGAGTTTATAAGAGTGTCTGCGTGTGCTTTTTTCGCGCGACTGGCATTGGTGATTCTATGGAACTTGATATTGCTCTTAAAGGTACTTCAGTTTTGTGAATTTTTGTTAGTCCATATAGTGTAGGTAGGAGCGCTTCAGTACTGCATATTTTCTTCTTTGTCTCCTGTGGTAATGACGATTATTTTATCAGTTTAGTAGTTTTCCTAATATCTTCTCTGTTGGATTTTTCGGTAATTTTTTGTGTCTTGATAAGCCAAATCATTAGGTTTGTTCTTGTTATCCGAGGTGTTATGACGACTGTTAAATTTTATTTGTCTCCTGGAAGACTTATGAAATTTTCATCCGCATTATGACTTCTCACCTCTTCAAAATTACTTGCAGATCCACTCCGTACCTCTTTCATGGCATCAGTAGGTAGTTTTCCAATTCCGGCTTCTATATTGGCAATGATCTCTTCTATAGATAGTGTTCAAGGAGATAAGCTGAAATGTTCTTTTTTGGCAGGTAAGCTCGTTTCACCATCCGTGAGTTTTCGTTTTGATAAGTTGATAACAGTTTGTTTTAAATCTGTTTTTGGAGACTCGAATTGTTTTGTCTGGATTTTATTGTTTTTTCCCTTCTATCAGTCAATATTTGTAGAGTTGTTTCCATTGAATTGAGTGTTATTCTTTAGATCATTTTCCAATATTCCCATTCTAGTAAATAATTTAGTTTTAAATGTAGTTTGAACATTTGTCATCCTGTCAAAAATTCCCATGGCCAATGATGTCTTGATCATCCTTTTTGAATATAGAAATTTTGTTTGGTCTGTGTATCTCGGCAACGTAGAAAAAATATTAGGGAACTTAATATTTGGTCTTTTTTCTTGCGTGAGGTTTCTAGTCTTTGACTGGTAAGTTTCCTCCTCGTACAGTCGACTAATGTAAGAATGTAAGATTTGACAGCCGGCATCAATGTAATTGTTTATTTCCAGGCTGTTATGCCGTGGTCTCCTTTGGTTATTATTTTCAAACTTTTAGAATGCAACTGTGGCAGCCATCTACAGTGGCATGGTAAAGTAGTCTTTGTCATGTATTAACTGAAACTGAAATCTCCTTCGCTTTGAATGTGCCATTGATATGGGTTGTGTGCGCATTTTTTGCCCGACTGTTGTTTGGCTGTTTAATTTTTGCGCGCTTCCTAGTCAGCTTCGACGTCCTCTCGAAGAAGTAGTCAGCTACATAGAGAGTTTTTTCCAGAGCCCGTTAACCTTTTCCGACACTTGCAAACAACAACATATTTTCAGTGCAAGCAAACGTTCTTTAAATAAATTGATGGAATCGTCAAAGGAAACTCAATAAGTCCAGTTCTGGCTAACCTTTACATGGAAAAATTTGAGTAGAGAGCCATCCGCACTGCTGAAAAATAATCAAAACATTGGCTGAGATATACAGGTGACATTCTTGTAGTCTGGAGTCATGGAACAGAAGACCTACAGATCTTTCTAAACCATCTGAACGGTTTTCACCCCAATTCCTTTCTTAGATGTATTAGTCAATATATGGAAAAGATAATAAATTAGGCCACAGAATATGTATACCTAAAGAAAATACACTGAACCGAAAACATGGATTCAACCATCATCCAAAACAAAAACGAACCATCATCAACAGCTCAGTTAACAGAGCTTTAAACATATATGAAGCAAGATATTTCAACGCTGAAATGAAACACCTAACAATAGTGCTACAATTAAACGGATACAACAAGGAAGCCATAACTTGTGCTACGCACCTAATGGAGAAGAAACCCAATCCTGGTGAAGAACAATACCAAGAAACTGTCTATCTTTCGTACATAGAAGGTGTCACTGACCGGATTGGGAAAATCTCAAAGAAAAAGAAAATCACCACCATCTACAAACCAACAAAGAAAATATGAGAGTATGGATGACCATGGATAATCCATCACATCAGCAGGAGTTTATCGTGCACTTTTGAAAATGTGTACGTAGGATAAACGAAGAGACGGATAAGCATATGAATAACAGAACATAAGCGAAGCTGTCGTTTAGGACAAACCAAAACGTCTGCAGTTACCGAACACATATTGTCCGACACAGACCACAAGTTCCTTTTGTAAAACACCGAGCTGCTAGCAACATAACGAGAACTTTAATAGAAAGGAATAAATAACCTAGGATCTGGCGCACAGCACTAGATAGTGCAAAAATATAACCATCCAATACCAGTTACGCCAATACCAGTTACTCCAATAAATGGCCCACTCGAAGCGAAGGAAGTTTCAATGGTTAGGTTATTAGTTACATTAATAAGTTTACAAAATTAAATATAAAGTTGACAAACTTACTTTGCATTAAGACTATCATGTACATATTCTACTTGTGCTATCTTTATTTGTTGATTTCCTCTTGTTGATGTCATAAGAAATTTTACTTCCCTTAATGGAAGTTCACAAATAATACATCAAATTTTATATCTACGTAACTTTTAAAAATATTCCTGGTTGTCATTCTTCGATATGTTGATTCTGTCAGATTTAATCTCGCTATACAGTATCACAAAATAAATGCAAAAATATTTTCATGCTGTATGTTATATGGAATGTATAGCGAATTATTAATAAAAAATGTTTTCATAAAAACATAATTTTAGTATTTAATTTATTTACATATTTGGATAACAACACAAGTTTTCATGAAATCAAAAAATAAGCATGATATAAAAAAATGTGTCAATGTAACTAAGACTTATGCAAGATATTACTCAGGTTTTCGCAGTGGGAATAAAAATTTTATTACACCTGAAAACCACTCACATCATACATATATAAAAGTATAATATAAAAATTGAAAAACTTACATCGGATATGAATGCTTTCGAATCCCTGTTTATTTTTTAGCGAGGTTTACAAGATACATTGAATATTACTTTCCTACTACGCTTGGGACAATAACTCAATAACTAATATTATAAGTTCCTTTCAAAGAGCTTTTCGGTAAAATGTAAAAAAAACAAATTAGCGCTTTTTGTGGCTTTCCAGGTGAAAACAAGAAATAATTCACTGTTTTTTTTATAAAGAACACTTCGGAAATCGAAGGGCGGCTATTAATTTTACACCCAAACACTGCACATTTTATTTTTATTACATTTAGCCGTTTCAGATTTTCAGGTGCAGATATATTGTTATTTATTTTCATTATCAAAAATAAATCGAAAAATACAATAATGACACGTTAAAATTTTTCGCCCGAGAACTAGTTGACGTCGCTTTCTCAACGAGATTTGCGTAATGTCTAACTTGATATATTTAGTTGTAGTAATTTGTAAGTGTGAATAAATGATAAAATATTTTTATAAAATAAGAAAGATTAGTATTTTTTACTCTCATATTATACATACAACCGTACACCTTCGTTCTCAGATGATTTTATTGAATTCAAGCCAGTATGATAACTTAACGCAGTATACTGAACGCACCTTATAGACAACTAGGCAGCTAAATGGAAATTAATGTATCTACTATTTCCACTTTTTTGTTAAGCACCTATAGCTGTTAAAGAAATTTAATATTAACGGATTTTAGTAATAATGCTACTTGGATTTCGCAAACCGTTATAAATGTTGTTGTTATTATGAGGGGTAATTACACCGCGACCTATAAGATCTATTGTGCCCCCTTCTAGTACTTAGTCGTTGAGGATGCCTCAGTGATTTCTCAGGAGATTTAACATTTCCGACGGTTTCAGATTTGGTAGATTTCTTTCTTCCATCTGATATGCTCCTACGTATTGTGCCTTTATGTTTTGCAAAGCAGTACATTCAGAGAATATGTGGATTGAGTTTTCAAGCTCTAAGTCACAACATCTGCTTTCTTCTTGTTGTTAGGCCAATCTTCGTAAGCCGGAAATGCCCTGTTAGGACTATTAATATGCGAAGCTTGTTTTTACTCAGGTTGATACATTCTGTGGACCTCTTCGAGTTATAGTTTCCCAGAAGGACTTTCGCTTGTCTCATTCCTTGTAGATTGCTCCAGTGGTTGGATCTTTTTATTTCTACTTCTCTTTTTAATTCTTCCAGTATCATGCTGTTAATGATCCCACAAAAGGCTCCAGAAATGGTGTTTCAGCTTTTTTTTCCTCCACCCCGGTATATCCCGAAACCCATAGGAGGGTGACTGTATTATTCTTGACAAGTTCATTTAATTTTTCTAAGCATTCCTTGACCATATTGGAGCTGATTAGGTGAAAGTTCAGTCAGTTATATATGTGCGTGGTCCGTGGATCTACCTGCTCGATATGCACGCTGGCGGGGGCACCCGCTCCAGGATCTCGTTTTGATATAATTATCTACAGATTTTTCCATCTTTATAAGGACAAACTATGGAGGCTGAGATATTTTTGTGCTGTGTGATCTCCCTTTTATCTACTTGTGGAATGAAGGTGACTTTGGTTCTTCTCCATACCTCTGGTATGTAACCTAGATCTAGATTGCTTCGACTAATGCGGATGATATGAGGCAAGATATATTCCTGCCCTCGTTGAAGCCGAGCTGGGAAAATTCCATCGACACCTTGGGATTTAAATGGTTGGAAATTGTTCATGGCCCATATTATCCGCCTGCTACTAAATATGTGTCTAGTCATTTTTGTGGCTTTCCTAGTAGGTCTGCTGTATCCCTCCAGTGTATTTCCTGTGGGGATGGGTTTGCTTCCAGGAAAATATGATTCGAGTAAGAGCATGACTCTTTCCTCTTCACTTTCTGTGAAGCTAACCTTTCGCTTATTTAAGGCCATTACTGTATCGACTCTGCCTTTCGCCATGACTTTGTGCAGTCTTGCTGCTACGAGCGTTGAGTCGATATGTTCATAGAATTTTCTGAAGCTATTCCTTTTAGCTTTCCTGATCTCTTTGTTGTAGGTAGTGAATTTCTCAGTGTAGCCCTGCCAAAGTAGTTTATACCCTAATGAAGAGTTTCCGTACTTCAGATCTTACCTTTAACAGATGGCTATTCCACCAAGGTGCATACCTACAATTTGTTGTCTCTATTCCCCCCTTCTTCCATTTCCGATACTACCTCCATTTGATCGGACAGTGGTTCTTCAATGGGGAGAGGAGAGATGTGAAAGCTCTCTACACTCCCCTTGTCTGCGTCTTTGGAGGTAATGGGAGTTTCTCCGGCTATACTGGGAGTATCTCCTTCTGTTCTGGGATGCTTTCTTCCTCAACATTCTTTTCTTTCGATCTCACGGTGGATTGTGTACCTGTTGCCTTTTTTCTTTTGGCATGATAGGTCATATATCCCTGCCCTCAGGATTTTTCCACTATTCTCATCTTTTAGATTGAGAAAGTTCCATTGGGTTGTTCTTAACCCCTCATTTTGGGCTCATATTTGCTGTAGAAGCTTTATCTCTGCCATTCCCTAGGAAGAAAGATAGCGGCACTATGCGCCTGTGGGATGTCATCTTCCGCGCATGTCGTGATCTCTACTTCCTTCCAGCTGTTCAGCTGTGGTACATGCAGTCGGAGTCATTCAGCCGACTGTGGTTTTTCATAATTGACGAGGATGACACCCAACCGAAAGTGGATGTCTCCGAATTTGAGTTTGTGCTCTTTTCCCAAGATCATTTCTTATAAATACAAAGTAGCTTAAATGGGAAAAAATGCATATTTTTAAATCAACAATACAGAGAGTAGATTTTTAAAAGCATAGATTCCGACCATCTTTCATCCTTATAGGAATCATCAGTGATACTTTGTCGGAATGCATAGCTTCAAAAACCTACTCTGTATTTCCATGTATCACAAAAATAAGAGTACCAACCAGACACAGCCACTTATGAGGATATAATCTTTCTGTAAAAGCGACTAGCCAAGTACAACTTGGTGGCCGTAGATGGCATCCATCTGCCATCGTATTAGGATTTCACAATAAACTGTACATTTGAAAATTTTCTAAATAAGGTCCCACCCAGCCGGCTCGCTGACCTGCCCGGCTTTTTTGTATTGTCCTAAGTTGTAGAGGCGGTAATCTTTGAAAGACACATCACGCTATAAGAGAGGTAGTTGCAGGAATTTGCCCTTTTTGTTTGTTGTTTGCTTATACCCTCCTGTAGGAGAAAGATTCTCCTCATCAGAGAAACAGTGTACTTGTTGTTCTGAAAATGAGAGTTTTTATTATCTTAAGATATTTTGTGATATAATGATTGTTTTTACACTTACGAGCTTCTCAGGCTGGGAGGCCCAGAGCGGTGGATGGTTCTTCATCTTATGCTAAGAGGAGTATTCTCCAACGGATCTAGGAGCTCGTCTGGGAGATCTCTATCTTGGCTTGCTTTGCTAAGGATCCTGACGTTGGGCTGGATGAAGTGCTTCTTTGGTTTTTGGCTGAGTGTTCATCTGTTTCTGTCAACTGTCTATTTGGTCCTTAGAATTTCTTGGGCATGAAAATAATCGTGGGAATATTAGCATGTTCATATATTTCGTTGGATAAGAAGCGCCAGGGAGGGTAGGACATTTTTCTAAGGTTTCTTCTCTCAGTTGTCGAAATAGCGTACAGGAGATGAGGACGGAGTGAGGAAAAGTTTAGGAGCTCTATTACAGGGCGATGTAGGTTTTGTAACTGTGTAGCAATGTCCTTGGGTTACACCTGCTAAATCGTCCACCCAGGGAACCGAGGAGGGAGGCCCGTCTCCTAACTCTGTCTGGAGTTCTTTGGACTATGGTCGCCCAATTAAGAGTACGCGTGAAGCATACTCCCAAGTAGGTAACCTCATCTGAAGGGACGAGTCTCTCTCCCCAGAGCCTGAGGTTGATTTCATTGATATTTTAGTTGAATTTTCGTGAGTAGATGGGATATTTGAGATGGGGCGAGGACGGAGCCTTGGGGAAATCCTGCTAGAGGAGTGAAGGGATCAGAGAGGGAATTTCCCACTTTGACACGGATGGTTCTGTTTTGAAGGTAGGAGGAGATAAGTTTGATGAATGGTATAGGGAGATTGATGTTGGAAAGCTTAAGAATAAGTCCGGCATGCCAGACTTAATCGAAAGCCTTCTGAACATCAAACAGGACTGTCAATGCACAGTGACCAAGGTTGAGTGATTTGGCGGCTATGGTGTGGTATCTCACGAGTGCATCAGACCTAAATCAATGTTAAAATTAGGGGATCGTTTCCATTTCATCCAGAAAGCTCCAGATACGCTCTCTGAATAGTGTTTCAAAGAGCTTGCCCAGAATATTCGTTAAGGATATAGGCCTGTAGGAATTGGCAGATTTCTGTTTATTCTTTTGAATAGCTTGACCAATCTTTCAACAGTATCTGCATGTTTATTAGATACTGAATATTGGCCGTCTGGTTGCTTTCTGCAATAGATCTCTAAATTTGCTATGTAAAACATTCTTGAGTCACAAAGAGCGGAGAATTGCATGTCGTATTTTGCTGGCTTATTAGGAATATAGTGTATAAACCCACAACGGCCGCAATAAGGTACTAGCGTTTCATCAATTGTCATAAGATCTCCAATGCAGTAGTTCTTTTTGCAATTCTCTACAAATCTATCAAAAATATATCTTATCGCAGCTAACTTATCTGCTGCTTGTCGGTGTGACCCGTCGGATTTATTGTCAAAACTCATGGTTCTCAGTAAAAACAAAAATCTCTTTATGCTCATATAGGCGCGACAAATTTCTGTCCCACTACCATCAGTCTACCAAATACCTTGAATGTTAGTATGACTTTGTTTTGTGACTCTACATAAGAAAAGTAGGCCAATGAATGCTAGCATCTCGTCTTTTATTGTTTGTTGTTCATCTCGATAAAATATACAGATTTGTAAACCTTGTAATATCTTCTAAGATTTCAGGAGTAAAAAAAACAAAAACGAGATCATTTCATCTGTTACAAGTTATCTTTCAACTGTTATTTTCGGAAAAATGTTGCAGGAGTTTTTGAGAATTTTTTCACTATCGGATGTTTTTTCCACACGGTTTGTTTACCTCTACATTTCATGATGGATTCACCAATTACAACACTTACATTATCAGTATCACAACTGTCTGGAGAATCATCTGCTTCTTGTTCTGACTCCGAGTTATGATTACTATGTAATATAACCTGTTTCACTGCTTCCTCATCACTACCGCCAACCAATTATTCATCAGACTCATCGAAAATTCTTTGGGCCAGTTATTCTAACTCTTCGTGAGTAAAATTCCTAGGGTTTCTGATTACTACATAGTGCCTGAAAAATAAATAAACAGTAATACCACAAATAATCTTTATGGAATCGAAAATAATAATAAAAAAAAACATTAATTTCATTTATTATTTTTTTGTTCAAAATGACTTTTCTATATGAACAAAATAATCTAGAAAAATTTAAAAGTGTCACATTTCTAGGCGCTTGGCGTATTTGGGGTGTCACATTCTTGAAATATTCAAAAATACTTGCGGTATAACTTGCAACACCAATACTAACGTGCCCACTGAACATCGGTGCTAGGTAACCTAGTAAAGCGACTCTCGGTTGGTGCCAAAGTTCGCGTTTTTTCTTGGCGCAGGCATCGTCGCCATCTTCTCTGTACTAATTATGTACTCTCCAATGGTTTGACAGACCACAGTCACATGATTTTAGTTGACACTTAACAGTCAGGTGTTGTGTATTTGTGTAATTTTCATATATATTATAAGATAGTTTATAGTTATTTTTTTCGCCATTGGTATATCCAATAATTATTTATTTATAATTTATTGAACTTATTACTTTATTTTTATTTATTCAAAGAATAAAACAGGCGTGGTTTATAACGTCAAAAAAATAGCAGACTCCATTTGACTGTAGTAACTTGCATTTTATGTTCGACCCATAGATGTTTTAAAGTTATTTTTTGGACATACTCAGATTAAGAAATACATTCAATAACAAAACAAAATATTATAGAACTAAATAGTACTCATTTTGTCTATTTTTCAATAGTGCGTGCGCTGGTTCCACTTTTGGCACAACTGTGCTACATTTAACAACCCTGAAATACAGTAGGGGCAAAATGGCTTCAAGGTTAAATTTTTGTGCCCAAAGGGATCAAACGGACCGCCTAAATGTCGCGATACTGATAGATTATATGTACTGTGCACGGACGCATAAGTAAAAATCTGATGTGGCCAGCACATGACCTCTCGCCATTTTTGAATCAAAAATTTACAGGTTGACACAAAAAAGTATGAAAAAAAAATTATTTTTTGTAAATCTGGCAACAATGGCAAAAGTTTCGAAAATTTTAATGAGATGAAAATAAACTATAGGGTATACAAAATATATCTGTAAAACTTTATTGCGGTTTTATATCATAATGGCGTCATCACCCATAGCAACTGCCACTTCCGGTTGTGCGATTGGCACCAAAATCTAATCAGATCTAATCTAGGGTATCAGAATTCTGTATACAAAATTTCAAATTTTTTTATTCAGTAGTTTTTGAGTTATCGTTACTACAACATCCATCCAAACACACACACACACACTAACACACACACACACACACTAACACACACACACACAGACATCATCGCGAAAATATTAAAATCGTATTCTAGGGACCCTAAAACGTGTTTATCCATTGAAAACTCACTACCCAATTTTTAGCATGATTCCTATACCTCTCTTATCTGAAGGGCGAGAGGTAAAAAGTGGTGGGGCGCATCTCGATACAGGCAATTATTTAAGAATGGCATACTTTTACGCCAAAGCGCCTACCAAAGACTTATAATTTAACTATAGCGTACGTAGATTTCACAATGTTTTAATTATAAAAAAGAAAATATATCATATTATATTTCATATATTTTTGTTCTTAATACTTGTGCACATAATTAAACACAGTATTATAAGTAATAATGTAGAACGCCACTGATTTTTTATTTACCTAAATTAAATTTTTATCACTTTACTTATATATTCGTATGTTATATATTTATTTTATTGTTGTGTGCATTATTTTTTATTAACATATTTATTTCAATATAATTATCTTTAGAATTGAGTTATGTATATGTTAACAATTGTTTTTACCAATTAAAAATATTCTATATTTATATTTATTACTTTATAATTGAATTAAAACTAACGCCAATATTTTGTATAGTGGTTTTACTATTTTTAGAGGAAGAAAATTTAATTATAATCAAAATATAAAGAAATGAATAGAAGAATTTTCTTGTTTTATTTGTACTACAGATATTTTTACCTCAATGTCCCCCCTATATGTTATACTTTAATATACCATTCTTAAAAACATTTAATTTTATAAATATTCGTCAAAAAAAGTAATAAAAATTTATAATTGAAAAAAATACCTACACATATTTTCATTCACTTATTGATACAAGTTTAATTCATTTTAATTTTTAAACTAGTAATTGTTTATGTATACATAACAGCAAAATTTTAAATTGGTTTCGTTTTTAAACTTGGATAAATTTATAACTACGTTTACTTGGAATTTAAATTGGATTTCTCGTTTTATTATTCCGAACGCAGGTACTGCAAAATAAATACCGCTTTTTATTCAATTTCGATTTTTGTTACACATTTTTATTTTATTGATACAAATATATTTTTTAAGATACGGTATTGAAATTCGGGACACTAATATAAGAACAAATTATCTATATGTTTGTTATTCGGTTCATAATATTTAAGATTTAATTGCAATGGTCGTATTTGATTATCCCGATCTTTTTTTTGTACTATAGGAACAATAGTAAAGAAGTTAATAAAAATAATTCGTCCAAAGAAAAAATATATTTCGTATATAATTTATGATTTGCAGGTAAATCTAATAATTGATTATTCAGCCTTCTAAATTGCCAGTATGGAAAAGAAAAAAGCCCTATCAATGCCGCTAAGATGCAGCACTAAAATTGGACAAAAAAAGGATGAAGCTTCTACAGTAAACGTATCTTCCAATAAGACAACCTTCTTGGTCTCGGTGGATGATAGTGACTCAACGAATTATACCATGCTCCGAACGTGTTAAAATAACTCCAGGATTTCGAAGGACCAAACTTCTTGGATAGAATTGAAACCAATATGAATGTTTAAATAAAAATAGAATTTGAAATTGGAATGTAATTTTTTATTCCATTTTTTCTAAGTACGAAACATAAACAGCAAAAATCAGAAAGATGCACATTAAGTTAAATTATAAAACAGAAAAATGAATATTTGAATTGTACTTAATCAGTCCACTCACTGTAAAAATTATTTACATTTTCTATTATAAAAAATCAGAAAAATTTTGGGTGTGGTTAATTACCCGCCATTTTACTTATTTTAAGAAACTTTTTTGCTCCAGTAAATGCATGACTGACTTGTTTCGCTGTCTGGATGCGAGAGAGAGTAGGTACTCTTGAATTTTAACGGAGAGAGAGGAGGGTTGGTGGTTTTTTATTGGTAGGAGACATGTGACGTGGTAGCATTAAATTAAGCATCTTAGCGGGAAGAAACATATCTATATTTTTTGTCTCTTATATTGATGGAATAATATAAGAAAAAGATAAGCATGCATAGCAATAGTCGCTTATGTATTTTATTTTTGTTAACTGTATTTTGCGATTAGACACAAAAAAAGTCTAAGAGCAACTGATAGGGGTTGATGACACAATTACACACTTGCTAGTCGGTAGATCACCTGAATGACAATGGCATGGTACTGGGTTTAGGGTGATTGAGAACCGTGGTTCGGAGTCCATGATAAGCTGTAGGTCCCGTCCAGATTAGCGTTTGAAGCAGAAAAGAGACGTTAAAATTAGAAGCAAGCAAGCAAGAGGAACACTGAATAATATTGTGTTGATTTTAAATCTATTTTTAGATTATAAAATTTTAAAACATACAATAATAGAAATTAATATGAGCTGAAAGATTAACATTATTAATTTTAATAGAAATATGAATCAGATTATATTTTCTGAAGTGACAGTCAAGAGCAAACAGTGGCTCAAAAAACAACTTCCCGTATTCCACTCAGTCAAAGAGATCTGGCGTCGACAAAAAAAATGGAGCTAGATTGACAGAGGTTCAAAATACAAATGAAACGAAACAACTGGAATAAGAACAAGAAGCAAAAAACGCAAAAGACATTAGATCTTTAGTTTGTTTTGAAACAGGCTCAAATAAAGATAGTAAAGTGATAGGGAATCCCTGTCAGAATCTTTATTAGTATGTAAATCAATTAGGCCTAACATGGAAAATTGGGGACAACTCTAAACGTCTAAACTCTTCCTTAAATATCAAACAACTGATGGAAATCCTATTTACTGGCCATTTACTCTAATGAGAAAAACCACTATAGATTACAAAGTATTTAAAAGCGTAGTACTGCCATAGTTTTATTGCATACTAATAGTTTTTATTTATTTTTTGATAACAAGTCCTTTTGTAATGTCAATGACCTCCCTTTTTGTCGTAGTAACGAAGGTCGATTTATTGCCTCTGTTTGCTATCTCTAGATTGTTTTCTGCAATAAACTCTAGAAGTATCTCCCCTCTGGCATTGATGCCTGTGCTCCCCCACACTGCGTGATGAGCATTAGCATCACAGCCCATGAGGAGTTCCATTCTATTTCTGTTGCAGTACTCAACAAGATCCTTCACTTCATCCGTGGGAGGAGGTCCTTGTGTTACGGGTTGATGAATAATTAAATATAAAATATGAATTCTCATACGATTGGAAAGATTATACCTAAAATAAAAATAGAAGCTAGCCAGTATTCTTTAAAAGAATAAAATTATACTTACGAACAATCGCTTTTAAATCATTTTATTTAATCATCTTATCCGATACAATGATTAGTTTCAATATTACAGTGGACAAACTAAAATTCTTGGATCCTGATATTATTCTGGAAATATTCTCTACCATTTCATTTCTAAATGAATTAAAACTGGTCATAATAATAATAATTTTGTTAAACACAATATGTTTAATTTCAATTTCTTCAAATATCTTCTTTTTCAACTTCCATCTAAATCTTCAGAATCTACATTATTATAAAGGTAAAGGCCCTAATTTGAACTTCTGGATATCTTATCACTTTTTTTTGAACCCTTTTTTCTTCTTAAAAATGATTGCTGGATTTAACGCTGGTTAAATACCTATTCTTGATTGTTCTGGATTTTTCAATCATTTTTAAAGAAAATATCTACAACTTCAACACTGGTAAAATATTTCAATTCGTTTGAAGTCACTTTTTGTGGAGTTTCCTACTTGTGTCAAAATGCCATTCCATCTTCGGTATGTTCGATTTTGACCACATTTACTTTTGAAAGAATCTCCTACCATCTTATTTGTTTTAGGCCTTTGTTTTGTGTAATCATTCAGATTTATTCTGAGCATTTTCCTGCTGAGTTATCGGCTGACTTGTCCTGAGATCAGTGCACAGCAATACTTTCACCCCCAATACTGATAGGTTGCAACTGCACCACTGGTTAACCCATTGGAACTTTCATCTGGATTTTGGAGATTTCTTTTACCATCAGGGTACGGCTGCAACGGAAACCAAGTAAGATCTTTCCTTTTTGTTCGTTGATTTCTCCATACCAAGACAGCAACGGTCAAATATAATTTTTTTTATACTTATATTTAACCTGTTTAATCTTATGTAATACGGTACATTGTAACTATCTAATTTACCTCTGTGCACCAGGTAGTACTACCCGGAAGAACTCGCTTTTATAACTTTTTTTGTTTGTTCCTTTACCTACAAAGAAAACATTAAATCTATAGTTTATTTTGAATCAAATCGCTCGTCAGTTGTTCCACGTCCCACTCTCCGACAAAACTTGAAGTAGCCATTGGCAATCATTCTTGACTACTCTACGCTAGATGAGTATAACACTTGCTGATCATAAGGAAGATAGGCGAAACCAATTGCCACTTGGTTCCCTCCTTCACGCTTGAGAGATATTACCACCAATTTCCTTGAAGGACTACAGTGGAAACAACTTCAGGCTTTTCTCATCAAGGATGCATGCTCTGGGGTTACTTCCATTAAAAGAAATACATTCTTAGTCCCGAAAGATGTTAAATCCTTTAATTCGTCCCATATATACATACGGTTCCTGAATTAAAGTCAGATCAATGTTCTGTTTGGTTATACAACGTTGCCGGACGGCTATCGCCGCCTTATATCGTTGTATATTTGTTTGAATTATTTGTATTTCTTTTCTTTATTTTTTTTACCGGAGAGAATGCTAGGTTATCAGGTTTCATGGGCTCCATGGGAACCTCGCCCGTCTGTTTCCACCAATACTTGGTCCATAGGGCTTTCTGCTGTAGGTTCAGGCAGCACCTTTTCAGGTACGGCCCCAGAGGATGCCTTTTATTTTTCCTTCTCCAACTCTCTAAAGAGAATCGACTAGAAGTTGAGGTAAAACCTGCTCTGTTTGTCCTGAATAAATTTTCAGAAGCTTTGATCCATGGACACGATCAGCTGTTGTCCCTTGGGGTCCAGTTTCCTGTCCATTGTTCTCCAGTACTCCGTTTTGAGCCCCGGATTTTGAACCCGAATTCTCATATGGAAATACTATTGAAACAGTACTTTTCGGTGTTAAAAATAATTAATGTGATTAAGCTCAAATTATATTATGGGTTCGTTCCACGAATAGAATTTGAAATATATCAGAAGTAAAATATTAAATAAAAAAAAATTGGACGCCATTCAGTCGATTTGTTGATATGATTATAAACAATTGACAAAAAAACTACGATATATTTCAAAATCTGTCTTTTCTTTTGGGATTAAGGAAATTAAACTCTAATGAAACGTTATATACGTTTATTCGACGACAAAACAGAGATTTTTTCCTTTTCTTTTCAATAATTTAAACTTATCTTCTTTACGGTAGAGGGTCTTGTTCCTAGTGATGTATGCTATTCTGTTCCAAGCTATCCCGTCCAGTTGTCCAGAAAAAAAATTTTTTGGACCTGGTAACCTTGACCACCGTCCAGATAAAAAACAACTGTCTCAGAAGTGGAACCAGCAATAAAATCAAACAACCAAAAACCCCTATAGAATAAAGGGGAGATAAGAAAGAAATCTTTAGTAGATAACACTGGCGATATAAAGATACAAAGTTTATTGATTCTACTTAATAGATAAAGAAAAAGAACGTTATTCACATGTGTAAGGTATTTTATAGGAATACCAAGAGAAGAGAGGGACATGACGCGAGGAAATAATAAGGGGAACATCAAGCGAATATGAAACTATAAAATATACTAAGTAGAGGAAAAATGAAAATACAGAGTGGCACAAAAAAAACGTAACACTATCTTAGAAATAAGTTCTATGTTAGAAATAAATTCTAGTAATAACGAAATTTGACGAGACGAGACAAACGGTTACAAGACGAGACCGAGACTTATTTTTTCCTTAACTAACGACATCGAGAAGAAAAAACAAGGCCATGCTGCATCTGTTGGATCATCTCAAAAACAAACTCAATTTATAAGAATAGACCAAAACGAGATAAACAGATTAATAGCGATAATGAAGGATCAAATAACTTATCGGTATGAAATACAAGATCAAAAACACGAAAAAAAAGGAAGCAGAGGCTCAAAAAGCAAAAATTGCAAAATGAAATGAAGAAATAATTGGTAACTGATCTTGCATACGTCATAAAAAAAACAACAAAAACAGTATTTTGGATAGTATACATTTTTCGATATGCGTTTTTTACATGAAAATCATTGAATAATACAAAGACCATAAAACTAGCTTCAAATGACAGATGCTTAAAAAATGGTAGTGAAAAGGTGACATATTCTTCCGAACGCATAATAGTGGATCAAGAACGGAAATGTTTTTTTACTAATATATGCCTTTTTTCAAAGTTATTAAATAAAATCTTTTGTGAAGCTCATAGGTTCCCAAGGTTGTCAAATTTTTCGTCTCTAATATGGTACGAAAAAAATTATTATTTTGTAGATATCAAAATCTTAAATTAAATTCAAAAAGTATCTAGTAAAAAGTGAAAGAATGTATAGGATGTTTCATTAAGAAAAAGTCTCAAAATAAATAATTTGAAAAACCCCACTTTCTTTAAAGACCTAAACAAAAAACATTAAATTTGTTATATTCAAATTTTAAAACTATTCATTTATATTATGGTTATATAATAAAACGGAACGTGTACCCATAATTCTAAATTTTTAAAAACTTTTAGTAAATCCCAAAGGTAAGAGATTCATGAGATCCACATAGTTTATACTTTGTAATATTTCGCAATATATCCAAAACTAGAGCGAACTTTAGAATTTAATACGATTCAAAATTGAATCGGAGAGACAGATGCCAGTAGCAGTTTGCACTATAAACTTATAAGCTGTACGAGAATATGTCAATGCTTTTAAATAAAATGTATTCAATAAAGAGAGTGTCTAGAGGTCCATCTAGTCGGAACCCAATAGGTCCGTCCGAGCGCACGGACCGACCACAGTAAAATGATTATATACAGTATTTGCACTAAGCGACTTTCCCCGGTTCTAATTTTTAATAGACTCGTCGACGTTTGGTATGTGTGCGCAGAAACCGAAAAGCATTTAAAGCTTTGCTGTCGTGATATTTGCAGTGTTGCCAATGTCAACTAAATTTTAATACAGGTTCTTTGATTTGAGGAAAAAAAATACAATTTAATACTAATAGGTATGAGGAAAGCGTAAATATATATTATTAAATTTTATGCAATTATTCCGAAATTATCCTAAATATACGCCTGCTAACAACATTAAAAAAGAATCACAACTCTCCTGAAATTATCCGTAACTCAGATAATTATCCTACATTTGGCCACTATGCTTTTCTAGTAGGTTGTAAAAACGAACGAATTGAGCACCACGGAAATCAAAGTGCCGACACCGGAGTGCAAATACTGTATATAATCATTTTACTGTGGTCAGACTACCTAAAAGTTTGATTATTCATTACTATGATACGGAGTGGTTGAATGCTAGCGAGTTTGCGTTACATATAGACGTTCCGGGTTCGATTTCTGATAATATCTTTTTTATTTTATTGTTTTTACGAAATAAATGGAAGTTATTTTTTTTTAATACACAGGGTAGATTTAAATAGTCAAGACTTCTTTTATTAAAATAAATTAAAATACATAGGTTAGATTTAGATAGTGAAGAATTCTTTTAATAAAGTAAATTAAAATGCACAGGTTAATTACGCTGGCTCTCTAGACTCTTGTTTTATTTTTTCATCTTTTCTTTTATTTATTTCAAACAAAATCCTAACAGCCGATTGTCAGACCTTTCTTAATTTGACACGATATCCGTCAAGACTGACCTACTGGGTTCTTACCGGGTCCGACTAGGCGGACCTCTAGACACTCTCTTTAATAAATGCGATATATAAGTAAAAAACTCCATCGCTATCTATATGATAATAATGGAGTCATGGTATCACTTACTTCTGCAGAAAAAAATCCACCGATGAAGTGGGAAGCCAGTACAACAGAGCGCCGCAAGACGGCACATTAACAAAGAAGGAAACCTAAAACTCATGGTCTATGAAAATTTGAACGATATGCATCAGGCCGTATAATAGACAGCTGTTTTATTCCTTCAGTGAGGTGAGATTTAAATTATATGCATCTGGACACATTTCCCACTTGTGTTTTTACTTTTCCGGTCCTATCAAAGGGAAAGTATAGTGACCAAGCAAAAAAAAATTTGAGATATCGATAGAAATATCCATTTTGAGGTCCCCCGAGAAGATTGAAACCATTTCCAGAGTAAGGTCTGTCCATGTGTAATCTTCCACGATAACTGCCGAACCGTTTAACCAATCGAGCTGAAATTTGGTACGAATAGTTGGTGTATGCCTCGAATACGACCATTAGTTTTTGGTTTAAATCCTCAAGAACGACAGTTATTGAAAATACATATAAGATTCTTTGCCTTTTTTTAAAATTTTAATGACAAATAATATGCTTTGGTGCAAAATATTTTAGAGTAAAGTTTTATAGCATAAAATTCTTTACAATTTTTGTTTTAAACATTTTCCAGAATTTCCGATAGTTGCGCAACTTGAGGGTGCCCAACGAATGTGCGCGTAGGCTTTCCTTAGTTGTTCTAGATTTTGAGGATAAACAATGCATTTTAGTGCAAAATATTCTTATGCAAAGTTATATAGCACCCAACTTTTGTATTTAACTTTTTATGAAAATCCTTATAGTTCGCTCGAGGGTGAAAAAAATGTACATTTTGAATTTTCGCCATTTATTTTAGTTTTGGAGACAAATTATGCACTTAAGTGCAAAATGTTTCGGTGCAAAGTTGTAGAGCAAAAAATTCAATAATTCTAGCAGTGTGCTATACAATGTGCGCATTCGCCCGCTTATCAACATTGAAATATCAATTCTTTAGACGTATTTACCATGTGTTCCATAAATTAATGTAATGCTTAGTATTTTGTAATTAAAATAATCTTGTTCTCTACCGTCGAGCCGGGAAAGTTCTGGGGTGACACAGAAGAATTTTTAATTATGTAATTGGTTATTCAGTAAAATTTGAAATATCGACAATTGTATTAATTAAAGTCGTTCAGAGTAATTTCTAAAATAAAGTAGTTGATTAGTCGTTATAGGAAAAAAATGAAATATAAAAAAAATAACATTATCATGGAGTCATTTATACCCACTGGAAAAAATAGACCATAATATCTCGACTTAGAATACATAGATTAAGGTATACACATGAATTTTTACTAAAAAGAGAACATATTGGCTTGTGTGAATGATCAGTTATACAACAAAATAGGATGTATTTAATTCAGCTTTTTAAGTGAAAAATTAGATTAGTCCACTCAAGTTCGAAGCATTTGAAATACTTTTTTATTATAAATTTTATGGAAAAGTTATTCTTTATAATGATCTAAAACTCAAAATAAATCCATCAGATATCAATTTTTTTAGTCAAATCTCGCTCTAAAATAAAACTAAAATTTTATTTTGTTATTGTAGACAACAATTTTGTTTCCAATTCTGTAATAGTTTTTTATCTGTTTATGTTGTATATAACTGAATGTTTTACAATTCAATATATACATATAATGGAAAATTTAAAATTTTTAAGGCATATTTGACAAATTTTAATATTTACTGTAAGATAAACAGTGATGATGGCTTCACAGCTGAAAGCACTTTTCGAAAAATAAAAAAAATTGCACGAGATACGAATTTTTGTTTACCCAAAGGTCTATTACTTTAACGAAAATACCCACAATTTGTGATTTTAAGCCGAAAATATTAGGCAAATTTCAACGAAAGCTATTTTGCATTTAAAAAATTTTGGATCCTTTCAAGGAATGAAATAGACACACATTTAAAAGTGTGAAAGTTAGTAAATTAAATATATTAATATTGTTTTTTTTATATGTGTAGATTTAGTTCTGTTTTTGTATGTATTGTGGTTGACTGAGATAGAAAGGTAGATTGTCAAATGTAAGTATGACAGTGAAAATAAGATTATGATAAGAAGTTGATAAGGTGCATATCGATATGTTTAGGATTTCTTTAAGTGTGTTTCGTGTTTAGATGATTGTTTTTTTTTTTTGATTTTATAATGAATTAATTTGTTAATTGGTATATGCATGTATTTATAAAAAAGGTTAATAAAATTACAACAATGGGGTGCTTGCATATTTTTTTTCTGATTTTTTTACTTTAATATGTTTATTACCTCTGTTGACGAACACAGAAAAGAATTTGGGATTTTTTTTGAGTAAGTCCGACGGTAACCCCCCCTTGCGATGATTTATAGTTGAGATGTAGTTAATGTTTACCGACACATCACAGAGAACTGTCGGATATAACCTGAATTAAGATAAATCACCGTGGCACCATCTTTCGCATATTTTTTTAACTGAGCTACCTTAAGTCGTCACATATTTTAATTTTTTTTGAATTATAGAGCGAATACAGGTTTTTTAAAAAAATAAAAAAATATGGGTTAAATATTTATTGGTCAGGTTTCTAATGGCCCATTTACGTAAAATCATGCAAGCACCCCATTGTGGTACATAAAAAAATCTTATTTTTAATAAGCACTAAATTTAGAATCTAGTTGGAAAAACAAAAAAAAAAATAATAAACAGTTTGGTTTGAGATATAATTTTTTTTAAATATCAGAAAAAATGATACATGTAAAAAAAGGTTTATTGAATGGTTATTGGTAAAAAGACAAATAGAAATTAAACTCAAGAAAAATAAAATATATATATATAAAAAAAAGGTTTATTAAAAAAAAAATATTAAAAGATTACAAATAGTATATCAAAGAAGAAAAAGAACAAATGACTCTGTAGGAAAACCAGGTAGTTTAGATTAGATTAGACGAAAAGACAGAAATAGAGGAAGATTGCAAAATACAGAAGACAGAAAAAATAAACTACGAGGTAATACAGAGAGAGAAAAAAGAAAGAAACAGATTGAAAGAAGACATATAAGTAAAAGGGAAGAACCGAAGGAAGAATTTCAAGACGCCTAAATTATAATTTTTTTTGTAATGTTTATTATTTTTTCAATTGAAGGATCCCAACCAAAAAGAGAGAGATTTCAAGTAATCTAATATAATATTTTTTTTTAATTAGTTCGAATTTTCATTTAGTTTTTAGTATTTTGGATTATTCCAAAATTCTTTTTAATTTTATCATTCATTTATCAACAAAATAGTGATTTAAATTGTTTTTTTTTCAAATTAACTTCAATACCGTAAATATTCATTCGTGTATTAGTTAGTCGGTAATAAGTAAGAAGAAAATTCTTTTGTTCCAAAATATGCTAGGTATTCTTTGGTTCAGAGTACTGTTCACTCTAGTTCAACTCGAATGCTACCATGGCTTACACCGATCTCCAAATCGAACACAGTTTAGCGGCGAGAGTAGAAGCAAAGACACCACGCTACAGAGAACAAAAAATACCCAAAAAAGAAGATAATGGTAGTCGAACAGGACATGTTCGTTACCCCAGAGGATGGGATGGACCTGGAAGATGATACGGAAAGTCTCAAAAAATTACGATTGCTAGCTGAGAAGAAATATAACGACAAACACTACATAATGCAAAAATCCGACAAAATAGTAGAACAGGCAAAAAGCGTAATAGGTGAATAGTACCCAATAAAAGAAAATGCCAAGCAAGAGCCCAAAATGACGGCTTAATGCTAAAAATTACAACGGATATTGACAGAACTAAAGGAGCTTAGATAGGAAAACCTAGATTTAAAGACGAAAAAAATTGTGGAAACTTCCGATAGCAACGGAGAAGCTCCGCCTAAAAGAAAAAGACAAAAAACAAAGAAAAACAACAAAAAAATATAGAACAAGATTCAGGCACCGAAAATGAAATGGAAACAGAGATGACAGTCAAACCGACTGTAACTGCCAATCCGGCAGCCAAGATGCCAGCCTGTTCTCCCCCTATAGAGGAAACACAAGAAAAAGAAACACATTAAAAAGAACAAAGGCCATTACCGATGGTATTGGAATCCCCTGACAACTGGGTTAAAATTAGATATGGTATAAAAGACCTAATATCGACATTTACGACCCAGTATAACAAGAGACAACATTGGCTAAATATCAATACCACATGTATTATAGAAATCTTGCGAAATATTTGGAGTCAAAACCTGAGATCAAATGGTATTCTTACAGACTACAGGAGGAAAAACCAACCAGAATTGTCATAAAAGGACTGATCAAGATATTCACGGAAGAAGAAGTGAAGAACGATTTAATGGAAATCGGCTTGGCACCCATTAAGGTAAGCCAAATGAAAAGCACATACGGAAAACGTGAGTTGTTGCCACCATTCCTAGTGGACATTAACCAAAAAGACAAACACGATTATAAAGCGTACAGATATATGCTGGACATAAAGATGAACAAAGAGGAGTTGAAGCGACACAACGCTATCGATGTCACGGATTTTACCATGGCCAATCAACATGCCATGGCACGACAAAATGCGTCATATGCAGTAGAAATCACCGCGCAAATGAATGCAAAAGGACAAAAGAAGAGAAACCGACGTGTACAAACTGCTAAGGAGAACATACAGCGAATTACAGGGGACGCCTAAAGGTTGCGAGATCGCATCAAAGGACACAACAACCAGGAAGGGAATCATTAAGACCGACCCCTGGAGTCAGCTACAGCGACGGCAATAGGACAAATAGAACAACCTACGAACATCCAAACGATGATGCTGCAATTCCAGCAGAGGCAGCAACAAATGTTCCAAAAACTGATGGAAGAGACGGCAAAAATACAATGAGGGAGCCAAAACTAACTTACAGACAAATATCAATGACAAGTATCAGACACGCGGATAACGTACAGACACCGTTTCTCAGAAATTAGATTTTTTCTGCAAAATGAAGATACGAATTTTTCTTAAGCGAGGACAGCCAAAAAAGTCGTCACCGCCAGAGTTATCACTTGAATGACTCTGATTGGATCATGGGGCTTGCCTCGTCGGGACCAATCTGAAAGCCATCCCATCTACAGGAACTTGCCTCAGAAACCGGTAGTGGAACAAACGCAAATTAGCGTGTGCTTGACTGAGGCCCTGACGGATGAGACATGGAGTGGATGGAATGGGATACCCTATTTCGGCTTTTATTGAAAAATTAAAGTAGAAGTTCGGAGTCTCGGGCCTGGCACTTCGACGACGAGAAATCGAACACGAAACCGCAAAAGGAGTTAATTCGGAGTGAAAAAAGCGTCATCTCGAATGCACCATCTGTTGTAAAGTTTAGTTTTATTTTAAAAAGTTCTGGAGGTGTTGGTTCCAGTACCTTCCTTTTTCTTGTAAAAAGAACCGTTGCATTCTTTCACTAAGTGTGTTATCCAATTTTCCTGTTAACAGGATGACTAAGTCATTCGCGTATGTTATTGTGTAGTGATGGTTGTTGTTGAGGCGGCTGATGAGAGTATCTAAGACGTTGTTTCATAATAGAGGTGATAGCACCCTTTCCTATGGTTACATCTTATACACTTATGCTAACTTCTAGTTTTGAGAGCAAGTAGCCTTATACTCGATACCACTATTTGAAACCTGTTCATCAATGCATACGCCTAAGAAACACTAAGTACCAAATGGACAGTTGAAATAAAAAAAATAAAAACCTCGGAAGAAATTCCAACAATCCAACATAGAGATTCTAGTCACGCCAAAGATCTCTCGGACGATAATTTTTTTTGTAATGTTTATTATTTTTTGATTGAAGGATCCCAACCATAAAGAGAGAGATTTCAAGTAATCTAATGTAATATAATTTTTTTAATTAGTCTCAATTTTCATTTACTTTTTAATATTCTGTATTATTCCAAAATTATTTTTAATTTTATCATTTCATGATTGTTTAAAATAGTGATTTAAACTGTTTTTATTTTCAAATCAATACCGTAAATAATCATTCGTGTATTTTAAAATACGTAAAAGTTAGTCGGTAATAAGTAAGAAGAAAATTCTTTGGTTCCAAAATATGCATTAACAAATGGAAAACATGATTTAGTCTTTATGTTTTTTTTTTATTGTCAATATGCGGCACAAACACATTCATCATTTTATCATGGTGATAATTACGAAAATAAAACACAGGTTCAAATTATTAGTATACTAGAGATGTAACCACTATTTGCTTTAATACCGCCCTTATTTAACTAAATTAATTAGTGTTATCAAGGTATATGAATTTTGGTAAATTAATACTTTATGTAATATACAGGGTGTATCAAAAACGTAGATCATAAATTGAACCACATATTCCGGTGTCAAAAATAACTCAATTGAACATAACTTGCTTTAATGCATGTGTGCACACACAAAAAGTTACGGCCTTTGTAAAGTATATAATAAAAATTGATTTTTTTAAATATTTCATGAACTGTTTAACATTTTATAATGAAAATGGATACATGACTTTCTTATCGTAAGTGAATCTTTTTAATATAAAACCACGAAATCTGTACCATAAAAACTTTGGGGGCGTTTTGAACCCCTAAAACCCTCCAACTTTGCTATGCGTTACAATTAAATTAGTATTGTGACACCATTGGTTTATTACATCATTTTGAAATTTTTTTGCCTCTTATAAATTTTTGGAAAAGCCAGTTTTTATCGAGATGTGGCCTCATTTTCATCATTCTTCAAAAATTCTTTAGTTGCCTATTTAACACTTGCAGTTTATACAGTTAAACAACAAACAGTTGCTTTAACAATTACTGTCAATTGAAGCTTTCGAATATTGTGCACTTTAAGAGTGTTAACAAGAATTAAACTTCTGGGTAAGTTTGGTCAGGCCAAAACAAGGTTTCGGATAATATCTCTAATTCTGGTAATCACAGGTGAATGCCAAGGGACTGGTGCAACAGCTGCAAGCTGTTATGCGGAAAAATATCCCAATTGGGAATACACTAGATAGACGATTATTTTTTTCCATTGATCATCATTTACGGGAGACGGGTACTTTGCGACTGCAACTTGCTGATAATAGTGGTCGTCCAAAGTTTAATCAGGAGATTTTAGATTAAGTCGAAGAAAACCCTGGAAACAGTACAAGAGTAATAGCTGGCAATTAGATGTTTGTCACATGATGGTTTGGAGAAGATTGAAGGAACAGCAGCTTAATCACTTGGAAACCGTTCAAGAATTACTACATGAAGATTATCCTAAAATAATGGGATTTTGCGACTGACATATTTTTTTTACCGATGAAACTACCTTCAATAGAAATAACGCTACGAATCACCATAACGCAAATATATGGTCAGAAGAAAATCCTTACACAAGAAAAGCTACTCATCACTACAAGGGACTTTTAAAGCCAATGTTTGGGCAGGCATTGTGAATAATAATTTAATAGGACCAGTATTTCTTCCAAATAATTTAAATGGTGCAAATTAGTTGCAGTTCTTACAAAATGATTTACCACAGTAATTGGAAGAGGCTCTTATACACCCATTTCTTGGCCAGCCTGATGTCCAGATCTTAACCCTATTGACGGTTTTTTTCTGGGTTTTATGAAAGAGGATATATATTCTATTGAAATAATCTACAAATAACAACTGAGCCATGGAATCATTGACAGTGAAAATCGATTTCGTCAGAAGTCAATGATCTTCCAATAAATTCGGTTTTACTCTTTAAAACGGTACCAAAAGTGTATTTTGGAAAATGGAGACCATTTTGAAGATTTATTCTAGTAAATTCAACACATTTGTATATAATTTATATACCTACGAATAACATGAATACTCAGTTATAACTTACTTTTTGTTACTCAAAAGGCTAATGAAAAAGAGGCCACATCTCGATAAAAACTGGCTTTTCCAAAAAGTGATAGGAGCCAAAAGAAAAATCAAAAATCATATATTAAACCAATGGTGTCACAAAACTAATTTAATTGTACCTTATAGAAAAGTTTTGTGGGTTTTAGGTATTTAAAACCCCCTAAAATTTGTATGGGCTCTACAGATTTCGTGGTCGTATATGAAAAAGATGCTCTTAGGATAAGAAAGCCATGTATCCATTTTCATTATAAATTGTTATACAGTTCATGAAATATTGGAAAAAAAAAATCTATTTTCATTTTGTACTTTGCAAAGGTCACTTTTTGTGTGTTCACATTTGCATTAAGGCAAGTTATGTTCAATCGAGTTATTTTTGACACCAGAATATGTAGTTCAATTTATGACCCACCTTTTTGATTCACTTGGCATTATAATGATCCAGATATTGACTACATTTAAGTTAAATTTATTAAATACATTAATCGATTGCAAAAATTAAAGATGCCAAAATAATAAAATATTAATACATGAGTATGATATTTTTAAATACGACTTTAAAAAATGTTGAATTTCAACAAAGGAGAATTTATTGTGGAAAAAACGAAAAAAAAAACTCGATTTATAATTTTGGGTTTCTCAATACGTACTCAGAAAGGACCATAGAAAAATACCTTAATCCATTTTATACATCTTTTATTCTTTCTAAAGGACTAGAGAAAACACGTATCTCTTTATGTTGATTTAAACAGTAATTAGATCAAAATCACAAAAACCCAAAGGGGAAATTCCCATATCAGACGCTGATCAACTTGTTATTAAAATAGTCTATTTAACTGTGTCAAGTTTTACTTAATGAAAATCCATTATATAATTTGGATAAATAAAACGTTTTATGATTTTCACAAATACTTATTTCCACAAATCGGTAGGAACTTTTGATATTCCAAACAAAATTTCTTAAAGAAAAAGTCAAGATTTGCTAACTGTTAGAAAATATTCATTTCTTTACTGTAAGGAAATATTCATTTCCTTATTGTAAGGAAATGATATTTCCTTACAGTTGTTAGTGTTCTACATAAATGATTGAAAACATATTCTAATGATCTTTGATAATAATTCTAATGAAGCAGTATTCAACCAGCTCTGGAGTAGTTACAGGAATGGAAAATTCATCATCAGTTATCATTTTACACTGTTGTGTTTTCTAAAACAGCAGCAATTAAATTTATATGCGTCAAGTTAGACAATTCAACATTAATACGTGTCCAAAGTACCGCAACCAATTTTATTACGAATTTCAAAACACCATTTTTTTATGAATAAAATTATTCTCGATTTTTTCAAAATTAATTAATATCTGTCGAATTTTAAACATTTTTCAGAAAAATAGTATGTTTACCTCGTAGGAAAAGTCACATTAATGGACTATGTGTTACTAAGTCTCGGCTTGCGCCTCGACTTAGAAATCGTCACAGTCGTCCAGGAATGTTAAGACTGTTTATGACTAGTACAACTTCATCGGACTAATAGACTTAAAGGTATTTCAAGCCAATGTAATGTCATTGAAATACCTTTTAGTCTCATTTGTTGTAGTATATATTTTTGAGATAATTTGTTAATAATATTAGTCGGATGAAGTTGTTTTACAATGAATCATCTTACTAGTCATAAAATAACTTTTTATTATATATTTTTGGAAACATTGTTTTATTTATCTAAATAATAAAATAGTCTACTTTAGGACACTCATGATTAACTCTAGAAGGTCATTGTAGCGTATTCGTCGTTTACCCAACGAAGAACTACGTCTGATGTGAATAAACTGGAAGTCTTCAAAAAATATCTTTTTATTTTTAATTAATGACAATAGTATCGTTATAATGACATTTTATATGAATACACAACTATATACTATATCTAAGACTAAAAGTAGAATCGTAAAAGCAGTAGGAACTAGACCTAACAGTCATCATTGTCTTTTCCTTATTCTCTCAATAATACCTATTAAATATCTATTTAAATAACCTAGTACCACTTATGTTTCCTTTATTGGTTCTTTAATTTTAATATTTTACACTCTTGTACCTGTGCTTGCACATATCGTTTATTTTTATGTATTTTACTAACCATATTAGTTATTTATCTTTTATCTAATCAATTCACTTATAAACTTGATTACAGATATTACCATTCGTATTTTTGTTAGTTATAGGTAATAGGTATAGTTTATTATTATTTTTCAGTATTTATTTCTTTTATCTTATTTATTAATAATTCATGTCCATGAAAACAAATGAATATAAATTTCATACATTTATAGATTAAAAGCCTCTTTTGATGTTTTCAATTATGTTGAGAGCATTACAGTTCTCAACAACAATAAAATTCTTTCCACCTCGATATGTAATATACTTACTTCTGTTATAGAGTCGGAATTCCATTGTCGAAATAAAAATCGTGACTTTTCCTTCCTATTGTAGTATGACGGAAAAAAAGCGCCCAAAACGTTCCCAACGAGTATCCAGAGACGACTGGTTATAATTTTGAGGGTGGTGTCCAAATTTTGAGATTTTTTTATTTTTGACAGGTGACAGTTGGAGAAATAGTTTTCATATTTTTGAATTGGGTTTTTCAAGGACTTTCAAATGATATTGCACATCTAATTCCTTGATATTAATTACCTCTCATTTTTTGCCAGTGACATTTCCGTTTTACAGATGTCGTACAAAAACTAATGGTTCCGACGGATGAGTTAAACCCACATCCCAAATTTCTTTTCAATCGGATTTAACGGGTGGCCTCTTATAGTAATTTGTTATATGTGGACTGTTATAACTTCTTTTTGGATTAAAATAATTGCTTTATAACGCGAACATTTATTTTCCTTAAAAAAGACATATTTTATATCAATCGTCTTAACGATCTTGATCGCCACGTTACCGTTTTTTAGAGAGAACAATTCCAAGGTTGCATATTTGCTATTATGGCTTAAACATGCCGCCGACCTCGAACTGTACTACACAGTACATTTAAATATAAAATAAAACATAACTTAAAATAATACAGATAAACAAAAGCATAAAGTTCTTAGCTATTAAACACTTAATTCGAAACACAGACATCTATAATTTGTCTATAGGTAACCGACAGACACAGTTTAGAAATTGGTCTCTTTGTTTGATAACCGTTTGGCAATTTTATCGTTGCCACTCGAACAATGAGGTCCATTCCAGGGTGCAGGAACAAAATACGTGCTAACTTCCACTGGAGAGGTTATATATTATCTTCCTTTACGATTACTAAATCAACTTCTTTCAAAATGTTGGAGGCGTTTTTGTGCCATTTTTGACGTACTTGGAGCTAGGATATATATTCTGAATGCCACCTTTTCCAAAATGACTGTACAGCTTGTCGCTGCTGCTTATATTTATTTAATCGATTTAACGGGACTTAGGTATAGTCTGGTTCTGGAACTGCATTAAGAGGTCTGCCAATCAAGAAATGTCCAGGGGTCAACTGAGTATCATCAAGAGGATTGGATGATAATGGAGTAATAGGTCTGGAGTTGAGGATTCCTTCAATCTGAATCAATACAGTTAAAACACATTCATAAATCAAATGAAAATTGCCCAAAATTCTTTTTAAATGAAATTTGGCGCTTTTTACGCCAGCTTCCCACAATCCTTCAAAATTAGGCGAATATTGAGGGATGAAGTGGCATGATATGCCTTCATTAGTCATTTAATCATCAATGCTATTATAGGATTTACTTAAAAATTCATATAATTCATTTAGTTCTGAACTTGTTCCGACAAAGTTAGAACCGTTATCAAAATAAACATTTTGAGGTATTCCCCTCCGCGCTATAAATCGTTTAAATATTGCCATGAAAGCTTCCGAGGTTAGATCGGTAACTAAATCTAGATGAATTGCCTTTACTGACATACATACAAATGCGCATATTATATAAGATTTAATTAACTTTCCATTCCGCAATTTACGATCTTTTATTAGAATTAGTCCAGCATAATCTATGCCAACATTCAAAAAATGGAAAATTTTACAACAATCTACATTCTGGTAAATTTCCCACAGGGGACTGAATACTTAAGGGTTTATTTTTAAAACAACAGACACACGAATGCGTTACCTTCCTTGCTAAATTGCGACCAGATAACGGCCAATATATTTCTCCTAGAGACGCTGATAATTGTTGCGGACCACAATGGTATAGTTTTTCATGTTGATATATCATTTGGTAAGGGGATGCTTGTCATCTAACACTACTGGATTTTTTTTACCATAAGATAATTTAGTAGCATTTTGTAACCTACCGCCCACCCTAATTATTTTATTTTTATCTGGAAATGGTTGTAAATTTTTTAATCCACTTTTAGTGCTTAAATTGAGAAATACTGCAACTAACTGGCTTTATTATGATAATTTTTGTTACATTTAGTAAATTACTTATTATTTATCATTTCTTAATAGTTTACATCAATGTAGTTGCTTATTTTAGTAAAATATTTAATGTTTTCTGTATTCTTGTTGTAATGATAACTGTGATCTGAAAAAAAAACTCGACACAAAAACCGTATTTACAAAAACAATTACCAAATAATTCACGGAATACTAGCCATGAAGAACGTATTTGTAAATTTACGTTATTTATGTCTAGCAAAATGCGTTAAATGATATTCCCGCCAGAGCAAGTAATCGTAGAAACAAAATCCCAGAAAAACGGGACAATATTTTTGAAAAATTCAAACGGTCAGTTAAAATTTAGGTCACTACGGATGTAGAAAAGTTATTAAGAATCCTGAAAATATTTAGTTTTTGAAAATATTAGCATATGAAAATTAATGAAAATTGATACTTCGTAAAAAACACCCAACAGAATATTTTTATACAATCTGAGGGACTTTCCGAGCTTAAGAACAGGTTATGAAATCATTTAAAAAAAATTTGATTCAAAAATATTCAGTAGATTTTTCAGGATTTTGATTATAAAAATGGTATTTATGAAGTGCTAACAGCTATCCTATGAGATTTGCTTTCTTACTCGCACAATATAGCCGTCGACGTCGTTTAAAATAAACAGTTTCTACGGAATTTGTGCCCATTATAGTTTTCTAATGGAGCTGATCTTGTTATTAATATAAACATAATGAATCAGATTAGATTTTAAACGAAGTGGCTTTTTGTTTACATATTATTTTGAATCTTTTTAACTCCTTTGGTAGCTTGCATAAGAAATATAGCATAAACATGAATAAATAAATGAAGGAAGAAAATAAATAAAAAAAATTACTATTATATTGTAACATTTAATGGAACTCCCAAATTTATGTACACAAAAGATATTAGTTAAATATTTGTATTTTCTCTGTTTACATAAGTGCATAAAATTGATTTTTTAAATTTCAAGGACAAACAGTACACTTTAGTACAAAATATTGGATTACAAAGTTTTAAAACATAAAATTTTCTTGATTTTTGAGTACAAGCAATGTATTTTAGTGCAAAATGTTCTGGTGCGAAGTTGTAAAGCATCAAATTTTCTTTAACTTTTGAATTTAATTTTTTTCCTCAAAGTTTCGCCGCTAGAAGGCGAAAAAATACAAATTTAGGATTTTCACCTTTTTTTTTAAATTTTGAAGATAAATTATGCACTTTAGTGCAAAATGTTTCAGTGCAAAGTTGTAGGGCATAGTTGTAGGGGATAAAAGTTTTTTATCATAATTTTTCCAGAATTCCTAATAGATTTCACACATTATTTTAAGAGATCATAATTGTAGCAGTGTGTTATATACAATGTGGGCAAGCGGATTGTTTTTTGAAAAATCATAGGAAATCGAAATTGTAGAATTCAAAATTTCCTACAAAATTTGTTCTCGCCTTGTTTTGGAATTCCGCATGGTTTAGCCGATATTTTTTATTTTAATTCTAAATATTTTTTATCTTATTAAATTAATTGGTTTAGATAAATTTTAATATTACAAATTTTTAAAAAAAAATACGATTAAATTTTTATTAAAAAACTTTATAATTGCGATTTTTTTCAAAATTTGACTAAAAAAATTGATGAATTTTTAAAATAATGGATCAAAAAATTTACGATTTTTAAACTAAATTGAATAACTTTTAAAATATTAAAGATATGACAATGGGATTTTTACCATTCGAAAGACGATATAAAACTCTAAATTCACAATGTATTTTAGTATCTTCGACTTTAGAATTGTAATTATTATAGCCAAAAATAAAGAATTATTTTAATTTTTTTGTAATTTTGTGTTATCAAAAAGTATAAAATAAATGAAAAAGTAAATAGCACATCTAAAAAGAATCAAAAAGTACTATATGTGTAAATTATTTCATAATTTTAAAATAATATTTGTAAAAGTTATGATCAAAAATGTAAAAAAAAGAAGATTTTTTTAACTTTTTTAAATTAACTTTATTAATATATTTTGATCCAAAAACCTAAAAAAAGGTCTGTTACCCAATTTGAATAAAATTGAATGGGATATTAATTATTTATTGATTTTAAAATTATTCAAAAAGGGTTTTATTTTTTTTAAGGTTAATATTAAATATTAAAAATTTGGAAAAAAAACTACATTAAATTTGTAGTAAAAATTCGATAATATTGAAGCTTGACAGACCCGGACCTGTCATCTTTTTATTTTACCTATTTTATTTGGCCTTAATCTTGTCTAGTGGGGGAATTCCGTTGTGCTCGTCGCGGAACCAGCTACGTTTAGAGTTCAGTACAGTTGGGGACGAAAGGATGGGAATATAAATAAAGTACTCTCAAATTTTACCAAACAATTTATTATCATTTTGTACACCATACCCGTAACCCCAAAATCAAATTAAGGACGGCCTAAGGTGCGACTCTCCCCTAATAGCGGAAAACCCCGGTGTAAACCTTTATTCGGATCTCATGAAAGTTGGCAAAACCCTTCTCCGTCCATACACGCACAGACAGACTATACTCCTTTCCCTTTGATCGTAACATTATGTATTGTCCGATATCGGAAGAGTGCAGCGGCGGCGCTAGGACTGAGTAAAATGTAATGTAGATAGAGCGATGTCCACGCGCTTTCAGCCTTTCTTCCGGTATCCCAATACCACACTTAACCCTCGTAACCAGAGCTGTAGAAGTCTATACCACTCCAGCAATAACCAGAACACCTGATATAAAGGGGGGCAGACCGGGATAAGTTCCAGCGGAGACCCACCTTGCCCTCTATCAGGCTTTGGACATGATCGTGTCGGTAGAAAGACCAGTGAAGGACGCCCCTAGTTAAGCGGACGGCACGTCATGTTAATTAATGTTTTTTTTTGGTGCTACCTTTTTTCGTGGTCATACGACTCTTTTATTCTAACCATTATTTAAGTGGTACGACGTTCCACAGCCCCGAGATCCTCAGGTAAAACACACACCTTCGTATTCGCGATATACCTCAAACCGAGAACAAATTCTACCCCCTTTCATGAGACCATACCTTCATAATAATTTAACGTTAACTAACTGTTAGTGGCGGACGCACCTGTAGCCAATACCCTTAAAACCGTAGTAATAACAAAATTACACTCTACTAGGCGAACCTTAGATATCCCTTGTACCTATTTTACCGCCTACACTTCTGATACAGTAATAAACAAATATACCTGGTTTATTAAAATACAGTGGTTACCGTAATGATTAAAATGCTAACTTTAAGAAACACAAATGCGGCAATTAAGTTCTTGGTACAAACAAAATATAATTAGACACCCTTAGCCGTCAAAGTTAAATAACAAAATATTGTAAACAACCCACAATAATAAATAAATCATAACAAACAATATTTTGGTACCATAAAGAGATTAAAAGCAAACCGCCGGCACTAATGGCTTTCTTGTGTACACTTGTTCGGGTGGCGCCCTGTCGGTAAGGGTCCCTAAAGTACTTAGACACGCGACTGGTTGACAGTAGAATTTCTCGAATAATAACGGTACCCATAAAACCCGGTCTGACCTAATTCGCAGAGTCCGTTGGCCTAATTTCGAGAGTAGAAATTATTTATAGCATTGCCGTTTCAAAATACTAATACTAAAGGACCGGTATGTCTATTCCGCGAGAACAAATTTAGTGAGCTTGAAAATTAATAATAAATTTATGTATACCTATTTGCGGAGAATGAATTTAGTGACTTGCAAAATAATGATAAAATAATAATATTTATACCTGTAACCAACTCGCGGTGCAATAATTCTCCCCCGGAATTCATATTGCGTTGAACTTTACACTTTTAACAACGAGGACGATTTAGGGAAAGTGGGGAACCACAGAAAAATACAACACGCGAAAACAGGAAAGGGCCTCTCATACGAAAATAAATATGGGTCACCCTTTTAGATAACCCTAAAATTAATTTTCGTAAAGGAAAGGTCAATTCCTATATTCAATCGTTATACCTTTCACCGTCGTTTACAACGTAATTGCAGATGAGTCACCTTATAGATAACCCTAAATTCAATTACACCGTAAGTACTTAGAGGGTAAGAAAAAATCCTACGATACGGAAATTAACATGAGTCACCTTATAGATAACCCTAAAATTAATTTACGTCAATGTAATTCAGATTTCTCACCTTCTGGTACGAGACCTGGCGGGAAGGTCTCGCTACATAACAAAAATGAGTCACCCTATAGATAACCCTAAATTTGCTATGTAAACGAGATCTCGAAAGTTAGAAACTTCACTTCTACAATAATTAATATGGGTCACCGTATAGATAACCCTAAAATTAATTATCGTCAAGGTAACGAAGATTTCTTACTATCGTTTGATGTACCTCGCAAGAGTGGTTCGCTCTGCAAACGGAGATGAGTCACCGTATAGATAACCCTAAATTCGTTATACAGATGAAACCTTGAAAATCAGAAATTTCCCTTTAGAGATAATTAATATGAGTCACCGTATAGATAACCCTAAAATTAATTATCGTCGAGGTAACGAAGACTTCTGATTTTCTTTTAACTTGCGTTAATAACGCCTATATAGAGAAAATGAGTCACCCTATAGATAACCCTAAATGCGCTATATAGTTGCTACTATCGGTAAATGAAAGGAAGACAGCGTCGGGAACGACAAAATAAAATCGTCGAAACGCACTACTGTATATCCACCTTATAGATGGAATAAATACAGGCGTCGTTTTTAAACGAAGATTTCTGTCAAGTTCAAGTAGACGTTAGTTTAAATAATTTGGCTTTTAGGAAGGTTAAAATTCTAACGGACAGCGTGGATGTGCGTCGTTAGGAGCTTGGATTTTAAGTGCCCTCGCGGGTTTTTTTTTTTTTTTTTTTTTTTTTGTATTACAACTATTATCCTGAGTTGTGGAGGCGGGAATCTTTTAAAGACACCCCACGCTGGTTCAATGCGTGAGGTAGTGTTGGACTCTCCCCTGATCCCTCTGCAAGCAGAGTCAGGGGCATACCAACTAAACCCTCCTCGGTTATATATCCTTTTGACTGTTGAGGTTTTCTTGGACCCTGCTGTAGGAGATCTAGTCTCCTTTTCAGGGGTAGCTGTGGGAGGTTTTGTCCTGAAAAAATAAAAAGTGTTAGAAAAGAAAGTTGGGTTGGATGGGATGTCGTTGGATACTTACGAGCCTCCCCAGGGGGGAGGCTCAGAAGGGTGGAGCGATCTGGGTGTCGGTGGGGTGGGCGAGCTCATCGGATGCTTAGAGGGGCTTCCTCCAATAGACCTAGGAGCTCGTCCGGAAGGTCTATGTCTTCTGTTGCTTCGCTAAGGATTCTGATGTTGGGTTGGATGAGTTTAATCTTGGGTTTCCTGGGGAATGGTCTTCGGTTCCTTTCAGCTGTCCAGCGAATCCTTAGAGTTTCTTTGGAGTGGGTGTTTGAGTCGTCCAGTCTTCTCCCGACATACCCGCTTCGGAGTTTTTTGAGCCTGGAAATGATAGATGGGATATTAGTGTGTTGGTATATTTGGTTGGAAGGGAAGCGGAATGGGAGGTAGGATGAACGTCTGAGGATCCTCCTCTCAGTTGCCGTAATGGCGTGCAGGAGACGAGGAGGTAGGGAGACGAAGTTTAGAGCTCTATAGTCTAGGACAGGGCGAATGAAGGTTTTGTAGGTGTGTAGCAATGTCCTTGGGTTACACCTGCCGAGACGACCCCCAAGGGCTCCAAGGAGAGAGGTTCGCCTTCTGATTCTGTCGAGAACCTTTTGGACTTCATTCTCCCAATTGAGCGTACGCGTGAAGCATACCCCCAAGTAGGTGACTGAGTCCGAAGGGACGAGTCTCTCTCCCCAAAGCCTAAGGTTGAGGTCTCTAGGGTCTTGGTTAGCTTTTCGGGTGAGATGTGGATGTTTGAAGAGGATGAGTTGGGTTTTTTGGGGATTCAGGGTAACCCTCCAGTTGCTACACCAATGGGCTAGTCGATTGAGGAGTTGTTGAGTTTTGGTATTAAGAGCTCTGGTTGAAGGTGCGGAGGCTGAGACTTGAGTGTCGTCAGCATAGAGTTGGACATCTTGGCATGGGGATGGGGGAATAGGGATGTCATGGGTGAAGATGACATATAGGACAGGAGCTAGGACGGAGCCTTGGGGTACGCCAGCTGTTGGGGTAAAGGGATCTGATAGGGTGTTTCCAATTTTAACTTGGATGGTTCGATTTTCGAGGTAGGAGTTTATGAGTTTGATGAAGGGGATGGGGAGATTGATGTTGGAAAGCTTGCGAATAAGTCCGGCATGCCAGACTTGATCGAAAGCCTTCTGAACATCAAACAGGACTGTCGATGCACAGTGACCTAGGTTGAGTGATTTTGTGACGAAGGTATGGAGTCTCACTAGTGCATCTTGGGTAGAATGATCAGACCTAAATCCGTGTTGGAATTGGGGGATCAATCCCCTTTCATCCAGAAAATCCCAGATACGCTCCTTGAGAAGGGTCTCAAAGAGCTTACCTAGGACATTCGTCAGAGATATAGGTCTGTAGGAGTTAGGAGAGGTTGGGTCCTTTTGGGGTTTGGGAATGAGGACTGTATGGGCACTTTTCCAGCAGATTGGAAAGTAGGATTGCTGAAGGCAGGCGTTCATTAGGGTGGTGAGGATAGGGATGATTGTAGCAGGAAAGTTTTTTAAGGCTTGGCGTTTAATCTGGTCAGGACCAGGAGCACCCAAGTAAATAACGATGTGAAAAATAACAATTTTTTAATTTTTCCAACGGGAATCTTTTCTGAGACCTTTCAAAAATAGGTCCAAAAAAGGAAAAAATCTCATATTTGTTATTTAACAATTGTCGAACTTACAATGTCCAAGTTCAAGTAGGAAAAATTTGTTAATTAATGCATAATTAATAGAAAAATAGCGTTAAAAATTTTTTGACCGCGTATTATTGTTCATAAATCTATTCAGTAGCAGGCGTCTACTAATTTTTTCAATTTATTATTTTCATATTTAATGAGTTTAAATAATAATTATTCATGAAAGGTCGTATTTTTAACCGTCTGGGAAAACTATAAATATTGGTGCTACAGTTCCGGGAGGTATAATTTTTTTTGTTAAATTTCCTCCTCTTTTTGAATCTTTTTTCCAATTTGAAAAATGTCAAATAGTTTTTGAGATAAGTATTTTCAAAAAAAAACGAACCCCATTTTTCTCAGATAATTGTTTATAACTTTGGCCATTTTTGAAAGCGGCTCTTGAATTTTTTCAAAAATCATCTACAGGCAAAAAGTACCTGCTGACTATATTAACAGTTATAAATAAAATACGAAATATGTTTTTTTCAAAGAATGTGTGTATGCTGTATAAATTTCTCACACAGTCTAAACGTAAACATAATAATACAGCACGTTGGGTATATAAAAAGGTTCTACAAGTTACATTAGTCTGCATTTAGAATGAAATATTGCCATTAACAATCTTCTAATATCCGATAAAATGTCTGAGACAAAAAAGTTAGGCTTGATATGCGTGCACATGCAAACGCGAACTAAATGCAAGATTAACATTCTGCGTAAATCAAGCGCGCAACTGTATAAGTGGCTGAATCTCAAAAACTGTATTTCGGATTTCCATATGTAATCGACACGAAATTAAGACAATTAAATTCTGCAGTTTTTGGTGTAAAACAAAGTGTAGGTTAATATATCAAATAAGGGAGATTGTACGGTGTGTACAATTGAAAAATTGAACTAAATTGTGTACCTCTCAAGTTTTGTGGTTCTTTTAAATTTTTTGAGAAAAAAAATTTAACAATGTTGAATTGCTATTACAGAGACAAAAAACAGAGATTTCAGATAAAACAAAAACGATGTTTCTATTTATTATAGAAGCCAAATGGCACGGTCATAACCAAAAAAAAAAAACAAAATTTCGCCTTATTTTTTTGTCTCGATCAATTGAGAATGTCCTAAATCTTGATTTATTATGTATAAATTCGTAATAGACAATAATATTAATGTCTTATAAAGTTATACTCCGATTTTGGGTTTTTGCAATTTGTCTACATAATATCGTCACACAGATTGAGTAGGTACGTTACTGTAATATTCAAAGATTCACTCTAAATCCCATCGGTTGCATATTGGCTGTATATGTTGTAGTTATCTACGTCAGCTCCCGCTCGAAGTAAAATTAACGTGGGATACAAACGCCAAATCGGTGCGAGAGTTTCTGAAATTTGTACCTCCGCTCTTAACGTGGGATACAAACGCCAAATCGGTGCGAGAGTTTCTGAAATTTGTACCTCCGCTGGTGGAATTGTTTGTTTTTGTGTGCGTAAGCGTATAAATAAAGGTAAGAATAAAACTAATGTTTTCCTTTTATTATCTATAAAATTTTGTTATTCATTTTATTAATATTCTTAATATATTTTTAGTATGGAAAAATTTTCGAGGAGTAAAAAAATAATGGCCTTAATGGTTAAAAATAAAGAAAAATATAATGATGGCGGGAATAGCAAAGAGACAACATGGCCTGTCTGTTATAGTACGGGTGAAAAATCAGAAAATGAAAATATTTGTTGAAACGACAGAAAACAATAAAAATTTACTGAAAACGTCTTCTAGTCCTATTTATCCGCGGCAAATACCACATTTGGATGTAAATACTAACCTTAATTATGAAACAGACTTATTTAAAGTTAGCGAAGATTGTTCAAAAAGTGGTTTAGAAAGAAAACGGAAAAAATTTGTTTCCTCAAAACAGGAAAGGACGTTATTTTTAAAAAATATACAACTAATGAAATATGACGTTAAAATTCTTTGCAACTGTAAAAAAAACTGTATGAAAAATTTTACCAATGAAATAAGGTTATCGATTAACAAAAAATATTGGTGATACAATTTTAAGGCACAAAAATCTTTTGTATTTAATCATTGTGAATTCCTTGAACCTAAAAGAAGAACAAAAAGTTCTGACCAAGAAATGACGACTCCGGAAAGCAAGAAAAAGAGAAATGTAACAATGTGTTACTTTTTAAAAGGTGTTGAGGGGATACGAGTTAGAGTACGTAAATTTTTTTTCCTGGGAACTTTAGGTTACACTTCTAATAATGATGCAAAATTAAGGAATATTAATAATTCCCCTGAAGATCGCAGGGGTAAATATATCCGAAAGAAGATTGATAGGGAAATAATTATTGGACACATTAAGTCATTTTCTCCAAGCGTTTCTCACTACAGAAGGGAACACGCTCCAAATAAATTATATTTGCCAAGTGACAATACAATTATAAAAAAGTTTGAACACTTTCAACAAACACATAATGACATTAAGATATGATATGAATTTTATAGAAAAATTGTAACCCAAGACCTAAATATTTCTTTTACCAAACTCGGCCACGAAGAGTATGAGAAATGTGAATTTTTTAATTTGTATGATCCTCACAAAAAAGATAATTTAGAACCTTCCTGTGAAAGGTGCAGTCATTATAAAAAACACATAGACAAAGCTAACAGTTCCAGAGCAGAATACAGACAGGATGCTTCTAAATCAAAGAGTAAAGCAGATAGCGATACAATATATTATTCAGCAGATTTACAAAAGATTATAATGTTACCGCGATTGAAAACATTTAAAGAGGTTATATTTACTCCCAGGTTAATAGTTTTCAACGAATCTTTTGTTCCAATGGGGAAAATGTCTGTAACAAATGTTACCTTTGCATGTTTCTGGAACGAAGCAACCGCAGGTAGAAAAAAAGAAGACATTGTAAGTTGCTTTAATGCCTTTTATAATCATTTTAGAGAAAAAAGAAAAATTATTTTGTGGCTAGATAATTGGACTTTGAATAGTTATTTGGTTTATATAATAAATTCTAGAGAAACGGCAATACAAGAAATAATGATAAAATATTTTGAACCCGGGCATACATTTATGTCTGCCGACTCCTTTCACCACCTTGTGGAGTTGGGTTTTAAAAAAAATCTCAAATGTTATGATTTTCAAGATTTTGTTAGTGTAGTTCAGCAATGCCATTCTAACGTTATTATCCCCAAATTGAAATGTAATAATTTTAAACATTGGGAATGTTACACTACACAATACTATTTACAAAGCTTAAATAAAGATCGACCGTTATTACGTGATATTATTCAGATTACAGCAAAACGGGGACACCGGCAATTATTTTATAAACTATCTTTTGAAGATAAAGAGGAAAAAGAACTACAATTTAAATCCAAAAAAATTCGTAATATGCAGTCTTTACCCAAATCAAAGGCCTACAACGAAAATTGACGAATAACTTTAAATCGAAAGAATACTATCCTTAAAAAATTATCCCATTTGATACCAGAACATAAACTTCATTTTTGGGAATCACTTCATACAAATGACAGTGTCTCTGATTTAATCAGCAAATATAAAGATGAGTAATAAATACTATGAATACTGAATATTTTAGTTGTTTTTTATTTACGTTTAACTTTCTTACTTTGTTACTGTGAATACTACTAAGTTTTTTTACTTGTTTTTTATTTATGTTCAACAGTTTAACTTTGGTGTAAAGGAACTTTATAAAAGTTTCAATTTTGTATTTGTTTTTAGTTTCATATATGGAATACTGTGATTTTTCTTTTATTTTGTGATTATCTCGATATGGCTATACTTACACATAAACGTGTGATAACATATTTGAAAAGGCTGAATATGTCCTACGTTTAATGTACATTATTTACAATAAATATTTTTTTTGATCCTTTGTTATTGATTTTATTTGATAATTTTTAATATGTGCCTATTTTTGTATTGTTTCAGTTTTGTTTTAGAATCTTAAGTAAAGAATATTATTCTCTAACAGTCCCTTGTAAACAATTTAAAATAAAATCCTACTTTTAATAAGGAATACTGCACATAAAGAACGTATCTACATGATTAAGGCACATTTTTGTAACGGGTATTTAAATTTAAGAAAAATAATAGATATAAATGCCGTAAAGGTTTAGCTGCGGTCTTTATGTCTAGCACCAACTAAATTGTACTCTACTTATGTTATTCATCCTAACTTTTTAGGAAATTCCGTTATTCATGTCTAGTATTTTTTTGAAATTTGTTTAGACGAATTAATCGTATTTTTTTTTTGATTTTTAACTTAAAATTTTAAATATTTAAAGTTAAAAAAATTACACAACATAAAGTGTTTCGGAAAGGTAATTTTATAAAGATTATGAATATATAAAAATCTCAGTTTCGACAAAAAATGTAGTTACGTTGTTCTTCCATTGGACGGCAGAATTTGTTCTTCTGAAAATGATTGAACTTGAAATAATCTTATTATACTATTCATTGATTTATTTAATTTTTGCACATTTAGTGGCCCGCAATTTCGATTTACTTTTGATAATTTTAGATTAGAATAAAATCTAAAACAATAACTTATTATTCTCTTTAATTTGATTAGACTGGAAAACCGATTAAATATATCGAAATCAGTGTTAATTATCAAATGACATGTATTTTTTCCTTCCGGTAAATTCTCGATTACTGTTTCTTTAACCAGCCATTCCTTTGAATCCATTAAGAGCCAATTAGGTCCTTGCTACAATAAATTGGAGGATACGCATCTATACCCCTTGTTAACAAATCAGCTGGGTTCTCTTTGGATGGAATATGATACCAATTTACAGGTTCTGTTAGCATGGATGGATATTTCTATCTTTGTACCGAAAAATTGTTTTAGCTCGTTCACAATATTTTCCCTTGGTGAAAGGACGGGAAAGTAAAAATTAAACCACATGTATTTGTAACCAGTTTTTTATATTCCAAATGTTTGATAGATCCCTTCAAACATAAATCCTTTACCCGCGAATGAAATATCACGTATTTGAAGCTTTTAAAACTTTTTTTAAAGTGTAACACGTGTTTTTTACAATACCGCAAAATTTAGGATAACTTTAAAGCGGAAGAGAAAACACAACTTCAGCAATTTGGACAAAACAGAATCACGTCATAAAAAATATAACACTCTCGCTGGTTTACAATAAAGCAGGGTGGTTCACAAAATTATTTTATGGAAGGATTAAAACTTATTCATGCTTTCGCCTTGTGCGAGAAGGCGAAGTATTTTGACAGTCGATAGTAGTGCTTTCCGTGATTAGCAAATGAACTTTTGTCCCGAACATTTTTTGACGGACCAAAATGTCAACAAAAATTTATCGGTTTCCTTAAACTCCATTCAATTGAGAATAAATAAATGCGGATTAGAACAGTAAAAATCTGATGTGGCCAGCACATGACCTCTCGCCATTTTTGAATAAAAAATTTACAGGTTGACACAAAAAAGTATGAAAAAAAATTATTTTTTTGTAAATCTGGCAACAATGGCAAAAGTTTCGAAAATTTTAATGAGATGAAAATAAACTATAGGGTATACAAAATATATGTGTAAAACTTTATTGCCGTTTTGTATAATAATGGCGTCATCACCCATAGCAACTGACACTTCCGGTTGTGCGATTGGCACCAAAATCTAATCAGATCTAATCTAGGGTATCAGAATCCTGTATGCAAAATTTCAATTTTTTTTATTCAGTAGTTTTTGAGTTATCGTTACTACAACATCCATCCAAACACACACACACTAACACACACACACACTAACACACACACACACTAACACACACACACACACAGACATCATCGCGAAAATATTAAAATCGTATTCTAGAGACCCTAAAACGTGTTTATCCATTGAAAACTCACTACCCAATTTTTAGCATGATTCCTATACCTCTCTTATCTGAAAGGCGAGAGGTAAAAATGGAAAGGAAGGTATTTAAAGCGAACGGTATGTATATGAGCTTTGTTTGTTATTAATTTTAATTAATTAATTTTTAATATTCATCTTTTGAATAAAAACACACATACCTTCTTGATTTGGAGGCTAGGGATTCGTTTTGTTTTTGGGAAATTATGACCGCCAATTTTATTAAGACGCATCGATGAATATTTTTGGCGTGAGGCATCTTATTTATCTTTTTGGAATATTTTTTTAGCTGCGCACTAAATAATCATTCTCGAATATACAGCAGGGATTTTGTTGGCAATAAGCGAACAGCAATCATCCTCACCGTCCAAATTTTATTTCGACTCTTTTTCCAGTAGAGTCATACGGGAAAAGTATTAAAACAGAAGTGTCTGTAATAAAAGCACACGCTTTAATAAACATATTACATATGATGAATGTTAAATAATCATAAACATAAAAAATATATATTTTAAAGCGAAATATATTTGCCTATAATGAAATTTTATAATCCTCTTTTGACTGCGACGTTGTTCGCACGGATTTCGCAGTTATTTTCTGTTGAATTTTCTCCTCCACTGCATACGTGAAAAAATGCCAGTTCTTTACCATTCTTTAGCGTATTTTGTTTGAATTTTATATCATGCGTTATTATTTCAAAACCAGTTCTTAATATTATTTTTATCTTTTAAATGTCAAAATGCCTGCATTCGATTTTGATTTTATGGGACAATTTTTTATATTTCAACCTACAGGTGTCGCCACATGGCAAGTTGCATAGGACGAATATGTTGCTGATAAATAATATGAATTTTACATTGTCTACTTGTTACGTTTTGTTCCTGTGTCACCCTGTATCTTCATTATTCCTCCGCTCTGTATATTTTTAATTTCAGACTCGCTTGATATCCCTTCTTAATTTCCTCGCGTCGTCTCATTTCTCAACTTATCTTGATTTACCTCTCCTTTTGATATGATTATAAAATGCCTTTCTCACGTTAACAATTCTTATCTTTACCTCATCAGTCAAAACAATTAATATATATCATCTCTATCGCTTGGTGAAAATTTCTTATGTTCCCCTCGACTTATAGGGGTTGTTCTTCTGGACTGAGCTTTGTTTTCTGGACATAGCTATTTTCTGGACTAGGCTTTTTTTTCTGGACAGAGCCTTTTTTCCTCTTTCTTTACTGAAATTTTTTCTAGACTGAGATTTTTTTATGGATTGAGCTTTTCTGGGCTGAACGTTTCTTTTTGGGAACGTCTTTTTCTTTGGATCAGAACCTGCTTTTGGTCTGACATCTTTTCAGTGCCGGCTCCAGGAAGCTTTTATAGTTATTGCGTCCCTTTTCTTCCGGATACCAGAAAGAAGGCTACCGGTAGACACTTGATGAGATAAAAAACCAAACCAAGATAAGTTCCATTTTCCAGAAAAAAAATTTACGAAAAAGTCTCTGAAGATATCTGAAGTTAAATAAAATTTAATTTTCACTTCAATAAAAAAAGTAACGTTTAATTTGAGTTTAATTTCCTTAAAACCATAAAAAGAATTAGAGGACGGATTTTTAAATATATCATAGTTTTTTTGTCAATAGCTTGTAACGCTCATTGTTACGATGAGCGGAATTTGGGCGCTAGGGTCCAGGTTTCGAATTGCCTCGGGCGCATCCTTCCGTTTACAGTTTGAAAGCCACTGGCACGGGCAGCTTCAGTGGATAAAAAAAATACCCCAATGGTCGTTATGGTATCAACCAAGTCGCTAGCGGCCAGAGGGGCGGGCTTTACTTGCTCCTCTAGGTTGAGTATTTGGATATTTTTGAGTCAAATTAAATAAAATTTAAAAATAAAAATGATTCTCTATTGCACAAAAAAAATAACCTAGTCCTGCGAGGAAGGAAAGTGGTATAACGGATCTCAAGATGATGATAAGTCAATACAGGCATGTCTCCTGGGCTCGCGTGGTGTGGTCAGATTGACGGTTTCGTTTATAAGTGACCTTGGCTTCAGCTTAACCTTTCTCACAGGCCGCTGAACTGGGACTGTGACTTGAACTCCAACTCGGTCTACCACAGCAACTCGGACTTCGAACTGGCACATCTACCGACAACAGTTTGAATTGTGCTACTCATTAAGAAGCACAGACAAGAGAGTCTCCATCTGTCAGGCAGATGTTCAACTGGAACGACTGGCCTTATATTTGAAGATTGTCTAATAATTGTAACTTAATTTTTTACTCCAGTACCGTGCTCGATTTAATTTACATATTTTAATTATTACGGAAAAAAGCAACTTTGTTACAAGCTATTTGCACTTATAATAATAATGGTGCATAAATTACTTCCGGCAGGATTATTAAAAGAGGACTTTCAAATTTGAATTGAACTAAAAAGTGAAAAATACTTGATACAAAAATTTAAAAAGTTGAAAAGAAAAATAACCTAGCGGATGTGTGTTCGACGAAAAAAAAATTATGGAGACGAAAAATGCGTTTTGAACAAAACCAATAATAGCACAGACAAAAATAATAATTCACTGTTAAAAATAGCCACGCATGTTAACGTTCGTTTATACTATTTTTTACTCTACTTATGCCGTTCAAGTTAATGTTGCCCTTGTTAGGGTCTACTTACAGGCCTGGGCCTCCTATTGCGCCCTTTACGCCGTTTTTAAATCACTTTTTTGCACGCGAACCTTCCTTAGTTTGGAAGATGTTTCGCCTTCGCTACATTAGTTTTTATTAAATTAATCTTGTAACCCCTCGTCTATCTTAAGTTAATAGTTTTATAATTTTTTTGTCCTGATGATGGCACTGCGATGCCGAAAGCGCTAGACAATTAACTTTGACTCGGAAATATATATATATGTATTTCCTTAGAATTTAATCGTTTCATTACACACTTGAAAGTACGCTCAGCATTTTCTTTCTTCATTAATATGTGTGTACGCACCAACTCGTAACCTTCTGTTACATTTATTATTTATTTAAATTGCCGAACCCATGATTTAGGTTATGTCAAAGATTGACAGATGGGACGGGGCTTATGTCAAATATTGACAGATGGGTGGGCCTTAATCATAGGTGTGGCGCTTTAAATGAATCCTGGACAGCCCCTCCAATGCGGAACACCTTGTCGCGCAGCCCTATTTCAATTTACCGCCATTTTAAACACTTTGACAGTTCTAACTAGTGGTAAGTAAAAAAAATTACAAATAGTGATGTAGTTAGAACATTTTACCATGGAATGTGAAACTTTTAAAACATTTGGAATAAAAGGTACTTACTAAGCCAGAATAGCCCTTGCTTATTTGTCATAATTAAATTAACAGATCCTTAAACTTTATTTTTTCAAATAGTGTTGTCTTCTCGTTTTTTGAATGAAAATCAAAGTCCAAACTTTGTTACCAAATAACATATGAATATCAAGAAAAAGCTGAGCAGGTTTTCAAAAAATGTACACAAATTGACCAGAGCTTTTATCATTTTCCAAAAAAAAAAGTTTCCGTAACCAACAATAAACACCTCTTTCTTGAGAAAATCAAACTTCAAGTCATGTTACCACCACTGACATAATTGAAAGTTGTTTAACAGCAACTAGTTTTAGCTACCAAGCCGTCTTCGGGCCTAGAAGGAATATATTCGTTTAACCTCTTCAAGGACATAAACACACTTGTGTACATTTCGTTTAAAACATTGTATTGTTACTTAAACTTGGTTCTCATCTGCCCAGTGGTAACAGTTGTTTCCGTCTACAATTCCTCTCTCAAGTTACAGCGAAATAGAGATAAAAATCGCTTGGTTTTGTATCTCAACTTATTTTTATATTCTCCACGCTCTGTGTGGTTGTTTTGAGGTTATGAGTAGCGATCGAGGTGCTGCATTTTTCTCATTTGGCATAATTTTTTCGACAAAAATCGGTGAGTACTGAATAAATATCTAATAGTTAATGTTGTATAATGTAAACAAGAATATTATTATAGTGGGTTTTGTAAATTACGTGAAAATAACTATACACATTTCTGCACGTAGTGCATCAATCAATTTTTGGAGGTAATCATCAAGTCAATATAAATAGGGGTATGCCATAAACCTATTTCCTGACAAAATATTCAAACAAATTATTACGGAAACTATATATTATACAGTTCAGTCTGAAAAACAGTTACCGTTGTCGAAATGAATCAATTCATGATGATATATATAAAGTACCCTGATTTATACCGTGTAATTGTCCCCAGTCCCAAAGAACTTTGGTGCACCGACTAGCACTAGCTCAATAGCAGTTGGGATGAATTTCGTACCTTTTTGTGTTTTCTCCACTAGTTGTAATTTATCGTTATAAAAAAAGATATCTTATACTGATTGCCTTTTAATTAAGGGCGCCACTGGCCTTTTTCAATGAAGGATGGACAGCAAACCTTCTAAATAAAAGTGTTAAAATAAGGAAACGAATCATACCATCCATTGTAAAGTTTGAAATAACATTTCAAATAGTGCTAGTTAGCAGATAAAGCTTATTAATAAGAAAAATGATTCACCCTCTTGGGTATTTCAAGATACGGTGTTTAGTAGAGTTTGTTTAACCATCCTTTGCCGTTACGTCATAATCGGTGACGTATTCTGCTGTTTTACGTTTGTCGTATATTATTTGAATGTCATTTTACACATAACCTCAAAATTAAAATATAACTAATGACATATGTTAAGGATTGTTTACAATGACCCTTGTTAAGGTGTGTTTATATTAATAAATTGGTAATGCCGAAAATTGTATTTTGCTTTATGGGTTGCGTACATTTTTACATAATTTAGTAATTTTTTTAACTTGAAACCTACCTTTTTTTAACTGATTTATTTCAAATTTCTAGTTTGGGGATATAACTATTCATATTTTTTAAAATTGTATAGTAATTATTCTCTGTGTTATTATGAACCAACTTTTGTGTGTAGAAATCGCATGGAAGTTCTTGATATAACAATAAGTACTCAGTTTATGAGTACCAAGATCGTTAATTGGCGGGTGTCTACAGAACCTTCATGCTCGGATCATCGACATATCAGATTCGAGATGAAGGCAGGGCGCAGGCCTATAGTGCAATTCCGTGATCCAAAGTGTACAGACTGGAGTGGATATAAAATTTCCCTTCAAACGTACCTGAAGAACGGCATTGCATCTATAAAGAATCAGGCTGAAATAGAGGCGGCGAGCGATCAGCTGCAGGAAGCCGTACTCAGAGCCTACCAAGATAACTGCCCACTTAAGGAGAAGAGAGACCATAGAGGTTCACCTTGGTGGAGCAGAACCTTGGACAAAAAGAGAACAGAAGTTCGACGTCTCTTCAATCGAGCTAAGGAAACAGGGTGCTGGGACACTTACAGATCGGCTCTAACAGGATACACGAAAGATATTCGTAAAGCCAAGAGGGAGTCTTGGAGGAGGTTCTGCCAGAGTATAACAGATCTACCTGCTGGAACAAGACTCCACAAAATTCTCTCTAGAGATCCGAATCAAGAGGTAGGGTCGATAAAACGACCGGACGGTTCTTTTACGGACTCCAAAAGGCAGACGTTAGAGATCCTCATGCGGAATCACTTCCCGGGTAGCCTGCTTCTGGAGGATCGCCCGCAAGCCTTTCCACTTCCAACCGGTTCTATACGACCGGTTAAAGAAGACTGGAGGTTTGCATCTGAGGTGATCACTGCATACTCAATCCTATGGGCGCTGAAGTCTTTCTCCCCATACAAATCACCAGGAGAAGATGGTATTTTTCCTGCCATGTTGCAAAACGGGTCAGAGGAGCTGCTGCCTCTTCTAGTGAAACTATATCGTGCGAGCCTGGTGTGGAGTTACATACCACAGGGCTGGTCGATTGCTAGGGTCGTATATATACGGAAAGCGGGGAAGGTAAATAATTCCCTGCCTAAATCCTTTAGACCGATCAGCCTTACCTCGTTCGTACTAAAAACTCTAGAGAGAATTCTAGATAGGCATATTAGAGACGGGAACTGCAGGGAAATTCCCCTCAACCCCAGATAATATGCCTACCAGGTTGGCAAATCTACAGATTTGGCGCTAAATAACCTCGTAGGAAAGATAACCCACTCTTTACAGCATAAAGAGATTGCGCTGACAGCTTTCCTCGACATTGAAGGGGCGTTCAACAATGCCCTGTCTCAATCCCTTTACGCTGCACTTCTGCGAAGGGGAATAAGCAGACTAATCTGCAATTGGATTAAATGCATGCTTGAAAATCGTTTTGTCACATCATCACTGCAGGAGGAGACTGTCAGATTTTGGGCGGCGAAGGGGTGTCCTCAAGGCGGAGTGCTGTCTCCACTTCTTTGGTCACTCTTGGTCGATCCCCTACTAGACAGGCTCTCCCAGCGGGGGGTGAATTTTCAATGCTATGCCGATGACCTTTTAATAATGGTTAGAGGCTTATTTGAAGAGATTATTTCTAATATCCTTCAGGAAGCTCTTAACATCGTCTACAGATGGTGTGAGGAGGAACAGATGTCTGTGAACCCCCACAAAACGGTAGTACTTCCTTTTACAAAAAGGAGGAAGCTTGATAAGCTACGTCATCCAATTCTGGAAGGCGTAACCATTCCATTTGCGGAGGAGGTAAAATATCTGGGGATTATCCTTGATAGAAAACTTACCTGGAACTCCCATCTGGAAAGAATCAATAAAGCCAGGGCATCACTCTGGAATATCAGAAGGGTATGCGGCAAGTCGTGGGGAATGAACCCTAAACAGATTTACTGGATTTATCAAACGGTGATAAAACCAATGGTCATATATGGCGCAATGGCCTGGTGGACGAAGGGGCTCCAGTCTATTGCGGCGGCTAAATTATCTGGACTACAGAGATTAGCATGTGTGGCTATTACAGGCGCTATGTCATCTACCCCGACAGCGGCAATGGAAAGATTTCTGGGTCTTACTCCTCTCCATATATTACTGGAGCAGGAGGCCAGAATGACCTCCTATAGAGCCATGTCGGTGGCAGGTCAAATCGAGGGGGAGAGGCTATGGGACCACTCTGGACTGCTGCGAGAGATGAGTACTCACCACACTCTTAGAATGGTTTCGGATGTGCTCTCTCCCAGAACTCACATACAGAAGTCCTTCAACGTCCTTCTTCCGAGAAGAGACATATGGGAAAGGGGGGAGATCCTCTTTCCAGGGACGGCTTATGTACTGTACACAGATGGTTCAAAGACCCCAAGTGGTGTTGGAGCCGGAGTGTACAGCAGAAAACCGAGAGTTGACATCACAGTAAGCCTTGACAAGTATGCTACCATCTTTCAGGCGGAGGTTTTCGCTATAGAATTGTGTGCAAGAGAGTTGGTAAACCATCATCTTGTCAACAAAAGTATTTATATTTTATCAGACAGCCACGCTGCTTTAAAAGCACTGAGCTCCAGCCGGCTGGACTCGAAGCTGGTATGGAACTGCATCGAATCCCTGGATCGCATTGCTACCAGTAACAGAGTAACCCTACTCTGGGTACCTGGGCATGAAGGGGTGGAGGGCAATGAGAAAGCCGACACCCTTGCGAAAAGAGGTGCAGAATCCGAGTTCATTGGACCGGAACCATTCTTTGGCATAGCCAAAAGCAGTGCCAAAGACACTATCTGGAAATGGGCCGAGAGGAAAACTCTCCAGCACTGGAAAGATATTCCAGGGTTAGCTCACTCTAAGGCGTTTATAGTCAAACCCTTAGGTAGCACCCTATCGCAGATCCTAGAATGGAGTAGAAGTGATATACGCATCCTAATCGGACTGCTGACAGGGCACTGTCGTCTGCAGTACCATCTGAAGAAGCTAGGTCTGAGCCAAACATCGGACTGTCGCTTCTGCAGTGTGGAAGACGAAACGGCGGAGCATATTTTATGCTCCTGCCCTGCCCTGCAAATGAATAGGCTTCGTACGTTTGGTTTTGTACAGCTGGAGCCTACCGACTTCAAGGAAGCTATTTTCCTACTGAATGCATTTAATCAGTTAACAACTGTTATTTCTAAATACCTCTCTTTACTTACCTTGGCATTAAGTTTTTTTCCATTAAATAATAAATTTTACAGTCAAACTTTAGGTTTAACAATGAGCTTCAACCTATCATTCGTCATAGCAGATATTTTTATGAACAACCTCGAATATATTTACCATCCTATTATTGTACAAAAATGATTATGCTCGTCATGTAGATGATTACTTGGTATTGTTACACGGGGTTTTAGACGAAGCTTTGTATTTTCTATCATGCTTAAATATGATCCGCATCTTCATATCTGAAACCTTTTTGTAACTAGCAGAGATAGTGAAAAACTAGCGCTCTAGTATATATATTTTTTTGAATAATTTTCGGCACACCACTACCAATCCATATTAGAACTTCCATCACATCCTTGCCACATGCATATCTTTTTAGATCAAAGCATATGTTTTCTATAAAAGTGTTAATTGCAGATGCTGTAGATTTTACATCAGCGGTACAAAACCTAGAAATTCCTCACGAACCAACATCTTTTTTTTCATTTCAAAATCTCACTTGAAATGTTGCTCTTTCATGATATGACTCTGCTCTCATCTGCCATTTACTATAAGCATATACAATATTTGGGTTAGTAATAATGATATCCGAAATAAAAAATTAATAAATTCCGAAATTCAGTCCAACTCCTTTCGATTTTTTCTAAATCCTGTAAATTTTTAAATAAAAGGCAGCTATGAAAATGGAATATGCTTCGACTTTTGTCGACCGCTATCACATTAATCTCTTTTTTTTTCTCATTTTTCTTACAAAAATAAAAAAATTCTCTGCACAGCCCAAAATTATCAAAGAAAGTGAAAATTCAATAAGTTTTATAACGCTTTTGCTTTGTGCGAAAAATTACATTTAAGTTTTTCATTTAATATTCTATCAAAAGAAGTTATGAATCAATTCTCCAAATTTAATTACTTCAAAAGTGATTCTGGACTCAGAAATGTTTTTCTGGATTATCAATGTTGAAGCCAGTTATATTTTTCTAACTTTTTAACTTCTAAATGAAATCTGTGCAATCGGTTGTCGCAGCCTAAAACAAAAAAAGTTATTCTCACAATTTCATATTTTTGGAAAAAAATTAAATGAATGAGCAACGGATGTTGGCATAGTTTAAACAGATTTTTTTTGTTTTGTTAATCCGCATTTTTTCTTTAAATTTAATAAAAAACAATAGTTAATTCTCTAACATTAAACTCCTTCCTGATTGTCAAAAAGGTTAAACGTTCTTGAAAGATGTTTAAAATTAAATTTTATATATTAAACATTTATGGTTATTATCACTACTTCTATAATAATATTCTACTAAATTCTGCTACCCTACACATTGTGTGATTAATCTTTTTCCTCAAATGGTATAAAATAATGGTAAGTTTAACTTTATTTCTAATATTTGTATTCTAATATTTGAACGTTTATACCTATAGGCCTGATAATTAATTATTGTATCGGCAGGGAGCTCGACGAAAACGCCATCTGATGGTTGCATAAAATCTGGCTCGACAATTGTGATAAGTATGTAAGTTGTGTATAAAAAAATAAAAATTCGTTATAAAAAAATCTTATTAGAATTTATAAGCATATAAATAAAAAATGTGATTATATTTTTGAAAGAAGAAATTTGCTAAAACGTATTGTGATGAACAAAATAAGTATAAAACATGTAAATAAATATCAAAAACTATGATTCTTAGGTTAGGTTAATCAGTGACAACCAAAAAAATAATACATGACTGCTAGAATAATAAAAATTTATGAATATTTGCTAGATTTTCAGTCACAATAATTTATCATACTTTTTTTAAAATAATTTTTAGATGATGATGAATGTAATTATTCAATCAAACCCGATTTTAGTCTATTTAATCAAACCGTATTGGAGTCAAGTACTTATCAATATTAACCCCATGGACATAGGGAAGCAACTGGTCACGGCTGGTCACGTTAGAGATGTGAAATAATTGAGACATAGAGGCAAAAGTTATTTAATCACATCCAATAATTGTAGAATAAAACACACATTCATCTAAGTAAGCATGCTACAGAAGTAGGTTATACATGACCTACTTTATTCTCCTAACTGTATTTATCCAGTTCTTTCTTTTCTCTAACTCTATTTATCCAGTTCTTTCTTTTCTCTAATTTCCAACTAGCTTTTGCAAATGTGTAAAACCTGGACTTGCTATTTCACCCTGTATTTTTGCAATTACAACACAACTATTATGAACCATTTTTATATTTAATTTTGACGTGTTTATTCATGACAAGAGCCAGATTTCACGAAATTTTTACCATTACGAGCGCGGGGTAGTTTCAGTTGTCCCCTTCATGCACTCTGCACCCAGCGACTAGTCCTTTTCAGCGTTTTTGAGGTTTACGTCACACATTCATATGAAATAAGTAGGCAGAAGTGTAATATCAGTGGTGGGGTTGCTCAGTACTGTTGCTAGTACCCTAATATTGCAACGTGTAAACTAACCTTGTTGATATGAAGGTATGTAAAAATAATAATAATAAATATCTGTTCTTATATTGAGACTCTTAAGGGTGTGGCGTTCATACCTGAATAGAGTTTATATTTATTTAGGGATTGTATAGAATAGGTTTCAATTAAGGGTTATTTTAATGGGCGCTAGTTTATTTTTGAATATTTTAAAAGTCCCTAAAACAAACAAAAAGAGAGTGATTTAAAAGAATGAAATGAAGTTGGAAGTTCAAATATATTCAGTCGCCAAACAAAATGAAATAAACTGCAGTTAGAGAAAGTATACTATATATTTATTAAAAATAAGAAAGAAAGTTGTCCTTTTATCTCAGGATACTTCTATATGGACGTAAAGTTAAATTTGTGTTTGATGTCCTTTTTTCACAAAGTACATTTATATAATAATTAAACTTATTACCAGTAGTTTTCTATCAGGAAAAAGAAATAGTTGCCGGTGTCTAGATGCAACGGTAAGTGGTGAGCTGAATTTTCGGTGATCTGAATTTCCGGTGAGGTGAATTTCTGGTGAGCTGATCACATGAACTTGTGCAGAATTTTAAACCAGCCAAAAAGGTAAACCAGCCAAAAATGGTAAACCTTGCTTATATTCCTGTAGGAGACATAGAAACAAAAAATTAGGAAGATAAAAAAAAATTAAATCAAATTTAAATGATTTTTAAAAATTCTCACTTGGTTGAAATTTATTAACAAAAAAAATGAAAAAATGAATAACTATAATTTTAGATGTTACATGCAGGCATTGATTATAAATTAATTGAAAACAAGAAAATTTAGTTTAATAATATGGAACAAGAAAATTTAATACCGGCATGGACTCTTCGCCATTTTGGTTATAGATTAATCTAAAAAATTCTGATTTAACTATACAAAATACATGAATATTGATAAAAGAAATACTAAGATGATAAATAAAAATGTTAATACCGGTATTAGTCTGCAAAGTTCACTAATTAGCACAACACGTTGCTTAAATTAAAATAACTATCTCGTCTGAGATCAACTGAAGCTAACGATTCCAGCGAAAAAGATACAAGAATATTTCTTCGTGTTCAATTTAGTGCTTGTTATAGCAAGTGTAAATACAGCAAAGTCACGTGACTAGGAACGAAAATTTTAATAAATTAAAGAATTTAATTTTGTGTTTAATATCGTTATTGAATTTAGAAAATGTCTTTTAATTTGAATAAATTTGATAAATTTAAGAAAATAATTTAGAATAATTATACAAACATGTTCTATTTGTTACAATATAACATCACTTATATCATCAGTCTTTCTTTTGCGTACATTATTCGACTGGCCAGAACCTAAAAGTTCTGTTATCGTAATACTTTCCTGTTTTATTCTAACACTAATTTTTAATGTATCTGCAACTCATTCCTGTACTGCTGATAGTGGCAGTAAAGATCCTGTGTTCTCTTTCTGCTTGGTGAAATAATCTACAAATACCGATTTTCTGCACTTAATGTTTTTCTAGGCATTTTTTTCATATTTATTTTCAAGTAGTTACATCTAACTTTTGATAAGACACATTAAAAACATTTAATAATTATATGATGAAAAGTTGAAAGAAACTACGACACTGATAATCAAATATGAATAAAAAAAAACATCTGAACCGGAAATTCGTACGAGGACTGGCGAGATAAGATATAATTACGTAAATTGACTTTTTAATAAGGCTACTGTTACAGTGCAAGCGATTTTGTTCGAAAAATACTTCGCGCGACATCTCGCCAATTCGCGTGAACTATTAAACCCCGTACAAAAAAATGCAGGCGGTTACAGTACAGGCGATTTAGTCGTGCGAATTGTGGCAATTAGCTGATTATCGCTAGATGTTCAAACAGGTTTGTTTTGTTCTCGCGATGACGTTTCCTGTGTCGGTTTTTATTTAATTGCTAGAGAGAATGGATAGTGAAAAACTTATTTTGTTGTTGTTTGACCGAAGGATATTGTGTGACCAAAAAAGCAAAGGGTATCATAATCGTCATAAATCACGAACATCATGGGAAAAAGATGAACATCCAGATGAATTATTACGGGATTTACCATCTACTAGTATAGCCAATCAATGCAGAAAATATATTGAAAAGCAAACCCCTCTATCAAAAACCCAACAGCAGAAATCAGCACATGCAAAGCAGCAATCTCGAGCAGATATAACCAAAGATTATGACTACCACTTTTTATTAGGTTTATTATCTCATTTTAAAATCGTAAAACCAGAAAGAAAGCTACTTGTACAGGTAGAGCTGCAACAAGTGCTCCTTAATGAGCTCACGTTCTACTCAGATCACTCATCACAAATGATTTTATTAAATAGACCTTCCGCAACTCACATTTCTCAGTGTGAACCCTCTCCTGCTTTAAGTCGTTCCTCTTTAAATGAACTTTCTTAAAATTTACCTTTTTCTCCACCTTCGATATCACAGCATTCCCATTTATCAATAAGTAAAATGGTTTCGATAATGAAAATTCGAATGTGGAATAAGAGGATAGTAGTTATAACATTGCAACATTTATTTCAAATTCAAAAATAGAATTTATTTTACTGTACTTACCTCAACATTACTGTTAGTTTTTCTGACGGAGAAATACATTCTCTAAAGTTGCACTATTTGTTAGTTCTTCCTTTATTGTACTTAAAATTTGTATCGTAAGCCATTCGATAATGTTCATAGAATTTTATTGGTTACCTTTTTTAATTTCTCAAAAATCTGATGAAATTCACTTAAATGATGATTTTTGTATATTTCATTAAACCAGAAGCGTCTTTTTATTTTTTTTCTAGCGCAAATAGTTTTGAATAAATTTGAATTAAGAACTCACATCCATTTGGAATTTGACTTACCAGTTGGGTGACGTTTCGGCATCAACCCTCTTCAGTTCGAAGGACCAGTGACTGATTAGCACATCAGACACATTATTTAACACAAAAGAATCGATTTGATTTATTTTTAACCGTTATTTTCTCACCCATTTATTAAATACCTATAACTTCATTAAATTTAAATAAACATTATTAACACTAATTTAAAATCTGAGAATGTTCAATATTAGGGCGAGGTCTTAACTCGCATTTTAAAGTGAAAAACCCCCGCTGGGAGACAACTATTCTCCTCAACGATCCAGAAGCTACTGTCTAATATTAAAAATGATGATCTGTAGAAACGTTTTGCGCTCTATAAGAATCTTTTTAAGCGGTGTTGCAACGGATTTTAATTTGTGATGGACTATTCCATATTCGGATGCAACTGCGCTCGTCGCTCTCGATGAGAGTGATATATAGAAAGAGATGAGTCTTAGATTTAAGGGTTTTTCTAGAAATAATTTGTTTGGTATAGCTGTACCGTTTTACATCACTCGATAGATGACGTAGACAAATTTTTGATGAAATGTGGTGATTTGGAATCTATTCTTAGATTTTAGAATGATAAATTGTACAGTAATGATCAAAAGTATGATCCGAGACGAGAAACAATTCTGGATAATATTCCAGTGAACTTTATCCAAGTTTTAATAATGAATTTTTAGATAAATAACATGTATCTATATCAATTAATTTAAATTTTTGGATAATTAAAATGGCGTCTGAGATTTAAAGAAATTATCAAGTTGCTTTGAATCTGTAATAAAGCGCTATATACTTATTAAAACACTCTGTACATTTATTATAAATTATTTAGCTTAAATTAAATGCATTAGTATTACTTAAATATATTGTTATTTTATGTCGTCACCTATTCTGGCGACTCAGCAATACTTTGATCTCGCTAGAGTTAGTGACCGAAATACGGGGCATTCTTAAATAAATTACCAAAGTAGTAAGATTCTTTTGTTTTATTAAAAAATATATAAAATATTAAATTTATTTAGTTTATGGAAGAGAGCTTTATTATAAATCACGCGAACTTTAAAACGGCCAGAAACTACTCTTTTTCGCGCGAGATAGCGCGAATTCGCCAGATTTCGCGCGAAATTTATTGCACTGTAACCGTAGCCTAACAAACTTTTGTGAATACATTCTCATATACGAATGTCACTGAGGGAAATGGTATAATGAAAAAACTTCTTTTATTATTTCAGTGACGGCTCAAAAACGCTGAAAAGCACTATACCTGAGTTTGTGTTTTATTTCTTGAAAACTCGTGCCACATTTGAGATAGGAATAACCTTTTGGATTTAGTTAATTAATAAATAAACTGAATCAGGTGTACACATTAAACAATTTGAAGTCGGGAAAAGAGTACACCAATGTGTACAATATTGAAACAATTTATAAAAAAATTTCTTTAATACAATTCGGCTAGTGCTTTCGGTCAAGGACCATAATCAAAGCCATCCTAGAATATTTTTTAAATGCTCGTAGTCAGTGACTAAAAATACATTTTTTTTTTCATACAAGACACTAATTATTATAATAATACTGTTATTATTTTTATCAAAAACTTTTGTACAACTCGACCATAAACAATTTAAAAAAATATGAAAAGTTATTAAGAAACACAAAATAATTGCTTTCCAGAATATTTATTAGACTACATTACCGAACATTGTAAAAACGGAAGTTCACTGAAAAAGTCAAGTAACAGTGTTGACGAGTTGATCTTCTGTTGATACTTCATAAACTCTTATGATTCATTAAGCACAAATTTATTTGAAAATGGTGCCTTTTTAAATAAATTACATTAAACTCGCCGTGCTCTTTAGAAAGTAATTTTGGGCACATAATGTCGTCATCAGAATTAGACGGTAAATCAGATAGATCATCAGAATCGGAAGAATTTGGTGGACTTATTGTCTGAAAATACCTTTTTTTTTAACAACCATTTTTTTTCTTTCAATTTTTCTTCTTTCTTTTCAAGCTCTATTTCATCTGTTGCGACACTTTCATCTTTTTTAAGAGTATCAGTCCAAATGCGAGATCTCCCTTTCGGTCCACCTTTTTGTGAAGGTTTCCTAGTCTGGGATTTGAAAATGTTTTTAGTATTTCTGATGCTACTGTTTCTGTTGACATGTTGGTTGAGTTACTGGGAACCTCCTCAACACAAGTTGAGAGGGATGTGGAAGGGTTATTACTTGCCGGTATCCAAAGTGTATTCAAAAGGACCATCAGTATCATTTTAGGGTGCAAACTTATGGTCATCGAGTATATTCTCGTTTAGTGGTACAATTTCCGATACTGTAAAACCACTGATTTTATTGTGGTGTAAAATTCAGCGGATACGCAAATCCCACCATTTCAGCGACCTTATAGATGCTTAAAGGTTTTCTACAATTACCAGGAGTTAACATCCATTGACTGATCGCTGAATTGTAGTACGTTTTAAACGGACCGAACACTCTCCTATTCAATGGTTGCATCTTATGACTGGTATAGGGATGAAACGTAAGTAAAATTATTCCAACTTCTTTGTATCTAATAATAGCAGATGTAGATACGTGACTGTCATGGTTGTACATTATTAAAATCACTTTATCTTCAATAGTTTGCTTAACATGACTTATAAAATGCCCCAAGAATTTAGAAATAGAACTTCGTTTGACTAACCAGAGGGTGCGGCTGCCCCTATTGCTCTTGAGGGTGTGCCCTTCAGCATGTTGTCTTTAAAATTTACCCGGTGAAATATGAGCATCGGGGTTAAGCTGTTTCCAGTAGCATTTACTGCGGCAATCATCGTCAAATTTACTCAACGTTCTCCTGAAGTCATGCTACCAATCTGTTTTACCACTTTTGGGTTAAGCACCTTAGGTGGGTTATGAACTGTACTGATTCCCGTTTCATCACAATTCCATATTCTGGCTTCGATAAATTGTTTTCTTTTCAACACGTTCTTATAATTTTCAAAAAACTTTGCTACATTTATTTTATTGAAGCCCGTAGTCCTTGCAAGACTAATCGCCGAGTTACGCAAAGACAATTGTGTACTATATGTTTTACGAAATCTTTGTAACCATGACTTATTTGTTTTTATCCCATGTGTCTGGATACTTTTTTTGTTTGAATTTGCGTACTCATATGGTAGCGTTCGAACTTCAGGCAGGGTTAAACCGTAATGAAATCGAGCAGCTTTTTATAGGTAGGCAACGAAAAAACTCTATGAATACCGTAACTGATGCTATACTCAAATGCATCTTTATTAGATTTTTGAAATTTTTAACATGTCTCATTAGTGTAGATCTTGAAATGCTGTGATCCTTGGCCGCTTGTCTAACTGATAAATTATTATCCGAAACATCCCTAACAGCAGCTTCGAAGACACTTTTATTAATAGTAGGTCTCTTAGCTCCAATTTTACTGGGAGGCATTTTTCTGAAATGAATTTAAAATGTCAGCTTACATTTAAAAATAAATATCACGATTTTTAGATTATAAAAGAAATTAATAGATTGAAAAATGCAGTACCTTGAGCCGGTTCAAGGTACAGCATTAAGTTGTGGATAAAAGTACAAGTACAAAGAAATGGTAATAATATTTTTTAGGTTATATAATAGGATACCTCCCATAGAAAAAAAGTAATAATGAAGATAGCAGTACAACATTAAATAACGGTTTAAACTTTGTGCGTGATCAGCACCTGAACTTTTGTCCCGAACATTTTTCGACCGACCAAAAATTCAACAACAATACGGAAAGCTCGCCGAAGTCCAGCAGAAGTGTGTTATATCGTGGGCTGTCAGAATAAAAGTTTAAACAGTCCCAATACAAAATTTTAAAGTCTTTACAAATTTGAAAACAGAAAAAACGAACCGTAGGTATGTGAGATTTGACGTTACTTGGATTGATAGCTTTGTCCGCGAAATTAAACTTCTTCGAGTGATTCTATGATAAACCGGGTTGTAACGAAGTAAAAATTTAAATTTGACTTGGTTTAATCGCTGAAAATTAAAATTATTATTAATATATCGGTACGTAATTTACATTCAATTAAAGACTATATTTTTGTGTTGGTTCGATGGTTATGCGGTTTAAGACACCGATTTGAAAGCCAAGGGTCGTCCGTTCGACCCCCCCCCAAACTTGTTAACTTTTTTTTCAACAAACAACTTTTTTTATTATAATTTTAATAATTTTTATTCAGAATTACTTTCTTTGATTAATATTTCATCAAAATGAAAAACAGATTGTTTTTAGGTTTTCTGAATAAAAATTATCCGAAAAATTAAAAAAAAAATAAAAAAATAAAAAAGTTACGTGTTTAAAATAAAAGTTAATAAGCTTTGGGGGATTCGGGCCGATGATCCTTTGCCTTCAAATCCGTGTCTTAAACCACATAACCATAGAACCAACGCAAAATATAGTCTTTAATTTAATATGTATTACGTACCGATATATTAATATTAATTTAAATTTTTAGCCGTTAAACTAAGTCAAATTTTACAATTTTGGCTTCCTTACAACCCGCTTTATGTGGTCAGCTAACTGCAGTAAAATTTTCATTGTCATAGAATCACTCGAAGGAGTTTAATTTTCGGAACAAAATTTTTAAACGGAGTCAGGGCAAAAGAAGGCTTACGGCTCATTTTAATAAACATATTACATATTGTAAATGTTAAATAATAATAAACATAAAAATATGTATTTCAAAGCGCAATATATTTACGTTAAATGAAACTTTATAAACTTATAAACGTTGTTCGCACGCATTTCGCAGTTATTGCTTTTTATTTTCCGTTGAATTTTCTGCTCCACTGAGCATATGTGACGAAATGCCAGTTTGCACCGTTCTTTAGGGCATTTTGTTTGAATTTTATATCATGCGTTATTTCCTCAAAACTAGTTTTAAATATCAAAATGCCTGGCTTTTGATTTTGATTATACGGGACAAAGTTTTACATTTCAGCGTACAGCTGTCGTCACATGGTAAGTTGCACATAGCGAATAATAAGTTGAATAAATGGATAATAAAATTATTAAAAAATACACCCTACCATCGTGGTGAAATGCCTGTTTGACAAGTGGCAGTAAAATAAAATAGTTGTAAAACCGACAACTGTAAAGAAACAAGTAGGTGGCATGATCCATACATATCCGAATTGTATTAAAGACAATTTTTCATAAATTGTTTCAATTTTCTACACATTGATGTTCTCCTTTCCCACTTCAAATTTAATTAATAAATTTAATTAAAAATTAAAAACTATACAAAATCAAAGTTTTCTTTTATTATTTCCGTATGATATTTTTTATAATGTTATATCATTATGAAAACCACTAAAAAATTTTGTTAACCTAAACATAACCAAAATAATATAGATATATAACTGTTGTGCGAAAAAAAATTCTAATATTGAATTAAATCAAAGTTCACTGGTACAGTTTAAATTATCTATATCAAAATTACAACTAAATCTTATCCTTAACTGCATACAATGTCGGGCAAATTCACTTACCCATTGTGCTCGGTTAAATATCGAACAAAAGGATACATGACTATGGATGAAAATTTTAATTATACCGTATGACAATTTAGAAATTTAATTTTAAGTTTTATGCAATGCAAGAACTAGATAATAAAAAATGTATCCGTATAATGCGGAGATTTGGGCACTTGCTGTATAAACGAAATTTCCGGTTGGTGAATATTTTTTTATTAATTTTTTATTTCTATCTTAAGTTGTAAAAAAATGTTTAAACACTTTGTTTTTGACCCAATTTTCAATATTAATTCCCTGACTATTGCGTTGGAAAGATCAAATTATTTGAGAATAAGCTTCTCAAATTCTACGAGGAAGTAAAATTATCTCATTAATATCAGTTTTAGAGGATGCAGTAACATTAATTAATTTGGATTATGAATCTGTATGTCATAGTTTTATTAATAGCCGATAATTTACAAGCAATGATTAACTTTTAGCTGTAACCTATAAATTTCTGAAGAAACCAGATGGTTTACAATATCTCATTTCACGTCCGGATAATAATTTCTTTTTCTCATTTTTTTTTAAAACTATGTTTATCAAATTATCGACCTCATTTTCACTATGCCAAAAATCGTAAAATGGAATAAGTTAGTAATGTTGGTATTGAAAAGATTACTATTATCCAAACTAGGTCTATAGAGATTCGGTGAAATGGGAAAGGATTAAAAACTCTCAAATTTAAATAACAGAAATCTACCTTCACCTGTCGACAATGCCGATAGGAATTTTTTTAAATCTTTATACTTTCTTAGACTTAATATTATCTGAAGTAAATTTCTTAAGGTCAAAATATGATTTAGAACTTCAACCGTAACCTATAATCTCTTACTAATAACCAGGCTTAAGATATCAACTTGTCTTAACTAGTCTTAACTTACTTCATTAAACCAAGGTAATAATACCAACTAAAAGAGTTATTTTCCCAGGCTGTTTACTAAATATGAATAATTTAACTTCTTCATCTAATTATTAATTGCTTTCAAGTGAAACTTGAACTTTAGGCTTTCCGACTTTCTCAGTTGTTTACTTGTTTACTAACGTTGTATTATTTTCGGTTTTAATGAGATTTTTACTGATTTTTAGGATAATTGAGAAGAGATTCTATTTCATATCACAGCCTTCTTTAGTTTGTAAACAATTGTTATATAAAAATAAAGTTATGATAATCGGAGATATTTTATACCGGGTGATCAACTTACAGTCTAGAGTTTTATAAGATACCTCCGTCGACTTGATAGAGTACATTAGATTATATTAGAAAAAATGGACTTTGCGCGTACCAGTATCTCTGTGGTTATCCTCTCGATTAGAGAACCTTATCTAGACTCCATACTCTAGTAAGAAGTTCTCCTGTCCAGCATTCCACTTTAGGCTTTTCTTCGTCGTATAGTCTTAGACTACATATATAACCCTTCACAGTAACAAAGTATATAATAATAATACTAATAATAATAATAATAATAATAATACTAATAATAATAATACTAATAATAATAATAATAATACTCGCCCTTTTAATTCCCCTCCCACTTACGAGTGAACCCCAGAATCCAATGGCTTGTGCGGGGATATTATTATTTGCCGTGGCGCTCCGGGGCGACTTACTGAGGATTGATGGCGCCATTTGGCTATAGGTGTAGGAAAACCTACACCACCATCATCGGTACAGTGACACAGGGGGATTGAAAATCTAGGCTCCGCATTAGACATTAATTAAATTAATATTCAATGCGGTTTACCTATTCGAGCCAAGTATCTAACACTGAAATTTTTAAATTAAAATTTCACTGTCAGATACGAGGCACGAACCCACGTTGGCTCTAGCATATAAACAGCCATAAGTGAATATGAACGATAGCCAACGATCTGTGCCACTGTATTGCGGTTTCCTCTTCTTCCTGATAAAACCTGCAAATGGCTTCCTCTGTCAGTCCTATTGTATTCATATATTTGTTGAGCCTACAGCGCCCTATAAGAAAGCCTACTATTGCTCTAGTAGTTCATCTGTTCTGACTTAGTAGGTACTCTGTGAGTTTTGGCAATGTTCCAATGATGAACTCTTTGGCTTGTCTCTGCCTGGTGAGTTCTTCCACCACTCTTTAAACCTCTTCCATCGATTGGGCTTGGGCTGCTGTCCTTTTATTAATCTACATGTGGCTAACTTGGCTTCCGCCTGTATGTGAATATGTAAAGGAGGTAATTCTGTCATTGGAGTTATCCTCATCGCTCCTGTGATATACATGCAAGCTTACCTTAATATTCCACTGAGCACTTAGACAGATCCAGCCAGTTGTCTCTTCGGCCACCATAACACCGAACCATATGATAACGTGGGTCTTATTACCATACCCAGGGAACACAAAGAGGGCCTAAAGATTGCTCGGCGAGCTGTTTTTAGGAAATTGTGACAACTTTTGTTACTTCTCTAAGATGTTATTGAGAGCTCTATATCTCCTTCAAATGTCCGCCGCCGAAATATTCTAAGCGAGGTCTTAGTGATAGTTTACGTGGAAATTCTCGAAGAGTACACACTGGCGAGTTCTCTGCGAAACTGAAACTTTGTGGCGAGTACTTGGGGAAATTCTCGTTTAACGGTCATTTCGAGGTCTCTGTGAGCTCACATGAAAGCTAACTGTGTGATCATCGTAGTCAGTGCCTTTGGCGAGTTCATTGGGAAATTCGCATATATAGCCTTTTGGCAAGTTCTTTACGAAATTCACGTTAACTGCTTTTGTTGAGATCTTTGTGAGATTCGTATGCAGTGCTTCTGGCGTGGCCATTTGTTGAGATCTTTGTGAGATTCGTATGCAGTGCTTCTGGCTTGGTCATTTGCATTGCGACTTGTAGAATATTTATATAATATGCACTGTTGCACCTGACTGGCGTCGGCACAAGTGTCGCCATCTATCACATCAACATACTACTCTACGTCTACTAAGGTGACTATCCTGACTGATATTTTATTTAATCATCCTCTATTGTTAGACGAAAATAATTTTGGTTAACTTTTAATTCTGAACAATTGACGTTATTTTAATTTATTGTCATTTTGATTATAGATCTAGATTATTGTACTCGATTGTCCCTTTCTACCATTTAATTATGAACATATTTCTTTGACCATTAAGAATTTTTTCAGTCGACCGTCCATTTATGATGTATTTTAACGCACTCAAAATCGTTGATTAATGACACCTACTAATGAATGATTATCTATTAATCAACAATTTTATTATATGCAACCCAATGTACACCGCTCTTATACATTTATATTGGCAGTGACATTTGAAATAAAGTAGCTGTGGTAGTACTATCTGTCATTGTATGTTATTATTTTATTGTTATAATTTCGTAAAATTTTATATTTGTTTTAAATAAGTTACCTATCTTTATTTTTGAAAATTACGGTCGACGGAAAAGTTCTGTAACGAACTCGTGAATTAAAATGGCTTACGCGTTAAATTATCTCGATTGTTAATCGCCTTTATTAATACACTTGTTTGTTAAATAACTTTTTGTTAATTTGAAAGATTTGCAATATGTTTAATAAGCGAGATATTGTATAAAGATGAAATTGAAGGTATAAAGTTATATACCACTAAAACAGATCTATATATTTTTGTTAAAATTATTAAATAAAATGTATATTAACAAATGTTATAATACAGAAGAAGACGGGATAGTTATAGGCAGGTATAAAATTAAGGAAGTTTTGTAATTCAGTAAAGAAAACAAGGTGGGAAGATCTTCTAAGAAGAAATGAAATATCAAGTGGTGAAGAAGTTAGATTTGAATAGGGGCTGAGAGAGGAAGAAGCACTAGCAGGATATTTATAAAATTTATAATTTTTTTTTTATATGTAACATATATTAGTTTTTTCTTTTATAACCCACCTCAAATGAAATTTTGGTTCCAATATTTCAAATTCACACATTATTGAGCTCTGGTTATTGAATTTCTCTCTCTGTTTAAGGTTTAAGATAGGTTCGGAATAACTTTAGGAACTCGCAATAAGAATTTCTTATTAATGATATGTTCGGGATAAATTTAGGAATTCGCAAAAAGATGAAACATGGCAAATTAAATGTGAGGTCTCCAAGATTTCTAATGAGGACACCAGTGAGAATTTCGCTAAGCATAAACCCTCAATAAAGATAAAGTTCCAAAGTTAGTCACCTCTTTTGTTGATATTCTTGCTTCCCTAGAGAACGTGATGGGCGTTGGCATCGCATCCAATAAAGAGTTGAAGATTCGCCCTTGCCGTATATGCGATTATTTCACTTAGTATTTGCGGTGGACATTCTTCGTCTCCTGGGAAATATGTAGAATAGACTTACCATTTTTTCCCCTTCCTGAGTTAATACGGTTAGATGATCTGTAACAAAATGTCCGTTGCGTTTTAGCCATTTTGCAATATTTTATCCTACTATTTGCAGGTTTTAGATCTACAATTTTTTCTGCATGTAACCAGGGTTCTTGCAATAGGGCTATCTGTAAAGCTTCTGTATCAAACCTCCTACGTACACTAGATGCCTTTGCATGTTGGAGGTTTAATTGCAAAACCTTGATCTTAGCTCTATGAAAAGATCCCTTCTGTTACCCCCTGTGGGGAATTTTCCTCCTCTATCGGTGTTGCGTTCCTTATAAGAGGCTTGCTCCGTTTCCGACGGGGTTTTCTTCTAGATGAGATTCTTCTTCGTCTATATTGAGGACTATGTCTTGTATAGACGGTGGAACCTCCCTGCGATTGCTCGTCTCTTGTGGGGCGTCTTCGCTTGGTAGAGTACACCCCTTTGGTCGGAATTTCAACCATCCTAGGCTATAAAAGGGAGCATCTCCAATTTTTTGAATTCCTACAAAGAATCCGTGTCGTTTGGACCGTATTTGCAGGGGTTTGCCCAAGACCGTCCACAGTTTTGTTTTCAGTCCGTGGTAAGCTCTTTGAAGCCTTGCCATAATCTTTTCTATATCCAACCGTTGTCCCATTTCATCCGGAACATAGCTGGTGCAAGCAAATTGTCTGGGAAGATCACTTCCCTTCAAAGGTAGAGTAAGTGTAATTGTCAGTTGTTCTGATATAAACAATGATGTCTCGCCGGAAATCATATGACTCACTGACTGTCTAAAAATGTGCCTTATTTACAATCGTATATGCAATAGTTCAATTACACACTTTTTAAAGGTCGGAAACTAAGCTATTATAAAGTTTACTTCCTGCCCACAGGTAGGAAGTGATATCTGTCAGTTTCCGCCAGTAAGCCGGATAGATTCCTCTATATCTATTATATCAGCTGAAAGCTATACATATTATTATTAATTACAATAATAAAGTAACAGCCTATTATATACTATATGTATTTCCAAAACCTATTTCATTGTTAATGTTAATCGTAATATTTTGTGACCATAATTTGCCATTTCCATTTTTATTTTTTATTTTTAAATTGATAGTACAGAAATAAAATAACATGTAATATCTAAATGCCAAAGTTATTTGATTTCAAAGCAAACTTGACTAGAATATTTCAATACACATGTCACATAGTCCAGTACTTTTAAAAACAATAACTATATCTTCTTTTTAAATTGTGGATTGAAATAAAATGATTGTGAATAAAGTAATATACAAACCATGGCGAAAATTATCATTCCTGTCTCGGGCAATAGATCACCTCAGCGCGAGAACCTCGGTGATCTATATTTGACTTCGACAGTAATGATGCATTTCTCGCCGTGGTATGTAATCTACTATTTATGGTTTGTATCATGACTTGAGTTGTCTGGTTAGGTTTATACTTAAATCTGTGTCATTTTTGAAAATATTGAAACAGGTCATTAGAGTTTTTTATTATAAAATTAATTTTAACTTTTTTAATGCGACTAATCGTAATTAATTGATTTTATTAATTTTTTAATTAGGCCAAAACTTTTAAATCGCTGATGAGGATGATTAGTACTTCTCTAACTCTTTTGTGCTTGTACACCTGTTTGTTGTCTTTAAAATATGTAAAAAACAATTAATTATATCGTGAAGATTTAAATGTCGAAATTTCGTTTTAGTATTTTTAATGACTGATATTATTACACGAGTTTTAAAGTTTTATTTAGGACACTTCTACTATTTCAGGAGTTTGTTTATTGAATGTTAACTGATTAAGTCGGAAAATATTATAAATAAAATGGATAAACTATACCAAAAAACTTTTCCTGTGATTTGTTAGTTTTTAGTACATGTAGAATTTTAAGATTTTGACAAACTAGATTATAAACCTTTATCATTTTACCTAGACAACAATTTTATAAAAAAGGTAAAAATTTTATGTGTAAAACCGTAATATTGAGTTTATAACGAAATTTTCATAAATCAATAAACTCATTCGCCATTTCAGTATAAAGCATGAGCGAAAAAGTCTGACAAAGTAAATATACTTTGAGAAATGACTTCCTTTATTGAAGGTAATCAAGTTTGGTCGCATTGAATTCAACTTTGAGTAACACATTTTTCTTCGTTTAACAAAATAATTTTTCTTTTGCATTGTTTTCTTCTAGATACGATAGTAATTAATTCAAATTGAAATTTGTGTCATAAATCTGAAACGTGTTGACAGTTTTATTTTATATGATTTGTGTGCATTTTAACTGAAAATCTTTTTGTGTGGAATTTGTTACGTACAGTATATGTCGGCTACGTTATTTAAAGGTACATCATTTTTTGAACCAAGTTTCGATCAATTTTTACAAACAAAATTATTTGTTATTTTTTTGTCTGGTATTTCAGCTAGCATTAGACAGCTTCAACTTCTTGTACAACATATTAATTTTGATCCTACGCTGTTAAAACAAAATAATTTTCCTGTCCTTTCTTTTGTTCCGTGGCTAATATTTGTGTAATAAATATACATGCTCTATGTTTTCAAACAATTTCTTAGATTAAACAATTTTACTAAAAATTTTAGTTTTAAACGACACAATTTATATTGTTTCAAATATTGAACAAAAAATGAGTAGTCTAAAACCACCTTAAGACTATTTGTACAAATATGTCAAAATAGGGAAAAACGAATAAAAAACAAGTCAATCTGCACCATCGAATCAGATGTACCATTTCTACTATTTTTAAGTGACACCATATAATAGTATTTAATATAACTAGGTTAAGAATTAAGCTTTTATTTACCGAGCACTTTTAGCGGCGAAGGAAATAATTGCCTTCTTAATCTAAATATATATTGAAATAAGAATTCCCTCATAAAAATTGATTCCATTTCCCATCCCGGATAACTCTTTTTCAATTGTGCTGGGTTCAGAGGAGCTTAAAAAAATTAACAATAGAATATAAAAAAATAATAAAATTAATAGTTTTATTTTTAATGTAATTTCTTCTTTCTGTTCTCTTTAGAACTCCGGATATCTATTATCTATCTCCACATCTTACTTCTGCTCTATATTCTTAAAGTTTCACTAACTTAGTCTCGCTCTCTATCTTATTTCCTTTGTTTCCAAATCCGTTTTATTTAATCTTTTTAATAAATAATTTGTTTTTTTTATTAACTAAATTTAGTTTATTTACTTATTATTTGACAATTAAAATTTTTTTTTTAAATATCAAGAATCAAGAATCTTAATTTTTTTATACCCAAGAACAAAAATTTTACCTACTATTGTTCTTTAAAATTTAAACTATAATTTGGCCTGACACCAATCCAATGACAAATCATTTTACCTGATAAAAAGTATCATCCAAAATGTCACAAGGAATTTCGTACTTCAAATGGCTTAAGCAAAATAATTTCATATTACTTTTAATATAATTTACTAAAATTTTCCAACCAATCCATAGTTACTCTTATTGTCAGGAAGCGCGACGAAAACGCCATCTGATGGTTGCATAAAATCATGCTCGACAATTTTGTGAAGTATGTAAGTTGTGTATAAAAAATAAAATTTCGTTATAAAAAAATCTCATAGGAATTTATAAGCATTTAAATAAAAAATGTGATTATATTTATGACAGAAAAAAATCAGATAAGTAAACATGTTGTGATGAACAAAGTATAAAACATGTAAATAAATATCAAAATTATAATTCCAAACAAATTATACATGATAACTAGAATAATAAAAATTTATGAATATCTGCTAGATTTTTAGTCACAATAATTTACCATATTTTTTTTTTAAATAATTTTTAGGCGATGATGAATGTAATTATTCAATCAAACCGGATTTGAATCTATTCAATCAACCCGGATTTGTCATTTCAACCCCAAACGATGGACAAAGGAAAGCAATTTGTCGTTGCTGGTCACGTTAGAGACGCGAAAGAATTGAGACATAGTGGCCAAAGTTATTTAATCACATCGAATAATTGTAGAATAAAACACATATTCGTCTAAGTAAGCTTGCTACAGAAGTAGGTTATACATTACTTACTTTTTTCTCATAACTACATTTATCCAGTTCTTTATTTTCTCTAATTTCCAACTAGATCTTGAAAATGTGTAAAATTTGCACGTGCTATTTCTCCCTGTATTTTTGCAATTAACAACACAACTATTATGAACAATTTTTATATTTAATTTTGACGTAGTATTTTAAGGACCACTCTCTATCTATCAATCCTATGAAGACAGAAATAGGCCTCTTCACAAAAAAAAGGAAGGTACAGGAACTACACCATCCAGCACTTCTTAACCAAAACTAAACTTCGCAACAGAGGTGAAGTACCTAGGTCTTACCTTTGACACCAAGTTTAACTCAAACTCATACCTAGAAAGCACAGTCAAAAAAGCATAAATTGCTTAGTAACAATACCGTCGAATCGTGGGGCGCACATGGGGGTTTTGCCTTAGGATTATCTCCTAAAGGTACACGGGTATCCTAAAACCTATATTATAGGCTTCGGACCAATGCCTAAAAAAGTTTGTGAAAACCTAACAGTTAAGACTTTGTATATATTATGATGATTTGTTATTTGAAATAACAGAAATTATTCATCACAAAGTAGAGACATGAGACATCTCGGGAGGTTCACCATTTTGTTTTTCTTATTTCCCATTTTATAGGGTTTTATATTATTTAAAAAAAATTTATGATTTCAAAACTATTGCAAACCGTAGTATTGAAATCGTACAAAAATCTCAAAAATTTTTTTTTGCACCAAATGGCTTAAAATGTCATGAAACGTGGAAAAAATTGATTTTCCGCGAAAAAAAAGTCTGTCTGTGTGGAAAAATTCCGATTTTTTCGAATCGGACTTTCTTCCGCTGACGGAAACGGCCGTAGTCTTGAAAAATAGCGCACAGATTATTCCTTTTACTAGTTAATCTTTAATTTGCTTTATTTTTCTTTTTCTCAGTTAACATACTTTTTAATATTATTCTAATTTCAATCTATTTGTGTGTTCAATATTTTCATATGTAAATAATGCCATATACTAATATGTGATTTTGTCAAATAGGTCTCGTTAAATTGCCATGAAAATAAATACTCGAAATGAAATTTCGGCCAAATCTGAGCTCTAGTGGTATTACTGTAACATGTAGAACATGTTTGTATAATAATACTAAATTATTTTCTTAAATTTATCAAATTTATTCCAATCTAAAAGGTATTTTCTAAATTCAATGAGTCCATTCCCCTATTTAATTCTTCATTTTATTAAGACCTGCGCGATTTCAAATATTCAAATTTTCGTTCCCAGTCACATGACTTTCTGACGTATTTCCGCTCGCCATAACGGCCAAGAAATTAAACACGAACATTAATTCTGTTCGTTGATAGCGTCAGATTCAGAGGTCTCAGTCGAGATAGTTAATTTATTTTGAGAAACCGTTCTGTGCTAATTAGTGAACTTTGCAGACTTATTCAGGTAATAACAATTTATTTATCACATTTTTAATTATTAGAAGTTTATTTTATTAATATTTACGTATTTTTACTCATATTTAAACAAAATGGCGAACAGTCCATGCCGGTATTAATTTTTCTTGTTCAACATTATTAGTCTAAATTTTCTTTCTAAATTAACTCATAATCAATGCCAGTATGTAAAATCTAAATTTATATTTATTCAACTTTTTATTTTTCTGTCGTTTTCATATATTTCCACCACGTGGAAATTTTCTGTTTAAAATTGTTTAAATTAAATTAATTTTTTGTCCTAATTGTGTTTCTATTCCTCCTTCAGGAATATAAGCAAAGTTTCACCTACTGGTACAGTTTTACCTAACGTCAAGTTTCACCTATTGGTCAAGTTTCACCTATTGGTCAGTTTCACCTACTGGTACAGTTTCACCTAACGTCCAGTTTCACCTACTGGTACAGTTTCACCTACTGGTACAGTTTCACCTACTGGTACAGTTTCACCTAACGTCCAGTTTCACCTACTGGTATAGTTTCACCTACTGGTACAGTTTTACCTAACGTCCAGTTTCACCTATTGATTGGTTGATCAAGTTTCACCTGCTGGGTCCAGTATCACCCATTGGTTGACTCAACTGTTTGTTCAAGTGTTGGTTAACGTCTGAGTTAATTGCAAGTTACACTCCGACGTCTGCAGCCACTTAAAACTTGAAACAACTGGTAACACATCAATTTTTTTTTTAAATAAATAATCAACTAACTATAATTTTTTTTTTATTTTGGCGACAGATTATTTTAGACATAATTAACTAAGTTTATAATAAATTCATTAGTATTTAACTTAAAATTAATTTCCTTTTACTCTTATTAAACTATAAGTCTCTTTTTGTTTGTTTTTAGGGACTTTCAAAAATTATTCAAAAATAAACTGGCGCCGATTCAAATAACCCTTATTGGAACATATTCTACACAAATCCTAAATAAACATAAACTATATTAAGGTATGAACGCCACCCCTAGGGAGTCTCAATATAAGTATAGATATTTATTATTATTAGTATTATCTAATTTCACAACAAAAAGGGTAGTTTACCCGTTGCATTACTACCGAATAATTATTAATTTATTGCATTAGTTAATTTTAATTTTACATTTAATCAAATTCATGACCAATATGCTTTTATTTTCTTTTTGGTCAGATATACCCTAATTTCATATCAGTATGATAAAATCATTTCAATATGTTCTTTATGTCGAGCCGGACATATATTTTACTTGGAAAATTCCGGGTATTGGGGCGTTTTCATTTGTGACCCTTTTAAACCCAATGCTTTAAAGCACAAGAAAAACCTAAACATACTTTTTATTTTAATCGCTCGTTTTTTTAATTTAAAAACGAAAAACGTATTGTCGGACAAATATATTGGATTTTTTGGCGCGTCCGACAATCCGAACATAGCAAAGTTATGACGTTATAAAATTTTGTATCTCACAGTTGATTTTGGTAAATTTTTGGTCGGACGCGCTAGAGTCAAGTGTTTCATGCAACTTCTATATTTACTTCCTCACATATAATTCTCATTTTGTCATTTTTGTAGTAATGTTTACAACAAAAGTATTAGGTATTTTCAGAAAAAAAAATAAAAAATCGGTTGTGTCACCTCAAAACTGTCCCGACGAGTATCCATGAATACTTTTTCAGATATTTAATGTTTAAGAGTCAAATTTTGACATTTTTTTATTTTGGACAGGTGACAGTTGGAGAAATAATTTTGACTGTTCTGAATATAGTTTTTCAAGGGCTTTCAAATGATATATTGTAAGTCAAATTCCGTGATATTTTGCATCTGTCATTTTTTGATAGTGACACTTCCGTTTTGCAGATGTACAAAACAAATGGGTTCTGCCCACAGGTAACCCAAATCCATTAATTCAATATAATATTTTTGTAGGACAATTACATCACTCATCAAAAAACAGTATATTTTACGTTCCTTTTCTTTGTCCGACAAAAGGTAATAATTATTGAGGTTGCATTAAACCTTTGATTTTAGCGCCTCCGACAACAAATATCCCTCCAAAAATTTGTCGGACAACTTTACCAGTTAATTTTAAATATTTTTTTAAACGATTCTGCAAAAATCAGCTGCGAGGTACAAAATTTTATGACGTCATAACTTTAACGCATTCGAGGTGTCAGACACTCCAAAATGCCCAATATATTTAGCCGACAATACGTTTTCCGCTTTTGAAGTTGAAAGAAAAGCTATGTTTAGGTCGTTAATTTTTCTTGTGCATTGAAGCAATGAGTTTTGGAGGGTCCCAAAAGAAAACACCCCGCTACCCAAAATTTTCCAAATAAAGAATTTGTCCGACTGGACGTAAAGAATGTACAGACGAATTATTAACAATTAGGTTATCATAAACTTTTTTAAGCGTGAGCCCCAGGCCTATTACCATATAGCGCAACATAAGTGGAGCCGTGAAAACAATACCAGTTAAAGCTATTTATAAAGATGTTACATTTCATGACGTCAAATTAAAGTTAACTTTTTGTCATTAGAAAATTGAAGTATTTAAAAGTACTACCACAAGATGTCAATTTTTCGAGTTTGTCAATTTGACGAGACTAAATTTGCAAATAATAATCTGGTAGAATCCCGAGTGCGGTAGCATGAGGGATTCTACCTCTGATTATTAATTGCAAACTTTGGTCGAGTCAAATTGTTAAGCATACGAAGAAAATTTAAACAATAAAGAGCCGCTAAGTTATTCTGTTCGAACGGTATTTGAAAAATTTTTTCACGAACCATCTTTATTTTATCCTTCGTCAATTAAATCGAATGAGATATTACCGAACCGATTCATTTTTAATTTATATGTCAAACTTGATGTTTAATTTCTTTGACAGTAGAGACTGTCCTAAATCTACGCACAGTGACAATTTTAGGTGAAAATTTCCCAGCAAGGCAATAGTTGATTCCATTCAATCTGATTGGACATGACAGTCCGATCATATTCTTGGAAATGCATGGTTTAGCAGGCGACGGAAATAATCTATTATATTAGTGAAACTTCATCAGCTGTGTTCATCAAAGTGAAACTGACGCATTATCTTTCTTATTTTTTACACCGTGGAAGTAGTTTGAATCTGAATCCCTTTATAAGAACCGTGAAAACACGAAAACGAAATAGTTGGGGTGGGCTATTGACACACCTTTGTTTTCAAGAATATTTTATTTTGTTTTGTCATTAGATGGTAATCAAATAACGTGTTTTTAGTTCTAATTTTGTTAAGTACAATGATTACAAATAACTTGTCAATCGGCCATGTGAATTTCTTTTCGTAACGATTATTTGCAACACTCATATTCAAATTTTTCACAAAAATGTTTATATATTTTCTTCAGCGTTGGTACAGTTTTATGTTTAATGGTAATCTAAAATTGACTTTCGTAATGGTGCCTTGCCAACATGATCTATAATTTAATGACACTTATTATTATTTTGCTTGGTGTTTTGTTATGTGGGGTAGAAAATGAGGTAATGCGTTTTGATTTTATTGCAAATTCAAACTATTCCTCTTAAACTAATACCAAGAGCATCTGACAAACGTTCTTTGACCTAAAAAAATATGTTACCTTATTACCAAATCAACTTTTTTCTAAAGTTTATTATTTATTATTTATTATACGGATCTTTATCTCATAACGGAAGATAATATCTGTTAAACACACAATAAAAAAACATTTTTTGTTTAACTGTTTCCCAGTGATTTTGCTAAATTCAATAATTCATTTTTGCATAAGATGTTGTGTTTTGGAAAAGGTATAAATGGTTAATTTAAAACATTCACTTTAACCAAAGGTATAAAGAGATTCCTTCGGGGTATTTGTTCGGATTTGACCACTTAAAAGTTTTTTTTTTTATTTTATTTTCAAAGTACATCTTAACACTTTAAAATATAAATTAAACCACACAAACTAAAACCAACTACTAGTAATAATAAAAATTAACTGAGAATAAAATAATTATATCTACATCACTGGAATTAATGTAATGTTCGTTTGAAAGAGTAACATTAAATGAGCTTCCCACTACTGTCTATATCCTACAACCGAGAATTTGTCAATTCGCATTTGATATTCAAGTGCCGAGCTATTGTGGTCAAGTTATACCACTAATTAAAACTATTTTGAGGTCTGAAACCAACCCTTGTGAGCATGAAGTAAGTACCAAGCTTTTCATTTCTGATTTTTTATTATGTATTTCTAGACAAAAGGATAGTTATTCGTTACACAATGGCGACAAAAGTCGTTACATACCGAAACATCACAAATAAAATCCGATTTGCATAAAAACAGTAGTTTATTTCCCGAATTATGTCTTTTAGTTTTTGTAATGCCGCATGAAAAAAAATATAGTTATTTGTTTATATACGAATATGGAAGTTCTAGGACTTACCAATTTATTTGCAATCATCCATGTTACATATCGGATGTTTCTATTTATTTTGCTATTTGTTATGTAGAGTTTAGAGTTATTTGGTAAAAAACCGCTAATTGAAAGTAGGCCGAGCGAGGCATACGTAGATTCTGTACGATGAGATCACGAGACAGAAGTAATCCGACGTCGCGAGCACAGAAAATTTCTATATCTAGTATAAAAAGATCTTGCACCTACCTTTTTCCGATGAATACTCTTCAACTCGTAGTCATGATGAAGGAGGTTGTAGCCACTATTTTTCACACATTTTAGGTTACGGGAGTATAATTATTTTCATTGATTGAAACACGAGATAAATACTAATTAACTTTATTTTCGAGAGATGTCTATATACAAGACCATAAGTTGGTCCAAATTATTAAAGAAACAATTAAGAGAGAATTAGTTTAAAAGTTTAAAAGTTTAAAAAATGACGTTAATTATTCGTTAAAGGGCAACATCTACCCAGTTCCCTATCAAGCGGATTCTCATTAATAGGTAGGCGCGTAAGAAACTAATATTTCTTTAAACAACCCCGTAACCGTGAAACCAGAATTTCAGTTGAGAAACTTATTCTAAATATTAATATCTAAAACAACTGCTAATTGGAAGAAGAACCGATCCCGAGCGAAGTTGAAAATTAACTAACTCAAATTTGGAAATAATTTTCAAAGTTATAAACGAAATTAGTGTCATACATCGATAGGCTTCCGGATTGGTTCGACCCTCGTAAGCTTCCCGGTACCACCCTTAATCTTACTGGAATCTAGCAAATCAGAAATGAGTGCATTTTACTAAGCGAACTAAGAAGGGTTATCCCTTTTTATTACAAATTTGACTTCCAGTATGTGCTGTCCTCTGGGCAAATTTAAAAGAGTTAACTTGAATTTAATTATGCGATATATCAGCAACTGGTCTGATCTCTTGAGACAGGCAAAGGTCGGGTTACAAATCGTGAACTTTAGACTTTACAGTGCCAAAAAACCATCATCCAAAGCCATGTCCTGTCTTCCAATTTCTTATCTAATAACATAATTTGATGAAACTAAATACGTTGTTTTATATTTTTAAATTTTTGTACGAGTAAATTTAATTTCACGTCAGAATGTTTTATGTGCTGCATATGTTGTGAGCCCGTTGGATTTTTCCTTTTGCAGGTTCTTCTGAGGAGAACAGCCTTTGTCCTATTGATTTATATATCCTGGTAATATTTCTAAAGTGAATATTTACAATGTATTGAATTTTAATGAAATAGACTTATTTTTCTAAAGTGCTTGACAATGTACTACTTCATTTATGTCGAATATAAATTACTAAGGCCCCCTCAATTAGGTACTGTTACATCCATTTAATATCAAAATCATAATCGACACGTGTTTTGTTTTTTGGGACCGAGCTTGACCGGCGATTCAATAGGCACTGTTTCACCTATGTATCTAATATTTATCGCGACAGGTATCAAAAGTATTTAAATTAATATTAGGGCCAGAAATAGACGACCAAAAATACCTGAATATTCCCATAACAAAAATAGTAATTAATATTATATTTTCTAATTGTATTTAAAACCCAAACAATAGATCATGTTTTAAATGAATTTAATTAATGAAGATAATATATTCTGCATTTTTTTCATTGGGAAACTGGTATAAGAAAATAAAAACTATTTAAATCGAATTTGCTCGAAAACGGTGCAAAAGTTTTTGAGTTTATGGTGTCAAAAATTCAGGGTTAAAATAGTAATGCTCAATCGTCCGACATGGAAAATCCATTCGAGTTGAACAGCATATTTTTTCTACAACCCACTAAAGGAAAAATTAAATACTATTATAACAATAAAATAAAACCGACAAACATCAAATCCGAAATTAGCACTGCGCTATAAGAGACTTGAAAACATACTTATTTAAATGGTATAAAACTGAAAGAAACCTTTTATTTTTAAGTAGGTTTTATTCATCTTTTCTTTTTAATTTTTCTTTCCCGATCCACCTCCGAGAAGCGAAAGTATTGTGAACGAGCTAAAAAAAAATTTCGAGATAAAGATGGAAATATCCATTTTGAGGTCACCTAGGATGATTAAGACCATTTCCAGATGGAAGTCTGTCTGTCTGTCTGTCTGTGTGTATTCTTACACGATAGAGGCCACACGTTTAATTCGATTAAGCCGAAATTTGCTATATAGGTTTGAACTCCGCTTCGGAAGAAACCATTAGTTTTTGTACGATATCTATTAAACAGAAATTTGTCAAAAATCAAAAAATGTCAAAATTTTAACATTAAATATCTGAAAAAGTATTCGTGGATACTCGTCGGGAAAGTCTTGGGGCGACAAAACCGATTTTTTAAAATACCTATTGATTATCATAGTGATGACTCATTTATACCAATATGTTTCTGTATTAGTATAAAAATTTTTGGCACGTTATTCAAAGTTTTGAAATAAAAATAGGTGGCTGATGTGAACTCTAAATAGTTGATTCCATATCCATTATATAATGAAATTATATCCGTTCAATTGACTGATATTCCCTACATATTTATTTGGTAAATTGTGGAGAAAATGGATAATATTCATGTGGGTGTAGAACAAAATATGATTCAAAATGTTTACTGCTCTTACCACAAATGTGACGCACGCTTATAATAGTGATTACAAAATCTTATTAATTCGACTTACACTAGTCCACCGTGCGGAGAAGTATTAAAAACATAAAAAAACTAAAAACTTTATTTTGCTTAAAATTACTACTCTCGACGTTTAAAGCCACCAACAATACAATTATTTGAAAAAAAAAGTCATGTTTGTCGGTCTGGATGTATGTGGAGACGATAACTCAAGAACTAGTCGTCCGATTTTAAAAATTCTTTCGCCAATTGTCTTCTCGCATCTAGGAGAGGAACCCTATTATTTTTGGTATCTGTACATTCATTATTTATCGTACTATCATTCTTGGAATATTAAAAAAAGCTTTATTTTGTCCCCACACCCCGCTTTGGAAAGAGATATCAAGTCATCTATGAAATCCATGAAAAATGTCATTCTAATTACGTCTGTTTCAAAGACCAAAATATCAGAATAGCGTTATGGCCATAAATTTTAGGGTGCGTATAGTTCTTGTGTTTAATGTTAGAGTACGGGTCGTAGTACTAAAAAACATCATTTGTTTTTAACCCATGTAATATTTTAAATATTGAATATTCAATAATATATTTTTTTACTACTTTTATGAGTTATTATGTATATTTTTAAAACTAAAAAATTTATAAAAAGATTTTTTGTTCTAAATCAAGTCTGTTTTTAACATAGTTTTATTACAATTTCAAATGAACCTTTCCACCCTCAATTTAATTTTTTTAAATATGAACTTGGATTATGAATTACTTTCATATTATCATCTATTACCATCTGACTTCAACTATAATTAGAAAATTTTATTCGTGAGAAAATTATCAAAACTAGTTACAATACTACTTGTATCGGGATTTCGGGATCTTTGACATCCCTACCCTTTTTTCTTCAAAGAAAGAACTGCTCTGAATTTGACCTTAGGTGAAACTATTGGCTTTATTAGGAAGAATAATTTTCCCCGATGGAATCGATTATCGATGAAAACTGTTATCGATGGAATCAGTTCTCAATTGAATCAGATATCAATGGAATTTGCTATCAGTTTGAAAATTTGTTATCTGTGTGAGAAATAATTTCTCATATACCTTAAACAGTTTGCTACTACACTCTATATTCTCCCTATAAAAATAATGTTCTTCCAATTTCGTTGACAAAAGACTACATTTATCCACTAATATGAGTGGTTACTCACTCACTAATGGTTAAAGAATTTTCAGTCACTACGCGCATATGTAATAATAAATTGATAGTCACACAGACGCATAAATCTTACAATTCGCACTATAAATATTAATCTAACAAAAATTTTGAACGTGTGTTGATATAAATTTTTGTTATTCGAATTAAAACTGCGAGTAAAAAAATAAAATTATAAATCATTATAAAGATAACTTTAAAATGTGTATTTGACAGATTTAGACATATTGGATTTCGATTCTTGGTTAAAGGGGTGATTAAATTAGGCAAAAATAGATAAAAGGGATAATAAACAGAATATTAAAATAAATAATAATAATCCCAATTCTTGTTTAAAATGATAAGATTAGTGAATAGACAATGACGGCCGTCGATTACTTGATAAATATGAATATTACAAACAGCAGAAAATAATATATTTTGTCCACGACTGTTTTATAATGAAGCGATTTTTGAAGTGTTTTCTAACTTAAAATGGTGTATATTATACACTAATAGCAGTGAATAATCATTATTCACTACTTTTTATCACCGCTCTTCCTATGCCAATGTGATGTAACGATTATAAATTTTATCCATTTTATTAGTAAGCAGCGACTGTCATCTAAATGTCAAATTAATAATTTAAGTTGAAACGTCAAAGTTTTGTCTGTAGAATAAGTTATAACATTTTTAATAAAGTGTAATAAAAATGGATTCAGAAAGTGATAATGAAATGTGTTTAACACCGCCAGAGGAAAAAGAAGCTGCCGAAATCGCTTCACCGAATTTACTGCCAGAGAAATCAAAAAAAATGTATATAGCGGCGTATGAATCTTTCCTCAATTGGAGAAAAGAAGAGAACATAAAATCATCATTTTCGGAATCTGTTATGTTGGTATATTTTACGGAACTTTCCACAAAATATAAATGCTCGACACTATGGACCCATTATTCAATGCTTAGAAGTACAATCAATATACATCAAGGAATAAATATAGAAAATTATATGAAACTACCAGCATTACTAAAACGAAAAAGTGAAGGTTTTCAGGCTAAAAAAGCTAGTACGTTCTCTGCAGAAAATATTAATGACTTTCTTACTCAAGCATCAGACGACAAATATCTTGCAACGAAGGTAAGATATTGATTAAGAATTTTCTTCATAATATATTACAATTTCTTATTTCTTTAAGGTTGCATTAATAATTGGAATAATGGCTGCTTGTCGGGCCAATGAGATATATAGCATGAAAATTACCGATTTGCAAGACTTTGGATCAATATTTTTAGTAACTGTGCCCAACACTAAGACGAAAATAACTCGAAAATTTACGATTACCGATAATTTTTATCATATCTGTAAAAAATACATCAGTAATCGTCCAACTCATGTTGCAAATGACTTATTTTTTTTAAATTATCAGAACGGTAAATGCACTGCCCAAAGCATTGGTATTAATAAATTTACCAAAATGGGAAGAGATATTGCTGCTTTTCTGAAAATACCAAATCCAGAAAAATATTCTGGACACAGTTTTCGTAGATCTTCTGCAACTCTACTGGTTGATGCAGGCGGGGATATAACGGCTTTGAAACGTCATGGCGGATGGAAATCCTCAGCAGTAGCTGAGAGCTACATAGACGACTCCATAAGAAACAAAACAGATACCGCTAAAAAGATATCAAGCTCTATACACGTAAATGATTGTAATTCTTACGTCATCAATCAAAGAATTTCAACAAATGAGAATATTAATGTTGACGTTCCTTCAATTAACTTAACCAATTGTTCCAATATAACTATTAACATAAATAATTAATATTGAATTGTAATTACTATTATATTTAGTTATGTTACAAATATTAAAAATAATGTTCCATAAATATTAACTTCAGTAAAAGTTTGTTAATACATATCTAACAGTCGTGGACAAAGTACAGTATTCTACTCGCATATAATGGCTATTATTATATGCTCGTTGAATAATATACTATTGTGTTTTATATTCTAAAAAAATCGGTTGCGTCACCCCAAAACGTTCCCGACGAGTATCCAGAGACGAATATTTTTACAGCCATATTGCAAGTCAAATTCTGTGACATATAGCTTCTGTCATTTATTGACAGTGACACTTTCGTTTGATATATATCGTACAAGAACTAACCCATATACCAAATTTCAGCTCAATCCGATTAAACGTGTGGGCTCTATCGTGGAAGCATACACAGACAGACAGACACACAGACAGGCAGACTAAATGGTCTTAATCGTCTCAGGGGATATAAAAAGGTATATTTCCATCTTTCTCGAAATCTTTTTTAGCTCGTTCACATTATATTTTTTCCACACTCGAATTTAAAAAAAAAACATCAAGACTGCATTTTTTCACAAAAATTTAAAAAAGCAACAGAAACAAAAATGCGTTTTCTTGGACACGAATATGAAAAAATTAAAAAAAAGTCACATTTTTCCATAAAAAAAAACTAAAAAAAAATTCAAAAGTATTTTTTCACAAACGAATGTGGAAAAAATTAAAAATGCATTTTTTTACATATAAACTGGTATAAAAGCAAGAATGCCTAAAAAAACTAGGAAAAAACAGCAAGAATGCTTTTTTCCGCACATACATTGGGACAAAGCAAGAAATGCATTTTTCACACAAAAAAAATTGGAAAATGCAGCAAAAACGCATTTTTTTACATATAAATTGGTAAAAAAACAAGAATATATTTTTCCATATAAAAAAACCAGAAAAAAAAACAACACAAATACGTTTTTTACACATAAATTGAGAAAATAGCAAGCATGCATTTTTCCACACAGGAAAACTAAAAAAAAAAACAGTAAAAATGTATATTTTCACACACAAAATAGGAAAAAAGCAAAAAAATTTGATATAAGAAGAATGTATTTTCTCTCAGAGAAATTTGAAAAAAAATCTGTTGTGTCCAGAGACGAATACTTTTCCAGATATTTAGTGTTAAAGTTTCAAATTTTGACATTTTTTATTTTTGACAGGTGACAGTTGGAGAAATAATTTTGATTATTCTGAACAGAGTTTTTCAAGAGCTTTCAAATGACATATTCCAAGTCAAACTCCGTAACATTTTGCATCTGTCATTTTTTGACAGTGACACTTCGTGGAAGAATACACACAGACAGACAGATTTTCATCTGGAAAAGTTTCTTAATCATCTCAGGTGACCTCAAAATGGATATTTCCATCGTTATATCGAAGAAATTTTTTTTTAGCTCTTTCACAATACCTCCCTTCTCGGAGGTGGATCGGGGAAGTAAAATCAGGTATAGCTCACGTGAGGAAAGTACATAACACTAGTCTGATTTAGGCCCTCGCCTGCGGCTCGGTCGCTCAATATTCAGGCTCGTGATTAAATGATGCACTTTACTCACTTGTTCTAAAAATAACTTCATCGTCAAATTATTTCGACACAAAGACCTGTAACGCCCGACGAATTACTAAAATAATGTTCGACACGACAAGTGATCAAAAGGTGGAAAAGTGGGAATTATTGGCTTATATTGGAACGAAAGAGAAATAGTTAAGAAATACAAAGCAAGTTATTAACAGGGTGGCCGCATTAAGATGGTAATGGGGAGTTCAACTTGAAATGTTAGTCCACCTTTTTTTGCATTATTGAATTTCTTTTTAGAAAAAAATCGTTTTTTCTGGTTTTTTCTTTAATTTAACATGAAAAAATTGATATTTAAAAAGTACTGCATCTATACAACTTGTAGTGTACATACTTCACTTATGTGCAATAGATGCGCATAATATTAACGTCGGCCAGTTTCTCTAAATAAAATTGACGTTTTCAAATATAGATGACGTTTGCTTATAATGTGTCGTTTGGTCAATATGTTTTTAATTGTGTTTACTTTTACCTTTGTTTACATATTTTTACAAATAAAAATAAACACGAAAAATTATCAACATTAACCAGCTCTACAGAGTACAAACTACAACAGTGACAGTGAACTATGCAGTAAGCAGACGCGGACGCGACCTTTCACTTAATCAGGAACGCTTGTGTCCAGCACTTATGTACCAAATAGCAAATTATTACCTGATCTCGTTAAAAGAGTCGAATTCTTTATCTAACATCGGAATCTAATATCTATTTATCTCTCTCGATTTTGAATACGAATTCACAGTGGATAGGTCCAAGTTTTCATCTTTATCCAATTATCATATAATGGTTTTCTCCATCTTTGTCTGTATAGGTAAAATTTAACAGCTGTTAATCATTCGTATTCTCTTCTTTACACATTTGCAGTTAATGGCTTGACGGTAACTTCATTGCACATAAGTGACGTCACGATAGTAATGGCGACATATTCAAATAATTAGAAATTTGAATTTTTAAATTAATTTATTCAAAAATCCAGCTCAAAATACGGTAGATAATTAAAATCAATGGGTTTTATTTGATCAATTCTAACTGTTAATAAAGAAAAAATGTGAGGTTATATTTTTGTTGAACTGCCCATTTAAATTATAATGTGGTAAATAAATTATTGAAAATATTTAAACAAATTAGTACAAGGAATAAGATTAACTGACTGGGTGCAGTAAACAAAGACTCGGGAGATAACACAATAAGCTGATGAGTCTGCAATGGATCCGTTTGATAAAAAATCAGTTCCGAAGAAAAAAAGAATGTTTTAAGAAACACGGTAAAATTTACAAAATTTTTCAGTGTTCGAAAATATTTCCGATAATAATTGAGACTTGGGAAATTTAATAAAAAGCAGTGATTTTCAATCATATCCATTTTGAATATATTTTTTTGCACAAATAACAGTTAATAGTTATTTTGTTCTATATATAAACTAGTGATTACCATTTTCGATTATATCATAATGTATTGTGCTGACAAACATTTTTATTTAAAAAACTTTCTGATCAATACTTACAGTATGTTTAAAAAATTTATTCTAAATTCTAATGGCGAACCAATATTTCTAATTACAATAGGGGAGAGCGGGGCAAGAAGAAGACGCTTCGTAAGATGAGACCTCCACCGATTCTGACGAACCAGGTAGTGACGTCTGTACGCAAATAGCTAAAAATAGTATACAATAACTCACAATGTATCTCTATATAAAGAAAATTTCTGTAACAGTAAAGGAAGTTGACAGATTTTAGTTGGAAGTTAGATTTTGACAAATTCGTATGTGTGTTAAATAAACGTGTTACGTTTGTGCACCTGCTGAAAATTTTATGTATGGATTTTACTGGGTTTGATGGTCGGTTAATTACTGTTGTTCAGGGTATCATACATTTAAATTTTAAGAATCATTTAATTAAGGGCATCATGTTTAACCTTTTGAATTCATACGAGGCAAGATGAGATATTTTGGAGGGGACATGATGGGATACGAGCTTAGGTATTCTTTTTTTATTTCAGAAAATGGTTTGTACTTATAAACGTGTATCATAACGGGGAAATAGAGTGACTAAAACATGGTACAAGCAGTAGAGGTTGGTCAAATGGGATACAGCACCGCATCTACAGATTTAAAATAAAATAATGCGCCTACTCAAATTATAAAGCTGAAACTAGGCCCAGATAAATATGTTTTCACACAACGAGAAGAGCGAGAGCTTGTTGACGACATAAAATTAATGGAATCGAGATTATTCGGATTAACCTGTGTTAAGCTAAGGCGGTTAGCTTTTCAGCTTGCAGAAAAAATAAAAAACAACACAATTTTAGTAAAGATTGGATGATATGTTTTTTAAGACGACACCCAGACTTGTCAATCAGGAAACCTGAAGCTACTTCCACTTCAAGAGCGATGAGTTTCAATAAGGCGCTGTGGATGGATTTTAGGTTTTACTTCAATAACTTTTTGATAAGTATATTTTTACAACCGATAGGATATACATACAACTGTGACAAGACACGTGTTACAGTTGTGCCTAAAACCAAGTCTAAGATATTGGCAACAAAAGATAGGAAACGAGTTGGATCCCTCACATCGGCAGATAGAAGTTAAACCGTCACTGTAAAAATTTGTTATGGTGCAGCAGGAGCTTTTATGTCATCAACGTTTCTCAATGAGTTTTTAAATGATGAACCTATTGCTGCGACACTAGAGTGTCATCCTAGTGGCTGGATGCAAACCGAATTTTTTTTCCATTGGTATACTTCATAGAATTCTCTGGTGCAACAAAGGATCGTCCTGTTCTACTCTTATTAGATGTCCATGTTCTACCCATATAAAAAATATTAAAGTAATTGACTATGCAGGACATAATGGAATGGGTAAATTGTGTTTTCGTCCCCATTGCACACACCGACTTCAGTCAGTTGACATATGTTTTATGAAACCTTTAAATGTCTATTATGGTTAGAAGGTGAGTAATTGGCTTTAAAATCATCCAGGGAGGGTTGTGACCTTATATCAAATATCTGAGTTATATGGAACGATGTTTATGCGAGCAGCGTCTGTGTTAACAGCTTTAACTTTATTTGAAAAAGCGGGAATTTTTCCATTCAACGCAAATAAATTCACAGACATTGATTTTGCACCATCCGAAACTACAAATAGACCCCATCAAACTACTGAAGATTTGCGACTTCAATTCGTGACCGTAACTCCTAATGCTGTCTGTAAAATAGACGCATCAACAGAAAAGCGGCTCCCACTAACGCCGTCAGTTTTGGAAAACGGCTTAAATTTTAGTGCATCATGATTCACTGCATTTCAGAGATACTCGCCAAGGATCTTATTCCCATTGATAACGAAAAACAGACAAAAGAAGAGTTGTGTAAAGCTCTTTGCGTCGTTATGCGATCGGTTTGGCGCTTTGGTCCCGGTAATGGTTTGACTCGGACGACACCTTCCGTTAATAGTGTGAAGGCCACTTACTCTGGATATCGTCAGTGAAGATATAATATTCAAGGGGTCGCTATGGCATCGACAAAAGGCTTGCAGCCAGAGCGGCGGGAATTACTTGCCCCACTGGGTTTAGGTTCCTCTGGAATATTAATGCTCATAACCAGTTAGTAACAAAAATACAAATAAAAATCACCAAGCAGCACATAATGGGCTTTATTCAATACCAAAGCATATACAATAAAATCCGGCGGGGACGGAAAAAAGGTATGTAACGTGTTTCAAAGCAAAACCAAAAAAATGCATGAATGAGCTATGAGCCAATAAGCGGTAATATTATCGTGCGAGACGGTGAGACAATGCATGCAGCCGATAAGCGAGAAAATGTACCAAACTAGGTCTATGACACAAAGTTCTATTTTCCGGTTTATAAATTCATATAACAATAAACTATCCTAACAGTATGTCGACGGATGGCTAGCCCAGGCCGCTTTCCGTCGATTATTAAAAAAATGAACGGCTCTCTCCCAGGCAGGAACGCTAAAAAACAATTTATGAGTTTGTATGCCGACAGATGGCTGACCGTGTGAAGTAAGTACTCAGCCCAGTCCGCTTTCTGTCGATTATCCCGATTAAAAATAAAATAAAACAAATATAAACCGTCCTCTCTCAGGCAGGAACAACTCTGAAAATAATTTAAAAATTAGTACGCTTACAGATGGGTGGCCCTGTGAAGTAATTACTCAGCCCAGGCCGCTTTCTGTCGGGTATCCCGATAAAAAATTAAATAAAACAAAAATAAACCGTCCTCTCTCCGGCAGGAACAACGCTGAAAATAATTAAAACAATAGTACAGCGACAGATGGCTGGCCCTGTGAAGTAAATACTCAGCTTAGGCCGCTTTCTGTCGTTTATCTCGATTAAAAATAAATATACGGCTCATTCCGGCAGGAAAAACGCTGAAAAATAATTTAAAAATTAGTATGCCGACAGACGGCTAGCCCTGTAAAGTAAATACTCAACCCAGGCCGTTTTCACTCGGTTAGCCAGAAAAAATAAAACACATATATATATATACGATCCTCTCTCTGGCAGGAACAACGCTACAAATAATTTCAAAATTAGAACGAAAAATATAACTTTGAAGAAATTTACAAGCGGGACCTTCGCTCTACCAATACTCTGCTCACCGGTGTTCTGGTCTGGCTGGTAGTCTGGCGTGGTGGTTGGGTTTATGGTGCTGGCACAACTGACTTTATATTCTCCGTCGAGTGAGAAGCAAGCTTCCAAATTTCCCACTCTTGTTATTACTTTTGGCTCTGGAAGAAGGCGGACATGCGTATTGCCGAAATCGGGAACTTGGTAATTTCTCGGATATATTTTAATTCAAAACAACGAAATTTATTTTTATTTATACTTAGAATAGCTTACCAGGTATATCGTATGTCCCGGCAGCTCCTCACAACGGTCAACTTGATCTAGCGGTGTCTGCGGACAGACTGAATTACTGAATTGATTTTTCACGGTTCAAACTGATTGATAGGGTATATTAAAAAAACATTTTTGCAAAAAGAATGGATGTTGTACGACAATTATAAACGGAGATAAGGTAATTAATGCTTTACCAGTTCTTAAAATTAGCCGAATTTAAGTAACTTCAGTACAGTTGGAAACAAGGAAAATGTACTCTTATAACAGAATCACCGTACAAGAATGAATTAGAGGAAGAAATAAAGCATTAAGAAGAGGAGCAACAAAAACGAGATAGAAGAAAAATAAAAAAAAATAATTTGAGCAGAGAGAAGACATTAGTTAAGTGAAAAAGTTCCGAAAAAAAAAGCTTGGTGAAGAAACGGAAATCTAAAATTCCTCGCCGGATTGCTAAACGTCAGATTTACCGTGGAAGTAATGATCAAGAAAAGAAAAACAAAACTACAGAGAGTGACTCATCTGAGGAAGACGAAGGAAAATTTACTGAAGAATGGGTGCTATGTATTAATTGCAGACGTTGGGCATACTGTGACGAATTACAACATATTGATGCACTTTGTACTACCGAATAATTAAGATTCAATAAAAATTTATATTATTTTACAAAACCATGTATATACCAACTTGCCCCACATAGAGTTTTATCTTACCATCTTATCCCACCTGCGGGGCAAGATGGGAAATATACACTATCGTAAAAAATATTTTTGATTATTTCATTCACCTGTAAAACCATGCATTTCCTAGAATCTGATTGGACAATCACGTCCAATCAGATTGAATAAAATCGACCATTTCCCTGATGGGAAATATTCTCTTAAAATAGTCACTGTGCGTAGCTTCAGGGCAGTCTTTACTGTCAAAGAAATTAAACGTCAAGTTTGACATATAAACTAAAAATAAATTAAAAATGAGTCTGTTCGGGAATTTCTCATTAGATTTAATTGACTAATGCCCGTTTTCACCAACGATTCCTAAAAGTTAGGCATTGCCTAACTCACAATTAGGTGTTACCTATGTCTAATTTGAATTTCACCAAGCTTAAAACTGTTGCTTAACCAGATAAGCACTTCCTATGTTTACGCATCTGTTTGGTCAGTTTTTAACTTTTAGGTAGTTCTTAATTTTGGACATTTGACATTGACAATTCACCATAATCCTATTTTTGATATTTATACTGTGCTGTTTTCTTCTTACGAACCATGAATAAAAGTCATAAACATTAAACCTTCATTAATTATATTACGTTGTTTAAACATGCGTGCAATTGGATTTATTCAAAATTTGGACAGATACGACTCATCGGATTCTGAAGAGGAGAATATCCGGCGCCCCCGTCATATACGAGAAAGAGCAAATTATTTTGAATCTTTTGATGACTTGGATTTCTTTCGTAGGTTTCGTTTGCAAAAACCAACAGTTTTATTGGTTTTAAATGAAATTGAAAATTACCTTGAATTTGAAGATGATAAGTATGATTGCATAGATTATTTTCTTTTTTAATATTTAATATGCTTTTTGCAGGAACTCATCTGTTTCACCAATAAATCAATTATTATTAACATTAAGATATTATGCTACAGGAGGTCATTTGTTTAGTGTAGGTGATTTTTGTGGTGTTAGTGTTAGTACAAGTTGCAGAATAGTAAAACGTGTTTCAAATGCCATTGCTAGACTGAGACATAATTATATAAAATTTCCAACCACAGACTTGGAAAAGAATGTTGCAAAAGAAAATTTTTATCAAATTGCTGGGTTTCCTAACGTTGTGGGTAAGGAATTTAATGTTTTTTTTTTAAATTATACATAACGATACCTATTCCAATTAATCATAAAGTAACTACATATATGTTCAAATTGATACTCGTAATTGGTATCTTATTCATTGAGTTATAAATGTTCCAACACTAATTTAAATTGATATTTTAATCATTGTTCTTATGCGTTTAAGGAGAAGATGCTGAAGTCTTTAGGAACAGAAAAGGCTATTTCTCACTTAATGTGCAAACTATATCTTCAGCTAAGTTGAAAGTTTTGGATATTGTTTGTAGATGGCCTGGCTCAGCCCATGATGCAGCAATTTTTCAAAACAGCCAAATATTTTATGAATTTGAAACAGGACGGCACGATAATTGTATTTTATTGGGAGATAGTGGATATCCTTTGAAGGTAAATAATAATAAAAATAAAGACTTGCAACTAATCAAAAATTTTATTTAACAATAATTCCAATTATAATTATTCTGCTTTGAATAATGTGATCCATATTGGGTCGATTTTTTCATTATCTGTAAAGAAACGTTCAATTAAATTTCAGAATTACCTAATGACCCCATTTCTAAATCCAATAACTGTTGGACAAACAAATTTTAATAGAAGCCAAATATCAACAAGAAATACAGTTGAAAGACAATATGGGGTAGTAAAAAGAAGATTTCCAGTATTAGCTCTTGGAATTAGACTTAAATTGGAAACTGCTACTGCAATTGTAATTGCGTGTTCTGTACTGCATAACATTTGTATTGAAGAAAAAGAGGATGAACCACCTGAAGAAATTGAAAATATTAATGAATTAATAATGGGCAAATTAATAATATTGAATTAAATGTCAGACAAAATCACTATGGTTTTGCCAGAGATGTTATTGTGAACAACTATTTTAATAATTAAATAAAAAATTTTAATTTAATTTTTTTTTAATGGCCTATTAGTCTGTTATGTGTGTCAGTTCGTGACAGAATTAACAAACAGGCCAGCAGGTTATATTACTATAACTTGTTACTAATAACTTACTTCTTATTTTCTGTAAAATTATTTGACCCATTTCAACAGATTGCTCCATTTTTTTCTTTTTTAAAATATGTAATTCTTCTGCCCTTCTGTCATCGGCTTCAATTGCAGCTATCTTGGCCATTTCTAACCTGGACACTTCTTTTTCCTTTAGCATCGGCCTTCTCCTTCTCTTACTAGAATCCTGTTAAGTAAAAAATGCTGCATAATACTGTTAAAATAAATGTTAGTTATTAGCTTACTTTTTCTCTAGAGTACAAGCTTGCTTCTGTTGTGATGCCTGTTGAAGATGGTGTATCTGGAGGTATATTGACTTCATAAGAGGGTGATTGTGCCCTCAGTGGCACAGACATTGACACATTATTCATGAAAACATCTTCAACTTCAATTATATTTGAAATTAAACTTGATATAAACTCTGTTTGTTGTTAATAGCAATAAAACTTACTACTTTTCAATATCTGTAAGGAATCACTGTCGTTGACATCAGTTAATCCAACACCACCTCGGCCCATCATCAATAGGACTTCCTCTAAAATTGGGTCATCTTTAAAATCCGCTGGACCACCTCCAGTTTTGAATAATTCTATTTTTTGTTTTGATTTATACACCTTTGCTGAGCTCTTGAGTGTGTTCCACATTTTTTTAAAGAATCAGCTGACCTAACAAATAATGTACAGTATATAAAATTTGTATCATGAAACATGGTGTGTATAAACAAAGTATAACCTTTGGGAATATAATGAATCAATAAATAATGTTATTACTACCTTCTTATTTTTAGAATACATACCTTTTAACTGTTGAAATTGCGTTTAAGTCGTTCGCCACATTGTTCCAGGAAGCCTCCTTTGCCTTATTTGTAGCGCCGTCAGTTTGCTTGTTGCAAATAATTTATCTGTGTTTTTTAACTAAATTTATTAATTTTAATTTATCCTCGCCACTAAAATTAGGCGCTCGTTTTTTTCCCTCCATTTTAAATAAAATATTAAAACAGAAACCAAAAATTCAAATATTTCACTGTCAACTCACCAAGTGACAGTAAGTTTTTTTAACATTTTGACAATGCTACGAACCTAATCGAGTAAAATGACGACATTTCCAATGTTGCGACATAATATCAAATACCTTACTAAGTAATACTTTGCTAAGTATCGGATGCGGTGGTGAAATCGAAAACCTCCCAGATACCTAGTTAAGCATTACCTACCGCTAAGCAATACTTGGTAAAGTACTAGTTTAGGAATCGTTGGTGAAAACGGCCCTAAGGAGAAAATAAAGATAGTTCATTAAATAATCTTCCAAATACCACTCGAACTGAATAAATTAGCGGCTATTTATTGTTTAACTTTTCCTCGTCTGCTTAACAATTTGACACGACCAAATTTTGCAATTAATAATCAGAGGTAATAGTTGCAAATTTGGTCTTGTCAAATTGACAAACCGCACAGTCGAAAAATTGGACTATGTTATCGTTTGAATAAAAAAATATTAAACTGTATGCAAGTAGCAAATAACAAATCAGCTTATCTAGGCGTTGAAATTTTAAATCGCTAATGCAAGAAATAAAATTTTTATAAGCGATTAAAATTAGAAGGCCCATCTTGCCCCGCCCTTCCGTAATGATTTTAAACTTTTGGGTAAATTGGTATGCATAACTAAATAGCCAAGCTTAAATATACATACATTTATCTATTCATGTCATCTAAAGTGACATAAAAGTTAGTTCAGAAAAATTTACATATACATGGAGAATGGTGTTTTCATTATAGAAATCCCGTTTAATGCGAAAATTCCATTTAAATGTAAAATAAATATGATAACCATCAATTTCAGGTTTCAAAATAAACATTTTTTATTTTTACTTTTATTTGCAATATTCTTAATAATAATAGAATTTTATTCTAAGAAACTGTTACCTCAAAAAAACTAAGCATGATTTTAAACAGTTAACATTTAAAATGATTTGCTATAATGAATTATTCGGTTGAAAACATCCTGACTACCATAATATCTAGAATTTTCCGATGTTTCTGGGACGATTCTATTGAATATCAATTATAAGGTCCCATGCATTCAAAATAATTTTACACATATTTTCGTAATCGAATTACTTGGTAACAATCAGTCGCGGTAGGCTGGGGGTTGTTATCTAAATGAATTTTGTTAGAGGAAGTTTATGTAAACGAGGACGAAGCTATTCATCTTCAAGGAAATTCTGCATTTTGATTTGATTAAAAAGTGTGCTTTAAGTTTCGGAGTAAGAGTACATATAAATTCATCGGATTATAATCTATACATCATTATAATTTTAAACATTATTAAACTGAGAAACTCATTTTATTTGTTTCAGTCCACTTCAATACAAGTAAAAAATTAGAAAAAATATTGTTTAGAGATTAGAGGCTGTGATTGTAGATTTGGAGGTAAATATTTTTTTCTGAAGAAGTTTTCCAAGTAACATTTTTCTATATTTTTTAGAATGGGCGTACTTTACTTTTGAGCAAAATTTATATTTTTGGAGGCATCTAGTATACGGCTCAAGAAACGTATTATCTGATGATTGGGTTTTAGGTATTAAATATTGCAGAACTTTTTATAAAGAATAAGTTTCATTCGAAAAACTTATAATGAAAAAAAATCTGATGTGACCAGCACATGATACATATCGACATATGTTAATGGTGTTTTGGGTTGCTTTATGGTGAGACATTTTACTTACTGTAAAGACATGCAATATTATACATATATCATCACAGTGGCATAAATTAGCGGCCGCAGGAGCAAAAACCGAAAATATTACGATTGATGTCCAGCTGATTCATATGTTTTGCTCACCAACAAGAGATGAAAATTAAGAAGAAATTTGTTTCATCAATAAATTAGATGTCATGTTTTGTGGGCAAAAAAAATCACCAACGACCCGAAAAACAACACCACAAATTCAAAATTAAATAACCAGAATAAGGCCGCGGAAGCAAATGCTAAATTAATCCCCTAAAAATCATCAATAAGATATAACAAAGATTATTTTCCTCATCTGTACAAAATTTATTCGCTGATAAACTCGCTCGCCTTCGTCTCTTTCCGAAAAAACTACATCGTTCTCGTTGGCATTAAATATAGTCAACGCATTATACGTGCATTTTTTTGTTCTATTATAAAAAGTCGCTTAGTACCGTTATAAAAGTTGATAGGTTTCTAAACGAAAATAAAGGAAATATCAATATTTGAAAATAAAACTCGAACATCATTTATAAATTAATAAATTTTTCGATTTTTTCTTCAATAGTGCTCTTTTAGAAAATTCAACTCGTTAAACTCGTCAAAGACTAAAACCCTCCAGCTAAATCTCACGGGTTATATTGAGAACAGTAATCTTGGAATTCAACTCATAAATTTTCAATCAAAACTGTTTTCGGGAAAATGTATTCGCTTATAAACGAGGTCTTGTTATATTACCACCGAATAGATACATAGTTTGATGTATTAAATAATTCCTAAATGTGTATATTTGAATATTTTATTTTTTTAATTTTTAAGTGTCAAAAATCGAAAATAAAAAGTCATTGTTTCTAAAATCAAAACAAAGTACTGTCACGTTTTAACCCAGGCTGAGTCATCTTTAGAAAAAGAAAGAATTTCCTGATTCTAAACTGTTTAATTTTGAGCAGGTTTTGATCGTCTAGTATTATCTAGAGTGACCCCTCATTATGTAATATAGTGTTAATATTTGGATGTAATGCACTATTAAGGAGAAGGATCTTGGAATAAAAGTTTTAAATTCAACATATATGTTTACTAACATGTATAATTACAGTAATCAACTAAAAACTGTAATTTCCCTGTACTTTCTGTTATATAATATGACCAACAGCTGAATCATGACTAAAATAATATGAAATGTATACTGCTCATTACTATGAACTTCAGATGTCAAAAATTTACCAGTGAAAAACAATATGAATGCAGTCGATATCCCTACAGCTCATATTTTGCAATAACCCCACTGTAAGAGCAGGAGATGAATGGACCAAGTGCTGTCACAGGTCTTAGAAAACCGGTAATAATAACAAGTAAGTGAGCGACCTCTTTCCAAAGTGAGCAGAGGAAATACCATACCTAGGACAGGTCGCACTAGAGAACCCTCTTTGAGGAGGAAGGGTCGGAGAACCAGGCATCTACGCAGGCCTCGTAGTGAGAACTCCACCAGAAGGGCGAAAGATCTTTAATATATACAAACCGCGGTCCCAACAAGAGCTCACCGTAGAAGCGGTAAAGAGTCAGCTAACCAGGCGTCGTTGCATTGAATCGTGAACCTCACTATTCAATAGTAATAGGCGGATCATATCATAAAGGATTCTCTCATAGTGAGGTTGATAAAGTATCCCGTTGTGCTAAGCAACTCCAATATATAAATCTCATATCGAAAACTGGCTTTCCACACTGTTCAAATGACAATCTAGCTTAATTTACTGCCATTAGTCATAGTTGGAGCAAGTAGGATATTTTAGTTCAAATCAAGTACACTAGCTACCGTATACAACAGGTTAATTTAGATACAGTGAATATTTCTTTAAGTACATGAATTCAAACATTTGTTTGGGTTAGATAAACTTAGTATTTAGTACTTCACCCTCTTCTTCAGCTTTTATTGGTTTTGAACCATACCTAGATCTTAGATTCTGTCCATATTTCTTATTCCAACACCTTACCAGAAGTACCCACGGTGGATGAGCTTCGACTGACTCGTGTTGGACTCTCCCCAGATCCCAGATCCCGGAGTCTGGGGCATACCAACTGAACCCTCCTCGGTAATCTGTCCTTTTTGAGCGATGCGGAGAAGTGTGGGGCGTCAGTGGTGGTCGAGCTCATCTGATGCTAGGTGGAGCGTTCAATAGACATAGGAGCTTGTCCGGGAAATTTATGTCTTCTGTTGCCTCGCTAAGGATCCTGATGTTGGGTTGTGTAAATTTCTGCTTAGATTTCCTGGGGATTGTTCTTCTATTCCTGTCAACTGTACATTTGATCTTTAGATTTTCTTTATCGTGGGTGTTGTAGTCGTCCAGTCTTCTCCTGACGTATCTACTTCGTAACTTCTTGAGTCTATAAATAATTGTTAGTATATTAGTGCGTTGATATATTTGGTTAGAAGGGAAGTGAAAGGGAAGGTAGGACGCTTTTCTGAGGATTTTCCTCTCAGTAGCCGTAATGGCGTGCAGGAGACGAGGAGGGAGTGTGGAGAACTTTAGAGCTAACTCTTCGTTGTGAAATATCTCTATTTATACTAATTTATTGTTATGACGTAAGCTTAAAAATACCTATAAAAATATCTTTGCATAATGATTTTAATTAAACCAAACTTTTTATCTGATTCCTGTGCTTTTTTGAATTATTAGCTAGTTCTTTTCCTTTGTGAACTGATTTTGGAACTATCCAATATGAAGAAATATAAAGTGCGGTATAAAGTACTCGTAATGTTCTAAAAATGTATGTGTCGTGTTTGCTTAAATATGTTATAGTGTTGCGTTTTCTTTAAGTTTTAAGAAAAACTTTGTGTTTTATATATCCATATTCTTACTTTCACTTGATATAGGAATATCTACAGGCAACTAAAAACTCTAATAAAAAGTAATGAGTGTAAAATTATATATTTTGATAAGACCTGGGTATATATTATTACAGTACCTAGACAACACGGTATCTGATACTGTAATGTTCCATTTAGCGATCGCAAATGAGTACAGGGTACGTAGATATTTACTGGACAAGCTGCATCATATATAGCATCATGTAGTATTTGTTTGGTATTCTAGAGATAATGATGGTATTCCATTCATTATATACAATTGGAAATGCAAGTGAAGGTGATACAACGAAACTTGAACATGTTGCAGCAGGGGCCTAACAGAGCTTAATTTGAGATTCTCGACTGAATTGTCCTCTCGGAAAATCCGCCAACTTGAAAAAGGGAAAATTTTTGTTTTTTACAATAAGTCTACTTTCCGGCATATGGTTTATGCTTTTTTCAAGCTCTACAAAAAGAGATATAAGTGGAAATATATGTCAATGTCTACATTTTTTTATTATATCTTTTGTTATCTCGAAAACGGTCAAAAACGACACTTGAAAATTGCATAGGACTTTATTTATAGCGCTTAAAAAAAGCAAAGAAATAAAATATAAACCATATGCTTAAAATCCCGGAGAGCGGAGTTATTGCAAAAAACAAAAATTTTCCCTTTTTCAAGATGGCGAATTTTCCGAGAGGTCAGTTCAGTCGAGAATCTCAAGTTAAGCTCTCTTACGGGTTTATTACCATTCTCGCTATTTACGAACATGCTTTTCGATAAACATGATGTTTCTTAACGATAGATCAAATATACATTGCAGTAACAGCTATTCCGATTCGAGTATGTTCAGAGAAGTGACCTTGAAGAAATCTCAACAGCAATAATAGTTTTTAGAATGCTTAATACACAGATAATGTAAGTTCTAACCTCAAAATCGGTGCTTTTTAGTTTTCTGCTAGCGACGGAAATTTTTAAAAAGAGTAAAAATAGTTCTTAAAATTTTTTCATAGGAGCATTTTTTTCTGATATTTTCAGACTAAAACACATGTGAGGAAGCGGGCAAGAACGATTCAAGCTTCTCAGTGTGAAACTGGAAATATGGGGGATCCTGTTAAATCTCTCAACGACATTGAACAAAGACTTCTGAGTTTAACAGGCAAAGGAGTAGTGCAGGGTTTGCCTGTACTGTAAATGGTAATAATCCTCCCCGTGCACCATCTACATTGGCCAAAAGAAAAACACCATTGGGAAACCGGGTGAATAATCAACAAAATGTGTTAATTCCCATTAATGATAGTGGCTATTAAAAGAAAAAAGTTAATTTTAAAATATGACAAAGAAGTAGTGGAACAAGTGGATTTCTAACCATTAGTGATATTTATTGTCTCTGAACATTTTTATTGGTAGAAATAATATCAGCATATCTTCAATGAAAGGAATTTATTTAGGCAAAAAGGTGTTGAATTAAATATTAAATGATAGGTTGTTGTCGAATTCAACTTGATTTATAAATTTATAAAAAACTATTTCCATTTTTAAATGCTGACCAATAGTAACATCTAATGGATTTTCCACAAATTCGTTTTCATTAGGATGTAAAGTTCTTTCTCTCAAAATATTGTGAAGTATGGCACAGGCTAACATAATTTGACCTGCAAACAATGGATCATAATTCAATACCCTGTCTGTCCTCAGACATCGAAAGTATGCCTTAAGAAGCCCAATGCATCTTTCAATTGAATGTGGCAATGACCATGAGTATACCTTCGCTCGGATGTATTTATATTAGCTCCAGGTATTGGGGTTAAAAGAAAAGGTTGGAGAGGGTAGCCAGAGTTGTCTGAGAAACAACAAATCACTTCTAAATGCCAAGTAAAAATAGCTCTCTATAATTCACCCAAAAGCCATTAATGTCTATCTCCATTCTGAAAATAATCTTGCAAATGGGCCCTAACCGTTGACATTTGCCAGTTTGCAGAATCATGCACAAATCCTGGGTACGTCGAGTTTATGCCTATGATCCTCAAATCTGCATCACAAATCTATTAAAGTAATAGGTCATTTTAACTAATTATAAACTTACAATTTGTCAATTCAGTCTGAAGAAACCTTTTCGGTTTAAAAAAATATTTCTTAGATCATATTCTCCAGTAAGAGGAGGAAAAATTACAATGTAGGTGTAATCTATACACCCGATGACTCCAGATATATTAAACTTTTTATTAATTTGTTAAATAAAAGTTTTGACTCAAGTGGATTACCTGGCTTTGACATTTAGTTTTGCTATGTCAGTAATTGGAAAAGTAATTTTGTCATGTAAAGACACCGACTAACAAATGTCTGAGATAAACCAATGTGAGAGTTTTTGCCCACTGATTTCTGATAACACCTATGAGCAAGAAAGTGTAGGGCCGTAATAAACTGAAAATTAATAAATCATAATAACTTACCTATAAAATAATTAAAACAAGGTCGATGAAACAAATGTGGCCTCTTAAGTAACAACTACAAAAATAAAATCCGTACCCCTAAAATTCAATTTCTGTGTTACGGATTTTGTTCTTGTTTAATTTTTATAATTAATTAGTCCATACTTTTACTACGGATGGAATAGCATGGTTTTTTTCGTGGCGCGGATTCATGTGATTTTCAATGCATCCAAAAACATATCTCGCGCCATTCACATCCAGCCTATACAATTTTCGAAATAATTCGGCAGGTATGTTAAAAGAATCGCTCTCATCTCTCATTCTTCTATATAAATTTCTGTTCATTTTTCTGCAATAACATGATTGGTACATCCGAATATAACGTATACAATTATAAAATTCTATACTTACCTCCTCTCTAATTCTCCCAAAATTAATTGGTTATCTACATTGTTATCCATATTGGAAGTTCAGTACAGCATTATAACTCTGTAAATAATGAAATATTAATCACAGGATAACGTTTTTTAAATATAGGGCTAACAACACTCCTTGAAAAGTCTTTAAGAAACATCCGATTTATAACATCGCACATGTCCGGTAACATAAAATGTATGAAAGGTAATACCATTTTAGCACCAATGATGTTTTAAAATATCCGTAGTTCATCGCTATCCACGGCGCATGCGTTAACTTTGAAAGGGAATAACTTCCTATGTTTACAAACACATGTCGTTACGAAACATACAAGATTCGTCGTGTGACCTTCACTTACAAATCACGGGCTCGTATTTGGATATAATGACTGGACTATGAGTTTTTATACTGATTTGTACATTGAAATTTGAAAACGACAAATTATTGACTTAGTATGCTGGACTCCCCCTAAGATGTCTAAAAACCCTGGTGTGTTCACTGATTCGATTTTGTTTTGAACTTCTTGGGAGTACCACCTGTTGCGTTCAATAGAACTTATCGTAGAATTCTGTAAAATGGCGCTGTTTAGAATTGTTAGAGTCTTTGTCACAATTTGTCACATTTTGTGTGGACAGTTAAAGCTGTAGATTTGAGCATTCGTCTGTATTCAGTACCAGAATATAAATACACCCAGTGTGATCTGTTTACTATGAGCGATGTATGCACCATCTGAAATTTCTAATCTGAAACTTTAGTAACCTTTCAAAAATTAGTCTAAATCAAGTAGGTAGAGATCTCCCAGTTTGACCCAAACTTTTACAGGTATAAGTGGAAATCTTAGCTCCCCCCATATTTTCCTGACAGATGTGAGTAGTGACATAAATTTGGAAAAAGCAGCTTTCCAATGGAGTGAGTTTTCTTGATAAAGATAACATGATGATTTGTGTGGGGAATTATTAGGTTTTGTAGAGACATGGACTGATCCAAACAATGCATCAATGAAGGATATGAAGTGTTCCAATATGGCAGCAAAAAAATTAAATTAAATTCTTCAGGACAAGAGAACAAAAGCGCTTTATTTTGACTGTATTGGTCACAAACTGAACTTAGTTGTTAAAGACATAAATGAAATTGCAGACCTTCTATTGTCTTCACCACAAAAGTGATTATAAAATTATTCAAAAAAACAGACCTTTGTCGAAAATGCTCTATGAAATCCTTTAGCCTTAAAAATATAAAGTGTCGCGATATTCAAGGAAAAATTTTGCGCAAATCGCTTAAAAAACTGTTAGAAGACTTTAATGGTGCAACGAAAAAAGCTGCTTCTCACATGTAGAGTTCTGCTACAAAATTGAAATTATTTGTTAATATGAGTCTTTTATTGAAGTATTCTCCTGGAACCAGCTGTAGAGTCAAAAAAATATGGACTTACTTTAATGTGCAAACCATATAAAAAAATCATAGATATAAAAAAATTGAATTTTTGTGAGTTTTGGAGAAAATCAATAATTATTCTCTTAATCCTATTGTTTACGTTGCACTATTACATATTGCTTGATGTGATATAAAAAAACTGACCAACCTATGGCAAAGAAAAACTGTGCCAAATGGTAAACTGAAGTGCATAGAACTAGCTGATCTAGTGAAAGAAAGTAAATTATTTTACTCAACTATAAAACGGGCACTACATACCTCACTTGCAAATCTCACTTGAAAGTACTTTCAGGACCTGACGTGGAGAAAAAACTTGGTTAGGATCGTTAATAATAGAAAATTAGATTGTCGGTCCTTGTTCGATGAGTGTGTTTTTGGAGCAAGAAATATATTTAAAAATAAGTCTTATCAATGATTATCCTGAAGATATTTAAAATCAAATATAAAGCCGTGATTAACTAATGCTGGGTATATTCAGGTCTAGCTATGGTAAACTTACACTAACAAACAAACGAAAACTTAAGCATAAACACGGTCTAAAAAAATTAAAATATCAAATAGAAAAGTTTGCCATACTTTTTTAAAATTCAGATTGGTTTTGCTCTCCTCGGCCACTTTTTGGATTTGACGAGGGTGATGTTTTGATTGATGTATTAATAAAAAAATGTTATTTAAAAGTTTGAGTAGTTCTGAACACTTTATTCACCACATAATTGTTAAAATTTATTAAATTCAAATCATATCCTGTATGTTTCATTGTTAAATACTATTTTTTATTTTTTTTATTGAAATAAATTATTTGCAATTTTGAAAAGAACATTATTGAAATTACATAAATTCTTTACTGGCTAGACTTAGTAATAGTATTGTGTTCAAGGCCAGAGTATACCGGGTGACAACGATATTACGTTACACTCAATAAATTCATTAATTTTAAAGGTAAAGGATTCAAATTGGGTATAATTGTGTTCAAGGCCATAGTATACCGAGTGACAACGATGTTACGTTACACTCAATAACTTCGTTAATTTTAAAGGTAAATGATTCAAATTAGGGATAATTATATTAGATCTAACTATTCATATCTCTAATACCTTATATGAAAAATATCACTTCCGGTTTTCCGAAAGTGATACCAACTTTGTACTTTTCAATGGTATCAAGCATAATTTTGTCAAATATCGCAATATCATCGGAACGATGTATCACACGACCATATTGTTGAAAAATAGAACTGAAATGAAAGAAAAAGTGATTTTCCTGTAATATCCTTGAAATAAATAAATAAATAAATAAAAACGTTTTATTCATCAATAAATCGACAAGATATCGATAAATGGGCGAAGTGTCAGCATAAGCTGTTTTTCAACTTAACCTTTTGAGTACAAAAAATACCAACAAAAAAAAACAAAATTAAGAAAAAGAAAAAAACGTTTACATATAATAAATAGAAGAAAAAAAATAGTAAAAAGTCAACATGGTCAGATTACAGCTAAGTTTTCACTTCCAAAAAATCAATCCTAAGAACTTGCTTATATACATTTCGGTCTGTTTTAAAATTCGAGAGAGTGTACGACCTAAACTCTACTGGCAGATTATTATAGTGTTTGACAGCATTATGGGCAAAACTTCTCTCAAAAAGTTCTGTTTTGTGCCGAGAAATCATGAAAGTTAATTTATTTCTCGAATTATATTCATTTTCAAAGTAAAGGTTTAGAGATGCATTCTTTGTAGATCTTTGACCCTTAACCATTTTGATTTGTTGAATTTGTGGAATATGTGGTCAAATTTACGAATGCCTGACTCGTAGACAGAAGCATAAGTGACAATTTTAACTGGCGTCTAGAGAAAATAATCCGATTCTGAATCGTTCGTGCACGCTTGCGCATTATTCGTTTCGCAATAATCGACTTTTATTGTACGTTAACTGGAAAGTTTGATAACTCATTACTGTGAACTCTGTAGTACAGTGGTCATGTGTAGACGTTACATATGAAAGTTCCAGGTTTGAATCCTGATATAAATCTTTTATTTTTTTGTACGAAATAATGGGAAGTTATATATTTTTTCTTAAATACTCAGGCTAGATTTAGATAGTCAAGGCTTCTTTCAATAAAATAAAAAAAATAACAAAGATAAATGCGAAACAAATAATTCGCAAGCGTACATGAAGGATTCCGAATAAGATTCGTTTCTCTAGACGCAAGTACAATTTTAGGTCAGACGAAAGAATGTCTCTGTTTGAAAACAACTGTCTTAAAACATTAAAGTAACTTTGAGATAGCTGATAAACATGTTTTGTAAACTTAAGCTCACTGTCAAACCATAACAAAAGATTTTTAAGTTCTTGAACCGTTTATACTAATTTGAAAATGATTGCTTAGATGACGGTTTAGATGGACCATACAGCATAGCAATAGATTTTTTTTAGTTGAGCTTAAGATTATGAGCGGTTGAAATGTTGTTGCCGAGATCATTATTAATGTAATCTTGGGACTATAAATAGCTTTCATTTGACAGTGTTTTAGAAATGAGTGAAAATCCTAAATATAGAGTGAAAAAAGCGTGGGTCCTAAAATAGATCCTTGTGGAATACCATAAGCTACAGGCAAAGCTTTGGAAATTTATCCATCCAATACTATGTGTTGCGAACGTTTAAAAGGTAGCTACATAAAAGATTAGTTACACCAGGTAAAAATCTAAAATACGAAAGTTTTTTAATTAATAGAGTGACACGTCAGTCCTCTACCATCAATGGCTCCATTACGGTACTTAGGACGTCTTATTCGTTCGAGTCTGCAATGCTGATTCTCAAAATGTGTCTAACAGCGGTCATCAAGTTAAAATTTGTGCTTCTGCGCACTCAGAAGTCTGTCAGGCTCAGTATTAGTCGGAATTCCTCGCTGTATGTCGTTTTAAATCAAAATTACGGCTTAGACCCTTGTATCTTGAGAACAGCTCCTCATATTGGAAAAAGGATATTGCAAATCGATTATAAGCCCTCGTAAACCTATTAAACGATCGGTCACTCGGTATACCTTTTCAATTTGTCAAAATGACAGGTAGGATGTTTTCAACGGAATGTCAAAATGATAGGTCAGCGGTTTTCGACGGATTTCCGTATATTTCGGTCGTCTGAAGCGTTCTCTGGTGGTTTTAGCTCTCTAGGATGGTCGATTCAAATTGTAACATCGAAATCGGCTTTTTCCACAACTTTGGTAATCAGCGGTCTTGGTACACCATAAAAACGGTCCCTGCTCGGGCGCCAAATTTGTAACGCACTTCGGTCATTACGGGTCACTTTGGTCCAGGTTTCAGATTGCCTCGGGCTCCACCTTCCATTTAATGTGTGAAGGCCACTGCATGGGGAGCATCAGTGGAGAAAGAAATATTTCAGGGTCGTATGGTATCGACAAGACCCTTAGCGGCCAGAATGTCGGACATTACTTGCCCTACTGGGTTGAGTACCTGGATATTAGCTGTTGCTGGTAGCACAAATAAAAATCATTAAGAACAAAATTACCTTTTATTCAATTACCAAAATCCGGAAGAGAGAAAGGTGTGTAATATGGTTCTTTCTCTGACGGTACAGGCACGTATTTCGGGCTGGCGTGGTGTGGTTGGATGATGGTTCTGACTCCGGTATAAGATGTCTAAAAATCATGGTGTTTCCACTTATACCTGTAAAAGTTTGGGTCAAAACTGGAAGATCTCTACCTACTTGATTTTGACTTATTTTTGAAAGATTACTAAAGTTTCAGATTAAAAATTTTAGATGGCGCATACATCGTTCATAGTAAACTGTAATTACAGATCACACAGGGTGTATTTAATACAGACGAATGCTCGAATCTGCAGCTTTACACTGTCCACACAAAATACAGTACGGCCCCATTTGACGAAAAGTATCCAGACTAATACACTATTTAGAACTATTTCTTATAAACTAATACTAATATCATATACGTAAAAAAATCCGCATTGACATTGACAGAAAATAATTTATTTGACATTTCATCTGCTTTAAATGATCTGTGACAAACTAAGCTAGGACACGAACAATTCTAAACAGCGCCATCTTACAAAATTCTGGTAAGTTCTATTGAACGCAACAGATGGTACTCCCAAAAAGTTCGAAACAAAATCTAATCAGTGTATACACGAGGGTTTTTAGACATCTTACTCCGGTACAATAGGAATTGGCACGCTTCCTTCAGCATGACCTATCTCTAAAGAAAGGTAAAGGGACTACACTGCTACTGCTGCTTCAATTGGAATGGCCACCGCAAGTTTGACTTCGGACTGGCACTACAGCTACCAACAACGGTTTGAATTGCCCTACTCGATATGAACTTCGGCGTCTAAGAAGCACAGACGAGAGTGTCTCCATCCGTCGGGTGGAGGTTTAACGGGTACGACTGGCCTCTTATTCAAAGCTTCTCTCATAATTCTAAGTTAATTTTACTCCAGTGCCGTGCGCAATTTAATTTCTACATTTTAATTATTTCGGAAACAAGTAACTTCGTTACAAATGAATGCTCCAAAGTAGGTAGCTATGATTAGGTAACACTAAACAGGTGAACTTTCCACTATCATTTACTTTAAATATATCGTCAGTTATCGAATCTAATGCAATAGTAGTGCTGTAATTAGCTGTAAAACTTTGACTGGTGATGAGATCTTTTCATCCATGAAAACCACCATTTGATATTTGAGAATCTTTTCTAATACTTTAGAAAGGGTCGGCAGTATACTAATTGGCCCTAAATCTGAGAGGCTAGATTGTTTATTATTTTTAGACAGTGGGGTAACTGATGCAATTTTACACTGGGAATGAAATTTTCCAGATATTATGTAATTGTTGAAAATAAAAGTTATATGTTTTAGAAGGTAATCATATATAAGATGAATTAATTTTAAAGAAATATTTAAACCCACAACATTATTTTATTTTATATAGGCATTTTTTACCGATAGCTGCATTTACGATAGAGTAGTTCCAGGTAAATGATATTAGTACATATCGAGTAATGAGAGTTGGATGTGAGATTTCGAGAGGTGGGTTATATTAATGAAATGGCTGTTTATTTGATCAATCGGAATATAAGGCGATTCCTTTCTTAATATTTTACGAGTTCTCAGGGCATTCCATGTAGATTTTGAATTTTTTTGCAAAAGAGTGTAATCCATATAAGCTTTCATTTCACGACGTATAGCTAAAGTCGTATAGTTTCTGAGTTCCTTATAGTAGTTCCAGTGAGCATGTAAAAGAGTAGATTTATATTTTTATATAAATTATCCCTGAGTTTCATCATCCCTCTGATATTATGTGTAAGCCAAGATGCTGAAGGTTTGGACACTCTTTAGTTATAACTGAGGCATGTACGGGAAATAGTTGTATAACATTTTCATAAAAAAAACGTCATTCATATGAAAAATATTGTACCAAGCAATGACAAGCAAGTCTGAGGTAAAACTATCCCAATTAAACCTTGTGAAATATCTGTAGGGTACTAGCTTTTGATGCCTTTTCGGTTTTAATGCTTTTATTTTACACGACACTGACATCATAATTTGGGGCCTTAGTCCATGTTTCGGATTGCTTCGGGCGCCACCTTCCGTTTATATTGTGAAGGCCAATGCACGGAAAACGTCAGTGGAGAAAGAAATACTCCAGGGGTCGTATGACATCGACAAAACCCTTAGCGGCCAGAAGGGCGGTCTTTACTTGCCCTACTGTGTTGATTTACCTGGGTATTTATGCTACGGGGATGGTTTATCTCACAACCAAAAAAAAAAGAAATGAATTAAATAAAAATACTCTATTTAATTATCCAAAATCCGGAAAAAAGGTGTGTAATGAACGATACATTCACAACTGGCGTGTCTCGCTTGGTGTGGTCGGACTGATGGCTTCAGGTTCCGGTCAAATTGGACTAATCTTCCGCTTGACCTATCTCTAAAGGTCGATGAAGTGAACTCGGCTGGGTATGAGAAACAAATACGCGAATGACTCCATCTTTCGGCGGGGTACTCGAAGCATTTGCATTTCCATAATTTTAAGTAAATTCTCCTCCAGTTCCGTGCGCGATTTAATTTATATATTTTAATTATTTCGGAAAAAGCAACTTTGTTGTACCAGTTATTATAATATCCAAAAGTGTAGATGTTGAAGGGGTGATGCAAGTTGGCTTAACGATCAATTGAGTTAAATTAAAAGCATTTAAAAATTGCAAAAATAAGTTATGAGGTCTATAGAAACTGAAAAGATCAATGTTCGGAGAGAATGAACAAGTCACTATCAGGTAAAAAATTCAAAACCGAATCGTCTAATTCAGTTAGACATTGAGGAATGTTTAGCAGGCCGAAATACTATGCCGAAAATATGTTTTTTTGCCATGTAACATTATTGAAATCCAAAATTGTTCGAATAGCTGATTTATGTTGGCAAGTAAAATTTTAAATTGTAAATCTTTTTTTAATTAAAAAGCTAAACCGACAGCTCTATCATCCCTGTCGGCACGAATTAATGCATAACCATTTATATCGATTATTTGAGAATCGATTTCCTGTATCAACTAACTCCAAATATATCGATATCATTAGAAGTATTATATTCAGAAACAAAATTAAAACCAGTAAAGAGTACATTGAGTTGATAAAAACTAATATTTCTTTCCATGATGATAAGTGATAGCAAATTAGTAACTGGTTTTCTGTTTCTTAATCTGTGTTGATTGTCTGCACTTGCCTGATAAGAAAATTCCAAATTCTGTATCGGACGCAGGGCACTTCAGCAAGTCAGGATTATTGTTTAGCTTATTCAATTACCAAAATCAAATCCGGAGGAAGGTGTGTAACAAGATCTTTACTTGGCGGTGTCAGATGGTCTTCGAATTTGTCGACGGTCGGATTGATGGTTGTCGACTCCGGCACAATTGAAATTGCTTTGCTCCCTTCAGCTTGACTTGACCTAAAGGTCGAGAGACTGCCACTGGAAATCGGACTTCAGGCTGCCACTACAGCTGACTGTGAATTTTTAATTGTTGAGGAGTAATTTATTGTTACTGATGAAATGACATTATTAATGAAATTGCAATACATAAATTAATGTAACAGAACAAAAAACTTTTGGTCACCTATTTATTATCCGTGTAAAAATATTATTTAATAAAATTTCCAAATCATGCTATGGCTATGGAAATAATGGTATTTAGTTTTGACATTTATTCAATATTCGTACCTCGGAACAAAATTTTTCGTGAATTTTCTATTGCCAATAATAATTTCTTAAAATAGGTTACACAAGAGACGAGAAGGTGGATATGTTACTAATTTACGGGGAATGTAAAAAAAATAGCATGGCAGCTTGTAGATTATATGCAGAAAGGTATCCAAATAGACAAAAGCCTGGTCATACTTATTTTCCTAAGTTGGAACTTCAATTAAGAATTAAACAGAATGAAGAGGAAAATGTAAGATTTATGATTAGTGAAGAACCTGTATTGGCTTATGTCGAATATGATAAAACTGTATTCTTAAGACAACTTGAAAATGAATGTAATGTAAGTATGTATTAGCTAGATAATAACCCAAAACAATCCCAAATTTTGCACACCAAATTTTATGGTTTAATAAATCTAGATTTTCAAATTTAGGACTATTTAATCCATTATACTCGCTACTGGTTAAAAACTATTTAGGCAGACAAAAAAGATTTACATTTAATGATTGGCTCGGGATTTTAAGTACCCGTATAGTAGAACCGATTATTTTTAATGGCCATTTGATAGCAGAAGGTTGTCTTAATTTTTTATTCACAGAAGTAGAAGATTTTTTAAATAATATCCCAGAAGAAGAAAATAGAAATGTTAATTAAAGCAGGATAGGGCTCCACCCTATAACAGTCGCCATGTTTAGATGTGAGATATACGGTTTTGGACATTATATTATAATAGTCAATATACGAGTTATGCTGGACTACTAGTTGGTACAAGAAGCAAACCATTATGAAATTATATCTACTTGTGATTTAAAATTTTACTGTGTGATAATTGACAAAATTATAAAAGGTACTATTGAAAAGTAGAATCCTCTACTTTTAAAATTAACGAACTTATTGAATGTACCCTAACATCGTTGTATTAAAAAATTATTATTCATAACGCTTACTATATATTTTAAAAGCAACTATTACAATTTTTTTTTCGAGACATACTACATTATATCATATACATTAGTATTATAATAGTACATTGTTTATCTGGTAGTAAAAGCGATACATTCCCGGACGACAATTTAAATAGTAGGCCGAGGCGTTAAGCCGATTCCAACAAGCATTGGAGTCTGGGAATGTGCTTTTACTACGAGGTAAACATACTATTTTTTCTGAAATCGCAATTATTATTATCATAAATTAAGGATTATTTATAAATGCATAATAATTTTTGATTACCATCTTACTGTCTATGAAATCATTTCCTTGACAACCACTGTTCGATTATTCTTATGACAAAAGTCAGAGATTCACTGCTTATACGCCGGCAAAAACTTTTCCGGACTCTTGTCGGTCCGGGAAAGTTCATTGCTTAGCAACGGGCTAAAATACTAGAATAACCTATTTTGGGGTCTGAATTTGCTCCGAGAAAGTAGGTATTCTTTAGTGATTTCAGAAAAAATATTATACATAACTCAAAGTAATGTTGAAGAATATTTTTACCACGAACCAAAACTATACCTTTTTAACATTATCCGTACGTTTGCAAAGGTTGCAAACTCCCAATTCAAGCTAAAAGTATTAGTTTATAATAACAATCTTTTTTACACTCGCTGTATATTACAGTATCTGATATCGTAATGTATTGCTTAGCGACACTACATTGTTATTATAATTATTTTTCAGTATTACTTATGGCGTCAGTTATTTTTTACATATTACAAATGGTCCCTAAATTCTTTCAGAAAATTTTTTTGACTGCGAATTTGTGGTGTAACCAATTTTCAAAGTATGAGACAGAGGTCACTAAGTTTTGGTAATATAATTAAGCTAGCTCTTTACAGTGATGGCTGAGGGTAGATAAGTTAGTTAAAATAAATTTAATATATTAGCAAAAAGTTGCTTGCTTATTATGTCGGTTTGAAGTATCCTAGCAAGTTAATCCTCCACTATATAGGTAGTTTATTTAGTTTTTCCAGATAAAGAGTATATTAATTTCCTAAAATGGTGTTAATCAAAAGCAGAAAAGTAAAATTTGGTGACTTTAATCATGTTGTACTAGAAAATGTCCATTAATTCTTTCAAATTCTTTTTTGAACGTTCTGGTGAGTTTAGAGTTTACCATCCTAGCAAGTCCTGATATACTAGTGGTGTTTAGTTCAGACTTTGTGGTCAACATGTCGTATAGCCACTCCCCTAGCAAAAAATTACTGGTCTTAAGTAAAAATATGGAAATATATGGGAAAATGATAAAAAATAGGGGATAATAAGGAAAAATAGTATAAATAGGAAAAAACAGATAATAATTGGGACAAATATGGAAAAACAGGAAAAATTAATAAAATAAAAATCAGGTAAAATTGGATGAAATGGGAAAAATAGTACAATTAGCGAAATGAAAAACATGAAAAGTATAAATAAATAGGAAAAATAGGGAAAATTTGGGCAAAATATGGAAAAACAAGAACAAATTGGAACAACTAGAAAAAATAAGGAAAATAATGTAAAACAGGAAAAAATAAGAAAAAAATAGGAAAAATGAGGAAAAATAGCAAATAATATAGAGAAAATAGGGGGAAAACATTGAAACATTGGAAAAAATAGAAAAAAATAGGGCAAAATAGGAAAATTTGGTGAAAAATGGGAAATTTGGTAAACATTGGGAAATTTGGGAAAAATAAGAAAAAATATGGAAAAATAAGAAAATTAAGGGGAAAAAAGAGAAAATATAACAAAATAGATAATAATAAGCACCGGTATTCAGCTAGTATTTGAATAAAGCTTTTAAAACATTTGTTAGTAATATTTTATTTGATGTCACAAGGTACTCCTGTAAGATCAGTAATTAAAAAGTTGACATTATACTTCAGGTTTCTCGGTTTGTTTGTGTTGCCATGGTAACTTTAAAATACGCCCGTTCGTTTTAAATATGCTGGAGCATACTTTACATAAGTAAAAATAGGCTACCAATAAAATAGTATATTATACACGAAGGTCGACAAGTATTTTTCTCAGCCGAGCATTATTATTATCCCGATATGCGAATCATCGAGGGATAATGAGCTGCGAGGCTGAGAAAAATCTTCTTTACCGTGGTTTATATACTATTTTTTCCACTATTAGAACATTTAATCATTTTTACAATGAAATTTTTTGGATTTTTTTGAGTAATAATTTTTTTTTTTTAATTTTTTTTATTTACTTGCTAATTTACAATCTACTCAAATTAACAGCAGAGCAGAGTAATAAGAAAATATTATAACTTTGTACTTTCACCTGGGTTAGGTCTTCTGGCCATTTTCTTTTCAGTCTTCTGTGATGAAGGATGGCGAGTTCGTGTATTAGCTGGTTATTGTGTCCCGATATGCGGTCTCTATATTTGATGGCTTGTTTGTTGATCCCTTCGTTGATGAAGGGTACGTCAAGGTAATCGTGGAGAGTTTGGTTAGATACGAACTATGGGCCATTGGTTATCGTACGTAGCCTCTTGGACTGGAACTTTTGTAAGATTTTTGTATTAGGGGGTTTGCTACAACCCCACAATTCTATTCCGTACCTCCAAATAGGTTTTAGTATAGTTTTGTTTATTATTATTTGTTTTCCATCGATAATTGTGATTTTTTACCAATGGACTCATCCAGTGATTTTTTTTAATATTTTTATTTTTTAATTTTGGCCTACCATAACACATTGCACCAGGTCCAGCCTTTCTGAGACGGATCCTGCGGCTGTAATTAATTCTTAAAATTTGAATATCGGGGCTTGTGACGTGGCTCAATTAAAACACATTATATTTGGCTATGTTGTCATATCGATAGAGAGAACACTGAGGTAATTCTGTAAGTTTTCAGACGCTCTGTTAGGGTTTATGTCTGAGGACAGAAGTGCAGTGTCGTCTGCAAGGGTTATGTTTTGGGATTAAGGCATATCGGAAGTGAAAAGCAGGACGCTTCCCTGGGGTACTACAGAGTTTATGGGAAGATGACCAGAGAACGTATTTTCTATTTTAACTTAACAGTAATGGCCAGTTAAGTTTTATTTAAGCAGCAAGTAGATTTGACTGGGAAATATATTCTTTGGTTTGAATAGTAATGTCTTATGCCATACTTTGTCAAAGGCTTGTTGGATATCTAAGAATACAGACGCACACATCTCTTTGTTTTACAGGCTCTCCTATATTTTGCTGGTTATGCGGTGACACTGTTGGATTGTAGAATGGTTGTGTCTAAATCCAAACTGGTGGTCTGGAATGATTTCATCTATTCGTATTGTTTCTTCTATTCTATTTAGCAGAAGTCTTTCAAAGGTTTTGGACATGATTGGTAAAAGACTGATTGGTCTGTAGGAGGAAGTATCGGTTGGTCGTTTACCAGGCGTGGCAATCATTATCACTTGTGCGTATTTCCACTGTATTAGATAGTGGCAGAGTCTTATCATGCTGTTGTATATTGTTGTGAGAAGTAAGATTGCTTTCTTAGAAAGATGTATAAGTATATCACCAACTATTAAATCGTGTCTTGGTGCCTTGTACGAGTTTGTTTTTAGGAGTTCTTTATGGACCTCGTTTGGTGAGAAGGATCTTATAGGTGGAGATAGTTGGTAGGGGACATCGAGGAAGTTTAAGATGTGTGCACGATTTAGGTTATCATCTTCTAGAGGAGAAAAAACTTTTGCTAGATATTTGGCAAGAGGTATGTAGTTGATGAGTTAGTAGTAGATCACCTAAGCCACTACTACCGCCACTATAGGGAATTCAATGTGTTAGAGAGAGAAGTATAGGAAATTCAGCGTACCAGAAAGAGACGCAGATAAAAATGGCGGCATGTGGCATACTTTAAATATTAGGATAGAAAATGTCTGCGGACTAAAAATATAGTACTCTTCATAACTCTAAGATGTAGTACTGCCGCTAACAAACAGATGGCGCTACTAGCCATCTTTTTGTAGCAATTCTTAAGCCACAATATAATATATCTTCGTAATTAATGGACCGATTTGGGTGAGTCAAACGGCATTATATTTGGAATATAACGTAAAATAATTACATGTCAAAAAATCCTGCGGAGAAGAAACGTCGAAAGGGCTTTAGCTTATATCTCCGTTACTATTGGTCCGATTTAAACGTGGGAAACGGCAGTGTATTTTAAATGTGACGTATAGGGTATACGTAATGAAAAAACATGCGCAGTACAAAAGCCAAAAGGACCTTGGCTTATATCTCCCTTACTATTGGTCCGATTTAAACGCGGGAAACGGAAGTGTATTTTAAATGTGGCGTATAATAAATACCAAAAGAAAGAACATGCGCAGTACGAAAGCCAAAAGGGCCTTAGCTTATATCTCCGTTACTATTGGTCCGATTTAAACGTGGGAAACGGCAGTGTGTTTTAAATGTGACGTATAAAAAATACGTAATGAAAAAACATGCGCAGTACAAAATCCAAAAGGACCTTAGCTTATATCTCCGTTACTATTGGTGCGATTTAAACGCGGGAAACGGAAGTGTATTTTAAATGTGACGTATAATAAATACGTAAAGAAAAAACATGCGCAGTACGATAGCCAAAAGGACCGTAGTAAATATCTCCGTTACTATTGGTCCGATTTAAACGTGGGAAACGGCCGTCCATTTGAAATCTACCATATAATTAATACGTATAAAAAAATCCTGCGGAGAAGAAACGCCGAAAGGGCTTTAGCTTATATCTCCGTTACTTTTGGTCCGATTTAAACGCGGAAAACGGCATTGGCTCAAAACGTGGTGGGGGAAAAAATGAATGAAATATATCACGTGACACATCATAGATTTAAATTGAGGAACAAATAGTCATAAAATCCCAACTACCCCCTCTAACCCTCAACTACCCCGTATTTACAGGAAAATTGATAAAATAGCTAATACCACAAGGAGTAAGGGACAAATAAGTATCAAATCCCAACTACCCCCTATAAAATCCCAACTACCCCCTTCAACCCCAACATGATAGTTTCCCGCTACACTGAATAGAAGAGTAGATGAACGAAAAATTATCATATACAGGGTGTGTCAAAAAGTAGCATTTACTAAAAAATCAATTGAGACCTTGTCATTTCCACTATAATATATCAGTGTTGATACTTTCGTACAAAAAAGCGTTACCAACTGTCTCTTAGTCTATAATTATTGCCAACATGATAGTTTCCCTCTATTTCACACATTTATCCTGCGCAGAAGAAACACCAAAAGGGCATTCGGGGCTAAGTTCGTTATCAACGGTCGGATTTAAACTCCGGAAATGGCAATGTATTCATACGAGCCCACTCTGGGGAAATTTGTTATACCGATTCATGGCGTGACGTCACAATTTCCCCAGATCTGGTGAAAAGTTTGTGAAGCTACGCGGGAAACGTGGGGACGCGAAGGTGCCAGCATTATCGACTACCGTCACAGCATTTGGAAAAAAATTTAATTCAACAAAAAAAAACGTGCGCAGAAGGAACCTTGACTCTCTATCTCCGTTACTATTGGTCGGATTTAAACGCGAAAAACTGCGCTATATTTGAAATGTGACGTAGAATAATTGCCTATAAAAAAATTCTGCGCAGAAGAAACGCCAAAAGGACCTTAACGTATATCTCCGTTACTATTGGTCGGATTTAAACGCGAAAAACGGCGCTATATTTGACATTTGTCGTAGAATATTTTCATATAAAAAAATTCTGCGCAGAAGAAACGCCAAAAGGGCATTAACGTATATCTCCGTTACTATAGGTCCGATTTTAACGCGAAAAACGGCGCTACATTTGAAATGTGGCGTAGAATAATTGCAAATAAAAAAAATCTGCGCAGAAGAAACGCCAAAAGGACCTTAACGTATATCTCCGTTACTATTGGTCGGATTTAAACGCAAAAACGGCGCTATATTTGACATTTGTCGTAGAATATTTTCATATAAAAAAAATTCTGCGCAGAAGAAACGCCAAAAGGGCATTAACGTATATCTCAGTTACTATAGGTCCGATTTTAACGCGAAAAACGGCGCTACATTTGAAATGTGGCGTAGAATAATTGCAAATAAAAAAAATCTGCGCAGAAGAAACGCCAAAAGGACCTTAACGTATATCTCCGTTACTATTGGTCGGATTTAAACGCGAAAAACGGCGCTATATTTGACATTTGTCGTAGAATATTTTCATATAAAAAAAATTCTGCGCAGAAGAAACGTCAAAAGGGCCTTAACGTATATCTCCGCTACTATTGGTCGGATTTGAACTCGAAAAACGGCGCAATATTAGAAATGTGACGTAGAATAATTGTATATAAAAAAATTCTGCGCAGAAGAAACGCGAAAAGGACCTTAACGTCTATCTCCACCACTTTTGGGCCAATTTTTATGACAAAAAACGGTTTCGATGCGTTACCAATATAGCTCTTTCTGATATGTGACCCATAATTTTTACTTTCTCGCTAGTATATTTTATTAGAACGTAACCAACATAGTACGTTCTCGTCAAATTTCTTTCCTGCTATTATATTTTAATAAAAGGTTACCAACATAGTACTTTATCGTCATATTTCTTTCTCGCTATAATATTTAAGTTTCTGTCATTTAATAATTTACCAACATAGTACTTTCTCGTCAAATTTCTTTCCCATTATAATATTTTAATACAACGTTACCAACATAGTACTTTCTCGGCATATTTCTTTCGCGCTATAATATTTAAATTTCCGGCATTTAATAATTTAATAACATTGTACTTTTTCAAAATATAAAGGAGAACAGTGTTGCCAATATAAATTCATTAGATAGCGTTATCAACATGATACTTTCTCGTCAAATTTCTTTTCTTCTATAATATTTTAATACAACGTTACCAACATAGTACTTTCTCGCTATTATATTTAAATTGCTGTCATTTAATAATTTACCATCATAGTACTTTCTCGCTATTATATTTAAATTTCTGTCATTTAATAATTAACCAACATAATACTTTCTCGTCAAATTTATTTCCCGCTTTAATATTTTAATACAACGTTTCCAACATAGTACTTTCTCACCAGATTTCTTTCTCGCTGTAATATTTAAATTTATATCAATTAATAATTTACCAACTTAGTACTTTTTCAAAATATAAAGGAGAAAAGTGTTGCCAACATAATTTCATCAAACAGCGGTACCAACATGATACTTTCTCGCCAATAATTTACCAACATGATTTCACCAAATAGTGTTACCGACATGATACTCTCCAATTTATGTTTTAAAAGACCAAGGATACTTTCCCGCCATAACTGCCATGTAAAACAACATTTGAACGTTTAGAAGTACCATAATTTTTACTTTCTCTCTATAATATTTAAATGGCGGTATAGCGGTCAACCGTTAGGTGCGAAGTCATTGAAATATGGCAGCGAGCGAAAAAAAAAAGAAGGGACTTTTTTTAAGAATTTAATAAAATAAATATTTCAAAGTCCAACAATCGTTTTAAAAATAATATAAGTTAAAAACAGAAAAACACCAAAACAATTTTGTTTTTTTGTAAAAATATTTTTTCACTTTCAAGGTTCCAAAAGTAGAAAAACAGTAATAAATAATCAATGGTATAGTAATAATTCAATAATAAGAACTTCTAAATACCGAGGCAATAAATAAGAGAAAAATAATAATGATAATAATTAACAACAAATAAAAAGAAAAATCTTCAAAATTATAATAATCGGTAAATTATGGCGGTAAATCAAGGAAATTTATAAGCGACCGAATAAAAATGAGAGCAGATGATTGGAAAAGAAGAAGTGACAGAAAATAATTTTAGTGCGAATGAAAATACACCAACAAGAAAATGCAAAGAAAAAGAAACGCACCTTTTTTATTAACCAACACTAAAATCACACACAACACAATTGTCAGTTACTAGCAGGGCTAGTAATTAAATTCAACTTAAACTAACCTCTAATTTCACAAAATCTAGAATGTCACAAAGATGAACAATACCTATTTTTAGAAATACTGTCTAAAGGTTGAACAAAAAATTACCATTCAATCATATAGACAGTACCTCGGGAAATAAGTAGCTTGGTAATATTTGTTAAATTTACATGCAGAAAGTACCTTCTCGCACCCAATACTGACGTAATTCAGAACCGTGATAGAAAATACATCGTAATTCGTTCGACTTCCTAATATAATGAAAACTAAATAAAATAAGCGAATTTTAAAGTTAGAATTATGCGGTTTCACATATCGGTATATACAGGAAGTTGATCGATAAGCTGTTTACATTTTTGAAATAATGTATTCATTCTAGCATACTGAGTGTTTAAAACTTAAGAATAACAAGAGCTTAACTCTGTAATATACAAAGTGTTTAAAATTTATCTACTAATAATAAACTAATGTAGTCTTTCTGCTATAACCCATTTAATAATATTGAAATTCTAATATATAAAGTTTGTTAAAATTTACTGATAATAGGTCATTTTTTATATTCCAATATACTAATTAATAAATAAGGCTTTTATAATTTGTTAAAAAAGAAAATTACTAATATTTTTTTAATGTACAGGATGATTCAAAATTACGGATGAATAAAATTTTTCTAATCAAATTTCAATATTTCAAATGTATTAATAATAAATATTAAACTATATCCAATTTAATAATATTAAAATTGTAATATACAAAGTTTATTAGAATTTACTAAAAATAGAGTCTTTTTACATGTAGTGGCTTATTAAAAGCTAAGAATTTTATAATTTGCTAAAAATTTACTAAAGATTTATAATATACAGGACGATTAAAAGTTAAGCCTTTCAACTATGAACAAAATTTACTAATTAAATTCTAATCTACAAAGCGTTTGAAATTTATTAAGAATAAAATAATGTAGTCCTTCAACTATATCCAATTTTTTTTTGAAATTCTAATATAAAGTATTAAGCATCGTAATGAAGTTGCACTAAGAGAAAGAAAATGATTTAATCAAAGCTGTTAAATTCATTTTTTTTTTGTTTATTAACTCATAATAGACTTATCTCAGCTCTAATTTACATAAAAAATAGTTACCCAAAGAAAAAATTATACTTGTTACCAAATAGTTGGACTAAAAAAAAATTAAGGCTTAAATTTAATAGAACAACAACAAAATATTAAGCATCGTAATGAAGTTACACTAAGAGAAAGGAAATGATTTAATCATAGCTGTTAATTGCATTTTTTTTTGTTTATTAACTCAGAATAGACTTGTCTATGCTCGAATTTAAATAAAAAAGTTACACTAAGAAAAATTGGACTTGTTACCAAATAATTTAACTAAAAAAAACTTAAGGCCTAAATTTAATAGAACAACAACAAAATAATAGACATCGTTATGAAGTTAGACTATGCAAAAAGTGATTTAACCATAGCTGTTAAATACCACATTTTTTTTTTTTTATTAACTCATAATAGACTAAAATTTACATAAAAAAAGTTACACAAAGAAAAAAATTAGACTTGTTACCAAATAATTTTAGCGATATTACTTTTTATATATCTCTGGGGGGATGGGGGGTATCGTTTTCACGTAAGTTTTTACTCTTATTTTTAATTGTATTAGTATTGCAAATTAACCCCTTTTTAGGAAGGCTCTGATGATGGCTTTATTTGCCGAAAGCGCTTGGCCGATTTTTTAATAAATTATTTATTTTACAAACTGACGTACTCTCTTTCACTTTTTACCTGATATTACTTTTACACTTCAATACCTAGTTTATCACTTTCCCCTTAATAAAACTTTGAAATATTTTAAATGAGACTTAAAAGTGATGACATTTAATATAGAAGCTTATAATATTTCTCTCTAACAATATATAATACCATTCTCAAAACAGTGTTGTTAACTTAATAATTTCAACCAATTTAAGGTTGTCAACATATAAGTTCTACCATTAACCAAATTACTTTATCGTTTCCAATATACATGTCAGTATTTTAGCTGCCCATGCTTTTTTTTCATCTCGTGATATAGTACACAAATAAAACGTATTATATTTTCTGGTTCTGATTTTTGCTATAAATAATTGGTCATAATTGAAGCTAAAAGTTAAAATTTTTTCACATCAAAAAAGTAAACGATAAAAAATTCTATTAGCGTTGTTAACCGACGTTTCAAACACAATTTGACGTTCTGTATTTTGGATCGTCAAAACGTACAATATTTCGGTAAGAAAAGATATAATTAAAAAAAGGAATAAGAGTCTTATAAAATTTTTATTAATTGATTACATATTTCCATCTAAATCATTAAGAACTCTAGTTTTATAAAAGTAAATATATTCTCTCAAAGTTATATTTAATAATTCATTTGACGATTGACAAAAAATATGCAAAAGTTCAAGTGGATTTAAAGCACATTCATTATGTACATAGTGATTTTTAATTAATTCAACAATATTATAATAATATGCACAGAAATTTAGTCCTTCCAACATTGAAATTCTGTATGATATCAGGCTACAATCGAGGTCAAGTATATGGATCACATCAGCTTGCTGTAGGAGAAATTCAACATTATGTTTGGTAACTGATAGCATCTTAACGCCTTCATAAACCATTTGACTAACCTCAGCATAGTCTCCACAAGGATAACTTATTGGTTCATATTCATCTGGTAACTGACTTAATGATGCATTAAAAAAATCGTTCATTTTATTTTGTAGAATATCGACAAATGTACTCCACTCAAAGGTACTAAACGATATCTTATCGAACTTGTGTCTTTGATTCAAAATTAGTGCAGGAGTGAAGGCTCTTGCAGGACTTATACCACAGCTGACATCTAATGGATCTAGAGAATATTTAGTTTGAAGTAGATAGTGGTCTTCTAATTTTGTGGCAATCTCGTACATTTTCAACACTTTGTCCAATTCACGATCATAATCTTCGCTGGATACTGGCGTTAGAGTTACTTTAATCTCGCTTTCCGTTTCATATCCGCTATCATCGCCATTATCGTTTGAAATACGTTGACATTTGACAGGTTCATCGTATTGAATCATGTTGGTTACTTCGTTATTGGAAGCTAAATCGTTAATGATTTCAACTAAACTTGGCATATCGCGTTTTCTGTCAACACTGACGAAAGTCATATTGTTCACTAATTTTAAAATACAATTTTTAATATTGAAATACTGAAACAGAATGATTAAAGTCGACAGCATAGATATAAAGTAATCTTTCGGTCGGACGTTGGTCTGAACGCTTAACATTTTTTGGGCTCTTTCACAAAAGGCCCCTGAATTGCAGAAATGTGTTTGTTTTTTTCATTGATTTCCATATTAAATCGGTAGTTTCGATACGACTTCCATGTTTTGTGCACTACAACAGATCTGATTGGACAACACACTAGGACGCCAATATTGTGGCGTCAGTGAACGCTGCCGTATTCGTTGTTTTTCGTTACGACATTTATTGCCAATTAAGTTCGATCGACGTTGAAAAAGAATAATTTTAAAATCAATAAATAATTAATATTTCATTCAATTTTATTCAAAATGGGAAACAGATCTTTTTTTTTGGATTTTCTGGATCAGAATGCATTAATAAGGTTAGTTTAAAACGACGATCGAACTTAATTGGCAATAAATGTCGTAACGAAAAACAACGAATACGGCAGCGTTCACTGACGCCACAATATTGGCGTCCTAGTGTGTTGTCCAATCAGATCTGTTGTAGTGCACAAAACATGGAAGTCGTATCGAAACTACCGATTTAATATGGAAATCAATGAAAAAAACAAACACATTTCTGCAATTCAGGGGCCTTTTGTGAAAGAGCCCAAAAAATGTTAAGCGTTCAGACCAACGTCCGACCGAAAGATTACTTTATATCTATGCTGTCGACTTTAATCATTCTGTTTCAGTATTTCAATATTAAAAATTGTATTTTAAAATTAGTGAACAATATGACTTTCGTCAGTGTTGACAGAAAACGCGATATGCCAAGTTTAGTTGAAATCATTAACGATTTAGCTTCCAATAACGAAGTAACCAACATGATTCAATACGATGAACCTGTCAAATGTCAACGTATTTCAAACGATAATGGCGATGATAGCGGATATGAAACGGAAAGCGAGATTAAAGTAACTCTAACGCCAGTATCCAGCGAAGATTATGATCGTGAATTGGACAAAGTGTTGAAAATGTACGAGATTGCCACAAAATTAGAAGACCACTATCTACTTCAAACTAAATATTCTCTAGATCCATTAGATGTCAGCTGTGGTATAAGTCCTGCAAGAGCCTTCACTCCTGCACTAATTTTGAATCAAAGACACAAGTTCGATAAGATATCGTTTAGTACCTTTGAGTGGAGTACATTTGTCGATATTCTACAAAATAAAATGAACGATTTTTTTAATGCATCATTAAGTCAGTTACCAGATGAATATGAACCAATAAGTTATCCTTGTGGAGACTATGCTGAGGTTAGTCAAATGGTTTATGAAGGCGTTAAGATGCTATCAGTTACCAAACATAATGTTGAATTTCTCCTACAGCAAGCTGATGTGATCCATATACTTGACCTCGATTGTAGCCTGATATCATACAGAATTTCAATGTTGGAAGGACTAAATTTCTGTGCATATTATTATAATATTGTTGAATTAATTAAAAATCACTATGTACATAATGAATGTGCTTTAAATCCACTTGAACTTTTGCATATTTTTTGTCAATCGTCAAATGAATTATTAAATATAACTTTGAGAGAATATATTTACTTTTATAAAACTAGAGTTCTTAATGATTTAGATGGAAATATGTAATCAATTAATAAAAATTTTATAAGACTCTTATTCCTTTTTTTAATTATATCTTTTCTTACCGAAATATTGTACGTTTTGACGATCCAAAATACAGAACGTCAAATTGTGTTTGAAACGTCGGTTAACAACGCTAATAGAATTTTTTATCGTTTACTTTTTTGATGTGAAAAAATTTTAACTTTTAGCTTCAATTATGACCAATTATTTATAGCAAAAATCAGAACCAGAAAATATAATACGTTTTATTTGTGTACTATATCACGAGATGAAAAAAAAGCATGGGCAGCTAAAATACTGACATGTATATTGGAAACGATAAAGTAATTTGGTTAATGGTAGAACTTATATGTTGACAACCTTAAATTGGTTGAAATTATTAAGTTAACAACACTGTTTTGAGAATGGTATTATATATTGTTAGAGAGAAATATTATAAGCTTCTATATTAAATGTCATCACTTTTAAGTCTCATTTAAAATATTTCAAAGTTTTATTAAGGGGAAAGTGATAAACTAGGTATTGAAGTGTAAAAGTAATATCAGGTAAAAAGTGAAAGAGAGTACGTCAGTTTGTAAAATAAATAATTTATTAAAAAATCGGCCAAGCGCTTTCGGCAAATAAAGCCATCATCAGAGCCTTCCTAAAAAGGGGTTAATTTGCAATACTAATACAATTAAAAATAAGAGTAAAAACTTACGTGAAAACGATACCCCCCATCCCCCCAGAGATATATAAAAAGTAATATCGCTAAAATTATTTGGTAACAAGTCTAATTTTTTTCTTTGTGTAACTTTTTTTATGTAAATTTTAGTCTATTATGAGTTAATAAAAAAAAAAAAATGTGGTATTTAACAGCTATGGTTAAATCACTTTTTGCATAGTCTAACTTCATAACGATGTCTATTATTTTGTTGTTGTTCTATTAAATTTAGGCCTTAAGTTTTTTTTAGTTAAATTATTTGGTAACAAGTCCAATTTTTCTTAGTGTAACTTTTTTATTTAAATTCGAGCATAGACAAGTCTATTCTGAGTTAATAAACAAAAAAAAATGCAATTAACAGCTATGATTAAATCATTTCCTTTCTCTTAGTGTAACTTCATTACGATGCTTAATATTTTGTTGTTGTTCTATTAAATTTAAGCCTTAATTTTTTTTTTAGTCCAACTATTTGGTAACAAGTATAATTTTTTCTTTGGGTAACTATTTTTTATGTAAATTAGAGCTGAGATAAGTCTATTATGAGTTAATAAACAAAAAAAAAATGAATTTAACAGCTTTGATTAAATCATTTTCTTTCTCTTAGTGCAACTTCATTACGATGCTTAATACTTTATATTAGAATTTCAAAAAAAAATTGGATATAGTTGAAGGACTACATTATTTTATTCTTAATAAATTTCAAACGCTTTGTAGATTAGAATTTAATTAGTAAATTTTGTTCATAGTTGAAAGGCTTAACTTTTAATCGTCCTGTATATTATAAATCTTTAGTAAATTTTTAGCAAATTATAAAATTCTTAGCTTTTAATAAGCCACTACATGTAAAAAGACTCTATTTTTAGTAAATTCTAATAAACTTTGTATATTACAATTTTAATATTATTAAATTGGATATAGTTTAATATTTATTATTAATACATTTGAAATATTGAAATTTGATTAGAAAAATTTTATTCATCCGTAATTTTGAATCATCCTGTACATTAAAAAAATATTAGTAATTTTCTTTTTTAACAAATTATAAAAGCCTTATTTATTAATTAGTATATTGGAATATAAAAAATGACCTATTATCAGTAAATTTTAACAAACTTTATATATTAGAATTTCAATATTATTAAATGGGTTATAGCAGAAAGACTACATTAGTTTATTATTAGTAGATAAATTTTAAACACTTTGTATATTACAGAGTTAAGCTCTTGTTATTCTTAAGTTTTAAACACTCAGTATGCTAGAATGAATACATTATTTCAAAAATGTAAACAGCTTATCGATCAACTTCCTGTATATACCGATATGTGAAACCGCATAATTCTAACTTTAAAATTCGCTTATTTTATTTAGTTTTCATTATATTAGGAAGTCGAACGAATTACGATGTATTTTCTATCACGGTTCTGAATTACGTCAGTATTGGGTGCGAGAAGGTACTTTCTGCATGTAAATTTAACAAATATTACCAAGCTACTTATTTCCCGAGGTACTGTCTATATGATTGAATGGTAATTTTTTGTTCAACCTTTAGACAGTATTTCTAAAAATAGGTATTGTTCATCTTTGTGACATTCTAGATTTTGTGAAATTAGAGGTTAGTTTAAGTTGAATTTAATTACTAGCCCTGCTAGTAACTGACAATTGTGTTGTGTGTGATTTTAGTGTTGGTTAATAAAAAAGGTGCGTTTCTTTTTCTTTGCATTTTCTTGTTGGTGTATTTTCATTCGCACTAAAATTATTTTCTGTCACTTCTTCTTTTCCAATCATCTGCTCTCATTTTTATTCGGTCGCTTATAAATTTCCTTGATTTACCGCCATAATTTACCGATTATTATAATTTTGAAGATTTTTCTTTTTATTTGTTGTTAATTATTATCATTATTATTTTTCTCTTATTTATTGCCTCGGTATTTAGAAGTTCTTATTATTGAATTATTACTATACCATTGATTATTTATTACTGTTTTTCTACTTTTGGAACCTTGAAAGTGAAAAAATATTTTTACAAAAAAACAAAATTGTTTTGGTGTTTTTCTGTTTTTAACTTATATTATTTTTAAAACGATTGTTGGACTTTGAAATATTTATTTTATTAAATTCTTAAAAAAAGTCCCTTCTTTTTTTTTTCGCTCGCTGCCATATTTCAATGACTTCGCACCTAACGGTTGACCGCTATACCGCCATTTAAATATTATAGAGAGAAAGTAAAAATTATGGTACTTCTAAACGTTCAAATGTTGTTTTACATGGCAGTTATGGCGGGAAAGTATCCTTGGTCTTTTAAAACATAAATTGGAGAGTATCATGTCGGTAACACTATTTGGTGAAATCATGTTGGTAAATTATTGGCGAGAAAGTATCATGTTGGTACCGCTGTTTGATGAAATTATGTTGGCAACACTTTTCTCCTTTATATTTTGAAAAAGTACTAAGTTGGTAAATTATTAATTGATATAAATTTAAATATTACAGCGAGAAAGAAATCTGGTGAGAAAGTACTATGTTGGAAACGTTGTATTAAAATATTAAAGCGGGAAATAAATTTGACGAGAAAGTATTATGTTGGTTAATTATTAAATGACAGAAATTTAAATATAATAGCGAGAAAGTACTATGATGGTAAATTATTAAATGACAGCAATTTAAATATAATAGCGAGAAAGTACTATGTTGGTAACGTTGTATTAAAATATTATAGAAGAAAAGAAATTTGACGAGAAAGTATCATGTTGATAACGCTATCTAATGAATTTATATTGGCAACACTGTTCTCCTTTATATTTTGAAAAAGTACAATGTTATTAAATTATTAAATGCCGGAAATTTAAATATTATAGCGCGAAAGAAATATGCCGAGAAAGTACTATGTTGGTAACGTTGTATTAAAATATTATAATGGGAAAGAAATTTGACGAGAAAGTACTATGTTGGTAAATTATTAAATGACAGAAACTTAAATATTATAGCGAGAAAGAAATATGACGATAAAGTACTATGTTGGTAACCTTTTATTAAAATATAATAGCAGGAAAGAAATTTGACGAGAACGTACTATGTTGGTTACGTTCTAATAAAATATACTAGCGAGAAAGTAAAAATTATGGGTCACATATCAGAAAGAGCTATATTGGTAACGCATCGAAACCGTTTTTTGTCATAAAAATTGGCCCAAAAGTGGTGGAGATAGACGTTAAGGTCCTTTTCGCGTTTCTTCTGCGCAGAATTTTTTTATATACAATTATTCTACGTCACATTTCTAATATTGCGCCGTTTTTCGAGTTCAAATCCGACCAATAGTAGCGGAGATATACGTTAAGGCCCTTTTGACGTTTCTTCTGCGCAGAATTTTTTTTATATGAAAATATTCTACGACAAATGTCAAATATAGCGCCGTTTTTCGCGTTTAAATCCGACCAATAGTAACGGAGATATACGTTAAGGTCCTTTTGGCGTTTCTTCTGCGCAGATTTTTTTTATTTGCGATTATTCTACGCCACATTTCAAATGTAGCGCCGTTTTTCGCGTTAAAATCGGACCTATAGTAACTGAGATATACGTTAATGCCCTTTTGGCGTTTCTTCTGCGCAGAATTTTTTTTATATGAAAATATTCTACGACAAATGTCAAATATAGCGCCGTTTTTGCGTTTAAATCCGACCAATAGTAACGGAGATATACGTTAAGGTCCTTTTGGCGTTTCTTCTGCGCAGATTTTTTTTATTTGCAATTATTCTACGCCACATTTAAAATACACTTCCGTTTTTCGCGTTTAAATCGCACCAATAGTAACGGAGATATACGTTAATGCCCTTTTGGCGTTTCTTCTGCGCAGAATTTTTTTATATGAAAATATTCTACGACAAATGTCAAATATAGCGCCGTTTTTCGCGTTTAAATCCGACCAATAGTAACGGAGATATACGTTAAGGTTCTTTTGGCGTTTCTTCTGCGCAGAATTTTTTTATAGGCAATTATTCTACGTCACATTTCAAATATAGCGCAGTTTTTCGCGTTTAAATCCGACCAATAGTAACGGAGATAGAGAGTCAAGGTTCCTTCTGCGCACGTTTTTTTTTGTTGAATTAAATTTTTTTCCAAATGCTGTGACGGTAGTCGATAATGCTGGCACCTTCGCGTCCCCACGTTTCCCGCGTAGCTTCACAAACTTTTCACCAGATCTGGGGAAATTGTGACGTCACGCCATGAATCGGTATAACAAATTTCCCCAGAGTGGGCTCGTATGAATACATTGCCATTTCCGGAGTTTAAATCCGACCGTTGATAACGAACTTAGCCCCGAATGCCCTTTTGGTGTTTCTTCTGCGCAGGATAAATGTGTGAAATAGAGGGAAACTATCATGTTGGCAATAATTATAGACTAAGAGACAGTTGGTAACGCTTTTTTGTACGAAAGTATCAACACTGATATATTATAGTGGAAATGACAAGGTCTCAATTGATTTTTTAGTAAATGCTACTTTTTGACACACCCTGTATATGATAATTTTTCGTTCATCTACTCTTCTATTCAGTGTAGCGGGAAACTATCATGTTGGGGTTGAAGGGGGTAGTTGGGATTTTATAGGGGGTAGTTGGGATTTGATACTTATTTGTCCCTTACTCCTTGTGGTATTAGCTATTTTATCAATTTTCCTGTAAATACGGGGTAGTTGAGGGTTAGAGGGGGTAGTTGGGATTTTATGACTATTTGTTCCTCAATTTAAATCTATGATGTGTCACGTGATATATTTCATTCATTTTTTCCCCCACCACGTTTTGAGCCAATGCCGTTTTCCGCGTTTAAATCGGACCAAAAGTAACGGAGATATAAGCTAAAGCCCTTTCGGCGTTTCTTCTCCGCAGGATTTTTTTATACGTATTAATTATATGGTAGATTTCAAATGGACGGCCGTTTCCCACGTTTAAATCGGACCAATAGTAACGGAGATATTTACTACGGTCCTTTTGGCTTTCGTACTGCGCATGTTTTTTCTTTACGTATTTATTATACGTCACATTTAAAATACACTTCCGTTTCCCGCGTTTAAATCGCACCAATAGTAACGGAGATATAAGCTAAGGTCCTTTTGGATTTTGTACTGCGCATGTTTTTTCATTACGTATTTTTTATACGTCACATTTAAAACACACTGCCGTTTCCCACGTTTAAATCGGACCAATAGTAACGGAGATATAAGCTAAGGCCCTTTTGGCTTTCGTACTGCGCATGTTCTTTCTTTTGGTATTTATTATACGCCACATTTAAAATACACTTCCGTTTCCCGCGTTTAAATCGGACCAATAGTAAGGGAGATATAAGCCAAGGTCCTTTTGGCTTTTGTACTGCGCATGTTTTTTCATTACGTATACCCTATACGTCACATTTAAAATACACTGCCGTTTCCCGCGTTTAAATCGGACCAATAGTAACGGAGATATAAGCTAAAGCCCTTTCGACGTTTCTTCTCCGCAGGATTTTTTGACATGTAATTATTTTACGTTATATTCCAAATATAATGCCGTTTGACTCACCCAAATCGGTCCATTAATTACGAAGATATATTATATTGTGGCTTAAGAATTGCTACAAAAAGATGGCTAGTAGCGCCATCTGTTTGTTAGCGGCAGTACTACATCTTAGAGTTATGAAGAGTACTATATTTTTAGTCCGCAGACATTTTCTATCCTAATATTTAAAGTATGCCACATGCCGCCATTTTTATCTGCGTCTCTTTCTGGTACGCTGAATTTCCTATACTTCTCTCTCTAACACATTGAATTCCCTATAGTGGCGGTAGTAGTGGCTTAGGTGATCTACTGTTAGTCTACTTAATAATGTCTTATCAAGCGGATTTCTTATTTGTTGCCATCTTCTGCGTGCTCTTCTTTTTTTAGATACCAGTTCTCGAATGTGTAAGGGTATGTTTTGACTTTCTGGTACAAACTTGTTTTGGGGTGGTGTCGCTTGCCATGAGCCTTCTTGGATTAGTCTAGTTAGGTATTGAGTCACTTCTTTAAGTTCTTGGTTTTCTTTTATTCTGTGATCTAATCTCATGTTGTTGTTAATAATGGTTTTGAAGAGTTGGAAATCAGTGTGAGTAATGCAAAGTTCAGATTGTTGTTCTTTGTTATCAATATTGGGCTATAGTTCAAACTTAAGTCAAAATTGGACTCTATATGGCTGTGTACTTTTGAGATTTCCTTTGATATAGCGGAGTCTAATAGATCTGGGATTTTATTTCTGTCCTTGGGCCAGTATGTAGGTTCTTCAGTAGATAGGAACTTTAAGTTGTTCTGTTGTATAACTTGATAATTATTCCTTGCTTTGGGTGTTATTAATCTAATCTGGATCCCCAGACAGAATGTTTAGCATTCCAGTGCTGATACGGTTATTATAGTACTTTGAATTTTGTTGGAAATTTAAAGTTGCTATGCATATTGTTTTAAGTTTGATTTAATAATTATGGCTGAACCTGCATGAACCGTTCTATCTGGGTGGTTGGCGTAATATATGCTGTAGTTTGCTATTTTGATGACAGTTCGATCTGTGGCATGACAGTCAGAGATTAGGAGTATGTGAATATGGTTTACATTGAAAAACAACGTAATTTCTTGCACATGATTAGATAGCCCATTGGCATTCCAGGCTGCTATTAGAACGGACGTGGCCATTATCATAATTTACTTAGCAGTTTCCCATTATGTTACTAAGATCTAGATTGTTACTTGTACTGGTGTTAGCTGTAGCAACTTGACTATAGCTTATTGGACTTTGTTGGTGGTTTATCGAAGGTGCGTGGTTTTGTATCTTATCGTTGGCATTATTTGGTGTCATGTGGTCCAGCACATTTAACGCAGTTAAATTTTTTCGTACAGTATGCCCTAGAGTGTCCGTAAGATTGGCATCTCATTGAACTTTGTCTTTTTTATATTTTGGCGTTTCAACTTTATTTTTTGTATTTTCGATGTATTCTATGTTATAAGCTTCTTTATTATTGCTTTGCGGTTCTAGGTCTACAAAGAATAGTAGTAACGACTCTTTGGTAGCCCTGTGTCGTATGTTTATGATGTTTCTTACTTTGTGACCTTTTTTTTTAACTCACTGGTGATCGCTTCGGTTGGTGTGGAGTGGTGTAGATTTCTGATCACAATTCTGTATGCTCGTTCTTGTTTTAGTTGGTATGAGTGGTGTACTGTTTTTTCTTTTTTTAAATGGCGGATTTGTATGTGTCTGGAGTGTGAGTATTGACTTTAATTGTATTTCCCGGAAATGTTTTTGTGTAATATATTTCTTTTTCAACTAGTTGTGTTAAGTTGTCTATCATCTGTTTGTAGTTTGTTACTCCATAAATATATATTGGAGGTGGGTTGGGTTATTTTAGTTTCCCGTTATTTGTGCGGTTTGTTGGGTTTGTTGGGGAATTTTCATTATTTGTATTTGCAAGTACTTGAAATGTATTTGCTGTATCTACCTGAGTAGTAGCGCTCCTGGTTTGCTTTTCTATTTTTGGTCGTTTTCGTTTGTTAGTGACTGGTTTCCAAGGGTGTTGCTTTTCATTTTGATTTTCATCTTCTTCATCGTCCATTGGGCCGTCGTCAATTGTTATGTCTTGAGGGTAGTACGGATTCCGTGTTTGATTTGGGTTTTGTTTTTGATATGCATATTAGACAGTTGTTAAGGTACATAATGTATTATTTGGTTCTGTCCGGGGCCATTTCCAGTTGGAAACAATATAGGTTACTTAACAGAATTTACCTTCTCGCTACATCTCTTGAGTTGGTGATTTCAGACTGCACTTAGTAAGATTGTGTTTGGAGCCCCCGAACTTTTTATCGAAAGTAATTATTGTTTTCTGTTTTTATTTGGTGATAAAATTCTCGCACTTGATAAGTCCGAGCTGCAAAGCCGGTCTTCGACACGTCCGTACGCTGAGAAATTCATATGTGTACTGGGTATTTATTTGAAAAGAATTTAATGGAAAAGAACCAGTTTGAGCAAACAATTGAATGAGAATATTCAATAAATTAAATTGACATTTCATTATGTTAATTGCACTGTGAATTTTAAAACATTCAAGTAGCGATGAAGACATGAAGAATTCCTTTCATTTTAAGCTTAGATTTGAAAACTATTAAATTATTGCATAAATGACGCTAATCAATTTCAAAATATTTATTACATAACCCTAAACTATTTCAAAGGAAAATATATCTGATAAAGAATTACCTCTATTTTCTTTGATTAGGTAGAAAATTCACTTGAAATGATAGCAATTCAAAAGAAAGTGTTTATTTGCTGTCGAATTTTTTATAATAATATTTAGAAAAATGCTTGTGACAAATGATAGATGCGTATAATTAATTTTAAAGATTTCTCAAGATTACCTACCTGTGACATCACGTTTTGTCTTCAATTTTTTTTATTATCCACTACTGATAAATAATCAAAAATATCTACTTGTATAAGAGAAATTTAACCTCTCGACTCGAGCACAGCATAAACAATGACATCTTCTAATACTAGTAGTAAAAAAAATATACCATACATGTCCGTTAAGAATTTTTACAGTAGTCGTTTATATTCCGGACTCGGCTCTTACATCGCCCAGTCTATATTATTCAAGTTGTTTTTATTTCGAAAAGCTATGTTATTAATCTTCAGAAATAATTCAAATCCAACATTAAACGCACGCACGCTCTTGCAGTGTCTTAAAGGACCTCCTATTATGCGTGTGTTGAATACATAAAAAATAAATAAAATGGTAGATATCGGATTCCTCACTATACAGACAGAGTCGACTGCCGCATTTCCCTTGGAATTTTTCTATTTGAATGTTTAGATAAGAATTTGGTTGGTGTTGAAAAATTAGTTGTTGGCATTTATATGGAGGGTGTATGTTATAAATCTGTATTATAGAAAGAAGCGAAAGATGGAGTATACTCTTAAGTGCCTTTTTGTCAATAAAAACAGTATAAATATTGCATTGCACTTTGTTTTTCTCATAAAGATATGGATAATTCTAAAATATTTGTTTGTCAACAAGTTGTCATAGTGTTTTCGAGTTTATGTTTGCTTTTGGATAAATTTCATTTATTCTTGTATTGTTCACGACCTCATACATCTGGAAAAAATGTTATTTTAAGACTACAATTAATAGATTTTAGCGAAAACAATTATCATTATCTCTTTCCAATCCTCACGTTCTTTTTGTCGCTTCCGTACAAGAAGGGAAATAAATTCGTTAACTTCTAAATTCTCAACTCTTCTTCTTGACCTCTATTATCCAAGTAATATTAAGCATCATTCACTAACTTTTCTCCGACTACAAAACTTTCAGATCACTGTGATGATTTGATGACATTTGTTTCCAATGCGTGAACTTAGCAATACCCCTTTAATGATGTTGAACTTTACTCGGTAAAATTTACGGTATTTTATAATATAACTAGAAACTTAATTAAAATTCTAGAGACCCTCAAACGGTAGTGGTGCTCCGTTTGGGCACTTCGGTCCATCGATGCTGTGAAGCTTTGGCGGTAAATACATGTATAGAACACTATTATACACAATCTGACGTAATTTATTTTTTAATTTGCAGTGTAAAAAAGTTTATCCCTTGAGAACTTGATTTTAATGGATCATTGTGGGAAATGGCTTGTGCGATACTAGCCAAACTTTTCACATACATGTAGGGGAATATTATACATGATGCGAAATGAAAAAAGGTATAAAAATTTGAATTGGAAATTTTTTTTCCATGCAAACCACTTTAATTTGTATGGTGGGTATCGGAAGGGCCGGTTCGAACCTGCTCAAATTTAATAGGGTTCTTCCTTGGACAAAATTAACTAGTAAAGTGAAAACCGGAACTCGATCCGAGTTTTCGTTCAATAGTTATAGTGTTTACATACTGACAGACAGACAGACATCCAGACGTCTGGACAGGATTTTTTTGCATTTTCGGACTCAAGGAACTCGGAAACGTCGAGAAAAGTGATAAAAAGTGGGGATCACATCACAAAACTAATTCTGAGGCTTTTGGGCCTCAGTAATTACACTAAAAGTGTTTCTAAGATTTTAAATTTTAAATATCACAACGAGCTGTGAATACAGTACAGGCACCATGGGAAATCCGTTTGAGGACCGGTACGTCCACGAAAATGACAATAAACTTTGGATTTAAATCGCTGAAGGCTGTACTACCTGCGAAATACGTTTTTAGAATGGTTATTCTAGAATGATGCCATTCTCCAGATAATAAAGTTTTTAAATAGCTGATACAGTGACTATAATCATGAACTTCGTATTGATTAGTTATACCAGCTCAACGAGTCTTCTTTGCACGCACGGCTCCAGGAAGAATTAATCCAACAATATCGTCCAAACTCCTTTTTTGAAAATATCTTTAAAAAATTCTGATCGCCCACCGTTCCCAAATTTTCAAGATTTCCAGTCAGTTCTGAGTCTAATAAGGCGATTTGCTCTTTTCTGGTTAGGAGCGAGCAATCGCAAACTATGTTTAGGATCATTCCAAATACGGTCAAATGCTTTAAAGATGTCTTCCCTAACCGCTTAGGTCTCCTATTAAGTTTTATTTGTGAAAACCATATTAATGGCAACAGAGGATAATAAAACCTTTCAAATGAGAAATAAATAAAAAAAACTTCGAAAAGGATGAATAGACTAAAGTGCTAAAAAGCCTTAAACAACAGGGCACCAACACTCAGGAACTATTGTCCATACTCTACGCCCAAGAGCATGAACTATCGAGCCTGCACAAAATTAAGGATAACACAACAAAACACAGCTGTAACCACACAGAAGACAAACTAGAGGCCATAAAAAATTAATTATAACTAGGACAAAAGAGCCTAAAAAACAACGTCCAGCACAATATAAATTTAAAACTAGCCGACCTAAATAACAAATGGCAAAACAATAATTAATCCCAAGCACCTACAACCTTCCCCCAAAACCCGATCCCAAGCACATCAACCCAACAACAAAACGTTTTCCCTGCTCTACCACGAACCCCCCCAACATACGCAACACTAGCAGCCTTACCCAAAATGAACACTCGACCACCACCTCAACCGTGGAAATCTTGAAAAAATAGAACCTATGACACGGTAATAAAATTGAGGGAGGGAGAATTCGGAAACACCATGACTGAGCTTAAAAAGATAGTGACGGTAAAAGAGATAGCAGGACAAAGAAGCAGACTTACCTAAACTGCTCTTATAATAAATACCGATACAAAAGATTTACACTATTCCATTATCGAGAAAATAGCAAAAAACCCTACAATACAAGTGAACGATGGGACCAGGCAAACAAACCCTCTATTCATTATAAGAGGCAACCAAAAAGGCCAAGACGTAGCTGACGTATTTAGAAATAATATGGCAGAAAATGAAGGTCTAAGGGACAAATACGATAATCGAATTTACCTTTAACTAAAGAAACTAGGAAACGGAAAACATAATTGTGCAAGTACCAGGAGATATAGTTAAGGACATATTAAAACAAAGTTTTTTATACTATAACTTAGCTAAGCTGCAGATTCGGCCACGTAGCCAAATACTACAAGGAATACGCTATGTGCTATGAGTGAGGGGACGGATACGACGGTAAACAACATACACGACAGCCCACTGACATTTACCAACACGAGAGGGAGAAGCTGGATAGACCTGACCATAACTAAAAATATCAACATATACATCTGGTACATTACAGACAATTTTGAGATACTTAGTGATCACCAATACATTACATACAACTTACCCATAACAAAACACAACTTACAGGGAACAAAAACATAACAGTACGACAATACCAATATAAATGTGACAAAAATGCATGAACTAACAACTAAAACTTCCTGGCACAAAACAGACGACCCACAAGCTCATGCACAGGATACGCAAAATAAGATGGTAGAAATTATGATAAACAAACTCAAACACAGACGGACGACCGAACTAAACACCGAAAGATGGAAAAAAAATATGCTAAGAAAGATATACCAATGAGAAACAAATCCCCTAAATGAACAACTAAAACCATACGACTGCAAGGCACAAAAAGAGCCTATAAACCAATGATTAAAATGACAAAAACAAAATCACTACAAGACATGCTAAGGAATCACGACACCAATGACCCCTGGGGCTAGTATATAATATCCTGAAAAACAACACACATCAACAAAACTCTCTACAAAAAAGACGACGGAACGTGGACATCATGGCTTTCGAGAAGGATACACGACAATAGAACCACTATAGATACTTATAGACAAACTTAAAAACAACAACATTAACAGAATACACTTGACCATTATCAACTTTGACATAAAGAACGTATTCGCTTCGGACTGGACATCATCGATAATTGATATGTTAAAAAGACACATACCGACAAATATAGCACATGTGTGCATCGACTTCATGATAAACAGACGATACAGAAAATCAAACCACACAACGCACATATACTTGACGATATAGACCTCGCTCAGGCCTTCGCATATGACCGAATCATAGTGATAGGAAACACGTCACTCAAGCAAACTGAAAATAAATCTATATGGGAGCTCTGCATGTACAATGCTGACAGAACGAAAATGATATTTATACCATACAAACATATGAGACCACCGATAATATGAACCCATGATGCCCTACTAGAAACCAAACAAATGATAGAATACCTTGGACTGACAATAGACAACGGACTAACATGGATATCCCACATCAAAAAGACTAGACAAAAAGTGTCTGACATCTCGAACAAACTCTGAGTCGTCACAAGAGGAAAATGGGGCAAAAAGCCCCAAGTTATTAGAGAAATGCGCCATAAAATCCATGGCTTTATACGGCTCGAAGATTTGGGGTGCCAGGTACAAAGGCACAAGAATAACAAAACATCTTCAAATAACTAAACGCCCCTTTTTGTTCTCTGTAAGACATGCCTATAACACCTCTCCTACCTTCGAGCTGCATGTGCTTGCAGGGTTATCGCCTCTGTAGCCCGATGCAACCTCTAGACATCACATACAAATTAGCAAAGGTTGAAGGACATATACTACATTCACAAACCTCCGGATACACCTAGCCATAAGACGAATACTGACAAAAAGAACATACAACATACTGACGCAAGTAAAAAAAAATTGACATTTTTTTATTTTTGACAGGTGACAGTTGTAGAAATAATTTTGACTGTTCTGGATAGAGTTTTTCAAGGACTTTCAAACGACATATTGCAAGTCAAATTCCGTGATATATTGAATCTGTCAATTTTGATAGTAACACTTCCGTTTGACAAAAACTAATGGGTTCTTTCGACAAGTAACCCAAACCCATATACCAAATTTCAGCTCAATCGGATTGAACGTGTGGTCTCTATCGTTCAAGAATACACACAGACACAGACAGATTTCCATCTGGAAATGTTCCTAATCATCTCAGGTAACCTCAAAATGGATATTTCCATCGTAATCTCGAAATTTTTTTAAGCTCGTTTACAATACTTTCCCTTCTCGGAGGTAGGTCAGGAAAGTAAAAGATACAAGTTCGATACTGGAATTCTGAATACAAAACAGACAAGACTAGACAGACTACACAACAAATATAGACTCACTTACATACATAAACATGCTGGAACTACAAGCAACCAGACACATTCAGGAAAACATACGGACTTATAAACACAAACACATCAATTTACTCTACAAGCGCAATAACAAGGACAAGGAAATACAAACTAATAGACACAACTACACTAGAGATACAAAAGACTATTACCGACATCAAAAAACGTGACATACACATACAAATAATACATGGGAATAGGGATTCAAAGAGCATATATCTTAACAAAAGATAGACACGCACAAGCAAACACAAACTGGACATATTACGAAAAAGGACCGTCAAAATAGAAAGAGCACAAAAACAAATAAAGACATGGCAGCAAATATGGACACAAGGGGCAACAGGACGCAATACATACGAGTACATCAAGACTACCAGACAGACCTACGAACCACTAAATTAGAAAACCATACAAATACTTACGGCACACGGACATATAAAATCGTACTACACAAGGTTCAAGCTACGCGACAAAGACAACACTTGCGATTGCCTTACAGAGACGGAGGATAAAAGACAGATCATACAACTCTGTCTACTACCCTACAGACTATGATAGAAGACGATGGCTTAAAAGGCTCAATTATGTAAAACGCTATACAACGACAACCTAATGATCTTTATGTTTCTCATCGTCCAGGTACTCGTAGAATCTATGGTAATTGCATTGTTGGTTAAAAAAAAGGACTGGTTTCGCGAGATATTGGTTAGAACTTTGCCTAATGTTCTTTATGTTTCTCTTCGTCCAGGTACTGCCTAATGCCGAGAGTTAGGTGGCCAGAACGAGACGTGACTGGTCACCCTTGTTCAATCCTCAGCACAATAGATACTGACCAAAAGGATCTTAAACAGTTGGACGTTGCAAGAAGTTTACTTTCAATTCTGGGTCTGTGCTTTCTTGGTTTCTTCGATTTTTTTCTTACATTGATTTCGAGCTGTGACTAAATTGATTTTAGATGGTCGCATTTTCATGGTAGATAAGATAATTGGAATCGATAGTATTTTACATCGTCGATAACCAAGGTTTAACGTTGCAAGGGCACTTTAAAAAAAATGGGATATAAGCCTCCATGCCAGTAAAAAAATACTTTTTTTAAGCCAAGATCGATGGGTCGTCCACGTGGAAGGAAAAGTTCAACCAGGAAAAAGTTCTAAAATGTTCTTGAAATATTTCCCACTGAGCTGATTTATAGTGTCAAACAATATCAAGTTTAGGCGCCTCGTTGATACTAACTGGTAGCTCACTTGAAGGCCTATAGATACAGTAAAAGAATCTTGAGATTTATTGACCATATGACATCAAAGTCTGTGGTTTTTAATGTTTGCTCTCGTTGTCAAGAGATATCACTGCGGACAAAGAGACAGAGGCTAAATTACTGTTTGAAGCGTGTTACATTTTTTTTTGCCACTCTGGATTTTCATTATTCCTCTACACAATATATTTTAGTTTCATACTCGCTTGATATCCTCTTCTTATTTCTTCGCGTCATGTCCCTCTCTTCTTTTGGTATTCCTATAAAATGTATTTCCCATGCTAACAATGTTCTTCTCTTTGCCGACTCAGTCAAAATAACTAACTTTATATCGTTCGTGTCGCTTACTGAAGATTTCTTTTTTTGTCCCCCTCATCTTGTAGGGTTTTTTTTTGCTGGACCAAGAAGTTTTTTTTCCTGGGCCAAAAAGTTTTTTTTTCCTGGGCCAAGAAGTTTTTCCTGGGATATATTTTTTTCTCTAGAATTCGTTTTTCCTTTGGACCAAGTTTTTATCTCTGGACTACAGTTTTATCAGTTTTTCCTTCGGACCAAGTTTTTATTTCTGGAGAAGGAAGTTAAGAAAAAACATGCAAGAAAAGCAAAGTTTTTTTAAAGAAAAATTAAAAATAACTCTGTAGAACTCTATTGAAAAAATCAATTTTGCTGGCGTCCAAAACTTTTTTTACTTTATATTCTACTTCTGATATATTTTAAATTTTGAGCTTACACACATTAATTATTTATTATCAACAAAATAAAGTATAGTTTCACAAATTTGGCGCCCAATGTCGAAAATATTTTCACCATTTTGGACACCATAAAAGTTTATTGCTAAAAATTAAAAGAGAATAAAAAAAAATTAAAAATGTTTTTGCTCGAAAGGCATAAAAAACAGAGGAGACAAAAGTTACCCCTAACCCTTATAACTCGCGATAACAGTTAGTTTATGTTAAAATATGACTTTCTTATAGAGCATATTGAGCACTAGATTTCAAAAAAATATTTAAAGGCGATTTTGATTGATGAGAAATTTTTATTTTGATTACAAACTTTTAACACAGTGTATCTCAGCAACTGTATATCTGATATCAGAATTATATAGCAATATCCTGTATGAATTTGCTATTATAACTTTATAGTAACCAATTTTGTATGTGGAAAATTTTAAACATTGATTTAAATTTCATATAAAAAATTGTGCATCTTTTAGAATAAATCTGAATTTAATTTCGGGCTCCATTTATTTACTGTAGTCAGAAAAAACAAATAATAATAAAAAGAATATTATAGTGAAGTCATTCTACGGAAAAATAAGGCGAGGTTCGTAAAAATTTGATATAGCTAAGTTTGGTAATTATACCAAAAATAAGATGTCGTGATTTTTGCCAGAATTGGTTTGGGGGAACCACCCCTAAAAACCGAAAAACAATTTTTTGAGGTATTTTTTGGTGCGATGTACTAGTTTTATTTTTTTTGAACCGTTTAGACTTCTAGCTAAGATTTGGGAGTTGAACCCTTTTATTATCAATGATTGAGGAACCTTCAGTATAAATTTGGAATGGGTGCGATCATTGCTCCCCCTGGAATAGATATATTTATACGTTTTTTGGACTACAAATTTAAATATGGCTATTTTGGTCAAATTTGGTGAAAAAGTGAGTCATGATGACCGCAATAGGCGGTCCAAATATGAAGTCAAAATATGCAATATTTTTGGTTAAAATATAAATTTGGCCGATTCACCCTATAATTTTGAAGTGGGGTAGATCCGTAATACATTAGTCTGATGAAGTTACTATGTAACGAAACTAGTCACTATTAAATTAATAACTTTTGTTATTTTTTGTGGAAATCTTAAAACGTTGTTTTATTTATTTAAATTTAATAATGGATTTTCATCAAGTAAAAGCCGACACAGTTAAACAGTTAATTTTTAAGTTTCGCCCATTTTTTTGCAATACGCAAAAAGTTAACTATTTGAAAGAACATTACAGTGGTCAAAATAAATTTACAGTTTCTCTTGCCCTTCTCGAGTTATACAGGCAAAACTAAAATGCAATATTTGGTTTTCTGCGCATAAAATTTTTATTTAAAAAAATATCAAAAAATAGAAGAGGAAAATTTTATTGCATCTGAAATTTTCTACAAAAGTGCACTCATAAATCTTTGATACGACGTTTCGTGTCTTAACAGCCACCATCAAGTTTTTTTTTAAAGGCGGACCTGTCTTTTTTATTACAAATATTTATAAACCGTTGAATTCCAAATTCAGATATATATCACACTTGTCATTTTAACGACGTTTTATCTAAAATAGCAAACATCATCAGTGATAATAATTTGTAATTACGGTCCTGTCGTAGTTATTTTCTAAATTTGTTTTAAGTTTGTTAAAATGTAACATTACCTTACAATTTCAAAACGAATATGACAATGGGCATATAAAGATAATAAAACAACGAAGATTTAAGATTTGGAATCAATTCCTAAGTGTAGTAAATACCAATTTTGTCCAAAAAACCGATAAAAGAACTGAGATGCTATTTGATAGCTCCAAATAAAATAGTAATCGTTTTTTGGACAAAATTGGTATTTACTACAAGGATTTGAGAATTATAAAAAAAATTTTAAGGTCCGTGAAGAAAGCCCTCAAAGTGTCAATTTTTTTTCCGGAAATTTCAGGTTTGTTAGTGCTTCTTAGTGCTTTAACTACTTTCGTTCTTGTTTTTTCCGTTTTCTACATATTAAGGATTTTTTAATTTCAAGGTCAGCCTTGACAATCTACCAAAATGGACGAAATTTGGTACTTTCATTTAGTGCTTCGTTAGTGCTTTAAATAGTTTTGAAAGCGCTTGTCTATTTTTTTAGATATTTTAGATTATAACTTCAACGTCAACCCCAAAACATTTTCCCATTGACTCAATTTTCGTATCAGTTTTTAGTGCTTTGTTAGTGCTTCTTAGTGCTTCAAATAATTTCGAAAGTGCTTGTCTATTTTTTAGATATTTTAGATTTTAGCTTCAACGTCAACCTCAAAACATTTTCCTATTGACTCAATTTTGGTATCAGTTTTTAGTGCTTCGTTAGTGCTTCTTAGTGCTTTAACTATTTTCTTTAGTGATTTTTCCGTTTTCTTTATATTAAGGATTTTTTAATTTCAAGGTCAGCCATGAGAAGCTACCCAAATGAACGAAATTTAATTTCAAAGTCGTGCACTCGTTTTATTAAAACTTTTTAATACTTCATGTTTAAACTGCAATAATGTCGAAGTAAGTACTTTATGGTCATAATTACGGGGCACCTACAAAAAAATAAAATATTTTTTCTACTATAACTATTCAAAGTATGCTTTTACGCATCAATTTTTATTCGCAAAGTCACAATGCTAACACAGATGGCCAACTACAAATTAACATGACTTATATTTTATTGTTAGTTTCTCTCCGGAAAACACATTAAGAAAACTATCTAAAGCACTATCGATGCATCAAGAAACGACTCTAGATTTAAGTCAATCCCATATGATTTGAGGGCTGACCTTGAAAATTAAAAATTAAATATCTCGAAAAGAAAAGAATTGTGATTGCAACAATTAACGCACTAAGAAGCACTAACAAAGCACTAAAATCTGATACCAAAATTAAGACAATAGAAAAATGTTTTGGGGTTGACGTTGAAGTTAAAATCTAAAATACCAAGAAAAATAGACAAGCACTTTCGAAACTATTTGAATCACCAAGAAGCACTAACGATGCACTAAAAAATGATACCAAAATTGAGTCAATAGAAAAATGTTTTGGGGTTGACAATGAAGTTAAAATCTGGAATATCTAAAAAAAATAGACAAGCACTTTCGAAACTGTTTAAAGCACTAACGAAGCACTAAATAAAAGTATCAAATTTCGTCCATTTTGGAAGATTGGGGCTAACTTCACGGACCTAAATTTTTAATAAAAATTGACATTAAACATTTTATTCAGGTAATATCAGATTTCACATCTTAAATCTTCGTTGTTTTATTTATGCCCATTGTCATATTTGATTTGAAATTGTAAGGTAATGTTACATTCATTTTGACAAAATAAGAACAAATTTACAAAATAACTACGACAGGACCGTAAATACAAATTATTATCACTGATGATGTTAGTTATTTTGGATAAAATGTTGTTAAAATGACAAGTGTAATATATCACTGAATTTTGAATTTAACGATTTATAAATATTTGTAATAAAAAAGACAGGTCCGCATTTAAAACAACTTGAAGGTGGCTGCTAAGCCATGAGACGTCGTATAAAAGACTTATTAGTGCGCTTTTGTTGAAAATTTCAGATACAATAAAACTTTCCTTTTCCATTTTTTTGATATTTTTTTAAATAAAAATTTTATGCGGAGAAAACCAAATATCGCATTTTTAGTTTTCCCTGTATACTTCTTATCTCTTATGGTTTAGAAGATGGCAATGTTAACACATGATAAACGAAACGGCCTGTAAATATATATACCGTTAATGTCCAAAAAATGGGCGAAAATTAAAAGTCATGTATTACGGACCTAAACCATGTGAAACTATATAAAATTAGCTTTAATCTGAGCCCAAGCAGAGTAGTCTAGGACTCGTTGGTTATAATGGGGATCGACTTCAAAATTAGGGGGTGAATCGGCCAAATTTAGATTTTAACCAAAATAATTGCATATTTTGACTTCAAATTTGGACCACCTATTGTGGTCATCATGACTAACTTTTTCACCAAATTTCATCCGATTCGGCAGAGTTTTGACCAAAATAGCCATATTTCAATTTTTAGTCCAAAAACGTATAAATGTACCTATTCAAGAGGGAGAAAATTTGGACTGAAGGTTCCTCAATCATTGGCAAAATCTAAAGGGTTCAAGAAATATAGAACTAGTAAATCGACCCAAAAAATAGCTCAAAAACCTGTTTTTCGGTTTTTAGGGGTGGTTCGCCAAAACCAATCCTGGCAAAAATTACGACATCTTATTTTTAGTATAATTACGAAACTTTTTGTGCGTAGCTTAGCTATATCAAATTTTTACGAACCTCGCCTTATTTGTCCGTAGAATGACTGATTAATACTTTAAATAATTAAATTATATTTTTACTATTTTAATTATCTTTAAAAATATATACCATCTTTGTTAGGGTACAAAAGATTTATTATGTATTTATTATTAAATTTTCATATACCTAAATAAATATATTTTTAACTAGTGGCATTGTTGCGCTCTACTGAATAAATTTAGTTTTAATGCGAATAGGTTTCAAGCTCATTTGTAGTTACAAATAAATCATCAAAGAATGCAATTATATGTATGCAGTTTATAGTGACGTATTGAAAGTATGAGAATATTTAGAATATTTATGTAGTCATAACAAAATAATTTTTGACTTTATAAAAACCATTTTAATATTTTAGTAATTTGATTCTGTTTGTGAATTATTCTTAGTATTAAAAACTGTTTGCCAATATATTAAACAAATTCTAAAATTCGAATCGATAAATTAAATAGGAAATTTATGATCAAATATTCGCTTTATTAGGTGATTTTTGCGCGACACATTGTTACCGTTATTACATTGTTTGTAAAATGTGTAACATTAGTCAAAACTAATTGAAGCCAAGCACACAATTGTATTAACAACTTTATTTGAAACTGAGTATATTTACTAATATTAAATAAAAAAAATTTTAACGCCATCGAATTCTAGTCTATTAGTCAAAATATCAATGTCAAAGTTACAAATAACAAAAGTAAATATTAGATTCTGTGGTGTAATTTAGTAGTGGCACAGGCATAAGCAATAACAAAAGGAATTAAATTGAAATAAAAATAAGTCAGGATTAGTAATTCATACTATAAAGTAAATGTAAATAAATAATAAAGCACAATACTAATGTCCTTAGGCAAGTGTAATTGCAATGTGAATAAAAAATCTGTGTCACCCCGAACTTTACCGGCTTGGGTGTGGCTAATAGGAGTATTTTAAATTACAAAACAGTTAGCATTTGCACATTTTATAATAAATATGAAATTCACATTTGGAGTCGAGAAATTTTTTCTGCACAATCGTATATGTATTAGCTCAATTACACACTTTTTAGAGGTCGGAAACAAAGCTATTACAAACTTTACTTCCTGCCGACGGGTCGAAAGTGCCATCTGTCACTTCCTTAAACCATTTACTGTAAGACATGCCTTGTTTAAATTTTTGTACCTACTACAATACAAGTTGTCTCTTTCTCTTGATATTTTTCATGGTGCTGGGATAGTGGGGTGTATCCGATGTGTGCGGGGAAGTAATTACAAACATCAATATCATCAATAGAAGTGGTATATACCCACTGAATTTATTACAAGTATCCTTTACCCTTTAAATAACTTAATAAAACTTTAAAAAAATGGCCGAATCGTTTTCTAAAACACTCGATAAATTACTGGCGATGTTTTTTGTTCACATATCAACGTCAATAGATAGATCCCCACTTGCTAATAGTGGACTTATCAAAGTCTATGTGCGTTCTACAAAATACAAAAATACAAAATTTCAATCACATACTGAACGTCTCCTTGTAAAAGTAAAAAAAACAAACCCTACAATTCTGACAGTACCTAGATTTAAGAATTTCAGTTTTATATTATTTATTTAGAATATTGATGTACTGTATTATCCATGTAAAGAAGCTGCATTAGCTGGAATGGTTAAAAAAAAAAAAAAAAAAAAAAAAAAAAAAAAAAAAAAAAAAAAAAAAAAAAAAAAAAGAGGATGGAACAATGATATACAATAGTAAGTCACTTGGTCTAAGGTCACTTCTCATCCATGATTGATCTTTATTCTTTATACCTATCCTATCAGCGGAAAGCGATACATAGTATAATTAGTTACAACAATAAAGTAACGGATTATTATAAACTATGCACATTTCCAAAACCTATTTTATTTGTTAGGTTAGGTTAGTCTATTGTAATATTTTGTGATCATAATTTGCCATTTTCCTTTTTTATACCTCTCGCCCTTTAGATAAGAGAGGTATAGTAATCATGCTAAAAATTGGGTAGTGAGTTTTCAATGGATAAACACGCTTTAAGGTCCCTGTAATACGATTTTCGCGATAATGTAATGAAATCTACTATTAATTATCTAATAGTTCAATTTGGGTAAAATCCACCTGGTTTACTCTTCTGTATAAATGAAATGGAGAACTAAATCCAAATGACTTTATACCAACACAAGCTTAATACCCGTGCTTTGCCACTGTTGTATTGCCAATTTTTAGGAGACTTTAAAGGGCGAGTAACTAACACAGCAGGTCACTTTTCACTACTTTATTTGTGTATTTTTATACATATATCCTAACAGGATTTTACAGCTTCAAGTTGAGTTAGATAAACAATGTAATTTTTAAACAATGACTAAAATAAAATGATCAGATCAGCGAATAAAGGAAACATGAACAAAATGACTAAAATGACCAAACATGAACAAATGACCGAAATGATCAAATGACCACGATTTAGCTCTGACTTTCGGTTTTATTAGCGACCCTAGTCACCTAACTGACGCCTTGTACGTAACCACTTTTAACCAATCAAAACGAGACAACAATTGCATAGTGCACTTAGCAACTAGAAACCGAAAGTCAGCTTTTTCATAGAAATAGAAAATAATACAATGAGAATGAAATTGTGTAATTGAATACACGTGGAAAAATGTTATAACAATAAAATATCATATAAAGAATATAATAATATAGTATACTTTAAATATAATAGTTAAGACCTCGTAGAAGGTGTAAAGGGGTGACTTTAGAACACTACAGAGTCTCTTTAGTACCTGGATGGCCGAGATTTGCTTGTTTTTTCATATTTCTTCCTATTTTTTCTATTTTTCATTATTTTTTCCTGGTTTTGCCTATTTGTCCCTATTATTATCCAATTTCCTTATTTTTCTATATTTTTCTTAAAATTCCCAAATTTCCCTGTTCTTCTTAATTTTTCCCAAATTTTCCCATTTTGCCCAATTTTTTCCAATTTTTCTCAATTTTTCCATATTTTCCACTATTTTCTTTGTTTTCCACATTGTTCCCCATTTTTCCTATCTCTTTCTATTTTTTCCTGTTTTCCATTATTTATCCTATTTTCCTTCTATTTTTCCTAGTTGTTCCTATTTGTACTTACTTTTCCCTATTTTTCCCCTATTTTTACTTTTTATTCATATTTTTTCTGTTTTTTGTTTTTCATTTCTCTTATTGCACTATTTTCCTATTTCTTCCAATTGTTCCTGTTTTTCAGTGCTTTTTTATGTTTTTCTCTATTTGTCAATAATATTATCTATTTTTTTCTATTTTTATTATTTTTTCTTTTCATTCCCTATTTTTTACTACTTTCCCATATAAGTCCCTATTTTGTTATATATATCTCTAATGTTCCTATTTTATTTATCTTTTTATAATGTTTTTTTACAATCACTATACAAAACACGCTTATCTCTACAAATTTTTATACGCAAAGCAGGCCTTTTCTTAATTTGTTTGATATCCGTTGGAAAAGTAATAATTTAGAGTACGAAAAGTACACTCTATGGCACTTTTCCCCACGGAAATGTCAAACCCAGCTATGACTTGTCAAGTTTTTTTGACAAGTTACTGTTTTTCTTTTATTAATAAATGTTGTAGAAAAAATATTATGTACGACTTGTACGGAAAGCACTTTTCCCACTCGCTAGATTTGGGGCACTCACCTTACGGCTCGTGCCACAAACTTCTTAGCTCGTGGGAAAATTGACGCTCTGCGCATTTGTTGTATAAACTACCATTTCCTATTATTTCCAATTTGTCCCTAGTTTTTCACGTTTTTTTCCTATTTTCACTATTTTTTCCTATTTTACTCAAATTTTCTTATTTGCTCTATTTTTCATTATTTTTCCTCATTTTAGCCATTTTTTCGATTTTTTCTATTTTTTCCTATTTTCCATTTTTTTATCCTACTTGTACTTATTTTCCCCAACTTTCATTATTTTTCCCTATTTTTTCTATTTATTCATATTTTTCCTGTTTGTCATAATTGTTTTTATCCCTATTATTTTCTCTTATCTCCTTTTTTCCATTTCTTTCCTATTTTTGACTACTTTTCTCATTTTTCCCTATATTTCCTAAATTTCCCTATTTTGTTCTATTTTTCCCTTTTTCTATATTTATCTCTATTTGTCCATGTTTTTCTTTATTTTACTATATTATTTATTATTTTTTATAAAATACCCTTTTTCCCATTTTTCCTTGTTTTCTCTACTTTCCTCCATTTTCTCCATTTTCTATGTTTTTTTACATTTTTTCTATTCTTCTCTACTTTCCCTATTTTTTCCTATTTACCCTATTTTACCGTATATTTTCCTATTCTTCCCTATTTTTTCCTACTACTATTACCCGCTCGAGCAAGTGCGTCAACATTTATACTTATTCTATGTAAGCCAGTTTTTCAACATTTTCTACCCCTTAAAATCAAAATTTCGTAAAATCCTTTCTTGATTGGTGTCCATTTTCTCAAAATTGCATGTATCTGGGTTCAGTAGATTTTGCTGTGCGTTGATTCTATGTCAGTCAGTCAATTAGCCAGGACTTTGCCCCTTATACAGCGTGTTTCATTGGGAAACGGAAATACTTAAAACTCGAATAGAGGTCACCGAGGCGGTTCTAGATATACCACATTTATTGGCTCTGGCGGCCTTTGTAACCGAGAGACAGGGTGTTTTATCGATTTTGCTAATTTATTCCTGGGGCCATAATTGTCGAATCGCCCTGTACATTTCTTTGATATTCGGTACACATGTTATTTATTCAGAAGCCAAATGAGCCAGTTACTAATCACAAGAAAAATCCAGGTCCGGATTAACAAAAAAATAGAAAGCAATTGAGACCTTGAGACAACACCCTGTATATTGAAATTTACAAAATATATTTGCATATTTGAAAAGAGCGTAAAAAACTAAATTAAAAAGTGCACTTTAAATTTTTGCGCAGACAATTTAACCACTTAAATTTTGAACTTAAAGTGAAGTTTTTAAGAATTTAGACACTAAAAAGTGGTTATTATTAACTTTTAATAATAAATTATTAAAACTATTGAATCCATACTCATTTTAAAATTACTAAATAATTATTAACTACGTTGGTTTCCATTTTTATAGCTGTAGATCAATCCAGTTTGTATTTTCCAGGTCCCCACTTGTCATTTTTGCACAGGTTTTTAAACGCCCTGTATGCATGTATTAAAAATTGAGAAGAATTAAATCGAAATTTAATAAAACCAAGATTATACATTAAAATATTTCGGAGTGATTTTCTGATTAAATTTGGATTTTTTCTCTGTATTTCCCGCATGCTTCTTCTATAGACCAAAAGGGAGGACATTTTGAGCAATTGTTATAGTTTGTACCTTTTTAATTTAGTATAATAGTTTTGTTAAATTATTGTATTTTAAAACAATGAAAATATTTTAGCTGGAATGAAATCGACTTAATTTTTATCAATTCTTTTACAAAAACATAACACAATACCAAATTTTAATACATGTATACAGGGCGTTTAAAAAACTGTTCAAAAATGACAAGTAGGGACCTGGAAAATACAAACTGGATTGATCTACAGCTATAAAAAGGGAAACCAACGTAGTTAATAATTATTTAGTAATTTTAAAATGAGTATGGATTCAATAGTTTTAATAATTTATTATTAAAAGTTAATAATAACCACTTTTTAGTCTCTAAGTTCTTAAAAACTTCACTTAAGTTCAAAATTTGATTAATTAGTTAAATTGTCTGCGCAAAAATTTAAAGCGCACTTTTTAATTTAGTTTTTTACGCTCTTTTCAAATATGCAAATAGATTTTGTAAATTTCAATATACAGGGCGTTGTTTCAAGGTCACAATTACTTGCTATTTTTTTGTTAATCCGGACCTGAATTTTTCTTGTGATTAGTAACTAGCTCATTTGGTTTCTGAATAAGTAACATGTGCACAAAATATCAAAGAAATGTACGGGGTGATTCGACAGTTATGGCCCCAGGAATAAATTAGCAAAATCGATAAAACACCCTGTATCTCGGTTACAAAGGCCACCAGAGCCAACAAATGTAGTATATCTAGAACCGCCTCGATGACCTCTATTCGCGTTTTAAGTATTTCCGTTTCCCAATGAAACACCCTGTATTATAGACATATTGAAAATTGAAGTTTTCCAATAATCTTGTTTTCAAATTTTTCAATTTTTTTTTTCAACGATATGAATATCAATCGAAGCATCTTGACTTGCGTAACACCTTAAAAGAAATCAGTATCAACAAAGCTTTCCCTATCGAGATATCTTTCACTTAGTAGGCGGGCCCAGGATTCTCGGACCCAAAATAGCTCATCTTCTGATAGAACCTGACAGACAGATTTTTTTTTTTGGCAAAAAATCAATTTCTCCCATATATGTAATACTCCTATATCGCCAGCTTGAGGGAGAAGTGTGTCGCCGATAATATAATGTAGACGATCGTTTCTCTCTCACGCAGTCTCGGATAAGTCATAGGCGTCACAGCTGTACGGAAATTTTTTTTATTGTTATTTTTACATATTTAGCAGAAGATATATTGTAATAAAAACGTATAAATAAAGAAAGTTATGATATATGCATTTATCATTTGTAGAATAATTTTCAAAAATAAAAATCGCAAACGCTTGCTTAACTTTCCTTTATCTCTACGTTCCTTTTTCGCCACGAGACACGACGCAAATGCAATTCACGATGCAGATGCAATTCGCGATGCAGCTATTTACTCAAAATGTATATGACGCATGCGCGTTGGCACCAGATTCCGATCTTGCATCTCCTTCTGTCGGAACGCTTTGTTTCTACAGGCAAAGATAGGGCGTTGGCGATATAGGAGTATTACATATATGATTTCTCCGCGTTTCATTACATTTTAACTCATTTCAATACTACGGTTTGCCCTACTTGACCAACGGTGAAGTATGGGTGGGCCATAGTAATACAAATATTATTTTTAACACTAATGTCGCCCTTGAAGACCTTATACTGGCCTTATTTAATTTAAAAACTAATGCTTAAGGTAGTGCAAGACTCGCCCTGATCGCTGTGCAAGCAGAGTCAGGTGTATATCAGCTAAATCCTTCTCGGTAATTTGTCCTGGTATTGTGTTTATTTCTTGTACCTTGCTGTAGGAGTAGAATTACTTCTTTTCAGGGATACAGTGGGTGGATGTTAATCTGAAAAGAAGTGTTATTAGAAAACTTAACATATTTGATTATTACGATATTTCATTGATACTTACGAGCTCAGAGATAGTGGCGTCCATGGGCGTCGAAAGGGGATAAGCTCATCTGATGCATTATCCATGAGATCCAAGAGCTCGTCCGGAAGATCTTTTGCTTCATGTAGAATCCTCAGATTCGGTTGAGGGAATTTCTTGAGGGTTCTTCTGGGAATTGTTCGTCAATTCGTATCAACTGTTCATTTGGTCCAGAGTGTCGATGTCGTAGGTATTAGAGCTGTGATGGCGTGCAAGAAAGGAGGAGGGAGGGTGGAGAAGTTCGCGATAAAGGCACATAAAAAACACTTTATACCAAATTTTGTCTTGATTTGTCAAACAGTTCGGCAGCTATCGTGCAAGATTACGCACAGGCAGACACACAAACAGACACACAGATAGACTTGACTTTGGAAATTGTCTAAATCTTTTCGTGCAACATCAAAATAAATATTTTCGTCCAAATCTCTTTTTTTTTCTCGACAATATTTTCCTTCGATAAAACCGGAAAAGTTAAAATATTTAATATTAATTTATAGTAACATTTTGAATTTTTTTTGTTTCGAAAAGATCGAGAAAATAAATGAAGAACAATTTCAAAATAATAGATTATGTTTTGACAATTAAAAGATTATGTAAAAAACTTGTAATGTCATTTGAGACATTTAGGTTATTTTTTAAGACTAAAAGATATTCGTTTCCTTGGGTTACTTTAAGAAATAATTTATTTTATGGAAATAAACACATAGTCACAGACTTAACCCTGGAAATAGTCTCCATTTGCTCGTTCACAATACTTTCCCTTTATGGGGTCGGGAATGTAAAAATGACATATGTGTATGTAAAAAGACTGATTTCGAATCATCTCAAGTAGAAGATTGTCAAAGGAGCACAGAATATTTCAATGATCGCTATAAATAGTGTTAGAATAATTGCCAATATTTAAAAGCAAATAATAATTTTTCTGTAAGAATATAATAAGAGAGTGAGAATAAATTGAAAATAATTCGACAGAGTTTAGAAAACTTGTTGCCAAATGGCAACAAGTTTGAGAAAATGACTGGAGAATTGTTATCTAATTTATCGAACTCTCATGTGGTTTTCGATAGATTATTTTTTGACGTTATGACAGACGCGTCAGATGAAGAAAATACGTTGTCATGTGGTTGTCATTCAATAAAAACAATGTATATTTAATTATTCTCGCTGAAATAATGTAAGTAGATTATTCCCACTAAAATAATGTTTTGATTGGCTGGAAAGTACATGAATTACTGAAATTGAAAATTTCTATTGGTTTCGAGAAACATCAAAAAATAATCAGGAAAAAAAATGTATAATGTGAATATATTAATAAAAAAAAATATTTGTACAAATAATAAAATAATTGTGTTACTTAATGATCATGTCAAATAGTTGAAAAAGGTATGTTCATAAATAAATTGTTTTTCTATCTCTTATTATTACCAAACAGTACAAATTAAAAAAAAATATTCATACATGAGCAAAAACACTTAAAATCGCATTTAATTAGTGTGTTGCTATATACCAGAGTGTAAGTAGGTATTCAGTCATAAAAATAGTAAGGCTAACAGAACAATGATCATAAAATAGCCGTAATTTTTTAAATTTATAATTAGTTACAAGAAAACATAAAAATTTCATAAATTACAGTATTGGTTTTAGAAATAATAATTAAACAATACTTAAAATTGTTCAGTAGCGCCGAAAAACTATTATAACGATGGAAAATAGTCACTTTGCGTAACTTCAGGGCATACTGTAGAATAATTTAAATAACTTTAACAAGGCTTTAATGAACTAAATGACAATAAGATATCTTTGACAATGACAAATAAACGACTACTAAGCCAGATCAAAAGTTAGTTGTAATAAAGTTACTTGTTTCCGTAATGATTAAAATATATAAATAAAATAGCGCACAACACTAGAGTAGAATTAACTTAAATTATGAGAGAAGCTTCTAATAATAAGCCAGCCGTACCATTTGAACCTCCGCCAGACAGATGGAGACACTCTCGTTTGTGCTTCTTAGTCGCCGAAGTTCATATCGAGTAGGGCAATTCAAACCGTTGTCGGCACCTGCAGTGGCAGCCCGAGGTACGAGTTGCTGTAGCCGTTCCAATTGGAGTAGCAGTGGCCGTGCGACCGTTAGAGATAGGTCAAGTTGAAGCCAAGTTCGATTATAACCGGAGTCCAGAACCGTCATCGACCGCCACACCAGCCCGGAATACGTGCCTGTACTATCCGAGAAAAGAACCGTTGCACACCTTTTTCTTCGCCAGAATTTTGATAACAATAAAAGTTTTATTTATTGAATTTTATTTATTTTTAAGTTTTAACATCCCAGCAGCTAATACCCAGGTACTCAAACCCAGTATGGCAAGTAAAGACCGCCCTTCTGGCCACTAAGGGTCCTGTCGATACCATACAACCCCTAGAGTATTTCTTTCTCTGCTGAAGCTGCCTGTGCAGTGGCCTTCACACTATAAACGGAAGGTAGCGCCCGATACAATCCGAAACCTGGACTAAGTCGCCAAAGTGACCCGTAACGCCCGAAGTGCGTTACATAGTATAGAACGAGGCTACAGAACATAGTCTTCTAAGAATCCTGGCTGCTTTCTAATTCGTATGGAAACTCTTGTATAATTTTCACATGATGAGCCCTGCTGAATCCTAGATTTTTAAGAATTGGGTCGGGTTCTGTGACTAGATTCTAGAACGGAAGTAGAACCACAATTTTCAGTTGATTCATTAACATCATTTTCCTGGAGTGGAGCCAAATGCCTTAGAGACACGTTAGTTTCCCTACCATCAGGTGAACGAACATGGGCATAATGGGGATAAGCTTCCAAAAGGTCTACCTCTACTACTACAGGGTCATATTTGTTTGCTCTATTAAAACTACGGTGATGACATCCAAGAGGGAAGTGATGTTCCATACGTTGAGCGTCTACGATGACTAAATATTCTCTTGTGGGGGTGGCGTTTGTTGCAATACAAAGCAAAGATTTAATTGCGTGCAGTGACTCCGGAAGTACTTGTTCCTACTCTCTTATATTCAAATTTTGAGTTTTAAGTGCAAGTTTAACACTTTTCCATATAATACCATTATATCGCTCACACTGTCCATTCCCGCGAGGGTTATAAGAAGTAGTTCTACTCGAAGCTATTTCATGAGAATCAAGAAATGTTTTGATTTCTCCTGACATAAAAGATGAACCTTGATCAGAATGTATATAAGATGGTGTACCAAAAGTAAAAAATAATTCCTTGAGATGTTTAACGACTTCAATAGATGTAGTAGTAGAGCAAGGAAAAGCAAACGAAAATCTAGAAAATTCATCTAAAATTGTCAGCATATGTTCTTGTACAAGTCAGAAGAGGACCTTTAAAATCTATGTTAAGTCTCTTAAAGGGTGATGTCGATTTGACTAAAGTGCCATGAAATTTAAAAAAACGGGGCTTAATCTCAGACCAAAACTTACAAGATACTGTCATTTGAAAAACTTCATTTAAAGAAATTATAATATTCTTCGACTTTAACTAATAATATATACGAGTAGGGTGACATAATAAAGCATGCATTTCGTACAAATTTGGTTCAGTATTTAAAGAATAGCAGACCCGAGAAAATGCATCAGCTGTCCTATTCTGGATTCCGGGATGAAAAACAATTTCATATTTGAAAGGAAACAGTTCGAGATACCACCTTAATATTCTATGATTTTTAATTTTTCCTCGAGATTTATTATCAAACATGAAAGATACACTTCATTGATCGGTGATGAGTTGGAATGGTCTACTTATTAACAAATGCCTCCATTTGCCAATAGCTTCCACTACGGCATACGCTTTCTCTTAACTGATGAATGGCTTTTTTCACTGCCAGTGAGAGTTCTTGAAAAGAAAGCTACTGGTCTGCCAGATTGTGAGAACAGCAGTTTCTACAATAAGTAGATCTGAGTTATTTACTGATGTTAACACAGCAGAAGCTAAATCTTGTTTTAAAGTATTAAATGAATAAATTTTTTTCTGAAAAACGTGGTATCCACTGGGGGTAGTGGGCAAATAACCCAAGAACTCTATGTAAAGCTGGAAGGTTCTGGGGTTCTAGAAGTGTTAAGAGAGAATGTAATCCATTTGGATCTGGTTTAATAGTTATATTTTCAATAGTATGGCCTAAAAGGTCTATGCTATTTGTAGAAAAAGTTGATTTCGTTTCATTACTAGTAAGATTATACTTTTTGGCCACATTTAAGAATCTTTGCAAATTTTTATCATGGCCATCCTGGGACAACCGGCAAACCATGATATCATCTAAATAACCGAAAGTATCCTTCAGTTCCTCAAGACGTATTATGCTATACGATGGAAAGCAGCAACACTATTTGTAACGCCAAACGGAATCCGGGTAAATTGATATAATCGGCCAAACGCTTCAAAAGCCGTAAATGGTTTGTCGCTCTCTTTAATAGCTATTTGATGATAGGAACTACGTAGGTCAATAGCACTAAATACTTTATATTTTGCTCCCCGTTAAACGATCTCGTCTACCATAGGTAGAGAAAAAGCATCTAAAAATGTGTATTTATTCACAGATTATGAATAATCCACTACTATTCTTTTCTTGTGATGTTCGTTCGAAGTTACTAAAATCTGGGCTATCCAAGGAGTTCGGCTTTCTGCAATTATCTTTTCTTTTAATAGATTAGCAATTTCAGATTCAATAAATTTCTCATCCGTTTGAGAATATCTTCTAGATTTTGTTACGATGGGCTGACAATTTGGATGCATATTTTCAAAAAGAGAAGCATCTAAAAATTTAGCAGCAACCAGACTGGAAATTCGAATTGGTGACTTATGATCCCCAAAATATAATTCTAAGAAAGAGTGTTGATTTAGCAAATCGTGACCCATTATTACATCAGAATATAAGTTGTCAAGTACTAGGAATCTAATGTTGCTATAGGAGTGTTCTTTAATTTTAAAATTAAGCAATATTTATTAATTTTAGAAGTCAAGGATTATGACGCCATTGAGACATTTCCGGTATATGATTCTGTAGGAATATTCCTTGCTCTAATTAAATTTGTATTAATGAATCTTTCTAAACTCCAAATGTCTATCAAAGCATCCGTAGGTAGGAGTATCATTGATTAAAATTTTAAGGGTTGATTTAGCTAGACTTGGGTGGAAGGCTGCTACTACAGATGATGAAACTGAATCGTGTGACGATTATAACTCTATAGCAGAAGAAGTAGTGGAATTCTGAGATTGATTGTAATTTAATGACTGACATGCGACGGCCCAATGACCCTTCTTACGACAACAAAAACAAGTCGAGTTTCGAGCAGGACACTTATCTCTACTATGCCATTTGTTTCTACAAAAGTAACATTTTTGATTTGCTTTGAAATTCGGATGCGATGCGCTTAGCTGAGAAAGTTCATTATGTTGTGCATTTGGGAATCTAAAGGGAGTAAACAGAAGATGAAAAAGTGGTGGGGACTTCGTAAGTCCTAGCTTGAACCCGAGCAGCTTCTAGTGATTTAGCTTGGTCATATGCTTGCTTACGAGTTAATGTTTTATTTTCTAGTAATATTTGTCTAATTGCTGGTGCTGATAGGCCTCAGTCTAGCATATAGTTCATTTACTTCGTTCAGATGTTTTTCAACGTGCTTACGGCTGATTCGTTAGTAGAGCATTCACTAATTTGTTCATATATACATGAAGATATATAATTTACTTGCCTTCACTTTTTCTAGTTGTAAATTTCCTGTTGGAAGTTCCGTGATATCAAGAAAATTCTGAAATGTTTGAAACTAATATTTCCATTTTTGAGACGCCGTTGGAGAACTATCTGGAGCGGTAAGAAAACTATTATTGATGTTGGTGATTATTGTATCGATAAATCTATCGAAATTGTTATGTTAAGTTATCGGTCACCTAAAAGCCGCATGATATTTTTTTTAACAATTTATTTGTTATTTTAGATTCATACTGCCAGCCCACAAAAAATGTTATACAGAATGGCGGCTTCAATTTCCCGCAGGCAGCAAGGCTCCAAAGAGCCCTTTAAAAGATCCACACCGTAGTATCGGAGCACAAACCAAAGAGGATGGCACGAAAACTGCAAACCTTGAAGAGAGCGTCAAACTTCTGTTATCAAAGCACTTCCCTGACTCAATCACCACAAATGTGGTTGAATAAACAGATGAAGAACACAACCGATCCATCTGCGATTGGCAAATTGTCAAACACATTGTAGATGAGGACAAAATTAGGTGTACAATTTCCAGCTTCTCCATATTCAAATCGCCAGGACCTGACGGTATTTATCCAGCACTACTTCAGTGGGGCCTGGATGAACTCATAGTGCACCTGGTGGGAATATTCAGATCCGCCTTGAATCTGAGATATATCCCCACAAAATGGAGAGAAGTAAAAGTTGTCTTTATACCAAAACCTGGAAGGATGGATCATTCCATTCCAAATGCATACCAACAAATTAACTTAACATCATTTTTCATTACGATAATAGAAAGGCTATGCGAAAGGTTCATGAGAGATGTTGTAATTACTACAATACCATTACATCCCAATCAACATGCATACACCACAGGAAAATCTACAGATTCAGCTATCCATCTAGTGGCCGACTAAATAGAAAGATCGCTGAATAATAGAGTCCGCCTTGGGTGTTTTCATAGACATAGAAGGTGCTTAAGACATGACCAACTTTAATAAAATAATACACTCATTAACCAATAGAAATGTTCCACAAATGGTTTATGAATGGATACACAACATGCTCTCAAAACGAGCAGTTAACATAAGTGTAGAAGATGTAACCAAACGTTGGTTGGGATTGGATGTACACAGGGAGGGGTGCTATCACCTCTACTATGGAACATGGTCTTGGACACTCTCATCAGCCGCCTCAACGACGACTATCACTACACAATAGCATACGCGGATGACTTAGTCGTCCTGTCAACAGGAAAATTCGAGAACACACTCTGCGAAAGAATGCAAGTAGCCCTCAGAATAATCAGAAGATGTCAGAAATAGTTCTTTTTACAAGAAAAAGGAAGATACTGAAACTAAAACCTCCAGAACTTCTTACAAAACAAAACTAAACTTTCCAACAGAGGTGAAGTACCTAGGTCTCACCTTTGACGGCAACTTAACCTGGAACTCACACCTAGAAAACAAAGTCAAAAAAGCATACATTGCTTATGAACAATGCCGTCAAACTGTGGGGCGCCTGGGGTTTTTCCCCCAGAGTCTTCTCATGGACGTACACGGCTATCATAAGACCTATGCTAACATATGGTGCGGTCGTCTGGGGACCAAAAACCCAACAACAGACAACTGCCCGCAAACTAAAACTTTAAAGAAGATAACTGGAGCCATGAAAACAACACAAACGAAAGCGATGGAAGTCATCCTCAGTCTCACCTCCTTGATATTTATATCAGAGAGGTCGCGTTGACGACTCTGATAAGACTCCGCTCAGTTGGAATCGAACCTGACGTAGGATCTGAAGAGGTAAGACGTCGCATCTGGCGGATGGCACTTGACACGCTTCCACTGCTACAAGTGAACATGGACTCTATCTCAGCGGGATATGCTATTCACAGTCCCTACAAAAGTATCACAAAATATACCGAAGAGCAGGTACGATTCATATCTACACCGATGGCTCCGAAGCAAAACAAGTTTCAACGTGCGGGATATACTCCAAATCCATAAAACCTAAACATTAAATGGGCTATGGGAAAAAGTGCCAGCGTAGCTTAACCGGAGCTCACTGGCATCCTAATAGCAGCAAAAGAAATCAGCAGAAATAACACCACTGGTAGAAATATGGTCATCTATACAGATAGCAGACAAACACTACTCATCTTGGATAGGCCACGAATTTGCTCAGGGTCAGTACTAGAATGTCACTAAGCACTGGTCGAAGCATCCATCAACAATGTGGTCACCCTAAAATGGACCAAAGACCAAGGTAAACGTTTCGCTGACTCATTGGCCAGGAAGGCAGCCAACCAAATTCTGTATGGTCCTGGCTCCTTCATTTTTCAAACGACATCGTTCGTGATGAACCTAATTAAGAATCACTCCCTTGTAAAATTCAAGGAACGATGGGATGAAACAAGAATCTGCAGAGTTGCTAGGGACTTCGTATGTTATCCTGACAACACAGCAGCCAACAAATACTTGGCCATAACTAGGCTGAATCTGCGATTTTCAACCGGCATTCTGACTGGTCATTATCCAGTACGAAAACACCTCAACAACCTGGGGCTGTCAGACATCGCACTCTGCAGGGGATGTGAATAAGAAGACGAGACAATCGAGCACATCCTTTATGACTGACACTTTCGTCAATTAGGAAAACTGTGTTCGGCGAGTATTGGCTGACACCGGCCAACATAAGAGAGGTAACTCTTGGTGATCTTGTCAACTACATTAAAACTGTAGGCTGGCTGACGAGCTAAGTCCTCACTTACTAAAGAGGATGCACAATGGGTCTAATGAGTTCTAAGTGCTAAGGGACAGCCCACTGTGGAGCGACCACCCTCCCCACCTTACAGATAGAGATATGGCGACTTTAATATAAAATCAATGACAAAGGGAGAGTCATTTTCTTTTCAAGAATCGTTAGCTTCTTATAATTTACAGCCGAATATCAATGAACCCACGTGCATATCTGGTACCACTGAGAGTATATTGGATCAGGTATATACAAACTTCTCTAATATGAAAAGTCTGGTAAGTTGAAACACAATTTCTAGATACAAAATGGTATTTTTTTGTACGAACCTGAATGTAGGGGCACGTAAAGAAAATTTTGTTTGGAGGAGACTTTGCAATATGACAAGCATGAGAAGTTTTACAAATGATCTTAACAAAGAAAATTAGGATAGTGTTTATGAAGCCAAAACTAATGAAGATAAGTTCTTATTTTTCGTTATATATTACTTTACTATTTTGATAAAAATTGTCCATTGAGCCTTAAAATAATAACAGAAAGAAATGGCAGAGTGGATAAATTCTGAAGTCAAAAAATTTAAAAATATTTATTTTCTGTACAAAAATAATCCGAACTTAGCTATTGACTAGAATACAGAAATAAAACACAGCATATACTTGTCAACGAAATAAATAAAATAAAATACATAATGCATCTAACATAAGAGAGATTACTGGAAAAGATCAGCCTCAAAATAATATCGTTTTAAATGTAGACAACAATCTTATTACAAATCCAAGTAAAATTGCTAATGAATTTAATAATTTTTTTAAGAAATTCCCTATAAAACTATAATTTAAATCCCTTCATGCTATTCTGATGTAAAATTCTTACAAAATACACACAGAGTATGTTCTATGTTCTTATCTCACGTAACGGAAAATGATGTGTCAATAATTAAAAAACATTATTTAAAAAATAAAAACACATTCAATAACTTGTAAACTAATTATTTCTTTAATTGTAGAACAAAAACTAGTGGGTGCTTCCGACAGATAATCCAAACCCTTATACCAAATTTCAGCTCAATCGGATTAAACGTGTGGCCTCTAGCGTGGTAGAATACACACAGACAGACAGACAGACTTCCATTTAGAAATGGTCTTAATCATCTCGGGTGACCTCAAAATGGATATTTACATCTTTATTTCGAACATTTTTTTTAGCTCGTTCACAATACTTTCCCTTCTCAGAGGTGGGTCGGGAATGTAAAAATAGTATGCTGCAAAATATAGTTATAGTAATATTGTTTTCGCCAAAATACTAAATTAATGATTTGCAAAATATAGTTACCGATTAGCTTAGCTAGATAAATTCTTTTTTTACTACGAACCTAAGTAATCACCATTATTTACCCCATTTCTTTAATGAGAAGTAATATTTCTCTCCCTGCGTAAATAATGAATGATAATAAAAAAAACCACATAGTTAATTGTACAGTTGTGAAAAATCATGTATATTTCTACATGTTCTTTATTCATTGATCTAACATTGGTGTTTGTGTATCAGTGTCGTAAAAAAATCCATATACCTGCTATACCTCGGTTGATAAGGTCATTATTGACCTAGCACATTATAATAGAACAAAAGTGTCTGAATTTGAAGGCTAGTCGACTGGTTCTTTGTACCCAAAGATATAAGGGTCGGTAATAATAAATAAAAATCATTTTTTTCTCCAGCTCATATTTTTAATAGAAAAAAATTGCAATGAACTTTTTTGTTTAAGATCGCTTTATTCGCCGTCTGATAATATTAGCACAGTAGATATATTCTATCAGTATGGATACTCACAGGCGGTCCGTTGGATCTTTTTTAGGCACAGAAATTTAACCTTGACGCTATTTTGCTCGTACTGTTTTTCAGTGTTGTCAAATTTAGGACAATTGTGCCAAAAGTGACACCAGCGGAAACACTATCGAAAAATAGACACAACGAACACTATTTATTTTTATATTATTTTGTTTTATTAATGAATATATTTCTTCAACTAAGTATGTCCAAAAAATAATTTCAAAAAAAACTCACAAATTTGAGAAATTCGCACCATCTATGGGTCGAACATTAAATGCAAGTTACTATAGTCAAATGGAATCTGATGTTTTTGACGTCACAAACCACGCCTCTTTTAGATGTAATATTTTAAGATGAAAATTTTAAAAATTCAGATTTGAATATAGAATATATATGTACTATGTGTGAATGGTCCTCGTTTTTTGTTCGTTAATTAACGAATATAAATATTGATGAATTTAATGGTGAAAAGTAGATTTTGTAAGAAGATTATTTTATGGAAAAATAGTATAGTATTACAAGGTGCACCAAAATTGTCGAGCAATACTTCTAGGGGTGATAGAACACCTAAAAATAAGTAATGTTTGTCAAATGAACCTATGTCGAAAACCGCCTAATAAGGGTGCGACAACCCCTAGACAGTCCTTAACGATAACTGGTTTTTCATGAATATCTTTTAAGAGGAGTACCATACAATATTCAAATTTTAGGTAGTACTAAGATATGCTATTTACGTATTTTGTCGTAATTCTTCGAATTCACTAAGGGTAGTTTTCAATAAGTGAGTTACCATTTTTTAAATATATTTTTTTTGTTCTCAACTGTTTTGGAAAATTCATATTAAAATGATATTGAACAAAGGTACTCTTGATATATCATCCAAAAATCAATTGTTTTTGTGTAATTTGAGTTCAAAGATATGCGTGTAACACAAGTAATTAAATAATCACAACTTCCTTAGGTGCAAAACAATCACTACATATTAATAGTATCGGCTTTGCATCTAAGTAGTCTGTAATTATTTAATATTTCTTACATCAAGAAAAACTTCCGAAAGTATTATTTAAATACGCATTTTCCAATATAGTTGATAACAAAAAAAAATGTCTAAAAAAGGTAACTCGCCCCTTGAAAACTACCCTTAATGAATTCAAAGAATCAAGACAAAATACGTAAATAGCGTATCTTAGTACCCTTAAATACTACCTAAAATTTGAATTTTGTATGGTATCCCTCTCGAAAGATATTCATGGAAAACCAGTATCCTTAAGTAGGCGGTTTTGGATATAGGTTCATTTGACAAACATTACTTACTTTTAGATGTTCTATCACCCCTAAAAGTATTGCTCGACAATTTTGGTCCACCTTGTATAACAAGGGACTAAAGTGCATCTTTTAATCTCGATGGTGAAAATTGTTTCCCGAGCGCAATAAGAACTATTTGCAAAATTTGTCTTATACGGATATATTATAAAAATTATGACAGAAGACTGCAACTTTGTTCTATTTAAGATATTTTAGATTCTTCGTGGTTTTTAATGAACAATATAATTCCAACAAAATCGTAAATCGACGATCTCATAAAATGTTGTTGGAGAAAAGAAAATTGAATACTGTACTAACGAAAATTGTCTCCTATACTTCTTTATGAAATTATTTGACAATTCTCAACGACATTAGAATAAACAAATAACCTAAAAAACTTCAGTCCCTTGAGATTCAAAATTTTAGTTCCAACGGATTAAAAGTGGCACTTTTTTCCCGCAAATGCAGGACTAAAGTACCAGTTTCACTCCCCGCGGTGTAGAAACATTATTTTTTAAGAAATTAAAAGCTAATGGTAAATTATTAATATTGATTATCATTTAGTGGTAAACAGTAATAATAATAAAATATATATTTGTAAATATATTAGCTACTAACGTACTATGGAAGTTTGCAATTAAAACTACCCACATTTATGTCTAGTATTTATTCAATATTTAGTAGAACAAAATTAAATACGCATTCATTTTTAAATTCATTACTAAATCTTCTACCACTGGGATTTTTTTGACTTTGCGTTATTTAAATGTTTATAAAATTAGCAAGACTTTGAGAATGACAAAATTTACAACTCAATTTGTCCTGAAAGTTTGCTACTTTATTGCATTAGTTTATATTTGTCTGAAGATACTGTTTTCCGCAAAACTTCTTTCTTTGTAGTTCGGGATGACAATTTCCGAAGAGTCTGCGTTGAATTTGGAGATGTAAGATCATCTTCGTCCTTAAATATATCTTCTTGACCTAAATAAAAATAATAAACCTTAATTATTCAAAGAATCCTTCAGTTTCGGTTAACTCAAAATATAACTTATTAATAGGTACAATAAATTACCTGTGTGGCAATGACAATATTTTGCAGGATATTAATTGCAGGAACAGAAGAGATATTAGTGAAATTTGACATCTGTAATCTTAAAAACAAAACGGTATACATGTGTTGCCAATGGGCAGATGATCTATTGATGAAAAGATTCCATACATTCTGGACAGGCACTCTTCTGACACTGCTTGCATCTGTATATTGTTCTGCACTTGCAATTTTTGTCATGACATCGTGTTGGATTTTTGTAGTCCATTTTCATTGATTAGTGCCCCACTCCATTCAAGCGCACTTCAGGTGCAACTTTAGTTCAAGTCTTTTTCTTTTTTGGAGAAGAATTTTCTGTTGAGGGTCGTCATCGTTTTCTTGCATTTCCATTCAGTTCAATTATAGTCGAAGCGATAGATGCTTTGAATTCCAAAAGAGACATCCTAGATGATTTGACTTGAATAGTAAACAAGCATTTATTATTGATCTATATTGTCAAAATGTGAGCTATTCGTAACTCGAATGTAAAATTCATAGGCAAACATTGGATGTAGAGGTAAAAATGAACGGACATTTTTTCGTAACGCATATATTTCTTTTCTGTCGAAGAACCAGTGCAGTTGGACAGCTGCACGCTGTTTCACAATTTACAAACTGATGAAATTCAAATTTTAACAGGATTTTTAAATTTGTAAGACTTTTCAGTTTTTCTCAACAGCGTCAAACTAAACATCAAACATAATCAACAATATCTCATTTCATGCGTTGCTATACATGAGCGTGAAATCTAAACAATTATTGTTATATTCATAAAGTGAAAAACAATTGTCAGATAGAACTTCTTATTTTTGATGGCATGTGGATAATGAGCAATCATTCTATCTGACAAATCTACACCACCCATGAACCGATTGTACTGAATAACAGCCTGTGGCCTTTGAACTTCATCGTAAGTTTTTGTTTTCCTATCCCATCTCCTGACAGTATTTTGAGGTTCCTTACAAGCGAAATATGAAATTATATGCACAAGGTTGTTGTCCGCCCATCGTAGCACTGAATTATTGTTTTGAGATGTCGTCATGGAACATGAACCTCTACCTTTTTTCTGTACCGTCAGTTTTTCGCACGCTTTGTTGATTCTATTAGCGGTAGGTGATTATTGGTATAGAAGTAAATATATTGTCCAAAAATATTTTGTGATTGAGACCCTTTAATCCTAAACATAGTCTCACAAATGTATCATCAATGACACCTAATACTGATTTATTCTGAAATTTTGTGGACTGGTTCATTTCAAATTTTGATCCATTTGACGAAACTCGTACCCATACTTTGAATCCCCATTTCTTGGGGTTTAGATTTAAAATATTGCTTGCTTCTACTCCTCCCTTTGAACGGAATCATCATTTCATCGAAAACCATATATTTAGTTGGTGTAGCAGCATCAACAAACGTTCTACCTAGTACATCAAGAAAAGGTCATACTTTTATAAATGCGTCATCATTATTCTCAGGAATTTCATCCTTATTTGTGAAGTAAATACCTTTTTATTTCGTCACATCCTTTTAGAGGCACAAAATTGACAATTAGATTTAAACTCAGACCTGGAACGGATAACCAATACATCCGATAAGTAGGTTACTTTATGTATGTCATAATATTATTAATGGCAAAAACTTGTTTCATTTCAGCACCGGTAACTGAAAACGAATGTTTTTCAGACTGAACTGCATAAGGAATGGTTTCCGTAGTAATTATATTAAAAATTTCGTTAGCAAATAGTTTCACAAAGAAGGAAGACAGCGTACCCCCATTTATACTCACTTCATGGTTACCTCGAAAAATTGGTAGATTATTTGTAAATGCATTATCCTTTTCTGAATACCAGATTTCTGTTTTCTCGGTATCTCTCAAGCAGAGGAATATCATCATCATTATATTATTTGGATTTTGTACAGAGGTTAGAATACGTACTTTATCTTTTTTAATGTCCCTTAAGCTAGCAGAGCAAAGTCAGTAGAACACGATTATTATTATTTCATAATTAAGTGTAAATAAAACGCCAATTTAATGAAGTAATTAAAAATTTAACGCTCCTTTAGAAAAGAGAAAAACTATGTTCTGCTAGCTTTATATTAAGCTAGCAGAACGTAGTTTTTTCTTTTCTAAAGGAGAGTTAAATTTTTATTTACTACATGTAGTTTGCGTTTAATTATCTCATTCTTATGATAATAATTACGAAAATATTCTTCGATTTTTGAATCAGTGTTCTGCTAACTTTATGTTAAAGCTAGCAGAACATAGTTTTTTTTCTTTTCTGAAGGAGCGTTAAATTTTTATTTACTACATTTAATTTGCGTTTAATTATCTCATTATTTTGTTATTAATTTCCACATTATTCATCGATTTTTGAATCAGTGTTCTGCTTACTTTATTTTAAAGCTAGCAGAACATAGTTTTTTTCTTGTCTGAAGGAGCGTTAAATTTTTATTTCCTACTTTTAATTTGTGTTTAACTATCTCATTCTTTTGATATTAATTACGAAATTATTCATCGATTTTTAAATTAGTGTTCTGCTAGCTTTATATTAAGCTAGCAGAACATAGTTTTTTTTCTTTTCTAAAGTAGCGTTAAATTTTTAATTTCTACATTAAATTTGCGTTTTATTTACACCTAATTATGAAATAACAATCGTCGTATTCTGCTGACTTTGCTCTGCTAGCTTAAGGGACATTCTTTTTTACTGCCATAAAATAATGGTAACTTATTCGAAAATGAAAATGAAAACAGAATGATTTGTTATATTTCTGCACCACGTGCACAAATGTGTACGGTTATTTTTACGTAATTTACACTGCAGAATACAATAATATTCTTGTTTACATTATACAACATTGACTATTAGATATTTATTCAGTACTCACGGATTTTTGTCGTACAAAGTTATGTAAAATGAGAAAAATACACGACCTCGATTCCTACTCATAACCTCAAAACAACAACACAGAATATAAGAATACGTTGAGATACAAAGCCAAGTGATTTTGATCCCTATTTCACGGTAACTTGAGAGAGGGATTCTAGACGGCCATAACGGTTGTCACTGGGCAGATGAGAACCAAGTTTAAGTACCAATACGATATTTTAAACGAAATTTACACAAGTGCGGTTATGTCCTTGAAGAGGTTGAAAGTGCAAGTTTGCCAAGCCGTATTCATTTACTTGTAATCTTCGATTTATGGTAACGATATTGTATTTTTTAATGAATGTAGGTAGTTTTATTTATTATTTTTAGAATGTTTATTGTACTCATTACTTTTATTTTCATTAGACGACTATTGGAAAACTTTAGAAATGTTGGAAATGAATTTATCACAATAGTTATCTGTTGGTATCATTAGGTGTCTACTAAAAAACTAAACATAAGTTGAAAATTTCTCAACTCCAACTGGCGAATATTCGTGTTTTTTTTTTTAAATAAAAGTCTTTATATCTCTTTCCGGTCATTTAATCTTTTATTCAAAAGCAAAACAAATTTATACCCTGAAAAGCTGACAAAATAATAACCTAATTTGCCTTACAAGCTTACTATTGATTCACGAACCTCACCTGATACTGAACAACTGAACTCTAAACTTGCTGGGAATCTGAGCTGTATTTAGTTAGAACGTTTACTCAAGTGCTCATGACTGACATTTCAGTTAGTACCACTGGTAATTCAATCAAGTTTGTTGGTATTTTTTTTCTACAGTAACTAAGTGTTTAGTTATTGCTGTAACAAAGTTACTTGTTTCCGTAATAATTAAAATATATAAATTAAATCGCGCACGGCACTGGAGTAGAATTAACTTAAAATTATGAGAAAAGCTTCTAATAAAAGGCCACTCGTACCAGTAGAACCTTCGACCGACAGATGGAGACACTCTCGTCTCTGCTTCTTAGACGCCGAAGTTCATATCGAGTAGAACAATTCAAACCGTTTTCGGCAGCTGCAGTGGCAGCCCGAAGTACGAGTTGCTGTAACCGTCCAAATTGAGACAGGTCAAGCTGAAGCCAAGTTCGATTATAACCGGAGTCTAGAACCGTCATCCACGGCTACGCCAGCTCGGAATACGTGTATGTACTATCCGAAAAAAGAACCGTTGCACACCTTTTTCTTCGCCGAAATTTTGCTAATACCCAAGTACTCAAACCGAGTAGGGTAAGTAAAGACCGCCCTTCTGGTCGCCAGTGATTTTGGTCGATACCATAACAACCCCTAGAGTAGTGTCCTTCTCCACTGAAGCTGCCCGTGCAGGGGCCTTCACAATATAAACGGAAGGTGGCGCCCGAGGCAATCCGAAACTTGGACTAAGGCGTCAAAATGAGCCGTAACGACCGAAGTCCGTTACAAATTTGCCGCCCGAGCTGATTATCGAAATTGTGGAAAAAGCCGATTCCGAGGCTAAAGATTAAACCGACCATCCTACAGGGCAGAAACAGCTGCAGAACGCTTCTGGAGGGTGGAATATACCAAAACCTGTCAAAACCTCAGTCCTTTCATTTTGACTAAAGAGAGCTCGAAGCGCTTCCAAACGCGTCCAGAGGCCAAAATACAGCAACATCCGTTAAAAACATCGTTTAATAGGTTTAGGAGACGTGGAATTGATTGGCAATATCCGTTTTCCAATCTGAAAAGCCGTTCTCAAGATACAAGGGTCCAAGCCAGAATTTTGATTTAAAACGAGATCCAGCGAGGAGTTCTAACTTATATCGAGCCTGAGAGACTTCCGAATTCGCAGAAGCACAAATTTTTACCTAATGACCGCTGTTAGACAAATTTTTGTGCGTTGATAGAGAGTTGGAATTGGAGACCGTAATGCTGCCATTGATGGTAGAGGACGCCGTATTTCTAGAAGGCCTAGAGGAAATTCGAGAGTATTATTGAATCGCCGCCGACCGACTCCTGCAGGTCATGCCCGACCTACTACAAGGGATACCAGAAATGTGGTTTAGGAATAACCGACGATAATGGTCCACCTGTCCCATCAATTACCGAATTGACCTAGAGGTCGCCATCAGTAGGAGGACACAGTATCTGAAAGAAATCGACACCTCCATTATCACCGACCTGCAGACGCTTATTCGCTGACATGGAGGCATAACGGCAGATCAAGAACAGAATTGGCTGTACCGAAACCTACATCCAGAGTTTCGACTTCATATCCGCAGAACCGACTTCAGTGACTTGAATGAATTTACCAAAGCCGTTCAAGAATATAAATTACTCCGATCAGAGATCGAATCAGCCCAGGAGTCCATTTTACCTACCACACACCGCATCATTGCAATACCTCCGTACATATCCTCTCCACCTACAACCAGTAATATTGGTCGAGACCAAAACGATCTCTGAAGTATTTTCTTTCTCCACTGAAGCTGCCCGTGCAGTGGCCTTCACACTATAAACGGAAGGTGTACAAGCCGCCAAAGTGACCCGTAACGTTACATTGCTACGACATATTTGTTTCTATATATATTTTTTTTAGGGATTTAGGGATAGCAGCAACAGAATATCAGCAAAACTTATTTTGCTAAATTCACTAAACCTTTGTTTTAATACAGGTACATAAAATAGGTATATAATGAAAACAACAGAATTTTTGTAGAACAGTACCAGTGATGTGGCGATTTTGCACAATAATGTTAATCATTTAATGAAATTACATATAAACGGTATATAGGAGGTTAAGAATTATTTTTAAGCCAGAAAAATACTTAACAACAGTTCATATTTTCTTTTTATTGCATATCTTTTTCTTTTTTTAAAACATCCTACATAAAAGTAATAAAAGTAACGATAAACAACAAAAAACATGGCTCATAGTTTAACTACATTAAAAAAAATTGTTTTTGTATTCTGGCCATTTTATGAGTTAATTAGAGTATAATGGACGCGTGCATAAATTTGCACTTAGTACGTTTTAAACTTAATTACTAATATAAGTCATTTTTTTTTCATTTATAATAGCTGAACGTTATGGGTATGTTAATCAAGACAACAAATTATAATTTCACGGAAAAACAACGAAATATGGTATATTTATTTACAGGGCAAGCATTTAAGAATAAAATGTACATAAACCGAGCTTTTGGAGTAGGATTATTTGCGGGGTCATAAAGTTCAACATTTTCAATTAATATTAAGCAGTCACATTGACTAATGAATAAAGTCATACTTCATATCACGAATAGTATCTATTAATGCACTACGAGTTTAACATGCAGAACGTTTGTCTGGAATATACAAGTTAACCTAAAGTTTCAAAACTATAATCTGCTTTTAAGATGTAAATCTTGAATTTCTGTATTATTAAACAAATAAAATCAAAGTTTGTAACTTTGAGCCACCGCATCAAAGTGATATACCTTCATCAACTAGACTAGACATTTCTGTCCGAATTATTGTACGTATAATGGTTGATTTCCCATGACAAATTGTAGACGGGGATTTCTATAATTAATTAGTCACAAACACACAGTAAATGTAGACAATAATTAACAGATTAACGTTTAAAACGAAAGACACTATTAAATTTACATTTTAATATAAAGGGTGTACCAATAAAAAATTCTAGGATTAATTTTCGATACCACAGTTATTTTTACTCCACAAGATAATTTCTGCAGGTTGTTTTCCAACCCCATGCAAAAATTTTAAAAGTTAAGACTGAATCTCTAAATATTTTAGAAATTGTGGCATCCTTTGGTGAAGGATTGCTCATGGATCACATGGGCACTAGCTCAAAAAATGCTTCTTTTTGTATTTTAACGGGATTATATCTTTTACATATTAATAGTCTTGACCAAATTTAAAAAATTGTATATTTTTGTAATAGAGAAATGAAACTCGTGACACATTCCACCAACACAGTGGCGCGCCCCTGGAAAAAACCAATTAAACAAATAGTTAATAAATTATCACCCTCGGATTCTGTACTATAGGGAGAATTTTGTAAGATATTTTGCTTATTTATTTAGTAATTTTTTGTACTGATTGTTACGGTCATTCCGTCGTCACACGGTTTGTTCGTGCCTTAATCCAAGTTTCGGATTTCCTCGGGTGCCACGTTCCATTTATATTGTGAAGGCTACTTGCACCTGACAGCTTCAGTAATGATCACTCCAGGGGTCGTCGTGGTATCGACTAATGTTTTACTTGCCATAATCAGTTGAGACGGTATCTAGATATTCGCTGCGGGAATGTTAAAGTAAAAACAAAAAGAAGATTCATTAAATAACTGACTTTTATTCATACCAAATCCGGCGAGGTAGAAAGGTGTGCAATTTTCTAGATATCTGACTGGATTATGATAATCGAATTATCGTCGGCGCCAACCGGTCCTCGTTGGGACTACTCGACATTAACTGAATCTGTTTGGGTATATATGGTCCATCTGGTCAGACTTCTTTGTTTGGTGCACTGGCTTGCAGTCGCTTGAGCTCGGCTTTGCTCCTTTCAACTAGACGTCTCTGTAAAGTTCCTTGAACAGGTACTGTAGCTGGATCTGATTTTCATCTCGAACTCGAACTAATGAGACTGAATTGAATCGTAATATACCATAAAATTTCTTGGATATACGAAGCCCGTGCACGAGTGTTTCCATCTGTCGGAAGTAAGTTTATCTGATCGCGCTTGAACTTATATTCGAAGGAAAGTTGCCTTCACTATAGTTTTAACTTAATTTTAATCCAGTATCGTGCGCTATATAACTAATATATTTTAATTATCAAATATTAAGTAAAAGTAATGAAAATAATATGGTTACATAATTAGTCGTAATCCACTAGTCTAGACAAAAAGTCACATAAAAGAAATTAAATTGGAGTTATGGATTCTTGTTTTTTCGTAGGCACCCTAAATAATAATTATTTTAGGAAATAAAGTCTATGGATGAATATTTTTTTTGGTTTTATGGAAATTATTTTAAGGATTGGGTTCATTTTTTTTTAAATGGATAGAGTTCTTCTTTGGTGATATTGCAGCCAAAAATAATGGTTTATTGATTTGGACTAAACAAAATTTTGATGTTTTTACTAGATTAAAGAAGTTTAAGTTAACTTCTAAGCTTATTTGAAATAACGGTAGGAATAAGTTTAATTCGCTTATTTTGTTCATTTATTAAAACACTAAAATGGTTTTTACATATTTTAAATTTGTGTAATGCATATGTCAGGTATAGAATAATATGTAAACCGGGATATATTAAAGAAATCGCTTAAGTTTCACCAATTACTAACCGGCAGTCGATACATACTAATTTTGGTGGTTTATTTTTACTATAACTATACTTTAAATTATTGTGAATCTTCAGTTCATTTGACAACAATATAAGGAGTTTTGCGAAATTTCCTGGAGGACTGAGCGTATAATACTTATTCCATGTATTTTTAATATTAAGGGAGCACACACGGGGGTTTGGAACTATACTGAAGCTAGACAGATTAATATATAGGAGTATACCTTGCAAACAGTACCGTTGCCGGATATGAGCTCTTAATATATAGCCGCCCATGTAGGATAAAAAATCAGATAGTAAAAAAAATTCTCGAGCGCGTCACATTAAGGTAGGGTGAGTTAATTAAATCCTAAAAGGTGTACAGTCCAATAATCTGACGATTTCATTACGACATAAGGAAGTGGAGGAGATATAAATTTATAAAAAAAAACGTTACCTTGAAATACTGGAGCTCGGTTAATTTTTTTTTTTCATTTTGAAGGAAATAATTTATGGATCACGAAAATAATATAATCTGCCGATTTCCACAAGCCGGAGTACTTAAAATCATCAATAAAGTGTGGTGTGTGCAGCTGCTGAGAATTATGTATTTTCCACTCCGCGCCTCTCTTCCCTCTTCTATCTTTAACTATTTTATACCGTCCAAACACTATTTTCTATCACTATAATGCCATCCCAGCTGATCACAACAACGCGTTCGTGTTCATGTATGTACAACGCTTTGATTTGTTTATTGTGTTTTAAAAAAGTTTAATGAATTCTCGAAAGATTCAAATATTCCGTATCATAAATGCTGTAAGGATCTATATTTGCGTTACATTTCTAGAGAAGAGAATTTGAGGATGAAATTGGCGACAAAATCAAGCCAGAAAAAAATGATTCCACGGATGAGTCGGAAAAAACCTTGAGGAGTAAATATTTTAGAGCTTAACGAGACTATGTCTTCTGCCCGTTTTCGGCGATGCTCATCACGATGACCGTGGTTTAAACTCTCTTAGAGTTAACCGCATCCCCTAATAAGGCAAAAACCGCCTCCGAAAGGGGTAAAATGCGGATACGCCATCTCATATCGACAAAACCTGCTTCACCCCCCCCCCCCCGTTTTCGGGGATGTTGGATATAATGGTGAAGATGAATCTTTTCCCCGAAGCAAACTATTCTCTCAAACGATCAATAACTCTTCTCTTATCCGATGCACATTCTAAAACCGGCTATCAACGAGGTAGTTTTCGACCGCATGAGGGGTTAGTTTGTTTCGGGGTGAAGATCGAGCATCACCATCGTGTTCATCATCCTAGAAAACGGAGGATGATACAGGTTTTGTCGGTATCAGAGAGTTTAACCACCGCCATCGGATTCAGCATCTTCCAAATCGGGAGGGAGACATAGTCTCGTTAGGCTCTGAAATATTTACATGTCTGTCTGATTAACATCATATAAACTTTTTTCTTTTTAGTATCGAATCTTTGCAGTCCAATAGGCACCCACAACGCTCTAGTAGATCTCCATTTAGCCAAAAAAAATAGTAAAAAAAATTGAATTCTTTTACTTATTTTTCTATAAATATATGTATCCAGTTTAAAAAAATGTACTTTTTTCGTTGCATGCTATTTTCTCTGCTTTTTAATTGATTAAAAGAAATCATTAAAATTTTTTTTCTAATTCTCAGATTTATGAAATTCCTTCGAATAATCCTCAGATTAATGATCAGCACATCTAGGACATTAAGATGAACCGTATATATCTCAATCTGACGCGCTCAAGTATTTCAAAAGGACGATTTTTTTCTGCATTTTTCAAAAATCATCGAAACTGCGTTACGTCCCAATAGTCAGAATTTTAAATGAAAACTTTCTTTGGGTATACTTGCCACGCCTTAAAAACATCTGACACGCTCGATTAAAGTTTTTTTCCATTTTCAACCCTTCCGTACAGCCACCACCATCGTTCAAACGGTCAGATTAAGCAACCTTCATTATTAAAGATACGTTGGGCGTACATAATATTGTCTGACGCTCTCAGATTTTCCATTTAATGATTTTTTTTTACATTTTTAAAATTCTATAGACGAAACCCACACCATTGGACGGATATACATTATATAACATTTTTTTGTTTTTATCCTCTAAGCTTTGAAATCTAATAGGTCTTCACGACGCTCGAGTAAATCCCCATTGAGCATCGTGGGCTTTCCTACTATAAGTTGATATGCTAAAAATATATCTTTAGACAACGATTTCTAGTTAGATTAATTTTTGTATTAGTTTCTGAAAGGGTTTCTGTTTCAATGAAACATTATATAAAGAATATTTGAATTTCATATACCTATATATGATACAGTTTTAAAGGACCGTCATTCTGAATCATTTATTTCCGTGTAGTTTCCTCTGATAAAATCAATAGGCCTTAATGAGTTGGTCGAATTTACATCAACAGATTCCACAAATTCGGTTGATGAAATTCGCAATAAATGAAGGCAGCATGATAATTTTATCAGCAATTTCTGGGCTTTTTTTCTTCCACCGCGTACACTATTACGGTGTAATCAGAGATAGTAAAATAAACTGATACTCATACTAGACAACTCTTCACAGTTCAAAAATTATCAGAATGCCAACTTAACACACATTTCGCAACACAGAGATGTAAACGGCATATTTGATCAGTCGTGTTAACCAATGTCGTCTTAACACGTGTTAACATGACACGTGTTAAATATGTTTCCATAGCTTTATTTTATAATTCAGATAAATACAACTTATTTTAAAATATTATTAGAAAATTATCATTTTGTTACGTTTTTTTGTGCCACCCTGTATTTTCATTATTACTCTACTCAGTATATTTTATAGTTTCATATTCGCTTGATGTTCCCCTTCTAATTTCCTTGCGTCATGTCCCTTTCTTCTCTTGGTATTCCTATAAAATGCCTTACTCATGTTAATAACCTTCTTTTTCTTTATCTATTGAGTACAATCGATTAACGTTGTATCTTTATATCGCCTGCGTTATCTACTGAAGATTTCTTTTTTCTCTCGCCCTTTATTCTATAGGGTAAGTTTTTATTATATTATATTTTCACTAAAATTCTTTGAAATCATTATTAATTATTTAGGCGCTTTTAACTTTATTTTCAATTCTAATAATACCGGTATATTTTTTTTTATTTAATTAAAAGTTCATACCTTATCATATACTATAAATTATTGATTTCAGTGTGTCTAAATACAAAAAAGAGAATCTAATTTTTAATTTGTTTTTACAGATTGTCTTAAAATTTAATTCATTTTAATTATTTTTGTATTTAGTATTTTGATCTAAAATTCATGTTTTTCATTTTGATATTATCATTGTTTTACATGCTTTTTTCAATAACAGAGACCACGAAATCTGGTAATTTATAAGACTTTAATCTTATATTTACAAGTTTGACGGTCCCAAGAAGACTTTTTCTGGACAAATGAAGACGGGACAGCTTACATCACTAAGAAAAAGCTAAGTTTTTTTTGAAAAGAAAAGAAAAAATCCCTGTTTTATCGTTGAATAAACAAATAAAACATTTCATTTAAGTTTAATTTCCTTAATTCCAAAAAAAGAAACGACGGAGTTTGAAATATATCATAGTTTTTTTGGCTATTGTTTCTAATCACATCAAAAAAAAAATCGGCTGTGTCACCCCAGAACTTTCCCGGCTCGACCGTAGAGAATATGTTATTTATTATTATTATTTTAATTAAAAAATACTAGGCATTACATTAATTTATGGAACACATTAAAAATAGGGAGCCGAGTTGATATTTCAATGTTGATATTGACATAAGCTGCGCATGCGCACGTTGTGTACCACACTGCTACAATTAGGATCTTCTAAAATCATGTGTGAAAACTATTGGGAATTCGGGAAAAATTTTCATACAATAGTTGCAGGGAATTTCATGCTTTACAACTTTTGCACTGAAACATTTTGCACTAAAGAGCATAATTTAAAAAAAATGGAATATCCTAAATGTGTATTTTTCTCTCCATCTATCGGCGAAACTATGAGGAATTCGATAAAAAGTTACACATAAAAGTTAAAGAAAATTTGATGCTTTACAACTTTGGACGAAAAAAATTTGATTTAAAATGCATTGTTTGTCCTCAAAATCAAGACAAACTAGAGAAAACCTACATGCACATTTTTTACGCGCCCTGTAGTGGCGCAACTGTTGGAAATTCTAGAAAAAGTTTCAGACAAGAGTTATAGGGAATTTTATGCTCTAAAACTTTGTACTATAACATTTTGCATTAAAGTGTATTATTTGTCCTCAAAAAATAGAGAAAACATACATGCACATTTTTTATGCGCCCTCTAGTGGCGTAACTATTGGAAATTATGGAAAATGCTTAAGACAATAGTTGTAGGGAATTTTATGCTCTAAATCTTTGTACTACAACATTTTGCACTAAAGTGTATTGTTTGTCCTTAAAATTTAAAAAAATAAAAAATTGTTAGATGTGTATTTAATCAATGTCGGTCTTGAGGACCTTCTACTTTACCAATTTAGACCAAAATCTTATGGTCGCATTCTAGGCAGACACCGACTCTCCATACCAAATTTCAGCTTGATTGGTCAAACGGTTCGGCAGTTATCGTGGAAGATTACACACAGACACACAGACAGACCATGCGCTGGAAATGCTTTCAATCTTCCTCAAAATGGATATTTCCCTCGATATCTCGATTTTTTTTGCTCGTTCACCTTACTTTCCCTTTGATGGGTCCGGGAAAGTAAAATCAACTGACTGGCGTCCAAAAAAATTTTTTTTTTCATTTAATATTTTACTTCAGATATATTTCAAATTCTATTCGTGGAACGAACCCATAATATAATTTAAGCTTAATCACATTAATTATTTTTAACAACTTAAAGTATCGTTTCAATTATTAAAGAAAAACGAGCGTTCATTTTGTAGGATATATAAACGACCTACTTATTCGAGATGTAAGCTGATACTGGTGATTAATTCTCTGTTTTCCCCAAACGCTGGTTAAGCGAAAAAACATTTCCTGATGCACTGACTTAATTTGATTAAATAAAAAACAATATGTAAATTGTTGCAGGTGCATGTAGAAATTAAACGTCGTGGTATTGCACAAATTTGAGAGAATATGTTTTGCCATGTACAAATGGGAATGAGATAATCGTGCTAACGTATGTGACAGCGAATGTTGTGGAATGTTGGGTAGATTTTTCTTTAACATTTTTATTATTAAAAAAAAACACATAGACCAGGAAATTTTAATTACATTATTATTTACCTTCCGGACATCGCGCCTCCTTTTAGTACATTACTCGCGCTGGACCCATATGATAAGATTAGCTATAAAATTAAATTTTGACAATTTATAATAGTTAAAAGGATGTTGTTCTCAGGTAAACAGCTAACGCCATCTACCAATGGGAAGCGGTATCACTTATTACTTGGGAAAAAGATTATACCTATGTAATAACGACAGTACAAACTTGAACCGACAGAGGGCCCATATCTCTAAATGGTAATGAAACCATTAACAAGTTTTAAAATACTTGAATCCTATGCTTCCAGGCCGTATGCCAGACAGCTGTTTGGTCCCTTAAAGACTCATCAGCGGCAATGTGCCCAGACGCATAGAAATCAAATTCTCAACTCCAAAAACACCTGTATAAGGCTGAGTTAAAAGGATGTTGTTCTCAGGTAGACAGCTAACGCCATCTACCAATGGAACAGGGTATCACTTATTACTTGGGAAAAAGATTCCACCCATGTAATAACGCTAGTACAAACTCGAACCGACAGAGGGCCCATATCTCTAAATGGTAAGAAATACACCTGTCAAGGCTGAGTTAAAAGCATGTTGTTTACAGGTGGACAGCTAACGCCCATCTACTAATGAAACACGGTATCACTTATTATTTGGGAAAAAGATTCCACCTATGTAATAACGCCAGAACACACTAGAACAGACAGAGGGCCCATATCTCTAAATGGTAATGAAACCATTATCAAGCTTTAAAATACTTGTAAGAGAGTTTGATTCCTGTGGATCCAGGCCGTATACCGGACAGCTGTTTCGTCCCTTAAGGACTCATCAGCGGCAATGTGCCCAGACGCATATAAATCAAATTCTCAACTCGAAATACACCTGTACAAGGCTCAAAACTTACAAGTATTTTAATTTATATTAGTGTTAATTAGTGTTTTTGTATTAGCAAACTCTAATCAAGTTCTAATACTATAATTTTGTGTATTTTTTTCAGGTTGTTAAGGTAATAGTAAAGAAGTAAAGTAACAATTTTGATATATTTATTTGAACAAGTAAACCTAGAATCCATCCTAAAAATATAAAATCGAATAAATTATACTATTTTTTCTAATTGCCTATATTTTCTGTAGCATATCCTGGGCATGCATCAAGCATACAAATTTTCTGCATCTGTGGCAGAAATACTTCGTTTTGCTGTTCTGCAGAAAGGACATCTTTTTCTTGTTCCAGGACAGTGACATGGCTGTTATTGATGCACGTTTATTTCACCTGCAGCCTCCTGTCTTCGGTCTCTTACTTCCCTTGACAAATTTGTAAGTTCTGCTTTGCATTTCTGATCGTCTTCTGTCATACCGTATGCGAGTTCTTTCAGTAACTTTCTTGTTTAGGGATACTTATTGTTATTTGCAGCAAATATAATTTGAGCGTTAATTCCTGCTACATTCATAGTATGGAAAAAATTATTATTGGCCAACGTCGTGTATTTCTTGCAACATCATATGATGCACAACGTTTATCAAATGTTATCATCGAAGTGCATGCTTGAAACAACAACATGTATCATGTGATACAATTTCAATTAGTTTTTTTCCAAACCCTAAAATACTTGATAAATTAGGCCGACTTTTTGTATTGACAAAATCAGAGGGCAACTCCCGTTTGTTCTTTTTAACGATTCCAACAAAAGTAAAATTATGATCAGATAACAGTTTATTTACGAGCGGAAATAACGTAAACCAGTTATCACAGCCTAAAATGAGAGACACGAGTCTTTGCACAATTCTGAACAACATGGGGGCCATCAGATTGCTTGCCCAAATAAATTTCCATATTTTGGACATACATCATTTTTGCGTCGACCACAGTAAATATTTTAATGCCACATTTATTAGGCTTATTCAACATATATTGCCGAAATGGGCACCTACCTCTAACTGCTAGTAGCTGCCCGTCGATCTTAGCGAATTGACTGATTATATAACTTTTCTTACAATTATCAACAAAATAGTCAAACAGTAGTTTAATTGGGCTAATTTATCTTGACGTTTTCGTTGGTCTCTTATTAATTTATCATCAAATCGCAAATATAAAAATCTTTCCTTAGACATCGTCAACCAAAACTTATCAATACCTATTCCATTTTTGTCCCAAAAGTCATTTAATTATAGACGACCGCTTCGTAGAGTTCCAGATAAACAGAATAACTCAAGTACAGCTTTTATTGCAGTTAGATCTGTGCGTCTTGCATCCCTTGTGCGGGAAAACTTATCTTTTTGCATCTCAATCATTTTATTTGTATTTTCGACAATTATTTCCAATATATCGTTAGAAAAAAATAAGTTCCAACATTGTACTGCAGTTCTGCATTCTTGGCACGAGGTCTAACACCAGGTAACGAAGTTACGGTATTACGTTTTTCTGTTCTAACTCTGTTATTTGGGACATGTTTCTCTCAAGTTGTTTTACTATCCCATCCGAGCAATGATGGAATTCAAGCTTTTTTTGTTGGAGGTTCATAATTTTCATCTTTTGATTCTGCCTCCTGTTCAATATCCATTCTGTCTTCGACGTGGTCGTCCTCGAAGTCAGATTCGTTATCAAATGCGTCTTCCACAAGTTCACTTTCTTAGAATAAATAAAAATTGTTGTACATTGAATGTTCGGGTGTGACCACTACTTCATGAAGTCGAAGGAGTCGTGTCTCTTCTTTTTCGTAAGACATATCTAAAGAGCTAAAATTCAGTTAAATTTATTACTATAAATATCCCGTCAATATATTACCTCTAATAGAAATTATTTCTAAGCCGGAATATAAAAAAAAAAAAAAATAACAGCACTACACACTGTCCAAAAGAGTAAATACTTGCACCGGGTCTGACAGATTTTATCCACCGATAACTGCTGAGTAGGACATCAGTTTGAATCAATACGCTCTGAGGTTTCTTAATAACTAGAATTAGGAAGCTAGACCAGCAGTCCACTGACTACGGCTCCCCACCACCAAACCATAGCTCCCATAAAATATCTCGGGTCTGTGAGACTTGGCGCGAGTTCCGAAAGTTTAATAGATAAAAATTTGATGATTTAAGTTAAAGTAAACATAAAGTACGATTTTGATAAAAAATCTTTATAAATTTCAGTCAAATTCAGACTTGTTTGTAAAAAACATTTTAAGACTGTATTTTTTTCTTATTTCACGGTTAATTTATACTCCCTATGTTGTGACGTAGGCAAGTCAATTAAGACACCGTTCTCAGACCTTTTAGGGGTGTTACCGGTAATTTGGTTTATGTTACATTCCAGAAGAAGACTTTTAATCTATTTTCGGCCTTTAACGAATTAAAAAAAATATATTTTAGTACAGTAAATTTTATGGCCAAGAAAATAAAATAGAAAGAGATGCGTGTTTTCTAGATGAATTTGGTTTTTTCAATTAAAATATCAGGACCGGTTTCAGAGATTATTAGGGAAAACCGAAATTGGCGATTTTGGTTTTATTTAATTAACAGTGTAACGCTCTTTGCGTCGCCAAGTTACATGACCATTCAAGGTTCCTGAAAATATATCAGATGATATACGACTTACAAAGAATCCTTGTGGGAAACTTATATTAGTTTTTCTTGTACCTTGCAACTAATTTGAGCGATGTCTGCTACAAATAGTTCTAGTTAACAAAATACTAACAATATTAATTATGTCAATTTCATAAATCTATAAGTGCAATAGTGTCTTCACAATTATAATTCAAAAAAGCAGGTACGCTAGATCCTTGTAATTAGACTGAATTTCCGTTACAATATGAGGAACTGCATCAACATTAGTAAGTTAATTTTTATGTAAGAGTAATTATAAAGATATTAAAGAAAATTAATAAAACTAATAATGATATTTGATATTTTATTAAAAAATTAAAAATTGGAAAAGTAATAAGCAGATAGAAGACAACAAAAAAAGAAGAGCACAGAAAGAAGAGTATCGAGTTACAGAAATTAAGAAGCAGGCAGTATGAAAAAATATAAGGTCAAAGTAGAGAAGTGAAACTTGTACAGGAGATAGAAGAAATGAAATAGCAGGGCATATACAAATTTTTTTTATATATTTTGTAACGTTTATTATTTTTTTTCCTTTTTTTTGACTAGAACCCAACCCAAAAGTGAGATAAGTTGTTAATATCATAACAATATTTACACTTATAATATTAAAATTGTCTTCAGCATGCGATTCAAGAAGTATAAAAGGAATGTTGAATTTAATTTGTGGACTCTTAAATCATGTAGGTGCCCCATATATGTAGTTATCGTATATTTATGAAAAACTACGTTTAACAACGCTGCATCAATGCTGTTTAAGCATAGCGATCTTCATTACGGGATCTATTTAGAATCTTGACAATAAAAGGTTAATTTTTCAGTTATATTGTGTACTATATTAGGTGACTAACAGCACTGGCACGAATTTATAGCAATAACAAAAAACATTATATAGATAAAAAAGTATTAATATATTTTAAGATATAACAAACCATAATCCAGCCTTATTTAACCGTGTCTATCCTTGAAATAATTTCCCAAAAAATAATAGATAGAAAGAAATACAAAACCAAGTTTGATGTAAAATTTTCGTTTAAGATTAAAAACTAAATAAACGCGGAAAGTTTTAATTTATTCACTTTATATACATAAATATTGTTTACGTAAAGTTGCAAAGAAGAGAAAGAAATTGTAAAATGTAAATGAGTTGGACTCATGTATGCAAAACGTCCGTTTATTTTACTTTTTATGCATTGAATGTAATTACCTCAGTTCTCCCTTATTAGGCTTCTCTCATTTCATTATTGCTCTTTGCATTATTACTCTTATGTGGTTTACTAGAGTAATTGTTTCGGTTTTGATTTAAAGGCGTCAAGAAAATGAATTTGAGCAAGTATAATAGCGTTTGCCAAGTCGTAGTAGAATATTTTGCCGGTATTATTATAGCCTTTACTAAATTAATAATTATGTCTAAATAACAAGTAAGTTAGGCATTGGTGCTTCTTTCCAATCAACTGCTGTTTTGTTTTAGTTTGTAAAAATTTAGATATTTGTATATATTTATATAATAAATAATATAATTGAACCAGTTACGCAAACTTATTATTTCTAATAAAATTGTGAACTAGAAATTAATGTGAAAACAAAAACGCAATACTGATATTCTTAAAACTAACAAAATGTGAAGAATTTAATCTGGAATAACATGATAATGCCGATAACAAAATCGTAACCTGAATAAACCTGCTGCTAAGACACTTTAAATGGGAGGTATTTATTTCATTTTTGACCTCGTCTTTTTTAAATACTTCTAATATACCCTTAAAGTGTCCCCGTAAGACATAATACGCCATAAAATTCATTTACGAATGGCCGGAATTAGATTAAATTTATCCCCTATATGACGAATCGCGTGGAATCCATTGCCTTCCATTTCGAAGTTGCCACTTCGAATGTTATATTACATTTGAATATAATACTTTGAATAACTACATTTTTCATACGTGCAGTTTATTATAACAAGAATCCTGTCACTCTGTAATGTTAATAGACATTAGGATAATTGTTATTCTACGTAATGATTACTGAATATTAATAAAAAAATAGGAAGTGATTTTAAATTAAGCTACTGGCATCGAACTACCGTTGGAGGAAGTTTCTTAGCACAGTGTCAAATATACGAGCAAACCAGAAATCAAAGTAATATCATGTAAAACAAAGTGCTTTCGCATTCAGACGGAATCACGTCGCATATCAACCGCGTTGAAAATCAGAGGAAACGGAAATATGGAGCAAACACAAAAGAACTAGATTGCATCCGATATGGCAATAACCATAACCCTTCAGAAAAGAGAAGTTGTCCTGCATTAAATATTAAATTCTATCAATGTGGTCGCATACGACATTTTGCAACAAAATGTAAAACTACCAAAGTAATCGCCCGACTTATTTCAGCAGCAATTAGTGACAGAAATAATTTTGAATGTTTTAGAATAGGTCATTCAACAATTCCCAGCGTAGGTACTAGAGAGGGGATAATAAATGTTAAAATTGGTGGATTTCCATAGACATGTTAACTGACTTGGGAGCCTCGTGTAATGTAATTAGCGGATATGATTTGGGAAACGCTTAATGGTAACAATGCTGTGATGGTTAACATCGAGAAGGAAGTGAGAAGTCAGATAAAACCTTATGCTTCAAATTAACGTTTGAAAATCAAATGTAAGTTCACAGCACCAATTTGTGTGTGGAAAGAGAATAAATTCAGTTTTTTGTTGTGGTAGAATACGGTATAATATCTCTTTTGGGAAAAGAAGCATAAATTTCTTTGGGAGCTGTAAAACGAAGATTAACAGAAAATTTAAACAACTTAAAAGAGACTACTCATTTTCCAAAACTTCGAAATATTAAAGTAAGGCTTACAATAGACCAATACGTAAAATCAGTGCAACAACCGCTGCGAAGAATCTCTGTTGCCCTAGAATCCAAAGTAGAGTTTGTTTTTGCACATTAAAAATATATTTAACATCACATTACAAAAAAGTTAATCCTCCTCAGAATCTTCCAAGGAATCTTCACTTGAATAGTCATCCATCTGCGGTGACAGCACTTCTATTAGCAAATCTAAAACGTCTTTTTCGAAAGATTTTGACTTTCGTTTAGGAAGTTTTCTGATAGTTGATATAACTGAATCTGAACATAAGGTCTATTAAAAATGTCTTGCAAAGTCTGCTTTCTGGAGCAATTACATTCAAAGGCTTCCTTATATCTTTTTACATTCTTATTTAATGCTTCTTGAGCTTCTTCTCCAATTGGCCAATTGGAATTAAAACTGTTTTTATTATATCACTTGAATGAATTAAAACCTTGCGTACTGTAATTGTACCATGGATATTTTTTAACTAAAAGCTTTGCATTAGATATTGTATAATTTTTACATTAATATAGAATCCACTAGATACAGTTTGTAAAATAACTTTCAAACGTTTATTAATATTTTCATCTATCCCTATAATATCTGACGAAAGTGAAACATTTTTAAAAAACGACGAGCAGTATTTCCATCGTTGCTACTGCCAAAATCTGGTTTAGGCCGATTCACTATTAAGCCCATTATGGCCTTCTCTGAGACGATGTTTTAATTTTCTTCGCCTCTAGCCTGACATTGTTTTATGGGCAGTTTGCGTGCCATGTGTATCAGATATTCAAAAAATCTTATCCAAGCATGGGTGCTTGACAGTCCAAAAGACAGCGAACTTATATTTATATTTTTCTTTAACACATTATCAATTTTGTTAAAATTTTTGAAGGTCTCTCCACAAATGTAGCACTTCTGAGTAGAGATTGTGGAGGTTACAGCATTGCACACTTTGCCATCAATCATTATAAATAACAAACTATGGGATATGCAGACCTCCGTAGTATCTAAACTAGTAGTTGTAGGAGTTAAATATTTAATTTGATTCTCCATGTAGGTCTTCTATGAAAAAGTAATTACGGTGGTCTCATGTATAAACTGTAGCCTAACAGGTCGGCAAACTACCTTATTTGACTTGCTAGATATAATTTGAATAGGCACAAGTGATATCAAAAATATGGCATCTGAATCATCACCGCCGCTTTTAAATTTTTGTTTGTACTGGGTGAACCCCGAGCTTCCATCACACCCCCATTTACATACCAATATCAAACACTGAAGTTCATCTTCTGTTAAAGACTGCAAAACTTCATTTTGCACGTTAACAATACGCTTCACGGTCTGGTCAAGTAATGCTTGCAACTTTATTTCACCATTCGTCTCTGTAATTGTTACAGCTTCACGGGTTGGATAACAATGTTTCTTACCATCCTGAATCTTTGTGTATGATGAGAATCTCCTTTTGTCTTCACTTCGTACTATCTCATATTGATGTCCAGTCAGTTTTGCTTCGACTTCAACCGATAAAGCCCATTCTCCAGATAGCGCCTCTACTTTGTCATCCCTTTCTTTGTAAGCTTCTCTGTATTTTTTATTTCTAGTTTTTGTGTAAATGAACTTATTTAACTACTGTGGCCGCGTGTATTTTCCCCTTAGATCGTAAAGTCATTTGGGCCGCATACACAAGTTCACCAGAACTTAGTCGAGCTCGAACTTCATCGGTTTTTCTTATTTTTGAACGTTCACTACTTCTTGTAAAATCTATGGAACGGCGACCTCCCGAGATCGTTCTTAATAGGTTTCTTAAACACAGCGAACATAAGATCAGTGTCTAGCCATGTCTTATTTTGTGCAACAAATCTTTCCTTTTTGTATTGTGCAGACTTAAACTTGACTTAAAGTTCGAAGTAAAATAGGAAAGCTTATATTTAATAACATGCATCATTTCTTCGGGCACTGGGTTAACTCCATTATATGAGTTAAAATATGATGACATAATTTTACTTTATTAGTTTTGGCCGGGTATTTCCGATATTGCCCCATTTTGCGCCATGTAAAAACTGCCTGAACTATTTGGATGATGTCATAGTATATGGAGAGACTGCGATGGAAGAACCACTTCGACATCTTTTGAGGAAAGAATCTAAATTTCAATGGGGAGAAAAACAACAAGACAACTTTAAAAAACGTAACAACAACAGAACATTAAGAAACGTAAGGAAGAATTGGCAAGGCTTCCTACTTTGGCATATTTTAGCATATACAAACGTAGACAATTGGTGGCGGAGGCAAGTCCTATCACATTTTGAGCAGTAATATTAAAATTTAATGAAAGCAATGAGTCCCAAGTCATTTCGTTTGCAAGTAAAAGCCTCACGTCCGTGGAACGTAGAAATTTACAAACTGAGAAAGAAAGCCTGGCATTAGGGTAGAGCACAGAAAGATTTTACTTTTATCTAGCTGGAATTGAATTCGAATTAGTAACTGACCATAAATAATTGGATGCCATATTTAAACGTACATCAAAACCTTCAGCTGGAATAAAGAGGTGGCTATTGAGGCTTCAATAATTTAAATTCAGTCATATATAAATCAAATCTAACATTGCCGACCCACTGTCAAGACTGTGTGAGCTGGGATATAATGCCCAAGATCACAACGAAAAAGAGCTGGATACTTCGACACCACAGATGGTACCACCGCTCAAACTGAAATAGTCAACTCCCTCCCCACAGGCCACACGTAAACGGAGAAGTAGAAAACATAAACAAGTCCTTAAAAAAACGCTTACAGATTAACTATGTGAAAAACGACCGAGATTATAAAAAGGAAATCATGATGTACAATGCTACACCTCATGGTACAACCGGAAAATCACCATCAGAACTACTATTTAACCCGAAAATCAGAGATAAATTACCGTGCATTGAGGATATGATAGTAGAAACATTAAATGATGAAGTATATAATCGAGACTTAATTAGCAAAGAAAAAGGGAAATAAAAGGAAGACACTAGAAGGAGGGCCACTATGGACCAGATTAAGGAAGATGATCAAGTTATGGTGAAAAATACTACTTTCCCGAATAAATTAACGCAAAATTTTAATAACTCTCAATACGAAGTACTTAACAGGAATGGAAATGAGATAGGCTTTTTTGGAAACGGAAAAGTCATTAAACGAAATGTAGCCCATATAAAGGAAACCGGAAGCTCTTTCAACTCCACTACTAAATAACAACGGACGGACCAATCACTGATAATGCCGAAGATCACAACGAAAAAGAGCTGGATACTTCGGCACCACAGATGGTACCACCGCTCAAACTGAAGGAAGGAGGGATGTTGAGACCCGACACTGGAATGAACCAACCGTGATTCATAAGAATTGAGAAGCAAAAAGAGTATTAATTTAGTCATAATAGAAAGTCAAGCGGATATATAAGTTCGTTACTGCGAATATATCATAAATATTATTTGAAGTGTTATTACATTTTATAGTTTATAATAAAAGAACCTTGTTACAATAACTGTGTTTTAGTGAGTACATAGGGCACAACAATTACTTCAGCGGGGCTCGAAGAGAGTGGGAGACAACGAATTTCTAAGCGATTCGTCATACAGGGATTCCTTTTTATTTAATCTAATTCTAGCCATTTCTGAAGGAGTTTGGTGGCGTATTATGTCTCACGGGGACATTTTAAGGGTATATTAGGATTTAAAAAAAAATTGAGGTCAAAAATAAATAATTAAAGGGTTATGTCCATTCTCACATAGAGTTTGTTGCAGTTTATGATGAGGAATGTTCGCGAGCCATAGTTATAATACCCCGGAACGCAATTGAACGAGAAAATAGTAAAACTATAACTATACGTTTTACATATATAGTAAGAACTATAACAAAATTTAAGGACATTGGTCTGGGTGAAAATACGACAACTGAATGTAAGTCGTTAGTTCATGTATTAAAATCACAATTGTAAATATTATATAACTAAATTAATTCTATTTAGAAGCCAGGGCAAATATTTTCCTTAAATGTGCAAAACACTCTGGGAATATTTACCTCCTACCTGTTGTAAGTTATTAAAAATTACTACTTGACCTCCGATTCTTCCTCAATATTATTTCCTTCACTAACTAGTACGGCACTATTAATTTCATGCAACACCATGTGTATTGGTTCGAGTATCTAATCGAACTGATTAAACTGATTCTAGGCGCGACATACCTTGAGGTTGATTGGGTTTGCGTGACCGCTGCATCTTCCTTTCGGATGTACATTTGATCGCGTTCGACCATATATTCGAAGGAAGGAAGGAAGATAGCGGTGTTTATTACATTTTTTCGCATTCACCATAATTTAAAGTTTCACGAGAATCCGTCCATTTATGATCCATCGCGATATGATTTAACAACTTTTTAATTAACTAATAAGAATAAGCCTGGTAATAAAGTAACTTCGTTATCATCTGGAATTTTGAAAATGTCTCAACTAAAACAATGCCATCAAAATTCTTTCGGCGATATACTTGGTATCTATAAAAATCAGAAAAATAATGGAAAAATATTTCTTGGTTTAAAATAGTGATCCACTTTTTGGTGGAGTATTAATATGTCTGTATTTTCTATCGATGTCTGTATATATGTCGTTGTCACTTACGAGGCCATTTATTGCATGTGCAACATACTAAAAGAGGCCCGTCTTGGACATGCGAGGCCCGAAACCGGGCCTCGCATGTCAAATGCTTGTATATAAGCTTATTTTTGTTCCTCTGACCCCCCAAAATATTTATCTCCGATTTTTTGTTGGGCTCATAAGTGAATCTGCATACCACCTCTTATACGGTTTTTAGTTCATTCTATTTTTAACAAGTTGTCGCTTCAATCGTTTTGTATATATTCGTTGTTAGAAATGCGAGGCCCTCGCATATGCGTTCAATTTACAAGTTCATTATTAATTCCGAGGCCCTTAAACATGGCAACGGTGTTAATCTGTTTGTTAACTGATAACAAAATAAAAACATCACTTTTAAATCGTTGGATGCTGTACAAATTTATAATATTTATATTAACTGAACGAAACGATTTTGTTAAGATTGATCTAAATTAGTTTTTAATCATAGTAGCCACCAGTTATCGATAATATTTCTAAGAACTTAAAATAAGTATTTTTATGGCCATTATTTAATATACTTTTTCTGCATCAATTATTAATATTAAAATGGGGAATCTCACAAAAATTTAAACCTTACTTTGACCACGCTTATGTCAATTGAAGGTATTACTTATAAACACCACCGCTTGCTTTTACTTTTTACTTTCCCGACCCACCATACGAAACGGGAAAGTCTTAAAAACGAGCTTAACACAATTTTGAAGGTAAAGATGTCATTTTGAGGTCCCCTGAGGAGATTAAGACCATTTTGAGAAGGAAGTATGTCTGTCTGTCTGTCTGTCCGTGTGTATTCTTTCATGATAGAAATCATACGCTTAATCCAATTAAGCTGAAATTTGGTATACAGGTTTTGATTATCCATCGGAAAAACCCATTAGTTTTTGTACGACATCTGTCAAACGTAAATGCCACTGTCAAAAAATGATAAACGAAACTTGACTTCCAGTATGTTATTTGAAAGCTCTTAATAAACTTTATTCAGAACAGTTAAAATTATTTCTCCAACTGTCACCTGTCAAAATTAAAAAAATGTCAAAATTTGAAACTTTAACATTAAATATCTGAAAAAGTACTTCACGGACTTAACCAATTTCGGTTAATCGTCGGAAGAACCAGTGAAGAAGTGTCATAGTTTGAAACTTTAACATTAATTTATCTGAAAAAGTTTTGAGTCTCTGGATATTCGTCGGGAATGTTTTAGGGCGACACAACCGAGAAGTGAGTTTTCTGTGAAAAATAGTTAGAAGGGTAAGAAAAATATAAGCGATGGTTCTTTCGACGCGGATTGCAATTCTGAAAAATGTGTCATGTCGATTTTTTTCGTCAAATAAAAATTGCAATTGTTATTATCAAAAAACGAAAAAAAAAAACAATTTTATTTTTTGATGATAACTCAAAAGCTATCCAAGATAGCGGGAATTGCAAAAATGATCCTTAAAGACTAGGAAATTTCCAAAAAAAAATTTAACTCCCAGAGCTCTAGGTCTAATATTTATAATTTTAATTTGTTGCTGAAAATAAGTCCCCGCGCGACCATTTCGGGATGATTACGCCGCCTCTATAGTGAGTATCGCATCTAAAATAATATTTTTAAAGCACTAAATATTGATTTAAAAATTTGAAAAAAATATGGTATCATTTCAACGCTTGAAGAAAGAAAGTCCCTTTGGAAAAAATTTTTAAATGCATTTTCAAAAAGCTAGCCTATTGTTAATTAACTATTGTCTTTCATACATCTGTCTTCATTGAAAGCTACATAAATTTTTTTTGTCTCCTGGAGTATTTTCTATCAGTATACTCAACAGTATGACCCTATAAAATTATTTAAAATTTGTTTATATATAATTTATAACGAGTTTTTTAACTTAACGAAAAATGAAAGTCAAATTGTTGTTAAATTTTTTTTCTCATATACCTACCATGGCAGAGCTATTTTTATATTAGAAATAAGGATTAAATTATTGTAGGTAATATTTTTTTAATGCTATTTGTTAATAAATTGTTTATAAACAAATAGAGCACTGCATACGTACTGCATAGTACTGCAGTTTTCCACGCAAAGAAAAAAAAAGTTTTAACTTTATCTTAGATTTGATTTATTAACTTCAAAAATAAAATATAATTTACTAATCTAATAGTTGGCAAAGGCTACTGATTATTTAAATCATTTGTTCCGAGGTTCTTGTTTTCTTCTCGAGAAAATCGAAAAATATTAACTTACCTAGATCTGTATTTATTTTTTAATTTATGACCTTGTTAAAAAATATCGCGCGAGAATCTCCGACTTATGTAAACAGATTTAATATCAAAACATGAGTGCTTTGGACATTTTTTATTTTGTAAACTTTTCTTGTTTACAGTTGTTTTCAATATTGTTGTTTTATGTTTAAGATAACAGCAATAAGCAAATATAGACACTAATAGAATAGGCCACATTTGCATGCTTTTAACTAATCTTATATTTACTTTTTGTAAAATTTAAAATTAACTTGTGATGGATGTTACAGTCGTCAATAGTATATAGAAACCATGCGAATACACAAAAGAATTAAAATTTAGAAAGGGTGTTTTAATCAGCAAATCACTAAAACTCACTTGAACCGAATACCGAATGGAACAAAGAGGTAAAAAATAATGTAGAGTTGGATGTTGTACCTATTAACTGTACCTAAATAAGATCAGATATAACGTGTACTGAAGAGTACTGCATAAATACTGCAGAGTACTGCATACGTACTGTATAGTACTGTACACATGTACTGCAGAAAAAACGTGCAGTACTTCGGGGTCAATGATAATTTAAAAAAAAAAAATTGTAAAACAAATTTTCTTATTGTTTATAATCGTTTTTTTCATATTTGCATTATTTAAATTATTAGTTAAGAACTAAATTTGTCTTTAAAAATCATTATTAATGGCTTATAATACAATTTTTTTTTCATTAATAATTTTATTGTTTATTTAGTTCAAAATTTGTTATAAACAATATTTAAGTGTCACAATATTTTTTTCTAATATTACCAAAAATTACAAAAACAACCATATGCAACAATGTGACGAAAAAAATTTTTCGGATTTTTTTTGAAAATCCAATATAAAATACGAAATTTTTTTTTTCTCAACTTTGTTAGAGATTTGTAATTTTTAGTAGGATAAGAAAAAAATTATTGTGACAATCAAATTTTGTTTATTTTTTTTATTTTTATTATGAGCCATCAATAATGATTTTTAAACAAAAAACTATTTTGTAACTAAAAATTTAAATAATGCAAATATGAAAAAATGATTATAATCAATAAGAAATTTTTTTTTTCAAAAATATTTGTTTATAAACAATTTATAAACAAATTGCGTTAAAAAATCTTACCCATAATAATTTAATCCTTATTTTTAATATAAAAATAGCATATAAGAAAAAAATTTTTAACAACAATTTTACGATTTTTCAGTTTTAGAAAACTCGTTAGAAATAATATAAACAAATTTTAAATAATTTTATAGCGTCATCTTATTGAGTAAACTCATAGAAAGTACTCCAGGAGGCGAAAAAAATTTAGGTTGATTATTTAAACAATTATCCAGTTTTCAATGAAGTCAGAAAATAGTTAATTAACAATAGACTAGCTTTTTGAAAAATCCATAAAAATTTTTTATCCAACGGGACTTTCTTTCTTCAAGTGTTAAAGTAATGCCATAATTTTTCAAAAATTTTTGAATCAATATTTTAGTACTTTAAAACAATTATTTTGGACGCCGTACTCACTATAGAGGCGTACTCATCTTGAAACAGTCGCGCGGGGACCCAGCAACAAATTAAAATTATAAATATTAGAGCTGGAGGTCCGGGAGTTGGAAGTTTTTTTTGGAAATTTCCTCCTCTCTAAGGATTTTCCCGCTATCTTGTATAGTTTTTGAGTTATCAAAAAATAAAGTTACTTTTTTTTCGTTTTTTATTAAAGAATTAAAATTATTATTTGCAGAAACAAATCGACATGACACATTTCTCAGAATTGCAATCTGCGTCGAATGAGCCATCGCTCATATTTTTCTTACCCCTTCAAATTATTTTTCGTAGAAAACTCACTTCTCGACTAGACTAATATAGACTCTTACACTTTATAGATTTTGAGCCAAAATTATGCATTTGAAAAATTGCGGTAAATGAAAATTATAGAACATAAAATTTTCTACAAATTTTGTCTTAACTTTTTTTCTATTCCGCGCAGTGTCGCCGCGCCAGGGCGTGAAAGAACCATATATGGATTTTAGCGCAATTTTTTTAGATTTTGATCCAAAATGATGCATTTTTAAGAAAAATTACAGTAGATGAAAATTATAAAAAATTAAATTTTCTACAAATTTTGTCTTTTTTCGAATTTCGCCGCTAGCTTTTATTTTAATTTTTAAATATTTTTTATCTTATTATGTTCATTTGTTAGGTAAATTTTAATACTAAAAATTAAAAAAAAACTAAAGTTTGTTATAAAAAAAATTTTTAATTGAATTTTTTCAAAGTGTTATTAAATAAATGTATAACGAAATCTAATATACAATATTTTTAAAAAAATGCTTCAAGAAAGATTTGAAATTTTTTTACGATTTTAAACAAAATTGAATAACTTTCAAAATATTAAAGATGTTAAAATGACATTTCACCCATTCGAAAGATAATTTAAAACTTTAAATTTAGAAAGTATTTTAGTTTCTTAGATTTTTGAATTGTAATTATTACAGCGAAAATAAATATTTTTTTTAATTTCGTTTTATCAAAAAGTATAAAACAAATGAAAAAGTAAATAGTATGTCCAAAAGGGATCAAAAAGTGCTAAATGTGTAAATCATTTCATAATTTTAATATATTAATTGTAGAAACTGACTTTATTAATACATTTTGATCCAGAAAACCTAAAAATGGTCTACTTCTCATTTTGAATACAATTGAATGAAATATTAATTACTTATTGATTTTAAAATTATTCAAAAAATGTGTTAATATTTTTATGGTAAATATTAACATAAAAAATAAAAATATAATATTAAATTTGTAATAAAAGATTTTATCATTGTTCATTTTTTTCAAAATTTTATTCTAGAAATTGTGCAATTTTTAAAAGAAAGGTCCAAATAAATTTGAAGTTTTATTACGATTTTAAATTAAATTGAGTAACTTAAACTAAAGATTTTAAAATGGGATTTGTACCATTCGAAACAGAATATAAAAATGTAAATTTAAGATCGTACCTATAAAGAATTGATTGTTATAGCAAAAATGAAGAATTTTTTTTAAATGTTTTGTAATCTCATTTTGTCATAAATTATAAAATAAATGAAAATAGTGAATAGACTGTTTGAAAGAGATTAAAAAGTATTATATGTGTGAAAAATTTCTTAAATTTAAATTATGATTATAAAATAAGTTTTTTGTTTGCACATCTTGTACTATTAATTTTACAGAAAATTTCACTCTTGATAAAAGTTTATAAATCCAATGAATTTAATTAAATTAAAAAAATTGAAACCAAAAATATACAGGATGTTATTAAGAATAGGTAAATTATGATTATAAAATAACTTTTTTGTTAGTATTCCCTGGTACTATATATTTTAGAGAATATTAAAATATAAAAAAAAGAAATACGCTTAATTAAAAAAAAATTATCTGAAGAGCAATTGATTAAACAATTATTACTAGTATTCGGATTACCCCCTCTTTATTTTATTTTTTATAAAATGTTTAAAATATTTCAACATAATATTTTTTTCATGTTTTATCCAACTTTTTTACCTCTCGCCCTTCAGATAAGAGAGGTATAGGAATCATGCTAAAAATTGGGTAGTGAGTTTTCAATGGATAAACACGTTTTGGGGTCCCTAGAATACGATTTTAATATTTTCGCGATGATGTCTGTGTGTGTGTGTGTGTTAGTGTGTGTGTGTGTTAGTGTGTGTGTGTGTTAGTGTGTTAGTGTGTGTGTGTGTGTTTGGATGGATGTTGTAGTAACGATAACTCAAAAACTACTGAATAAAAAAATTTGAAATTTTGCATACAGGATTCTGATACCCTAGATTAGATCTGATTAGATTTTGGTGCCAATCGCACAACCGGAAGTGGCAGTTGCTATGGGTGATGACGCCATTATTATACAAAACGGCGATAAAGTTTTACACATATATTTTGTATACCCTATAGTTTATTTTCATCTCATTAAAATTTTCGAAACTTTTGCCATTGTTGCCAGATTTACAAAAATATAATTTTTTTTCATACTTTTTTGTGTCAACCTGTAAATTTTTGATTCAAAAATGGCGAGAGGTCATGTGCTGGCCACATCAGATTTTTTAGTTTTGTCATAGCTAAACAATAATAATAATAACTATTATTCAAGGGACGCTTATACGGTGATGCACCTTTTCGGGAATTTGGCCCATTGGGTATCGGAATGGCTAGTGCGATCTTGGCCAAACTTCTCACATACATGTGGGGTGATAATATACATATTGTAATGTGGAAAAAGTTCTAAAAATTATAACTGGAAAAAAGTTTTCTTATGCAAAACCCTTAATTTGTATGGCGGATAGCGGAAGAGATTCTGTTCAAATTCAGAAACGTCGAAAGTGATAATAAGAATTTTTTTTTGATATCAAGAAATTGTACTGATGCTTTTGGGCCTCAGAAATATGTGCAATATTAAGTTTATATGTTTCACTTAATTAATTTTTTATTATGAAAAATATGGCTTTCTTCTACATTTTGAGGTTCATTAGAATTCGAATTTGAATCTGAATTTTGTTTTAATTTTTTATTCGGATTGTTTTTGCGGCTAAAGCCTTCGGTGTCCTAGTTTAAACTGGAATTTGTAAGTCTCTTTGATTTCCATGTAGTTGCAACGTGTTCTTTAGTATTTTCTAAATTTTCGAAATAAATAAATCAAAAACAGTATCCGATTTAGGTACTAGATCTGTGATATTCAAGGATCGAGTGACTTTGTCATCCATAAATTAAGAATATTTCAAGTAGACAAGATATTTTTTCCTGTAATATATTTTTTTGCTGTTTGTTTTTGAAAATGTAAATCCTATTATTTAATTTATTAAATATAAACTAAATCACCAGACCAACTAAAAAGATAGGTGCCATTAATGTAAACAACCATCGGAGCTTTGAACGAAACATGATACGAGACACTTGTAAAATAAATTTCTTATCGGTTTTTTTCTGCTTTCATAAATCTCGTTCACATTAGAAACGAATGGAGAAAAACACAAGGTCAAGCTTAGGTAGCTAAATTCCCTGGCAACGTCGCGGGGACTCGTATGTACATTAAAAAAACAATTTATAAACAGTGGGCCTCGCATGTTAGTTAAATATTGTAAAGGGACTCGAATGTGATTTGCATACATGTATATTGTAATTTTAGAAATATCTTACCCCTCATGGGGGGTTATTATTAAATAATATAAAAACATTTAAAAAAACTAAAATATACTTTATAAAAATGTTTCCTTCCGATGGGCCTCGGGTTGCCTGTTCAATATATCGGGCCTCGCTTTTGTCAATGGATGCGTATATATATTTTCTACCGATAGTGAAAAACTCCATCGACGCTGAAACTGCTCAGGTCTTCTTTTAAGTAAGTCGTCGATGGTTTGAGATCTTTGCTACACTATTCATAATAATTTCACCCTTTGCGTAAATGACTTCATATATTGATGTCTGAAAGTCGCCAAATATCTGTGAATTAAAGCAAAGCTATAATCTGACATAAGTACGTAAGTTTTGTTACAGCGAATGATTATAACGTTCGATAAAATATGTTATGCTTTCTTGCCAGAATTAAAAAAAAAAAAACGAAAACAAAAAGTGGACAAGCAACGCAACCGGCAGAATGCACAGTAAGCCAAGAGGTGAAACACGTGCCAAAAACCCCAGAGTATTAGAAAACATCCAAAAATGCAGGTGTTTAGGTTATTCGAGTCGTTGATAACAAATCGGATGTCAAAATTGTAAGAATCAAAAGGGGGATCCAAGATAGCCACCATAAATATAAAGTTTTAATAAATTTCATGGAAATAGTTATTTTCCTAACAAGTGCGGAAAGTTGCTCGAACGACGCGAAGCGGAGTTCGGGCATGCAATTAAGTGGGGAAAAGATACTTTACGCAAGTGTTAGGAACAATATTTTTTCTACAAGCGCCTAGAATTAAAAAAAAATTTTAGCAAAAAGTATTTTTTCTACAAGCGCCTAGAATTAAAAAAAATTTTTAGCAAAAAGTATTTTTTTCTAAAAGCGTGCAGAAACTTACAACTTTCCGCGCTAGTGCGGAAAAGTACAACTTTCCGCACGCTTGTAGAAAAAAATAGTATTAGAAGCAATTTAGGATCCTTGATCACGAATCTAATGTCAAAATTATAAATTTCAAAATGGCGGTTCAGATACGGATAATGCATCGGAATTTTTTGTGGATTTATTACTGACTGTTGACGAGGTACTGCACAAAATTAACATTTCGAGTACCTCTAATGACAAAAATTATTATTTTTTGTCGGGGAGTTTTCGTAAACTTGAAACAATCCATTAGTCATAAAAATACACCAGTCATATAGTTAGTCCAAGAGTTTTAGGTAAATTGTCTCGTCAAAACTTCTTGATTAGATAACTCTTGAGTCTCTTCAGATAAGTGCCGGGTAGGCAATAATGCAGAGGCTATGATTTCCAATCCATTATGCAAGAATTTATGGATAGGTGTAGGCATACAGATATAATTTGACAAATATTCTTTCTATTTCAAACGAATAATCGCGAAAGAATGTTAGAGAAATGTAAAAATAATGCTTACATCTACCGGACACGGTGCCCACGTTGGTTAAGGTAACAGCCTTTATTCTTGATCGGTATCCGAGCCGTGGGTTCGAATCCCATTGAAACTCAAGTGGAAAAAAGTCGGATATGACTTTGGGAAAGTGCAAACGTTATTTGTGTCATACGCAGTTCCATTCACGCCGGTAACCAGGTCGGATGAGATCGAATATCTCGTAGAACTGATAGGGGTTGGAGGCACAGAAACACACTTGCAAGTGGTAGGTTAAATTATTAAAGAAACAATGAAACTAAACCATGAAAAGAAATTAGGTTACAAATTATTTAATAAATGACGTTAATTAATCGTTAAAGAGCAACAGTTACTCAGTTCCCTATCAAGTGGATTCTCATTAATAGCTAGGCGCGTAAAAAATATTATTTGCTTAAGCAACTCCGTCACCCTGAAACCCAAATTTCAAATTGAGAAAACTTACTCTGAATATTATAATGTGAAACAACTGCTTATTGGAAGAACTGATCTTAAGTGAAGCTGGAAATTAACTAACTCAAATTTGGAAATAACTTTCAAAATTACAAACTAAATTAGTGTCACGCTTCCGGATTGGTTCGATTGGTTCGATTGTCATCAGATTCTCGGTACCATCCGCAATCTTACTCGTATCTAGCAAATCGGAAATGAGAGCGTTTTACTAAGCGAACTAAGAAGGGCGTATCCGTTTTTCCTACAAATTTGACTTTCAGTAAGTGCTGCCCTCTGGAGAAATTTAAAAGAGTTTACTTGAATTTAATTATGCAATCTATCAACGACTAGCTATGTAATTAAAATCCGCGCGACATAACATTAAGTCTGATCTCTCGAGACAAGGTATAGGTCGGGTTACAATACAAACTTTGGACATTAGAGGGATGGAAAAACCCGCCAAAAAAACCACTATCCAATGCCATGTCCTGTCTTCCAATTAATCTTATTTAATAACATAATCTGACTTATTAAGTACGTTGTTTTATATTTTCGAACGAGTAATTTGATTTCTTGTTAGAAATACGTTATTTTTATGTACAACATGTGTTAGCCTATTGGCATTCTCTTTGTATGCCCTTCTGAGAATAGCAACTTTTGTAATATTGATTTATATATTCTGGTGATAGTTTCAAAGTGAATATTTACAATGTATTGAATTCTAATGAATGAGTCTCTTTTTCTGAAGTGCTTGAAAATTTATTACTTCCTTTATACTTCTAAAAATGTTAAATATAATTTACTAAGACCTGAATACGATACTGCCCCAATGTATATGATAAATTTTTAGTTCCATAAATAAATTATTTGAAGTAGTTCACTTATTATTGATACGTTTTTTACTTAATAGTAGTACCGTGGTGTGTTACCATTGTGTTAAGGATTGATTCGCGTTTATTGTATTATGAAGTAATAATCAATAACTTAATGGTGGATTATCAGCTTCGAAATATTATGAATTTATTCAATCTGCTTTAATAAAATACTAAAAATATAAAAATACCAAAAATTCGAAACAAATAGAGCAAGGCGGACAACGTCATTAGATTTAGAATGACTCGAAACCTCTGAAATGGGGTCATGTGACTTTGCTATTTTAAAAACCATATGCTTTACAGCAAAAAAAGTTATATTTGTAGAAAGCTTACTGAAAATCTAATCACATGACATACTTTCAGTGGTAATATGACTTTCGGTTAAAACACTTGAATGATTTAAAAGTGGCGCTTCGCTACTTATTTTGATAATAAACCCATCTAAAAATAAAACATAAGTCGTCATAAAATTTAAATAAAACAAAAATTAAATACGAATCCTGGTAAATTAAAAATATTCAAATACATTAGAAAACAAAATTAAACTTCGAATTAAAATTAAAATATCAAAAAAGTGGTTGCTTAAAGTATTTGTTGGCTGTTCTTTACAATCGTAAGTAAAGAAGTCATCTTCGAAAATTAACTCTAAACTTGAATTTTTTAAAATCTCTAATATCTTTACCAAAGTAAATAATAATGGGTTCTATTAATGTTTCTATTCTTGGATTTAAACCAATTAGCAGCTGTGTCGGCACTTACTGTTCAAATGTATTTTTTATATGCCCATGTCAGTAAACGTTAAAAATCGCACTGTCAAAATTGCTTGTAAATCACATTTAGCAATAACATGCACATAATTCTTAGTTTAACTTAAATTTCTTAGTTTAATCAAAGTGTTATCTATTATTTATATAAATTTAATCAATAAGCCTGTTTCCACTGAAGATTTTAAAAAACACCAGTATTAACAAAAATATTAAACGTACTTTAAAAAATGGAATTAATGGAAGATGATGTACCTAGAGCAAAATTGAAATTTGCTAAAGTTCAAGACCATCTTGTAAGATTCAGTTTAATTGGTTATTATTGAAAACCACTAGTCTTTAAACAAAATAACACTTTAATAAACTTTTAAATATAATTATATCAATATCGCGATCGATAAAACATGAATGAGAACAGAAATATATCGAATGCTGCTTTTATCTCTGCCTACCATCTGTCACCGGCTGTCAATCTCATGACAAAAGTCATCCGCCCGGTGGCTTTGTTTCAGAAGCAGTTTCAGACTATTTTCTACATTCGGCCATCCTGATAGATAACCTGTCCTCAGGCGATTCAAATCTGAAACAAGAAAGAGGTAAAATTATCAACTCATTACAGAGATCCGTTGATCTCCTTAGAAAGGCCCGTTGACCTTATGAGATCCGTCGATCTCGATATTTCATAGCAAAGGCCCTTTGGCCTTTTGAGATCCGTTGATCTCCGTACTATTGTAGTAAAGGTCCGTTGACCTTTTGAGATCCGTTGATCTCCGTATTATTGTAGTAAAGGTCCGTTGACCTTTTGAGATCCGTTGATCTCTTGAGATCCGTTGATCTCCGTGAAATAAGAATAGAGGTCCGTTGACCCTTTGAGATCCGTTGATCTCTTGAAATTATAATACAGGTCCGTTGACCTTTTGAGATCCGTTGATCTTCTGAGATCCGTTGATCTCTTGAAATTATAATACAGGTCCGTTGACCTTTTGAGATCCGTTGATCTCTTGAGATCCGTTGATCTCTGTGAAATTATATCACATTCTTATTCACTCATCGTCATGTTGGAACGTAATCCATCGCTTCATGTGGTCTAGTGAAACCACCGTTCTTCGTTTGCCCTTAATACATTGTCGTAGGTCTTCTATTAGTGGCAGGGGATATTTATTTTTAATAGTAATAGCATTCAGTTTTCTAAAATCAATGTACATTCTAAAATCATTCGTCTTTTTCTTCACCAAGATAACTGGGCTAGCATAAGGTGATTGGGATTCCCTGATTATACCATTTTCCAAAAGGTCCTTTATAATATTATCCAAAATTTTCTTCTCGGTTTCTGGCATTCGGTACGGACGGTACACAATTGGTTCATCTGTGGTGCATTTGATTTCCATTGCAACAGTTTTTGTGTTCCCTAGAGTGCTCAATGATAACGAAATTCTATCTGAGAATTCATTAAGTAACGCAACACACTCGTTTTTGGATTTATTATCAATATTCCCAACATCTATGTTTTGGCAACTAATAACACCTCCGTTGATTTTATGTATAACTTCACTGGCCACAAAACACTCGGTTAAAGTAGAAAGCATTTTTAGAGAAACTAACTGATCGCGTTTTTCCATGATAATGTGAGGTAAGTCTAGAAAGTCTCTTCCGATTATTACATCATATGACAAATAATTATCATTGACCACGATGGCATCTACGTTTGCTACAGCTTCCATAACGCGAATTGACAGTTTTATACGAGTGTTACAGGTTATGGTAGTGCCCATGAAACTTTTTAGTAAGAAGTCATTTGACGTTGTTAACATATTTCCCACTAACTGTGCCAACGACATTTTACATAATGTAGTGGAACACCCCGTATCAATCAAACACTGACGCTTATAACCATTTATAGTTCCCTTTTTTATATACATATTAGGTACACTTTGTCCTACACTAACTACATTAACGTCTTTTTTAGATTGTCTAAGAGGGCATTTTTCTTGTAAATGTCCCAATTTTTTACATTTGCGACACTCTAATTTAGGTTTTCTACAGTCTTTAGCATAATGCCCGCTTATTCCACAATTGAAACATGAAATATACTTGTTATCTTGAGAAAAAGACTTGCGATACACAAAATTTGACTTAGATTTATGATTACTATTTTTAGGTAAATTAGCAAAGTTAGATGTGGAAGGAGTCGCAACTTTCATTTTTTCCGGCATATCACCCATAGTATTAAGGTAGGAATATAGCATATTAACATCATCATGACGTGCAGATCTAATAGTATATGCAATATTTTCATCCATTATACCACCAATTACTGCATCGATAAGACATTCGTCTGAAATTTGTAGCCCTAATGCTCTAAATTTTGATAATTTTTGAAAATAATAGTCCGCTAAATTATGACCAGGATTAGTCTCATAATTAGCAGCAATTAATCTTCCTGCTATCAAACGCATAATGGAATCGTCATCCCATTTGTATCGTTCCGCCAGTTTATCTACGCGTTGTACCCATTTTTCTATCACTATCTCATCCTTTTTCGGATCATACAACGGAATCAAAAATTCATCTCTCGAACAAGCGGTAGAAGTCGACGCTCTACTTCGTAACTCAATAACTTCTTTTTGTAGCTTCTTAAATGCTGTTTTCAAATCGCTGTTATTCAAGCACGACGATGATGAAGTTGCAGATCTACTACTTGAAGACCGCTGTCTTTTGGAACGGCTTCCTTTTCTTGTTGATTTTCTTTTTCCCATTTTAGCACAAAAACTTTTTTTTTAAGAGCATAAAAGTCACAAAGAGTTTTAGGTAATATCCCACTTCTGATATTTGTAAGATTCAGTTTAATTGGTTATTATTGAAAACCACTAGTCTTTAAACAAAATAACACTTTAATAAACTTTTAAATATAATTATATCAATATCGCGATCGATAAAACATGAATGAGAACAGAAATATATCGAATGCTGCTTTTATCTCTGCCTACCATCTGTCACCGGCTGTCAATCTCATGACAAAAGTCATCCGCCCGGTGGCTTTGTTTCAGAAGCAGTTTCAGACTATTTTCTACAATCTTGTCCGGGACATAAAACGATGGCTTCCATTCTGTGTTTTACCTATATCAGGTAGTACAAATGTACTCGTAGAAAGGTTAGTTTTCGTTGACAGTTCATTTTATATTTTGTCATAGTTTAAATGTTTTATGTAATTATTTTTGTTACCGTATCCTTTTTTTATATTTAAGAATTGAAAAATGTATCGCGAATGGCAATTAGTTATCATGCCCACTAAACATTGTGCATTTGCAAATTGTAGTTGACAAGAAACAGTGTTTGGAGTGGATTATTTTATCGCGAAGAACAGATGTACTTAATATTTAATAAGTGCAAATGGTCCAACAATAGAAAATCCGAATCTGTTATCAACGACTGCGTCGAAGGTTAGTAATTTTTCATTTTATAAGGTGATATTTGAGACGTAAAATATATTACACATTTAAATTTAATATATTACAAGGAATAGTCCGGTAAGGGAAAGTTGCCCAATTTAAAGAAGGAAACGTGCAGGATGTCTGTGAAACTGGATTAAGTAATTTCATGCGTTGCTGCTTATCCTATAAACATTTACCACCAGCGATTCCGATAATTAATGTTTTTTATCATTACCATTCGCGATACATTCTTCAATTCTTAAATAAAAAAAAGAAAACGGTAACAAAAATAATTATATAAAATTTTTATAGTTTGATAAAACATAAAATGAAGTGTCAACGAAAACTAACCCTTGTTATTACCTGATACAAGTCCCGGATAAGATGGTCTTGAACTTTAACAAATTTCAATTTTGCCCCGGGTACATTATCTTCCTTTATTTCAATTTTTTTAAGTAAGTTTAACATTACTGTCAATAGAGAAATCAAAATATTTGTACTCCCACTAGTGCTGCCTCTGGTGTATTTTTTTTAAATCTTCTGAGGAAACAGGCTAACTGAAAAACGCATTAACGAGATACATTTTGGATTAAAAGAGTGGTGCCCCTAAATGTCGGCAACACAATATACAATTTTTCAAAAAACAAGTCGCGTTTTCTTAATTTATATTGCCAACTCAACTTTACCTACGAATATGTCTGTTAGTATTCAAAATGATGAAATTATGAGCACTCCACCGGAGATTTTAGAAAAAGCTCAAGCTGCCACACATTATTTGTTACCGCTAAATCCAAAGAAAGGTACGAAATTTCAATACGGTTTAAATAATTGCGATGTCCCTTATTTAATAGAAGAAAATTAGTAGGCGTAAAAAAAGCATAGTGCGTTACACGAGTTGTAAGCCCAGATGATGGTGGTGAGGTTTTTCGGGTTTTCCTACACCTAGAGCCAAATGGCGCCATCAATCCTCAGTAAGTCACCCCGGAGCGCCACGGCAAATAATAATAATAGCCGTCCCTTCCCCGCACAAGCCATTTGGTTTGACTTGTAAGGGGGTGAAATGTAGGGCGAGTATCATTATTATTATTATTATGTACTTCGTGCGAAAACTTTTTTACTTGGTGCGTAATGGGTTACTTACAATTTTTGTTACGTAATATACTATTTTTACAGCTTAAAATTTAAAAATAGAAATATTACGCCCTTCATCGTCTTTTTACTTGGGCACATATTTACTCAATGGGATTTAATTTGAAGTAAATAAAGGTCTAATTGAAAGCACGTCCTTTAGCTATTTCATCTACGAACAGTTTAATCTATTTTTTCTTGTGCTGCCGGGAAATACTAACTGATTTTGCCTAGTTTGGATATATACAGGGTGGATCGAATATAATTTGCATATACAGAGATATCGCAATATCGATTAAACAGGAAAAAAGTTTCATATTTTGACCGGTAATACAAAAAAGTTCAATATTTTCCGACTAGTTCCGGAGATTTTCCGAAAATGGTCATTTTCGTCTTTTAAGTCTGACGTTGTTAATATAAAAGATAACAAAAAAATTATACTAACCATTTTTTAATAAATGAAATTTTCCATAACTGACCATACCAAAAATTTCATTACGAGGTTTCGTCTTTCCAGGGCGACTCTCAACTTAATTTTTTTAAATACGGACCTGGCATTTTGACTGCAATTTTTTGTAGATTTTGTTGGTTTTGACCATTCTACTACGTTTCGACTATAAAAAATCATCATCTTTGTTGCTCGTTATGAGCATTCATAACTGATTTTTAAAGAAAATGGACTAATTACACATGTCCAAAAATCTATTTAATCGTTTAACGGGAAGTGGGTGAAAATCGGTTAACAAGATCTGATTGTTACGTGCGGAACTTAATGAATTCGTTTTTCCACTACCAGTATTAAAAGTAATTTTTTTCTGTGGTCTGTATGTCTGTCTGTCTGTATGTCTGGTTGTCGTCCGCAAAACTTAAAACTGCCATAACTTTTGAGTGCTTTAATGTGTCGACTTGAAATTTTCACCATTTTTTAAGACCCACGAGTACTATATTTTAGTAGAAAATGAGCGGAATTGGAAAACGAATAAACGGGGTTTTCTCACCTTTTTTCTAGTTTCACATGAAACACGCTGCAGGTCGTAATTTTTGAGCAAACCACTTCAAATTTGATTAAAAGATACCTTGAAGTACTGTTACTAAGCCTAGTGAAAATCGGAATAATCAGAAAATTTCTTCTTAAAACAACGATATCTCTGAAGATATTCACATCAGAAAAATACGCAAATGTAGGAATGAAATAGCTCAACAAGTATTATTTAAATGGTTTTTCCGAAATTTCTTGAAAAAGTTGTGGAAAAAAAATAAAAAAAAAAAAAGAAATTTTTCGAAATAAATTCCGCAAATCTCGGAAACGAGAGGAAATATCGAAAAATGTCAAGAGTACTTTTTTGCTATGCTTGAAAAGATCCTATGTAATCAAAGAAAAATATGAAAAATAGGGAAAAAATATTGGAAAATAAAGAAAAAATTATGAAAAATAGCGAAACAAATAATGAAAAATGGGGAAAAAATTTTGGAAAATCTGGAAAAAATCATGAAAAATAAGGAAAAAATTTTGGAAAATCTGGAAAAAATCATGAAAAATAGGGAAAAAAAATAATGAAAAATACCGAAAAGAAATAGGGAAAAAATAATGAATAATATGGAAAAAATAATGAAAAAAATGGAAAGAAAATGATGAAAAATATGGATAAAAATAATGAAAAATATGGAAAAAATAAAGAAAAATATGGAAAAAAATAATGAAAATATGGAAAAAAATATTGAAAAATATGAAAAAACATAATGAAAAAATAGGGAAAAAAATAATGAAATATAGTGAAAAAAATAATGAAAAATACCGAAAAGAAATAGGGAAAAAATAATGAAAAATATGGAAAGAATAATGAAAAATATGGAAAGAAAATGATGAAAAATATGGATAAAAATAATGAAAAATATGGAGAAAAATAACGAAAAATATGGAAAAAAATAATGAAAATATGGAAAAAAATATTGAAAAATATAATGAAAAATATGGATAAAAGTAATGAAAAATGTGGATAAAAGTAATGAAAAATATGGAGAATATGGAAAAAAATATTGAAAAATATGGATAAAAATAATGAAAAAGGGAATGATCGTTATTTCATCAAAAAGATACTTTGGACGGATGAAAGGAGCTTTACTAATAGTGGAATATTTAATCCCAGAATCAAGCATTGTAACATGAAAATTGACCTTTTTTCTCTCTCTATGGATCGACCTAATTTTTGTTTACGATTTTTACATCAAACAGGATATCCTGTATCACAAGGTTTTATGTTTTTACATCTCCCTCATAATTTAAGTAAAAAAGCCATGGAAAAACATAATGAAAAATATGGAAAAAATAATGAAAAATATGGAAAAAATAATGAAAAATATGGAAAAAAAACTATGAAAAATGTGAAAAAAGATAAAAAGAAAAAAAATGAAATATTGTTAGTTATACCGGGTTGTTTTTCTAATAATGTCAATATTTCAAAAAACCGTTTTTTACGAAACCCTGAAAGGTATTCAAAATCGAAAAATTATTAAATGTAGGATTTAAATAGCTCAATAAGTCTTATATGAAGCATTTTCCAGAATATTGTCAAGAAAGTTGAGAAAAAAAAATAAAATATGAAAAAAAGATATCTTTCGAAATAAAATTCCGAAAATCTGGGAAACGAGGGGTAATATCCAAACATGTCAAAAGTAGTTTTTTCTGTACATAAAAATATCCTATGAAAAGCTTTATAGATTTTCCTTCAATTTTTATAGGATTTGAGATACTTCGAAAATATCAGTTTAATTTTCGAATTATATCAGGAAATGTCAGTCTTAAATAGTTTGACAAGAAAAATATTAGCATAGTCGACGACGTTTGAACATGTGTGCAAAAAATGTTTATGGTGAAAAAAAGGGGCAGCGGGGGTTCGTAGTCGTCGCATTTACTACACCCTTGTGGTTAGTTGCTTGTTTATGGTGAGTTCGAGTCGAGAAGTTAAATTTCTCTCCTAGATAATTTGTGATTATTTATTAGTAGTAGATAATAAAAACAATTGAAGACTAAACTTTATCTCACAGGTAGGTATCTTAGGAAATCTATCAAATTAATTATACGCAACTATCATTTCTTATGACAAAAGAGCTTATTCTAAAAATTACTATAAAAAATTCGAAAGCAAAAAAGCACTTTCTTTTGAATTCCTATCATTTCAAATGAATTTTCAACATTATCGAGTAAAATAGAGGTAAGTAATTCTCTATCAGATATATTTTCATTTGAAATAGAGTAAGGTTATGTACTAAATATTTTGATATTGATTAGTGGTATTTATGCTATAATACCTATTCTAAAAGTAACCTAAAAATCAATTTAATAGTTTTTTAAATCTAACTGCCAAGTGAAACGAATTCTTCATGTCTCCATCACTACTTGAAAGTTTTAAAATTAACACTACAATTAACATAATGAAATGTCAATTTGATTTATTGAAAATTCTCATTCAATTGTTTTCACAAACTGCTTCTTTCAATTAAATTCTTTTGAAATATATACCCCAAAAAATATCATTGTAAAAATGATTAAATGTTCTAGTAGTGGACAAAATAGTATGTAAACTGCGGTAGAAAAGATTTTTCTCAACCTCGCAACTTATTATCCCTCGATGCTTCGCATCTCGGGTTAATAATGCTTGGCTGAGAAAAATTACTTCTCGACCTTGGTGTATAATATACTTTTAATACCTAATTTCTGAAAATAGTTGCAGACTCTTGCTTTCAATCAAGCAATCTGTTAATATTACTGTTGTCATACTGTTTATTTATCCATCTAAAAGGTTATTTTTGTTTACATAAAAAAATATGAGCGAGTTTTGCAGTTTCAAAAAAAGGAGAACAAAGTATCAGGTCCGAGATACTGTTAACGAAGTTAATGTCCTTGCCCAAATTTTCATTAACCTTGAAAATTCGACTAGACGAATTGCTAAAGAATGTGTCGGATTTACTATCGTTACAAGAATTTTGAAGAAGCATAAATATCATGGACATAAATTTCAAAAGGTTCATAAAGAACAAGCTGGAGATTCAGAGAGAAGAATAACATTTTGTAGGTGGTACCGAAGAAAATTGCGCAATGATCGTTATTTCATCAAAAAGATACTTTGGACGGATGAAAGGAGCTTTACTAATAGTGGAATATTTAATCCCAGAATCAAGCATTGTAACATTTAAATTGACCTTTTTTTTCTCTCTATGGATCGACCTAATTTTTGTTTACGATTTTTACATCAAACAGGATATCCTGTATCATAAGGTTTTATGTTTTTACATCTCTCTCATAATTTAAGTAAAAAAGCCATTTGTAAATATTTTTCATTTATAAGTATTTCGCAACATGATAAACCAATTACTTCATGACCCTAATAAAAGAGGTTCTTCTCAAGGTATATCATAACTCAAAACAATTTTTAAGTAGTTAAATGCTTCGTTTACGCTAGACATGCTCTGAATAGTGGTTTATAGTACTTGACTATGGGCAACCCATATTACACATAGGGGCCTTGTTGGGTGTCTAAATATTTAGCTATTTAGATATTATTAATTTGTCGACACGCCATCTTCTTTATTAATAAGGGTAAGCTATTTTGTTTTTTTAAATTTTAACTCTCATAAGGTTGTCTTTTCTTTATAGATTTGACATGCCCTTCTTAGGCACGCTTATTTTTTTGGGTACCTTCTATGGTATTTTTCGTTCGTGAAGAATATTTCTACTTGATCTTCGAGATTCTTCAGTTGATGAAGAATATTTCTACTCGACCTTCAAGATTTCAGTTGATGAAGGATATTTCTACTTGAACTACGAGATTTTCGTTTTTTCACTTGCTGTGCGATACAGGTGGTTACAAAACCCTTTTTGTAAGTGGAAGGTAGAAGTACTACTGTGGTGTATTTTGGCTTTGCACCGCCCGAGGATATGTTCTCCCGTTTGCTTCCTTAACCTTCGCTGAAGAAAGGACTACACCATCGAATTGGAACTCCTGGCGATTTTGTGTAAGATAACCAGATCCAAATTCATCGATATCTAATTCAGCGCAAGGAAATTAATTCAAGGTATACAAATTTTTTCTTTTTACTTTTTTCGGACTATCTTTCCAAATTTAAACGTTAAATTTATTTTTTTTATACATATTTGGTTATAATCTTGACAGTAGTATATGAACTACTTTTTGAGTTATGAATAATTTTTAACCAACTTTTGACACGTATTTGTGGGTTAGTTTTTTTAAACTTTACAAATATCATATTTGTAGGTCATATGATTATCCTGGTTTAAGTTCGTTTATTTAAGTATACCTATTTTGTCAGGTAACTTAACATTATTTTGTTAATGTAAATTTTGGGGTAAGTTGTAAGACACGAGTTTTACTTTTTAAGTAACATTTTGATGTACAATATTACTTTGTAGATTTTTTTACTGCGATTCAAAAATCACTCTATCAGTAACATTGTGATATTTTGACCACAAAATAATCGTTAACTGTCATCATCTATTTTCCTGATTTTTTTTTGTCATATACAAAACTGTGGATTATTTTTAAATTTAAAAAAAAACAACAACCAGGAATAAATAGGTTTTTGAAATTTGCTCTGTTTGAATTTTTTTACTTTTAGGATAAATCAGTCTAAATTCAAATAGTTAATTTTGTCTATAGTAATTTTGCTTTAATTAATCAACATCATAAGATGCAGTTCTTATGATTTTTATTGATTTTCGCTTTTAAAATTAAGTGACGCCTAGCAACCCTTTAAATAAAGAGTAACTTTGTAAATTTCCTCCTTCCAGATTATTGGACCCATCTTTTTGGATGGTAATTTAAACCAGTTCCGATATTTAGAATAATTGGAGGAAGTACTCAATGAAATGCCCTTAGAAATAAGGCAAACTGTTCAGTACTTCATGCGCACAATGCAAGGGCTGTTGCACAGTATCTAAATGAACATTTTACAGATAATTGGATCGGTACCAATGGAGCAACAAGATGGCCTCCTCGATCCTAACCCCGTAGATTATTTATTATGGGGTTTCGTAAAAGTCAAAATCTATGATAAAAATACGCCTAATAATTTTCAAGAACTTCGTTAACGAATAGCAGATGCATTTGGAAAAATTACACCTAAAATAGTTGATGCAGCTACATCTCATATGTCAAGGAGAACCAAACTATGTACGGACTACATTTTGGGCAACTTTTATGATTGATCATTTTTCATGAATAGAATATTACTTGTAAAATACCACATTAATTGTTCACTGTTACTAAGTTTCAAAATAAATTGTTAAATTTTGAAAGTTTCATTATTTTCTTTAAAAATTATTAATTTAATTTTGATTAAAAATTTTTAAAAAACTGGCTTATAAGAAGTAACAAAGATGATGATTTTTCGTGGATGAAACGTAGTAGAATGGTCAAGTATGCCATACCCTTGTATATATTTTAACAAAACCTACAAACAATTGCAGTAAAAAATCCAGGTCCGTATTTAAAAAAAATTAGTTGAGAGTAGCTCTGGAAAGACAAATGTCATAATGAAATTTTTGGTATGGTTATGAGAAATTTGATTTATTAAAAAAGTTTTGAATAATTTTTTTGGCATCTTTTAAAATAACAACGCCAGACTTGAAAGACGAAAATTACCATTTTCGGAAAATGTGGAAAATCTTCGGAACTAGTCAAAATACGAAACTTTTTCCCCATTTAACCGATATTGCATATATTGCGGTTTACGAGTTCTCTGCATACGCAAATTAAATCCGGTCCACCCTGTATATATGTTTTTAATCATCCGAATATTTCAGCTTTTCTCCAAGCCGTCATACAAGGTGTTTGTATTATAGTAAGTTAGATAATTTTGGAAATCAATTTTCCGAATATTTTCTCAAATTTGAAATTAAGAGTTATCCAATATAATGATTTTAATTATCATGGAGATTTTATTACGAGAAAAAAGAATAATTTTGTTTTCGAAACGCCTGTTTAACGTAATTTTTTTTAAATATTATTTTACAGCACCGTTTTCTTTTTTTAAATGCTCTTTCATTTTCCACACTCGTTTTTTTAACGTTCAGTAACAGTTGGGTAACTCATAATTCCTTTTTATTAGAGGTCTATAAAATAAAAATAATAAATAAAATAATTTACGGCAATTCACCTTTTCTCGCACCGCACCACATTTACTCATGGTTTTTTAAATAAAATATCAGCGGCGTTACATTTTTTATAAGAAGCCTATCTCAAACGTGCCCGTTTTATTACATACAAAAAATGTGAGAGACAATAAATTTTCAGACACACGGGAACGCTCTAGAAAACTGATTTATAAAACAAAAAATAATTTACAACACATCAGTGTTATCGTTGTGAAGTAAATTACGTGTATATAACAGCTTCCTGTTGAAATTTTTATAAATAACTAAAAAAAAACAATAATCCGACAAAACACGAAAATAAAAAGTGAAAAATAAAATATATTCAGTAAAAAAAATGCAACTTGAAATTTTGAGCCGCAAACAATAACATTAAAAAAAACTGCCCGCATGATCATACGCAACGCGGTCTGCCCTCAAGTGTGTTAGAGTTCGGTAGTTCCGGAGCTGTATAGTTCCAGGAACTATGTCATTTGCCGGAGACAGTTCCGTTCTTTCCGCAAACATAATCCTACCATATTTTTAGTTCCAATCAGGTTTCTCTTATCATAAGTGAAGTATCTAACAGACCGAACTTTATCTATTCTGTTAATATTAATAGTATAGTATAATGGAAATGGAACTGGAACTGGAACTATCACACTCCGGTATTCCGTTCCGTTGTAATCAAGAATTCCCGATAAAAGTCGAACTAAAAGTAATTTACTGCTGCAGGACATATGTTGCGAGATGCGAGGGAGAAATGATTATTGTTCTTTATATGTTTTTTCATAAATATTTTCATTATTTTTTACCTAGTCTATGTTATTAAAAATTGTTGCAATGAATGCATCGGTGTAATAGATTAATAGATAGAAATCAATTTAAATTGTCTTTAAATTTGTATTGATTTTTTCAACTTCGGCTAAAAATTTATTAAAAATACAATTTTATATAAAAATTATTGTATTTCATTTTTTTTCAATTAAATAAAATGCATAGTACCTATCGATTATTTGAATACAGTAATGTTTATGTTTACTATGTTCCAACAATATTTAAACAGTAAATATTAATCTATCCACACTGAGGGGCAGAATCACGCAACAGTGCTTCAGTAAACAATTGAGTATTAAATAATTGACATAACTGTATTAATAACAAAAGTACGAGAATATTAACATTATTTTTATCGCTGTCGAAGTTCAGATGGCTCATTTCTTTAAAATCAGTAATAATAAATTCACCATAAATGGATAGTAATAAAATTGCCATAAATACAGAATAATACACTACCTAGTGAAAACTCAACAAAATTCAATTAGTGAACACACACAAAACGATACACCCTTATTAAACGCCATCGATATACTGAGAAACTGATTTTTATCTATTCCGGGGAGACCGAAGGGTCTGCTGTCCACTTGAAACTGGTTGCATATTTGGGAATTCGTGTGCGTGTTTCGGATATTCAATATTCGAGATAAAATAAAGATTTTATAGGTACTAATAAGAAAAATCCATTCTTACACTTACGATCCCTTTTCAAGTGATACACCACTTCATCGACACCAATGCGTCTCTTCATCAAAACTCCTTATACCTGCCCTAATTCTTAAATTTGTCGTGCTTTGTGAATGTTTGAGTAAGTTATAATTTAAATGAAATTAAATATAATGTCTTCGCGTAAAAGAACTATCATTCTTTGCGAACATTTTTCTGAAATCGAAAAAAAAAGCGAAATGTAACTATTGTTCGCAAAATATTGCATTTACTGCCGAAAGTTTGGGTAATTCGGGAAAGCATTTAAAAATAAAACAACCTATAATATCCACAAATGTAACAGAACGTCAGCCAGTCGTTCAAGCCATCAATATAGATGAAACCGAAACAACAATCAATGAGAGTCAGAAAATAGCTATCTTCATCTAGACCACAATTAGTATTAGTATTCAATAAAATATAGATACTTTTGTTAAAAGCACAAAACTAGTACCTTCAAAAAAAATCGAAAATAGACGAACACTTAATTATTACGATTGCTAAACAGTTTCATCCACTACTTCTTGTAGGAAGCTGAATTTAAAAAAATTGTTTCGCTATCGTGTCCATCCTATAGATTACCTACTAGAAAAACACTTTCGGAAAATCATCTGCCTCAACTGCATTTAAAATTAATGCATGAAGTGGAAATTAAAATTTCAAATGCACCTGCAATAACGAGCCGGTCAATCCAGGACGGCACACGACTTCACGACTGTAGCGCTCCAAGTGACAAAAATATTAAACAATAATTTAGATTTATTTTATTACAAGTTTTGACTGTCCAAAGCTAGCCTGTGTAATTAAAAAAATATTTATTTTATTAAAAGAAGTCTTAAAAATCCAACCTGTGTTTAAAAAAAAATTAAAAGGGGACGTGAGATTCGATCCCCGGACCCACTGCACCACTAGCGGGCACTATGCCACGCAGCTACCAGAATTATGTTTAATTATGTTCAAACTTATTATTTAAGCGAATCACGTTTCATAATAAAATAAATATTAATATTACAGAGCTAAAGTATAAACATTCACTAAATCTCATCAAGAAAATGATATAAGTCACATCTGTCAAAATTATTGTTTAATATTTTGTCACTTCTAGCGCTAGTCGTGAAGTCGTGTATCGTGTGCCGTCCTAGAAAGTCCGCCTCATCTGCAATATACCTTACCATGGACGGCTTCGAATTTAATTGGTTGCATGGAATATAATGACAGCCATACGGGTGCAAATCTATGTCAGTTATTGAGGGAACAAATTTTAAAATGGAACATACAAAATAAAGTGGGGGCTGTAGTTGGCGATAATGCTTCGAATAGTTTATCAGCGGTACATCTAGGAGTATGAACATCTATAGGCTACTTCACACATTTACTAAATCTAACCGTTCAATCTGGGATTAAATTTCTAAAACTAAAAAAAAGCAAAAAATATTGATGAACATTTTAAAAGAAGTTTACAAAGTTCTTATAAATTAGATGGATATGCCTGTTTTCTAATTAAAGCAAGATGTTTCGACGAGATGGATTTGACTTACGATATTCTAGATAGATTCTTGAAGATCAAAAATTTAATAAGTAGCCTTGGTCAAAAATGAATTATCTTAATCAAATTTAGACTGGATAGTCATAGAAGACCAGTTCCAGTTTTAAAAATATTTATTGATACAACAGTTGAAGTTTCCACTGAGAAGAATGTAAGTCTTTCCAAAGTGATTGTTTATTGTCGACTTCTTAGACTGTACATTAGTCAATGCTTAAACGAAGTAAGAGAACAACAATATCCTGAAAATGTTTACAAATTATTAATGGTTATTAATGAACAAATTTAGAAACGCTTTTTTAATTTAGAAAAAAATCCACTTTATGCTGAATCTACAATATTAGACCCAAGTTAAACAAAAAGGATTTCGTGATATATCCAATTATGAATGTGCGTTAGAATCTTTAAAATTAAAAGTTGGCGTAGAAAGAAATATATTAAGTATAAAATCATTAGCAAGCACATCTGCGGCTCCTGTAACAACTCCGATATCTGAGGCTGAGGGAAATAAGACACATTATCTTTGGAAGGACTTTGATATAGAAATTGCGAGTTTAGGGGCATAAAAGTTGAACTACAAAAATATATTAATGAGCCAATTATAAAAAGATCTGAAGACCCTTTACTCTGGTGGCACACTAGAAGATGCGTATATTAAATATTATACAAATATATGTTAAAAAGACTTAATTGCATTTCAGTTCCTTGTGAAAGAATATTTTTAAAAGTCAGACAAATGGACCAGGCTGTCTTCAAAAAAAGTATCCCAATTACTTTTTATTGGTTGTAATTTAAAGGAATAAATGAAAAAAAATATTTTGACTATTTATTTTCATTTACTGAGTACTTCTAATGAACGTTTAAAGGTGTGTCAAAAATATGTTTTGCTACATTTGCATTCAGTTTTCAAATAGTTGAAACTGCATTAAAATATGTCGGCTTTGACCATGGCAAAGAAAGACCAGCTCCGAATATAACATCTGCTCAGCAAGTTCGTCACATTAGGATGTATATTAATGTATGTTTCGTAGAATGGCATCCCATTATTGTCGCCGTAATAGTACAAGGCAATATCTAGCAGGTGACTTAAATATCAGTGTATAAAACAGAATTGTAAGTGGGAGGCACATAAAGGTAAAGTAAAAAGTGTAATGGACATGAAAACAGGAGACAAACAGAAAGCAGTTGACAATAAAGGTGAATCATTTCAAGCTATTAAATTTGATTTACAGTCAATACTTAATGTACCATATGCCAAATATTCTATAGACTCAAACTTTCTATCTATATTTTCACCATTTTACTTTCCCGAGCCACCTTTTAGAAGGGAAAGTATTGTGAACGAGCTAAAAAAATTTCGAGATAAAAACGGAAATATCCATTTTCGGGTCCCCTGAGACGATTAAGACCATTTCCGTCTGTCTGTCGGTCTGTGTGTGTATGTGTGTGTGTGTGTGTGTGTGTGTGTGTGTGTGTGTGTGTGTGTGTGTGTGTGTGTGTGTGTGTGTGTGTGTGTGTGTGTGTGTGTGTGTGTGTGTGTGTGTGTGTGTGTGTGTGTGTGTGTGTGTGTGTGTGTGTGTGTGTGTGTGTGTGTGTGTGTGTGTGTGTGTGTGTGTGTGTGTGTGTGTGTGTGTGTGTGTGTGTGTGTGTGTGTGTGTGTGTGTGTGTGTGTGTGTGTGTGTGTGTGTGTGTGTGTGTGTGTGTGTGTGTGTGTGTGTGTGTGTGTGTGTGTGTGTGTGTGTGTGTGTGTGTGTGTGTGTGTGTGTGTGTGTGTGTGTGTGTGTGTGTGTGTGTGTGTGTGTGTGTGTGTGTGTGTGTGTGTGTGTGTGTGTGTGTGTGTGTGTGTGTGTGTGTGTGTGTGTGTGTGTGTGTGTGTGTGTGTGTGTGTGTGTGTGTGTGTGTGTGTGTGTGTGTGTGTGTGTGTGTGTGTGTGTGTGTGTGTGTGTGTGTGTGTGTGTGTGTGTGTGTGTGTGTGTGTGTGTGTGTGTGTGTGTGTGTGTGTGTGTGTGTGTGTGTGTGTGTGTGTGTGTGTGTGTGTGTGTGTGTGTGTGTGTGTGTGTGTGTGTGTGTGTGTGTGTGTGTGTGTGTGTGTGTGTGTGTGTGTGTGTGTGTGTGTGTGTGTGTGTGTGTGTGTGTGTGTGTGTGTGTGTGTGTGTGTGTGTGTGTGTGTGTGTGTGTGTGTGTGTGTGTGTGTGTGTGTGTGTGTGTGTGTGTGTGTGTGTGTGTGTGTGTGTGTGTGTGTGTGTGTGTGTGTGTGTGTGTGTGTGTGTGTGTGTGTGTGTGTGTGTGTGTGTGTGTGTGTGTGTGTGTGTGTGTGTGTGTGTGTGTGTGTGTGTGTGTGTGTGTGTGTGTGTGTGTGTGTGTGTGTGTGTGTGTGTGTGTGTGTGTGTGTGTGTGTGTGTGTGTGTGTGTGTGTGTGTGTGTGTGTGTGTGTGTGTGTGTGTGTGTGTGTGTGTGTGTGTGTGTGTGTGTGTGTGTGTGTGTGTGTGTGTGTGTGTGTGTGTGTGTGTGTGTGTGTGTGTGTGTGTGTGTGTGTGTGTGTGTGTGTGTGTGTGTGTGTGTGTGTGTGTGTGTGTGTGTGTGTGTGTGTGTGTGTGTGTGTGTGTGTGTGTGTGTGTGTGTGTGTGTGTGTGTGTGTGTGTGTGTGTGTGTGTGTGTGTGTGTGTGTGTGTGTGTGTGTGTGTGTGTGTGTGTGTGTGTGTGTATTCTTTTACGATAGAGGCCACACGTTTAATCCGATAGAGGTGAAATTTGGTACAGAGGTTTGGGTTACTCGTCGGAAGAACCCATTAGTTTTTGTACGACATCTCTCAAACGGAAGTCTCACTATCAAAAAATGACAGACGCAATATGTCAGGGAATTGGACCTGCAATATGTCATTTTAAAGCCCTTAAAAAACTCTATTCAGAACAGTCAAAATTATTTCTTCAACTGTCACCTGTCAAAAATAAGAAAATGTCAAAATTTGAAACTTTATCATTAAATATCTGAAAAAGTATTAATCCGATTGGGCTAAAATTTGGTACAGGGGTTTAAGTTAGCCGTCGGAAGAACTCATTAGTTTTTGTATGACATGTGTCAAACGGAAGTGTCATTATCAAAAAATGACAGATGTAATATGTCACGGAATTCGACTTGCAATATGTCATTTGAAAACTCTTGAAAAACTCTATACAGAACAGTCAAAATTATTTCTCAAACTCTTACCTGTCAAAAGTAAAAAAATGTCAAAAGTTGAAACTTAACATTAAATATCTGAAAAAGTATTCGTGGATACTTGTCGGGAAAGTTTTGGGGCGACACAACCGATTTTTTGACGCTTCCAACGCAGACAAAAGGCAAGAAAGGATCAGTTAAAATTGGAAGTTGTTTGCTAAAATATTTACAATCTTTATCTAATACTGTTACACATGTATCTTCATTTTCAGACACTTGCGATGGTCAAAACCGCAATAAATTTGTGACTGCTTCGATGCTGTATACTGTTGTTAAAATAGATAATCTTGAAGTAATAGATCTAAAATACTTGGAGCCAGTACATACATACCTAGAAGTGGATTCAATGCATAGAACGTGCTCGAAGAAATAAGAAGGTATACACTCCCCGCGAATGGGGTATTTTAATACAAATGGCAAGGTTGAAACCTCGTCCCTACATAGTAACCATCTCACATACTTAGATTTCTATAATTTCAAGGAGTTAGCGTCTAAAATTATGGTAAATAATATATGTGACACCAACGGAAATCAAGTCAAATGGTTGCAAATTAAATGGTTATGGTTTGCAATCCGTCAACCATTTTTTTCAAGTATGATGCTAAAACAAACAGTGTGAAAATGTCTACTATGTATATCTTGAGCAATAGTACACCAGTTTGTTGCCAATATCCAACGCAAAAAAGTATGATCTTCTGTGCTTATTACGCGAAAAGGCAACTCCAGACGACTGTAAGACTGTGGAGATGTTACCTACAGCAGTGGAGGTGATAGATATAGTCCCAAGTGAATTTTATTACGAAACAGACTGAGGTTTAATTGTGTTTGACTTTATCCACAAATTTGTTTAAATAATAAAAATTTCATTTATGCTTCTAATACTATTTTTAATCTACTTTTACGATATTTTTATGTCAATGGCAACGATATCCAGTTTGTCATGGTTAATGTAAACTTTCAAATTGATTTTATTCAAAACATCATTTTTGGACATACAATATTTCTCCTCTTAGTCATCGATTTTTTCAGGCACTATAACTCGTTTTTAATGTTCGCATAAACACATCGCAAGAAGTATAGTGATGAGAAACGGAAACGGGTGGGAGAGGACCGTCGTGGATACGTCTCTCTTTTTTTAAAACTTTAGCGTAACAGTAGCTTAAAGTACAAGTACAGGGTGATCTATTCGAATGTGACCAATCGATGTATGATGTTTGTTTGACTTTATGTATTAATTTATTTATTACTTGGTGTAAAGATTACACATTATTTTTAATTTTTTTAAGTTTTTCTTAATATTATAAAATTGAACTTTTAGATATACACCATTTTTTCTCAAATTTCTAAATCTAGTACTGAAAATATCATTCTGCTTAACCACGATTCTAAAAATATTAAGGATGGTAAACATGAACTTACTGTCATAAATAAGGTTTATTAAAGTAAAATACAATTAGGCAAGATAACAATCGTGGGTCAAAAAGAACATAAGTTACATCACAGACAATATTAGATTACGATAAAAAGTAAATTCCAACTTTAACTTTAAACTTTCGGCAAAACTGTGGAGATCGTAGAAAAGAGATTTCTACTAATACTAAAGTGTTTGAGTTTCAGCTCTTTTATTTGGGCTTCTTGGCAATGGTCCAGCTCACTCAGTTTTATTTAATTTTTATACAGGGTGTTTTATAAGGAATTATAAATATTATAATTTTAGGTTCATCACCTCAAAGTAGTATTTTGCTGAATAATATATGTTTAATTGTTACCTACAACTCACATACAGGATGTTAAAGTTAAAAATGAAAACTGACAAAAAGACTTTATATACTATTTGTTCCTTAATTATTATTTAAGTAAGAAAATAGCATGACTATAAATATTTTTAACCTAACTATCAGTAGATAGAACGTCCTTTAACTTTAAAGGTTCTGTAAGTAAAGGCAATGACGTTTAGAATAAAACTTTATAAGTAGATTTCTTGTACAATTGTCACAATCTAAACGTCATTGTCATTAGTTACAGAACCTATAAAGTTAAAGGACGTTCTATCTACTGACAGTAAGTATATTTTTCCAATCATCTCGTCGTGTCTAGGAGATAACCCTATTATTTTTGAGGTCTGTACATCCATCATATCTGGTAATCCCATTCATGGAATACTAAAAAAAAAGCTAAACTATTTTATGCAGTGACATCACACCCCGGTTTTGAAAAAGATATCAAGTTACCTATAAAAACCATAAAAAATGTCGTTCTGATTACGTCTATTTAAAATACCAAACATGAATATAGCGTTATATCCATTAATTTCGTGGTGCGTATAAGTTCTTGTGTATAATGCTGAAAGTGAATTTCTCGGACCGAAGTACTAAAAACATCATGTATTTTCGTGTTCTATTTTTCTATTTAAATCAGAGATCCCCCTACAAAATTTAGGTGTTATCTAAGACCTCGTAAAAAGTACCATTAGTCTTACGTTTTTTTCATGTTAAGCAGTTATTTTTATCTGCTATAAGATAGACGTTTTATAAATATATTAGACTGCCTAAGTCCTGGAAGTTTCATTTATAGTTTATATTGTTTTATATTCACTTGTTCCTTAAAAAAACCTTTAAAATATTAATATAGGATACAACATCTGGGTTGGGATTCAGTAAAAGTTTTTGTAGTGCTCTCATTAACAAGGGAAAAATGGCATTAATGGCTACCAAAAGAGCAGTGGGCACCAAATGGGGACTAAACCCACGCATGGTACATTGGCTGTACACTGCTGCGGTAAGACCCATGATATCCTATGGCTTTCTGGTGTGGTGGCCTAAAGTAAATCAAAAAAGGACTATACTGGTGCTGTCTAAACTCCAAAGACTGGCCTGCATTTGTATTACAGGTGCCATGGCTATGGAAACCATACTAAACCTCCTGTCACTTGATATTCATATCAAAGCGGAGGCAAGAATGGGAGCATTCAGATTGGAGTGCAACGGAAACTGGTGTCCAACTGAACAAGGACATACCAGTGTAACAAAAGTCTCACAAGCTCATTATTAGAAATGAGAAGTGATGAAATGATACCAAAAAATAACTTCACGAAGCCATTCAACATTCAGTTAACTTTGAAAGGTGAAGAGGGAACACTGGTATGGTATACTGATGGATCCAAACCCGACATTGGAACAGGTGCTGGAATATATGGCGACAAACCCAGATGCAAAAACTATGCGTCACTCTGGAATTACGCATCAATATTCCAAGCGTAGGTACATGCCATAGAGTTATATCTGAGGGAGAACATTGAAAAGGGTTACAGAGGGAAAACAATCCTCATTCACTCCGATAGTCAGGCAGCCATACAAGCTCTAGCATGCAAAAAAATCAGACCGAAACTGGTGTGGAACTGTCTACAAACCCTACTATTTCTGGCAAACCAAAACAAGGTAACACTGAAATGGGTTCCCGGACAGAAGGGGATAACAGGCAATGAGGAAGCTGACGCTCCAGCACGAAAATCATCAGCGACCAAATTTACGGCCACCGAGCCTGTGTTTGGCATTCCGAAATCCTCAGTACGACTCTGGCTGAGTAGATGGGCTGCTAAAGAACAGCAGACAAGCTTTAATATCATGCCGGGTCAGAAAAACAGTAAACTGATGGTCAAAAAGCCATCAAAAGCACTGACCAACCATATTCTGCAGCTAAGCAGAAATCAAATAAGGCATGTCACGGGACTAACAACTGGACACTGCCACCTTAGGGAACACCTACACAAAATGGGCATCTACCAAGACGAACCCATCTATAGACTACGTAATGAGGAGGAGGAAACAGCCTCTCACATTATACTAGAGTGCCAAGCACTTATACGCTAGAGGTACAACGTTCTGGGGACAGAAAATACACAGGAGGCCGTCCCCAGAGAAAATCTTGTGAAGAGGCTGCTAAACCTGATAAAGGTATGGGATTTTTAATACAAATCCCGATGCACGTCGTAGATAATTTATGATGTCAGGACGTTGCAGTGTTGCCTGCTCGTCAGAATAGTGGATGAATGTAGGAATTTTCGAAAATGTAAGCGTATGTTGTTTGTCTTTGTTATTATTTTAAATGTATATATTATATTCAATTATTTTGAAATAAACAAAAAAGAAACATATAAAAAATGTAGCAAACTGTCTATTTTTATTAAAATAAAACAATGTTTTGTTTAAAAATCACATATTTTGACTTAAAAGAAACAATTCAACTACTAATTTTCGTAATTCCTACAAAAAATAAATCTTTTCTATTAATTCAAATCGAAATCACTTGCATCACTGTCATCGCTGTTAGGATTAATTATAATGGAATTAATTTCCATTCTATCAAAAACTTGCGAAATACTACTGACAGTAGAAATTTTTAAGTCTAAGGCTGCTGCAATACACTAAAACAAACAAGAAAACAATTTCATATTTCTAGACATTTGTATACTCTTTCTAACTTACCTCTCTGACCGCAGTTAAGGGTAATAGTGGTCCATTATTATCACGCTCCCGTTCAAAGTACTGTATTAACGAAGATACAAGCTCCTTACAACGACTATTAAGTTTTTTTAGCATTTTGTTGGTATGTAGAAATACACAACAATAATCAACTTATTCGCATTATTTTTGTTTTGAGAAAAACAGTTTTTTTATGAGTACAACTGGCAAAGCACAAAAATAAAGACAATATTATAAAATTACGAAAACGTGGAGAATCAACTTGTTGACATAACCTAAATCAGTTATCATCAAGGCTTACCAATTAATAAAATGCCATTTCTTTTCTATAAATACGAGTTTCATTGGCGTACAAAATGTCAAAATTATTTAATAAAAAAATATGGTTTTTTGAGTGTTACACATATAAATAATATTTTGTAAACTTTGTATTATCAAGAATAAGACGTGAATAAGCTAATATAATTGAGTTCATTCTAAATTTGTCAAACTAATAACGATTACATTTTTCGGTTTTCAGTACTGTAACTACGTTCTTCATGGATTCGTGAATATTCGTTAGTTTCGGATTATTTTACATATTTAGGGAAATTTTAATTAATTGGTAGTACTGTAACGAAAGAATGACATCACTTGTGACGTGCATCGGGATTTGTATTAAAAATCCCATAACAAACCTTTTCACTTGATAACAACGATACAATTGGCATAGCACAATAAGTCTTAAGACTGCAGTGTTGAGGCCTACATTCTTAGCCAAAACATCGATTAAATCAATCAATCAATGTCTGCTTTCTTATTTTCCAATATTTCTACATGTCCAGATACTCAATTTAAGGTAATATTCTTATATTCTTCCAGAGCCTGGAGAGAGTATCTGCAGTCCAATATTAATTTGAAATGCTTTAAGTGCTATATTTCTGTCTATCACAATAACGATTTTCTTTCGGATTAGAAACTATTTTCTTTCTAATTAGAAACGATTTTCCTACTGATTAGAGATCCCATTAGCATGAGCTGACCACTAGCATTTATTGCTATTCCTAGTGACCTCAGGTTAAAAGTAGATAAGTTTGCATGGTAATTCTTAGCTCCAGTGTTGTTTTAAATCTTTAAACCGTCTGGAATTTTGGTATGGACAGGTTTCATAAATTCATAATTACTAATAGCATTAATAATACAGAATTTTTTTTCAATACCACAGTTTTTCAAGAAATTTCCTTACCCAATCTATTTGTATGCCAATGTGATAAAGATAGGCCTAACACTTGTTATTATTAGACAGACCAATCATTGTGCTAATTTTCTTCGAGCAGTTTCGCTTTAGATTAGATTAGAAAAGAAGGGACTTTGGGTACCAATACCTCTTCCACCGCGACCTTTCAGATCTCTTAACTAGACCTATCCTAGTTATTAGACTCCAGAATCTAGTAAATAATTCTCCTGAGTAGCATTCCGCTTTAGGCTTTTCTTCCAACTACAATCTATTTCAATTTAGAGCGTGCGAATTTTGTTATCGGGTCACCGAATTTTTTTGAATACCACCGTTTTTAATTTTAATTATTTAATTAGTAAAAATTCGAATGTACTTATTGACATACGTAGATATTCAAAGAATCTGTCGGAAAAATGTCACAATTCAAAGTATAGGTGTGAATGACTGTCTTCTTCGATTGCTGATTGATAGGATGCGTTCCATATTTTCGATATATTTACAAAAATAAAGTTTATTGCAAATAGGAACTACCATTTCCTATAACATCTTTTTTGACCATGGATAATAACATATTTGCACGAACGACAGTTACAAACTAACAAGAGAAACTGAACAATCTTGCGATTGTAATGTGTTGTGTTGACGTTTGCGTACTCTTCAATGTGGCCGAAGCCTTAACCTATACCCCTTTACAGTAACAAAGTATATGAACTGTGGTTTCCTCTTTTTCCTGACCAAACCTGCAAATGTCTTCATTTGCCAGTCCTATTGTATTCATATGTTTGTTGAGCCTGCAGTGCCCTGTAAGAAGGTCTACTATTATTCTAGTAGTTCTTTTGTTCTGACTAAGTAGGTACTCTGTGAGTTTTGGCGATGGTCTTATGATGAACTCTTTGGCTTGTCTCTGCCCTGATGAGTTCTTTCACCACTCTTTAAATATATTTAGTTCCGATCCGATTAGATATTGTGTTGCCCCTTTTAATGCCAATTTATCTGCTTCTTCATTGCCCCGGTGCTCCTTACGTCCAGGTATCAGGTTAGTCTGTTTCCACTACCAAGCTCTGTTAGGGCCTCCAAGCAGTCCCATACAAGTTTTGATTTAACTTTCGTGGAGCATAATTCTTTTAATACTGCTTAGCAGTCTCAGTATATGGCTTTAGCTTTTGATATAACTTGTTGCCCTAATATCTCTTTTGTACAATATTGTATAGCAATTAATTCTGCCTGAAACAGAGTTGCGTGGTTGCCTAGGCTCATTGAGATCTTTGTCTTTGTGTTAGCATCGTAAATGCCCTCTATAACTCCTTGTTGGTTTTATAGCCATCTGTATACCAGACCATTTCCGCTACTGGATCATTTTCTTACTTTCTATGTGATGTTTTATAATCTGCACCATGTTGACTAATTATGGGCTGCTGTGCTTTTATAAGTCTGCCTGTATGTGAATATGTAAGGGTAGTAGATATAGTATGACCTCTAGTACTGTCATTGGAGTTGTCCTCATCGCTCCTATGATACACATGCAAGCTTGAGCACTGAGCACTTGGACAGCTCCAGCTTGTTGTGTCTTCGTCCACCATACCACCGAACCGTAAGAAAACATCGGTCTTATTACCTTAGTATACATTCATACCATCATCTTTGGTGGTAGCCCTCAGTTTTTGCCATACATCCTTATACTTATCTTAAGACACACTGTGATTTATTGGGCCAAATTTGAAGATGATGATTCCATGTAAGCCTATGGTAGGTATTTTACCTCTTGAGCAAATGTAATGTCAACTCCGTTGAGTATTAGGTTTTTAAGTCCTAACTGTTTTCTTTTCTTTGTAAAGTTGACAACTGTGGTTTTGTGAGGGTTCACTTGTACGTCCCCCCCCCCCCATTTGTTAACAATATCTAAAGCGTTTTGTGAACAATTCGCTTGAAGCCCCGTTCTAACTTAAACTTTATGAATATAATTAAGTCACAGTGAAAACCACAACCGTAGTATAAGCTCATCAAATTTTGTTTGAGCTCTCTTATATTCCTTGGTTCTCCTAGTTTTTTCTGCTTTCATTTTCATAGCGATTTCTTTTGTTGGGTTAAAGGAAGAACTAATAATGTTTTAATAATCTAAGCATGAAATTAACCTACAATGACTATGCATAAATTCCAGTAATAAATTCTAACATGACGAAAGCTCCATCGATGTCTAGGAATGCACCTAGTATTATTTATCTACTCTCCAATTCTGTGTAGCCTTTTAAGCCACTCTATTTATTCGTAGAACTTCCCTGAATACTAAACAAACTTGTAACGGATTGTTCCGTAATACAACGTCTAATATGTATCTGTCGATTAATTTCTTCAGAGATTTAGGAAAAATGATGTTATGCTTCTTATGGTCTAAAAGATTTTTTTTCCTTATAAGATGCTTTTCCAAGTTTGAGAATTAAGACTACTCTTGCAGAAATCCTGCTTTTTGGTACATATCCAGGAGCTACGCTAGCTAGGAATAGTTTACACAGTGGACCTTCCAGTTCTTTCTATCTCTTCTTTTGAAGTGCCAGCATTATACCTTCAGGTCCAGCAGGTTAAAAAAAATTATCGCCCATACAAGTGTCGTTATATTTACTTTTTTATTTGCAACAGGCTGTAAAAACTAATGCCTTGTTACTTCTGTTCTTTTGGTCCGAAGTAATTTTACATTTACGAAAGTGTTACTTTAATAGCAATTCTAAAGTCTCGTCTTTTGTTTTCCTGTTTTCATGAGTTTTCCTTGTTAGTTTTCAAATATGCAATGCAATATTTTTAGTAAATTGTACAAAAGAAATTCTATTCAACTCGTGTGGATCTTTTATATCGCACTATGGCGTCGTGCTTAAACTTCGTTCCCGTGCGATATGACCATCCTACCCACACATGTTGCATAAACTACTATTAAATTGTGGATTAAAATAAAATAATTTTGAATAAAATAATCTACAAAGCTGGCTGTGCAATATATCACCTTGGCGCGAGTGCCTCATTGATAATGTAATAATTGATGAAGAAAATTAAGAAATTGAAATTATAAACATTTAATTGTAACAACTTAATAACTATGAATACATATGTTTTTTTCTAAATCTTTATATAACTTAAATTGCAAATTGCCGTAAGGTTCTTTTTAAAAAAAATTTATTTTTCAAAAAAGACAAAAGTTCAAAAATTACAAGTTTACTATATGAATGCAGAATCTAGACTGACTAAAATAAAATTATAATACAATGAACTGTGTTAGATAACATGCAACTAACGCATATTAGAAATGTGTGAAATGTCCACTCAGCGCTATCAAAGGTGAGCTGAGTTCAAAACAGTGCTTATTAAGGGTTAATGGTACGGTAACTTCTCTCCCCTTAGAATGTTGCTTCCCCTGGAAGTTGGATTTTTCTTTCTTCTGGGTTATTTCCAATCTTCTGATTCTTCTGTTTTTGATTGTGAATTTTTTGATGACGTTTAAATATGAGGTATCCTAAAATTACAGCTATTCCAATATACAGAGTGATTGTCCATATACTTGGTATGTGATAATTGAATTTTTCCTCAATAATTGATGAAATTTGGTTCTGCGGGATTTCTTTCAAATTAAGTGTTTTTAAATTAATTTTCATTTTTGGTAGATTTATTTTTTCTAATGAAAAATGAGGTTTATTTATAACCAGTGGTTTTCCATATGTTTTCTCTTGAAATTCTAATTCTTGTTTCTTAAAAATTATTTTACAATTATTATTTTCAATTAGGAAGATTCCAATGAGTGTCTTCGTTTCCCTTTGATTCGGACACAGAATGGTTAATTCTTCTTCAGATGGAAAAACTAACATAAACTGATTTATTTCGGGTATAATTTCTATGTGACTCTCGAGAATTTCTAATTTTATATATTGGCAATTTTCTGAATTTTCGTTAATTAAAATGTCTTCTTCACAACTTGACTTTACATTGGTTTGAAGATGGTTCGGACATTGGAAGATTTTACCAGGTGTACATATGTCATTAAGAGGTTTTAAAATATTTTCTTTAGATTTTAAAATGAATTTACTGTTCGGAATTATTGTTACAAATTCTGATTCGAATTTTGTGGGTATTGGCAATAAATAATATAATTCGAATTGTTTTTCAAAATTAATTGGGATTGACAAAAAATATTTAATATTATTTTTCTCTATTTTACAATTGACTTTAACTATAGATTCAAATTCTAAAATATTCTCGTATTTGAGTTCAAATGGCAGTTGTGTTTTATAATGGTTTGAAATTTTTGTAAGTTCTAAATATAAATCTTTGGATTTTATAATACTTGGGTGTAAGGTTTTCAGTTTACAAAAGGTGAGTGAATTTTCGACTTCTTGTATAATATTTAGCAATGAGTTATAAATAATTATCAGTTGGTTAAGCAAATCCTTTAAATATAAAACGTTTTCAAATTTTGCTTGAAAATCGACAATGTTTTTTATTTCCAAAATTTTTGTTTTTAGTGTTATTTCGTTTTGTTGAATATCTTGTATGGTTTTGTTAAAGTTATTAATTATTTCGTGACTTACAGAGTATTGCATTTTTAATTGATTTTGTAAATTATTTTGGTTTTCTTTAAGGTGTTCTAAAATTGAATTTATTCGGTCCCCGTCTTCAGCATCTAAATTTCCGGTAAGCGTCTTTAGGATTGTACCGAAACCATTTATTATACCTCTTTTATTCCTATTTAATTCTGTATGAATATTGAAATTTTCAAATTTTTCATTTATAGTTTTCTTAATAAACAAAATTATATTATTATAATTTTCTACTTCATTTTGAAAAAATGTATTGTTATTAAAAGTTGACTTTAAATATTCATATTGCTTATTTAAATTATTATACTCGTTTAATAGTGGGTTTAAATCGTAAAAATGTAGAAACGTGTGAAAGCTTTTCTGTAATTTTGCTGGGCCTAAATTTATAGGTAGTATGCCTAAATTTTGAGTGACGTTCTTTATTTCTATTCCTTGTCCAACTGCGAGCAATCTGGAATAAAAGCATAAGGTTTTTTTCTAGGTCGTTTAATGTTAGATAGGTGAATGTCTTCGGCGGTATTTCCGTGTCTAGTAACAATCTTAGCAGTTTTTTTATTTTTATTTACGTTTTTAATAATTTCTGCTTGATATTTATTTTTTGTTTTAGCCTGTTTTTGTTTATTGCGTACAAAAACTTTCGAAGGTATTTTTGGTAAATTTTCACGATTTGAATTAGCCTTAGTGATAACTTTTTCTTTATTACTTTGAATCTTTTTATTTAACTCTGAATAAATAAGTTTTAATTTTTCTTTATGTTTTGATATATAGTCATTTAGTAATCGTTGTTCGATTTCTATGTCAAAAGGAGAATCATTGCCAATATGGCCTGTTATAATTTCAAATGGTTTTAGTTTTGTTACAGAGTGGATCGAGTTGTTGTATGCTAAGAGCGCATAGTTAACTTTTTGTTCTATAGCATCGTTTTTATATTCATTTTGATTATTTAATAATCGAAGATGTTCTATTATGGACGAGTGAAATCTTTCGGCTATGCCGTTAGATTCGGGGTGTTGAGAAGTAATAAAATGAATTTTAATTTTATGTAATTCTAAAAGTTCTTTAACTAAGGAATTTTTTAATTCTGTCCCGTTATCAGAAATAATTTCTTTTGGTATGCAATGATGAGTAAAATATTTTATTAAATTATTTACTGTCTCGATGCCTTGAGCAGAGTTCATTTTATACAATTGGCCATATTTAGAAAAGGAATCTATAATAGTTAAAAATTTTGTACCTTCTAACGTTATACTATCCATATGTAATATTTGAAATGGTTTTAGGGCAGTTGGCGTAATATTAAAAGTTGGTTTTATAGGATTTCTTTCATATTTTGTGAGCTGACAAATCTCGCATTCATTAATGTACGTTTGAATTGATTTTCTTTGGCTAGGCCAATAATAAAGATTTTTTATTCGAGCCTCAGTTTCGTCTAAGCCCCTATGGTTGGTTTTACCTTCGTGGTAATTTTGAATAGTTTCTTTAATTTCGTTGGTTTCAACGTCAATTAATTTTTTTGTGCATTTTATCATATTAATTTGAGAATTTTTAAAATATGTTTGAATAACGACACTTAGTTTCTCATACAATGGATCCTCGAAATATACATGGTATTTTACTTTTGGGACAACAAATTCTTTAAGAAATTTAATCGCATCTTCCTCAAAATTATTTTGAGAAAATTGAACAAGTATTCTTTGTTTATTTTCAAACAATTTTATGATTGTCGGTTGTGCTGGAGAAAAGTTAACTTCGGAAACAATAATTTGATTTTTTCCAAAGTTCACTGGACAGTCCGCGATTGGAATGCCGGCTATTGGATTTTCCAAATTGGAATGGGCCGTGTCGTCATCATCTGATAGATCATTTTCGGGATTTTCAAAATTACCTGATTCGACAATTAGTGAATCTGTTCTATCTTGCTTATATAAATTTGTATTAAAGTCTTTCATATAATCGAATATACCTGTCGATGTATTCGGTTGATTTTTATCAGTTTCATTTAAGTTTAATTCAATTCTTGAAAGTGCATCACAATTTTTATTCAGTGTGCCCTTCTTGTACACTATTTCGTAGTCATATTTAGAAAGTTTTAAACGCCACCTAACTAACTTAGAATTTGGTTCTTTCAATGAAAAGAGCCATTGGAGTGGTTTGTGGTCGGAACAAATCGTAAATTTTCTACCAAACAAATATGGTCGAAAGTACTTTACTGCCCATACAATGGCGAGCATTTCCTTTTCGATAGTAGAATATGAAGTTTCCGACGTATTTAATGTTCTGCTGGCATAAGCTACAGGTAAATCTGAGCCTATTTTTCCTTGGCTTAGAACAGCCCCTATAGCAAAGTTACTTGCGTCCGTGCTAAGAATAAACGGTTGCGTAAAATCGGGGTACTGCAGAATGGGTTCATTAGTTAGTAATGTTTTACATAATTCGAAACATTCTACATAGTCGGGATCTTTAATGTTTATTTCAACACCCTTTTTTAAACGTTTTGTTAAGGGTATCGTAAATTTGGAAAAGTTTTCTACAAACTTCCTATAGTAGCCCAAAAGGCCAAGAAAACCTTTAATTTGGGTTGTATTTTTTGGGATCGGGTAATTTTTAATTGCTTTTATTTTTTCGGGATTAGGTTTTACCCCTTCAGGAGTAACAACGTGACCAAGATATGTTACTTCCTTTCTTAGGAATTCGGACTTATCTAACTGCAATTTTAAATTTGCATTTCTAAGCCTATCAAACACTTCCCTTAAACGGATAACGTGTTCTTGTAAGCTGGTAGAAAAAATTATTATGTCATCGAGGTATACAGCGCATATTTCGTTTTGGTCCATTATTCTCTGAAATGTTGCTGGCGCATTTCTGAGACCGAAGGGCATTCGTAAAAACTCATAGTGGCCATTTTCAGTATTAAATGCGGTTTTTGGAATGTCCTTTTCCGCTATTTGTATTTGGTGAAATCCTGACGCCAGGTCAAGTGTTGAAAAATATTGACAACGCCCTAATTTGTCAAGGAGGGTTGTAATATTTGGTAGAGGATATTTGTCCCCTATTGTTTTTTCGTTGAGCTTCCTGTAATCAACCACGATACGCCACTGTTTTTGCCCTACAGAATTAGGCTTCTTACTTACCACCCAAATACTTGAACAATATGGGGAGGTGGAAGGCCTTATTATTTTTTGGTCCAGCATACTCTGGATTTGAGTTTGGACTTCTTTACGATGAACTTCAGGATATCTGTACGATCTCGTATAGATCGGTAGTTCATCGGTGGTGTTTATTTCATGTTTAATTTTGCTGGTAAATGTCAGTTGATTACCGTCTACATGAAAAATATCGGAGTATTCCTTAATTAAATTAAGGATTGTCTCACGTTCTTCTGAGTTCATATGCTCAGTACGAACTTTCTTAATGTCAAATTTAATTTTTGACACATTAAAACTATTAAAGTTTGGCGAAGAATTTTGTTCGAATTCGTCGAACAATTCTCCTTCTATAGGGTTAGTTAAATCTACAGATTTTTCAATTTCTGATTTATTTAAAATGGTGCAAAGAGCTTCATTATTTTTTACCTTTGTTATACATTGTGGAATTTCTAATTCTGAAATCTTTGTATAGGGTATAAGAATCACCATTTTTTATAGTTTTCACATTTATTTTTATTATTTGTTCAGATCTCGGAGGTACTACTATACAATTCGTACACTGAGGAACCTTGTAATAATTAATTTCTATTTTACTAGTAGGAGTGATAAGCAAATTTTTATTTAGGTCAATAGTTATATTTAATTTCTTTAAATTATCCAGTCCCAATAGACACTGGAATTTATCATGAAATTTAAATAAACAATATTTCAATAAAACTGGTTTTTTAAAATTGAATATACGTGACGAGGGAATTACAGTACAGAAATTTTCCTGCGTAGTGCCATGTGCAGTAGAAATTTGAAAGGGTTCAAACTGAATTAAATTTTTAAAATATTTTTCTGCAATTTCTGGAAGTATAAATGATTTTGTACTCCCTGTATCAATTAGAACTTTTAAATTAAATTCGGGAAAAATTATGTAAGGCAACTCGCTCTCGTTATTTGTTAAATTAAGTAATTCGACCTTATTTATTCTGTTTTTTCCGAGGCCTCTTTCTCTAAAAAAGACTCTTCGGTATCTATGGGATGTTCAACTATTGGCTGCTCTCCCATATTATATAATTCTTCAAAAACAAAATTTTGTTGATTTGAATTTTGATTTTGTTTAAAATAATTTTGATTTTGGTGATATTGATTAGGTCTGAATGTATTTCTTGTAGATATGCTCATTGGAGTTGGTTTTGAAAAATTTTGATTTTGGTTTGGCCTAAACACATTTGGTTTTTTTTCAAAATTAGAATTCGTTATTACTTTACTGGTACTTGGTTGAAATTGATTGTTAAAAAAGTTTTGTTTAGGTCTTGGCTGAAAATTATGAGCATAATTTGTAATAGCTAATGGTTTACTTGTATTTTTATTTCCATTAAAATTGTTTCTAGACACAAATCTACCCCTAGGAGCATTTAAAAATTCGACATTTGTCTGAAAGTCATTTGTTAACATATTTAACGCAGAATTTAAATCTGGAGGATTTTTTGTACGCATAAGCGAACCTAGCGGTTCCTTTAAACCACGCAGCAATACTCTGAGAGCCAAAATACGAAAATATGTTGATAAATTGATTTTTTCTTGTTCACTAGCATAAGAATTTAAATGAGAAATTTGTAGATTTAATAAGTGCTGTATTTTATTGTAAAAATCAAAGGGTGACTCGTTACCCTGTTTTAACTGTACTATTTCTATATTAAGTGTATAAATATCTCTTTTATCAGAGTATGTATTTAATAAAGCACTTTTCAAATCTGCCCAAACATTTATTACACAAGAGGAAATATTCACTGCAGCTTCGCCTTTTATTTTTGACAAAATGCTTGACATAAGATATTCGTTCTGAAAATCGCTAACATCTGTAGTATTATAAAATTTTTTGACTAATTTTTCGCAAATATCCAAAAATCTAGGTAATAATTGGGTATCTCCGTGGAAATCGGGTACCATATCTAAATATTCTTTCTTTAAAACTGGTAGTGACATTTTTAACTTGTGATTATTTTGTAAAAGTTTTTGTATATTGATTTTTAATGAGTTTTGTGGAAATTCTGAGTCAGAATCTGAGTTATAGCTATTAGAATCTTCAGAACAATCTGAAAGGTAATTAACCGAACCTCTATATGACATAAAGTACTTACAGCAAAATCAACGTTAGTTCCATGTGAAAAATCCAACAGAAAGCTTCCAATATTCACTTGAAGTATTCTTTCTGCTTACTGAAGTCTCGAATGTCCTTTCGATGTCTTCTCGTTAGGCTACTCAGTTCACCTAACTGGAATTTTTCTAACACACGGTATATTATTCGAATAGTCAATAAATCGTTAAAACGAACCGGATTTTATATTCTTTAACGCCCGTTTGACTATCCTACTGACTGCGCCACTTAAATTGCAAATTGCCGTAAGGTTCTTTTTAAAAAAAATTTATTTTTCAAAAAAGACGAAAGTTCAAAAATTACAAGTTTACTATATGAATGCAGAATCTAGACTGACTAAAATAAAATTATAATACAATGAACTGTGTTAGATAACATGCAACTAACGCATATTAGAAATGTGTGAAATGTCCACTCAGCGCTATCAAAGGTGAGCTGAGTTCAACACAGTGCTTATTAAGGGTTAATGGTACGGTAACTTATATTTATTTTTCTTTCTGAAAATATGAGATCCAAGATGACAGTCCTGAAAATAAATAAAAGACACATATGAGCAATTATTATCATATTCATTTAGATCGTAATCAAATATAATTTAAACGTGCGTAGATATCGTTTTCTCTTTTTATAATTTATTAAATCAATAGGAACATAATAATTATTAATTATTTAAATACCAATTCAATTAATAGCTATTTGTGTATTAAGAGCGGAAAGTGATACTTTGCTGCTTGAGGCAAAGCACTTTCTGCTCGAATTGCACACAAGATTTTTTCTACGATCACATTATTTTTAGACAAATAATTAAAAAAAAAACATGAAAATACACTTCATAAACTAAAAATGAAATAATGACGTTTCATTCATTTCATAGTCTACTGTTTGCACAAAATAGTAAGTGTACTTAAATATGCAATCACTATTGCATATAGGTGTACCTAGGTGTATCTAGGTGTACCTTCTGACTTATATTTTTACTAGATAAATTTTATAAAATAAAGTTTAATTTCGTTCGAAATATCTTCAAATATTAATATTTCAACTAAATTTTCAGACTGTCCTACATTTTGTTTTAATATACCTATTATTTACTACCTTTCTTTAGTTTATTGTAAATGAAAACAGGCGAGCGGAAAAGTACGCGCTAGAGCGACAATAATGTCAAATTATTACAGATCACGGAAAACATCAACTTTGCGGTTAGATTTGAGTGTGCAAAAGTGTACTTTGGGTAGTGATCGTAGGAAAACAATATTAATCAATATGCACAGATGGGCAGAATCACGCAACAGTATTTTTCACTGTTTCAATACCAAGGATATTAGGGGCAGAATCTCAGAAAATATTCTTCTACCAGCACTGGCTGCAGAATCACGCAGAGTGCTTAACAAATGCAACATTTACTGAGTACTAAGAGCAGAATTACGCAGAGTACTCCGTTTCTACACTGAGGAGTAGAATCACGTAACAGTGTCTCTAATCATTTAAATACGAAGGATATTAGGGGCAGATCCTTCTACCAACACTAGGGGCAGAATCACGCAAAGTGCTTCACAAACGGAACATCTACTCAGTATCACGCAGAGTAGTCCGTTCCAATAATATTTAAACAATAAATATTAATCTATCCACACTGAGAGGCAGAATCACGCAACAGTGCTTCAGTAAACAATTAAATATTAAATAATTTACACACCTGTATAAATAACAAAAGTACGAGAATATTAACATTATTTTTATCGTTATGTCTCTCATATCTTTAAAATTAGTAATAATAAATTCACTATAAATGAATTGTAATAAAATTGCCATAAATACATAATAATACAATTGTCACAAATAAATAATAATAATATTGCCCAGTCAAAACTCACCATCATTTCTTTAAATAAATAATAATAAAATTGCCCAGTGAAAACTCACCAAGATTCAATTCGTGAATACACACACACAACGATACATTCTTGTTTATTAAACGCCGTCGATTCGATATACTAACAAACTGATTTTTGTTTATCAAGGGTCTGCTGTCTACTTGAAACTTATAACAGCGATGGTTGCATAATTGGGAATTCGTGTGTGTGTTTCGGATATTCAATATTCGAGATAAAATAAACATTTATAATAATAAGAAAAATGCATTCTTACACTTACTTAAATTTAAAGACTCTTGAGGAATGGGTTCAGGCCAAGTTCAATACAGACATTTTTACTAATGTTCATCAAAATAACCATACGAAAGTTATTTCCAGCACAGTAAATGTATTGCACTAGTTATTTATCTTAAAAATTCGACATTGAATCGAAGACTCAAATTACAACTAAATCAGTCACCGACAAAGGATGAAACCAGAGTTGTGTTGGCACTAGTTGCATAAAATTCACAAATTCCACTATCGGTGCCCTCGTAAATATGATAAATGGATCTCTGTAATCAAAACGCAAAGTGTGGACGACACGAATTGAAATGGGAATAAGAAAAAAGGAAAAACGAAAATAAAATTCTGCACATTTGTATGCTAGCTTGGTCCAAATCATGGTTTAACACCAATTGGTAGGGAAATCTGACACACCGACAATCTTACGTTATAGGAATCTATGCCATTGGAGTTTGAATTGACGATTTTTATAACTAGGTATACAACATATTTACGATAATAATTTTGAAACTTAATTACATCAAATTTCAATGGGTTTAATTTAAAATTCTATTTGCGATAACGTAAATCCTTGTTTCACGTGTTGCATTATTATTAAATATTAAATAAAAAGATTAGTTTTTTCTAATTAAATTTAATTATAATTATTAAGGATTAGTGAGAGAATCGAGTCGTTAAATTAAGTGGTGGAATTGAAAAATTTATTCTGCGTCAAATAATTAACTTTGAATATATAACGAAAAGGGCAGTTTGTAATTAATACATGAACAAATGTGAAAAAATTGATTATATATGAAGAAATGAAACACGTGTGACAAACTGCGACATTTTAATTAAACTTATCGGGCACTACTGAATAATTCATAATTCATAATTGAAAGAAAAACGGCGATTCCAAATCAGATTTAGTGTTAATGCATGATGAGGTATAATGGGTTCGTATAATGCAATAAATGATTTAAAAATTTAACCCTGCACTCGGGGCGCCGGGTCTGTGAGACCCTGCCTCTCGGATATTATTCGTCAAATGAACCGATACTTTATTTTGTTGATAATAAATAAATAATGTGACTAAGCTCAAATCTTTTTATTATGGGTTCGTTCCATGAATAGAATTTGAAATATACCACAAGTAGAATATTAAATAAAAAAAATTTTGGACGCCAGTCTAATTGATTTTTTTAATGTAATTAGAAACAATTGACAAAAAACTAGGATATATTTCATTATCCGTCCTTTCTTTCTTTTTGTGGGTTTAAGGAAATTAAACTCAAATTAAACGTTATATTTGTTTTATTTAAATAGATAAAAATTTCAGAGATCTTTCTTTTTTTTTCTTGTTCAAAACAAAACTTAGCTTGTTCTTAAAGGTTCTTTGTCTTCTATTTTTCTTCTTCCAAGGAAACTTGCAGCCAGATTTGCTCCGAAAAAAAGATGGTTTGGTCCAAAGAATTAGACTATTGTCTATTGTGGTGGAAATAACCAAACTTGGTCCAAAAGAAAAAGATACTCCAAGAAGGAAAATGTAATTTCAGAAGAAAGAACAAATTTGGTCCACAGGAAAAAAAATAATTCCCAGGAAAAAACCCTAAAAGTTTATATAAAGTAAATATAAGATAAAAATATTATAAATTACCAGATTTCGTAGTCTTTGTTTTTGAAAAAGAATATAAAACAATGATAATATTAAAATAAAATACATGAATTTTTAGATCAAAATTGAAATATAAAAATAATCAAAATGAGTTAAATTTTAAGACAATATGTAAAAATAAATTAAAAAATATATGAATGAACTTTTAAGTAAATATAAAAAAATATACCGGCATAAAAAAGCAATTAAAAATAATGGTAAAAAGTTAAAGCGTCAAAATAATTAATAATTATATCAACGAATTTTAGTAAAAATATAATATAATAAAAACTTACCCTATAAAATAAGGGGGAGAAAAAAAGAATTCTTCAGTAAGCGAAACGATCGATATAAAAGTCAATTATTTTGACTGAATAGGCAAACAGAAGAACATCATTAACATGGGAAAGACATTTTATAGGAATACCAAGAGAAGAGAGGGACATGACGCGAGGACATAAGAAGGGGATATCAAGCAAGTATGAAATTAAAATATATTGAATAGATAAATAATGAAAATACAGGGTGGCACAAAAAAAAACCGTAACACAAATCTCGGCGTTAGTATCATTGTAGTAAGTGGTAAAATCATATTAAAAATATAGTTTTTAAAGCGTGGTAAGTCTGTGACACCCGTTTTTGTAATGTACATTTTTCAAGAATGTGTATAGTATTTTAATTATTTTTTTAGATGATGACTTACCAGGCAAAACAAGAAAAACTCCGTCATCTATGGGAAGAGTTAGGAACAGATGAATAACCTGATGATGAAGAAGCGGAGCTGGCTTCTGAGGAAGATATTGTAGAAGAAAGAAGTTCCGACAGTGAATCAGAGCAAGACTGTCAAGGAGAACATTTTTTGCTTCTGCGCAGAAATTGCCAAGAGTACCAAGTTTTGTCGGTAAAGATGGAACTAGTCCATGGAAAAAACATTAACCCAATAAGGCCGTTCGGACAAGGAAAGAAAATATTATTCTGCATATACCTGGCGTCAACGAATATGGTAAAAATTCTTAAACAATTCTCTCTATTTTACAAATGAAATGTTGGACAGTTTTGTTACAAATGCAAATTTATATATTGCTAGGATTTCTGAAAATTATTCTAGAGAATGAAGAGCTAAACCCACCGACATATGCGAAATCAAAGCCCTTTTTGGTTTGTTATATCGAGCTGGAACCCTAAAAACTGCTATGCTAAATACTAAGGAATTACAGGAGTGGAGTGGGAATTGAGGGATTTTGGTTAGTCATGTCCCAAGACCGATTCTGTTTTTTACTTCGATGTTTGCATTTCGACAATTAAGAAAGTAAATCAGAAAGACGACAGTTTGACAAATTAGGGCTAATTCGAAGTGTATTTGACAGTTTCGTTGAAAACATATACCCTAGGAGAGAACACCACAATTGACGAAAAGCTGGAGACCTCCAGTGGAAGTTGTTTTTTCCGACAATATATTACCAGTAAACCCAATAAGTACGGAATAAAAATATTTGCATTGTTTGACTCTGCTACATCATATGCTGCAGATCTTGAAGTTTATAATGGCAAACAGCCACCAGGTTCACATGAACTACCCAACGATCCATCTGGTGTAGTTTTATGACTGATAGAACTAATTTCGAGAACGAACAGAAAAGACCCTGTGCCATTTAAATGGCAAATGGCTTTCTGTGGATTTGGCTAAATTTTTGATATATTGTAGATTGTAAAGTTCTAATCAAAAGCTACCATAGGCAGAAAGTCGATAAATGGTCAGTTTTTGCGCTACAGCTCGTCAAAGTTGCGATTTTCGCAAAAAGTCTCTTAAAATATGTGTATAAAAAAATATCATTCAAAACATCATGTCTTTTAATTAGTTCGAAAATCAAATCGAAATTCGTCTGAGCAGTTTTTCCGTAAAACTGTGATTTTTCAGGAAGAGTCGTATAAATTAGCATTTAGAAATCGTTTACTGTATTCGCCAAATAGGAAGAAATTAAGTCGCGCAGTATTGGGCGGACTACGACGAATTTCGGGATCTGCGCAACCTCATCATCGTATCTAGCATGAAGTAAAGCCCCGCAGTTCTGGACGGAGAACGACGATAATAATGTGGTTAAAAGGAAAATAGCCAGCTTCACAGAACAGATGAGAATGAAAGCCCACTGCTAGAAGTAACAAATTTTACCAGAGCTTGCGCTAATTCTTTGCGGCTAATCCGTAACGAAAAAGCTATTGCAGAAAATGACCCAGATTGTTTAAGACTAAATGTTTTAAAACAAATATCAACTCATACTGGTTTGATTTATAAGGCTCGATTCACATTGATACCGTTCACGGTTCAAACTCGCTCCGGTCTCCATCCGGTCAAATATTCTTAAACAAGAAAGAATGAGAGAATTGTCGCTATCGTATTGCTCGTATGTCGACCATGGATCGAGATAGGCCGATTGATTGTAAGATATAGTAGTGTAGACAGCGAGATTTGTTCGGAGCGAGATTGAACCGTGAACGTTATCACAGTGTGAATCGAGCCTAATGGGTAATGCGTAGGATGTCAGTATCATGTACCTAGAGTAAATAGTTTTATTTTTTAAATATTTTTCTTTTAAACATTTACATATCAGAAAATATACGATGTTACGGGCAGCACTTGGATGTCTAGGTTTTTATTTTGGAGCATTTACTTTCGGAGTTGCGGACGCTTAATAGGTTTTATATCATTAAAGGTCAGCAATTACAAGCTTTTTTTCAATAAATCCAATTCGTTAGTAAAAAAAGTTATATACGAGAACAAAGCTCCCATTAAGACAGATCAATTTCTGGAATTTTATATTCACGTTTTGCGATTGAATACATCGATAAGATGGACAAAGGTTGTGACCAAAAAGGATATCTTGATATTTTTATGCCAGATTTAGCAAGGTTTGTCGGAAAAGCTATTAAAAATTATTTTTCACTACCCAAGTAGTTGATACAATTATAGAATCGCTATACCTACTCATATAAACTGTAACAAAGTTACTAAATCCGGCTAATTTTTAAAATCAGAAAAGCATTAATTATTATATCTCCGTTATTAATAATCGTACGACCTCCATTCTTTTTTCAAAAATCTGCTTTTAATATAATCTATACATTTGTTTAACCCTTTTTGACGCGTCGACACCCCTTTCACCCTTAAAACTATACCGATATCGGAACCATCGAGTCCTCCCCTCTACACCGTATGTAGCAACGGTCGATTAAAAATCAGTACCGCTGGTGAACGCGATATTGAATCAGTGGTCAGTGAGTTCTGTGACAGACACCGTGAGACCCAGTCGACTGAGATTAGCAGCTGCGGTATACTGGGTGAGACATTAGTCATTATAATTAAATGTAAATTTCATGAATTTTTCTAAGTCCGGAAAAAGTAGATAATATTAGATATAAATTTTGACGAGCTGTCCAATATATCGCTTCCGCGCACGCTTAAGCCCCCTCCGAATCCGATCAAAAGCAAAGAGTGGGAAACTGCAGGTTTGGTGCTCGCTCTAAGCTTAAAATAAATGCAGTTGTGCCAGCATCGCCGAGAAGATCACCACGCCAGAGAACCGACACCGATAGCCTGCTCGAGATCTCCGACTATATCCGAAGTGCTCCGAGGGAATACCGGTGAGACATATCGAGTCTATTAATAGAATTTTCTTGTGTATTTATTTTTCAGAGTTCAATTTCGACAACTACTCGAGAAGACCAGTTAGGTTCGCCTTAGGCCCTCGCAGACAACGATACTGTTAGTCGAGAAAATCACACTGTATCGTTGGATGGTATATAACTGTTTATACTAAGACGGAGTGCCCATAGTCGAGTAAATCACAGAGTACGTGTCGTCATTGTGTAACTGTTATATATAGGTAAAGGGGACCCCGGAAAGTACTGATAGTCGAGTAAATCACACTGTACTTACTCCGGCGACACCGTAATAGGGATTGATTATTAATTTAGGGGGATACGACCGACTAATACAAACATACCGGGTACAGTTAGGTTCACCAGACAACGATACGGCTAGTCGAGAAAATCACACTGTATCGTTGGATGGTATATAACTGTTTATACTAGGACAGAGTACCGATAGTCGAGAAAATCACAGGGTACTTGTCGTTACTGTATAACTGTTATATATAGGTAAAGGGAACCCCGGAAAGTACTGATAGTCGAGGAAATCACACCGTACTTACTCCGGCGACATAATTCAGAGAATCAGGGTGGGAACGGAAAAGGGTAACGACTTAGCCTGTAAGTAAAATTGAACTGTGTCCAGCTTAGATTTCGATTTATCTCATTCACCGCTTACATTTCTCGCTTTCATCATACATTCGGCTTATTCCTTACTGTTAATACCCGTCATATCCGTTTTGCTTTTCATCGTTCTCCGCTGCTAAATCGCTTCGTATTCCGCAAGACCCGCTTCAGCTTTTTGAACTCGTTGCACACCCTTTCTTCTTACCGGCTGTGGTAAAAATTATTTGTTAATTGTGGTGGACAATAAATGGTTTATTTTCATTTGGTAATTTTATTTATTTTTCTGTTCACATAAACTAACATCCTAGCGGCAGATACTCCGGCACTCATCCCAGGTGGGCAAGTAAAGTCTGCTCTTCCGGCTGTCAAGAGGTTGGTCGAGGCCATAACGACCCCTGGAGTATTAATTCTTCACTGACGCTGCCGGTGCAAGTGGCCTTCACACTTAAAACGGAAGGTGGCGCCCGAGGAAACCCGAAACCTGGACTTAGGCGCCAAAGTGACCCGTAACGACCGAAAGGCCGTTACAAAACCAAAAAGTAATAACTTTGGTGTCTTAAAAAAATCTTACTGCGCGCATAATGGTCGTCAATTAGTAAAATCGGCTCTCATTGTAACTCCAGCAATCTCTAAAAATAATTATGATAAAATGCTGATCAATATGGCGATGCAATAAGAGCATGTTTTCACCAAGGTCATATTTTTGTACTTGAGAATGTGGGTATTTTAAACAAGATGCCGGCTAAACTAATTCTTCACTGAACAAGCATCTGAGTCCCGCATAATAATTAAAATAAGGTTGATAATTGAAGGAAGAAATGGTTACCTCAAATCCATTTAGTTTCTTGGTCAAAAAATTGCTATACCACCTTGGTGATTCATATCGTATTGCTGGAGCGATAACAATCAAGTTTCCCCTCACGTTCTTATGTTAGACACTAACAAAGAGTTGGCTCAGCAATAACTGAAAGGGTTAATATTATAAAAACCCAAGTGGAAGCAGAAAATCTTCATATAAGGAATGCTAGTTGGGATCGAATACTGGGGGGGGGGGGGTATACCAATTTAATCTGACCCCATATTACATTCAAGATAAGTTGCAGCGACATGAAGAAGAATTCTATATAGATTCTCTTAATAATGAACTCAGTTTTATAAGAATTAGACATTTTTCGCAATGCGACAAAACATCAATTGTGGATAGCTTACAGCTCCACCGAAAATCAAGAAGCCGATGAGAATATGAAGGATCTAATTCTTGGTTACTGCCACACGTGCAAATCAGGTGCAAGAACTCTTGGAACATGTCCGCACATTACCAGTCTTTTATGGTTTTTGGGATATGCGCGTTATGAAAATGATGTTCACTATACAAAATCAATTTTGTTGCATAAAATATTGGACGCAGCTAATAGAGCTTAACAATACGATCCAATTATGGCAAATAATAACAACACGATGGACGTGAATAATGATTAGATTTGAAAAAGTGCCCTATGGCCCATATTGTTGTAATTACTTATGTTGTTCGGCGTTAATAAATAATGTCGGTAAACTCTTGCAGATAACATCAAAAAATAGCGCTTTCATATTTAATTCCGCTGAGAAGTCTTCATTTTCAAAAATACCAATAACATGTAGTAGAACCACCCGTTTTACTCGCTCAGAAAAGGGTCAAAAAGTATAGGCAAATGGATGCCCAGTTTTTAGGTGTGTAGTTGTGAATAAAATAAAAATGAACCCATGACAACTTATTGTTAAGGCACGTGTTTCTATGCTTGTTATGGCTTTTTGCGTAAATCGGGGTAAATTGATAGAAGTCAAAATAACAACTTTGGCGACCTGTAATGCAAAAACTGTACATTTTTGGACTTTCTGCATATGGTAGCTCTTGATTAGAAAGTTAAAATCTACAAGATCTCAAAAACTTATCCAAATCCGCAGAAAGCCATCTGACATTTAAATGGTGCGGGGTCCTTTAATATGCGACAATTCGTTCATAAGTTTAGATGTAGTAAATAAAGTGTTTAAACATCACAAAATTACGTATGTTGGCACTATAAAAAAAAACAAAAGATAGCTGCCACAAGAATTTACCAACACCGACCCGAATATTCTTCATTATATGGACTCCAAGAGAATAATACCATCGTTTCATATATACCTAAAAAGTATCGAAATGCTCTTCTTATATCAAATTTACACCATTACGATAATCTAAATATAAATAAAGGTTAATTGTACGTTGAATTAGTAAACCACAAATAAAAATGGCTATGGGTCTGTAAGACCCGGCGCACCGTTTGTTATAATTAAAGGTGTGAATGTTTTAAGATATGTTGGTACTTTTGCGAAATTAGTTAATATTTAAGTCCAAAAGGTTATCCATTATCTCGAGTGTGGTCATTTAATGAGCTAATAAAACTCAAAATCTAGCACCTAGTTAATATTTGATATTAGTAGGGTTATACCCTCCGGAACAAAATTGGGATACTATAATTTCTAAATATAAATTCTAAATTTACAAGTAGTTCACAAATGAAGTTAATGAATATTTATAAAAAACTCATTATTGTCCATTTTTCATTATTAATATTTTACTGTTTTTAATGCTTTGATAGTTTATTGAATTATGTATTAGTATCTTAAAAAAAGAGTTGGGATTGTATTCTATTCAAATTGATTTTAAATTATAACCCTTTTAACATTTTTAATCCCTTTTGTTCAAAAGCCTCCTGAATGCAGTTCATTATATTTCTATTATACAGAAAAGCAAATTTTATTAAAGAAGCCATCAGAATTTTTATTAGCATTTCACCTGACAGCTAATATTCATTAGCAACTATTATAATTTACGTAGCTGATATTAAAGTGAACTCCAAAGGTGAAAATGAACCTGCCATGGGCTTTCCATTATTCATCATTAATAGCTAATGCATATGGCCATTAAGATCCTTTGCTATTATTGCACAGCGACCATCTTGGTTAGTGGCTAGTGAAAATTGGAAACGGAAATTTCAAGCGGTTTCCGATTTCCATCAAGGGTAAAGAAACGGGAGTCAATACATGAACGCTGAGATTTCGACCTTAGATAAGAAATATTTGCATAAATTGCTTAATAGTGCTGGGTAAATTAAATGAAAACTACATAAATATTGCAAATATTCCATAAATATAAATCAGAACTCTAATAGGGATACTGATTGGGGTAATATATGTGCGGATACTAATATACATGATGCAATAAATAATTTTTATTTAATTTACGTACGTATTTAATTTACGTACGTATTTACATACGTATGTATGTACGTACGCATGTATACAGGGTGTGTCACGTAGACGGCCCATTAGCCATATATGGAAAAGTAATGGTAATTCAAATTTGAAAGTTTATTTACACAGGTTTGTAAATACGCTTTATCTAATGAAAATATTTTTAACTTTCGGTTTATACAGGGTGTTCCGAAAGTAACGATCAACGTTGTTATTTAAAATAGAACGCCCTGTAGTTTTTTACATTTTTAGATTTTTCGTGGGAAGCTGATTTCAAAAACCTATTACACTTATATTATAAACTAAATAGTTTTAAAGTTATAGATAATTGAAAATCGCATTTTTTCAACTTTAAGTAATTGCTCCGGCCAAACGACATAAAATCCGATAATACGGCTTACATATCCCTATCCTAACTTTTTGAGTTCTACCTTTTGACATAAGAAGAAAATGTATACAGAATGATCGAAATTTTGATCACCGTGTATGAATTTTTTTCTTATGTCACAAAATAGAACTCAAAAAGTTAAGACAGGAAAATGTAAGCCGTTTTATCCGATTTAATGTCGTTTGACCGGAGCAATAACTTAAAGTTGAAAAAATGCGATTTTCAATTGTCTATAACTTCAAAACCATTCGTTTTATAATATAAGTGTTAAGGTTTTTGAAATCAGCTTTTCATGACGAATCTAAAAATGTAAAAAATGACAGGGTGTTCTATTTAAAATAACAAAGTTGATCGTTACTTTTGAAACACCCTGTATAAACCGAAAGATGAAAATATTTTCATTAGATAGAACGTATTGACAAACCTGTGTAAATAAATTTTCAAATTTGAAATAACATTACTTTTCCATATATGGCTAATGGGCCGTCTACGTGACACACCCTGTATATATATGTATGTATGTATGTATGTATGGGAGATAATTACACCGTGTATTTATTGTTTCCTTCCAGTGCTTTATCGTTAGTGATCGGAACACCCCGTCAACATTTTTTTCCGGGACCGTTCTTTACAACAGGATTCACTGTAGCCTCGTGAGCTTATTGCGCTATCTCCTGTCTCTTTGTCTAGTGCAGCCAGTCCATCAATCTTATTCCCTGTACTAGTTTCTACAGGTTCTTTAATGGCTGTTTGCAGTAGACTTATAGATCCATTTTTGGTTTTCCATATATTCTTTACCTTCTGTGATCCAGCGTCTCATAGTTGCATAGTATGTGGAGTGCATTCTCGGTCTCTTTATTGCATTGTTTGCATTTAAGGTCGCCGTTATATAGCCCCATTTTGCTTAGATGCTCTCTGGTGGGAAAGTGTCCCGTGGGGAGCCCTGTGGTAATTCGTAGTCAATTTCTACTCACTGAAATTAGTTCTTCAGTTATGTTCTTTGACGGTTATTTTATATACTTTTTCGCGTGTAGAAGTTCGGCTATATTGTCCCAGTACAATTTGTGTTTTCGCTTAATTCAGTCGTTTATATGGTTAGTAAACGTACGTTTTGGTACTCAAATCGCTGGTTCTGGACCAATTAATGGGGTTGACGATCCTCTTCTTGCGAGTTTTTCAGCCTTTTCGTTTCCAGCGATACCTTTGTGACCCGGTACTCACGATAATGTTACTTTATTGTGGGTCGCCAGTTAATGATTTTTGTCATAGAATGGTAAATCCTCTAGTCGTCTTAAAGCAATTCTGGCCTCGCCCATTCCCCATTATAACGTATTTTAATGGCGGGAGGCCAAGGAGGGTCTCCATAGCAGCTGTGGGTGTTGTTTTTATACTCTCCGCTATTCCCAAACAGGTGAGTGGTGAGTGTTTGTATCTTGCCTAATTTGGAGATAGCGGTCCGTTGTCTTATCTTTGGCCACGAGACCAGAGATGCATATGTTACCATTTGCAGCACTACCATTTTTGGATTGAGCTCCATGTTTTCCCATACGTGCGTCTGGCCATCATTAAAGTAGCAACCGCTTTCGTATTTATTTTTTGAATCTGAAGGTTGCAGGTAAGTTTCGGGTCTAGCATTACCCCATGATATTTTATCCCTCCCTTCAGATTTACCCCTTCACCACGAAGCCATAGTGGGCTAAGGCCCTCTAAATTCCTTCTTTTGGTGAATGCTATTATATTGGACTTAGAGTTGATTATTTTCAAACCCCCATGCTCTGTCCAGAATGTAACTGCGTTTATGGCTATCTGAAGTCGTTTCCTAACCGTAGTGTTGAATTTTCCTTGGGATAATATAACAAGGTCATCTGCGTATACCAGTGTTTTGTGTCCTTCCTCTTGGATGATCCTCAGCAGTCCATCAATTACCAGATTCCATAGCAGAGGAGAAAGTACTCCCCCTGCGAACAACCTCTGGTCACATGAGCTGCCTTTCTCTCCCCATCAGAGATGTACATATTAGCCTGTTCCGTAGCATATAGTCTATCCACCTGCAGCACGTTGCATCAATACTTCAGTTCCTCGACGGTCTGGCTATTGAGTCTAGTGACGTGTTATCAAAAGCTCCTTCAATGTAGCACCTCTTTCGTTTCCATGGCATTTTCAGCTCTGATTACAAGCTGATGCAATGCATTTTCTGTAGACGCCTTCTCTATAGGCATATTAGTCTCGGTGTAGAGGTCTTTCAGCCAATACGCCGTCCCTAATATGTCTGCCTAGCAGTTTGTCCAGTGTCTTTAGTACGAAAGACATTAGGCTTATTATTAGTTTTCCAGACTTGTGTATAAATGTAACTCTAATTAGTCTCCAGGTCTTTGGTATATACCCTAGAACCAAACTTGCTCTTAGAATAGCGCACATTCTTGCGTCCCTTTTATATTAGTATAGGATAAATTCCATCTGGTCCGGGCGATTTATATGGTTCGAATGAGTTTATTGCCCATTTGATTTTGTCCACGTCAATTGCCTTTTTTGCGACATGCCAGTTCTCTCCCTGTCTACTAGTCCTATTATCCTCAAGATATTTAGGATATCTGAGGGTTTCAGATTCGGTAGATCTCTCTCTTCTATCTGATATACTCCCAGGTATTGGGCTCTTAGGTTTTTGCAAATAAGTGCAGTCTGAGAGTCTGTGGATTGAGTTTTCAAACTCTGTCACAAAATCTACATTATTTTTGTTCTGCTAGTACAAGCTCCTTAATATGTCCGCTCAGTCCGCAATGCCCTGTCAATGTCATACTAGTTTTTATTGCTAAGTTAATAACTGCATAAAAGTGCACTTTATGGCCCACGCGGGCATTAAGAGAAAAAACAGTCTTGTTTTCAATATTTATATTGTGGATACAATAAGCAACTAGTAATACATAGGTTTGTATGCATCGCGGGTATAAATAGAGGTATATGCCGTCGGGCGACTTACAAATCCCCCGGCCAGAGGGCTTTGGGTTTGTAAGATCATCGCCCTTAGAGCATAAAAATCTTATTTATACCATTGGTACATAAATAACTATTATAAGACTTTAAATAATATGTTAACATTCAGGTTACATAAAAACTGTAAAAAGTATCCTTTATGGTACCACAGGTGATTCAACCAACTTATAAAAGAATAACTAAATTAAGTCACATACGATATGTTTCTGATTTTTATTACCAACAATACACGGAGGCAAGAAGGAAATTAAAATCATTAATTAGATCTGAATTTAAAACATCTAGCAAATTCTGCACAAACTCATGTTTTCAAATCTGTATATCTGCCTGTCAGTAAAGTAATATTGTTTTTTTTTTAATTTCTAGTATTTTTAGTGAATGGACAAAGTCGTCATAAACATACATTATACGAATCATCAATAGGTGCTTATTAGTTGCGGTCCTATTTCAATATCTATTACCGTTTAAAAGAAATAATTTTTCAATTTTTTTTAATTGTGGCCGCCATTTATTCGTCCTAAACAAGAATCTGAAGTCAGATTTGAATAAAATAGGAGAAATAATGGAAAATAGGAAAGAAATAGGAAAAATTAAAAAAAGGAAAAATAAAATTGAGAGAAAAAGGGAAAATAGAGAAACTAGGGAAAAAGAGTCAAAAAATTGGAAAAATAAGGCAAAATAGGAAAACTTGGAAAAAATAATGGGAAATGTTGGAAAAAAATGGGTGAAAAATGGAGAACCGAGTAAATAGTGAAAAATAGGAAAATTTTTGGAAAATTGGGAAAAATAGAGAAAAAACGGGAAAATAGTGACAAATGGTAAAAATTGAGGAATATGGGAAAAATAGAAAAAATATCGGAAAATAGTGAAAATTTGGAAAATAGTTCAAAACAGTGAAAAATAGGAAAATTTCTGAAAAATATTGAAAAACAGTGGAAAATATGGAAAAACTAGAGAATAAGACGGAAAATAGTAGAAAATAGGAAACTTTGGGAAAAATAGGGAAAAAATTGGGAAAATAGTAAAAATTGGTAAAATAGTTAAAATGGTAAATATGAAAAAAATAGGAAAAACTAGAATTAATGGAAAAAAAGGAATATAGAGAAAAGTAGGAAAAATAGATAAAAATAGAAAATAACAGTAATAAACAGAAGCAAATAATGATAAACAGGAAAAATATAAATAAATACGAAAAATAGGGAAAAATAGGAAAAATTGGGGAAAATAGGGAAACAGAGAAAAATTGGGAAAATTTTTAAAACAGCGAAGAAGTAGGGAAAAATAGGAAAAAAATGGAAAAAATAGAGAAAATAGGGCAAATAGAGAAAAATAAGTACAAATAGGTACAAATACGGATAAATGGTGAAAACAGGAAAAAATAAAGAAATGGTAAAAATAGGGAAAATTGGGAAAACTACGTAACCTAGGGCAAAATAACAAATTTTAAAAATAGCATTTAAATTTAATTATTTGATCTTCGACGTTTCTGGATCAATTTATAAAAAATATATTTACATTGTAATATATACGTGTATTGTTATTAATTGATATGTAAATATATTTGTAATTGAGGTAGTAAAATTCGAAATCCTGTACAATAGTTGGTTACATGAAACAGATTTAAGGGCGTCGACTAGTTTCGGCTATACGCCATCATCAGGCCAATTAAACTATATTAGGGGGTGAGAAAGTTAAATTACTACGAAATAAAACTACTTTTATAAAAATTGTGCCAAAGTACAATATTAAGGAGGGCGGACGATGGGATTTAGTGGTACTAGGATAATAAATTTACAAAATAAAAAAAGCCAAGCTGGCAAAATGAATAAAAAAGGGTGAGTGGATAGAGGTTTTAACCCCAAGGAGTAGCCTAGTGACCATAGCTTAAGGAAGTTGGAGATAGTAGGAAATATCGATGGCAGGACAAAAAAATCTTGATAATCTAGAAAATAAAAATGTTTTTGTTAAATACAAATTGTTACAAATTTAAAAAACAAAACAAAAATACTGCTGAATCACTATGGATAATCATTAAAGAACTAGATCAAAAAGAACAAAATATTGAAATTGAAGAGGTATCTGATGAAAAACAAAAAAAATATTTCTGATAGTCGACAAATACCTCAATTGTTTAATAGTTTTTTTCACAAACATAGATAAACGATATTCTAAAAATATATTTAAATCAAGTCCTCGACGAAGTATAGCAAATAAATCTTCTTATCTGGCTCCGGTAACTAAAAATGAAATAAAACCAGTTATTTATTGCCTTAAGCCAAACAAAGCACGCCGAATTGACAACATAAAAGCAGAAACATTGAAAAATGTGTCTAATGCGATTGTTTCCCCTATTATTTTTCTAGTAAACAAAATATTTGAAAAAGCCGTATGTCTAAATAATTTTAAGATATCCGTTGTAATACCAGTATAAAAAAGGAGACAAAAGAAGTCTAACAAACAATAGACCTAAATCTTTAATTACGTGTTTAACTAAAATATTTAAAAAATCCCTACATAATCAATTAACATAATTCACAAATAAATATAACTTAATTTCTTCCAAACAATTTGCTTTTAAATAAGGAATATCAACAACTGACGCTATAAGTTCTTTGACTACTGAAATCTATAAGCTTTTAGACAATGATAAAAAAACCCTCGCTGTATTCCTAGATCTTGCCAAGGCATTTGATACTGTTAACCATTCTCAGTTACTCAGTATCTTGGAGGATCTGGGAATACGAGGGGCATCACTTAATTCAATGCGAAGCTATTTATTGAAAAGAAAGCAGATCCGTTTAAATAACCAATCAAGTGAGGAAATGGAAATTAAAACAGGTGATCCACAAGGAACTATTTTAGGACCTTTGCGTTTCACAATGTACATAAATAACCTATTCACCATACAAACAGAAAGTCAAATCTTGTGTTTTGCTGATGATAATGTTATCCTCTATCATGACAAAGCAAAAAGTCAAAAGCTGAAAAAGATATGAGTTTTTTATTCCCTTTATAATATAAGAGCAAAATATTCCTAATTATAATAAACTAAAAATAAAAACAAATCATGTAATAACAGAAGTTAAAGTAACGAGTAAGATAAAATCGGATAAACATATTGATAAAGTCACAAATATCTTATGGAGTTTACTGTTTAAATTTAAATATCTCTCTAATATCCTTGACAGAACTTCCTTCAGAACCATTTATTATTCTGTTGTAGAATCCAGAATTCAATATTGCATCTTGGAATTAGGAGGTGCATCCAGACCGGTGCATCAAACAGCGCAAAACGTTCGCGTACGTTGCAAAATATCTCGGTTTGGACGGGAGCGCGCTCACGCCTATTCGTTCGCGCGCTGCTTTGCTCAGCGCAAAATGTTTTCCATGCGATGTCGGTACATCAAAGGAAATTTGCTTGTTTGTGCGCGTTAGTTTGGACGTGGAATTACACAACGAGTCTGACGAATAAAAATGGAAACCTCAAAGAACACTGACAAACAAAAAATTGTTGCTGCAGTTTATACGTTATCCACGCTCACCCGAATGCTTGTTGCAAAATGTTCGCGAACGTTTTGTGCTGTTCGTTGTACTGGTCTGGATGCACCTTAAGAAAGCTCGATGTGTTACAAAAGAAATTCTTGAAAATTATGTATAAAAAACCTACTCTGTATTCATCTAATTTACTATTTAAGGATGCAACTCTTTTAGATGTGAGGTTAATTTATATGTATAATGTCATAGTCAATATTATTACAAATCGGGAGTTTCTATTTTATCCCTTATTTGTTATGTATTATATATTATTGATTTTAGAGTGATTTGGTAAAAACGCCGCTAATTGACTGTAGGCCGAGCGAGGCACACGTGGATTCTGTAAGATGAGATCGCGAGACAGAAGTAATTCAAATTTTCGAGCACAGAGAATTTCTATATCTAGTATAAAAGATCATGCACCTACCTTTTTCTGACGAATAATTTTCAACTCGTAGTCATGGTAAAGGAGGTCGTAGTCATGGTAAAGGAGGTCGTAGCCACTATTTTTCACACATTTTAGGTTACGGGAATATAATTATTTTCATTGATTGAAACACGAGATAAATATTAATTAATTTTATTAGCGAGAGATGTCTATATGCATGACCATAAGTTGGTCCAAATTACTAAAGAAACAATTAAGAGAGAATTAGTTTACAAGTTATTGAAAAATGACGTTAATTAATAGCTAAAAAGCAACAGGTACCCATTTCCCTATCAAGCGGACTCTCATTAATAGCTAGGCGCGTAAGAAATTATCATTTGCTTAAACAACCCTGTAACGGTGGAACACGAATTTAATGTTGAGAAACTTTGAATATTAATATCTAAAACAACTGCTTATTGGAAGAAGAACCGATCCCGAGCGAGGTTGGAAATTAACTAAAATTTGGAAATAATTTTCAAAGTTACAAACTAAATTAGTATTACACAGCAAAAGGCTTCAGGATTGGTTCGACCCCCGTAAGCCTCCAGGAACTACCCTTAATCTTACTGGAATCTAGCAAATCAGAAATAAGACAATTTTACTAAGAAGGACGTATCCCTTTTTATTACAAATTTGCACTCCAATAAGTGCTGCTCTCTGGGCAAATTTGAAAGAGTTTACTTGAATTTAATTATGCGATATATCAGCTACTAGCTATGTAATTGGAATCCGCGCCATATAATATTAAGCCTGATCTCTAGAGACAGGTAAAGGTCGGGTTACAAATCATGAACTTTGGACTTTACAAGGATTGAAAAACCCGCCAATAAAATCGTCATCCAAATCTATGTCCTATCTTATTTTCTAATAACATCATTTGACTAAACTAAATACGTTGTTTTACATTTTTGAAAGGGTAATTTAATTTCCTATCAGAAAGTTTTTATGTACTGCATATGTTGTGAGCCCGTTGGTTTTTTCTTTGCAGACCCTCCTGAGAAGGACAGCCTTTGTCCTATTGATTTATATATCCTATATTTCTAAAGTGAATATTTACAAATGTATTGAATTCTAATGAAATAGTCTATTTTTCTGAAGTGCTTGACAATTTATTACTCGAATATAAGTTACTAAGTTACTCGAATACGGTACTGTTACAATATTTATAAAAATAAACACATATTGAACATCATTGTAATACGAGAACAAAAGTAGCTTGAATATACAAACCATCAGATCAAATAAGTCCGTTAGTCAAAGATGTCGTTTCTATCTTGCAGCAAAGTTATACAACTATTTGCCTGAAATGTACAAGATATATTTAAAAACTATTAACTCATTAAATTTAATCAAAAAAGTGTTTAAAAAATTTCTATTAAATGAAAATCGAAAAGCAATTCATAAACTTATTAATTAAGGTCAAGAATGCTGCTTAGTAAAATTAGATTTTTTAGTGTAGCTAATGGACTTATCCAGTAGGAACGAATTTATTGGTTTTATATTAATGAATAAATATGCTTATGTTCATTTTCATTGTTCTTAAAATATTCATGAATTAATAAAAATCATTAAAAGGTAATTAATATATTTTGAAAGTGGCGCTGCTTTTTGACCAATAATTAACGTTTTCCTTTCTACAGCATTGCCAAGATTCTAGCTTTGTTCGCTTGTAGAAATATTTGACATACTTCTTTCCTTCTTTTAATCATAACAAATGAGAAAACGAGAGTTGCCAGTTTTATCGATATGACAACATAGCCAAATATAATCTGTTTCAATTGGGCCACGTCACAAGCCACTTTAGCCCCGATATTCAAATTTTAAGAATTAATTACAGCCGCAGGATCGGTCTCAGAAGGGCTGGACCCGGTGCAATGTGTTATGGTAGGCCAAAATTATAAAATGAAAATATAAAAAAATCACTGGATGGGATTACTGTAATTAGCTTCTTTTAGTTTAGGTTGATACTAGAATGAACGGAAGATAACCCCATGCGCAACTTTAAGTTTCATGGAGTTGGTAAACAAATATGATTAAGAATCGATATAAGTTTGGAATAACTATACTAGGTGTTAAATTTGAAATATAACCGAAGGACCAACCTTAATGCAGAGTATCAGGATTTAGTATATTTACAGAAATAATCAAATAAATCATGTAAGTGAACTGTAAGAGCTATTTACTCACCCATTTATTAGCAAATCAAAATTATTAATCTTCCATTTTTATTGCAAGTTATTATTGTTCTAGAGCAACTGCTCACACCATATTTTCAAATTATGTACATGTTAAAAAATATATTTATAATTATTAAGGTGCGGTCAACCGCTTTTTATAATCCCGAGACATGTTATGTCAACTGAACTCTGATAGATATGATGAGACAATTAGATACTTGGATACTTATTTTATTAGGTACTGAATTGTTCTGAAGCTATTTCCCTATTTATAGTGCCAAAAGATTTATAAGTTGGGTGTTGTAACGATTTTCTTCTTTCTCCTATGAAAATCGACCTGTCCGGTCATCATAGGTATATTTGGGCTTGTGGCTCTTATCAATATTATATCGCTTAAAGGGAGATAGGGATGGGGAGAATTATTTTTACAAACTGGATAATATTCCAGTGAAATTTATCCAGTTTTGACTTAAATTAATTTATTTATATTAATACTACATACATTTTTAAAATTGAACTATAAAATTTAGGCACACACCCTGTTTACAGTAAATTAAAAAAAAGCAACTACCTCGACTCTACCATGCACACGGGCAGTTTAACCCTTAGGTCTCTGCCAACTCAATTTAGACCATTTGGAGTTGATGTTTAGTATAATTAGATGCTCCGAAAAGTGTGGCTTGAAGCGTTTTCGAGGCAAGACTTAATCTTGACGTCTTGATGAAATTCAGCTTCTGCGGTAATCAACGTCGCAGTATGTGTTATCTGACCTTTACTCTATGTTAAGAAGGAACTTCCGTTTTTTAGAACTAATTCGTAGATTATTTATTAGTCTAGTCGTGATTTATTGTTTTACTAATCGGAAATGAGACTCTAAAATCTTTTTTAACAATAGCTAGTATTGACTGTGTAAAAATAATTATGATTTTTGTTTCAGATATAATATGGGAATAGTCCAATCACATTTGATACCAAATTGATTTGAGGAAATCAACGATGACTCTATCAAATATTTCGCTGCATTTATTGCTCCTGTTATTTTTTCAACTGGCAATGGGATATCCGGAAACGATCGAGAATATGGAAACAGCAAACATCAGCAATTTGAAAAATGAACATTTATTCAAACAAGATAGGCAAATTTTAAAATCCAATAATTTAACCTTTATTGAATCAACTGAAGGTAATTATTTTGCATTATATTTTAAAAAATAAATAACGTTATTAAATTGAACCAATTTTTATACCTAAATTCAGAATTAATTTTATTTATAAAAATCAATTTCTTGCAAAGTTTTAGCTATCGGTTTTTTTGAAAACTGACGTCTGTAAACGTTACATATTTAATTATTCCTGCTTCACATAGACTCTAAAATTCAAAAGCCGAATTTGTATCATATTTGGAGGTATACAGGGAAAATAAAAAGAAAAATCTTTAAAAGCACGAGTACATTCAAATGTAAATGTATTTTTTTTAAATTTAGGACATATATCAGTTTGTGCATATCACACAAGGACGAAATTTGAGCACGACGCCGTAGGCAGAGTACGCAATGGTTCGAGTACGATATGAACAATATACATGAGTTGAACAGTATATTTTTTCTACAGGAAAAAGTAAAAAACATTTAAAAAAGTCATATTCACCACATGTGAATAAGTTTCAAATGTCTGATATACAGGGTGTTTCATAGGTAAAGGTACATACGCTAATTGTAGATAAAGGACACTTAGAGGAATCCAAAAAACCTATATATGATAGGTCTAGCTCGCTTCATTACTAAGTTACAGGGTGTTTTGACAATATTACTCATTTCTTTCACCCGCCGTATATTTGGAACCATCACGTATATTTTTCTGATATTTTGCAAGATTGTTCTACTTTATTAGGACAATCAACAGACATAGTGACCAAATTTAAAATCCAGGTCTGGCTTCAAAAAAAGTTATCAAAATAATTTTTCTCTAGAACAACACCCTGTATATCGAAATTTTAAAATTTGGATTGCATATTCGAAAAGAGCGGAAAATGTTGAGTGGGAATAAATATTTTTTGAGACTGCACATTTCATTCTACTATAAAAAATTTAAAAGCAAACTTAAGATTTATTAATTTTCGTGGAATTCGTGCATAGTCGTGTTCTTCATTAGGATTTTTTTTTGTGATAATGCTCAGAGTTTTCAACAAAATTCTTTTATGGTATCAAAGAAAATTGCTTTTTAGGTTTTTGCTTAATAAAACGTTGACTAAATATTAAAAAATTGGCGATTCTCAATAGAATAAGCAATCTTCAAAATAAAAAATGAAGTTCCAAAATAGACCATCTATCGTATGGTTGATGGGTACCAACCGGGCAGGCCGTTTATCAGAATACAATCCTGTAAACGGGTCTATCCAAGTACAACTTGGTTGCCAGCAGATGGCGTTATTTTTAGAATACATAGAAATACTTGGGGTATTCAGACAGAGTGAGTTTTTGAAATTATGCATTCCGACAAAGTGCCACTGAAGATTCCGAAAGGATGAAACATTTATGGTAATGGGCAGAGTGCACAGTTTACAAATTAAAATTAAAAGAAGAGTCCTAATATTCGCTGCCAGAAAATGTTTGGTAAAAAGTTAAAAGAAACAATTTTTAAAATAACATTACACCGCATTTTTCATAGTACAGGGTGGCCAACTAAGAATGCGAGGTACTGTATCTGGGAATCTAGCCATCGTAGAGGGTTGCGGCAAATAAAGTTATGACTAAAGCGGCCAAGAGAAAAACTTGGAAAATATTTTCAAGTTTCTGAAATGGCCGCTAGTTTCTGTGAAATCCGCTATATTAACCTAACAAAAAAATACTTGAACTTTAAAGTCGAGGATAATCTGAATCTTTTTTGTTTGGCAAACATAAACTGGTGGGGATGGATCTTCAAAACGGCTGAGCCGATTTTAACCAACTTGGGCTGGTTGAAAAGAGCTATTCTTGGACTACAAATGTTATAATAATTAGAGTTTTGCCAGCCATGATTAGAAACTCAGTTCTAAATATTATTTGAAGAGCAAGACTATGCATTCAAGAAAATGGTTCACATTTTGAATATCTTCTTTAGGTATTTTTTAATTGAATAATAAATTTTATTAATTACATGACCCCATTAATTGTTTGGGTATTTTCTTTTATTGATTTTCAATTTCAGTTAAAAATAACGATTTACTGTTTTCGTTTTATGCAAAATTAAGATTTTACCACTTTCTGCCTAAAAAAAGCTTCCCTTGGATTAAAAACCAATTTCAAAAGGACATATTTTAGTCAGAAACTTGATATTAATAAATTTATTCAAACTTAAACATTTTTTGTTTTTTTTTTCTTGAAAATTTAGACTACTGTCTTACGGATTGCTTTTGTGAATCATAAATTTGTCCTATATTTGTCATCAGAAAATAAAGATTATTTTGCACTTGTATTATTTAAACAATATTTTATTAAGTAAAAACCTAAAAAGAAATTTACTTTAATACCATAAAAGAATTATATTGAAAACTGAGCGTTATCACTAAAAAACAATTTCTAATGAATAACACAAACTATGTACGAATTCCACGAAAATTAATAAATCTAAGTTTGCTTTTAAAATTTTAATAGTAAAATGAAATGTGCAGTCTCAAGAAATATGTATTCCCACTCAACTTTTTCCGCTATTTTCGAATATGCAATCCAATTTTTAAAATTTCGATATACAGGGTGTTGTTCTAGAGAAAAATTATTTTGATATCTTTTTTTGAAGCCAGACCTGGATTTAAAATTTGGTCACTATGTCTGTTGATTGTCCTAATAGAGTAGAACAATCTTGCAAAATATCAGAAAAATATACGGGATGGTTCCAAATATACGGCGGGTGAAAGAAATGAGTAATATTGTCAAAACACCCTGTAACTTTGTAATGAAGCGAGCTAGACCAATCGTATATAGGTTTTTTGGATTCGTCGAAGTGTCCTTTATCCACAGTTAGCGTATGTACCTTTACCTATGAAACACCCTGTATAATAAAGAATTGCTTAGCTCTATTTTATTCTATTAGATCAAAAATCTACTTGAAATGATGGGAATTCAATAGAAAGTGGTTATTTGCTAAAAAATTTTTTGTAATAAAAAAAAAAACTTTTGACAAACGGATTTTCAACCCTCTGGGAAAATTATAAATTTTGGTTATACAGTTCCGGGCGGTACAATTTTTTTTGGGAAATTTCCTCCTCTCTTTGAATCTTTTTTTAATGGAGAATATAACTTAAAATATTGCTCCACCTTTTTTTACATTATTTGAGAAAAAAATGAATTTGTTTTTATGAAAAAATCATTTTTTCAGGGTCAATGAATTAATATTTAAAAATTACTGCATCTATGCAACTTGTAGTGCGCCTACGTCACTTATGTACAATAGCTGTAGCATAATATTAACGTGGGCCAATTTCTCTAAATAAAATTGACGTTTTCAAATATAGATGACGTTTGTTTATGAAGTGTCGTTTGGTCAATGTATTTTTAATTGTGTTCACTTTTACCTTTGCTGATGTATCTTTTGGGTCGTGTTGAGGACATAAATTTGATTGCTGTAGTAAAAACCGTTGGAAAATTTATGGATAAACGATATAAAAATTGTTTTGTCCCATATTGTTTAAATACAATAATTAAAACACCTAACAAAAATTTTGTGACGGATTCAATTAATGAAGACCGCCGGAGGCGTTGGTTTGATTCTTACTAATTTTAATAAAAACAACTTATTTCTCTTGCGAACATCATTTCGACGTAAGTATTTAAATGCATTTACATAAAATAATGTATTCTTTCTTACATAGTTCAATATTGTGTTGATTCATAAACATTATATTAGTTTAAGAATGGTATGGAGAATTATATGAAATTCAAAATGATGGGAGGCAAAATTATTATCAAAAAAAATGTTGAACCCCAAATTTTCGATTGGCCAAAAGCATCTAATACAAAGAAGAGAAGATTTGATACCTGTTCTGAAAGTGAACCATCAAATAGTAAGACAAGTGAAGAGATATTAGATACCAATTTAAGTGTGGGAACACAATGGTTGCCTGATATCAATGATAATTATCAGCAAACCGAAATGTCTGGAAAAGATGTGAGTATATCTTGCAATATACAATTTACACAAAAAAATTTGAAACTTGATACCTTAAGTTTAACTTTTAAAAAAGACATTGCCACATCCCAAATTCAGAAGAAAATATTTTATATATTGAAGAGACAAGTACAGGGGAAACTACTGAGGGTATACAAACTGGGAGTAATTTTATTCCAAAACCTGCAATATTATATAAAACATTAATAATCGTAGTTTATATAAATAAGTACTTACTAAGAAGCTTTAGAACCTTTTATTTCTGTCAGATTAAATCTATTATCGTTTTTAAGGAAGTCGTGCAATATAAAAATGTCTATATGATGCAAATTATTAGAGTTTGTTTTTACAATCTGGGCCATCATCAACAATAATAAGAAACCATAAATCACAAAAAAAAAATACAAATAGACACGGAAAATTCCCAACAAAGTACAAACTACAACAGTGGCAGTGAACTATGCAGTAAGTAGATGCTTTCACTTAATCAGGAACGCTTGTGCCAAGCACTTATGTACCAAACAGCAAATTATTACCTGATCTCGTTAAGATAGTCGTTTTCTTTATCTCTCTCGATTTTGAATGCGAATTCACAGTGGATAGATCCAAGTTTTCATCTTTATTCAATTAACATATAATGATTTTCTACATCTTTCTCTATATAAGTGAGATTTAACAGCTGCTTTTCATTCGTATTCTCTTCTTTATACGTTTGTAGTTGATGGCTTGACGGTAACTACATTGCACATAAGTGACGTCACGATCGTAATGGTGACATATTCAAATAATTAGAAATCTGAATTTTTTAAATTAATTTTATTCAAAAATATAGCTAATTAACTTAAGGCCTATTGAAGAAGACTTTATAAAAAACTTTATTTTACAATTTCAACAATTTTACAATTTGATGGCTGAATTAAGAGTGAACAATTTTGCTATTTACATCTATTTATAACCTTTACAAATATGTATAGTCAGCAACTGCTGATTAAGCTAAAATGGCTATTCTCTCAATATAACTCTTCCCCCCTTAGATGAGGACTTCGGATTCAAACGGATTCGAAGGCCGTAGTTGAACATCTTCTTGAATAATTTCGGATTTCTTCTTCACATGAAATTTCCAAACTAGGTAAGTGGCTGCTAAAATGATCAGGAAGCTGATGAAAAACCATTGGAGCCAATTTATTGAATTTATTCTTTTAACATCTGCTATGGTTAAGTCTTTTGTTGCCATGATTTGGTTTTGAAGTTGATGAATATTTTCCAATGGAATGTTTTCAATTATTAACGGATTTTGTTCCACAGTAATGATTTTGGAATCTTCTTTTTGAATGATAGGTAAAATTAGTGGTTTTCCATGTGTTTTTGTTTGTTTATTGCCAAATTTATAATTTAAATTTCCTATGATACAATTTTCAGGAACATGAACCAGTAAATTCTTTTTAATAACTATAAATTGATCGTCTGGACAGCGACCTTTAAATTTAATTTCTTCTGATGTGATGACAAGCAAATATTCATCATTTATTTTATTCATTACTTGTGACGGACGCTGTATTGGAACATAAGTACAGGATGATTTTTGATTTTGAATAAGGGATTTTATACAATCTTTAGAATTGATTTCTAATTGTTCTTGATGGCAAATGTGATTTTCTTCTACGAGAATACAGAGTTCTTCCATATATTGGTGAACTTTTTCTTTTAAAGCCAAATAAGGTTTTTGGGTATAATAATTGTATCATTTTTGGTTGGAATCGGGTAAAGATGGAAATAATCAAAGGTTTTTGGGTAGACTATTGGAATTTCTATGGCAAAAATAATTTTATCATTCGTAAAATAACAGTGAGTGTGAATAAGAGAATACCACGCATTTATGTCTATTTTTAGAATTTCAGTATCTTTATAATGTTGGTGCAATTCATTTATGATTTGTTTTAAATTTTCAGGGGTTAAAATATCAGGATGAATAATCTGTAATTTTGCAAAAGTTACTGCGTTTTCAAGATTTTCTAAGAAATCATTTATTATATTAACATTAAGATAAATTTGATCTAAAATACTAGAATACATAGAATACTTGTAAAATTCGTCAGATAGTTCATTTATATAAGATTTATAGTCCATAATATATTTTGAAAGTTCCCTTTGATTTTTAATTAACATTTCAATTGTATTTGAATATTTATTAACCATTCCTTTGGATATTGAAATTTGGTAGTTAATCCCGTTAACTATTTTTTGTTGATTATTTTTCAAACTTTCTATAGCTTTTTGAATTTTTTCTCCGTCGGATGCGTCAAGTGTTCCAAATAAAAATTTTGAAATACTACCGCCTAAATTTATTAATCCGCGTTTTAGTCTCGAAGTTTTGAATAAATTAATATTTTCTAATTTGTTATTTAGTTCAAGGATAACTGGTCCTAAATATTTATATTTATTTTTTAATGCCAAGCTATGTATTGCTTTATCGAGATTTATTGAGTCATTCAAATTTTTGTATGAGTTAATTGTATTCTGAATTTGATTACTTAGGTTTTTGATATCTATATCGTGCAAGAAAACATGTTTATTAGAAACGATATTTGCAAGACCAATTTTAAAAGGAAGTATGCCAGGAGAATTGCTGATATCAGTAACACTGATGTCATGGGTTTTAATTGTCGTTATCATCGCTAACAATACCAATATTGTTTGAATTATCTTCATTTTGACCCTGAAATAAAGAATAAGGTTTTCTTAGTTCCTTAATATAAATTACGCTTTTCTTTTGTTTTTTATCTGAGATTTCTACTTTATTATTATCTAACATTTTAGTTATAGTATATGGACCAACAAACTTATTATTTTTTTTATTCCTATAATATGGGTTTTTCTTATAAACTACTTGATTAATTTTAAATTCTACATTTCTATCTCCCTCTGTATTATTTCTACTAACTACTTTTTGTTTTCCACTATCTAAATAATTTTCAACACTTTTATATACGTGTTGTAACTTTTCTTTATGATTATGTACATAACTAGAAAATAATTCTTTTGGAGAAAATATCTCGTCGGGATTTCGGGTATTAGTATGTCCAAATACTAGTTCGAAGGGTGTAAAGCCAGTCGTACTATGTATTCAACTATTATAACCTAATACGGCATAATTTATTAAATCGTCTTCGTTAGGGTGTATTTCTTTTAAAATACGCAAATGTTCAATCAGGGTCGAATGGAACCTTTCAATAATTCCATTCGATTCGTGGTGTCCGGGTGTAGTAAAATGTATTTTTATTTTATGTAAATTTAGAAGTTCGCGGACAGTATCGTTTTTGAATTCTGTACCACTATCTAAAATGATTTTTTGGGGAATGCCAAAACTTGTGAAATATTTTGTTAATCCATTACAAATATTTACGGCTGTTTTTCCTGAGATTAAAATTACTTGAGCGAATTTTGAAAATGGGTCAATTATTGTTAGGTATATTTTTTTATCATATTGAAAAATATCAATGTGTAAAATTTCAAATGGCTTACTAGCTGTCTCAGTTAAATTTGGAGGTGTGTACGGGGTTTTTCGCGCATATTTAGTTCGTTGACAAACGTCACAGGAATTTATGAATGAAGTGATAGTTTTTTGCATATTAGACCAATAATAATTTCGTTTTAAATATTTTAATGTTTCTTCTATACCACGGTGATTGGTTTTTCCTTCGTGATGATTTTTTATTAACATAATTTGTTCCTCGATATCTGTAATGGTATTTACTAATTGAGTACACATAACTAATTTTAAATAATCTTTTCTAAATATTTTTGAATAAATTTGAGCGAACTGTGGAATAAACTGTCGATTGTCAAAATATATGTAATAGGTTGTGTTTGGTTTTAAATAATTTTTTAATAGATCTATTATTAAATTTCTATTATTTTCTAGAGGTATTTTTACTTTTATAATTTTGTGTTTGCCATAATTTTCGTGTTTAACTGTTAATTGATCAGAACTATTTTTGTAAATTAAAATTTGATTTGTTTTATTATTAATAATTTCATCAAGAATCAAAATGCCTTCATTTTCAACTTCTTTAGAAAGTGAATGTGGGGTTTCATCTGAACTACTTGAATTTGGAGCCCTAATTTGAATATCTGAAATAACATTAATTTTGGATTTTTTACTATTTACATTACTGGGTCCAGCTTCTTCAAAATCTTTGTCTGAAATAAAATTTTTTGGGTCCTCAGCTATGTTTTTTAATAACTCTAAACTTTCTTGATTTATATCGCCAGGATTATTAATAACTGATTCGGTTTCCAAAGCATTAATTTTTATTCGACTTAAAGCGTCTGCATTACTGTTTAATTTACCTCGTTTATATACAATTTTGTAATCATACTCTTCTAATTTGAGTCGCCATCTTATTAATTTAGAATTTGGTTCCTTTAAATTGAATAACCAAACTAGAGGGCGATGATCAGTGACTATAGTGAACTGTCTGCCAAAGACATAAGGTCTGAAGGACTTGCATGCCCATACAATGGCTAGAAGTTCTTTTTCTATTGTACTATATTTTTGTTCTGATTCATTAAGTGTTCGTGACGCGTACGCCACTGGTTTATCTTGGCCAATTGTACCTTGAGATAATACAGCCCCAAGTGCTACGTTAGATGCATCTGTAGTTAATACAAATGGTTTTGTGAAATCGGGATACTGAAGAATAGGATCGTTACATAAAATTTTTTTACAAGTATTAAAAGCTTCAATAAAATTTTGATCATGTGTTACTTTAGCATTTTTCTTAAGACAAAGGGTCATTGGTTTCGTAATTTTAGCGAAATCTTTAATAAATCGTCGATAATATCCTAATAAGCCTAAAAATGATTTAATTTCTTTTTGTGTCTGTGGTATTGGAAAATTTTGAATAGCCTGAATTTTTTCAGGGTTTGGTTTAACACCTTGAGGAGTGATTACATGTCCTAAATAAGCAACTGTTTTTTGTAAGAATTCCGATTTGTCTAACTGTATTTTGAAATTTGCTTGTCTAAGTCTGTCAAAAACTGTCTTTAATCTACATATGTGTTCTTGTAATGAAGAACTGAAAATTAAAATATCGTCTAAATATACTGTACAAATGTCATTGTTTAAACCTCTTAAAACATCGTCCATAACTCTTTGAAAAGTTGAAGGTGCGTTTTTTAATCCAAATGGCATTCGAGTAAACTCATAATGACCATTTAAAGTAGAAAATGCTGTTTTGGGTATGTCTCGTTCGTCAATTTGTATCTGATGATATCCGGATGCTAAATCTAAAGTAGTGAAATAATTTGCTCTACCTAATTTATCGAGAATTTCTGTTATATTGGGCAAAGGATATTTATCGTCTACAGTTTTTTCATTAAGTTTTCTATAATCAATAACTAAACGATAGGGTTGTTGCCCTGTCTTAGGATTATATTTTTTTTGTACAAGCCAAATATTTGAACCAAATGGGCTTGTTGAAGGCCTAATTATTCCTTGTTCCAACATTTTAGTGATTTGGGTATAAACTTCCTGTTTATGAACTTCAGGAAATCGATATGTTTTACAATAAATCGGTTTTTTGTCTGTAAGGTTAATTTTATGTTTAATTTTATTAGAAAAACTTAGAGGAATTTTTTCTGAATAAAATATATCTTTATATTCCAGACATAATTTATAAATTGCATTTTTTTCTTCAATGTTACAGTGATCTAAATTTATTTTATTTAAGTTATCTTTTAAAATTTCATTTAAATTTGAATCAATTTCGTAATTCTGAGCACTTGACATAAAATTTATTTCATTGAGTTTTAAGTTAAGCTCCTCGACTATAAAAGGTTTAAAAATAGAAATCTTTGAAGGTTTATCATTATTGTTTGTTATAGTTGTAAAAGCAAAAAAGTTTTTAATATTAACAATGCCGTCTTTAGACTCTACATTATCAGCGAATTTTATTTGTTTTAAAAAGGCAATACCCTCTTTTTGATTAACTGGCAGTTTAACTACCTGTTCTGTTTTCTCTGGAATTAAAATTGAATAATTTTCATTTTTAAATTCAGTATTTAATTTTGGAAAATTGTCAAAAATCAATGGTATTTTAACTTGAGGTGTAATTAATAATTTCACTTTAATATCTATTACAGCATTTAATTTTTTCAACAAATCTATTCCTAAAAGACCTTGATATTTACTGTTGAAGTCAAATAAATAAAATTTGTGATTACCATTAACTTTAAAAGTATCAAAAATGGGAATATAAGCTATTTCGTCATGAAAACTTATATTATGAGAAGTTTGTATTAAAAAATTTTCATTTGTGATTAATCCAGGATAAAATTTATATGCTAACTCAGGATTTATAAGACTACGAGAGCTACCAGTATCTATTAGAAATTTACCTCCTAATTTGGGAATAAAAATATAGGGAAGGTCATTACTTTCCAAATTATTAATTTTTATTAGGAAATTTTGTCTTCAAAATCAAAATCAGTATGATTTGTATTTTCGTTTACTTGTTGATAAATTTCGTCAAAATTTGTTGAGTATTCATTTTCATTTTGAATTGAATAATTTTCAAAAGGATTTTCAAAACTTAAATTGTCAGTCTCTAAATTATGTAATTCTTGGTGCGTAAAATTTTTAGGTCCTGTAGACTGAAAATAATTTCTGTTAAAATTTTGTCTTTGAACGGTTGGGTTTCTAGAGCTTGTAGACATTGGTTCTGGTTTATTTTCGGGAATTTGTCCAGAAGGTTTAAATACATTTTTGGGTGGACCGAAAACTTGTCTGTTAGTAAAATATTTAGTTGGTGGCATGTTTTGCCTCGGTTGAATATTTATTGGCTGAGAAGGAAATTGTATATATGAGTTATTTCTAAAATTTTGACCATAATTATTGTTATTTTGTCTTTGGTAATTATTAGGATTTTGATTATCAAAATTATTTGTTCGAATTGGTAAATTATTTTGATTATTCATAGATCTACTATTATTAGGATTAGAGTTTTGAAAGTAACCATATTGTTTTTGGTTTAAAATGAAATTTTCTTCTTCTAATACGTAAGACATAGCTAATTCAAGTGAATCCGGGTTTCTTAGTCTAACTAAATCTTGGATACGGCCTGTTAAGCCTCGAATGAAAGTTTTTAGAGCAAGTTCATCGTAATTTTTAATTTTAAATGTGCGTTCTTGGGTACTTAAGTTCATAGAAATTAATTTAGAAGCAATAGAACTTCTTGACATTTGTATTCTTTGTCCGAAATTAACAAATGACTCATTTTTAAATGGTCTTAAAATAATTAAATCTTGAACTAAACAATCTAAATTTCGTTGATCACCAAAACTTAATCTAAGAAGAACTTTTAAATCGTCCCAGGCTCTTATTTCTGGTCTGGAACCGACTAATATTAAAGCATTACCAGTTAATTTACCGATTACGGCTCTTAATAAAAAACTATTTATTGGATCAGCACGGTTTCGAGTATTCTTGTATTGTTCAATCAAACAATCGCAATGTTCAATAAATATTTCTAGGGTACCACTGTCCCCATTAAATAAAGGAATTGTGTCTATATATATATAACTTCATTAATTGATAATTTACAGGGGTATCTGTATTATTATCAGGCATGATTGTATCAGTTAAAAATAAATTATCTATGCACTCTATTATTTCCTCAATGATGAGTTTATAAAAATTACTTTATTTTGAAAAATAAACTGTATTATTTTTTTCTTAATGTTATGTTTAAAAATGAGGGGGTTATCCCACCCAACTTTCCGAACACTCCTAGTAAAGTAATTGTTTAATCGATTATTTTAGTTTTTCTGCATCAAAATACATCAATAAAATTAGTTTACAAAAATTAAAAAAAAAATTAATTTTTTCTAAAAAATTTTTTTAACTTTTTATAATTTTGTATAATTTCTATAAGTATTATTTTAAAATTATGAAATATTTCACACATAATTTACTTTTTGATCCCTTCCGTATGTACTATTTACTTTTTTTCATTTGTTTTACTATTCTCGATAAAACAAAAGAAAAAAATTAATTTTTTTTTATTTTGTTTAAAAGAATTACAATGTTAAATTCGAAGAGACTGAAATATTTTCTAAATTTAGAGTTTTATGTTACCTATCGAATGGTATAAATCCCATTTTAATAACTTTAATATTTTTAAAGTTATTCAATTTTTTTTAAATTATATTATATTTCAAAAAAAAAATTATGAATTCTGCAATTTTTTGAATAAAATTCTGAAAAAAATCATAATTATAGAGTTTTTTACTACAAATTTAATGGTATTTTTTTTTAATTTTTAATATTATTATTAACCTTAAAAAAAATAAAACCTATTTTTGAATAATTTTAAAGTCAATAAATAATTAATATCTCATTCAATTATTTTCAAAATGGGAAACAGACCTTTTTTTAAGGTTTTCTGGATCAAAATCCATTAATAAAGTTAGTTTAGAAAACTAAAAAAAAATCAAATTTTTTGTCAAAAATTCATGGGTATCCATTGAATTGTTTTAACTTTTTTCATTTTTTGCTGTAACTTTTACAAATACTATGTTAAAATTATGAAATAATTTACTCACATAGTACTTTTGGATTATTTTCGGATATGCTATTTACTTTTTTCATTTATTTTATACTTATTGATAAAACAAAATTACAAAAAATTAAAAAAAAATTCTTAATTTTTTCCATAATAATTACAATTCTAAATTTTAAGACACTAAAATACATTTTAAATTTAGAGTTTTATATTATCTTTCGAATGGTGAAAATCACATTTTAATAACTTTAATATTTTAGAAGTTATTCAATTTAATTTAAAATTGTATTAAAATTTTAAATGTTCCTTAGCCATTTTTTAAAAAATTCCACAATTTTTGTAATAAAATTTTGAAAAAAATAATAATCATAAAATTATTTATTACAAATTTAAAGATATTTTTTTTTAAATTTTTAATATTAAAATTGAACTAAAAAATAATAATTTAATAAAGATAAAAATTAAAATAAAAACTAGCGGCGAAACTATGCGTAACTCGAAAAAAAAGTTAAGACAAAATTTGTAGAAAATTTTATGCTCTATAATTTTGATATCATGTAATTTTTCATAAAAATCCATAATTTTGTCTCAAAATCTAAAAAAAGTCGCAAATGTCTATATACATTATTTTTCACGCCCTCTAGCGACGAAAATGTGAGGAATTCAAAAAAACGGTAATGACAAAATGTGTAGAAAATTTTATGTTGTACATCTTTTATATCCTGTAATTTTTCATAAAAATGCATTATTTTGGTTATTTAAGAAAAATATGAAAAAAAATTACTTTTTCATAAATCTGGCAACAATGGCAAAAGTTTTTGAAAATTTTAAACATTCGAAATTAAACTATAACGTATAAAAAATATATGTGTAAAACTTTATTGTCATCTTGTTAGGTAATGACGTCATCACTTATAGCAACTGTCACTTCCGGTTGTCCGATTAACTCCAAAATCTATACAGGTCGTCTCCTTGTTACCCTAAATATGTATATAAAATTTCATCTAAATCGGTTCAGCCGTTTAGACGCTATCGTGTTCACACACACACACACACACAGACACACACACACACAGACACACAGACACACAAACACACAGACACACAGACACACAAACACACAGACACACAGACACACACACAGACAGACATCATGCTAAAAATGGTATAAATGGATTCAGGTGACCTCAAAACGTAAAGATCCGTTAAAATCTGGGTATGGTCAAAATATCATGATCGCAATACTTTCCTTCTATACAACTCTGTTGTTCGGAAAGTAAAAATATTATATTCATTAATAAATTTTAAACGCAATCAAAATGATCCGGTGTTTTTCAAATATTATATTCTCTAATATTCAAAAGACAAAAATTCATGGATATTCTATATTCACTAGTTACCCACAAATGACTCAAAATTTGCCACAAAAATAAAATAAAATACAGGAAAGGTAAAATAAGGATGGCTCACCAAATATTTTCGCTGGTTCCTAGTTGAGATGCTGCGACGAATACGTTGTCTAGGCACACACAGGACAAAACAGGAAAATGCACTGAAAGTCTCGTTCACAGGTTCTTTTTCGTTAAGAATTAAAATTCACGACGTATTACCGTTGTTCACACGAAAAACGTCTCGAAGATTATCCTACTGACTGCGCCAATTAACTTAAGGCCTATTGAAGAAGACTTTTTAAAAAACTTTATTTTACAATTTCAACAATTTTACAATTTGATGGCTGAATTAAGAGTGAACAATTTTGCTATTTACATCTATTTATAACCTTTACAAATATGTATAGTCAGCAACTGCTGATTAAGCTAAAATGGCTATTCTCTCAATATAACTAGCTCTAATTACGGTAGATAATTGAACTCAATGGATTTAATTTGATTAATTCTAACTGTTAATAAAGAAAAAACGTGAGGTTGCATTTTTGTTGATGCATTACCATTATTTTTTCTTTGATTTCTCTTTTTGTTATCATTAAGCCCAGGAATTTAAAGTGTTGTACTTCTTCGAATTTTCTATTTCCTATTCTTATTTCTATATTTTCTTTCGTTTTTCCAAATATGACTATTTCAGTTTTCTTCACATTAATTTTTAGTCCCAACTTTATCCCTTCTTCTTCAATCTCTTTCAGTATTTTTCCTATGATTTTTCTTCTTTTTTTTGTAACTAATACTATCTCGTCTGCATATGCGATTATTTGATTTCTTGTTGTTCTTAGATTTCCCTTTTGTATATTTCTAAAAAAGGAACTCTAGGGGCCAGATTAAACAATGTGGCTGACAGTGAGTCTCCTTGTCTTACACCTTTGTTTATATCGTATTCTTCCGTTTCTTCCTTTTGTGTCAGGATACTTCCTTCTTACTGTATCATTATTATTTTTATTAGTTTTTTTTTACACCTTGTTCTTTTAAGGCTTTCATAATTTCGTTCCTCTTTAGCGACTCGAAGACTTGCTTCATAGTGGGTATTGTATTCGTTGTTAATCTGTCTTTTATGAATTTACATTGATATTGTCCTATAATATTTGGTGTTTGAGTTACTAGTTGTCTTTGTATTAGTGATGATACTATTTTGTAGGCTACGTTTAATAGTGTAATGCCTATTTAGTTCTTACAGTCTTGCTGGTCTCCTTTTTAGTATATCGTTATAATATGTCCAATTTCCCATTCGTTCGGCATTTTCTCCTCTTCCCATATTTTCTTAACCAATCTATGTATTCTTTCATGCAAAATGTCTCCTCCCTATTTATTAGTTCTAAATTTGTTCCATCGATCCCAGGTGCCTGTCCGTTACTAGCTCTTTTGATAATATCTGTTACTTCTCTAATGTTGGTTCTTGTGTTATAATTTCTGCTTCTGCTTCTTTAACTATATCATCTTCTATCACTGGTTCATTTAGTAATTCCTTATAGTATGTTGTCCATATTTCTTTGTATTCTTTTTCCTCCTCCAGAATTTTTCCTTGTTTATTCTTTATTCCTTTTAATTTGTTTTTTAAAGTCCTGTAATTGTTTTTTATGTTTTCGTAAATTTATTTTGAGTTTCTGCTCTATTTATCGATCTCTATCACTCGTATTCTTAGGCCCATCCATGCCTTTTTCTTTTCCTGGTTATTTTCGTGTTCTCTTTCCGTAGCGTTTCATATTTTTGGTTGTTTGTTCTTATCTATTTTAATCTAGCTTCCGCTTTTCTTTGAACTATTTTTTTTTCACTCGGCATTGTACCATTCTTTTTTGTTTTCTTTCTTCTTTTTACCTATTACTTTTCTGCTACTTCTTGTATGCCGTTTTTTATATTGTCCCATTCATCTTTGCCATCATTACGTTCTCGCCTCTCATCATCAATTAAGTGGTTTTGAAATTGTTCTACATATTTTCTTTTTACCTGATCATCCTTTAATTTTTCAGTGTCCTATTTTCATTGTTTATTTCTGAACTTTCGACTTCTTTTTTTGTTTTACTTCTGCCATTACCATAAAGTGGTCCGAGTTTGCGTAAGCTCCTCACTCCTCTATAAGATCCTACATCCAGAGTCGAGGACTGTCTTCTCTTATTTATTAGTATGTGATTTACTACTACGGTTCATGTCTTTTGCTATGAGAGACTTAGGGCAAAGTGAAGGAAATAGTTTGACCAAATGATCAGCAAGTAACAATGGCAAATTGTGTTCATTCGATAACCATTTTGAGTTTACGACTATAGGCACTTTTATCATGGACTATTTTTTTTTATTCTTAATCATATACTTATTAATTTTTGGCAAACAACTCGCTTTCTGATACTTTTCCTGATGGTTTTTGGATTCTTCATATCTTTAAAACGAGTAATATGTCCAACAATAGTTAAAAAACAACATAATACCAGAACCTTCCTCCAAAATATCCCAGTCTTCCTCTTCTATATCTGAATAATCATCTCTGACTAAAGAACATTCTCCTCTTGACTGCTCTAAACCTTCTTTGATTCGATTATCTTGCAAATCTACTTGAAATCTGAACAACTCATCTATTCATATTTGCCAATTATAATAATCTCTTGAAGTTAAATAATTTCTGTCAGGTTAAAATATATACGTTATTGTTCATTTGACATTTTACAAGTCAATTCCCCGTAGGGGTAAACCTGGATAAATTAACCGAGACCGGTGATCACTTTAGGTTTACTGGGGAGTGACGACCCCACGGCCCTAGTTGCTATAAAGATGAAGTCCCAGCACCTTTATGGGTCCCTACCTTATGTCCCGCTATCCCAATCCAGAGAAGTAAACCTCAATACGATGAGTAAAAAATCCGAAGGAGATCAGCTGCGAAAAAAAATCCGGAACCGAAGATGTAAGTCAATGTGCCGAACGGTGTATGGCCCCACGACAATGTGGTCGCTAACATTACCCTTGAGATAAATGGCGACATCTTATTGTAAATATAACGCCTTACCACTACAAGCGGGGCTCTGTGGGGGTGGACTAATATTTCCATAGCTACTCGTGGGACTGTTATGAGTACCGATAAAAATAAAAATACCTACCCGGCAATAGATGGTGGAGCTGCGCCCGCTGCTGGATCTTCACAGCCCAATACAAACAATACGAACCAAGGGACCGGTATCCAGCCCCGGTTCTTGGTCGTAATGAAGAAAGAAGGGGATTTCACTAATGTGAACCCTTTCCAGATCCATAGAGGAATTTATTCAATTGCAGGTCAAGTAAAAAATTTAAGAAAGGCGAAAGAAGGTTTACTGATTAAGACGGCGTCAGCTGCTCAATCAAGAAAATTATCTGAAATAAAAACACTTTTAGACTTGGAGGTAGAAGTAACACCCTCATGCCCGTCTAAATTTTTCAAAAGGTGTTATTACATGCCGATACCTGATGAACTGTAGCGGGGAAGAAATCCAAAATGAATTAAAAAACCATTGTGTGACCCTTGTAAAACGCATTAAAACTAAACGAAATGGTGAGTCAGGAAATACACCTAGCCATATTCTAACATTTGATTCTCCTAAACTACCACAAGAAATCAAAGCCGCTTTTTATGTACTAAAAGTTCGCGCATACATCCCCGCATCCCTACGATGCTTTAAGTGTCAAAGATACGGACATACGTCAACTAGTTGCAGTAAGGAACAAACCTGTGTATGTGGCAAACCATTACATAACGGCAATCCATGTGAGTCCCCTGTAAGGTGTGTAAATTGTGAAGGCATTCACACTGCTACATCAACTGAATGCCCCATTTACAAACAGGAGAAAGCAATACAGGAGATTAAGGTAAAAGAAAATATCTCATATTCAGATGCAAAAAGAAAAGTTAAAATTTCTACCCCAAAGCAAAATACTACTTATGCCCAAGCCGCTCAACAAACTATGCCAATAAACCATGATAATATGCAACAACTGACCATAACGATCATCGATACAATGAAACAACACTTTAATGTTACTTCAACTACAAGCTCATTTCCAGGCAGGCACTTACTTACAACCCATCCAATTCCAAGCTACTCAGAATCACAGTCAGTTACATCTAAAAGGTATTTATTTCTCAGAGAGCTCAGGCTTAGAATCGATCAGTACTGACTATACGAGTAAACAACCTAATAAAAAATCGGTTGTGTCGCCCCAAAACTTCCCCGACGAGTATCCACGAATACTTTATCAGATATTTAATGTAAAAGTTTCAACTTTTGAAATTTTTCAATTTTTGACAGGTGACAGTTGGAGAAATAATTTTGACTGTTCTGAATAGAGTTTTTCAAGGGCTTTCAAATGACATATTGCATTTCCAATTCCGTGACATATTGCATCTGTCATTTTTTGATAGTGATACTTCCGTTTGACAGATCTCGTACAAAAAATAACTGATTCTTCCGATACATAGCCCAAACCCATATACCAAATTTCAGCTCAATCGGATTAATACTTCTTCAGATATTTAATGCTGAATTTTCAAATTTTTACATTTTTTTATTTTTGACAGGTGACAGTTGGAGAAATAATTTTAACTGTTTTGAATAGAGTTTTCCTAGGGCTTTCAAATGACATATAGCATGTAAAATTCCGTGACATATTGCATCTATCATTTTTTGATAGTGGTACTTCTGTTTGACAGATGTCGTACAAAAACTAATGGGTTCTTCCGACGGGTAACCCAAACCCCTATACCAAATTTCAGCTCAATCGGAGTAAACGTGTGGCCTCTATCGTGGAAGAATACACACAAACACACACACACACAGACCGACAGACAGACTTCCATCTGGAAATGGTCTTAATCGTCTCAGGGGACCCGAAAATGGATATTTCTGTTTTTATCTCGAATTTTTTTTTTTAGCTCGTTCACAATACTTTCCCTTCTAGGAGGTGGGTCGGGAAAGTAAAAACCAAAAAAAAATCAGGTTGGCCGAAAGGCAAACCCAGGAAACAAGGAAGTCGACAACCTAAAAATATCACAAATTATAAAAATACCTGGAGGATCTGCAGATGGCACGGAACGTCCAAAACGTTGAAAAGTTGTATTTAGACACATATATTGATTCACATATATTTATACACAGAAATATATACACATATATTATTTATACGCTACACACATATTTACACAGAAATTTATTTATACACATATATTTATTTATACACATTTATTTTAATATCTACTATCTATATTTGTACATGTATTTTATCCACAAATTTTACTTTAACCTCATATTTTAATTATTTTCAATACTACGCAAAATACAATAGTCCAATGAAACTGTAATGGTCTGGTCAATAAGCTCAGCGAGTTACAAATCCTTAAAAACGAACATAGGCCGTTTGCAATCGCAATCCAGGAAACCCATCTAAAACCGAATGAAAAGTTACGTTTAAGAGGCTACCAATGCTTCAGAACTGATGTTGGTGCACCAATCCGTGCTCAGGGAGGAGTTGCCATCTTCTTAAAGGAGAGTATACCTCCAAAAAACATCAGATTAATCAGCCGTCTAGAAGCAGTTGCCGTTCAAATTATGACTTCACTAAGAGTAACCTTATGCAACTTTTACTTACCTGATGGGACCTGGCGGCCTTGTCAAATTCAAGAAGTAATTGACCAACTCCCGCGACCGCTACTAATCGTTGGTGATTTCACTCTTCGAAATGGAGATCCTTAATACCAAACTGTTTTGGGATACCATAGACGACTACACCCCAGTGATCACTTCTCCATAGTCATCAATGTAGATACCCCAGTTAAACTATATGCTACAAAATAAAAATGGCTGGAAAAGAGAGCTGACGGGGAAAATATAGGGAACATGTCAATATACCGGTGCTTTCAAATGATATCAATGAGTCGGCTCGTATCCTTACTGAAGTTATTATAAGTGCAGCTAATAAAAGCATCCCTAGGTCCAAACCCTCGATGTCACATCGCCCAGTTCCATGGTGGAGTGAAGACATTAGCAAGGCAATAGCTAAAAGTAATAAAACTCGTAATATATTTAACAGGTACCGTACCATGGATAATCTTATTGCCCATAAACAAAGCAGAGCGGTCCCTAGAAGAAAAATTGAAGATGCAAAAAAAGCATGTTGGAGAGAATACGTGTCAACAATAAACCCCCAAATGACCCTTGGAGAAATCTGGAAAAGGATAAAAGTTATTTCAGGAAAAAACACTTTCAATACTCCAGAAACCCTAGTTCTAGAAAATGGGACAGTCATTACTAAAACCTCAGAGATTACCAAAACGTTTGCCAACCAGTTCCAAGAAGCGAGCAGCTCAAACAACTACGATGAACAGTTAAAAAACATGAAATCTGTAGTGGAAAGAACACCATTAAATTTTAACACAAACGAAGTTGAATCCTATAATGTACCATTTTCACTAGACGAACTAGAGTATGTTCTTAAAAACCGTACAAAATCAGCTCTCGGTCATGATGACATCTTATATTCTATGCTAGAATACTTGCCTAGGATTGAAAAAATAAAATTAATAAACTTCTACAACAGAATATGGATATCCGGTACCTACCCAACAGCATGGAAAATAGCAATTATTATACCTATCTTAAAACCCTAAAAATCTCAACCCGACCCTAACAGTTACAGACCAATCTCCCTAACAAGTTGCTTAGGAAAAGTCCTTGAAAAAATGGTTAATTTACGCCTCACGTGGTGGATGGAATCGAATAACCACTTATCCTCATTACAAACTGGATGTCGTAAAAATCTTTCAACAACTTATACCTTGGTACACTTCGAGAACCACATACAAAACGCGTTTTTCGCTAGAGAACACTTAGTAGCGGTAAGCTTATGATAGAACATGGCGCTACTTTATCCTAAAACAACTACATATATGGGGACTTAGAGGACACTTATCCAATATTATTACAAATTTCTTAAATGACAGGCATTTCTATGTAAGAATAGGATCCTCTAAATCCAGCTTGAGACTATTCGAGAATGGTATACCACAAGGGTCGGTGTTAAGTGTTTCGCTATTTGCTGTCGCAATAAACTTTCTTCTCGAGGAAAGAAAAACCAATGTCAGTAGACTGTTATACGTGAATGATTTAATTATAACGTACAAAGAAAAATCTAAAAGTTATTTCAGGAAAAAACACTTTCAATACTCCAGAAACCATTAACACACGCTTAAACACAGAAATCTCCACCTTAAACGAATTAGCAACGTCAATGGGCTTTCAATTTTCACATGAAAACACTAAATGCATCCACTTTTGTAGACTTCGTGCTATACATCCAGATCCAAAGCTTTACATACAACATCAATTAATCCAACTTACGGATTGTATTAAGATATTAGGCCTGATATTTAATAAAAAGCTTTACTGGGCTGAACATATTACATAAACTACTGTTAAGTGCAAAAAGGCAGTAAATTTTATCAAATGTAAGGCCAACATAAATTGGGGCTCAGGCAGAGAAATTCTACTTCAACTATACCAATCTGTCGTTCAAGAACGAATGGACTTTGGTGCTATTGTATATAATTCATGTAGGCCCTCCCGACTAAAAGAACTGGACAAAATTCAAAATAAGGCATTAAGACTAGCTACCGGAGCCTTCAGAATAAGCCCTACGATAGCACTATAATGCGAAGCCAGTATTATGCCACTGGATCTACGACGAATATCGCAAACAGCTATATACGCAAAAAAAATTGTGTCAACTAACCATACATGACCTTAGAAGTTAATACTGCCCATTATAAACCTAACTCTAAATAAATGGAAAAGGAAGAAACATCGAACGCGACCTACAGAGCACCCTTTAAACAGGAACTACACTCATACCATAACACACTAACAATTTACACAGATGGATCTAAAACACATGAAGGGGTAGGAGCAGCAATAAGTGTTAACGAATTAAATTATAGCTGGAAGTTGAGACAAGAATGTTCCATATTTACTGCGGAACTATATGCAATCTGGCAAGCCATATTATATTTTAGCCACTTTAACTACCAAGAATGCCTAATATGCTCAGATTCGCTTAGCTCTATACAAGTATTAGAAAACAGGTTTACAAGTAACGGATATCTGAAGAATATCGTCGAACTATGTAATTACCTAATTAATAGTGGAAAAGCCACACCTATAATGTGGACCCCTGCTCATTGTGAAATTGCGGGTAATGAACATGTAAATCTTGCAGCAAAAGATGCAACATCTTTACCTGTGAATACGGGCATCCCAATTCCTCATACTGATATGAAAAAAGCCATAAAAGGAAAAATAAACGCCGCATGGCGAAGTCGATGGCCATCGTATAACGACCAATTGTCTGAAATTAAAACATGAACCAAAAAATGGCGGTACCCTAAATCGTTAAATAGACGCGACCAAGTAATCCTATGTCGTCTAAGAATTGGTCACACTAGACTTACACATGCTTACATACTAGCGAAGACCACAATGCAACATGTGCAACTGTCAGCTAACAGTCACCCATCTACTGCCATGCCCAGCACTCCACAACCACAGGAACATCCTAGATCTTAACCCTGAAAACAATATTTTATTAACAGAAAGAAATATTACAATAGTATATTGTGTTACAAGGGCAGAAAATGGGCTTTAAAGCCTTTTCTGCTTGTGTGACAAACAACTGTTTTTCGCCTACCAAAAAAAGAAATCAAAAAACAGAGAAATATAATAAAAATTCAGACCATAGTGTACTTTTTTGATCTTTTCGATAGATAAGCAAGTAATACATTTTCTGTATATGTTTTTTGCTTTTTGACTCTTTTTCCAGTTGTTAAACATTTCATAGTACTTTTCGTGCCGATGTCTTGACTCTGTAGGTAAAAAATTTAGAGAAACATTAAGAGCTTCTTCTTGTAGGTCTGGTGGAGTATTCGTAAATATTTCATCACTGTCTGAATTACTATTCGTTTTCACTAATTCACACAATCACAATTATTCAAAATCAAAACGTATTGGTATTTTAATTTATACTGACGTTTAATGAAAATTTATGTGAAATGTCAAAGTACGTGAGTGACAGTTAAAGGTGTCTAGATATAGTTAAAAATTAAAAAATCGTGATGCTATGAGTTTGGCATCCCTAGGGAAGATAAACATTACTTTCATCCTTATTTCTACGGTTGATATATTCATTTTCATATAAGGTACTCCAGAATATAAATTGTTATGAAACCACACTGGTACAACTACAACAAGTAGAAAACCACGCTGAAGATGCGACGCAACGAAGTGTATGCAGAATTAACGCTGTCTAAAAAAAAAAATGTTGCTAATGTCAGTCAGTTTTACCAATTGCCAGACAGACCGTTCCGTGCATATTTTACACTTCTGTTCCAACTTCCGATTTGCTTCTTTTGATTTCTTTTTTGAAATAATGGATAAAAAGTTGAAATTTTTCATTGTACCGAAAAACTAATTTGGGGACCACATTTATCAAAGGAGTACCACCGTACTTTTTGATGACCAAGAGTACCACATGTATACAGTACCACACTGGCAACACTACACAGGCCCTTACAGACCAAAATCTATAAAAATCATGCAATCCGTTTTCGAAATAATTGAAGCGTTCCATACTTAAAACTCACTCTGTATATCTTCAAAAACATGTGAAACAATTCGACAAAATATTTACAAGTTGTCATGAAATAAATATCATTAGAAAGTTATTACATGTATCAGTTATTACTTTAGCATGTGTTTTAGTTGCTATTCCTTTATCTATTTTACATAATTTCGTCCTAATAAATACATAAGTGATACTATCATTTTATAAACATCTGATAACTTATATACTTATATTGTTATTTTCCTCTCATTTTTCGCTAGTATAACAACAATTTTATTGTATTATTGTTTCAGATACATCAGAAATCTTCAGCAACGAAACATTGGACATCGCTCTTTTAGAAGAAGAATTTTTAGCGCTGATTTATCCAAACGTTTGGACGTGGATACTTATTTTTTGCCACTGTGTCGTTTTCATAGTCGGTTTAGTCGGAAACTGCTTAGTTTGTGTCGCAGTCTACAGAAACCATACTATGCGGACTGTAACGAACTATTTTATAGTAAATTTAGCAGTGGCTGACTTTCTAGTGATACTGTTCTGCTTACCGCCTTCTGTAGTGTGGGATGTGACTCTGACGTGGTGGTTTGGAACTGCTGTATGTAAAATTGTACTCAGTTTACAGGTATGTATGATGTTTTTAGAAGCTAAGGTCGGTTTTGATAGCGCAGTTAATCAAGTAATATAAAACGTCTCTATAATTACAAATATGTATACGATTTATAGTCTAGTCAACAAGTGCTTTTTGGGTCAAACTTTTCCTCCGCCTCCGGAAAATATGAACGAGGTGTCATTCGATTTGGAGTAGCGTGTAGATTGTTTTTAGAAAAAATTCAAGACCCGTTTGCAAAATTTGCAAAAGTTATAATCAATTAATTGAAAAAAAATGGGGTTTGGTTTTTTGCCAATAGGTTAGTTTCAACACGTCAAAAGACCGTCACCGTACGCACTAAAGTTGTTCCAATCGAGAGGTGACGATAACCTGACGATCCTCTTGGTGTTCCAACCAAACTCGTCATCGTGTTTGTCACAGTTTTAGGATGGTAATTTCGGTACATGCTCAAAATTAGTGACTGTGTGGATTGACATGCGCATTAAGCATCTTGTCAGTGGATTTTGAGCATCTCCATGTCTCCATTCTGCTGCTGTTACTCGTTTGATTTGTTTTGGTGTTTTTTGATATTTATTAAGTTGGTTTTTTCATATTTTTTTTTCTCTCGCGATGGTTTGATCTCAACGAAACCAGTGAAGATGAATTTGAACGGTTCTTTAACGAAATATGAGTAAAAAATGAAAATTATTTAGGCAAGAACAAGTACCTAGGTAGTGTTTATAATTTTTTAGATTATGGCAAATCGTTCATAAGCCGATCACACAACCGATCCAACGTTTACATACTTTTGTACCGTCACGAAACTATCTGAAGTCCGCGCATGCTTACAAAATGTAACGAGAACGATGCAGAAATTCGTGTTGGAACAAACCTAATATATCAAAAACTGAACTGTAGGACCAATATTTATAATTTTTCCACTTTGGACCTTTAATGAATAAATATTATTTAAACTTGTTAAATATGCTAATTAATAATTGAAAAAATTCAGGCATCTACTGGATAGATTTATGAAAAATAATCCGTGATCGAAAAATTTTTATCGCGATTTTTCTAATAATTATGCATTAGTTAATTAATTTTTTCCTACTTGAATATGAACATTCTATACACAGTATAGTTCTTGTACTATTTTGGAATACGCAGGAATATACAGAGGAAATGAAAAGTCATTAATTACAGGGTGATTACGAAATTAAATATCATTATTTTAATAAAATCAAATTCTTGTTGCTATTACCATAAAATAATAGCCCATCCATATCTCTAACTACGAATATAATATGCAGAAAGTATATTTGGTGTTAATTATACTGGGCGATTCATTATCATGATTATACCAATCCAAATTTTTTCAGAAATGTTGCGGAAGCTCATGTATAAACGAAACGATTTACTTATTGATATATTTGAGTACCTGTTTTACTACTTTCTCTAGCTCAAATAAGGTAATTTCTCCATTTTAAAAGATACAAAATACCTAATAGTTTTGAAAGATAAGGATTTTTCACTCTCGCCCTTTATATCAAACTTATGCCAGACTGGATTTTATATTTTCACGGCCTCATAATAATCATATTCTTACTATTACGTGTCTAAATGCTCAATTAATATCTCTGACTGGTTATCCAGATAAAAGATGTTAAAATTGCGCAATTTTTTCTCACAGCTAAATCTTGAATTTAAAACATATGATTCCAATTTTTGTAGACAGCGTAATATTTATATATTATTGGAATATACAGACTATTTGTCAGTAGATAGAACGTCCTTTAACTTTAACGGTTCTGTAACTAACGACAATGATGTTTAGATTGTGACAATTGTATAAGAAATCAACTTGTTAAATTTTATTCTAAACGTCATCGCCTTTAGTTATTGAATCTTTAAAGTTAAAGGACGTTCTATCTACTGTCAGTATGTAGAGTAAATAAAAGATCGCTGGTTATAGAATGATTTTCTAAGTTAAATATCGGCGTTTTTTAAATAAAATTATAATAATAGACATCAGATATGCATTGCACAAAGTATACTATTTTGGGATACACTGTATAAATGAAATAATTTTAGTTGTGTAGATATTTTAATACATACTTTACCGCTTTCTCTATCTCATATAGGGTGATCTATTATAAAAAAACAAAACATTCCTAAAAATTTGGAACCATACGTATTTTCCATACTAATTTTGAGATAGTAAGCTACGTCGGGTTGTCACTAATGGAACATTGTGTACCAAATAATATTGGATTCCCTTCAATATATTGCTAGGCATGTTTCAGAATTCCATAATCATACAATGTTACACCGGAAATTCCAAAACCTATCGTTTTTGAAGACTGCACTTACAATAAAATTGAAACAACTAGAAACTTTCGTGTATTGCGTCAATACCATTATTTCCACAAAAATGAACACTGATTATATCACTCATAATGTAATAATTTCCTATATTGTTACTTATTGATTAATAATCGATGATCATTCACCTTATACTGGCTAATAACTGATAATCACACTTGGGACATTTAATGCTAAAAATCTAGCAGGTACGCTGTCGCCTTTGTCATTGCTTTTGTACTGTAAAGGTAAATTATTGAGCTGTCAAATTTTTAAAATGTCATTAATTCGTGATATAATCTATTGAATACAACTCGTGGTATCGTATCTATTGATAATCCCATAAGTTAATGCACTCAACGTGTTGTCAAATTATAATTTCACTTGTACTACGGACTCGTAAAATTAATATTTGACAACACGTTTCGTGAAATAACTTATGGGATTATCGATAGTCAAGATGCCACGTCTATCAACTTAGCAAGACAACTTCGGAAAATTACAACGGTATCATATTAGTAATTTGCCCCTTTTTGGCCGTTAATTAGTTGTGAAAAAATAAATTTTGCCGCTCTTTTTTTATTAAAAATTAAACGTCTTGTTAACTTGATAACAAAAGAGGGATAACCATATAGTTGAGACTTACCAAAGAACATTTGTATTATAGGCCTGATGATGGCATTAGTATGCCGAAACAAGTTGCCAATTCCAACTTTTAATAAATATTTGAATTTTATTTCCTCATCGGTTTACCACATTTGAGATTATGGATAACCTATTGTACTTAAAAAAGCTGGAGAATTTGCCGCTAAATAATTCTGGAAACCAAGGAATTTGTCGCCTGTTTTTACCTCTCGCCCTTCAGATAAGAGAGGTATAGGAATCATGCTAAAAATTGGGTAGTGAGTTTTCAATGAATAAACACGTTTTAGGGTCCCTAGAATACGATTTTAATATTTTCGCGATGATGTCTGTGTGTGTGTGTTAGTGTGTGTGTGTGTGTGTGTTAGTGTGTGTGTGTGTGTGTGTGTGTGTGTGTGTGTGTGTGTGTGTGTGTGTGTGTGTGTGTGTGTGTGTGTGTGTGTGTGTGTGTTTGGATGGATGTTGTAGTAACGATAACTCAAAAACTACTGAATGAAAAAATTTGAAATTTTGCATACAGGATTCTGATACCCTAGATTAGATCTGATTAGATTTTGGTACCAATCGCACAACCGGAAGTGGCAGTTGCTATGGGTTATGACGCCATTATTATACAAAACGGCAATAAAGTTTTACACATCTATTTTGTATACCCTATAGTTTATTTTCATCTCATTAAAATTTTCGAAACTTTTGCCATTGTTGCCAGATTTACAAAAATATAATTTTTTTTCATACTTTTTTTTGTCAACCTGTAAATTTTTGATTCAAAAATGGCGAGAGGTCATGTGCTGGCCACATCAGATTTTTTATTTCTAGGTTTTTTATAAAGCAACTTAAAATTTTACAAAAAAAAATTAACTTAAATGAGTAATTGTTTTTAATCGGAATATATGTTTGAATAAATAAATATATCATTCAAAGCAAATGAAAAATTTTTGTACAACTCTTGTCTCAGCGAAAAGTTTTTCTCCAATTTTTATAGATTTTTATAACAATTTGTGCTACTATGCGTTAGAGGCATGTGAACATTCAAATTTTGATTAAACATCTTTTGACACTCCCACAATCCGGTTTTCATTACATAATTCCATGTAGTGTCTCATTTTTATGAGTTTAAAATTTTGAAACTAGAAAATCGTTAAGAATACAATTCAAAAAGAAATATTGTTTTGACTATAATTTTTCAAATCGAAATGGAATAATTTTAATAATCTTAAGAAATTTTTGGAACTTGATACATTGGAAATTTCATAGTAAGCTTGAAATGAAATGAATCTGAAATGTTGTTTCAATAGACTCATGGATAGAAACGAAATTGGAAAATAAAAAATTAAAAAACCCAGCAATTTTTTTTCACAACTAATTAGAGACAAAAAAAGCGGCAAATAACTCCTGTTTTCAATTTTTTGATATCGTCATTTTTTACGCAGTTGTTTAATTTTTAATAAAAAAAGGCGGCAATTTTTTTTCTCACAACTATTTAACGGCAAAAAGCGGTAAATTCTCCAACTTTCAGTTTTTTGGTACCGTTATTATTTATGCAGTTGTCTTGCTAACTTGATATCAAGTTAGCAAGCTGTTTAATTTTTAATAAAACAAAGGGCGGCAAAATTTATTTTTCCACAACTAATTAACGGCAAAAAAGCGGCAAATTCTCCAGATTTTAGTTTTTTGATATCGTCATTATTTACGCAGTTGTCTTGCTAACTTGATATCCATAGTAAATAAATTAATAGTTGTAGGAATTAAATATCTAATTCGATTCTCCATTTAGGTCTTCTCTGCCAAAGTAATTTCGGTGGTCTCATGTATAAACTGTAGTATACCGGAGTGGACCAGGTCGAGGATTCTGCCAAACTACCTTATTTGACTTGCTAGATATAAGTTGAATAGGCACTAGGGATGTCAAAAATATATTAGCATCTGAATCATCACCGCTTTCAAATTTTTGTTCGTACTGGGTAAACCCCGATCTTCAATCACACCCCCATTTACATACCAATGTCAAACACGAAAGTTCATCTTCTGTTAAGGACTGCAAAACATCATTTTGCACTTTAACAATATGCTTCACGGTGTGGTCAAATAATGCTTGCAACTTTACTTCAGCATTCGTCTCTGTAATTGTTACAGCTTCACGGTTTGGATAACAATGTTTGTTATCATCCTGAATTATTTTGTATGACGGGAATCTCCTTTTGTATTCTCTTCGTACTACCTCATATTGATGTCAAGTCAGTTTTGCTTCGACTAGAACCGCAGGCTTTTCTGTATTTTTTAGCTCTAGTTGGTGTCGAAAAATGAATCTTTAACTACTGCGGCCGCGTCTGTTTTTCCCTCAAATGGTAAAGTCATTTGGGCCGCATACACAAGTTCAGCAGAACTTAGTTGAGCTCAAACTTCTTCGGTCTTTTCTCTTTTTGAACGTTCACTACTTCTTGTAAAATCTATGGAAAGGCGACCTCCCAATACGGTTCTAGTTGGTTTGTTAAATACAGAAAACATAAGATCAGTGTCTAGCCATGTCTTATTTTGTGCAAAGAATCTTTCCTCTTTGTATTGTGCAGACTTAAACTTGACTTTAAAGTCAGAAGTAAAATAGGAAAGCTTATGTTTAATAACATGCAACATTTCTTCGGGGCACTGGGGTAACACCATTATATGAGTTAAAATATGATGACATCTATCTTCAAATTTTGTTGAGCTGCATTCCAACATTACCTCAGAGAGAGTTCTTCTATTAAAAATGCATTATTTTGAATTAAAAAATCATTTGAAGTACAAAAATACGTTTATTAATTTATTGCGGTAAAAACACAGGAAGGTAAATCTAATGAAATAAAGTAGATAAATTGCTCATATAATATAAAATTTGAACCCTAATCTATTTTTGTGGTGTTCGACAATGATTTAATAAAATATTAGCATAATTTATATATATTCTCCAATGTAAAAATGTTAATCTGTATTAAATTTAAAATTTTCATGCAAAATAACTACTAAGTATATTACTTAAATTTTGAGCATTTTAGCTTGTCTTATCAAGATATTACCAGAGTTTTAAACAAAAGGCGGAAATATGCGTTAAATATTTTTTCTTGTACTAGCTTAAGTATTAAGCTAAATTATGTAAATATTTACGTACCCCGGAAGTACCCGAAACTATTTTAACTAACTATATTATTAATTATTGTTATGAATAACACTTATTTCCTGGCATAAGATCCATTTTGTATAACAACACTAAAACGTTTTTAAATTGGACACAAATAAAATTATAATAACAATAAAGTCCTACCGCTCACACACTCAAACGCCAACTAACATCGGCTCTCCGGTGCTCTGAACGCAGGGGCCTGTCCGGAAACCTTATTTTTAGGATGCAGGGGGTCAATTTTTGACATTGTACGTTAATTTGCGTATTCGTAAATTTGAGTATGGAAGTAAACGAATACGTTTCTAAATTCCAATTTTTGACAGGTCTACGCAAATTAAGAAACGAATCTTTTAGGTCTTCGTAATGATAAGAAGGGTAGACTTGGCAACATGTCAAATAAAGAGTGGTTTGACAATACATAATAACATAGTCCACAAATAGTAGACTTAAAAAGAAGAATATTATTTAATCTAACCCTGTTTTTACCGAAACATTATTCATTGTTTTTATTTTCGGATAGCTCGTATTGCTTATATCTTGTTTTAAAAATAAATGGCGGAAAATAAAAAAAACGGGGTGCTAATGTTAGCGAAAATCAAAAAAGATTACTTCTTGAGTACATAAAAACAAAGCCCGAACTACTCAACGGCAAACATACTCAAAATTTTACATTAAAAGATGCTACCAATAGTTGGCAAACTATTACAAATATTTTAAATAGTACTCCTGGCTCTACAAAAAACTGGAAAGAGTGGCGTAAAGTAAGTACCTGTATTTTATATTTCGTAACTTGAATACCCATACATATGTTCTTTCAGACATGGCATCATCTGCGAAGTAGAACAAAATGTAAGCAGTCAAGGAATAAAATAGAATCTAATAGTACTGGAGGAGGAATTTCTCAAGAGGAAGCCCTAACTAATGTTGAACAAGAGGTATTAAATCTTATTCAACAAGTATCGCTTGAAGGGTATAATGTTCAAGAATCGTCTACAAAATTTTGTTTTAATCTGGAAGAGAATGAAATTGAAATCAACTCAAATATTGAAATAAAAATTGCGAGTGAAGTATCAACAGAAAATGAAGTAATCGAACAGAGTGAAGAAGTGCTTACGACTGTTGCACCATTTCATGAAAATACACATGAATCGCCACCAAATAATTCTGAGAGATCACATGCAGTAACAACAAAAAAACTGTCAAAAAAAATGCCGAAGAAGTTAGACAACCTTATAAATTCAGCTCTAGCAGCAACGTCATTTAATAAAAATTTAGAAAAAAAAAATAATATAAAAAGTGAATATTATAACAAGAAAATAGAACATATGAAAGTGATAGAATCTTTAAAGTTAAAAAAAGTGAAAAGTTTGCAATCAATTGCAAAAAGTCTAAAAGTTTTAGCGAATCGAAAGGCAATTTAGATTTAAATATGTGTATGGAGTGAATACGGGTAAAATCTTGTAAAAAGTTTAAATATTTACCTTTTTAAGACATCTATACAGGGACACATAAAGTGCATCATATGGGAAACTTATTTTGTTGCCAATTTCTCTGAAAATTTCATTCTTGATAAAAGTTAATGTTAGTTATTTTATTCATCATTAAAAGTTAATGTATTATCTAGAACCAAATTTTTAGATCATTATTGAGATAAATTCATTGTTTTTACTATCCTTCGTATATTATATATTTAAAAAGGTATTAGAATTTTTGTTCTAGGTAGTACACACACTTTTATAAGAAGTCACAATTTTCTTGTTTTTGTGTAGTTTGTAATTTAACCAAGCTTAAAACTGTTGCTTAACCAGATAAGCACTTCCTATGTTTACGCATCTGTTTGGTCAGTTTTTAACTTTTAGGTAGTTCTTAAGTTTTGACATTGACATTGACAATTCACCATAATCCTATTTTTGATATTTATACTGTGCTGTTTTCTTCTTACGAACTATTAATAAAAGTCATAAACATTAAACCTTCATTAATTATATTACGTTGTTTAAACATGCGTGCAATTGGATTTATTCAAAATTTGGACAGATACGACTCATCGGATTCTGAAGAGGAGAATATCCGGCGCCCCCGTCATATAATTTTAATTTATCTTCGCCACTAAAATTAGGCGCTCGTTTTTTTCCCTCCATTTTAAATAAAATATTAAAACAGAAACCAAAAATTCAAATATTTCACTGTCAACTCACCAAGTGACAGGAAGTTTTTTTAACATTTTGACTAAGCTACGAACCTAATCGAGTAAAATGACGACATTTCCAATGTTGCCACATAATATCAAATACCTTACTAAGTAATACTTTGCTAGGTATCGGATGCGGTAGTGAAATCGAAAACCTCCCAGATACCTAGTTAAGCATTACCTACCGCTAAGCAATACTTGGTAAAGTACTAGTTTAGGAATCGTTGGTGAAAACGGCCCTAAGAGTTGAGTTTTTATTTCTTTTTATTAATGTTTTTTTTATATATATTTTTCTTTTTTATAATTATATGTTTGTTAAATAGTAATATTAACAGTTTTTTATTAATAGGTTATTAACTTGATTGTCTTAACAAAAAATGAAGAAATTAATCTTAAGGTTTAATTTCTTCGATCTAAGTCTCGAACAATTCTTATCCTGGCTCTTCGGCCATCTGCTAACTCAGGATTAATTCTTCTAGCTGCAATGATATCTTCATTATCAATATTTCCATCAATAATCCCAAAATCATCTAGATTATCTATGGGTTCAGGTTCTGGTTGTGGTATATTATATGCGATACACATATTATGCAACACTACACAAGAGTTTATAATTTTACAGCAAATATCAGGAATGTAGTGAAGTACTCTATGTTTTAGTAAACACCTGAACCTAGCTTTCAACATTCCATTACATTGTTCAATTTTTACCCTTGTACTTTTATGAATGACACTGTAATGATATTCAGGAGTATTTGGTTGAACTTCATTAAATGGAGTTAATAACCAGCGTCTAAGTGGATACCCTGAATCACCTATAACAAAGGATAATGATAGAGTACAGACACATGATAATTTTTTTTTTTTTTAAATTAATACCTAAAAGAAAATAATCTTGATTGCCTCTTTGATGAATATTCCTTAATACAGGATGTAGGTTGGATTGATTCCAAATTTACCCATCATTTGTACTTCCAGGATATTTCGCACTCACATTAATAATTCTTAAATTGCTGTCACATACCTAAAAATAAAACATGTATAAAACTAATGATACTTTTCAATTGCATATAATACTTACCAACTGAACATTAATCGAGTGATATTTTTTCTGTTAACATAAACGTGTTCAGGGAAATCCGGGTGGTTGATATTTGGAAGAACAATGGCGAGATGGGTACAGTCTATAACACCAGGAATATCATGATCTTCACTGAATGTATAAGTTTGAAATAGGTATTCACATTATAACAATTTCAAAATTTAAATGTAGATTAAAAATAAATTACTTTCGCCTGATTTCATTTAGTTCCTCAAAATTTTCTGGAAATTTTACCTATTCATTGAAAATGTTCGGATGTAATAAAGCTTCTGTTACTTCTTTTATGCATTGGGAAACTTCAGACTGACATACATCTAAGTATTTATTCTTACCCACATCTGCCTGGTAGCTTCCACTTGCGAAAAACTTTAAGGCAACTAAAATCTAAAAAATCTTTTATAAAAATGTAACTATTTTGTCATAAGAGTAATAACCTTCGTCATGGCATCCAAATCTGTTGGATGTTGTGCTGGACGTATATATGGTTGTAAACACTCTAACTGAAATCTAACAAGATCTTTTGATAACCGAAAGTTCTTCATAAAGAGTCGATCATTCAATTCCTGGAATGGATCTCGAGGATTTCGTTGATTATTTGGTCTATATTGTTGTTCCTCATTTCCAAATTGCGTATAGCGATAACATTAACTAAATCATCCATTTTTAATTTGTTAAATATAAAAAATCACGAATAAAATAATAAAAAACACAATATTAGCCTAACCTTCAAATATCTAAATATAAGAAAAGTATACGTAAATACCGTTGTTTGCGTTTCTCACCGCTCGCAGCAGAAACGTATAAAGATCAACGCATACTTAAAGATGCGAACGTCCAAAAATCGGATTTCGCCGTCGTTCGGTAATTTGCGAATGATTTCTATAGGGGAAGGGTGGGTAATGTGGCCACGGCGGGTAAAGTGATCATCTATATTATCTCTGCCGAACTAGTACTTCTAATGGTGGGGTACATGTTAGACCGTAGAGTTAATCGCAGTCAGTGTTCTCAGAGTCTTTGAAAGTGAAAGCTGCGCTTGTTCCGTCTCGGTATATATTTTTGTGTTTTTCACGTGTTTGATGTAAGGTAAGTAGGTAATATAGTTGCTCCTAGATAAGTTTGAAGTAAGGTTATAATTAATTGGTGTAGTAATGTTGAATCGACGTATTTTAACCTTAAAACTCGTGTGTTTTGGATCGGCGTGGGTGATCTAGATTGAGTGCAGACCACATTTTTTCTTATGGCGTTTAGTCGGGCAAAGTGACCACCCAACTCCTCGGGTAAAGCGGCCTGGGTGGCCACTTTACCCTGCTTTTTTTCCGCGTATATGAATACTCCAGTCTTGTTGCAGCCATTTGTTTTTGTTACAGGGCGACATCAAGATGCCGTTGAACTACGTAAGGAAGTCAACCCAACAGTCATGGAATCCTATAGCAATGAAACAAGCTATAGCAGCAGTAAGGGGTGATAATATGCCGTTTGCTACAGCAGCCAGACAGTTTAATATCCCACGAAGTACCCTCAAAAGGAGGGTTCTCGAGAAAAATCGTGATGCCATTGAAGGTAGAAAGATTCTAGGAAGCTATCGATGTGTATTTAATGAGGAGCAAGAGAAAGAACTCCTTAATCATATCTTTGATATGGAACAACGATTTTATGGTATATCAATGCAGGATCTACGCCATTTGGCATTTCAGCTTGCTGAAAAAAACAATCTACCGCATCGATTCAACAAAGAAAAGAGAATGGCAGGCAAGGATTGGGTGACATGCTTTAGAAAACGCCACCCTAATATTGCCCTAAGAAAACCAGAATCCACGTCGATGGCCAGAGCACAGGGGTTTAATAGAACCAATGTAAACAAATTTTTTAACATCCTTCAAACAGTGCAAGACAAACATTTCTATCCTGCTCATCGAATTTACAATGTCGATGAAACTGGTCTTTTGACAGTTCAAACGAGGAACACTAAAGTTTTCTCGCTAAAGGGAAGGCGTCAAGTTGGTGCTATTACATCAGCCGAAAGAGGTTTGCTGTCCACATTTGCAGTTTGCATGTCCGCAGGAGGCACTTTCGTTCCTCCATTTGTGATCTTTCCAAGAAAACGAATGAAGATTGAACTTCAAGATGGAGCTCCTCCAGGAACCGAGTTTGCCTGCAATCCCAGCGGATGGATGCAGACGGATATATTCATGCAATGGTTTGATCATTTTTTGAAACACGCTAAACCATCCGATCAAGATCCAGTGCTGCTAATTCTGGATGGTCATGCCACCCACACTAAAAATATTGACTTTATAGAAAAGGCCAGAATGAATTTTACAACTGTCGTATGTTTACCCCCTCACTGCAGCCACAAGCTGCAACCTCTGGATGTATCATTTATGGAACCTTTCAAAACGTTCTACGTCCAAGGTTGTGAAAAATTTCTGCGTAATAACCCGGGAAGAGTTATAACACAATTCCAGATCAGTACACTCCTTGCAGAGGCATTTTTTCATGCAGCTGTACCAACTACGGCGATAAATGGATTTCGCAAGTGTGGCATTTTCCCTTTGGACCCGAACGTGTTCTCTGACGTAGATTTTGTTGCTGCAGAGGTATCTGACATTCCAATGATTCCTGAAAACAATAATCCCCTTAATGCTGAAGACGATGCAGCAGTAGATGAACGAACAGATGCAACTTTAGCTGAAGAAGGAGCAATGGTTGGACGCGAAGTTGGAGATACAGCTATAGACTGTGCAACGAATGGACTAGAAGGTCGAGCAATAGCTGCAAGAGATGCGGTAGAAGAAAACCATACAGTAGATAGATTAGAAGCTGAAGTTGCAGATGAAGAACATGCTTACCAAGATAAAGTTACGAGAAACGTAAACAATGTAGTAGAGAGTACTGCGAAATCACAACCCAAATCATTTGCAGTACTAAGCCCAAAAGACATCATTCCTTTGCCTAAACAAAAAAGCCTAAAACAAAGAAAAATAAACCGAAAAAAGGGCAAGACAGCGATAATAACATCTAGTCCATACAAAAATGAGCTCTTACAAGATAAGTTGAAAAAAGAGGACGAGGATAATAAAAAGAAAAGAAAGCATGAAGAAAATGGCGTGAAACCTTCAACATCCAAAAGTGTCCCGGAGAAGAAAAGACGAATGAAAAGGGAAATACAATCAAAAAAAGAGAACGCCAAAAAACAGCTTTTTGAATCAGATGATCAACCATACGACGAACAAGATGTGGAATGTTTTTATTGTCGTGGGCCGTTCTCGAAGTCTAAGGATAACGAAGGTTGGATTAGGTGTTGCAAGTGTAAGCAGTGGGCACACGAAGAATGTGCCGGTTGCGAAGATGACGATGACGAGTTTGAATGCGAATTTTGTAAATAATTCATTTAGTTTGTTTTATTATTTTTATAATATTTGTTACTTCGATCTCATGAATCTTACCAAAAATTATGTTCCGTTAGCGACTTAAAATAAATTTATTTGATTTTTTAATATGTTTTAATGTTTTCTCCTATGTAGTAATATCTGATTTTTCAATAAATATCACTTCGACATGTTACTTTTGATATCAGCAGGTATTTATAACGTAAATTATCCTATGCGGGTAATGTAGCCAGCCCTAGCCACTTTACCCTACCTATATGGGTAAAGTGGCCATTTTGCAGCTTACAGTGTCAACTCTCCCCTACCAAATATTCCAATTGTTAAACAGAAATAAAAAATATTACGGTATTCTAGACTATCTACAGTTGCTACAGGTATAATCTTGTAAGTTTGCTACTTTCAGATGTCTTGTAAAAAAATATTTTCCGTTAAGGTGGCCACATTACCCACCCTTCCCCTACGTTTCTAAAGCTGCGAACGGTCAAAAATTGACCCTCAGGTAGTTTACCCTAACCCAACCATACATATTTCATGAAACTTTCAAAATTTTAATTAATTGGTTTTGGCCGGGTATTTCCGATATGGTCCCATTGTGTTTCGTCCGAAAAAAGTATGCACGGTTCCATATCTTCTTGGAACCAAGCACAAAATCCAAACCTTTCATTAAAATCTTCAGGTTTTAGGCTGTGAATGAATTGGGGTTTGTAGGGTTTAAATTTGTTAGATTTTAATATCTTCGCAACTACATATTTACTTACACCAAATGTGGCCGACCTTATCGAATCATTAGGATTTTCTACTGCTGAGAGTATTATTTGGTTTTTAAATATCTTCATTCGCGATCCATGACTGTTTTTTTTTAATTTATTCCCATTTCAATTTCAATGCACACTAACTAGATGGAATGTATTATTTATTTCTCGAAAGATTTTACTAGACTTACTTTCGGTAAGAGAAATGTCATTGTCAGAGCCACCTAAATTTTAAATTATTTCGTTTATTTTTATGTATTACAATAGAAAAAACATTATTCTGTTTGGTATTACTTATTTATTACTGATTTAAGTTCATTGCCAAAATATTTCAAATCAATAAATAAACATTTGAACTGTATTGACTTGTTAAATAAGATAAAAGTTGAAGTATTTTACAACTAAATTTTGCAAAATTTAAGTTGAAATTGATGTGGTCAAAATATTGCCATTAATCTTTTGCAATAATAACTTTTTTTTGTAAAACACAATAAACAAGTTTCCCATATGATGCCAACTTTTTCAGACATACTGTATATATTTTTAATATAATTTTTCACGGTTTAGTAACTACATAGATATTTTTTAAAAATAGCAAAATATGTAATTTTTTATAGACTCTCCATATTTTTTTTAGTTTCATATTTTACAATTCCATCCCCTAGTTTTTGTTATTGTTCCGTTTTCTGCACTTAAAAATATTAAAATAAAAAAAAACAGCAGCCACCGCAATCTTTTAAATTTGTGACATTAATTTTCCTAATATATGGCTTCCGAGTGGTAATTATGGAATTTATAAAAGCGTGCGCGTCCTGTGGGAAAGTGCTGACTGCTCTGATTTGGTATTAAACGTCAAGTGAGATATTCTTCATCTGTCGTTTTCCAGTCGCTCTGAATCGCAATTTGTCGACTGGAAATGACGCACACGGTTCATATCATAAATTCCACAATCGAAACGTGATGACAGGGATGTACATGTTGAAACGGTCGAAGGTGAGGAAAATAAAATATGTCGATAAATATACTATGTTTTCCTGATTGTTGACAAAAAGTTTGAAATGTCCATGATATTTTTATAAATTATTATAAAGATTATAAATATACAGGGTGTTTCACAATAAAGTACTGTAAATTAGGGACTATATAGATCTTGACGAATTATTAAGAAAATTCAAACAACATTTTTCTGTAAATCCCTCCACCCGTTTCCATTCTACAGGGTGATAAACTGAAAGTGAAAAATAGATATTTTTTTAATATCTTTACTTAGAGTAGAAACATTAACTTGAAACTAGTTATTCAATTAGTACACTTTATTTCGACAAAGGACCAGGCACATATATAAGGGGGGTTTTAGGTATCGATAGAAATTACTGAAATTTTAGAATGTTACACCTAAGGTATATTAGATTAATAATTTCATGCTTAGCGACCACGGTAGCAATTGCATTTATTCATATACAGGGTAAAATAGACTCTTCCTATTTCTTCAAATGTAATAAGTATTTTTTTTCAGGGCTTATAGAGTCCATGAAAGCTATTAAATACATCAATTGTCAGAATTTTGTCTCTTCCGGTTCTACTGGAAATAATATCAACCGGGAATATCTTCATTGTTTTTTAATCTATGTATAATAAAGCGACCGAACATTTGAATTTTTAATAATTCTTAATATTAACTATCATTAACTAATACATTTTTGTTTCATGTTTTTCATAGAATAAAAGTTTTAAATCTTGAATAAAATATCAAACGTAGAAGAAATGAGCTGGCAATATTACCACACTTTTATACTGTTGCGGGTTTATGCCCCTTTAGAGAAATGGTAATATAAATCTCCAATAGAAGCCTGCCACTGAATAAAGTAATAATTGTTCGTTATTACTGTTGCCATGGTGATATGTTTCTGGATCCATGGTTCAAGATGTTAACCAAGGGATGTAGTAAACACGTGATAATACATTATAATATTTACTTGACTCTAATCATGTAAGAAGTTAATTCTGTACAGGGTGGCCAACTAAGAATGCGAGGTACTGTATCTGGGAATCTAGCCATCGTAGAGGGTTGCGGCAAAAAAAGTTATGACTAAAACGGCCAAGACAAAACTTGGAAAATATTTTCAAGTTTCTTAAATGGCCGCTAGGGGGCGTAACTGCAATCTTGAATCTAAAAAAGTTATGTTTCTGTGAAATCCGCTATATTAACCTAACAAAAAAATACTTGATCTTTAAAGTCTAGGATAATCTGAATCTCTTTTGTTTGACAATTTTTGCTGTATCTCTAAAAATAAACTGGTGGAGGGTATTCAAAGATTTCCGTAAAAAACACCATGTATCTTCAAAACAGCTGAGCCGATTTTATCCAACTTGGGCTGGTTGAAAAGAGCTATTCTTGGACTACAAATTTTATAATAATTAGAGTTTTGCTAGTTTTATATGTCGCCACTAGAGGACTTTTTTCGACATTCCGACAGAAATGGTTAATTTTCACAAAAAAAATCAATCCTTTGGTATAATTTTTTGTCATGAAAAAGTAGCTAAATGATGCTTAAACAAGCTCGCGAAAACCGCATCTCGATATCTTGTTCCTAACCTAAAATTTAGGTCAAAAATAAATAATCCTCAAACTGTCAATAGCTGTCAATAGTTTTGCGTTACTTTGAGCAATTTTTGTGCTTACAAAATTCGTTTTACGAACGATGAAGCTGTTGATCTGCTTGCAGTTTATTTTGAATGTCTTCAGAATGCCGCAGTAGCAAAAAGAGTTTACGATTTTCGGTCTTCGTTTCAACAGCAAAGAATTGGAAGAACACAAGAAAATATTAACCACGTACTGGGATATATTGAAGGAAATCTCCATGTTAGCACAAGAGCATTATCCCTTGAACGGTTCAAAATATTTTGAAGGACCATAGGTAAGTTCTAATGGCCTTCAAAATATAGAGATTTATTCGAATTTACCTTTTTTTATTACTTTTAGAATGCACCCATATCATGTCGTTTTGCATCAGGCCTTGAAAGAGAAAGACTTTGATCGGAGGTTGGACTTTTGCCATTTTATGTTAGGCATGATACGCGAAAATAGAGATTTTTAATTTTAAATTCTTTGGACCGATGAAGCCACCTTTAATAGTAACGGGCGAGTCAATCTGCATAATGTGCATTATTGGTCTGCAGAAAATCCGCATTGGTTTCGTGAAGTTTAGCATGAAGGGCGTTGGAGTTTAAATGTGTGGTGTGTCATACTGGAAGTCAGAATTATTGGGCCACATTTTTTCGAGCAATCTCTAAATGGCATGGTCTGTCTTGACTTTTTGGACAATCAATTACCGTTGTTGTTGGAAGATGTGCCACTGGAAACACGGCAAAACTTGTTTTTGCAGTTGGATGGTTGCCCAGCACATTTTTCAATCATTGTGCGAAAGCATATTAATGCAGTATTTCAACAGCGGTGGATTGGAAGAGGAAGTCTGTTTCCATGGCCTCCGCGATCACCAGACTTAACTTGTCTACGGTTAAAGGACATCGTCTTTCAGACTCAACCTACGACGAGAGAAGATATGAAAAACCGGATTCGAAATGCAATACGTAACATACCGAGAGCCGAAATTGAAGCTGCAATTTTGTCTACCCATATGAGGCTTCAAGAATGCAAGGAGCATGATGGTCAGCATTTCGAGCATTTACGGGGGCATTAAAAACATTCCTTTTTAAATCGGTCCTTTTAGGGACACAACTGAATAATAAAAAGAAATTCCAGAAAAATTAGTTTAAAAAAAATAAAAATGTAAGGGATTTCCGTATAAAATTTTCTTTGGCCTAAATTTTAGGTTAGGAACAAGATATCGAGATGCGGTTTTCGCGAGCTTGTTTAAGCATCATTTAGCTACTTTTTCATGAAAAAAAAATTATACCAATGCATTTATTTTTTTTTGATAAAATTAACCATTTCTGTCGGAATGTCGAAAAAAGCCCTCTAGCGGCGACATATAAAACTAGCAAAACTCTAATTATTATAACATTTGTAGTCCAAAAAAAGCTATTTTTATCCAGCCCAAGTTGGTTAAAATCGGCTCAGCCGTTTTGAAGATATATGGTATTTTTTACGGAAACTTTTGGATACCCCCCACCAGTTTATTTTTAGAAATACAGCAAAAATTGTCAAACAAAAAAAATTCAGTATTATCCTCGACTTTACAGATCAAGTATTTTTTTATTAGGTTAATGTAGTGGATTTCACAGAAACATAACTTTTTTAGATTCAAGATTGCAGTTACGCCCCCTAGCGGCCATTTCAGAAACTTGAAAATATTTTCCAGGGTTTTCTCTTGGCCGTTTTAGTCCTAACTTTTTTTACCGCAACCGTCTACGATGGCTAGGTTCCCAGATACAGTACCTCGCATTCTTAGTTGGCGACCCTGTACAACGAAATATTATATTATTATTTATACAAGAGTTCTTGGTTCTTCATCTGGCCCTTGATTATGATTATTCAATTGGTATTCATTGTAACATATGTACAAAGTATGTTTTCTTGCTTGAGTATAATCATGCTCTCATTAACTTCGGTTCAAATAACTGAGTCTCAAAAATAATTTGGCGTATTATATCAGGATTCAATGTATCTTGGATATAAGATGGTGCTAAACGAACTTGATATATACCGAAAACTTTGTCCAAAATATACTGTAGCGGCAATCTGGGAAAATTCAGCTGATTTTGATCCATTTTTATATCATCGAGGATTTCCATGATGAAGCAAAATATTTTAATATAATCATTTGACAACTGTCATTGCTAGTCAATTATATGAGAATAATAAAGTGTATACAGTGTTTTGAATTACCGTTTAAATACAATTGTGGTTAATTGTTACGTATGTAAAACGAGGAATCGTGTTTCTCATAGAATAAATGCTATAAATCTTGAAGAGAATATCATCCTTAGAAGAAATTAGCCACTACGATTTCGATTAAATGATGCAGTAATTATTCCAGATTCCAGAATATGTTTGACCTGCAACAACAGATTAATCCAAGTAATTGAAACAGAAGGTAATATAGCTGCAATACCTATCATAGGAAAAATCATAAAATGTTCATAGGAATCCTATGAACATATTATGATTTTTCAATCCGACCCATTCAAACAAAAATATATTCCCGCCACACAGTGACCGTTACAGACTCCCTCTTCCTATCTCCGCCCGGCAGTGTGTTTGTCGAGCGAGAGGTGATCCCACCGCATCGTGTGTATGTGTGCATCGAGATGCATGATAAAAATGGCGTCTAACGCACACCGACAATAAGCCATAGTGCTGAGTTTTAGTTGTTATGTGATTAACAAAAAATCAGAAAGTGATCATTATTAAATGTTGTGATAACCTGTGCACCGCGTCAGAGTGAAAAATTCCAGTTGTTTGCCAGTCGCTACAATAAGTATCTTTCCTTATCATGGCTTTCTGAAGGCCAGTTCAAAGTAAGAACTGCAGTTCTTCCCCAGATGCCTTCACAAGATTTTCTCTTAAGAAAAATGTAAGTATTCAGCATATCTTTATAATCCAAATTTATAACCGTTTACTTGTCAAATGTTGAGAAACTCATCCCAGTGCAGTTATATGATTTTATTTATTACGAATATTAAACTCTGTTAGTTCAGAAAACTATATATGCTTTACTTCTCTCACCTGCTCCTACAAATTAACAGTTTCGAACGAAATTTAAAAGTTCAATTTCAAATCCACCTACCTACAAACGATATACAGTTCATACCATAGAAACATCGGTGTAAATAACAAATTATACCCTCGGATTTTCTACATGTTCTTTCTAGCTGGATATGGTCTTAGACAATAATTTTGATTTGAAAAACTGTTTGGGAGTGTGTGAATTAGTAAAAAAGGTCCTTCGATACTCATTTAAAACTATTAGTGCAGTGTGTGTCGCGATTTGCATTCGCATTTCTCTAGGTACAAGTAAAAACACGAAATCATACTGCTCCCTTCCCTTTCTTTAGTAAAAATTGTAAAAAAAATGAGCTGTGAACCTATATATTCTCGCATCCTATGTTCTTATGTTTGAGAAGTGTGCAGCGAAGAAAAACAATAAAAACAAAAAAACCCTTGTGTTTATTTGCATGCAAAACACTTGCTGTATGTTCTGTATTATTATTTAACAATTTCAAGGGCCACAGCGACACTGTCTTAAATTAAGAATAAAATTCAAATTGTAAAAGAATTTTACCGATTGGTCAGGACGCCATTAGCACGAAATGCACATTCACTTTTGCACAAAAAGTACAATTTTCTCTCTTTTAGGTACAAATAAGTACAATTTTCTCTCTTTAAGCTACCCTATAATCAGGGAACTATTGATACAAAAAGTACAATCACTATTGTATGTACAAAAAGTACAATTTTCTCTCTTTTAGGTACAAATAAGTACAAAACCCTCGCTTTAAGCTGCCCTACAGTCAGGGAGCTACTGGTACAGAAAGTACAATCATTTTGGGGCTACGGCCAAATTTGAAAATAATTGCATAGATTTATCATGTACCCTTAAGACATCTTAGACTCTTTTAGAAGCAAAAATTAGAGCAGAAACCCCAACTCCCTGTTTGCCAAATATTCACTTGCCAATATTTGCTGGAAATTGTGTAAACTATCCCTCGTTTATAGATAGATAGATTTGTTTAACGCCCTGATTGTGCAAAATTCATAAGTAACCTCCAAATCAGAGAAATCCTTTTACCTTAAATCGTACCTTCACGGAAAAGCTTTAAAGTTTGTAGAACGTTTGCAAGTAACTGATGATAATTGATGATAAACAAATAGTAATCGCCCACTTTCAACAGTTGCTTTCAACGCCGACTATACAGAAATGAAATTCTTACAATTTGAGACAATTCCAAAGCTATTATTGACGCTTTGGAAACGGTAGCACTTACTTAGCAAAGGAACTATTTGAGTCACTACTAATTCACATATTGTAGCAAAAGTTGGATTATAACACGCGACGAGCGTGGGAGGAGCAAGCTGCACTATCAAAATTAGCTAGCACTGCTAATTTTTTTGATTTTTTGCGAAAACGTGTCATTTTAGATAATATTAATCAAGACTTTTAAAATGACAGTCACAAAAACCTCACAAAACCTTCTTACAGAGCTTCCAATGGTAATGTGTCAAAAATTCCCAGGTAGCACTGCATGCAGTCTGCCCCCTGCCCACCTAACTCTCACAGCTCTCACCCACCTCGCAATTCCCAAGTAGGCACACCTCTTTATTGCAATTTTTGCAAAATCAATAGCCACCGTATCTATAGGAGTGATCGTTTTTGTGCCCTCTCCATATCTGATCGTGTACAATTTGTTAAGCCTAATTATTGGTGTTACAACTATCTAGGAACAAACACTCGATTCAAACTTGCCCTTCTAAGATAACGTGTTCCTTTTTTTCAGAAAAAGCACAACTCTTTGCTCCATTTGACCAGTGGAATTGAACGAAATCGTAGTTTATCTCCCCGACAGCCAAACCCCAATCAATATCATAGACCAAACAAACCTCAGCAGCCTACCAATGGCTCTACACCATCCACCTCCCAACAAACCGCTGTGTTGTCTGCTCTAAATGTGGCAAGATCGCACATCCTTTTAGCCACTTCCAAGGTACACTTGTATCCGCAGCGTGGACTCCCTATTTCAGCCAGAGTCTTACTCGACTCTGGAAGTCAAAGCTCGATTATTACCACTGATCTTGCCAATAAGGTAGGAGGCACCCATGTCCCCTCAAGCCTGCTTTCCAATAAGATGCGCAGTTGTCCCTAAAATCACTCACAATTTGCCACAGGTCCCAATAAATGCGGACAAATTAAATATCCCCCCTTACTTGTTGATCCAGCTAGTTCAATTTCAAACCCAGGTACCTAAAATCGATATACAGTTCATACCATAGAAACCTCGGTATAAATAACAAATTACACCCTCGGATTTCTACAGAAGTTGTGGTACAAAAATATGGGAAATGTTTTATATGTAACTGTAGAATTAGATTAGCGTTAAATGCTCGAGAAGATTTTTATGTAAAGACACAACTATTTATTCCTCGAGATACCAATTGTTGTAATGGACATAATCATAATGTCTGTGTTAACCTTCAACATATGGAAAATCATGTTTCTATTCCTAAAGGAGTGATTACGAATGGAATTGAAATTGCTTCATGGTTTACAATTCTCCGAGAATTTACGCAAGTTGCAGCTACTGTAAAATATGATGATGAGAAATATTTTAATGAGACAGATTTCCAAAACGCCAAAGTGACACGTAATGACCAAAGCACGTTACAAAATAATTCTCTGCAAAAAAACTGATGCGAGAATTTTCTTTACCCTGCACTGCACAAGCGTAGACGACAGCAGAGAAATATTACAATAAATTTCCCACGCATCTACCTCAGGATGTTACATTTATTGACAGGTCGTTTGAGCTTCGCTATTTAAAATATAATTTGTGTCATATAAATTATTTTCATATAAAAATAGTTAATAATTACTTTTGTATGCGATTTTCTGTCTCTATGTTATTACTAAACATATATACATTTATCTCATTTTTTTATTAAAATAATTTGCATTTCCAAAAATCAGTTGAATATTACAAATAGGTTTCTTATTTTTTATTATGTAAAAATCATGATAATAAAAAAGTATTATGTGCATTTGCACAAAGAACTTTTCTCATTCGACTCATTTACAACTACTGCATTGACTAATCGAACGAGAGCAAAAATTCGCTGCTGTAAACAATAATTTTGGCTCCAATAAAGTAAGGTTAATCTCGTTGTCAATCTGTGTGGCCGCGATTGGCACAAGAGGAGAAGGGCGAGGGTTAAATCAAACATAGTAAAAATATTTAAAATTTGGGTGCCACTTAGGCTTATGCCTAAGCCACTTTGTCTCTCCAAAATAACCTAAGAAATGAATAAGAAAAACAATTAAAGACAACCTGAACTCCTACAGAGATTTTATTTCCGAATATTTACGTACTATTAAATTTCAAAAGTCAGTCAGTTTTCTAAATAAAACTCTTTTTTATACGATATTTTCTAACCCTGAGTAGTAGTCGTGACTAAACAAATTTAGTTGCGGTCATGCGATATCTCTCAGTTTATGTATTTTATCAAAATAGAGTAATTAATGTTTTTTATATTTTCATGTAATCTAATATTTTTATAAAATATTAATACACTTAGTTTCTATTTACTAAAGTATAAATAGGGTTCATTTCGAGATATGAAAAGTTAAATAAATATAAAAGACTTAATAAACCGATAGATAGTCACGACATCTGATAAACGACTTTTTATAATACAAGCTAAATTTATTGAAAAACCAAATAATTTTTTTCACAAAATTGTTAATAGAAGTATGTTACAATATTTAATAAATAATATAATTTTCAATAAAAAGTTTTCACATATTTTACATTTGCAATGAAAATGTTGATTTTTTCACAAGATTTACGCTTTTGGTTTTTTGAAGTGAAAATTTCGTTTAACACGTTGAGCGATTTTTGGTATGGAAAAATCTTGTGTTCGCGTCGCCGACATGCTAAACAGTATATCTCTAGCTTTGAGTGTGACGATTTGCGCAGCGTGTACACACGTAACCAACACATTGTATATACCCTGTGGTGTATTACTTGTAAGGTGAACGAGCAAAAAAAAAATTGAGATATCGTATGGTCTGTCTGTGTGTCTGTGTGTAATCTTCCACGATGACTGCCGAACCGTTTGACCAATCAAGCTGAAATTTGGTATGGATGGCCGGTGTGTGTCTAGAATGCGACTATTAGATTTTGGTTTAAATTGGTACAGTAGAAGGTCCTCAAGACCGACATTGATTAAATACACATGTAACAATTTTTTACTTTTTTTAAATTTCAAGGACAAACAATACACTTTGGTGCAAAATGTTATAATACAAAGTTTTAGAGCATAAAATTCCCTATAACTTTTGTTTTAAACTTTTTTCAGAATTTCTAATAGTTGCGCCACTAGAGGGCGCGTAAAAAATGTGCATGTAGGTTTTATCTAGTTTTTCTTGATTTTGAGGACAAATAATACACTTTAGTGCAAAATATTGTAGTACAAAGTTTAAGAGCATAAAATTCCTTATAACTCTTGTCTCAAACTTTTTCTAGAATTTCCAAAAGTTACGCCACTAGAAGGCGCGTAAAAAATCTGCATGTAGGTTTTCTCTAGTTTTTCTTGATTTTGAGGACAAACAATGTATTTTAGTGCAAAATTTTCTGGTGCAAAGTTGTAAAGCATCAAATTTTTATGTTTAACTTTTTATCAAATTCCTCATAGTTTCGCCGCTAGATGGCGAGAAAAATACATATTCAGGATATTCCATTTTTAAAATTGGACGTAAATTATGCTCTTTAGTGCAAAATGTTTCAGTGCAAAGTTGTAAAGCGAAAAATTCCCTACAACTATTGTACGCCAATTTTTCCCGAATTCCCAATAGTTTTCACACATGATTTTAGGAGATCCTAATTGTAGCAGTGTGACATACAACGTGCGCATGCGCAGTTTATGTCATTATCAACATTGAAATGTCAATGCGGTAGACGTATTCACCAGCTCGCTATTTTTAATGTGTTCCATAAATTAATGTAATGATTAGTATTTTGTAATTAAAATAATAATAATAAATAACATATTCTCTACGGTCGAGCCGGGAAAGTTCTGGGGTGACACAGCCGATTTTTATTATATACGCATTGGACAATTTTTAGATGGGTAAAACTTGGTAAGTTCGCGTTACCGACATGCTGTAATTGGAAGTGGAGATATATCGAGAGTTACCATTATCGATGGTTATCGATATTCAGTTTCTTCAAAGGAGGATAACATTAATATTAGCTCTATACAAAATTTAAAACAATCAATATTTATCAGTTTATTGATGTTTTTTTACCTTAATTTGTTAACGTTTATCTCTCCTTAAAAAATTATAGATGGGTACAGTTGTATTAAAAAAAGGTACAATTATTAGAAAGAGACGCTAACTTCATACAATTTACGTAAAACCGGCTGGGATTATTGGAGGTTATCAAATGTCATAGGTTGTCAAAAACAGTTATTCTCCAAATGTTTTTAACTGGATTTATATCTGTACTGTGCGCAGGCCATGCCAATACTTTCACGTTTTGCGCTTGGAACCAATTCCTTACAACACGGACAGTGTGGACTGAATAAGTATCTTGCTGATATATGAAAGTATTATTAGGATACAATTGCTTAATAGAAGGGTGCATTAGGTGTTCTTAAACGTTAATGTAATTTCCGGCATTAGACTTTTCCTTTAATCGTCAGCAAACAGGAGTATTATGGAAATTAACATGGGAATTCGCTAAGTTCCATTCTGGTAATTGTTTGGCTCATTCAAGGTCACTCGTGACGTCATCAGACGAGAGCTGTTTGTTACCTGTTCAAAAGCTGTTCGAGAGCTGTTTAAAGCTGTTCGAGACCTGTTTAAAGCTGTTAGAGACCTGTTCAAACGCTCTTGAACAGGTCTCAAACTGCTCTCGAACAGATCGAGACCTGTTCAAAAGCTGTTCGAGAGCTATTTAAGACCTGTTTGAGACCGATTTAAGAGCTTTTGAACAGATCTCGAAGAGCTTTTAACAGGTCTCGAACAGCTTTTGAACAGTTCTCAAACAGCTCTCGTCTGATGACGTCACTACTGACCTTGAATTAGCCAAAAAATTATAAGAATGGACCTTAGCGATTTCCCATGTTAATTTCCATAAGGAGTGCGCCAGAACTGTCATTTATCGACTAACAGGTCCATGTATACTAATTCAGCCCCATTTATTTACAGAGAAACGTCTTAACGATAAACACAGATTTGACCATTATAGGTCGACTGGAAAGTCTTTTCGGTAAAAATGACCAGGTGCCGAAATTGCGGGTTACGGTAAATACAGTTTAGTCCAAATATTATTCTTGATTGCTGATGTTCAACAGTTACCAATGGTGTTTTAGCAGTTGGTCGGTTTCTTAATTCAGATTCATTAATCCTTCTGCTAAGAGTAGGTTGGAAGCCAGGAAATCCGGTATGAATCCTTGAAACCTTCAACGTGCGCAAATGGATTATCTCTTAATAATTAAACTAAAACAGCATCTTGTTGTGGATGGATATTTTTGGTTGTCTTGAACCAACTGTTCATTTTAATGATTCTTCTTGATCCTACCGTTACTTAATTCTCAAGATTGTTTTAAAATTTCACCATCCTTCTTTCATTTTTGTTATTAATTAAGCCTTTTCAATCTCACTTGAATGACGAGCCGTATTAACTCTTTATTATATGTCACACTCAAATTTTGTCGAATCAAACGTTATAAACATGCACAATTTTAAGAATAGAGTCTTTGTTTATGAGTTGCGCTTTTGACAATCTATGACATTTGATAACCTCCAAAAATCTCAGCCGGTTTTGCACAAATAGCATGAAGGTAGCGTCTCTTTCTGATACTTGTACCCTTTATTTTATACAATTGTACCAACCGGATACAGTCATTTACTCTATCTGTTTTTGGATTATCTCTCCTTTTTTTAGGGTTTATTAAAATGTTATCGATTTTACAAAAAATTACTCCATATAAGTTCTCTTTCCACTAAAATTTGTACTCACAGTATTTATAGAATTATATTTTCCTTTTTTGTTAGTGCTGGGAAAATTTTTCAGGACTAAGATTCAATGAAAATGTACTAAAGTTTGCCTCAGCCTACCACTTTTTAACATTCCAGTCCATATGATATAAAAATCATTATTTCCATATAAATATAGCCCAAAGTGCAGAAGATTGATAGTCGAATCACAAATAGCAAATTTCATTTCTTTGGTTGAATGCGCCGAATGGAAGCAAAAATCAAATAACTTGAGAGAGACAGAGAACGTTCAGTTCAGTCAGTTTCGAATTTTTGGAAGCATGCTTCTCTCTCTTTTCATAGTTATCTGCTGATGATTTCTTGTTTGAAATAATAGACACATGAATGATGGACAACCCTTCCATTCGAGACAGGACTACACAGACTTTTGATACCAAGGCAAAGAGGATTCGGTCATCCTTAAAATTACAGCCAAGAAGACACCTCAGGAATACACCATTGCCCTTTGGGATGGAGCACAGCTACAAAGGAGAGAGGTGACAATATGGAACGGGGAACACGAGTCTGTATACCGGTGTTCGTATCTCTCCGATAGCACTCATTATAGCGAGATTATGTCGATATTTTTCATTGTACCCAAAAACCGATTTAGGTTTAGGTACCACTTTTTCAAAGGAGTACTACCGTACTTTTTAACGATCAATAGTACCACAGGTGGTACTATAGTACCACTCTGGCAAGACATTTCTGTATTTCTCCGTGTTAATACTTGATAAGTGTAGCTGATTTCCTCCCTACCCCTAGTCACTAGTACAATCTCTTTATAAAATATCTAAACTGAACGTGGTGATATAATTAAATTTTGTAAACTATGTTGGCTCGTGCTAGATGTCACTTGAGAGTATTCGATTGAAATGCGATATATATTTTTTATTTTTTACATATTAGATGATATTGGGGTATTAGAACCGAAGAAATGAAATCGATAATTGTTTATTTCTCGTTTTTGAAATTAAAATCTAGAAATATTGATGTTAATCGACAGCACTAAAAACTATCGATAATTTTCGATAGTCCAGAATATCGATGGTTATCGATAGTGCTATCAATATTTCTCCATCTCTAGCTGTAATTGCCTAACACAACCTAAAATTTATGTAAATACAAATACCATGTATAAATAATACAAGTGAATTATAATTATTATTTTAATGAAGTTCAATTCATATTTTGTACTAGGCTTGCGCAGCCCATCATATGTTTTGACTAATAAATAAACCAGATACCGTATAAAAATGTATATAATTGTTGTTTGAAGTACAGATAGACGTGAAAACAAAACTAATGTTAATAATTTTAATTTACAAATTATGAAATTTTAATTTTGAATACTGCAATTAAATTAAAGATTTGATAAAAAAACACAGTTATTTCATAGTTTTCATTTTTCACTTCTGTCGGCAATCCCCATGATTGCCTATGTTTTTTCCTTACAAAAGGTTTTTCTACATAGCAATAAACAGAATCTCCTCTGGGATAATCAACTTTCAACCCCAAAGATCGCTTGCCTTTTTGTGAGAATTTCTACTGGAAGGATCTGTATTTCAGTTTATCCTCTGTCAAAGCGAAAGCCAATTACCTAAAATACTCTTCCAGAAATATTTTTTTACCAGAATTGTTACTTCTATTTACGATAAAAGAATTTAAGCCAGTGTAGCCACGTTACCGCTTTACTTGTTCCCGCCTTTAAGATTTACTTTTTGTTGTTTATATTAATTTTTTTAGTTAATAGATCATTTTGATTGATATTTGATAACGTTAACATATAAAAAGAAACAAAGATGTAAACAACGGACAGACAGATAGACAGACGGATGCACAAACAGACAGAAGTCCATCTGGAAATGGTCTTAATCGTCTCAGAGGACCTCAAAATGGATATTTCCATCTTTATCGCAAAAAATTTTACAATACTTTCCCTTCTCGCAGGTGGGTCGGGAAAATAAAAAATTGATATGGTACGCTTTTCTGGAACACACTGTATTTTCTTTATAAATTTTAAAACATGAAGCTAACAACGCGTGTAAATAACCCTTTTGTGTTTAATCTATTATAACAAATATACTGGGCTTTTACACACTACTGAGACACTGTTTTCATTTATTATTAATTCGATCCCAGGAAATAAGCTTAGCAGAATGAGATTTTCAGTTTCCGTATTTTTATTCAAATCTGCCAATTTTTTTTCAGGTGTATTAGTATGTTTTTTTTTCGCAGTAAAAGTTCTTTAGCTATACTGTAATCACAATCGACACGGAGTAATAAATCAAAGTTTTATGAGAGTTTTACAGCATGGGCGGCTGAAACACAATCTCTGATTTTAAAGAGCCCGCAGTTAAAAGATGTGGTGAATTTAAGTATTTTACCGCCCGGTTTTGTGTAACACAACAGTATGTTTATTTTAATCCCTTTTAAAACTCTGATCAGCGCACGGATGGTCAAATTAGGGGGTATTTGTTTATATTATTATGTTTTTTGTTACTATTTTAAACTTAAATAATTGTAATTTAACCGCCGAGGTTTTAGGTGAGTCCCCTCTCTACTTACCCCTGAAAAAAATTTTTGGCTTGACAAGGGCCAATTTTGTTTTTTGTATTTTTTTGGTGGTAAAATATCAAGAACTTTGTAAGTTAAATATTTTCACCATGTTTTTGGCATGCTCCGGTTTTGTTTGCGTTTTAGCAGTCTTGCACGCTTTTGAGATTTTTTTGGTGGTTTAGTTTCTGGTAGCTTTAACTGGATGGTCTGAACGCCGCGCCGCCAGACCCTACTCCTTTTTTAATAGTATGATTATAACATTTTACCATAAAGAATAGATATGCTTACTAAATATCGAAGATCAGGAAACGTAAATCAATATATTCACTTGATAAGTCATTATTTACTGTTATTATTAAAGTTGGCACTGTAGTATTGACATCCAAGATTTTGTCCAGATTCCACATGTTTTCGTCTTCTTTTAATACATGCGATTGCCTTTTGCCAATTTTCCTTCGTAACAAGCGATACGGAAGTTCTCCTGTAGATAATCTTTCCAAAAAAGTCTGTTGTGAAGATTGAATGTTTGTGTCCTGCCATATTTTGCTAACTGCGTAACTTTCATTCACCCAGGTTTCGTCCAAATAAAATATTTTTTTGCCTTCTGCACGTAATTTAAAAATGGTTCTGAGGTATCTGCGTCTTCAACAAACAATTTGCTCAGAATTAATAAGTGCTGCTTTTCTGTCCTGTTTATGCCACTTGAACTTTAAATCTATTATTATTGATTGCGTCCAAAACCTTGGCAAGTGTTGGCATCTCTTTTTTTAAATAAAATTCGTGTGCTTTTCTTCTTATTCCGCTTTTAATTTGTTCAGTAAATTCCATTTTTTTTCTTACCTCCTGCATTTTTCTTTGGGGTTTTAACAACTCCAACTTTGAAATCACTCATAACTTTATATATCGCTGATTTGCTTACACATATCATATTACTTGTCTTATGAACAGTACCGTCAACAGAAAACGAAGGATTTTCCATTCTTAGGCATGTGTAAACATTGCTTACAAATTGTTTCTCGTTAACAATGCACACTTTTTTTGTACGTTTCACAGGTGTAAACTTTGAACATGAACCACACTGCATTTTTCAATACTACTGTCAGTATTAACCGAAAATAACCACAACTTCATACATAATAGATTCTATCACTCATAATGTAATAATGTCCTATATTGTTACTTGATTAATAATCGATAATCATTCACCATATACTGACTCATAACTGATAATCACACTTGGTACTTTTAATGCTAAAAATCTTGTAAGTTTTTCTGTCATCTTTGTCATTGCTTTTGTACTTTAAATGTATATTATTGAGCTGTCAAATTTTTAAAGTGTCATTAATTCGTGATATAATCTATTGAATGCAACTCGTGGTATCATATCTATCGATAATCCCATAATCCCCTGCGGACTCGTGAAATTAATATTTGACAACACGTTTCGTAAAATAACGTATGGGATTATCGATAGTCAAGATGCCACTCATTGTATTATATATGATTATATAGAAGGCTACTTAAACAGGATAGGTAATATGTGGAACTGATCAAGATACTAACTGCAACTGCCTATCTTATCTTCATACCAAATACTAGGTAAGTAACCATCTTATAATCCCATCCCTTGTTATCATTTTGATTTTTCCATGGCATCAGTAATCTCTAAGATAAAATAACGATTTACCCTTAGATTATAGATTTCTATAATCCAAGGATTCTCCCTTTAAATTGTTAATACAATTATAGTCACATTCATATATTTTGAACCCTCAAATTACTTTCTATAAGCTAAAACTTTCTCTCTTTCATTAACTTTCTTCTTGATAACAAGGATTTTCAAGAAGTCATTGATAAATAACGATTTAAAAAATTTAATGTAGGTATACCTAATAGTCAAATTTATAGTTAAAAAAATATTTCTTATATACCTTGTTAATTTACTCAAACAGATATCTCTCTACCATTTACATAACAATTGCAAATAACTCAAAAACATTCAATACTCAACAATACATATGCAAAAAAATATATTTTTAAATGATGATTTTACGTACCCCGTAAATAATAATATAGGCACCCACAACTGAAATTTCCTGATCTGACAGATATTTTACTCCGGCTCGATGATGATTCTACTATAGTTGCAATACTTGTACTGAGGTATGATAATATAGCGGAACTTAATATTATTTACGTAGACACAATCAATTAAGGTCTTTAGCTTTCTAAGAAAACCTCTATTCATCCATTTAATTAGGCATTTTAATTGATATTAAAACAATATTATCCTTTATTATTTGCGATCAAAAGTAACCAACAAAATTATTACAAATGGTTACAACGTTGCCAAATAGAGACTATTTATTCCTATCGAAGGTATTTTTTATACGCTTTTATTTTCTTCTCGTAATGCGTAGATAGTTTCAGTGGTTAGTTATTATATTTTTGTTCTATTTGTGATCAATTATTATCTAATTTTTGTCGATTTTTTAAATTTTTCGAAAATTCAGGATTTAATTTTAAAATTAGATTTCAATAGGACACAAAAATGAAAGAAAAAATATAAATAAACTTTAATATTAGGTTATAAACTGACACTAACAGATAACAAGTGCATGCCCACGGTTATTTTGAAAGAAACCTAATAATTTTCCAAAACTTTTATACAAGCGGGGTACCACCTTAATGCAATTTAAAGACGAGTTAAAAGATTAAAATCTGAAATTATGATCTTATTTTTAATTATATTAACTTTTAAATAAATATTTATTTTTCATAAGGCATATGTTTTGATTTATATTTTAATTTAAACTATCTATTTAAGTAAAAAAATTATAGATTAAGAATTTCTATTATATGTAATTAATTATTTTTTCAAATTCATATCATCAATTACAACAATTTAAAAATATATTGTTCATAAATTTTACCCTTTTAATAAAGTTACTACGCAACATCATGCATATTAAAATTGCAAAAAAAAACATATAATTAAGTTTCCATTTCACTCTTCCCATAATTCAAACACAGATATCACTAATGGTAAAATAAAATTAAACATTTAGCAACAAAAATTATTAGTACACGAAGAGCCGTTCCTGGAATTTCGTTATCGTTAATACATCAATCAATTTGACAGAATACAATGAGTACATGTGCCAAAAATAAAAACCGGTGGTTTAAAAGTTATGAAGCAAGAAAGAAATGGGCAAAATGAATAAAATGCCCTGTATCTCGGTTATAAAGAACGACAGACCGGATATATGGGGGTATTTAGAATCATCTTGGTGTCCCCTATGCACAGTTAAAAATTTGACGTTTCCAATCTAAAACTTGTACGTCAAATTTCGTGATCAACCTGTATTGGCTTAAATTAAATTTCATTTGATAGTACGTACCAATTGGGAGTACAGACATGTAAGCCATTGTGCGTAACAATCAATAATTTTGGATCAAAAATTCGTAAAGTTTTAACACTCTGTATCTTTTTCACTGTTTACTTTAGACTACAAGTACCTATTTGGTATAATAAAATCGACTCAATATTTGATGCTAGTTCACCCTATATATTATATTAAAAAATATGCTTTATTTTTCACTAGAATCTTCTCCTAAACAGCTCAACAGTGTTGAAATTATTTCATTTACAAAATAATTTAAAATATAATATTTGCATTCGAGTGGCAGCGACAAACATGTCAAAACTTTCAAATCAGAGTGCCTCCTCTCATATCGCGAGTGGCATCCCCATTGTTTCTAACAATTTTTATGCATATAAAAATGAAGTACACACTCACCATCAGGAGGCTACTCGATACAAATTAAAGTGGCTACTTCCAAGTCCCCACTTATTTGTATGCATATCACCCAATGTTTTTTCTTCATTTTAGAACGTATGATACTGTTGACATCTTATACATATATACTCTAATATGCTAAAGAAAACAATGAAATGCAATGACATTTTTATTTTTCTTTACATTTCCAAGGAGAGGTCAATTGCTGTTATAACAAAAAGTTATAAATAATTTAAAACACTTGATCCAATTGTCAACAATTACATTTCTAGCTATTTAGTATGTTATAGAAATCATACTCTTGACTATTGGATAAATTTTACTGGAATATTATACAGAAAATTCAAAATAATCAATATTTCTTTTAAAATTTATAATATTAATCTTTCAGTTCATACTAATGTCTATCATTGTATATTTTAATATTTTATAATCTAAAATTAGATTTAAAATCAACACAATATTATTCCGTCTGTCTCTCACACTTTTTTCTGTTTACTTGCAAAATACAGTTAACAGAAACAAAATACATAAGCAACTGTTGCCATGCAAGCTTATCTTTCTCTCATATTATCCGATCATTATAAGAGAAAAAATATAGATATGTTTTCTTCCCGCTAAGATTCTGAATTCAAGGCTATTTCTATACCACGTCACATGTCTCCTACCAATAAAAAACCACCAACTCTACTCTCCGTTAGAACTCGGAGCACAATCATCTCTCTCTCTCTCTCTCTCGCATACCGACTGTAAAAGGATGCAGTCGCATTCAATGGAACAAAAAAGTTTCTTCACATACATAAAATGGCGGGTAATTAACCGCATCCAAAAAGTTTTCTGAGTTTTCAAAAAATGTAAATAGTTTTTACAGTGAGTGAAGTGATGAGTACTATTTAATTTCGGTTTCATAATTTAAATTAATATGTCGCTTTATGATTTTTCTGTTCATGTTCGTACTTTGAAAAAATGGAATAAAAATTACATTCCTATTTCAAATACTGCTTTTAATAAACATTCATATTGGTTTAACTTTTACCTAAAAAGTTTGGTCCTTCGAGAAAATCTAAGAATTTAGTTAATAACGCTCGCAGTCTAGTGTTCTTTCAACATTTATGAATACTAATATTCATTAATCATTCAACTATGTCCAACTTATTTCTTGAAATGAATTAACGAATTATATTAAAATGTCATTTCTACCGTAAAAAAATATTTCTAAAAGCTAATTTTAATGAACGTGATGAAGACTTATCAGAGAAACAAACAAATATTATGTATATATACGTTTAAATAGTCTTTAAACTAGTAATGAAACACACAAAGTGCAGTACCACAATATATATCTGTTAAACAGTTGTTTTAGTGAAATTGGCAACTAGTTTTGGCTTCCGCCGTCAGCAGGCCTACAGTAGCGCTCGTTAATACAACAGGTACAAATAATCATTAATAAAAGAGGAGATTACCATCAACATCATGGGGTAAATGGTATGTGTAATTTAAGTTATACGATTAAAACATACATTTTTAAGCTATATATGGTAGTGATAAACGAAAATGTTAAAATACGAAATTAAAATTGAAATGAAACCAGATATCCTGAGAGCACAAAACGGGTCTCGTAAATGAATTCTGTTCGAACCAAAAATTTATAAAATGTAAAGCGGATCAGGAGAAACCTGACCCAAAAAAGCCAGAAGAGGCATTCGATGATGTAAAAGAAGGTACGGGGGACAGTAGATAATCCCACGTAGGGGTAGGAAAGAACTTCTACGATGGGGGAGCGTACCCCAGAGGGCAGCTCGACAATGGTGAAAGAAAATGGTTTATAAACTATAGCCCATTTAAGGGCAAGAGTTATTAAAAACAGTCCGAAAATTGTACCATTAAGACTTAACGTCAAGACACTGGTCTGGTGACATTATGGCAGCTGACAAGCCAACATTAAAATTAAAAGATTAAAAAATGTTTTTAAAGGCATAATATGAATGGGGGTTGCCAATCTACGAAAAGGATAAATTATACAATAAATCAAAATTAAGGTAGTGAGAAAAAATACTAGTACAAAATAATTTAAGGGTTGTGAGATTAGGCACATGACAAGCAGAACCAAATATCAAACTCAGCAACTAGGAGAGTAAACATAGAAAAAGAAGAAGAAAAGAGGAAGAACAACAAAGTCTGTCACTGTCAAGTCAAAGTCAACGTCAATGTCTAATAAGCCCAGAGGGGCGAAGGTTATGGTAGCAGAAGTAAACAAACAAAATTATAATAAAATGAAAAACTATAGAAAAACATTTTTCAATCTTTTAATTTTATTGTTGGCTTGTCAGCTGTCATAATTTCAGTTGTCAACACCATTTTGTGTAGTGTCTTGACGTTAAGTCTTAATGATACTACTAGTACGTATTACAATTTTCGGACTGTTTTTCCTAACTATTGCCCTTAAATGGGCCATAGTTGATAAACCATTTTCTTTCACCATTCTCGATCTACCCTCTGGGGTACGCTCCCCCATCGTAGGAGCTCTTTCCTACCCATACGTAGGATTCTCTACTGGCCCCCGTGCCTTCTTTTACATCATCAAATGCCTCTTCTGGCATTTTTGGGTCAGGTTTCTCCTGATCCTCTTTACATTTTATAAATTTCGGTGCGAACAGACTTCATTTACGAGACGCGCTTTGTGCCCTCAGAATGTCTGGTTTCATTTCAATTTTAATTTCGTATTTTAACATTGTCGTTTATCAGTACCATGTATTGCTTAAAAATATATGTTCTTAAAAACGTTTAACTTTTTAATCGTTTAACTTAAATACACTTACCGTTTACCCCATGATGTTGATGGTAAGCCCCTCTTTTATTTTTCATTATTTGTACCTGTTGTATTAACGAGCGCTATGGTAGGCCTGATGATGGCGGAAGCCGAAACTAGTTGCCAATTTCACTAAAACAACTGTTTAACAAATATATAATGTGGTACTGGACTATGTGTGTTTCATTACTCATTATTTGACCACCCAGGATCCTCGGACTCTGAAAAGCTCATCTTCTGATACTCTCCTTTTTTGAATAAAAACCGATGGCCGAAAAAATTTTCCAGATCGGCCGTAGCGTTCTCCAGTTATCGTGCGCACAGACATCCATACATCCACAAGGTGAAGTGTGGGTGGGCCGTCGTAAAAAAAACGTTAATTTTTACTAATGTATGTTAACTCTTTGGTAGGCGCTTGGTATAAAAAGTACGCCATTGTTAAATAATTGCCTGTATCTAGAACTGCCCCCTCACTTTTTACTTGTGCGTCGGTGTCAGCGTCAGTGGAGAAAGAATACTCCATCTGGTCGTTTATGGTATCGACCAAGGCGTTTTCGGCCAGTAGGGCGGGCTTTACTTGCTCCACTAAGATGAGTACCTGGGTGTTCGCTGCATTGCTGTTGATGCTCGTAAATATGAAAACAATATAAAAGACAAGGAGTCTCCACAGTCTACAGTCATCGGAGATTGAAGCGGACTTCCAGGAATATTTTAAATCGCCGTATACCTTACTATTCGTGGTATGTAAACGGCACAAGCGCAAGTGTCTCCATCGTTTGGACGGTGTATGAACTTTCTATACTACGGATCGCGTTTGACCCTACATTCGGAGGAAGGTCACGGTCTCTATTCTATTTTTCGTATTCACGATGCATTTTAATTTTAGCAATTTACGATCAATTGCCGATTGCGGTATTTTTAATAAAAAGTGTTTTTAATAACTGATTTTAGAGGAAAGCTAATTATAATAATTATTTTAAAATGTAAATATAAAACCGATTGTTATTAAGAAAAAGTAATAAAAACGGGCATTAGGGACTTTAAAAATATTGATAAACTAGTAACTTCGTTACAAACCCTTCCCACTTCAGGAAAAAAAATATATAAAAATTTATTTTTTAAACATATCATACATTTATCATTATGTTAGTAAAAATAATAAAATCTTATAATTCCTGGAAAAAAACCTGTCGGGTGCCTACCCCAACCAACGGCCGAACCCTTATTATTAAGGGGTAGGTACGCCCGTTATAAAACTAAATAAAGAAAAAGTCTCATCGGTTGTTTATGGTTGCTGTCAATGGCGGCGACGGTCAAACGGATGGGAGCAGCCACAATCGGGACAGGATACATGTTGAGCGGGACACGAGCACTAGCAGCGGCGACAAGAGCTTCGGCGATTGAGTGGGTTCAAGGCGGTGGTCCGGCACTGGCAATCCTTGGAGAGCGTGCCACTTAAGCCACAACGTGAGCAGAAGGTGATGGTCCGTCACTGGTGGCATTGCTGGCGGGTATGACCCGGGTGGCCGCAGCTCCAACACAATTCCTGGTTGACAAGGAGGTAGGTCGGCATCGACTGAAGGGGTTTCGGTGGTACTTGGTGTCGGCGGAAGGTTTCCTTCGTCCAAAATATCGAACCTGGTCGCTTTTTTAAGGATCTCGAACCTTGTCGGTTTCTACAGGGTGATCTGGACCTTGACCGACCGGGTTCGTGGTCAGCTCACAGGACGGTGGGGCGGGTGAAAGGACGTGGTCGGCATCTTGCATTGTCTCTAGAAGTTCCTTCGTTATATTGTTGATTTCGGTGGCGGAGGCTGACGACTCCAGTTCGAGGTCGAGAACTGAGCAATCCATGGGAAAACGGTTTGTTTTTAAGTGCTATTAAATGCTGAAAAATAAGTATCGTTAATAGGGCAGGAATAAAAAATAAACTTGACACGGAAAAGAAATAAACTTTTACTCTTAAAAAGGTAATAACGGATAATTAAAAAAAATAGAAATTGTTCTTTAAGGTCGTTTATTTGGTGGCAGCCAGAATCTTCTTACCCGATCATCGGTCGCGGTAATGGTCCGGTAATGGCCGCTGCTAACGGCTTCGAAGAGGGCATCGTCGATGATCGCGGTCGGTCGGGTTTGAGGCGAGAGTGGTGTTTGTTGTGGTGGTGGGGGGGGCGGTAGATGAATCTAAGGAGTATTCGGTGGTACAGCGATATCGGAAAGATCGGAGAGAGAGGAGATGGTCGGATTGATGCAGGTGGGGGTTCGTGATATATTATTGGGTAGAGGAGGTGAGGACAGGGGAAAGATAGGAGGCAGCAGGCAGTAAACTGGAAGGGGTGGGGGAGAGCTGATCACCATCGGGTCATGAGGAAGCGGAATACTGGAAAGATCCGGTAGGATCGGGAGATTGGAGGATGCGGGGAGGGCATCGGTGGAGCTATCTGGGAGGGTGGCATCTCGCGTGTCTTAAGAGCTGGCCTAGTTGAAACTAGTACGAACAGAGTAATACGGGACTGTCGCGTCCGAAGCTCTCTGGCCAAAATATTACAGGCCCTCATTCTCTTCCCCCTTTTGAGTCAGATTTTCTGCGCGTCCATAGTCGGATTAAATAATGCGGCAGGCGGGGCAGCTCCCGGGATACTAGCGGACATACTTTCGGTGGACAAGATAAGAGATTAGCTCGGAACGGCATCGGGTGGATTAGTAACTTAGTTACAATCTCCTGACTTAACCTCTATGGACTTTTTCTTTTGGAGATATAACAAAAATTTAGTAGCCTATCATACACCACTGCAGATGATATGAAAAGACGGATTAGAAATGTTTTTGTGACGGTCACTCCTAATATATTGCAAAATGTAAGACGTTCATTAGATGGGCATCATGTAGAACAATTATTATAGAGAAATTACAGCTTATTTTTAAAGTACGATTCGAAAATGTAATTATATACTTATATAATTATAAAAATATAACTTTGATATGGTACTTTTTCCTGTATATTTGAAAATGTTTTTAAAATGTAGCCAATCAGCCATAAAACTCCGTAACGTCGGTCGTAAATCACAGTGCGAAATATATACAATAGTACAGGCCCTTATTAGTATATACAGGGTGGGGCACCACATACGGCATACAAAAATTCTATCTATGAACCCTCCTTGAGATATAGAGTACTCATTGCTAAATAAAAATAAATAAAATTATAAAAAAAAATCAAAAAAGGGCTAGCTAATTAAATCTTGGACAACTTTGAATAAAAAATTTCATTAAACAAAATTAACCATACATATAGCGGGAAAGGCTTACGTTGGCAACTGCCCTTTTTTTTTGATTATTACCTCTTCTCTATTAAATTTGCCGATCTATTTGAATCAAGCTAATGGGATATTTTCGCACTTTTGCTTGAAAAATTATCCAAACCAATACTTTTTCTTTCAGCTTATAACCATTCGATCAAAATACATAACAAATTTGATGAGATGAGACAATTTTCCTTTTCCACATTAATCAATCTTGTTGAAAGGCGCCTTTACAGTGTCAAGCATAAAAGTGTTTATATGGTATTGCTTTATTATTGAGGATTAGATTTATATACTGAACGTACAAATACAAAATGCGGCAAAAGCCGTTTAATAAAAAGATTTAAGAAAAAAATACTGAAAGTGGCTAAGAAATGTTGCTAAAAATTTATTTTATAGGATGTAAGTCAACCTCTAGAAAGGGTAACTTTAAACATAATGTATGTATATAAATATATTAATTTCAAAATTATGGGAAATAATCATTTTTACCATACTTCGGTTAACACCGGAAGTATTAAAATCACGAAAATTTTTTTTTTGCTTACAATGATTTTTCTCGGCGTTTTAAGCCACCCACAACACGAATAAGTGAAAAAAATTTCATGTCCGTCGGTCTGGATGGATGTATGTGAAAACGATTACTCAAGAACGAGCCGTTCAAAAATTCTTCTCCAATCGGCTAGAAGAGGAACCCTACTGTTTTGGGCATTCTATCTGTAAGGGGGTGGAAACTAGAGGGGTTTGATATTTCCCAAAAATCATATATCCGCCATTTTTAAAAATATTTAGGTTATGATATTCTATAATTCACTGTTTTTCCTCATTTTATCCATTTTTCCTGTTTGTACTTATTTTAACAAAATGTTCGTTTTTTCCCTATTTTTTCTATTTCTTCATATTTTTTTTGTTTTTCATTATTGTTTCTATCCCTATTATTTGCTATTATTTCTTTTTTCCATTTTTTCATTATTTTCCCCAATATTTCACTATTTTTTACCATTTTCCCATATGTGTCCATGTTTATTCTCTAATTTCCCTATTTTGCCATATTTTTTCACAAATTTCCCTATTTTGCCCTAATTTTTCCTATGTATCACAATCCTAATTATTATAAAATTAATTTGTATGAAACATTTTTTATCCGACCTATTTGGGTGAAACTGAATGGGGTTGAAATCACAAAAAAAATTTATTTTCGAAAATATTAAACAATTCATGACACTTTTTTATGTCCTAATTATTTTAAAATTAATTCGCTTAAAACTTTTTTCGATTTGACCTTCTTTTCGGAACTTGAGAGGGTTGAAATTTCAAAAAAATAATATCTTAGCGATTTTTAAAAATATTGAAACAGGTGTTTGGAACTTTTTCATATCATAATTATTTTAAAATGAATTCACTTGAAATTTTTTTCGATATGACCTTCACGGGTTGAAATAAAAAAAAACATATCTCCGCTGTTTTTAAAAATATTTAAACAAGTAATGTGACTTTTTGCATATCAAAATTAATTCACTTGAAACTTTATTCGGTTTGACCTTCATGGAGGTGGTTGAAATGTCAAAAAAATATCTCTGCCATTTTTGAAAATATTGAAACAGGTTATCATGTTTTTATTTATTTTTTTTCATATTTTAATTAACTTAGTCCGCACCAGTCCACCTTGCAGCGAGAAGTATTAAAATCATAAACAAAAATAGAAATGTTGCTTTGCTTAAAATGAGTTTCCTTGATGTTTTCAGCCACCTACAACATTATTAAGGTAACAATATTAATCCACTTTTTTTTGAAAATCATGCCACTTTTTTTTGAAAATCATGCCGCCTGGAGACTCAAAGTATAGGACTAGGGGTGAGGAAGAACTGCACCAAACCATTAAAGAATCTGTAAATAAAATGTGCACTTCGGACAACTTTATTTCACAACTAAGCGAATCCATTTTCAAAGTAGTTACTAAAAAATTTGAAGAGGAAATAAAATCCCTAAAACATAAAGTTAATAAACTAGAAAAAACAATAGAAAATAAGGAGAAACTAATTCAGAAAATGGAGAAAACACACGAAAAATTTGACGAATATATGCGTAGAAACAACATTCTTATATTTGGCGCAGAAGAAAGTACTGGTGAAAAGTGCATTGAAGTAGCTTTAGAAGTGTTCACTAAAAACATGAAACTTAATATCAGTCAATCAGATATAGCTAATTGCTACCGACTGGGAAAACATGCCTCGAATAAAAGCCGGCCATTGAAGGTAAAGTTTTTCAACGGTTACCACAAAAATTTAGTTTACTCTAACAAGAAATCGCTTAAGTCCAGCAGACTAGTGATAAGTGAGGATATGATTCCAGAAAAAACCAGATTGTTAAAATTAGTTGGGTCAAGACTTGGAAAGCAAGGAAAAGTATGGACGAATTATGGGACAATCTTTATGAAGTTGAATGAAGAAAATGTAATCCATAAAATATTTTCTCCTGAAGATCTTGATACCAAACTCAAAAAATAAAAGTTCTACAAAGTATCCTTTTAAACCTTTACAAACAAGAAACTTTTACTTTTTTATGTGTTTATTTTCATTTATTTAGATAATTATTTTCCATATTTAAAATACTATATTGTTTAATTAACAGTGTGTGCAGTTGGTACACTCTTGAAAGAAACATTACTTTTTTCTGTTACTTTAATTTTGCTTATCTTTACGATACAATTAATCATTTAATTCTTTATTTTAGTTAGTAAATTTAAAAATAATATTTTTCATTAAATGGATAACTATGTAAGAAATTTTGAACTAAAAGAAATAGAATCATTCGAGATAGAGACTTTAACTAAATATAACGAATTTACTGAAATAAAAACAAGAGAAGTACATAATAGTGAAAATATAAGGTTATTTCATTCTAACGCTAGTAGTTTGAGGAAAAATTTAGATGAATTTAAAATTTTGATACGATCTTTAAAACATGACTTTGATTGCATAGTCTTTACTGAGACTTGGCAAATATCCGAACCGAATATGTTAAAAATAAATGGATTCAAACAAATATACAATAAAGGGCAAAATAATCAAAATGATGGTATACTGATTTTTGTAAATGAAAAGCTATCTTTCAATCACAAATTCTGTTTAATTGGAAAAATAAATAGTATTCAACTAACAATTAAAAAAAACAATAAACTAATTAAACTAACAGCCATTTACAGAAGTCCTTCAGACTCTATAACTACTTTTATAAATGATCTTAACTTATATCTAACGGAATATGAAAATAATGCAAATATAGATGTTATACTCGGTGATTTAAATATAAATATCTTAGAAAATACAACAGATAGTGTCAATTATTTAAATACTTTGTCATCTCATAGATTCATATCAGCAATTAATAAACCAACTCGATACAAAAACTGTCTGGATCATATTTTTATTAGAACTAAAATCAATAACTTAATAAATTTACCAATAGTTTTGGGGGTGCGAGTCACAGATCATAATCCAACGATCCTACAAATGTTCCTTCCTAAAATCAGACAAAAGGAACTAATTAAAACACAATATAAATATTTCACTGACAATCATAAACTGAAACAAGCATTGAATGTAGAGAACTGGGAAAATGTTTACTCCAGCGATAACATAGATGAATCATTAAGTCAATTTTTACAAACATTTGGAAATCATGTGAATAACTGTACAAATAAAATAAAACTAAACAGAAAAACTTCAGGAAAGAAAGATTGGATCACTAATGGTTTATTAACGTCAATTCAAGAAAAAAATAAACTTTTTCATCAAATGCAAAAACACCCAACAGATATAAACAAGCAAACCTATAAAAAATTCAGAAATAAACTATATGAAATAATTAAATTATCAAAAAAGAATTATTATCAAGAAAGAATAGGAGAAAATAAAAATGATAGCAAAAAACTATGGGAATGTGTAAAATAAATCTGCAATGAAACAAAAAAACAAGAGACAGTTTCGAAAATTAATTCAGAAACCGGTGAATTGTTGACTTGTGAGTTGTCAGTTGCAGAAAGGTTTAATATTTTTTTTACGAGCATTGGGAAAAAACATGCCTCCAAAATATCAAAACCTACAAATTTTAATCAACAAATAACTCACCCATCTTCTAATACAATATTCCTTGCCCCAACTACGAATTTAGAAGTTAGAGATATGATTTTAGATTTAAAAAACAAGAAAAGTCCAGGCATAGACAACATTAGGTCGGAAACTCTAAAAGCTGTTGCAAATGAAATTTCTGTAGTTTTAAGCTATTTAATTAATCTAACCATCGATCAAGGCATTTTTCCAAAAAACCTAAAAACTGCTGTTGTCAAACCAATTTTTAAAAAGGGAAATAACTTAGAGGTGACTAATTATCGACCGATATCACTAATTTCCAATATTGCGAAAATATTCGAAAAAATTCTAAAGAATAGATTAACTTCATTCTTCGAAAAATATCAATTACTATCTGATAAACAGTTCGGGTTCCGCAAAAATAAATCAACTGAAGATGCTTTAGTTTATTTAACAACAAAAATGTATGAAGCTATGAATCAAAGTAAACCAGCACTATGCATCTTTATAGATCTTGCTAAAGCTTTCGATACCGTTAGTCACCACCAGCTACTGCAAACCTTACAAAATACAGGTATAAGAGGAAAAGTACTTCAACTCTTTGAAAGCTACCTAACCGGACGACAACAGTGCGTACAAGTAGGAGAAACAAAAAGCAGTTTCTTAACAGTTGAATATGGAGTCCCTCAGGGAACTATACTAGGTCCTATGCTTTTTAGTGTTTATGTCAATGATATCCTAAATTTAAATACTGAAGGGAGTCTGGTGAGTTTTGCTGATGACACGGCAATATTTTACCAAGATAACAGTTGGATGGAACTAAAGCTAAAAGTAGAAAAGGATTTTCGACATATATTACAATTATTTAAATCCAAACTGTTGACTGTAAACTTTGACAAGACCTACTTCACTCCTCTCACACCTTATATGACTAACTTACCTGACTTTACCTATCTTAATATCTCTGAGGATAATAATGTTCATATTCGAAAAGAGTCTAATATAAAATATCTAGGACTACATCTTGACTCACATCTAAAATGGGACCTACACACTAAAATGATAACAAAAAAAATACGATCTCTTTTACCCAGATTTAAAGCTCTTAGTGAGTTGCTTGTTCCTTCTCAGTTAATTATGCTTTATCAGGCTCTTGTAGTAAGTCACCTACGATATGGCATTGTTGTTTGGGGGGGAACACCTGACATTCATCTACATCACCTGGAAATAACTCAAAAATACTTTCTTAAAATAATATTAAAAAAAAATATACTTACCCTACAGACAAATTGTTTGAAGAAGCAAAAGTATTAGATATAAAACAACTTTTCTATTGTAGCATTATAGTCAGACAGCACAAATATAAAAATAATCTAGTGCCAATAAATCATAATTACGAAACAAGACATAAAGAAGTTTCATCGAAGGTACCAAAACCCGAAAAAACGATTTATCAAAGATCGTATCAATATTTAGGTCCAAAACTTTACAGCTCAATACCGATTGAAATTAAACATTTTGATTTAAAACTATTTAAAAAGAAATTTTACAAATGGTTTTCACAAATCCCTCGGCTAGTAGCGCATGCATTTTTTGATATTATTATATAAGTAATTTATATAAATAATTTGATTATATTTGTGTTGAGCTCTCTATATTCGAATGTTATGTTATCTTCAAATCTTATGTTATGCTCTTGAAGTACAATCTTATGTTAGGTTATTTATGTTCCTACATTAAATCACGTCTATATTATGTTCCTAAAATAAAATCCTACACATGTTATTGACGTTCTTTAGGTAAATTACATTTTTCATATTACACCCTTATATTATATTAAATTAAATTAATAAAAAAACAAATAATTTAATAAACAAATAGAACCCACTTTCAAGGCTTGGCCTTTAGTGGAAGAACCATAATTTATATATTTTATATATTGTATAAACCTCCCTTGTAATCCAATTAATGAATAAAAATGAATAAATATTATAATCTAGTCTCTTGATCTATATGTACATGGATGCGATAGCTCAACAACCAGATGTCCGATTTCAAAAATTCGTTAGCCAATTGTCTTCTCGGGTCTAGCAGAGGAATCTAATTTTTTTTCGGTCTGTACATTCATTATGTCTGTTACTCCCATTTTTAAGATATCAAGTCACCTATGAAAACCATGAACAATGTCCTTCTGATTACGTCTATGTAAAAGACCAAAACACCAAAATGTCAACAAAGCGTCATGTTTATAAATTTCGTGGTGCGTATAGTTCTTGTGTTTAATGTTAAAATGAATTTCTCGGTCCGAAGTACTAAAAAATCATGTGTTTTTATGCCGTGTAATTTTTTTTAAATTAAACACATTAGTAAGTATATCGGTTAAGAGGAATATTTTATCTAAGTGTTAATTTAAGTTATTATATGCCAAAACTAGTTTCCGTTCCCTTCTTATCAACTTAAAAAAGTTTTTTTCAAATATGATTTGTGTGGTTCTAGATTTTGAGTTTTATTACTTCATTATTATTCGACCACATAAGAGATAATGGATAACCTTTTTTACTTTATATTTTTAAACCCACCACTATGAAATAGAAAAATAAAATTGAGAAATTTAAATTCTGAATTATACGGTTTTTTTCCTGTATTTTCATAATTTTTCTGCTCAGCATATTTTAATTTTAGACTGGCTTGATATCCTTTAATTTCCTTGCGTCATATCTCAAAATCTCTCTTTCTTCTAGGTATTACTATAAAACGTCTTTCTCATGCTAACAATTCTCTCTTCATTCAAAATTTCTTTGCTTCCCCTCATTATATAGGGTAAGTTTTATTTATATTATATTATATTTTCACTTAGGTCCCCTGTTATCATTATTAATTATTTCGACGCTTTAACTTTTATTTACTGTTATTTTTAATTCTTCTTTTGTGCTGGTATATTTTTTTATATTCACTCTAAAGTTCGTATCTTATATTTTATAGAAATATAAATTATCTGATATTTGTAGTGCTCTTTCAGTCCCGATTACAAACGTAGAATCTATTTTTTTATATTGTTTCTTTAACGTAATTAGCAAAAGATGTTGAAACTTCTTTTTATTTTCTATTGACAAGAACAAAAGTGGTTTAAATTAGTAACGAAGAAAAAACTTTTGTAAAGATATTTTTAATTAAATTTTCTCCAGTAGAACTAAACAATGGAACAATCAGTTTAGTAAAGACGGAGTATTTTTATTTTCATGCTTAAATTATATTATTAGTCTTTTCTTTTGAAGTGTCAAAATTACGGAAAACAAATTATTTATTTTAAAAATTAAAATATTAATGGAACTTGCATGTAAATTCACTTTGAATGGGAAATAAAAAAAAGTTATTTTTTAACTTAGTACGCGAAACCTACGTAGTGCAGTTCGGTTAGTGCTGTGACAATATTTTTCATTATATATTTTAGCATTGTGTGAATCAGAGTGAATGGATTTAGTAGATTTGTGGACTTGTAGTAGTAGAAGTTTGGTTCAAAAAATCATACATAAGCTATCGCGTGGTTGAATAAAGATTTCGAAGGACCACCCTATAATTATTACACGTTTAGGGGACGTGGGACAATAAAACATATCGTCCTGCTTTCTGATAAGATTTAATCAGCAAGCTTTAAACGTAAAAGGTTAACACATAAATTTACAATAATTAAACAATGTTTATCTAATAGTAAACAACAACAATAGAAGTTCAGCTAATAGTAAACAACAACAATTAAACAGAAATTCATCTACTAGTAAACAACAATTAAATTCTACTAGTAAACGACAACAATTAAATAGGTAATGTTTGATACAGTACATTTAAATGAAAGTAAGAACAAGACATAAATAGTTCCGAATATTGCACAATACATTTTACAACAGCGCATATAAAAAAGATATAATTACAGAAAAAGGGTGTCCATAAGAGGAGCTCTCCCTTGGTATATCCTGGACCGTGTCCTAAGGAATTCTAAATTGTTCTATTAAGTTTGGCAACACCGCTCTCATGCACGATGATCCATATGATTGATTAATTATAAAATAGACCCGTGGTCTTTGCATATTTGTAATAAAATGGAAAAGATCTGTTACCTTAAATTCCACACATTAGACATTATATTTTAGGATTAAAACCATGCACAGGTAGATAACGAAGCACTATATTAATTCACATGTTAACTGCTCGACGGTTGAAGTGGAAGAGAGGGTTGTCACGGTGCTCACCTTGGCGGGAGCCGTTGTTGAGAAAAAAGGGAACTAAACAGTGACGTAGCAGAGTTAAAGTGATTTTAACAAGCATATTCAGAAAAAATCTGTTTTACTTTCCCGATCCACCTCCCAGAAGGAAGGGAAAGTATTGTGAACGAGGTAAAAAAAAAATTCAAGATTAAAACGAAAATATCCATTTTCGGGTCCCATAAGACGATTAAGACCATTCCCAGATGGAAGTCTGTCTGTCTGTCTGTCTGTGTGTATGTATGTGTGTGTATATTCTTCCACGATAGAGGCCACATGTTTAATTCGATTTAGCTGAAATTTGGAATAGTGATTTGGGTTACCCGTCGAAAGAACCCATTAGTTTTTGTACTACATCTGTCAAACGGAAGTATCACTATCAAAAAATGACAGCTGCAATATGTCACGGAATTGGACATGCAATATGTCATTTGGAAGCCCTTGAAAAACTCTATTAAGAACAGTCAAAATTATTTCTCCAACTATCACCTGTCACAAATTTGAAACTTTAGCATTAAATATCTGAAAACGTATTAATCCGATTGGACTGAAATGTGGTACAGGGGTTTCGGTTACCCGTCGAAAGAACCCACTATTTTTTGTATGACATGTGTCAAACGGAAGTGTCACTATCAAAAAACGACAGATGCAATATATGACGAAATTCAACTTGCAATATGTCATTTGAAAGCCCTTGAAAAAATATACAGAATAGTCAAAATAATTTTTTCAACTGTCACCTGTCAAAAATAAAAAATGTCCAAAGTTGAAACTTTAACATTAAATATTTGAAAAAGTATTCGTGGATACTCGTCGGGAAAGTTTTGGGTCGATTTTTTTATTTTTTATTTGTGTTATTTATACTATTATATTTATATACCATAAATTCTTCCTTGGCCAAGTTGGCATTTGTTTATACTTAATTAAAAATTAACATGTAAGTTTGTCGTTGGGTACAGGTGTATTTATAGATTACTGAACATTAAACTATCTAACCGAATTGATAAACCTATAGTATTAGATTTAATTTTGATACTAGAGCGATAGGTTTACACAGAAGAACATTCCTCTATGATTAGTAAATCGTCGACGAGAAATTTTAGACGAGGACCAAACCGATTTTAAATACCTGAATTCATGAAAAATTCTAAGTGGGGGGCCGGAAAATTTAGGGTAAATTATAAGTAAATTAAGAAAAATCAAGACGACTCAGTAAAAGTTCTGGTAGGGGGATGCGGATAAGTAAATTTATATATTAAAGGTTGGATTTTATGACTTGTGGCATGTGTTTTTTCTTCTTTCTGTACCCCTTTAATGATTTTTTTCTAATGAACCTCATATGTATGGTGTAACATGAAAATTGACCTTTTTTTTCTCTCTATGCAACGACATAATTTTTAACTACGATTTTTATATCAAACAGGACATCCTGTAGCATAAGGTTTTATGTTTTTACATCTCTCTCATAATTTAAGTAAAAAAGCCATTTGTAAATATTTTTCTTTTGTAAGGATTTCGCAACATGATAAGCAAATTACTTCATGACCCTAAATTAAATTTAATTTCAAGCTATATCATAATTTAAAACAATTTTTAAGTAGTAAATTGCTTCGTTTACACTAGACATGCTCTGAATAGTCGTTTAAAGTACTTGACTATAGGCAACCCATATTACACATGTTGGTTGTTTAAATATTTAGATATTATTAATTTATCGACACGCCACCTTACGGATGTCGTTAATCAGTCTTCCATTTTGTTTTAAGACAAGATTAGTCCTTTTCTATTCTGACCGCTGTAAGCGAATGGTCGCCGTACCACCTGGTGGTAGCGAAATTTTGTCTTTTACACGTGTAAGTGTATGCCGTCTTACGTCTTATCGAGGGCTTCTTTATAAATAAGGCTAAGCTATTTTGTTTTTTTAATTTTATTGTAAATTCTCATAAGGTTGTCTTTTCTTTATAGATTTGACATGCCCTTCTTAGGCACGCTTATTTTTTTGGGTACCTTTCAAGCCATGCCTTATAGGCATATCTTCTATGGTATTTTTCGTTCGTGAAGAACATTTCTACTTGATCTTCGAGATTCTTCAGTTGTTAAAGAATATTTACTCGACCTTCGAGATTTCAGTTGATGAAGAATATTTCTACTCAAACTACTAGATTTTCGTTTTTTGCTTGCTGTGCGATGCAGGTGGTTACAAAACCCTTCTTGTAAGTGGGAGGTAGAAGTACTGCTGTGGTGAATTTTGGCTTTGCACCGCCTGAGGGTATTTTCTTCCGTTTGCTTCCATGACCTCTGATGAAGGAATTGGAACTCCTGGCGATTTTGTGTAAGAGAATCAGATCCCAATTCACCGATAGCTAATTCAGTGCAAGAAAATTAGTATAAGGTAGATGTAAAATCCTACATATTTTTCTTTTCACTTTTTCGGACTGTCTTTTAAAATTTAAGCGTTAAATTTATTTTTTTTATCATATTTGGTTATGAAGTTGACAGTAGTATATGAACTACTTTTTGAGGAATGAATAATTTTTAACCAACTTTTGACACCTATTTTTGGGTTAGTTTTTTTTAAGATTTACAAAAATATCATATTTAGAGTTCATACGATTATTCTGGTTTATGTTTGTTTATCGTATTTAAGTGTACCTATTTTGTCCGGTAACTTAATATTATTTTGTTAATATAAATTTTGGGGTAAGTTCTCATTGTGAGACACGCGTTTTATTTTTCAAGTAACATTTTGATGCATAATATTCCTTTGTATAATTTTTTACTGCGATTCAAAAATCACTCGACCAGTAACATTGTGATATTTTGACCACAAAATAATCGTTAATCTATTTTTCAGATATTTTTTTTATATACCAAATTGTGTTTTTTTTTTAAATTTCAGAAAAAAACACGAACCAGGAATAAATTGATTTTTGAAATTTGTTCTGTTTGATTTTTTTACTTTCACGATAAATCAGTCTAGATTCAAATAGTTAATTTTGTCTATAGTAATTTTTCTTTAAAAAATTGAACAACATCGTAAGATACAGTTCTTGTGATTTTTCCTGATTTTTGACTTTCAACTTAAGTGGCACCTGGCAATCTTTTAAAGAATAGTAACTTTGTAAATTCACTCCTTACCAATGACCTAATGACGAAGAGCTGCCGCACACGCTAGTTTTTAAAGGGTATCATTTTTGATTACCCCTGATAAGATTACATAAATAAATAAAATCAAAACTTATGGAACCACACTATTTTTTTGTGTACTAAATCTAGGATCAGTTTAGCGTCACAATGGGCTGTTGAGAATTGTTGAATATTGGTGGATTCATTCCTTTATGAAATTCTGGTGGATAATTATTTTCTGGTTAAAAGTTTTTTATTTTTTTTCGATTTTTGTAGGGATTATTTCGTATTCAGTTTTTTTGACTTCGTGTAAAATTTTGTCGTATATGTGAACCCTAATTTTTATTAAATAATATTTAATATGTATCAGTTCTTACCAATGTACTGTTCTTTGGTTAGTCTAACTTCTACAAGACTCGTCAGCAAGTTTCAAATAAAGTCTAATTTCTAGCGTATAAAATAATATATCTAACTCTTTTTGCAACTGCCTTATTTGTTATATGTATAATGCTCTATTTCTTGATTTTTTGTTGTATTCCTTAATAAATATAAAGATTTTTATAAATAAAACCACTCTACTGATGGCTAATAGTCGTTACTTTAAATATTCCTTCTAAAAATTTGATTACGTTTTTTAATGAAAATATTTTTGCTTGCTGTTTTCTTAAATCTTAATCCAGTTATAAAAAAAATCGGGCAATTTTTCATGAGTGCGATGGAATAATTTTAACTAATAATAAAAAATTTCTATATGAGTTATAAAAGTTATAATTATTATTATTATTGATATTTTTAGAAAATTTTATAATCAATTGTAGATTTTGATGCTATAATAGACTTAAAATATAATATTTTTTTCCACTACTAGTATTAGAAGATGTCATTATTTATGCTGTTATGTAATAAATATTTTGATATTAATTAGTGCTATATGAAATAATTTCTAAAATTATCCTAAAAATCAATTTAATAGTTTTTCAAATCTAAGTTTCGAATGAAACGAATAATTCTTCATCTCTTCATCGCTACTTGAAAGTTTTAAAACTCACAGTGCAATTAACATAATGAAATGTCAATTTAATTGATTGAATATTCTCATTTAATTGTTTTCACAAGCTGCTTCTCTGCCATTAAATTATTTTCAAATACATACCCAAAAAAATCCAAAAAATATCATTGTAAAAATGATTAAATGTTCTAGTAGTGGAAAAAATTGTATATAAACCACGGTAGAGAAGATTTTTCTTAGCTTCTCAACTTACTATCACTCGATGCTTCGCATCTCGGGATTATAATAATGCTCGGCTGAGAAAAATTACTTCTCGACCTTGGTGTATAATATACTATTATCTACAAGGATTGTATATTATATCCATTACATATATGATTTTTGATAGTTAATGTTGTGCTTTACTATATGTAAATACAATTGAGTAATAATGACAGTTCGATTGAGTAATAGTTATTACTCAATCGATATGTCAAATTCAGCTGAAACGTCAGAATAATAAAAAGGATAAATCAAGATTTTGTGGGAATGGGTATATGACACTGACATAATTTATGATTATAATGCTTTGTATGAAGAAAGATAATCAATTCGCGTATTTGTGGTCCACAAATTAAATAAAATACCCATGCGTCAACAATATTTAAACTAAAAGTAATACTGGTTGCCTACCGTGTAGGAACTAATCTATTGGCAAGTAAAGATTTATAATACTTTTTTAAAAAGTTCTTTAATACAAGCGAACTTTATATTAGATTTACAATAAGTCTATTAATAACTGTTATAATTTTTAATAATTGTTATTTTAATAAACATTTACTTTTTGAATTTTGTCAACAAACCAAGCGCTTTCAGAATTTTCGAAAAAAAAATACTCTTATAAAACGGTTTTGTCCGTCCGTCCGTCTCTCTGTTAGACTGATTCAACTGGAGAACGGAGAGAGATAGACACAAACGGATAACGGTAATCGATTGAGAGTTGTTAAAAATCAAGAAATTGATATTAATCTTTGACCTATTTGTACTTTCCCGCTACTTATACTATATATACTCTAGTATACAGGGTGTTATTGAAATACACGTACATATTAAAACTGGGTATTGCGCAGATCCCCACTGAATGTAGAAAAATAAAGTTTTTAAAAATACCCCTTATTAAGGGAGTTATTAATTTTTGAAAATTAATTCTAAAACAAACGTACTTCACTGATATGTTGAGGATGACCTATATAAATTAGGTTTATTTACCTATTTTAAACATCAACAGTAATTAATATGCAAGTTTTTGTTAGATGATAAGAAAACTAGTCTTGTAAGAAATAACCATGTTGCCAAGATTTTCGAATTAATTTTTATTTCCGAAGACTGGTTTTTACTACCCTCGTTATCAAAAAACTAGAATATTTGATAAATGATTGTTTTTAAACTATACATTTTTGAAACTATAGATTATTAAAATTTTAGTTGATTTACGAATCTGGCTAACACGAGCGCGTCATTTCCAAGTTGGTAAAAAGTGTTGTTACGATTAGTTTTAAATATTTTTTTACGATGCCACTATTTACGAATATTGAACTAACCGATATAGTGCTGGTTTATGGGGCAGCTGGAGAAAATTCTCGGCAAGCACAAATCCTGTATCGCGAACGGTTTCCAAATCGGAGAATTCCGGACTGTCGTACGTTTATTTCAACTGTTCAGCATCTAAGAGACCATGGAAAATTTGAGAGTGTCAATGCCGATCGAGGGAGAACAAGAACACAAAGAACATTGGCGGCCGAAGAAGAAATATTGGAAGCTGTTGAAAACCGGCCTCAATTGAGTTGTAGAAGACTAGGTCTTGAAATTGGAGTGTCCTCATTTGTTGTGTGGCGGACACTTAAAGAACAAGGTTTACATCTTTATCACATCCAAAAAGTCCAGGCCTTATATCCAGGTGATGAAGAAAAGAGAGTGGAGTTTTGTGAATGGATGATTCAAAAATGTGTTGATATTCCTGATTTTCTAAAAATATTATTGTATACTGACGAGGCTTCATTCACTCGTGATGGCGTATTCAATATGCACAATACGCATATTTGGAGTGATGAAAATCCTCACGCCATTAGGGAAACTGGGCATCAAAGAAAATTTTTAATAAATGTTTGTGCTGGCATAATAGATCAGTATTTAATCGGGCCTTATGTTCTCCCGAACAGATTAAATGGGCCAGGATATCTCCACTTTTTAGAAGATATTTTGCCAGTACTCCTAGAAGAGATACCGTTACAATTAAGCAACGGATGTGGTACCTACTAGATGGCGCTCCTCCTCACTTTGATTTAAACGTACGGCAGTTTTTGAACATTAGATTTCGTCAAAAGTGGACAGGCAGAAATGGACCTACTAAGTGGCCTCCGAGATCTCCGGACTTAAATCCATGCGATTTCTTTTTGTGGGGTCACATGAAACAACTGGTTTATAATGAACCTATTAATAGTGTTAAACAATTAACCAATAAAGTTAATGCGGTAGCCGAGGAACTACGACAAAATCCAAGACTAATTTCTAATGTTCAAAGTTCTTTGGAAAGACGATTGCAAGTGTGTGTAAATAATAATGGACGGCATTTTGAACAATTACTGTAATAAACTTTATTTTGAATTAATTGGTTTTGCTACGGCAACAGTGCAATTTCTATGGGTAAGTTTAATTTCGATTTATTTTACTTCTTTAAATATGGAAACTAGTAGGTCGGAAAAGGGGACTCTTCCCCAATATTTAAATTTTAGAATTTGAAGTTAAAATTGGTGCCAATCGTTTTTGGTCATTACATACTATTCCCCATTTTAATATGTACGTGTATTTCAATAACACCCTGTATAAGGTATATACCTATTCCGGGTGTAAATGGGTCATGGGCTACCCTGTAACTTTTAAATTGATTACTAGAATTGTACCAAATTTTGGTAGATTATAATAGAGCTATTTTTTGATTTTTTGAAATAAAAATTTAAAATAGCCGACATCCGGTTTGACCGGAAAATACATGAAAATTGAAAATTCCAATGGAACACCCGGTACATTTTTACACATTTGGATTCTACGACTTCAAGCACGTACAAATCGACTTTCAAATGTCACTTAAGACGCCATTTTATTTTATTCTTGATTTTTTTTCCTTCCTAGCCGCGATTGATTTCGTCTAAATTCATTATAATAAATCTAAAATTACCTGTTATAAATTTTGTAAATTATTTATTTTTGTTTCTTAATAATTATTAATATTTAAAATATCATGTTGTAATTTAATTTTTTTTTTAACACGGATGTCTTCAGGATAATTTTGTTTCGAAATTAAAAAAAAATAATATTCCTCCTTTATTTGAGAAAAAAGGAAGGGTCGTGTACATTATTGTAATGGTAATTGAATAAACAATTTTTAATACTGGGAGACCCATTTATGTTTCATTTAAAAAAATTGAGTTTTAAATAAAAATCTGGATTTGCTGAATTAAATGTTTAATAAAAGAAACAAAAAAAATTATTGACAAAATTGAGACTTTTAGGTAATTTTAGTAATTTAGACCAAATCATGACCACCTAGGATTCATAAAATAATTCAAAAATAAAATAAAAATGTCGTCTCAAGTGATATTTGACAGTTGACGTGTACGTGTTTGAAGTCGTAGAATCAAAATATGTATAAATATACCGGGTGTTCCATTTGAATTTAAAATTTTCATGCCATTTCCGGTTGACCCAGATGTCGGACATATTGGATTTCTATCTAAAAAAATCCAAAAAAAGATCTATTATAATGGACCAAAATATTGTTAAAATTTATTAACCGACTTAAAAGTTATATAGGTGCCCCATGACCCATTTAGACCCGGTATATAGAAATGTATTTTCGTAACGTTAAATTTTCGAAAACTTGAAATTACAGCAAAAATATTGCCGTTTTTCAGTTGTTTATTAACTAAATAGTTGTAAATAAAGTATAGTATTCAACTCATAATGGCTATTACCCTCTCTTATGATTACAATACTCGCCTGCGGCTCGTGTTGCAACTTTCATTTTCCGTCATTATACGCTTGTTGAATAATATAGTATTAGTTTTTAATGTTACTTGGTGCAGAAAAAGCAAGAAATATATCAACAAATGTGGAAAGGAAAATAATCCTATTATGTTTTATTAAAGGAAAATGGGTTTATAAATTTGAAAACAGACAAATATGAGACATTTTGCTTAAATTCTGTAAAAAGTAAGTCTTGGAAGTTGTTTTTCAAGAAATTAATTTAAAACGGATAAAGGTTAATGGGAATTGGAATTCTATTTGGTTTAAGTAATTTTTTATCAAAATTTATTAAGAAATGGTAATGTAGTATGTACAGATGTGGAAGAAGAGTAATGAAGCCATACAATAAATATATGAATTTTTATTTAATAAAATAAAAATTATAAAATTGACAGAAAAAAATTTAGTAAGACAATTTGCAATAAAAGGCAATTATCGAAAAATATAGAAGTCGGGCAACAGTAACCAATAAATCAAGCTAAGACGATACGTGAACGAATAAAAGATAAAGATAGAAGTTGAAAAGAGATAAAAGAAGAAGATATATACAGGCGTTTCTTTTACCATGTGCTAATATTGCTATATTCTAAACAATAAGTGAAACGAAGACGATTAAATTATTATTTTTATTATTATTATGAAATATAGGAAACGATAGGTTAAAATTGAAATTCGTCAAAACAAACATATTAAAAAAATTCGTTACTATTAAGCTTATTTAATCAATTATATTTAAACTTGCTTTCCATTCGCCGATACTTAAAGAGTCAATTATTGATAATAATTGTATTTTATTACATATACAAAGTGATAAAAACTAGAGGGGACTGCTTGAACTGTTATCATCTAAACTAAAAAATAAATATTCTTTTGGGGTTGATGAGGTCCCCGTCATTATTAAAAAAAATCGCTTAAATATAACTGTAAACCTCTTACTTTTATGGTCAATCTATCTTTCACTACAGGTCAATTCCTGGACAAACTAAAAATTGGTTAGGTTACGTTAGTATTACCAATTCTTAAAAAGGCAACTCTCAGCTTTTAAAAAATTACAGACCTATAACAATTTGTCCAGCTTCTCCAAAATTTTATTAGTAGATAGTAGTAGATTTTATTGACTCAGGCGAGTGCCCTATTGGGATCTTCTGTGATCTCAGCAAGACGTTCGACTGCGTCAATCATGATAATCTACTTAGTAAGTTGGAGAGATATGGAATACGTGGAGTTTAATTTTCTTGGATTTATATTTATTTAAACCTGCGAAAGCTGTATATTGAGGCTAATAAAGCGGCCTCATTGTTTAGAACCATTGATGTTGGCGTCCCCCAAGGCTCGATCTTGGGGCCAGTATTATTTGTACTATTCGTTAACGATTTGAGCGATTTATCTGTTCAAATACATGCCATCATGTACGCTGATGACACCTTATTAATAGTGTCAGATGTGCGTGTACATTAAATAAATCTAAAATGTAATGATACCTTTAATAATAATAATAATATTAATACTCGCCCTACATTTCACCCCCTTACGAGTGAACCCCAGAAGCCAATGGCTGGTGCGTGGAAGGGACGGCTATTATTATTATTTGCCGTGGCGCTCCGGGGCGACTTACTGAAGGTTGATGGCGCCATTTGGCTATAGGTGCAGGAAAACCCGGAAAACCTCACCACCATCATCGCCACAGTGACACAGGCTAAGCATTAGACATTAATTAAAATAATATTCAATGCGGTTTACCTATTCGAGCCAAGTATCTAACACTGAAATTTTTAAATTGAAATTTCACTGTCAGATACGAGGCACGAACCCACGTTGGCTCTAGCATATAAATAGCCATAAGTGAATATGACCGATAGCCAACGGTCTGTGCCACTGAGACCGTAAGGTCAATGATTAGTTTAATACCAACATGCTCTATCTTAATCCCGAAAATACAGTCTCCTAAGGTTTTATAACCGACAGAGAGCTTGTGATATCATACAGATAAAACCTACACATGGTAATGTAGCCATTAATAACAATACCACTACTAAATTTCTGGGATTCCAAGTCTTAGAAATTGACCAATTACACCAATTAATTAAATTATACTTTTCACAAGTTGACTCAAGGCTACGTTATGGAGATTGTCTAGAGCACATACTGAATTCTTTTCGTCACAGCAAAAAGCGTTAAGAGCTATCATGGGAATATCTAACCGTAACTCTTGTAGAGTCCACTTCAAAAATTGTAACATTTTAACCCTTCCATTTTTAGTAATATGTTTAGTAATGAGTTTTGTTTATATTTTTTCCAAAACCAAAATAAATTTATAAAAAATAATTTCAGATGTAAAATTATGACATGCCAACGTAACGATTTCTTTATCAAATTTAGCTACACGAAAATCCATCAACAGTCAGCAAGCATGATGGCTCCCAGACTGTACATGTTGTTAAATTGTAATATTTCTCTCGTCCTGCGGACTTGTGAAATTAATATTTGACAACACGTTTCATGAAATAACTACTGCGATTATCGATAGTCACGATACCACTCGTTCTATTATATATGATTATATTACTTATAATGTAATAATGTCCTATATTGTTACTTAAATAATAATCGATAATAATTCACTATATACTGACTAATAACTGATAATCACACTTGGGACATTTAATGCCAAATCTAGTAGGTATGCTGTCATCTTTGTCATTGCTTTTGTACTGTAAATGTAAATTATTGAGCTGTCAAATTTTTTAAATGTTATTAAATCGTGATATAATCAGTAGTAATATCATAAGAGCATCGAAAATAATCGATTATACGTTCGACTCACGAGACCTATTTTTCGAAACACCATGGGAGCGTAGTATTCGGTACGATTATATAACAAATTATAACAAATGGTATTGCTATTAATAAACTTTAAATGTATTATTAATATGTCAAATTTTTCAAGATGGAAGGATGCAAATCACTAAAATGATTATACCACGTCGTCAGGGGTATATTCAATACATGGTAACTAAGTGGAAATTGCAACTACTGTTGATGATGAGTTATATAATCTAATGAATACATCTCTTGGTATCGAATCTATCGATAATCCCGTAAGCTAATGCACTCAACGTGTTGTCAAATTATAATTTTAATCCTGCGGATTCGTGAAATTAATTTGCGATTCTCGATAGTCACGATACCACTCGTATTATATATTATAACAGGGTTAAGACACTTCTCTAAATAAATTAATCAATTAAAGAAGACATAATAATCTTCGACCAAAGAAGTAGTATCATTTGGAAGTGGTTCGTTAAAAATATGAAAAAAATATCGAGATCACCCGTTATAAAATCCAATTAAAATAGTGTAAAAACAGAATACAAATTTCGTATTAAGCATCTAGCCATGTTTTCAGTTGAAAATAATTTGGCTTAAAACTTTCCGTAAATTAATGCAAAACAAAATATTCCTCTTTTTTTAATTTCAGTAAAATTATTTAATTGAAAACGCAAACGCAAACTCTTGGATACTCTACAGCGAAAAATCTCAGTATTTAGTTTTTTTTTTAGGAGACAATTAGTTAAAAAGTAAGGAAAGAAGATTATACAGGATGGATCAGAATTCGAAAACAAAATCATAGGATGGATTTTTTTCATCAGAAAATTAAAAATAAGATTGGCAACCAATGTTCTGAAAATGAATTAAAGTAATGACTTATATAAAGATCCAGAAGAAACACTTTTTTATTCGAGCCAAAGAAAAATAAATATATACGAAATAAATAAAGCAGACAGAATTTTTAATGATTCTGTAGCATTCTATCGCAAATAGTTTTTATAAAATCGACTGCACATATTTGTTAATTTTCATAATTACGGTTTTTTTATCATTTAATATCATTCGTTTTATTACATGCATGCCTATTTTTAAAACCATGTATAACTTTTTCTTATTATTCAATATTCTGATCAACTGCATCCACTGCCCCATGTTTACATTATAGTGTTCAATGGCAGTTAGTTTTTGAGCCGAGATTTTGGAAGCAACAGAAGTTTGGTAACGCTTTTTTTCAACAAATCCTCCTTCCAACTTAGTAACTAGGAGGTAGACATCCCGTTTGTCCTTGAACTTCATTAGTAAAATATATCATTTTCTAACAAAGCATGTCTGGAATATATTTAGATGGACTTCTGTTAGATCTCTGGGAACGCCCTTGTGTGGTGCTTTTTGGGTTACACAGAATAACCTTTTAAATAGTAAAATATTGTAGTTCATTAAAAGTTGTAATTTAAATAATATAAAGGTTAAGACGTATTGTTATTTTTTCATGCGGTAACGTGATATCGCAAGGTAACAACCAACAGTTCAAGTTCGACGTTGTGTCGGGTCAATTAATGTTTATTATTGGATTTAGATAAATAGGTTGTTGTCTCTTCGAGACGGGTTCATTACAAATAATGGTTTATTACGTTCAATTAAGAGTACGGAATTCATGTCGCTAATGTTACAGGGCTGGCATGAGAACTCAAAAGATATGTTAATTATATTAAAGTAAAACATTAACCAGTGAATAAATAATTAGTTGTTGACAGTGTCTATCTTCCCGATACCCAGAGGAAACCTTTGAAATATATTATATAGCAACCCCCTATTTACTATTAGATCTGTTTGATCTAATTGTTCCAGTGATATAAATATCCTTGCTTAGAAGAAATTCAGCTTATCGCATTTGTAACAAAGTTACTCGTTTCCGTAATAATTAAAATATATAAATTAAATCGCGTACGGTGATAACAGGCTGAATTGGTCTGCCCACATTAATTAGACAAAGAAAAAACTTTCAAGTTCTATATTTATTCTTCGGCAATTGAAAAAAATATTAATTGTAATACCCTTAAAACAACGTACTTTTCTCTTTTTCACTCCAACGTCAGTTATGGTGTGTCACTTTGGGGAAACTCTTCCCAAGCTGTTTCGATTGCAAAAAAAGCAACTAGAGACTAGCAAACACTGGTTTTCGGGAACATTGCCAACAAAAATTAATAAATTATACCAATATCTACTTGATTTTTACATTATACACTTGTTGAAATTCACATGAGACAGTCAACTTTGCTGAAACAATCCGATGTTCATAACTACAAGACACATAAGCCGATTATATCAGAAATAATCGTTTTAGTTTATGTCTGTCCGTATCTAATTCGTTAAATTATAATTTATTCAATATCTTACTACAAGACTTTAAAAATTTGAGTACTAATGTTTTCAAAAAAACTTTAAAGAGATTTCTACCGAGGCATTGCTTTTACTCTGTTAATGAATATGTAGCTCATTTTCGGTCTATAAAGAATCTCACCATATGACAATATTTTTATTCCATAATTTTAATTAAATAACTTTTATTTTATTTCAATTTATTTCGATGATTTGTCAAATGTATGTGTAAATTTATTTAGTGTTTATGTTTATGTTATACTTGCTACAAACATATTATGTATGTAAAACGCACGAAAGAAATTAGAAAACAAACTAACGACAGGTGTATAAAGGGAGAGAAACTGTACATAAACGATCAAGTTTATACTGTTGAAGACATTAATCTTTAAGAAAAAGAAGCAGAGAGGAAAAACGACTTCCACAGCAGAAAAAAGTTGACAACACCGCATCATCATCTGTATCTGGAGAAAACTCTGGAAATAACTGCTCAAAAATCGGAGAAGAACATAAGAACGAAGTTACTACAAGATCAAGAAAACAACCCGATCAAAAAAATCACAAGAAAGTATAAAACAAAAAAAAAATCGTGTTATTTTGCAGGCTTAATATTGTATTTTTTCTATAATCTATATTTATATTCGCTTATTCCTTGTTATAATTTTATTAGTATCTCAAAAATGGAGCAATTTATAAGAGACATAAACTATACTCCGGTAACAACGACCGAATGAACAATATTATAGATATTAATTAACATTTAAATAAATTTAATAAAACTTATTTTAAATTACTACATCAAAACATACAAAGTCTTAACAAAAATTTTAGCGAATTTCAAGTACACTTAAAACAAATGGCAATAAACTTTGACGTACTTGTATTTACTGAAAGTTTTGTAATTCAAGACATAAACTGCCATAAGTTAGCTAATTATAATGTGGTCTATAATGAAGGGGACTTTAATAAAAACGATGGAGTGGTAGCATACATTAGAAACGAACTACAATACGATTCTAAAATAATAAGTATAGCATATTGTAAAGCAAATGAATTAAAAATAAAAATAGCGAAAAATAAATATGTACTAATTAAGTGTGTTTATAGATCTCCTGCTGGGGATAAAGAATAATTTTTAATGTCACTGCGATCTTATCTAGAACAAACAAAAAATCAACTAGTCGAAAGTCACTTTTTAGTAGGAGACATAAACTTAGATATTTTAAAAGAAACAAATGATTCAATTAGTGACTTCTTAGATATAATGGGAGAATACAATTTCGTTTCACTAATAAATGCAGTCACAAATGTACAGGGTGATTCCACTAGCTGCATTGACCATATTTTCGTTAAATCTAAACATGAAAAGCTGTCAACCTGCTTATCTCTAACCTACAACTCAACAATTAATAACCATAAAACTATCATCGGGGGCTTAGATACGAATAATAATGTAAATAATAACAGAAAAAATTATGACAAATTCAAATATTTTATAAATTACGAGAACTTAAAATCTAACCTTTTAAATTTCCCGTGGAATTCATATTATTCTTCTGAAGATCCCTTATTCTTGTCCACATACTTAAAAAATACTTTTACTGAATTAATAAACAAAAACACGACTAAGAAAAAAATTAAAAGATATCTAAATTCTCGGTCAAATTGGATTACTATAGCTATAATTAACTCCACAAGAACAATAATTGAATTATATAAAAGACACAAAGCGGATCCAAATAATATAAACAAAAAAACGAATATACAAAATTTAGGAATAGACTAAATAAAGTGATCACAGAGGCAAAATCAAAATTTGTCCAGAAAGAAATTGAAAAGAATACAGAGAATACTAAAGGCTTGTGGAGACTCGTACAAAATTTAACTAAAAAAGACAAGGAACAAATAATAACAGAAATATTAACAGACGACGGGGAAATTTTAACTGATTCATTTGATATTGCTAACCATTTTAATAACTACTTTGCATCTGTAGGACAAACATACATAAATGAAGTTTTAGATATAATTAAACATCTAATTGGGAAATCTCCAGGAGAAGATAAAATGCAAAACGAGACTGTTAAACTAATATCGGCAGAATTAGCTCCGTTAATTGTTTACCTAATAAATTGTATTTATGAAAAAGGTATAGTTCCACCAGATTTTAAAAAAGCGATCGTAGTTCCTATTTACAAAAAAGGTAACAAAACAGATATGATTAACTATAGACCCATCTCCTTAATAACCACTTTTTCTAAAATATTTGAAAAGACCTTAAAAAACAGATTAACGCTTTTCTTGGAGAAAAACTCTGTTATTTCCGCTTTACAATTTGGTTTCAAAAATGGAGTAGCTACTAATGACGCAACCGCTCAGATAATTGGAGAATTGTACAACCGTATCGATAATAAAAAACCCTCCTTATGCGTTTTTCTTGACCTTGCCAAGGCTTTTGATATTGTTGACCACCTTCAACTGATCGAGGCCTTGGAGAGGGCAGGCATACGTGGAGTTGCACTGAGTATTTTTAAAAATTACTTACAAGACCGGAAACAATCTGTAAAAGTTGGAGAAGCTCTAAGCTATGAAAATCGAATTAATTACGGGGTACCACAAGGAACTGTCTTAGGACCTTTACTCTTTTCAATCTATATCAATGGTTTATTTACACAAAACTTCGCTGGAAAAATTTATAGCTTTGCTGATGACACGTGGGATAATCTAAAACGTGAAGTTGAGGAGGACTTAAAGAAAATAATAAATTGGTTTGATCACCATCTCCTAACTATCAATTATAAAAAAAACATTTTTCATCCTATTTGTAAGCTATGAGAATAACCTACCATCATACAATTCGATAAACATTTCTACTCCTGAAAAAAATATAGAAATTAAACATTCTAACAACATCAGATATTTAGGCATAACAGTCGACTCTCACTTGAGATGGGATTACCACATTAAACAAGTTACAATAACCCTTAGAATTATGTTATATAAATTTAGATATTTAAGCAAGTTACTCACTAGGAATCAATTGAAAACATTATATCATGCATTAGTGGAATCACGCCTTCAGTATTGTATTGTAAGTTGGGGTGCATGTTCATCCACTCACTTGCGTAGGTTAGACATACTGCAAAAAAGATTTTTGAAAATTATTCTTAATAAACCATTAATATATTCGCCGGATTCACTTTTTTATGAAAGTCATGTGCTGGACATTCGGCAACTTTATTATTTTAATGTTATGCTATACTCCTACAAAAATAAATCAATTCTTCAAAACATTACTCACAATTATAATACACGTCAGAAACAAAAAAATTACGTAACAACCAATAGAACAAACAAAACAATTGGAACAAAATGCTATACTTACCTTTGTGCTAAATTCTTTAACGATTTACGTGAATGTTACAAAACCTATTTTTTAGTTATAAATAGTTTTAACACGTTTAAACAATATTTCAAAAATAAGTCATACTTAATTCAATTAAACCTGCGCACCATTCATGAACTTATTGAGTCACCCTAAAAGTAGATAAATATATATGTATTTAAACACAAACATAAAAAATAACTCCACAATATTTCTGTAAAATTTTTAATACACTAAAGTTTATATTAAATATCCCTTGCACAACCTTACGGTTTCTTAGGGATTTTCTGTTGTATTGCAAATATGTAACGATTAAGTTATCAAAATTGGATACAGTATATTTTAGTTAGGTCATTTGTTGTAATTATATATATATATATATATAAAAATAAATCTGTTAAGTTTGACTAATAAAACATTTATTATTATTATTATTATTATTATTATTATTATTATTATGTAAGGTAGTTAAATAAATCCTATTCTATTCTATAATCACTTTTAAACTATTCAGATGTCATCCCCACCAGAAATTTCTGATAGCTTAGTCCTTAAACGGTATATCAAACATAATTTCACAATTCAATAAAAGCAAATTTGTCGCCACATCAGACGTCTCTGGTATAGGAGTATATCGGTGTTTCATATCATGCTTATTATAATGCACTATCCTCTAGCTGTTACCGGTTGTCCCCTAAAGCTCGCTACACCCCAACAGATAGACAACTTCGACTTTTTCGTCGACGTTTGTTTAGAAATATAAAAATAAGAAATAAAAATATAACATGATAATAATCAGTAAGTGATACTTTGCATGCTTTTAGAAAATTAAGATATTTTAACATACTGACATTCGAAACGCTAATTCGGTTGTTTTTATGTTAATTATTTTGTTAATTAATGATCGACCTACTTTGAGACTATTGTATTCTCTTTTCCTGGAATAAGTATTATTTTATAAATGAAATTCTTACTATTTGTGTAAGCTAATTAGAGCCTTTGGCAATCTGAAAATTTTCTAGAGCATGATATAGAATGGGTTACATTTACAGGTCGGAATTTTAACATAATGGCATATAAAACTCATTAAAAGAAGAGCATATTTACTAATAATTATTTCCGTTACTGCTAATAACAAGCGTATTTCAAAATAATGCCTTTATACTTTAAAATATTTAAATTCCCGCCCTCCTCAATATCCAATCACGGAAAAGCGCGGTAGTGTCACGTTGCCGAGTCTAATTATTCAAGTTACGTTCATTTGACTCCTCTTTTCGTTTGGTAAACGTCTTTAGTCTTATTTGTGTGAAGTTCTGTGTTAAAATTATTTTTTTCATTTGCTAAAGTGTTAAAGTTATTTAAACTGAATGTAGAATTTTATAAAGCAGATAATACTAATCTTCCACGAATTATGGAGATAATGCAATAAGTTATATGCAGTTAAAGCGAGAACATGATGTCTGCATTGTGAGAGCAAAAATAACACCAGAACATAAAGTTCACAAGATGGCATATACTGTGGAGGTAATTATTTATGCAAATGTATCTTCTTGTGTCTTCGAAAGTTCATCATCTGATGTGCTCTTTGTCATACTGATTACAACGGAAGAAGTACTAATTGGGGAACTAAATGTTGAAGAAGATGAAGAGGCATAGGTTTACTGAAATCAAGTTTTAAAATATTAAGAGGAATAAATTTTAGTAGTAAGATAAAAAATATGCAATATAGACGTACCTAATCAATAAATATAAGACTCACAAATAAATTTTCAAATAATAAAAGTTCTTTCACAAAGTTCGCTAATAAACCAGAACTCAGCTATAACCAATTACCAGATTGAATTGGGTATAAATAAGTTAGGTTACGTTAACTGTCACGTCTGTCAATGTTATTGTTAGTTATGTTGTAGAAAGATAATAAAGATGTTCAAATAATTTTTTTAACGAATAATATATATGGTGTTATAGTTGAAATTTGGAAAATGACTTTTGCAAATAAATGTAAAACTTATAATTCATTTAAAATTTATAAAAAAATTTTTCATAAATATTCTACTCAGGACTCAGGAAAAACTATTATTTTATAATTTTTGTTCTGGTTTTCCATCATTTTAAAATGTTTGTATGTAATTGGTTAATTATTAAACTGCTATTAAGAATTTTGCAAAAAGAGCGAAAACGTGTAATCAAAAGATTAAAGCAGGAATATTGTACATCTTTTAGTATAATTGTTTTAAAACTAATCGTTTTAAGATATTTCAATAAATACCTCCTGAACCCACAACCTGGTCATAGCACCAGTGTAAACAACACCAAACAGTGTAAAGTTTCAATTTTCCTTTTCACGGCTCCATAATAACTTACCCCCCCCCCATATAATAGGCTTTTAACACTAGTAGTCACGACACCAATCTATCCAATAGCCCCTAGACCTTTTTATCCCTTATCATGTAATGCTGATTTTATATTTTCTGTATCTGGCCTTTTTCTCCATAGCTTCGATGGTCCTTTTAGGGAGTTAAAATGCAACTTTTTCCAACGATACAAATCGCTACAACCGGAACAAACAAACAAACAATCAAAAAATTAGGTCCATTGTCATAATCTTTGAGGTGATATCTTGAATTTATTTATTTTGATAAGAAAATCTCCAACCCCAAAACTCCCACATAGCAATTTTGAACAGAATCGTTAAATAATCATAAATATCATCCGCTATCTTGGAGTCACTATCTTTATTTTATTAACATTGACAAAAAATTCATAATCTCCGATCTTAAAAACCCTACATACCAATTTTGAATAGAATCGGTCAATAATCATAAATATAGTCTGCCGTATTGGAGTTTCTATCTTGAATAGATTAAGTTTGATAAAAATCATAATCTATGACACCAAATAACCCTACATACTAATTTCTGATGGAATCAGTCCATAATCATGAATCTCGTCCGCCATCTTGTAGTCTACATCCTGTATTTAAAATTTAAAATTTATTTCCTGGACATCTAGACAGCATAACGAACATATTTTTAAAATTTTCAACATTTTTCAACAATACAAAGAGCTGTAACTGTAACAAACAATAGTAATACTAGTAATAATAGTAATAATAGTAATAATAGTAATAGTAGTAGTAGTAGTAGTAGTTGTTTATTGTCATTTTTTATACAATATAAGTACATGGTGACATAAGTATTACAAAGAAACGCAGGTTTAAAAATATTCTACATTATAAAATCAACAAGAAATATAAAACATACAAAGTAAAATAGGATTACAATAAAATACACAATAGAAAGAAAAAATAAAAATATATAAACATTATAATATCAATTACAGTAGTTACTGAACTCAGAAATGGTATAAAAACATTGATTCAATAAGAAATCTTTAGAAAATTTCCTGAATCTTACAACTGTCATATTAGACAAATTTACTTGAAAGTGAAACTTTAAAATTTTGTTGTATAGATTCAAGTCAAGCCTATTATTTTTAGTAATGTTAATGCGTGACAGTAAAGGTATAAGATTCTCAGCATTACGTGTGTTATGCTTATGAATGTCCAGATGAGCAACATGCGCATTACGTGATTTATGGATTTCAACTAGATTTTCTAGGACATACACACAAGGTAATGGGAGAATTTTATACTTTTTAAAAAGCGGCCGACATGGCGCATCAGGCTCCGCTCCATCCAATGCACGGACAGCATCTTTTTGCAAGTAAAAAACTTTATAAGCCCTTGAGGCTCTACCCCAGATCAAAATGCCATATAGAAGATGGCTGTGAACTATAGAGAAGTAAACTGATTTCAAAACGAATGAATCGAGTAATGGTTTTAATTGCCTTAATGCGAATATCTGCGAAGAGATTTTAGCACAGACACTGTCTATTTGTGGAGACCAACTTAAAGCAGTGTCTAGGGACATACCTAGTAATGTCACTGTTTCTGATTTGGCGGTTTTATTTGAACTGAATGTGATAGTTTGCGTCTTAGATTCATTTAATTTTAATTCGTTAGTTGAGAACCAGTTTTTAACTACTGCCAGATCTTCAGTTGTAGAATTTTTATACTTTTTAGATAATATTGTAGTATCATCAGCAAATATAACAGGGAGATCGTTATTAATGACACTGGGTAAGTCATTGATATAGATCAAGAACAATACCGGGCCCAGTACGGATCCTTGCGGAACTCCTCTTGTGACCGGTACAAGTTCAGATTCTACGCCATTGTAACTGACATACTGCTTTCTATTTCTCAAATAGGATGCAAGCAAACTCAACTCTTTGCCCCGAAACCCGTAAAATTCTAGTTTTTCCATTAACAAATTAATGTTAACGCAGTCAAAAGCCTTAGTGAGGTCACAGAGCGTTGCAGTAACTTCTATGCCCTCATCAAGGCCATCAACTACGCCATTTATTACCTTTAACAAAGCTGCAGTGGTGGATTTGTGTTTTTGGAAGCCAAATTGGTGAGGCGAAATAATCTTGTTTTTATCTAGGTAAGAGATTAGTTTTCCTTTTAAAATGATTTCTAGAATTTTCCCTATAATTGGAACAATAGCGATTGGTCTAAAGTTGTTCGAGTCATTAATATCGCCTTTCTTGTGAATCGGTAGAATTTTGCTTATTTTTAGATTATTTGGCCAGCACCCTTCATTTAAACATTTGTTAAATAAAAGGTTCAGAGGCTCGAGAAGGAAACAAAGCGTTGATTTTAACATAGGTGCACTCATACCATAATAGTCTAAACAAGTTGAATTTTTTAGATGAAGTATAGCTTCTTTTATATCTGGCTCAATGATAGGGGCCATGAAGAACGAATTCACCTGTCTACGACTGTTAGACATTAAGACACCTGTAGTTGAAGCAATATCTATTGATCTAATTATGTTATCCGCTACAGACGCAAAGTAGGAATTGAAAGATTGTGAACTGATATCCGTTTTTTTAGTAGAATAAGATTTCCTTTTGATTTCATTATTTACTAAGCTCCAAACAGTTTTATTTTTGTTATCAGCTGTAGCTATGCGGATAGAATAGGCATTACGTTTTTCCAGTCTAATAGCAGATTTATAACTTTTACGCGCATTTCGGTAGATAACCCAATCATCGAACGAATTTGTTTCTTTGAATTTATCTTTTAATTTAAAAACTTGTTTACGTTGGTTTCTTAATGTTTTACCAAACCACTCAGTCTTTCTACGACCTAAACGACATTTAGTTAGAGGAAAACTGATGTCCACCACTGAGTTCAGCGTATTTAGGATGTGTGCTGAAACCTCCTCGCAGTGTAAGCTTACAAGGTCCTGTTCAGGCCAAGTAATATCACTTAATTTGTTTGAAAAAAAGCTCAGACTTTGTTTGTTAACTAATCTTTTTTCGATGTATGAAGAATCGCAGAACTTAATATTATAGTCAATAAACATATACACACCAGCATGGTCAGCAATATCCGGATCAAATACACCAGCATGAGTAACTTCATCAGATAAATTTGATAGGATATTGTCCAAACAGGAGCTAAGGGTGGGAGTGATTCTGGTGGGGCTGTGAATAAAATGCTTTAATCCGTACATTGTAAGAATATTGCGGATGTCGTGTATATGATCGAAATTTTCATTTAAGTTATAATTTATGTCGCCTATAATCGAAATAAATCTAAACCTACCTGACAGATAGTGAAGCAAAAGTGTAAGTTTCTCTATGAAAATTAAGGTATCACCAGAGCTAGACGATCTGTAGGTATTTATAAGTACCATATTTTTATTTACGAATTCAACACCACAAAATTCTGCATGTCGAGCTAGGCAGAAGGTGGAGCAGTCAATACTTTTTAAATTTACTTTTTGATTACTAAAGATCGCTACACCTCCATGCCGATTCTCGGTGCGGCAGAAAGATGCAATTAGGTTATAGTTTTTCAAATTAACGATTTGCAAATTTTGAGAGGTAAGCCAATGCTCAGAAATGCAAACAATATCAAAAAAGTAATCATCAAATAGTAGGTTTAGGTCAATAATTTTGTTAGTCAAACTCTGCACATTGATATGAAAAATTGAGAACATGTTTTTTTGAGATAAATAGTTATTTAATAAGTTTACCGACACTACACTGCTATCCTGAAGGCTTTGTGTGCTTTTTTGATGGAAAAAAGCGATTTAGAATGACATCAGAGGGCCAGACATCGGGATTCATTATAGCAACTGATTCACCAGCCGGTAATGAGATTTTAAATGAGGCATACTTTCCAGGAAAACGTGCATTTAGCTTCTCAACTCTGACAGTTGGAGCAAAACCAGCCAAGTATCTTTGTAGTTCTTCATGTTTGGTGTTGGTATCAAAATTTGTAGCGTGATAATCAAAAGTTCTATCCATGGAACTATGAATCCTATTTGCCGCCTTCAGAGTACACTCACTCGAGGCTTTCGTTCCAACTAATAAACTGCTAGTTTTTTTGACATGCTGATTATTTGAGTGATCAGCAGGGCGATGAAGTGCTAGTGGTATGGTTTTTGCTGTGTCCTTTAAGGTTTGTGATTTCATTATGTCATTGTTTATGTTAATGATGGAGTTACATTTCCCTTCAGCATCCCTAAAGTGGGCTTGAGCAGCAGCAGAGTAAGTTTTGTTGTTTGAGGTGGGGGAGATTCGTGAATCGCTATTTTGATCGTCTTTGTTAGCAGAATCAGATTTTTCCAGATCTTGATTTAAAGTGCGTAAGGCTTTATTATCAGGCATTAGCTTTTTCAAGAGTTCTATCTGCTCAGTTAATGCCTTTATAGCGATTTCCTGATTTTCTATAATTTTCTGCTTGTCAATTATAATTCTTTCCAGGTAGCCAACCTTCAAGGAGACATCACTAGCCTGCGAAACCGATGAAACTGATGCAGCCGATGAAACTGATGTAGCCGATGAGGGGGTATCTGATAGTAGCAAATTTTTAGAAGCTGTAACGACAGTGGAATTTTTAGTGGCCGTGGCAACAATGGAGTTTTTTGGAGCTGTGACGGCAGAGGAATCCTTACAACAGATGACCCCATCTTTCCTATTTACATCAATTTTTAATATTTCCAGACAACTTTTGTGTGATAGTTTATTGCAACGAATGCATCTAATTCCCGTTTTAACGGTACTATTGCACCTTTTGCAAGAATTGTCATCAGCAACATCACTTCCGCCCATTTCTATACAAATTTTCAAATTGTCAATCAAAGTTTTATGATGTTACAACGGATTTTCAGTAGCATTGAGTGCAGTTTGCCGACACCTTTTCTATCGATAAATTGGTAGTTGGCAAAAAAACTTACAAACAAAGCAATTCTTGATAAATTTTAGCAATCGATTTGGTCAGATTTACGTATTACTTGGATTATTTAATTAGTTTACTCACTTCCAGTAGTATCCCTGTAGGTACAGATCTGCAGATCACTAATACAGTATAAGCACAAATTTTTAAAATTTAAGAGTATCTGTTTCAGCTGAAATATCTACTTTAAAAGGATAGCTCACAGAGATACATGTGCATAGGAAGGCACCAACTGCACAATAATGAATAATAGTAATAATAGTAATAATAGTAATAATAGTAATAATAGTAATAATAGTAATAATAGTAATAATAGTAATAATAGTAATAATAGTAATAATAGTAATAATAGTAATAATAGTAATAATAGTAATAATAGTAATAATAGTAATAATAGTAATAATAGTAATAATAGTAATAATAGTAATAATTGCGGCTAACTGCTTTATAGCGGATGTGCCAAATACTACTAAAGGCGTTTTATATTTCGACGATTTCACCATCTACGGACGTAATGAGGTTTTGCTTCAAGAAGAGATCAATAGACTAGTGGAGATCGCTGACTCATGAGGCTTTAACTTCTCTCTCTCAAAATCCCACATTATACACTTTTGTAGATTAAGGTCGTATCATCCAGAACCCAGATTGTACCTTAAAAATCAAGAACTTATTAATACAGATCACACAAAAGTATTAGGTTTAATTTTTGACAAAAAACTATATTGGCGTAATCATATCGAACATTTGGCAATTAAATGCAAGAAAGTGTTGAATGTCTTAAAATGCATGTCAAATATAAATTGGGGCTCGGATAGAGAGATCCTACTAAAAATATACCAAACTCTCATCCAAACGAAAATTGAATATGGTAGTATCGTCTATGGATCTGCTAGACCCTCACATCTAAAGCACCTTGATCGAATCCAGAATGCAGCAGTACGTCTTGCGACAGGAGCTTTTAGAACAAGCCCTATTGAATCAATTCTGGCGGAATCATCAACCATGCCACTCAAATTCAGAAGAGAGATTAGTACTATGACATATGGGTCAAAAGTGAAAGCGCTTCCCCAAAATTTAAATAGACACCTGTTCTCCGAAATAAATACCTACTCTGCGCGCCCCACTATATCTAGACCATCATATATACGTTTCATAGAAACTTCAGAAAAATACGAACTACCATCAGACCCTAATATTATCATCAACCAGCAGCACGTAGCGCCTTGGTTGCGGAAAACGCCAGTCATTAATACGTCGCTTAGTAAATGGAAGAAAGACCAAACAGCAATAACTATATACCGATCACTATTTCAAGAGCAGATGTATAAATATGACCAACATTTAGTAATCTACACGGATGGATCCAAAACTAACGAGGGTGTAGGGGCTGCGATAGTGGTGAATAATGAACCTCACTGTTGGACTTTGAGTTCCGAATGTAGCATTTTTACTGCGGAGCTTTACGCAATCTGGCAAGCTACCATATTTTTTATGTTAATTTGCACAGACTCTTTAAGTGCCACTATTTCCCTGGCCGATCGGCACTCATCTATTGAGTGGACAGTAAAAATATTGGAACTTGTAACACATTTGGACAAACTAGGCAAAAAGGTGACCATAATGTGGATACCGGGCCATGCAAATATCACTGGCAACGAAGTAGCTGACTCAGCAGCTAAAAATGCGACTAAGAGTACAACAGATGAAGGAATTCCAGTTCCTCTTAGAGACCAAAAGCGGGCAGTTAAAAATAGAATATACACAGCATGGCAAAGAGAGTGGGAACAGTTCAACGGCCAGTTAAGACTTATTAAACCATCAATACAAAAATGGCACTACCCGAAGAAACTAACTAGACGGGAACAAGTTGTTCTTTGTAGAATTACAATAGGTCACTCAAATCTTACTCACCTGAATCTTCTTTCTGGTACAAGACATCCGCGATGTGATGTATGCAGAGAAAGGCTAACCATTCCACATCTTCTAACCTGTCCAAAATATGCTTACGAAAGGCGCTCCCTAAATATCGCACCTGGAATTGAGAGAATGATATTAAATAACGAATATAATGCCAATAAAATTCTATCATACCTGAAAGCTACTAACCTTTTTCTGAAAATTTAATCAAGCAGCTAAAAGAGCTAATGACCACTGCAGTTGAAGCTCTTAAAAAAAAAAAAAAAAAAAAAAAAAAAAAAAAAAAAAAAAAAAAAAAAAAAAAAATAGTAATAATAGTAATAATAGTAACAATAGTAATAATAGTAATAATAGTAATAATAGTAATAATAGTAATAAAAGAAACCCTACTGTCGATGCAATGATTAGATTTGACCAACTACGAGCTAAAGCCCGACGATTAATTGTGGAATCAAAGAAAACTTCGTGGCAGACATATATAAGCACTATTACCTCGACCACAACCACAAAGGAAGTTTGGAAAAAAATTAGAAGCATCACAGGAAGAACGTTTAAACTTCCATTCCCACAACTTATTGTGAATAACAATGAAATAGTAGACCTCAAAGAAATAGCCAATGTGTTTGGAACAACGTTCCAACAAGTAAGCTCTATATCAAATGCACCAATTGGAAACAATGATTACCTCAACTTTGAAACAAACGTCCACTACGAATATAATATGCCCTTTAAATAGAAGAACTCCAACAAGCTCTAAAGAAATCAAAAACTTCAGCACCTGGAAATGACCAAGTCATTTATGAATTTATTAACTATCTACCAGAAAATTTAAAAATTCACCTGCTACATATTTATAATAAGATATATGAATGCCATAATTATCCACTCCAATGGAAAGAAGCTATTGTCATCCCGATTCCTAAAACAGACAAAAACTCTGAAAACCCTTTAAATTACAGACCAATATCTTTAACGTGCTGTCTTAGTAAAGTATTTGAAAAAATGATTAGTCTGAGACTAATGTGGCAACTTGAAAAATATGAATTCTTATGCGAATCTCAAATGGGTTTTCGCAAATACAGATCGACAGATGATCAATTAGTTCTGTTAGAAAATGCTATCCAAAATAGTTTTGCAAGAAGAAACCATTTGGTTGCAGTGTGCTTTGATATAGAAAAAGCGTTTGATCAGACATGGCGCCACGGTATCCTAAAAAGTCTACACAAATGGGGATTTAGAGGTCATCTTCCACACTTCATCAATAACTTCCTACAAGATCGAACCTTTAGAGTCAGAATCAACCAAATACTCTCTGATCTCTACAACCTTGAAAACGGTATACCTCAGGGGTCAACGCTAAGTGTCTTACTTTTTGCTATCGCGGTTAATGGTTTAACATTAGATCTAGAAAACGAGATTGGACGAAGCATTTACGTAGACGACCTAATCATATACTACGAATCACAGGATATTGAAGACATCGAAAATGTATTGCAGAGGACTATAGATAAGGTTTCCAAAAACGCGAAAGATTATGGTTTCACTTTATCAAAAACCAAAACCCATTCGATTCATTTCTGCCGACTAAGAACTCCACATAGAGATCCCATATTACGATTAGAAGGACAGCAGATTGAAATTAAGCCCTCAATCAAACACTTAGGTATTACCTTTGACAATAAGCTGTACTGGAAAGAGCACATAAACAACCTCGTATTAAAATGTAAAACATACTTAAACATTATGAAATCTATAGCAAGTATCAAGTGGGGGTGTGATTCGAATAGTCTGATTATGTTTTACAAATCATTTATATTATCCAGAATAGATTATGGAAGCGTCATATACTCCTCAGCCAGAAAATCTACTTTAAAAAGATTAGACACAATCCAAAGATCAGCCATTCAAATAGCACTTGGAACATACAGAACGAGTCCGTATCTCTCCATTTGTAGCGAAGCGTCCATACCACCTCTTCAGTACAATGACATTCTATTAGTAAACTATTGCAGTAAAATCCTTGCTCAAAGTAAACACCCCGTCTATAACATTATTTCCTCCACCGAATATGACGAAATTTTTAACCGACGGTCCACAATAACCAGACCAGTAAGAATAAGGTTTAGAGAGGTACTAGAAGAACTAAATGAAAACTACCCTCGATTTTTAGATCTCCTAGAACACGAAGTAGCTCCATGGACTCTAAAACAACCAACCGTTCACATAGAATGTTTGAAACATAATAAAACCGAAACACCAAGTGAAATAATTAAACAGGAATATCTGGCAATAATAAATAATTTTAAGGGAAAAAGCATAGTTTACACTGATGGATCTAAAAACTCAGACAGTTCAGCTAGTGCTATAGCCATTAACAACAAATCATTTTCATGGACTCTACCGGAAGCTGCAACAGTTTACACAACCGAGTTGTATGCAATTTGGCAAGCTTTAAAATACATTGAATTTAATACGTCACCGGTTAACATTATATCCTCTGATTCCCTCAGTTCACTCCAAAGTCTGTTAAACTTATTTAACAATGATCCCCTGGTGAAACAAATAATCGCTTCAATTCACTATCTTGAATCTATAGGGAAAAGTGTAATATTTATATGGGTTCCAAGCCATATAGGCATATTGGGTAATGAAACAGCTGATAAAGCCGCAAAACAAGCTTTAAACAAACGCAAAGAAGACATAACTATCAAATATGATGACTATAAACTATATATAAAACAGAAAATACTTACACAATGGCAGGAAAAATGGCATCAACAGAGATCCGCATTAAGTAGAGTTAAAAACTTCACATCCCCATGGTGCCCAAATATGAACCTGAAAAGAAGAGAACAAGTAGTGTTAACTAGAATGCGCATCGGACATACTCGACTTACCTCCTTCTATATGTTGCTTGGCAGAAACCAACCCCAATGTAATACCTGTCATGTTCCCCTAAAAATAGATCACGTGCTATTAGAATGTCCAATATTTGAACAATCGCGTCTCATATTACAAATACCTAACAACATAAAAAAATGTCTAGGAGAAAAAACATACACCGAAAAATGATTACAATTCTTAAGAATAAACAATATATATTATGAAATATAAAAGAAAATAGCATAACTTACCAGTCGGCTAATGATCCTAGCAATCGATGCCGAATAACCAAAAAAAAAAAATAGTAATGGTGTCACGGGGAATAATTTCCCAAAAATATTCCCATAGAAATATTAAAATTAAATACTTAAATCTCGCCTTGTGCAGTTCATTGGTTCATTAGTTCACTGAACGCGTTTGTTTAGCTAATGTAGAAACGTATTGGAACTGCACAAGGCTAATACCTGAATGAAGGAATAACAATATGATATATAAATACGAACAGGTATTGTTGAAGAAGGCAGTCAAGAAAGTCTTTGGACTTGACTTTTGACTGTCGGCCCTCTTCCGACAGTTTGAATAACCGACCCTAGTGACATGCCTCCTTAAAGTCTCCGTTAGTGTAGTGTTAAGTAATATGGTAAGAATATTTATTTTTATATATTAGTTAGGTATTTATTTGAGTGTTTGGTGGTTTATCTTATTGTTGTTATATATTTTATTGTTAATTATATATTTATTGCTCTACCATCTATTTAATATAACCTCCCCCTGTTTATCGTGACAATGGTAGTAGTAGTAGTTGTTTATTGTCATTTTTATACAATATAAGTACATTATGACATAAGTATTACAAAGAAACACAGATTTTAAAATAATCTACATTATAAAATCAGCGAGAAATATGAAACATACAAAGTAAAATAGAATTACAATAAAATACACAATAAAAAGAAAAATAAAATATATAAACACTATGATATCAATTACAGTAGTTACTGAACTCAGATATGGTATAAAAACATTGATTCAATAAGAATTCTTTAGAAAATTTCCTGAATTTTACAAATTTACTTGGAAGTGAAACTTTAAAAATTTGTTGTATAGATTCAAGTCAAGCCTATTATTTTTAGTAATGTTAATGCGTGACAGTAAGCGTACAAGTTTCTCAGCATTACGTGTATTATGCTTATGAATGTCCAGATGAGCAACATGTGCATTACGAGATTTATGGATTTCAACCAGATTTTCTATGACATACACACAATGTAATGGGAGAATTTTATACTTTTTAAATGCGGCCGCCTTGGCGCATCAGGCTCCGCTCCATCCAATGCACGGACAGCATCTTTTTGTAAATTAAAAACTTTATAAGCCCTTGAGGCTCTACCCCAGATCGAAATGCCATATAGAAGATGGCTGTGAATTATAGAGAAATAAACTGAAGAATGAATCGAGTAATGGTTTTAATTGCCTTAAGGCGAATATCTGCGAAGAGATTTTAGCACAGACACTGTCTATTTGTGGAGACCAATTTAAGACAGTGTCTAAGGACACACCTAGTAATGTCACTGTTTCTCATTTGGCGGTTTTATTTGAACTAAATGTGATAGTTTGCTCTTAGATTCATTTAATTTTAATTTGTTAGTTGAGAAGCAGTTTTTAACTGCTGGCAGATCATCAGTTGTAGAATTTTTATACTTTTTAGATAAAATTGTAGTATCATCAGCAAATAAAACAGGGAGATCGTCATTAATGACACTGGGTAAGTCATTGATATAGATCAAGAACAATACCGGGCCCAGTACGGATCCTTGCGGAACTCCTCTTTTGACCGATATAAGTTCAGATTCCACGCCATTGTAGCTGACGTACTACATTCTATTTCTCAAATAAGATGCAAGTAAACTCAACTCTTTGCCCCGAAACCCGTAAAATTCGAGTTTTTCCAATAACAAATTGATGTTAACGCAGTCAATAGCCTTGGTGAGGTCACAGAGCGTTACAGTAATTTCTATGCCCTCATTAAGGCCATTAACCACGCCATTTATTAACTTTAACGAAGCTGCAGTGGTGGATTTGTGTTTTTGGAAGCCAAATTGGTAAGACGAAATAATCTTGTTTTTATCTGGTAAGCGATTATTTTTCTCTTTAAAATGATTTCTAGAATTTTCCCTATAATTGGAACAATAGCGATTGGTCTAAAGTTTTTCGAGTCGTTAATGTCGCCTTTCTTGTGAATCGGTAGAATTTTACTAATTTTTAGATTATTTTTCCAACACCCTTCATTTAAACATTTGTTAAATAAAATATTCAAACAAAGCGTTGATTTTAACATAGGTGCACTCATACCATAATAGTCTAAATAAGTTGAATTTTTCAGATGAAGTATAGCTTATTTTATATCTGGCTTAATGATAGGGGCCATGAAGAACGAATTCATATGTCCACGACTATTAGACATTAAGGCACCTGTGGTTGAAACAATATCTATTGATTTAATTATATTATCCGCTACAGACGCAAAGTAGGAATTGAAGAATTGTGAACTGATATTCGATTTCATAGTAGAATAAGATTTTCTTTTGATTTCATTATTTACTAAGCTCCATACAGTTTTATTTTGTAACCAGTTTTTAATAGCATGAGACTACAGTTACAATTTGTTGGTAGTGAATAGCTAGCTCTAATTTATGACTCAGGATGGATAAGTGAGTTATAAAATGAATTTTTAATAATATTGCAAAGTGAATGAAATTGCCTGAGCGCCACTTGCCTATTATGTCTGTCTGAAGGATCCCGACAAGTAGATCCCCCACTAGATAAAATTGATTGTTTAGTTGTCAATAAACAAAGAGAAATATAATTTCCTGGAAAATAGTCAAAATAAAACAGATAGGAATAAGTTGCAAAGAGTTTAATAACAAAAATTAAATACGTTAAGCGTAAAAAAAAAACGAATAAAACATGAACCTGTGAGGGCCACCCTGGGCGTGACCGTAGTGGCGTGTGTGTCCCAGCAGCGAATGGCGGTAAACCATTGGAGTGTAGTGTAGTCTGCGAAGAAGGCGACTCGGCTTGATGTTCAGAGGCGATGGTACTTCAAGAACGCTTCCAGAGCGCTTTTCTATTCCAATGAATGAGCCAACGGCTCCCAAAAACGTTTCACATGAAAATAAGATTTAAAAGTTAGTTACCATAAATTCGTTTGGCCGATTACACTGTTCATATATCCTGAACACCATATCTGTGGCTACACGAACAATCACAACTTCACTGAGTTTATTAATACAAGTGTCTTAGGGACCACAACCGTACGCACACTTAACTCGAAATTGTCTCACACGTCTCGTTATTAAGTGAACAAAAATAAAGTTTATAAAAAATTAAGTGATTACAAATCAAAGTCAATCAATGATGCAAAACAATTTGGTTAAAGGAGTCGGCAGACATAAATGTATGCCCGGGTTCAAAATATTTTATAGTTATTATATAAACCAAATAACTATTCAAAGTCCAATTTTTATTTTGCCCAGAACAATTAACTAGCCACAAAATAATTTTTCTTTTTTCTCTAAAATGATTAAAAAAAGACATTAAAGCAACTTACAATGTCTTCTTTTTTTCTACCTGCGGTTACTTCGTTCCAGAGACATGCAAAAGTAACATTTGTTACAGACTTTTTCCCCATTGGAACAAAAGATTCGTTGAAAACTATTAACCTGGGAGTAAATATAACCTCTTTAAATGTTTCCATTATACCCTTTTGTAAATCTGCTGAATAATATATTGTATCGCTATCTGCTTAACTCTTTGATTTAGAAGCATCCTGTCTGTATTCTGCTCTGGAACTGTTAGCTTTGTCTATGTGTTTTTTATAATGACTGCACGTTTCACAGGAAGGTTCTAAAGTATCTTTTTTGTGAGGATCATGCAAATTAAAAAAATCACATTTCTCACACTCTTCGTGGCCGAGTTTGGTAAAAGAAATATTTAGGTCTTGGGTTACAATTTTTCTATAAAATTCATATGATATCTTAATGTCATTATGTGTTTGTTGAAAGTGGTCAAACATTTTTGTAATTTTAATGTCACTTGGCAAATTTAATTTATTTGGAGCGTGTTCCCTTCTGTAGTGAGAAACGCTTGGAGAAAATGACTTAATGTGTCCAATAATTATTTCTCTATCAATCTTCTTTCGGATATATTTACCCCTGCGATCTTCAGGGGAATTATTAATATTCCTTAATATTGCATCATTATTAGAAGTGTAAGCTAAAGTTCCCAGGAAAAAAATTGTACGTACTCTAACTCATATCCCCTCAACACCTTTTAAAAAGTAACACATTGTTACATTTCTCTTTTTCTTGCTTTCCGGAGTCGTCATTTCTTGGTCAGAACTTTTTGTTCTTCTTTTAGGTTCAAGGAATTCACAATGATTGAATACAAAAGTTTTTTGTTCCTTAAAATTGTATCTCCAATATTTTTTGTTAATCGATAACCTTATTTTGTTGTTAAAATTTTTCATACAGTTTTTTTTACAGTTGCAAGGAATTTTAACGTCATATTTCATTAGTTGTTTATTTTTTAAAAATAACGTCCTTTCCTGTTTTGAGGAAACAAATTTTTTCCGTTTTCTTTCTAAACCACTTTTTGTACAATCTTCGCTAACTTTAAATAAGTCTGTTTCAGAATTAGGGTTAGTATTTACATCCAAATGTGGTATTTGCCGCGGAGAAATAGGACTAGAAGACGTATTCAGTAAATTTTTATTGTTTTCTGTCGTTTCAACAAATTCAATAAATACATTTTCAGAAACGTTCAGATTTAAACCAATATTTTCATTCTGATAGTCAATGGTTTGAAGGAACGAGTCCGATAATAAAATATTTGGTAAACCTGAAGTATTATTTAATGATAATAAATCATCATTTAAAATTACAGGAATATCAGAAATTGAAAGAGTACCATCTTCTAGTAATAATTTTTGTTTTAGTAAAGTTATATCTATATCACTAGTAGTACTGCTGTAATATTTTGTGTTTGTTTCATTATTTAAATAAATATCAATTATTTTTTCAGTCCAGTCTTCCCTAACTAACTGGTCTAACTTCTTACCCAACACTTCTACCGTAGAAGCTTCCGCATTAGAAAATTGGTTTTGGATTACGTCTCCAACTAATTCGCCACCTAATTCTTTATTTTGTATAAATCGTCCTCCTGGGCTACGTACTGAATTACAGCCAAGTCTTTGAGACAAGTCTTCTTTAACTAAATTATTTTCATTCTCTGATTTTTCACCCGTACTATAACAGACAGGCCATGTTGTCTCTTTGCTATTCCCGCCATCAGTATATTTTTCTTTATTTTTAACCATTAAGGCCATTATTTTTTTACTCCTCGAAAATTTTTCCATACTAAAAATATATTAAGAATATTAATAAAATGAATAACATAATTTTATAGATAATAAAAGGAAAACATTAGTTTTATTCTTACCTTTATTTATACGCTTACGCACACAAAAACAAACAATTCCACCATTAATTACTTGCTCTGGTTTGGTGAAGACTGAAAAACAGGAGCTTCTCAAGTTACGACGAACGCCTCCGACAGTTGTCGATAAATTTTCTACACATTAAAGACGTATGTACATGCATTATGATTGTATTTTTGGCGGGAATATCATTTAATGCATTTTGCTAGACCTAAATGTAAATTTACAAATACGTTCTTCATGGCTAGTATCCCGTGAATTATTTGGTAACTTACGTGTTTTTTGCTAATTATTTTTGTAAATACGGTATTTATGCCTAGTTTTTTTTTCAGATCATAGTTAGCATTACAACAAGAATACAGAAAACATTAAGTATTTTACTAAAATAAGCAACTACATTGATGTAAACTATTAAGAAATGATAAATAATAAGTAATTTACTAAATGTAACAAAAATTATCATATTAAAGCCAGTTAGTTGCAGTATTTCTCAATTTAAGCAATGAAAACTTATGTACGCTATTTACTCGAAATCGTGTTTAGTGTATTTACGTTGTTCTTCCATTGGACTGCGACGACACTTCGGTCGTTGCGGGTCACTTTGGCGCCTTAGTCCAGGTTTCGGATTGCCTCGGGCGCCACCTTCCGTTTAGAGTGTGAAGGCAACTGCACGGGCAGCGTCAGTGGAGAAAGAAATACTCCAGGGGTCGTTATGGTATCGACCAAAATCACTGGCGGCCAGAAGGGCGGTCTTTACTTGCCCTACTTGGTTGAGTAACCTGGGTATTAGCTGCTAGGATGTTAAAACAGAAACAAATAATAATAAATAAAACTTTTATTTATTACCCATAATATCCGGCGGAGAATAGGTGTGTAACGGACGATTGGCTTGGCGGCGTGGTGTAGTCGGACTGACGGTTCTAGACTCCGGTACAACTTGAACTTGGCTTCAGCTTGACCTATCTCTAAAGGTCGACGGACTGCACTGCTGTTCCAATTGGGACGGCCACAGCAAGTCTGGTTTCTCGCTGCCTCTGCAGCTGCCGACAACGGTTTGAATTGCCCTACTCGATACGAACTTCGGCATCTAAGAAGCAGAGACGAGAGTGTCTCCATCTGCCTGGCGACGGTTCAACTGGTACGACTGGTCTTTTATTCACAATTTTAATTTAATTTTACTCCAGTGCCGTACGCGATTTCATTTATATATTTTAAATAATACGGAAAAAAGTAACTTTGTTACAGGTCGGCAGAATAGGCATTACGTTTTTCCAGTCTAATAGCAGATTTATAATTTTTACGCGCATTTCTGTAGATAACCCAATCATCAAACGAATTTATTTCTTTGAATTTATCTTGAAATTTAAAAACTTGTTTATGTTGGTTTTTTAATATTTTACGGAACCACTCAGTCTTTCTACGACCTAAACGACATTTTGTTAGAGGAAAACTGATGTCCACCACTGAGTTCAGTGTATTTAGGATTTGTGCTGAAACCTCCTCGCAGTGTAAGCTTACGACTTCCTGTTCAGGCCAAGTAATATCACTTAATTTGTTTGAAAAAATGCTCAGGCTTTGTTTGTTAACTAATCTTTTTTCGATGTATGAAGAATCGCAAAACTTAATTTATACTATAAACATATACACACCAGCATGGTCAGCAATATCCGGATCAAATACACCAGTATGAGTAACTTCATCAGATAAATTTGATAAGATATTGTCCAAACAGGAGCTAAGGGTGGGAGTGATTCTGGTGGGGCTGTGTCATTTTTTGTCGTGATTTTCAAAATGTATTACGGAAGTACTCTATACGCGTCGACTTGCAGATCGACTTTAAAACCTTTAGATTATATTCAAAGATCTGCTCTGCAAATTGCTTTATAGGCATTTTGAACTAGTCCTAACATGTCTCTTTGTTGTGAAGTATAAATCTTTCCACTACGATATAGAAGAGAGCAACTGATGTCAAATTATTGCGTCAAATGCAAGCGCTACCTAAACATCCAATAAGTGAAATATTGAATAATCAAGACAATGACATATTTGAACGACGGTCTTCTATTACCAGACCTGTTAGAATACGATTTCTTGAACTGCAAGAAAAGTTAACTCAAACTAATCCAAATCTCTACTTTTTCAAGAATACGAAACGTCCCCATGGATTCTATGACACCCAATAATCCATTACAACTGTCTGAAATATAATAAAAATAATTATCCAGTTGATATAATCAAGCAAGAATTCCTTAACATCATCAATTACCAAAATCAGGGAGCACAAATTATTTACACAGATGGCTTCAACAGGGACGACAGCTCTGGAAGTGCCTTTTATACAAATAGTACAGCCTCCTATTGCACTATACCAGCAATAGCTTCTGTATATACAGCCAAAAATTATATGCAATCTGACTGTCACTGAAACTCATAGACGTAGAAAACCTTGATTTATCTACAATTTTTACTGATTCACTTAGCTACCTTCAAGCTATGGAACATTGTTTTACGGATAATCTTCTAGTTAAACAAATTCAAGCAAGTCTATTCGAGAGTGGTGTTTGTTTGGTTACCAAGCTATATTGGCATTACCGGTAACGAATTTGCTGATCAGATCAAGCTGCAAAGGACGCACTAGATCAACAACCAGAAGAGATACCAGTAAGGGCAGATGAGCATAAATTATATTTAAAAAAGGAAATACTTACCCACTAGCAAATGGAATGGAACCAACAACAATCCAAACTACATCGTGTAAACAACTTCATTATACCATACTAAACAGCCCTAAAACTTAACAGAGAATAACAGTTAGCAAGATTAAGAATAGGACATACTCACCTTACATCATCATACATGTTATTAGGACAAAACCCTCCAAGGTGTGAAAATAGTATTTAGTTTTTAAAACACGCAGATATATATAAAAATATATACAACAAATATGAAACAATTATAAAAAAAAAATATTATAAGTCAGCAAATGTTATAAATTATGAAATGTTCTGCTGATCACACAAACTACCTTTCTATATCAACATATTTGAAAGGCAAATAACCTAAGTAGATGAAGCCTTACAAACAAAAAAAAATAGTAATAATAATAATAATAGTGGGGCACGAACAAACTGGACAACAGAGACGGAACTATTAAAAATGTCATTGATGAAATGAAACTTATTCTCCTGAATAATGGCGACGGCACTTACGTAAGCCTTAGATCCAACTCATTATCAGTTATCGATCTAGTCTTATGCTCACCAGTTCTCTCGCCATCATTACAATGGAATAGTTTAGGAGTTTAGACCATTTCCCAGTTTCGATTCAATTTGCCGGTCGATTAACTAATCGAACATTGCCCAGACGATGGAGACTGATAAAAACTGGGATATATATAGACAACAATAAGAAAGCTTACAGCTGTCAGATACTGATGTCAATGAAGCCACAGAACTAATCAGTAAAGAGATCTTAGCAGCAGCGGAAATAGCGGTACCACGATCTAGTGGCCGTAAAGATACCAAATCAACTCCCTGGTGGAATGAGATAGTTGCCAATCATGTGGCAAAGAAAAATCACACTCCGACTACACTGGAAAAGACTTTTGTGTTCAAAAGAGCGTACCATACGCGACACTAAAAGAGCAACATGGGAAACATATGTCTCCACTATCACATATAGAACTCGGGCATCGGTAAATATGGACAAAAATTCGCGCTATCCTAGGAAAGAGATTCACGTTCACACCACACTTCTTAGAAATCGATGGCCAACTTATAATGAGTGAAGAAGAGATTGCTGAGCAATTATCCCAACAATTCGAGTATATCAGTAGCTCGGAACACTTTGACCCTGATTTTCAGATTCATAGCCAAGCAGAAGAGCGAAAAATGCACTTTCTGATATGAAAGATAGTGTATCAGGAGAAGATAATATAGTATATGAATTTATTAGATTCATCGAAAGTGATACTATTAGATTTATATAATTAAATAAGGAGCGATGGCAGCCAGATAAATGGCATGAAGCCATAATTATGCCTATCCTCAAAATTTCGCAAAGACCCAAAACTCACAAGTAGGTAGTTATCGGCCCATCTCACTCACAAGCTGCCTTCTCAAATTTTTGGAGAAGATTAATTTTATACCATTAGTTCATTATAAAAGGAAATCGGCATATATTTATAGCCTGGATAGTTCCTCTTATATGTTCAAAAATTTACCTATGCTCATCCATTTGCTTTCCATCCTTACATTTTGTCGATAATATCTCTTACATATTATCTCCATTAACATGGCTCTCAAAAACTAATTATTTATGATATTCAATGCTTTTTAGTGAATACAAAAGACAAAGTTCCTTTTCTTCATCGAACAGGGGTTTACAAACTGTGTTATGCAGACTGTAACGCTGTCTATAACGGCCAATCCGTTCTGAAATTCGAATCAAATAACATATAGGATTCATTGACAAATATAGCAATTCTGATGTTACCAACACTCGATCTTTTTCTGCTAATCATATCCTTACACAAATCCATTCATTCTCCATGCCTTATATCTCCTCTATACTTCATTATTGAAACTATACAACTATATCCCAAAATCTAATCGGTTCTTCCTTGACCTGATAGAAACTAAATGCAAAAAACTCGACGCCTCTATTCAATTTAATTTTTGAGTAATCGTGCGGACTAACTTGCTTACTTCTTTAACAGAAAGTGTTTTATGGGTATTTCTCGGAAATGGAACAACCGATTTGCATACTGGTTATTGTAAATGACAGATAATTACCTGCGCAAACTTTGAAACTCAGTATGCATTTAGTAAAAGTAAGTAGTTTTCTCGGAAAATATAATAGTGTGGTTTTTCTACAAAAGTGAAAGCAACATATTAACAAGTTGTGTTAATTAAATAAAAAGAAAATCGTTAATTTCGGTTTTCCCCAAATATTTTGAAAACCAGTACTGATATTTGTATTTTAAAAAACCGTTCAATTCTTCTTGAAAATACGTATATTTTCTCCTATTTAACCAACTTTGTATTGTAACGCACTTCCGTCATTTCGGGTCACTTTGGCGCCTTGGTCCAGGTTTCGGACAGCTGGAGAAAGAAAATACTTCAGGGATCGTTATGGTCTCGACCAAAATCAGTAGTGGCCTTACTGGGTTTGAGTACCTAGGTATTATCTGCTGGGATGTTAAAACTCCAAACAAATAAAATTTAATAAATAAAACTTTTATTTTTACCAAAATTTCGGCGAAGAAAAAGGTATGCAACGGTTCTTTTCTCGGATAGTACAGGTACGTATTCCGGGCTGGCGTGGCGGTCGATAACGGTTCTGGACTCCGGTTATAATTGAACTTGGCTTCAGCTTGACCCGTATCTAAATGTCGCACGGCCACTGCTATTCCAATTTTGATGGCCAAAGCAAAGAATACCTATCGACAAAGAAGCGAAGGCTACGGTATTTTGATTTACCGAAATTTTTTATATTATTTTATTGTATATATTACTTTGTTGCTAAACATATGTATAAAATGAATTTAAATGAATTTTTCTCAGTACCAGAACGGATAGATCAAGAGCGGTTTAAAACGAATGAAAAGAGCAACGAAGCCGAACTCAGCTGTTATATAAGTTATCCGTCACCTGTCACAAAAATGTTTGGCCTCACAACATTAAAGAAATTTCGCCGGCCTTCGCTTCTTGGTTTATATGTATTCATTGGCTAAAGCAACTCGTACTTGAGGCTGCCACTGCAGCTGCCGACAACGGTTTGAATTGCCCTACTCGATATGAACTTCGTCTAAGAATCACAGACGAGAGTATCTCCATCTGTCGTTCGGAGATTCAACTGGTACGACTGACCTTTTATTCGAAGTTTCTCTCATAATTTGAAGTTAATTCTACTCCCGTGCCGTGCGCGATTTAATTTATATATTTTAAATATTACGGAAACAAGTAACTTTGTTACAGTATCTATAACGGTTTACGAAATCCCTATTGTAATAAATTAAATTTACGCCACCCTGTATCTCTAGTCGGCGTGACCTTTTGGGCGAAAAATTAGTCCCATACATTATTATTAAGTTTCTACTTCGCTATCGAAACTTAATAAATTACTCAAGAAAAGTACTACTTTTTTTAGCGTGACTTATTTGTAACATAACGCACTTGTACTATAAATAACTATTTAATCACAGCTTTATTCTAGAAGCAAAAATAAGTATAAAAACAATTGCTAGGAAGAAAGTACATAAATTAGGATATCATTTTAAATTTTTGGAGAACAAATTCAAAAAGCTTTTTTTCCAATAAAATATATATAAAAATTTATAAAAGTTTTTTTTGTATAAATTATAATTAAATCCATACATGACAGGTGTAAATCATCAAAAAGTAATATTTTTCTTACTATCAAGAATTTATGTTGAAAATAGTAAAAATCTGATGTGGCCAGTACATGACCTCTCGCCATTTTTGAATCAAAAATTTACAGGTGAACACAAACAGTATGAAAAAAAATTACTTTTTTGTAAATCTGGCAACAATGGTCAAAGTTTTGAAATTTTTAATCATACGAAAATAAACTATAGTGTACACAAAATAAATGTGTAAAACTTTATTGACGTTTTGTATAGTAATGGCGTCATCACTCATAGCAACTGCCACTTCCGGTTGTCCGATTGGCACCAAAATCTAATCAGATCTAATCTAGGGTATTAGAATCATGTATGCAAAATTTCAATTTTTTTCATTAAGTAGTTTTTGAGTTATCGTTACTACAACATCCATCCAAACACACACACACACACACACACACACACACACACACTAACACACACACAGACATCATCGGAAAAATATCAAAATCGTATTCTAGGAACTTCAAAACGTGTTTATCCATTGAAAACTCACTACCCAATTTTTAGCATGATTCCTGTACCTCTCTTATCTGAAGTGCGAGAGGTAAAAAGTAATCATTTATAAAATTTCATTTGTGAATCATATCCATATTCAGTACATATTTTATCAGGAGTTCACAATACCTGTGAAAAGGATTAGTGTAGATTTTTAATGGGATATACTTCTGTATGAAGAGTGAAATCATGCTAAAAGGAACATAAAGAAAATCCGATACCTCAGAAACATGGACATTAGACATAAATTCAAGTGAACGTTTCGAATGATATATAGAGTGCGCAGTTCGGTTCTTTCAACGGAACTATTCAAAGAAATAATTCAGTAGAAAAAAAATTTAAACACAAAATGTGAATAAAAATACATAAAAAAAACTTAAGTACCTGCAATAATATTCATATAGCCACTCATAATTAAATTTATTGTTGAGACCAACAAATATTCAAAAAAAAACTACAAATAAAAATAAATAATAAAAATAAGGTCAATACTTTTAGAGATACAATGCGTTTACAAAAGTAACTGTTCGCTGAACCCCTTTGTGAAAATAATTATAGTTAGAAATGTTTAAAGCTAAAGAAACGCATTACTTGAAAGTCGTTACAAAAATGGCGAAGTGTGTCGCAGCTTCTAATTTGTAGACTATAACTTGGCACGATTGTAGCTGCTTAATTTTTAAAATTCGACTGGTTTATCCTTGGTTATTTTAGCGTATGTAATTAAGCTAGTCTACAGTTTTTACGTAGTTGACAACGTCGCCAAGAGGTGCCTATCTTATATTGGCCGATGTTAGCCAATACTCGCCGAACACAGTTTTCCTAATTAACGAGAGTGTTGGGAAGTCATAAAGGATGTACTCGATTGTCTCCTCTTCTAGTTCACACGCCCTGCAGAGTGCGGTGTCTCTCAGTTGTTTTCGTGGTGGATAATGACCAGTCAGAATGCCGGTTAAAAGTCGCAGATTCAGCTTAGTCGTAAACAAGTATATATTGACTGCTGTGTTGTCAAGGTAATTTGCGAGGTCCCTAGCAACTCTGAAGCTTCTTGTTTCATCCCATCTTTCCTTGCATTTTACAAGGGAGTGAGCCTGAATTAGGTTCGTCATGACCGATTTACCTTTGTCCAATGAAGGAGCCAGGACCAAATAGTTTTTGGTTGGCTGCCTCTTTGGCCAATGAATCAGCGAGATGGTTACCTTTTGATGTGGCGTGGCCATTGATCCATTTTAGGTTGACCACATTGTTGATGGATGCTTCAACCAATGCTTGGTGACATTCCAGTATTAACCCTGAACAAATTCGTGGCCTGTCCAGGGCGAATAGTGTTTGTGATGACAGTGAGCTCCGTTTGAGCTACTCTGGCGCTTTTAATATTGGTCAATGAGGTATTATTTTGTTGAAGGTGGTCATGTCAAAAGCACCTTGTATGGCTATGAAAACACAAACCTTTTTATTCGGCCAGCCACTAGGTGGAGGGCCAAATGGGTGGATCTTCCTGGGGTGTATGTACGTTGATTGGGATCTAATGGTATTGTAGTAATTACCACATCTCTTATCTACCTTTCGCAAAGCCTTTCTAATGTCTTCATGAAAAACGATGTTGGGCTAATTGGTCGGTATGCTTTTCTTCTAGGTTTAGGTATAAAGACCATTTTTACTTTTCTCCAATTTCTGGGGATATATGTCAGAGCTAAGGAGGATCTGAGTATTCCTAACAAGTGCGGTACGAGTTCATCCAGGCCTCACTGGAGCAGTGCCCTGGCGATTTGAATGGGAAGAAGCTGGAGAATATCCTCCTAATTTTGTCCTCGTCTACAATGTGTTTGGCAGTTTGCCAATCGTAGACGGATGGGTTGTGTTCTTGCTCTGTAAATTCAACCATATTTGTGGTGATTGAGTCAGGGAAGCAGAAATTTGACGATTTTTCGAGGTTTGCAGTTTTGTGTTTGTGGGTCTTTGGAGCCTTGCTGCCTGGAAATCTTCGATTTATTTGCAGTGGGCTCTCCACGCTTTTCTCTGGTTTTGTCTGACGACCTTTTTGTATTCTCAGAAGGGAGATTTGTATGTGTCCCAGTCCTCTTTTTGTTTTGATATTCTTGCCTTATTAAAAGATTTTCTCGCCACTTTCCTGAGGTGTTTCAATTCGTGACACCACCATCCGGTGGTGGACTAATTGTTTTAGACCAGCCTCGCAGAGCTTCTTTGAGAAGGTGAGCATAAGTTGTTCGGCCCGTCTTTTTGGGGTCGCGGGATAGAGTGGAGTTTGGCATCATCAAATTTATTTCAAATTTCACCAGCGGTGATATGACATCGAAATGTCATCAGATACCTGCCAGTTTAGAATTGAACTATAGATTAGTGTTTGAGTGCGAGAGTTTAAGAAAGTTGCTGTACTACCTTTATCCAAAATGTGAAGATTTTTAGATATTATATAGTCATAAAATGTCTTAACTCTAGCGTTAATAACCTTACTGATAAGGGAGGATAAACGTTTTCTTTTGCCTTCTGGTGGCGTATTCCATCCTGACCGCAGTCAGGTCGGAGGAGGAAAAATGCTCCAGTGGATATGCTTTGTATTTCCTAGGTTATTCGTTGCTGGGAAAGCTGAAAATTGAACCGTTTAGATTTTTCAAACCTAAAATTTTGGTTTTTTCAATCAAGGGTTCCTGGATGAGTGCCATTGTATCTTGCAAGGCGGCGGCATAGTGTTGCCGTAACTACCCTTTTCTGTTGCAAGTTACATTGTATAATTTTTATCTGATTTATGGCTTCCCGATCTTACATTGAAGTTGGACAGCGCTTACTGTATTTTATTCGACCATCCGTTCCTCCGATAGTGGGGAGGAGGTGGCCTTGTCTATGTTAATTTCAGTCCTGACGGCGGGGAAGAGGGTGATAACTAGTAAGCAGAAATTTCTATGACTAGACAGAATTATGATATGCTACTCATATTTGTAAATTTTCTAGAAACACATTAAATCGAACTTAAAATGTTCTTAGTATGTTTATAACAATTTAAAAAAAAAATAAAAATAACGAATTATAATAATAAAATTATATACCACGGTTCGACTGACCACAATATTTACAAAAAAATCTGTATGTAATTCAAATTATCGTTTTCTATAATAGATTATAATTATTATTTAAGAAAAACTAAAATATAATCGAAAAAGCTGAATTTGTCTATTTCTAAAAATAAAATAGTAAAGCAGATCAGTACTATAACAGTTAAACTTATTTTTACAATTACATTTACCGCTTTTGTCGAAGTTTATAGAACATTGCAATCGCATTCTTGCCGAAATCATTAAAGAGTATTTGAGAATATATGGCCTCTTATCGTTTAAAATTGGTGAACAAATCACAACTTAATGGAAATTTGTCCTTAAAGTCCGCCATGTGGAATTTATTGTGGATTATCGGAATTTTAGACATTTAAAAATACTTTTCTATATTCCAATATTTTAATTTAATAAACGATGTAAACTAAAAATCTGCAAATTTATTATACAAATAAAATTTTGTTTTAAAAATAAAATAAAAAAACTTTAGTTCACGCTAAATATAACTAATAGTAGTAATAATTTTAAATATAGTTACTGTAAATATGGAAAAGTTAAAATTGTTAATCTCAGCTATTATGTTTGATAAGTGACAATTATTAAATAAAATCATATGTGTTATCAATTTTTTAGCTAGCTTGAATACGTGTAACTAAGGTATTTGACACCGACTATGGTATTTCCTACCAACATGTAAAGGGTATGCTGAAAAAACAATTAAGGGAAAAACGCAGGAAATACTGGATAAATCTTCCGGGGCTATGACAGTCCAAAGCACTTATAGAACGTCCACGCAAGAGCAGAGACAATCTGCTGTTATGCCTAAAAAGACAGGAACTCAAAACTGCTCTAGGTGTCCTGAGGATACTGCGGGCTCAGAAGATACCTGAACCTCATAGGAGTATCGGAAGATTCCCTATGTAGGAAATTCGAGGAAGAGAACGAAACTCCTCTTCATGTATTACGCTATTGCCGGGACCTGAACAGGGAAAGGGAATGATATTTTAGGTTACAGTATCCCCGAAGAGATAGCGAAATCTAACAACTGAACTATTCTTGAATTGTCAAGAGTATTCTGCTGATGTGAAAACTGCCGGGGTACAACTAACAGCCCTGGAGCCTCAGTGCAGGTGGGATCTCTCACGCTCGATTCAGCAAAAAAACTGTATAAGGTAGAACTAACATATGGTATATTTTTTAAGACAGGAAAAGCGGACCGTTCAAAAAATGTAATACCTAAGCAGTAAAGTAAAAAAATAAGAAAAAAACAGGAAAAAACGGTAAAAAAAAATGATAAAATCAGGAAAATTAGGAAGCAATAGAAAAATTGGAAAAAATAGAAAGAAAAATAGAAAATATAGGGAAAAATAGAAAAGAAAGAAAATAAATAGAAAAGCGAATTACTTGTCTTCAAAATAAAAAAAAAGCCAAAAAGCCTAAAGTGTATTTTTTGTTCTTAAAATTTTTAAAAAAGCAAAAAACCTTACATGTGTATTCAATCAATGTCGGTCTTGAGGACCTTCTACTGTGCTAATTTAAACCAAAAACTAATGATCGCATTTGAGGCACATACCAACCCTTTATGCCAAATTTCAGCTTTATTCATTAAACGGTTCGGTAGTTATCGTGGAAAATTACACACAGATAGACCTTACTATGGAAATGGTTCCAATCGTCTTGGGGGACCTCAAAATGGATATTTCCATCGATATCTCAAATTCTTTTTGCTCGTTCACTATACTTTTCCTTTGATGGGACAGGGAAAGTAAAAGTAGACAAAAACAGGAAAAATGTGAAATAAGAGGGAAAAATAGAAAAAATGTAAAAAATAGTAAAAAAATAGAAAAAATAGGGAAAATAGAGAACATGGGAAAAATACGCAAAAACAGGAAAGTATAGAGAAAATAGGGAAAAAGGTTGAAAATAGGAAAAAATATAGAAAAATTGTAAATAGTAAAAAAAAATAGAAAAAACGGGAACAAACTAGAAATAAAGTGGAAAAAAATAAGAAACAATTGCGCGTTAGCAGGCATGTGACGACTTCTAAACACGCCTTATCTTATGAAAGATATCTCAAATCTGTTTTAAAATATCGATTCAGCGTCAAATTTCACGTTGGAATGCTATTTTTGAAACCAGTAGTATCACTTCCGGTTCCGGTTTGTAAAACCAGTTTTGAAACTGGAAGTCATAAAAATCTGACAATCTGTTTGGAAGCTATTCAAGGTATGTTGAGTTTATTACCGTTGACCGTATGTGCAAACAGACAGACAGACGGACAGACAGAGCCGTATTATAAGACTTCTCCATTAGGGTTTGGAAGACTAAAATTAAGAAAAAAACGCAAAATGGAAATTGGGGAGAAATGGAAAAAACAGGAAAAACAAAAAAGTCCCGACGAGTATCCAAGAATACTTTTTCATATATTTAATGTTTAAGTTTAAAATTTTGACATTTTTTTATTTTTGACAGGTGACAGTTGGAGAAATAATTTTGACTGTTCTGAATAGAATTTTTCAAGGCCTTTCAAATGACATACTGCAAGTCAAATTCTGTGTCATATTGCATCTGTCATTATTTGATAGTGACACTTCCGTTTGACAGATGTCGCACAAAAATTAATGGGGTCTTCCTACGGGCAACCCAAACCCATATACCAAATTTCAGTTTAATCGAATTAAACGTGTGGCCTCTATCGTGGAAGAATACAGACAGACAGACAGACTTCCATCTGGAAATGGTCTTAATCATCTCTGGTGACCTCAAAATGGATATTTCCATCTCTATCTCGAAATTTTTTTGAGCTCGTTCACAATACTTTGCCTTCTCGGAGGTGGGCCTTGAAAGTAAAATAGAAAAAAATTGGAAAATATCTGTATGCAAATTTGGCAAAAATGGGGAAAAATAGAAAAACTAAAAGAAAAAATAGGGGGAAAATTTATAAAAATAGAAAAAAATATGATTAAACAGGAATAAAGGAGAAAAATTAAAAAATTGTAAGACAGAAGGAAAAATATGAAAAAATGGGTATTGGCGTAAACTTTAAATTTTAGTGAACTACGGTGGAATTTCGACCACTAGTATTAATAAAAACATAAATGCATCAAATGTCCACCAGAAAGTATTATCGATTAAATTGTCGGACATAACCCTTATTGTGATAATTGCCAAGGAAACAACACAGCAAAATTATTGAAAATACCCTTCGCTATGGAGTTATCATCAAAGAAAAAAATTTGGGTCACATAAATTCAAATCATTTCTACACGTAGTCATGTTAAAACCGGAGGTTAATTACAGCCAAACTTTAAAATCGGTATTTAATAACAATAAAAGCACTCAAAAAGTCATTAGTAGTCCTTAACTGAATCCGAGGCATATCCTAATCTCTCAAATAAATATAAGCCGAGCCTTTCAGGTAACCGCTTATTTAATAATCGGGGTAACCAAAAGTTTAAGAATGAAATGAATTATTTAGTAAAATCAGAAAAATTTCAATCATGCAAAAATTATAGCAATATACTATATATATTATTCGTTTAGTACTACAGTGGAGCGTCGATAATCCGAACGTCAAACATCCGAAACGTGCTACCGGCTCAATTTCCATGACAAAAGGGGTGTGGGTTTAATAAAATTCGCATATTAGTTATTTGGTACATTACTGAGTCGTTTGGTTAACGTTTTATACATAAATAAAAAAAAATAAATATGACAAACAAAAAAAAATAATTGTTTTTTAATATACACGGCTGCTGGAGTAGCATACACGACTCTTACGTTCCCTTTACAGCATATATGTAATACTCCTATATCGCCAACGTCCTATAGAAACAAAGCGTTCCGACAGAAGGAGATGCAAGATCGGAATTGGGTGCCAACGCGTATGTGCCAACGCGCATGTCCATATACATAAATTCCATTGGCGTCGTATCCCGTGGTGAAAAAGGAACGTAGAGAAAAGTAAACGTACGCGATTTTAAAGCTGTGACGCCTATGACTTATCCGAGGCTGCGTGAGAGAGAAACGATCGTCTACACTCTACTATCGGCGACACACTTCTCTCTCAAGCTGGCGATATAGGAGTATTACTATGGATGGTATAGAAGGAGGCACATCTCAACATTATAAAAAGTGGCCCGATTTTGGAAGCCAGTTGGTGGCGCTGTTGATCGACTGTTGATGACAGTTTTGACATTTCCTTTGATTTTTTTCAAATAATAATTTTAATTTATTACGTAAACTTTTAAAAGATATGTTTTTTATAAAAATTGGGTGGCTCATTAAATAAAAAACGTTATTTGAGACTACAAAGAAAAGAGTTTTTCAACATACGATCGTCAGCGCCACGTCGGTTATTTTATGTACCATTAGTTGCGTATAAAATGTTGACCACATTTTAAATGTGTTGTCCATTAGAGATTGCCCTCCTTCTATACGCTCCATAAGTATTACATATATGCTTTACAGTTTAGAAAATAATGTTACATTTGAACTAAATCTGACATTTTTATCTGATGAAATATTATAAAATGGTTTGCTTGTGTGAAAGTGAATTATTTGATACAAATATGCTTGGCCAATTAGTACAAATCGTTTACAGGTAAATCTACTATTACTGTTTAATATAATATACAAAATTAATTAAATTAGGAATCTTTTTAGAATCCTAACTTTTGAGATTATACAGGAGTCTCGTGCTCTTGTTTTACAAAAATTTATTTGATACTAAGTTACGATCGATAATAACTATCAGCTGTTTATCAAAAATATTCAATTAATATCGACACTTAAAGCTAAATATCAGGTAAGTCCTAAGATTAATAACATTCATATAATTTAATTTTTTAGTTTTAAGAAAGACAGTTCTGTAAATGGAAAGATCTTACTTGTTGGTTAGTAGACTGTAAGACTAGTATGATGTCATCTATGCCCCTATCACAGATCTCACCTACTTACCAGATCAAAAAGGGAAGGAAGGCGGCTTTGAATGGATTAGCATCTGTCTTAAGTTAGCCAAAGAGCAGTAATAAAAAATAAAAGCGTAAAACATAGAAGCATAAAAGCAGATGAGACATCAAGCTGGTGGCGCTTGGGAATGCTCAAATCATCAAGTTATTGTACCCCGTTCTGATTTAAGGGTAACAAAAGAAGGTCTAGAAGAGAAAATATATGCATATGTACAACTTTGGAGAAAGAGTTACAGAAAGCGAGCATATGTTAAATATAAAAACTTACCTAAGTTGTTGGATGGCCTTACGGGTGATTTCCTACAGGTTAGTGTTTCATATATCCACCCTCAAAGATGTGCAGTATTTTACTAACACAGTTTAGGAAACCAGCATTTATGTCTTTTTTTTTTAGCACTTGCTACAATCAGGTTAGCCCCAAAAAGGAAAGAGAAAACATGGAATTCTATTGCATCAAATATCACCTTTAACCTTTTCAAGTCAATAGGTACCAAATCTGGTTAATGAGTTGTCATACTTTAGTAGAAAAATAAATTAAAGGAAGAATTAGTGATTGGACTGTAATGACAAAGGGACTGTCAATAAAATATAAAGTAAAAATTAGTGACAAATTTATTAAATCAAGGTTTGTAATATCCTTTTTATAAATATATTGGGAATACATTACATTAGGAGACTTAAAGTTTTCAGCTAAGCTTTTAATGTCTAAAGAATCCGAATGCGGTCCAGCGCTACTGCAAGAATTATGTTATTATTTTATGCTTTGGTTTTCTTGGAAGCGGTGCCGTCTTTTAACGGCCGTCAAAATACGGTGAGCAACGTCACAAAAAAGGGTGTCGCATATAAAGGGCGAAATGTTTTCCAAGAGAGCTCGAACGCATGTAGTTTACGTTAGAGCGGTGCCGTCTAATTTGAAAGCGGTAAGCGAGACGGCACGAATCAGTTTATCAACGTGTGTAGCGGCAAAGATTTTCATTGGAAGTTGGAAGGCTCTTTTTATTTTAATTTTAAATAATAGTTTTTACCCAAAGTCCTCATGATTTCTAGGCTTTGATATAAAATCTTCCTTGATGTAATTTAGAACATAATCGAACAACATCGGTGTCAGGCTAAAATTCTCCTTGAACATATTTTCATTAGGTTTGTTCCACTGCGAATTTCTGCATCGTTTCGAAACAGTTTTGAGATCGTTCTCGTAACGGAATTCGGGTAGTTTCGCGACAGTACAAAAGTATGTAAACGTTGGATGGGTTGTATGATCGGCTTATGGACGAGTTGCTATAACCTAATAAATTGAATATAAATATTACCTAGGTACTTGTTCTTACCTAAATAATTTTCATTTTTTAATCTTTTTTCATTAAATAACAGTTAAAAATCATCTTCACTGGTTTCGTCGGATAATAAATCACTAGCCTCATAGTTTACTTATTTGTTAGATCAAACGATTGTGAGAACCAATAAAAATAATATTAAAAACCCAACTTAATAAACCTCAAAAAACAAAAAAATAAATCAAATGAGTAACAGCGAAATCTTCGATGGATAGGACAAATCATTACCGTCCAGAAACCGTGACAAGTACGATCATGAGTTTGGTTGGAACACCAATAGGATCGCCAGATTACCGTCACCTCTCTGTTGGAACAACTTCTATGTATCTACGGCTTATGCGCGTGGCCGTACAGTGACGGTCTTTATTAATAAATAGATGACGACAAAATAGAATTTCATATGCACTTTCTTCCCGGAATAGATTCAGATTTTCTTCTCTTCTTCTGATGATTCACAAATGCGACGCCTAAATTATCCACAGTCACATTTTACATTCAAACTTTACACTACTCTCTGCCGCTGAGATGGCCGTACTTAAGTACACTGTTTTTGTAACGTCACCCACCGTATTTTGACGGCCGTTAAAAGACGGCACCGCTTCCGAGGAAGCGTTCATTTGACTTTGTGTAATTATTATAATAGTATATAATATTCTTAATGTTTTTTCTTATTAACTATGGTGTGATAGTCAACTTTTAAGTGAGAGTTAGAAAAGCCGTAATACTGTACTGTACGTACATGTTCTTCAGAACCACAAAATGTAAGTAGCCTTACATGCTGTATTATACAGTAATTACATTACTGTATGTTCTCTATAACCACTTAATTTAATTAAACGGCATATATCTAGGGCTAAATAGCATTTTATTGGTTATTTTCGAAAATCCGAACCACTTGTGATCCCAATTAGTTTGGATTTTTTACGCACCACTTCAATTCAATTTGTTATCCGTTTTCTTTTATTTTTGTATACTTTAATATTCTGTTTTGAAGTGATTCTAATGTTAAAGGAAAAATCAACGAGCTTAGAGCAATGTCAAAATCAAAAATACGATACACAATTGCAACAATCAGATACATAAATAGTAGTCTGTGCAACAAGTGTGGATATAATGGCCATATAACACGCGGACGACGTTTGAGCACGACAGATGTTTATTAGTGAATCAATCATAAATAAAACTCGAAATCATGTATTGCCATAATAAAATAAAATAGGTGACAACCAGTTTCGGGTAAAAAGCGATCTTTAGGCCTAGAATAAATACAAGTTCGGTAGTAATAATTACAAACATGAAATAACATAACTTAACAAAATACAAATATATAAAATTAAACTTTAATAAGCATATTACTTAAAATTAAGAGTACCGCTACTGAGAAGCGTAGGGGGGTAGTGCAAGAGAAAAAATAGTGGCTACAAAGGTAAGTAAAAATTAAATATGGGTTAAGTGGTTATGAAATTAAATAAAATAAATGATAGTGTGACATATATCACAAATTCTGCTACCGATGGCGGTTAGAACTATTAGGAACTAACAATTAGGAATTTTTTGGATAACGAAAATTTCCCAATAGGAACGCCATATGTGGAACTCATGATATCAGCAATAGCAATACGAAAAACTGACACGCAGATAAAATACTCCTACTACACTTGGATTAAGAATTGAAGGACAAAGTCCAATCTAGGGCTATATTGAAAAATAATTTAGAATACTGTTATGATCATTCATTTTTGTAAATTCAATAAGTTATCCATATCTAAAATGTAGTCAAATGTTAATCATAAATGAAAACACAAAATCATGTACCACAATAACATTTATGAATTAATTTTTGTAATTATTCCTATCGAACTTGTATTTATTTCAGGCCTGAAGATTTTAACCGAAACTATTTGCCTCCTATTTTATAATTCAATTTATTGGGGTACATAATTTTGAATTTCATTTATTATTAACACTTGACCACATTTGAGGTATGGATAACCTATTGGATTTAAATTTAATTGGATTTAATCAATTAATAAACAGATATTTAATTTTTCTAAAACCCTATTTAAGTATGGGGAACGCTAGTCGAAGTAAAGCTTGTTTTTCATGTACAATTAGAAAATCAAATTATATACGCAAGCGGCCTCGGCGATAATCTTTCTTTCGGTCCGCCAAAAAGGTACTTCGCGGCCTAGGCATACAAATAACTATTTTGGCGGATCGAAAGAAAGATTATCGCCGAGGCCGCTTGCGGCCGAGGCTAGGTAATCTTGATAATCTTGAGGTCAAGAAGTTTCGCGGCAGTGGTATACAGACTATTTTTCGAGCAATCGTTAAAATTATCAGAGCTGCTATGGAAATGACAGTGTTTGAATATACAAAATACTTTGACAGTTCTTGACAAAACGCAAATATGTACAATTAAAATTAATATTTATCTTGAATAATATACGTGTGTATTTGTTAATTTAAAAATTAATACTGTGTTTAATAAAAAATAATAACATTGTTAGTTTCGTATTGTAGAAATGTGAAATTTGAAAGTGACCTTTGCTTTTTTGGCCGTGGTCATGGGCAACGCTGTGGAGAGCGCGAAGTACTCACAAAAAATATAGTCATTCCAATTAGGAAAAAAGTTGATGTCACTTATGGTTTAACCGGTTGATAGCTTTAACCGTAACTTCTGATATTACAGAAAGCAGTACAACTGGTCGATAGTTGCTTGGCAAGGTCTTTTTGCTGATTATTGACTACACTTGAGCGCTTTTTAATCTGGAAAAAAATATTTCTTTTTTATAGGACATATTTAAAAACCTACAAAAGACAGGTGTCAGCTCTTTAACACAATGTTTAAGAACGATGACAGACATTTCATCAGGACCAGAATATTTTTTGGAACTAAGATTATTCGGCAAACAATATCGTTCATTATTGATTGATCACGTGAAATATTAGGTGATATCTCTCCCTGCTTTTCTAGAAAACATTTCATCGAGAAGGTTGGCGGTTTCTATCAATACCGTTACAATAGTACCATCCATTACTATTCTTGTAAGCGGTGGAATAGAAGATTTAGTAAAATTCTGACTAACTGCCTTTGCTGCTGACTTATTCGCTGTGTGCAACTTGCTATGTGGCGACACCGGTAGGCTGAAATATAAAACTTAGTCCCGTACAATCAAAACCAAATGCCAGGCATTTTGATATTTAAAAGAGGAATATAAAATTAAGAACTGGTTTTGAGGAAATAACGCATAAAATAAAATTCAAACAAAATTAGCAAAGAACAGTGCAAAACTGGCATCACATATACTCGGTGGAGGAGAGAATTCAACAGAAAATAAAAACTGCTAAACGCGTGCAAACATCGTCGCAGAAAAAGTTTATAAAGTTTTATTAATATATTGCCCTTTAAAATATATATTTTATATGTATATTATTTTTTAACATTCACAATATGTAATATTGTAACGTGCTAATTTACTCACTGAGACATTTGAAAACGCCTGTCGAACCATGATTTGATATAGGGGGCCTGAAACTGTTTTCTGACGTCTGTCCGTCATTTGTCAGTTTCTTTTTTCTGAATGGGAATGGAGGTGTGTTTCTAAAAGTTGATTTCAGTAGAAATCCAGATTTTTTAATGGTCTGTTAGTGCCATCCAGTATTGGATTATTTCTGGTTCTTTCCTAAGAAGTGGAGTGTTGTGGGGGAAAATACTATTTTTGGATCTGCTGTCAAGTAGTGGATATTTGAGTAGCCCCATGGAAGCACCCTACACGCATTTAAGCGGATGTTTTGACTTTGGAATACACTTCCCATTGTGTTAAAAAAAAACTTGTTTTACTGCAGTTAGCTGACCATTTCAAAATTTTACTTAGTTAACCGCTAAAGTTAAAATTATTATTAATGTATCGGTACGTAATTTATATTAAATTAAAGACTATATATTTGCGTTGGTTCGATGGTTTAAGACAGGGATTTGAAAGCAAAGGGTCGTTATTAATTTTTTTTCAAAAAGTAACTTTTTTATTTTTTTTTATTATAATTTTGGATAATTTTTATTCGGAAAACCTAAAAAGTCTGTTTTTCATTTTGAATGAAATATTAATCAAAGCGAACCGGAAGTAAAAACTTTGTCGTGACTCGGATTAAAAACTTTTTCCGCGAATTAAATTGCTTTCAGTGATTCTGAATAAAAATTATCCAAAATTCAAACCGACGACCCTTTGTTTTTAAATACGTGTCTTAAACCGCATAATTATCAAACCAATGCAAAAATATAGTCTTTAATTTAATATAAATACAGAAATATTAATAATAATTTTAATTTTTAGCGGTTAAACTAAGTCAAATTTTAAAATTTTGGCATCGTTACAACCCGGTTTATGTGGTCAGCTAACTGCAGTAAAATTTTCATTGTCATAGAATGACTCAAAGTTTAATTTCGCGGCAAAGTTTAATATCCAAGTAATGACAAAGCTCACATATCTACGGTTCGCTTTTACTGTGTTCACATTTGTATGGACTTTAAAATTTTGTATTGAGACTGTTTAATCAACTATTCTGACAGCCCATGACACAATATATTTCAGCTAAACTTTGGCGAGCTTTCTGTATTGTTGAAATTTTGGTCCGTCGAAAAATGTTGGGGACAAAAGTTCAGATGCTGATCACGGCAAGCGCTAGCATCGGCTGTCAAGATGCTCCGCCTTCTCGCACACAGCGAATAGGTTCTTGAAAAGATAGAAGTTTCATTTATTTTATCTTCTCCTTTTTTTACCTTATAAGTCTGGTTAACCTTTTTTTATAGATCACATTTTTAAGTCTCGATTAGAAGTTTTATTTAAATATTTCTAGATTAGATTTGTATAAAGTTTTCTATACCGATAACTAAAAAATAAAAAATAAATTGTAAAAAAATTGGCTGTGTCGCCCCAAAATTTTTCCGAGTATCTAGGGACGAATACTTTTCTGATATTTAATGTTAAAGTTTCAAAGTTTTACTTTTTTTTATTTTTTACATGTGACAGTTGGAAAAATAATTTTGACTGTTTTGAATAGTTTTTTAAGGGCTTTGAAATGACATATTACAAGTCAAATTCCGTGATATATTGTTTCTGTCATTTTTGACAGTGACACTTCCGTTTGACAGATGTTGGTCAAAAACTAACTGGTTCTTCCGACGATTAACCGAAACCCATTTTATCGTAATTGGTTCAAATTCACGAAGTAATTTTTCAGATATTTAATGTCGTGGAAAAATACAGACAGGCAGACATACAGACAGACAGACAGACAGAGAGTCAGACAGACATACAAACAGACAGACAGACAAACAGACAGACAGACATACTTCTATCTGGAAATGGTCTTAATCGTCTCAGGGGACCTCAAAATGGATATTTTCATCTTTGTCTCGAAGTTTTTTTTGAGCTCGTTCACAATACTTTCTCTTCTCGGATAATGGGTCGGAAAAGTAAAAAAAAAAACTTAAAATTGATAAAAAAATGTGTTAATTTTAAATTTACTAACGACGTAAATCATTTTAACAATTCATTAGTAAAATTAGTATAATTAAGTACCATTCACCATTAAGCATATCTGCTTATCTGGCGCCTATATACAAATTTCAATAGTGAATATTAAACCGCCAAAATGTTGGAATGTCGATAACGAATAACGGCAAATAATGATTTATTCGGATAATTAAATCACAAATCACTGCCTCCAATTATTCAACGTCGAAATTTTAATTCAAATACATACTAGATAACCTACTTTATAGCTTTTAGACTATATCGTAAAATATGAGATGAATATGTCAGTCGTGACACTTCCCAATACCTATTAAGTTGGCATTGATTTCTAGACTACTGAACTTACTTTTTTGTTTGATAAATTCCTAGCATGACCCAATTACAGTTTTTTAATACATAAAATAATTTGAAATATTACAAACATATATAATAAAAATAAACATTTAACAATAATAATTAGTTTCTTTTCTTATTAGTCCAGTCAACAAGTGCTTTTTGGGTCAAACTTATTTCGCCGCCTCCGAAAAATATGAACTAGATGTCATTCTATTCAGAATAGCCTGTAGACTATTTTTGAAAACATTTAAGAGCCGCTTGCAAAAATTACAAAAGTTACAAACAATTAACTAAAAAAAATATTGGGGTTTGGTTTTTGCAAATTTCTCAAAAACTATTTGACAATTTTTAAATTTGAAAAAGTATTGAAAAGAGGAGGAAATTTACTAAAAAAAATATACCTCCCGGAGCTGTAGGAATAATATTTATAATTTTCACAGAGGGTTAAACATATAGCTGGAAATGGGGACTCTGGTTTGCGTAAACGCCGCCTACTTTGGACCTTTAATGAATAAATATTATTTAAACCTATTAAATATAAAAATTAAAAATCAAAAAAACTCAGGCATCTACTGGATAGATTTATGAACAATAATCCGCTGGCAAAAATTTTTATCGCAATTGTTCTATTAATGATGCATTAGTTAATTAACATTTTTTTCCTACTTAAACATTCCAAGTGCGATAATTGTTAAATAAAAAATCTAATTTTTTTTCTCCTTTTTTGGAGCTATTTTTAAAAGGTCTCAGAAGAGATTACAGTTGTAAAAATTAAAAAATTTTATTTTCACTTTGTTATTAATTTACCTAGGTTAAAAATTAACAAGCTTGATTAATTATTGAAAAATAATTTTTTTTCACATTACTATTGATTCGTTTTTTTATGATCATATGAAAATCATTTTCAAAAATTTTATTTCCTATTGTTTACAAAATTGTTATAAACAAATGCGTTGATTATAGGATTATATCTTTTTGGGAAACATAATCTTTGTTGCAAATTATAATTTAAAAAAAAATAGTTCCTTCCAATTTTTTTTTATTGCTTAAAAACGTATTTGTTAATTAACATTTTTTTCTATCACCTGTAATTATTATTATGTAACGATTAATCAAGCTTTTTAATTGTAAACCTAAGCAAATTGTTAATAACAAAGAGAAAAATAACAATTTTTTAATTTTTCCAACGGGAATCTCTTCTGAGACTTTTCAAAAAAGCTCAAAAAAAGGGAAAAAAATCAGATTTGTTATTTATCAATTATCGCCCTTAGAATGTTTATGTTCAAATAGGAAAAAATTGTTAATTAACTAATGCATCATTAATAGAAAAAAAAAACGATAAAAATTTTTTTACCGCGGATTATTGTTCATAACTCTATCCACTAGATGCCTGATTTTTTCAATTCTTAATTTTCATATTTAATAAGTTTAAATTTAAAATTTAAGGTCAAAAGTGGGCAGCGCTTACGCAAGCCAGAGTTCCCGTTTTCGCCCATATTTTCAACCCACTGGGAAAATTATAAATATAAGTCCTACAGTTCCGAGAGGTATAATTTTTTTGGTGAATTTCCTCTTTTTTGATTTTTTTTTTTTAAATTTGACAAATGTCAAATAGTTTTTGAGATATTTGCAAAAAACAAAACCCTATTTTTTTCCGGTTAATTGTTTATAACTTTTGTAATTTTTGTAAGCAACTCTTAATTTTTTTCAAAATTGATCTACACGCTATTCCGAATCCAATGACACCTCGTTCATATTTTTCGGAGTCGCAGAAAAAGTTTGACCCAAAAAGCACTTGCTGACTAGACTATATTGTTTAATGTTATCAAGTATGTATGTACTGATTTAATCTATACAATTTGTAAAAGTTACTTTAAATTAATTAATTTTTATGATATAGTGATCAATCAATGATACTAATTTCTAAGTCGTCCTGGAATATTTTGAAGTAAACAAGGATTTTTGCGTAATTCGCAGGAAAGAAATGCGTATAAGTGGCAACATAAGTTTTAAAGATAACTGAAAGATATTGATACAGGGTGTTTCATTGGAAAAAAGAAATAATTAAACAGTGAATAGAGATCACTGAGGCAATTCGAAATATACTATAATTATTAGTTTTGACAGTCTTTGTAACCGAGATACGTGCTTTATCGATTTTGCTAATTTCTTTCTGGGCTCATACCTGCCGAACCGGTATCCGGTAAATTCACCGCCATCAGTTCATCGTCGTCAGTTCATCGCCATCAATTCAATGCCATCGCCATCAATTCATCGCCTCAGCAATTCATTGCCTCATCAATTTACCTCCATTAATTCACCGCCTAATCAAATCACCGCTTAAAAATTTAACTTGATACACTGATAATACAAACAAAATTTGGCAATTTTTTTTAAATAATTTAAAAATAATGTACAGGGTGTTTCAGAAGGAAAGGGAAATATTTTAATAAATGATTCTTAGGTTTAATACAACAATTGGATTTTTATTAAAACGAAGTAAAATGCAAATAAATGTCAAGAGACAAAAAAGTTGTATTTTTAGCTTCATCAGTGTCTTATATTTCTGTTGTCAGTAGTATTCCTGGAAATTCCTCCTGGCACGCCACTGATTTTTTTTAAAAAATATGTGTATTAAGCAACTTTCTTTGGTATATAGGGCTTGAGAGGTTAAAACTTGAAGAAATGTCATTTAATTTTTAAATCATTTATCGTTCACTTGTGAAAGCTGTCAAGTTGTCTAAGCATTCTTTATAATTATCAAGTTTTTTAAGATCAATACTCGTTAGTATCAAACTGACTCTTCAGTTTCTTAGAACCAAAAAGGCAAAAGAAAATTGTGCGAAGTTGATAACTGCTTCATTCAGGATAAGACAGTTGACGACAAAACACACTAAATATATAAAAAATATCAGAAAACAAGTATCCAGCCCATGAGCCTACATTAGAAGATCAAATAGTGAGACACTGAAAAGAATACAATCATACTGGTGATGCAGGTAACGTTGAAGCTGCTAAGATTATGGATTTGGTTCGAAGTGATCCGAAAAATACAAAAAATAAACCGAATTTGTTATTATAGAGTGCATCTATGGGATAAAGCCAAGCTGCTGCTGCAAAATTACCAAACGTAAGTAATCTCAAACGATCCATTATAAGACAAAGAAAAGATGACGATCCTTTTATTCCGGTGCATTGTAGTGAAATTGTGTTCCCCGAAGGCTACAAAATTATTCTAAATGGAGAACCATTTTTGTTATTTGACTCTGGATACGGCGATGAGAACTGAATTATAATTTTTTCAAGTCCAAAAGGTTATGCATGTTCTCTAATGCGGTCAACCGATGAGGTAATAAAACTCGACACAAAGTACCATAATTAAACAATTATTAATTGTGGTACTTTGACGTCGAGTTTTATTATCTCTAATTTTTTCCACTATGCGGTGTCTTCATTTTTTGGCACGAAGTGAGAATTGGTACCCAGATGCTATTTTTAACCAGTTCCACACTTATTTTATTAAATATTTACCCTTCTTGGATTTAAAAACAATCTTTCGATGCCCTTAGTCTACTCTTTGATGCCAAATAAACGTAAAGAAAGTTACGGTATTTTATTTAGAAAAATTAAAGAATTGGAACCATCTGTGTCACCTACTACTTGAAACGATTCTTTATTTTGTTTTGATGTAAGTAGAAACAATTGACAAAAAAACTATGGTATATTTCAAAATCCGTCCTTTCTTTCTTTATGTGGATTTAAGGAAATTAAACTCAAATTAAACGTTATATTTGCTTATTTTACGATAAACGAAAGTTCCATATATTTTCTCTTTCTTAAAAAAAAACTTAGCTTTTCTTGAGGTTTTTCTTATATTCCTTCTCCAAAGGAGACTGGATAGCTTGGTCCAAAACATAGTCCAAGAAAACGTAGTCCAGGAAACACAAGCATGGTCCAAAAGAACGTAGTCTCAAAGAAAAAAAAATGTAGTCCAAGGGAAAAAAACTTGGTCCAAAGGAAAAATATAAACCAATTGTGACCTTAAAGTACCAACCTGTGTATTGAAATTTTTAGTATCCATTTGCATATTTAAGAATTGGTATTGTGTTAATGTTATTATTTATAGTTTTAGTAAAATAATTGAGAATTAATTTTCTGAAAAATGTAAAATTTTGTACCTACACCAAATCTGAAGCATAAAGAAAATCCCCTCGTGTGACCAAATTGGTAAATAATTTATAACCTTCAGGAGGGGTGCTAAAAGAGTAGTCAGTAGATACTACATTTAGTAATATTTAAATACAATGATTAAATATAACGGTATTAATAAGGTTACGAACCATATATCTAGAAGTATAAAACACTACATTTTCTTTAAATTCCCATTTTTTTTTGTTTAGTAATTAATTAAGTAATTAAATTAGTAATTTCATCAGTATTGTAGCTTCGTGCATATCTTACTTTTGCTGTTAAGTCTCAGCTAGACATTGACATCGACAAAAATATATAAAGTGGGCTGATTATGGGAAAATAAATTATCTAAATTCTAATTCAACGATTCGAAAGTATTTACAGTTCAACAACGTTAGCAGCCCACAGACAAGGCGGAAATAATGCGTCTTCACTTACATAGTTCTCTACTAAATAATCCACTACTTTTTTAAACTCCTTTACTGTCCGGCAGAAAGGAACATGATTTAAAATCAAAGGTTTTCTTTTCTAAAAAAAATAGTCTAAAACAATATCTTGCCACTTTTCAACTCCTGAATGTTTTTCCTTTCTTTGCGTCCATGTCTCTTAATCATATATCAGCAAAGGCGTCTATATTTTTATTTTTACATCTTTGGTATTTGTTTTTGGCCATGGAATGTGTTTCTAATGCTTTTGTTACTCTTTTTCTGATATCTTCCTCTATTTTTTCACTTGATGTAATTTTTGCCCTTCCAAAATATCATGCTTCTGTGTATATTTTCCCATTATCATCGTTTCACTCTTATTTTGGTTTATTTTCGAATTTTCTCTACTGCTATTCTTTATATTTCTATAAACAGTAATGGGCCCAGAATATTGCTGACTTTTCTTGTTTCGATCTAACGTATTTTATTTCCTTCAATCATCCTTTTTTCCATCACCTGTCGTATAATAGAAATCCCATCATTTTCCCATCGGTTTGGGCTAAATCCAAACTGACTCTCTTCTAGTGTATTTTCTATTTGTTGTGTCAATATCTCCTCCGTATACTTTTTTGAATTGTTGATTTTTCTATGGCTTCTTTAACCTGTTCTATACTTATAGCTTTCTCCATTTCTTTTTGATATATTACTTGATCTTTTGTTCTATTACTATTGTTACATTTTTTTTCTCTGGATTTATTACCTATGTCGTTTCCTTTTAATAGATCTTTGAATTACTGTTGTCATCTTTCCATAATGTTTTCTTCTTCTCTTATCATAGTTCCATCTTTATCTATAATATTTTTTTTGTTTTGTCTCATTTTTGTCGTTATTCTGATTGTTGTTATATGCTCTTTCTTTCCATATTTCTTCTTTTCCTTTCATGATTGTTTTTTTCACGTCTCTTTTTTCCTGTATTCGTCATAAACTTTATCTACTTTTGTTTGTAAATTTCTTTTCTATGCTTTCTTTTTGATTATAACTGCTAATTTTACGTTTTCATTCCACCAATGTGTTTTTTTACATTTATTTACCATCCTCGTCCCACTAGCTAGTTCTACTGCTGATATAATTTGTTTACTCCAATTTCGTTATTAATCACTTTTTTTTTAATTCCTTATTTACTTCTTGAAAACCGTTACTTCCTAATACTTGTCTTGTAATATTTTATATTGCCTTCTTTACGAAATGCGTAATTATAGACTTATTGTTTATTATATTTTTATTTTTCGATGAATTTTTTTTCTGTTAAACTTTTGCATGTACCATGAGGAGGTAAGCCATATTCAATACAGTTTTTATCACACTTTATCACATTTTTCATAACATTAAAATAAAATTGGGAATTCATTAGGTCAAACTTACCTAAAAAACAATATCGTATTTATATTTATGCAGATATATTCCGTAATGTACTACGCTGTGGGGACCTATTCCAGCATCTACTGACGAGAAGCTTATATTTAATTAGAGACGGGTTGGTGAATACATTAAATTTTTGATTGTCCTGATTATTACCTAAGCTATTACCCTGAAGGACTGGACAATGTTTAGTTGGAAGATTTGGAAAATCTCTTGTATTCAATTAAGGACTGCTAATGGGTTTTTGAGTGATTTGATAGATACTAAAGTTAAAGTTTAACTGTAAATAATTTCGGTTTTTAAATGATTAGATTAAGAAATGATTGTATTTACAGGGCGATTTGAATTTATATGATCCAAATTTCTATTTACGATAGCATATAATCTAGTACCTGTTTTTCGTTGGCGCTTTTCACTACATAAGAACTTTATTGTTTTTGTAATATTGTTTTATGACGTTGATAGTTATATCGTTTGATAATGATGATTGGTAATTGACTAAATTGACTTTAGGTCTAAGACCTGGCTACAATAAAAATATAAGGTATAAGGTTATGACGCAAAACCAATCTTAGATTTAATACACAGAATATAACGCGGTTCGATCAGTTCTTATTTTATTTATTTATGTGATCTTATCAGGGGTAATCAAAAAGATACCCTTCACAAACCAGCATGCGCGGCAGCTCTTCGACTGGTGAGCATTAAGTCATTGGTCATGAGCGAATTTAGAAAGTTACTCTTTTCTAAGGGTTGCGAGGCGCCACCTAATTTTAAAAGCAAAACCCAAGAAAAATCACAAGAGCTATATCTTATGATGTTGTTAAATTAATTAAAAACAATTACTGTAGAGAAAATTAACTATTAAAATTTAGATTGATTTATCCTGAAAGTAAAAAAAATTAAACAAACCAAATTTCATAAATCAATTTATTAGTGGTTGGTAGTTAAAGAAAGAATTCACACTTAGTTTAATTTAAAAATATCAGGAAAATAAATGATACTACTTAATGATTAATTTTGTGGTCAAAATATCACACTATTACTGGTCGAGTGATTTTAAATCGCAAAAAAAATTATACAACGAATAGTTGTATGTTAAGATGTTATTTAAAAACTAAAACCCGTCTTACAATGAGAAATTACCCCAAAAATTATATTAACAAAATAACGTTAAGTTACCTGACAAAATAGGTCTCGGTGACACAGATCGTTGGCTATCGGTCAAATTCACTTATGGCTATTTATATGCTAGAGCCAACGTTGGTTCTTGCCTCGTGTCTGGCAGTGAAATTTTAATTTAAAAATTTTAGTGTTACATAATTGGCTCGAATAATTAAACCACATTGAATATTAATTTAATTAATGTCTAATGCGGAACCCAGATTTTCAATCCCCCTGTGTCACTATGCCGATGATGGTTGTGGGGTTTTCCTACACCTATAGCCAAATGGCGCCATCAATCCTCAGTAAGTCGCCCCGGAGTGCCACGGCAAATAATAATAATAGCCGTCCCTTCCTCGCACAAGCCTTCGGCTTCTGGAGTTCACTCGTAAGGGGGTGAAATGCAGAGCGAGTATTATTATTATTATTATTATTATTATTATTAGTACTTAAATAACATGATAAATGAACTTAAACCAGGATAATTGTATGACCTCTAAATATGATATTTGTAAAGCTTAAAAAAACTAACCCAATAAAGAGGTGTTAAAAGTTGATTAAAAATTATTCATTATTTAGAATTCAAAAAGTAGTTCATATAATCTACTTTCCACATGATAACCAAATATGTATAAAAAATTAAATTTAACGTTTTAGTTTTGGAAATAAAGTCCAAAAAAAAGGAAAAAGAAAAACATATGTAGGATTTTACATCTACCTTCTAAATTCTTGTACTGAATTAGATACTTGTGAATTGGGATCTTGTTTTCTTAGACAAAATCGCCAAGAGTTTCGGGAGAAAATACCCTTGGCGCTGTAAAGCCAAAATACACCACAGAAGCACTTCTCCCTCTTACAAAAAGGGTTTTGTAACCATCGGCATCATACAGCAAGCAAAAAAAAACCAAAAATCTCGTAGTTCGAGTAGAAATATTCTTCATTAACTCAAGAATCTCGAAGATGGAATAGAAATGTTCTTCACGAACAAAAAAATACCATATGCCTATAATACATGGCTTGGAGGGTGTCCAAAAAGATAAGCATGCCTAAGAGCGCCTGTCAAATCTATAAATAAAAGACAGCCCCATGTGAATTTATATTAAAATTTAGAAAAATACACAATAGTTTACCCTTCTTTATAAATAAGCCCTCTATAAGATAGCATGCACTAACACGTGTAAAATACAAAATTTCGCTACCACAAAGTGGTATGAAGACCATTCGTTCTCAGTGGTCAGAACAGAAAAGACACTAATCTCTTCTTAAAACAAAATAGAAACTTTATTAACGACATCCGTAAGGTCGCGTGTTGACAAATTAATATATAATATTTGTTTTTAGACAACCAAAAAGGTCCCTATGTGTAATTAGGGTTTTCTATAGTCAAGTACCATAAACCACTGTTTAGGGCATGCCTAGCATAAATGAAGCAAATAACTATTTAAAAATCATTTTGAGTTATGATATACCTTGAAATTAAAAGAACCTCTTTTTTTATTAGGGTCATTGAAGTAATTCATTTACCTTGTGGCGAAATACTTACAAAATAATGAAATATTTACAAATGGCTTTTTTTACTTAAATAATGAGAGAAATGTAAAAACATAAAACTTTATGATACATGATATCATATTTGATGTAAAAATCGTAGACAAAAATCATGCCCATGCATAGAGAAAAAGTTCAATTTTGATGCTACAAGGTACATGTAATATTTATAGCTCGAGAGGGTTCATTAGCTCTCCCGAACATTGAGTGATCAATCTGCCGCGCGCTCAGGAAGAATAAAGCAGGGACCGGTGATAAAAAATCATAAATTTAATATTAAAAAAAAGATATACCTCACGGATAAAAATTATAGAATTATCAAGTATTTGTTACTACAAAAGGAGGAAAATTATTGGCAGACTCTTTCCTGAAGGGGAAAGGACCATCAGACTACAACAAAGTGGCCTTCATATATGTGACAAAAAATTACTGAGTTGTCAACTAAACTGTATGCTGAATGTCATATATATTAAGTCCACTTTCCGCCTTTTGTAATAACAAATACTTGATATTTATATAATTTTTACCTTTTTTTTATTATTAAATTTATCATTTTTAATCGGCCGCTTCTGCTTTAATATTCCTGAGCGCGTTGGCAGATTGTCCACTCAATGTTCGGGAAAGCTAATTAAACCTCTCTGGCTATAAATATTGCATGTACCTCATACCTTGTATTTTTATGTAGCTCTTCGACTATTTTTGGGATCGTTCATTATAATTTTGTCATTCGTTGGTCAAAGATAGGTGGCAGAATCAGACTATTTTTTTGAGGGATTTCAGTATAGACAGTGGTCCATCAGGAGAGTCAGATTCAATCGATATTCTTTTTAAATCTTCTCAATCATATATTAAAAAAGTTTAAATACTTTTTTATATTTAAAAAAATAATAAATTTTTAAAACGTTATCATTTTTTAAAATGACAATTTAATAATGATACCATATCAATGAGAAGCTGATGCCGAAATAATTTCATGGTAGTTTCCAGACGTACCGTATCGTTCATGATAGATCCAGGCAACTTACTATAGAGTACTTTGATTAATTTGTAACGTGGTTTCCCTAGCAAATATGATAATAAGGGTTATGTCTACCATTTTTATAACATTCTAATGACAAATAATTACCAGAGCATTGGATGCACTTTTAGTTTATATTAACACGTCTCGGTGGTACTGATCGTTGGCTATTCGTTATATTAATGTATGGCAGTTCAGATACCAGGTCAACGTGGGTTTAATCCACGTATATTAAGACACTTTGCTCGAATAGATAAACCACATTTAATATTAATTTAATGAATGTTTAATGTGGAACCCATATTTTCAATCGCCATGTGTCACCGTGCCGATGATTATTGTTTGATTATTTTTCCGGGGTTTCCTACACCTATAGCTAAATGGCACCAGCAATCAGCAATAAGTCGCCCCGAACACAAAACATATTCTGCTCCGGAGTGCCATGATAAATAATAATAACAGCCGTCCTTTCCCCACATTAGCCTTTGGCTTCTAGGATTTACTCGTTGGGCGTGAAATATAGGGAAAAATCATTATTATTGTTATTATTATTATTATTATGTTTAAATATCGTGCACAAAAGCTTACCAGTCGTAATACAGTGTATAGTCATGCTGTTTACAATATCTTTCAAATAAAAGTCCTATATTATTAATAGTTTAAATTAAAAAAAAATATTTTCGAGAGCTGCCTCAAGTTGGTAGAAATATTAGGTTACAATAAATAATTTTGGAATATCATCCATTTATTTAAAGATCTGAACTATTGACTCGCTAGTCATATTTAAGGTCGCCTTAAGGACCGTCATATTAACTCTTTTTTCTATGGTTATTAGTTTGTGTTGTTTCTCCTCGAAAAGTTGAGCTTCCGTATAACAGTGTTGAAATTAGTTGACTTGATTAAATTAGTAATTTTGTCTCTAAACGCCTGTCTAATTGTTAACCTTATAAGTTAAAATTATCGCTGGTACTCACTTATTTGATGACATTAGGTTTGCTAACAAAGCTACGATTTCCTAAGCCAGTATTATCTTTTTCTACTACTTCCTTCAGAAAGAAGAAAGCCAACTTCAGTTGGCATTTACGTTTCATATAATGGCATTGAAGACAGTATGCTTTAGGAAGGTCCACTCGCCATCACAAGCACCTGCGTTTAGAACTTATGTTCCAGTGTTATTTTTAGATAAACTTTATGACTACTTTTTGATCGCTTTGTGGTGATAAAACTAACATCTATGCTCTTGAAGCGGATTAGAGGGTTTTCCATTCTCCAGGTGCTTTCTTTCCATTACTTTCACACAACATCTATATTACTATTTTAAATATTACTTATTTTTTTATCAAACCAAGCACCGAGAAGTAGCTAGTTTGATAAAATTAATTCCAAATTCTGAAATTAACCGTTATTAATACACTTATACTTTTTGAAATCCGTGATTTGACGGATCTTCTTATACATGGCTTGACTGCACTATGTAAACCGGTTAAAACTGAATATTTGTAAAAAAAACGATGCATCTGAGATTAAAATATTTTGACTTACGATGGTCTTACAAAAAGTAAGGATTTATTACTTTGGGATTTTAGTTCAAAAAGATATGCGCCCCGCAGGTCAAAAGTTCACTTAGATCCATAGATACTATATTATATTGTTTTGGAAACCACTGACATCTAGAAACTTCCTTTTCATGTAGACTCACTCTCGCTTGGGCTGGCTTCAATTCAAAACTAAATATACAAAATTTGGACTAAGTACATTATATATTTTAAATTTATTAATTAAAAGTCTTTTCGTCAATACTGTTACTATTCAAAAAATTTTAGTCACTACTGCTACTGTTCAAAACTTTTTCTACTGCTAGAGTTTGTTTGACCATCCTCTGCCGTTACGTCATAATCGGTGACGTATTCTGCTGTTTTACGTTTGTCATATATTATTTTACACTTAACCTCAAAATTGTTTTTAACGACGCATGTTAAGGTGTGTTTGTATGAATAAATTGCTAATGGCAAAAATTGTATTTCACTTTATGCGTTGAGAGTCTTTTTACATAATTTAGTAATTTTTTGAACTTGAAACCTTCGTTTTTTTTAACTAATTTATTTTAAATTTCTAGCTTGTGGATGTTTAACATCAATGAGCATGATTTTTGACTAAATTAAAAAAATTACGGATGGTCGAATCGTGATTAAATGGCGAAAAAAATGTAGTATACGATTATATTTTTGGGGTGAACCCAAACGTTGTAGACTGCATTTAATGGTAGAAGTTCAAAATTAAACTTTGCTTTTTCTCATTATACCGGGAAGCATTTTGACAATGAAAAATTAATTGGACTGTCAAAAGTAATAAATAGCATTTACGGCGACATTAGTTAAGAAATACGTTAATGACGTCATAACTCCATCTTATCCATTTCATGATTGAGAGTTAAAGTTGGACAATGTATGACGTAACTACAGAGGATGATTAAACAGAAACTACTGCTTCTCTACTTGCTTTTTGAAAATTATCCATAGCTCAAATGTGGTCAATTATTCAATGAATAATAAAACTCAAAGTCATACCACATATATTTATTATACCAGGTTTAACTGGGGGCGACATGTTTCGGCTTCAACGATAGCCATCATCAGGCCTACAATAGAAATATAAAAAAAATTGGATTACAATTTGACAATTAATTGAAAAAAATGTACTTACAGACAAATTGAAAAACTTATGCATTATAGTGGTATGAGAAATAACAAGTCACATTATAATATATTATAAAAAGCCAAACAAATTAATTAAAAAATTAAAAAAAAAATTAATGGATGAAAATTTTAACCATTTAAAACTCCAATCTGGAGGATCTTATTCACAAAGAATCACATCAAAGTGCATCCTATGATGTATTAATAAAAAGTTATTAAATTAAAATTTAAATTTTAGAAAATCTACCATGCGGCAGTTAATAGTAAATGGCGATTGACAAATAACAAATTGAATTTGACGAAAAAAACAGAGACAAAAGGGGAAAAGTCAGAGATCACTAGTTGAAAAACCAAAAGAATAAGAGAAATTAAACATAATACAGAAGAAAATAACCTATAAGGTGAATAAACCAGGTTTGTGTAAAGATGTAGTTCCCATGTTATACAAACCTGGTGTTTATCGTATCTCTTACTCTTACTCGTATTGCTGAACATAAAAATAAATTGATAACTCCTCTTCGACATTTGCTTATCATATTCTGAAATCTAGACATTCGCGTTGTGATTTTAACATTTCACTTTTACATCATTGCATAAAAAGCACCAAATTGAATTTATTAGATATGTTTGAAATCAAAATAGTAATTTATGCAACAAGTGCATAAAGTGGTACTTTCTTTCACGAATGGAAAAGTTGACCACACGAGCCGTCAGGCGAGTGCGGCAATTCCATTAGTGAAAAAAAGACACTTTATGCATATGTTGCATACAATATTTTTTCTACGGCCTATACAAAATAATAAAATAAAAATAGATATTTGGGATATTTTAATTAAACTCCTTCAGTAAATTACAACTAGTTTAATGTGGCCACATTTACCTTTTTTTGCGATTTCTTCCGGAGTACATATTTCAAAGTCGGAATCTACTTAATTAAATCAATTTGAATGAATTATTGATAGTAGAAACAAATCTGTTAAATTCAAATCACAGTTCATGTTTATGTATGCTGTCAAAGTCAAAGGTGACTTGATATTTTTTTTCATATAAAGGTGTTGAAGAATTGCACTGATCAACTATGTCAACTTATGGCACTTTATTTAACGCTTTTATACTTTATTCACTCTAACCATAAACAGTCATTTTAAGCGCTACAAACCGATGAAATACAAGGTACTTTAAATATAGGGCGTAGAAAAAATCTCTTTCTAATACTGCTATTGTTTGTCTTAATGAACTTCCTACTCAAAATTATTTATTTTTAAATTTACGTTTCAAATGTTTTCATGATTTTATTCTTATTCACCTTATAGGTTATTTTCTTCGTTATTAAGTTTAATTTCTGTCCTCTTATTGTCTTGGGTTTTCAACTTGTGGTCTTTTGCTTTTCCCCTTTTGTCTCTGTCCTTTGTGTCAAATTCAGTTTGTCATTTGTCAATCGCCATTTACTATTAACTGCCGCTTGGTCGCTTTTCGAAAATTTAAATAATTTTAATTTATTAAGTTTTTATTAGTGCATCGTTGGATGCACTTCGGTGTAATTCTTTGTGAGTAAGTTCCTCCAGATTGCAGTTTTAAATTGTTAAAAACTATTAATAAGAAAAATAACCATAAAGGTGGTTATTAGTAGGTAACATATACAGCGTCGCCCATTTTAATTGTAAATTATCTATTTATACAGGGTGGCGAAAATTTCCTTGCAATGTATTGTAATCTCGGAAACCGTAAGAGATACGACGTCGGTTAAATGGAACAAAATTTTCTCAATTTGAAAACTAAGCGACTGGTACTTTGCATCTACAGATATCAGGGACGGTTTTCATAATAAATGATAAAAACCAAAATTGCACATTTTCTATTTAATGGTCCAGTGCTTTTATTTTGAACAATAGAAAAATAGTGTATAAAACTTATTTGTTTGAAAACGTGTTACCCACAGTCTGATAATATTGAATTTGGAATCTGACGTTTAGTTTCCGCCCAGTCACCCTCAACTTTTTTTTCTCAATTACGGACCTTCACTTTTTATGTGATTTTTGTATAGCATTTTATTTCCTGAATTTATCCATGTATTACACCTGGTTCATTTTTGATTATTTGCATGATTTTTTAACTATTTAGTATAAAAGCTTTTAAATACGGTCCTGTACATTATCTGCAGTTAATACTACAAAAGAATGTAAAGGAAACAAATAATTATAGTTCATAATTAATTTATTAATTCACATTAACCGTTCAAAATGAGATATGCATAACTCATTTCTATTGGTCATTTGGGCTGTTGCTGAGTTCTAACTCTTCGACATAACCCATCAACATTTTGACGAACTCCTGTATCTTAAATTGGCCCCATAAGTGTAAAAATCCATCGGATTAAAGTCTCGAGTTCTTGGTGGCCAATGTCTACAAAAAATATTTTATTTATCTACTGTCAGTAACAGTAACAAAATCTCGATAGTTGTTGTTTGTTTTTAGGATGCACTTTTTGTACTCTGAAATTTGTATTATATGGATGAATTCAGGAGATGGAATGATATTAAAAAATCACATAAAAAGTACAGATCCATATTTGAAAAAAAAAGTTGAGAGTGGCTGGGCGGAAACTAAACGTCAGATTCGAAATCTAATATTATCAGATGGTGGGTAACACGTTTTCAAACAAAAAAGTTTTATACACTTTTTTTCTATTGTTCAAAATAAATGCACTGGACCATTAAATAGAAAATGTGAAATTTTGGTTTTTATCAATTATTATGAAAACCGTCCCTGATATCTGTGGATGCAAAGCACCAGTCGATTAGCCTTCAAATTGAGAAACTTTTGTTCCATTTAACCGACTTCGTATCTCTTACGGTTTCCGAGATTACAATACATTGCAATGAAATTTTCGCCACCCTGTATATCGATTTCAACAATTTTGATGTGGAGAATGCAAAGTTTACTATTACTATGACTAAAAAACAATTTTTTTATTGCTGAAAATAGCAAAATCGTACTAGCGATTTGTTTATTGAAAAACTGAATACTTTCCTTAAAATTTTGTAAAAAAATGTTTATTAATAGCAAGTTAATATATTTTTATTTATTGTTACAGGTAGGACTATAGATTACTAGCAGTATTATTACATCTGTTGGAGTAAGTAAAATATGTTTATGTAAATTCTATAAATTTCGTTACCTGAGAAAATTTTCAGAATTACATGCCTTAAAAAATGTTCTATTTCTACAGGAAAGTGGGGTGTAATAGGAACAGGGACGGATTATATCATCAATTGACTGATATAATTCTAGAAGCGATGTACATGATGTAATGTGAGATATACAGAAAAAACTTTTTATTAAAATTTGATCCATTCAAGTTTTTTTTAAAGTTTTTTTAAAACTTTGGCAACTTTAAAATTGCTGTTAACATTCCTCGATGGCCACCAAAAACTAATCAGTTCTAAGTTAGAACAAAATAATTTTTGGTGAAAATTTTATTAAAATCGGTGTAGTATTTTTAAACAAATAGTTTTCGAAAAATTTCATCACACACACAAACCCATTTCTTATCTTCACAAATCTGCACAAGTATAAGCTTAGTTGGCCAGATTGTAATTCGGTTTATGTCGGTCAGTCTAGTAGGAGACTAGAGAGTAGAACATAGATAAATATAAAAATGCTGCCACCAATCACATCTATTTCATTTGCCAACCACATCCTATCTAGTCACCATTCTTTTTCATTATCCAATTTTGAACTCCTACACGATTGTCCCAAAGGCAATAGATTAAATCTTCTTGAAATGTGTGAAATTAATTCCTGCTTATACAACGACACCGTACTATGTCTCAATAACCAGGTTAGACCTAAAGACAACCACATTTTTCTATCCAATGTTTTCAGAGATTTGATCTACATTTTACCTACCCTTAAAGTTACAAGTTACATCTAACCTTCTTGCTAACCATTTATTTAAGTCAATATTATTGAACATCCCAAAGTCTTTTGTCAAATCATACTTCATTCTGTAAATTTTTCTTGTTCTTTTTTTCTTCATTTCCTTTTGCTTTCCTGTTTCAGATTTTAAATACCCACCTTTCTTATGTTCCTTACTTGTCGATTCGTTGCCCACCTCTTTCACCCGATTTCATTTTTAGCATATTACTGTTTCAAATTTATTAGTAGTGTTAATTTCATTTTTGTTGGTTTGGTTTGATTATTAGAACATGTTAAATTTGGTATTAACACTCTTCAAGTTTTTCTAATTTATGATTTGTTATACTGTATTCATGGGCCAACTGTCACTTGTCAATTTAATCTGTGCACTTTATTTTATAATGGTGATGTGGTTGATGTTCAACTCAATTAGCTGTCATTTTTCAACGTCTTACTAGTGAGCCTCCTTGGAGCAATGCTTTTAACAATCTTTTGTTTTATCTGTGCTGATATGACACCTTTAGGGTTGTTTACCCTATTAACTTTTACCAGGTAGTTTCCTATCCTACGTCTTCATTCGGAACTCATACTGATACCGGTTATATACCTTACAGATTTGTTAAAAATGTATATTTACAACAACCCGTTTACCAAAATTCATGTTTTGGTTCCTGTGCGATTAGACAACACCTTGCTCTCCGTTTCCTTCATTTCACACGATGTCTAAGATAGGACATATTATCACCCTCTTTCTTGTTTTTAAGTATTGCAGATGCATTAAAAAATAGTGTTAGTAGAATAAAACAGGAAAGTACTACGCAGTTGTAACGCCTGCCCAGTCGCATAATGTACGCAAAAGAAAGTCCTATATGATCGATATAAGTGATGTTATATTCGGGTACAACTCGTCAGTGTTGTTAAGTATTTAAATACATGTATTTAAATTTGTATTTTAAATACTTTCAATGTATTTAAATACATAGTTAAATACATAAGTTCCATTTGTATTTACTGTGTATTTAAAATACATTTTTGTGTAGCATTTTAAATACTGTAATTAAAGTTTAAATACAATATTTCTCGAAAAGTTTGGGATCGTTTTTTAACCTGGAAAGAAAAATTCCCCTAATTTCGGATTATCTCCTCATGTAACATTTATATTTTGCGGACCGGCGGTTATTGTTTATTTCACAAATTGTTTATTATCCTGTTACCTGTGTCTCTAATCTCTATGATCTATTATTTCATGGAATTCCTCAGGAGTAAATGATTTTAGTTAGATTTATAGTTTTCTGGATTTCTCATTGGCCACGATTTCGAAATCGAGGTTTCGTTGCAAGTGAATAAAATTATCAAATGAAAATTTTGAGAATTTGTTACTTTTAAAAAGTAATGTAGATATATATGGGGATGGGACGTTTCGGCGTGGCCGTTTTGGCGTGGCCGTTTTGGCGTGGCCGTTTGGACGTCAGAACATTTCGACGTCGGCCGTTACGGCCTCGGCCATTTCGGCGTCGGGAATTCTATTTTTTAATATGTATGTTAAAACTGCTGTAAGTTATTATGAAATAAGTAAAATATTAAAATAAGTAAAGTATTGCATAGGATTGGGCTAAATGCTTTAATCTGTTTTTCAAGTACCTATCAGAATTATAATAGTAGTGTAATTAATATTTTATATAAACATTAGTATAATACTAGTGAAGATGTAGTTTAAGGGATTTACTGGAATAACTTGTCCCTGTTAATCCATTAATATCACATTTTCACAACATTTAAACTATACTTCATTTCAAGCTAAATCCAACTATTAGAGATCAATTAGTATTTATTGTTAAGGTGATAAATAATCTTCTTCGGTAAGTATCTAAATAACTTTTCAATAATCGTTATAATAATTTTCTAAGAAACTTAATCGTTTTTAAAGGGTCAAATTCTTCTATATAATAAGCAATAATATTCATATGCAGTTCATAAGTTTGTTAGTATCTTGCAATAGACGAAGAATTTTTAAGTGATGGATCGAAAAATTTTGTCAACCAGAGGAAAAGAAAAATTCAGTGCGGATGGTTTTATATATATTTTTGATGCAGTTAGTAAGAACGATGGAAGCCTAAAATTTTGGAGGTGTGAGAGAAAACAACTATGTAAAGCAAGAATCCACACGAGAGATGGTGAAGTAATCAAGAAATTAAATGAGCACACTCACGACTCCTCAGCAATGGATGTAGAAGTTGCGCAAGTTGTTTCAAAAATTAAAAGGAGAGCTGAAGAAACAAATGAAAGGACAATACAGGTAAATTGTATAATTTTCTTCATTAATTTGACAATTCAAATTATATATTTTTTTCTTTTTAAAATTTCAAAATTGACAAATCCATTATTACAGGTAATCAACGAATGCTTGAGAGCCACTAGTCAAGCTTGTCTTGGTCGGTTACCTAACATTGGCGCTATGAGAAAAGTTATCAGACGGAAACGCAACGAAATTCATGCCGCACCTTCAAATCCTACAAGACTTGAAGAATTAGAAATTCCCGAGTCGTATCGTGTTTACCATGATCAAGATGGCAGAGAAGAAAATTTTCTCTTGGCAGATGCTGGAGAAGGATTAAATAGCATTTTAATTTTTGGGAGAGAATCGTGGTTGCAACATCTGCAGAATTCAGACGTGTGGTATGCTGATGGCACATTTTCCATAGCACCAACTCTGTTTTCACAAGTTTATACAGTTATGGCTAAAAAAAGTCATGGAGTCCATCCAATATTTTATGCCTTGCTACCAAATAAATCAAGAGACACATACACTCGTATGTTTGATTTGATTAAAGAACTTGTTCCAAATTTGCAACCCAGAGCAATCCATTGCGATTTCGAACAGGCAGCATTCAAGGCAATGGAAAATTGTTTTCAAGGCGTTACTATAAATGCTTGTTTTTTTCACTTGGCCCAAAATATGAGGAAACAAGTGGCTTCTATTGGACATTTGAGACAGTACAATGCTGATCCACAATTCGCTCTAAATTTCAGAATGGTGATATCATTGGCATTTGTTCCAATCGACCATTTAGATCATGCTTTTGATGTTCTCGCGGAAGCCCTACCTGTCGAACATCAACCACTGTTGGACTGGTTAGAAGATAGCTATATTGGACGCCTAAATAGGTATTTAATTCACTATTTTTAACTAAATTTTTGTATTTTTATATTAAATAATATTATTTTTATTAACTTTGTCTGTTTTTTACAGAAGAGGAAATGCTAGACGACCAGGTTTATTCCACCCGACGATGTGGAACCTCTACCAAAGGACTTTGGATCAGACAGACCGGACCAATAACCATGCAGAGGCAGCACATAGAAGACTACAGTTGGAATTGGGAGCAGATCATCCAACCATTTGGAAATTTATAGATGGCTTGCGTCAGGTGCAGAAAGGTCGAGATTTATATTTCGAGCAACTTGTAGCGGGCAATCTCCCAGCATTGAAGTTAAAAAAATACAGGGATGCAGACGAACGCATTTTACGGCTTGTTCAAAATTTTGACGTAAACGGGGATATTTTGGAATATCTAAGAGGACTTGCTCATAACTAGAACATGTAATTTCGTGAATAAGTTTAATACATTAAATATATATACTTTAATAATACTATATAGACATTTTATTTTAGTCTTCCTTTCGAGACGAGATACAGTTTTATTATTTTATTATAATAAACCTAATTATAATAAATATAACAATTGTTTAAAATTTATAAAAAATATATTGTTAAGTTTGCCAAAACTTCCAACGCCGAAATATAAAACACTCTATAGGTAAAATCAAAGCGCACTATTAAGAAATCAATTAAACAAAATTTTTTGGTTTAACTGCTTAAAAGGCGTACCATCCGCTTATAATGGCCGACTATAAAGTAAAAAACTTTATTATTATATAAAATTTAAAAATAGATTAAAGCATTTATCCCAATCTTATGCAATACGTCACTTATTTCAATACTTTACTTATTTCATAATAAAATTTACTTAACATACATACTAAATAATAGAATTCCCGACGCCGAAAAGGCCGACGCCGTAACGGCCGACGTCCAAATGTCCTGACGTCCAAATGGCCACGCCGAAATGGCCACGCCGAAACGGCGACGGCCAGATGTCCTAGACCCGATATATATCATATTTAGTTAATTTAATATACATATTTATGTATATAAAAATATTTTTTACTTATCTTTTTGTAAGTAAATAAATTGAAACCAATTAATTTGTAAATTTAAACAAAATAATCTTATTAAAAATCTACTGTTTTTGTTATTACAAAGTAATCGAGCGGTGGATTTGCTTAATAGTCTTAAATAATACACATGGAAGAAATATTTGTATTTGTATTTAAATACTTTTTAAATACAAAGAAGAAGTATTTGCATTTAAATACATTGTTAAATGAAGTATTTAAAATACAAGGTAAATACATTTTTAAAAAAGTATTTGTATTTGGATTTAAATACATTGTTAAAAGTATTTTTAACAACACTGCAACTCGTAACAGTACTGAGCAACCCCGCGTCTGATATTACGTTTTTACCTACTTATTTCGTATGAAAGTGTGACGTAAAGCTCAAAAAATCTGAAAAGGACTATAACTATTGTTAGCGTTCTGATTCTTTTGTGTGAGTTATAAAATTGAATGATTAATAATTATATTAAGCAAGTTATTAACAATGGATATAAATAATGAATTTTTAACAATATCTGATATGGTACATTTTTTTAACGCCCAAGAACACAAACTTCAAAGCGCATTTAGAAATGTGTCTGCTTAATTTAGTCCTTTGGAAAAGCCTTGGAGAAATACTATCTAAACTACTGCGCAGGTTCCTTCCTCATTTGGCGGTTACTTTTTTTGAACAATAATTTTTTTCGTTTATATTATACTATATTAATGTAAAATAATGGATTAGTTGATAAAATACACAGATATATTATAATCACTGAAATAAGAAAATAAGAAAATATATCCAAATCGTGACTAAAAACTAATGTACTGATTACATAGATATAGTATATTATTCATATTGAGTTCAAAGTTTACTGCCGAGGCGCTATAGCCGAGACAGTGTAATCTGGGCGAAACATAAATAATGAATAATTCAAGGAGCCTATTCATATATCAAATGTGGTCAAATTATTTAATATAAATAAAACTCCAAGTCATGTACCACAATATAATTACGCAGTAGTTTAGGGAGCAAATAGTTTTGGCTTATGAGCCATCATCAGGCCTAGAAACAAATTACCCGGTTTGTAACAAAACAATTTTTATACAATACAATTGGAAACATTTTTAACTTACAATATTTTGTATTTAAAAAGAATTATAATTAAATAAATAATCGTTTAAACATTTACATATTATTTAAGGGAGAGGGGGTTGGGAGAGTAGGTACATGAAAATTTTTTTAAAACTAAATTCATGTTGTCAAAAAGACAGGTAATTAAAGGTTCTCTTAAGTGTGTGAACCATAGTGGAAAAACCTTATTTTTTGATTCGCGAAGGGCACTTGCATCGTGCAATGTAAACATTAACGGAGAATTGAAGGTATCCATAAGGAATGAAAATACTTTTCTTCCAGCTGCAAGAAGACCGGAAAGAGGGAAATCACTTATTAAATTGAAGTAAATTAATTCGTGCAACGCATGTGTCCGTACCAAAAATGTTGGTTCGGCGAAGGAAACTATGAGTTGAAGCCCCTTTTCTATGCTAGATATGTCGACGATTGTCTTCTACTCTTCCAAGAATTCTTAACGTACATAAATACTATCCATCAACGCATTCAATTCACAATAGAGTTAGAATCACACAAACAAATTCCCCTTACTAGACTTACTTATAATTAGAGACCACTTAACTTCTAGTATTGTATTTGAAATTTACCGTAAACCCACAACATCCGATACATACTATTCGAACCACCCCGGACACGGTGGCCAGGTTGGTTAAGGCATTGGCCTTTATACTTAGTCATTGTTTGGGTCGTGGGTTCGATTCCCATGAATCAAGTGGTAATAAAGTCAGATAAGACTCTGGGCAAGTGTAAAAAGGTATTTGTGAAGAAGAATGAAGAAAATGTAATCCATAAAATATTTTCTCCTGAAGATCTTGATACCAAACTCAAAAAATTAAAGTTCTACAAAGTATCCTTTTAAACCTTTACAAATAAGAAACTTTTACTTTTTTATGTGTTTATTTTCATTATTTAGATAATTATTTTCCATATTTAAAATACTATATTGTTTAATTAATATAAACAGTGTGTGCAGTTGGTACACTCTTGAAAGAAACATTACTTTTTTGTTACTTTAATTTTGCTTATCTTTACGATACAATTAATCATTTAATTCTTTATTTTAGTTAGTAAATTTAAAAATAATATTTTTCATTAAATGGATAACTATGTAAGAAATTTTGAACTAAAAGAAATAGAATCATTCGAGATAGAGACTTTAACTAAATATAACGAATTTACTAAAATAAAAACAAAAGAAGTACATAATAGTGAAAATATAAGGTTATTTTATTCTAACGCTAGTAGATTGAGGAAAAATTTAGATGAATTTAAAATTTTGATACGATATTTAAAACATGACTTTGATTGCATAGTCTTTACTGAGACTTGGCAAATATCCGAACCGAATATGTTAAAAATAAATGGATTCAAACAAATATACAATAAAGGGCAAAATAATCAAAATGATGGTATACTGATTTTTGTAAATGAAAAGCTATCTTTCAATCACAAATTTTGTTTAATTGGAAAAATAAATAGTATTCAACGAACAATTAAAAAAAACAATAAACTAATTAAACTAACAGCTATTTACAGAAGTCCTTCAGACTCTATAACTACTTTTATAAATGATCCTAACTTATATCTAACGGAATATGAAAATAATGCAAATATAGATGTTATACTCGGTGATTTAAATATAAATATCTTAGAAAATACAACAGATAGTGTCAATTATTTAAATACTTTGTCATCTCATAGATTCATATCAGCAATTAATAAACCAACTCGATACAAAAACTGTCTGGATCATATTTTTATTAGAACTAAAATCAATAACTTAATAAATTTACCAATAGTTTTAGGGGTGCGAGTCACAGATCATAATCCAACGATCCAACAAGTTTTCCTTCCTAAAATCAGACAAAAGGACCTAATTAAAACACAATATAAATATTTCACTGACAATCATAAACTGAAACAAGCATTGAATGTAGTGAACTGGGAAAATATTTACTCCAGCGATAACATAGATGAATCATTAAGTCAATTTTTACAACCATTTGGAAATCATGTGAATAACTGTACAAATAAAATTAAAGTAAACAGAAAAACTTCAGGAAAGAAAGATTGGATCACTAATGGTTTATTAACGTCAATTCAAGAAAAAAATAAACTTTTTCATTAAATGCAAAAACACCCAACAGATATAAACAAACAAACCTATAAAAAATTCAGAAATAAACTATATGAAACAATTAAATTATCAAAAAAGAATTATTATCAAGAAAGAATAGGAGAAAATAAAAATGATAGCAAAAAACTATGGGAATGTGTAAAAGAAATCTGCAATGAAACAAAAAAACAAGAGACAGTTTCGAAAATGAATTCAGAAACCGGTGAATTGTTGACTTGTGAGTTGTCAGTTGCAGAAAGGTTTAATATTTTTTTACGAGCATTGGGAAAAAACTTGCCTCCAAAATATCAAAACCTACAAATTTTAATCAACAAATAACTCACCCATCCTGTAATACAATATTCCTTGCCCCAACTACGAATTTAGAAGTTAGAGATATGATTTTAGATTTAAAAAACAAGAAAAGTCCAGGCATAGACAACATTAGGTCGGAAACTCTAAAAGCTGTTGCAAATGAAATTTCTGTAGTTTTAAGCTATTTAATTAATCTAACAATCGATCAAGGTATTTTTCCAAAAAACCTAAAAACTGCTGTTGTCAAACCAATTTTTAAAAAGGGAAATAACTTAGAGGTGACTAATTATCGACCGATATCACTAATTTCCAATATTGCGAAAAAATTCTAAAGAATAGATTAACTTCATTCTTCGAAAAATATCAATTACTATCTGATAAACAGTTCGGGTTCCGCAAAAATAAATCCACTGAAGATGCTTTAGTTTATTTAACAACAAAAATGTATGAAGCTATGAATCAAAGTAAACCAGCACTATGCATCTTTATAGATCTTGCTAAAGCTTTCGATACCGTTAGTCACCACCAGCTACTGCAAACCTTACAAAATACAGGTATAAGAGGAAAAGTACTTCAACTCTTTGAAAGCTACCTAACCGGACGACAACAGTGCGTACAAGTAGGAGAAACAAAAAGCAGTTTCTTAACAGTTGAATATGGAGTCCCTCAGGGAACTATACTAGGTCCTATACTTTTTAGTGTTTATGTCAATGATATCCTAAATTTAAATACTGAAGGGAGTGTGGTGAGTTTTGCTGATGACACGGCAATATTTTATCAAGCTAAAAGTAGAAAAGGATTTTCGACATATATTACAATTATTTAAATCCAAACTGTTGACTGTAAACTTTGACAAGACCTACTTCACTCCTCTCACACCTTATATGACTAACTTACCTGACTTTACCTATCTTAATATCTGTGAGGATATTAATGTTCATATTCGAAAAGAGTCTAATATAAAATATCTAGGACTACATCTTGACTCACATCTAAAATGGAACCTACACATTAAAATGATAACAAAAAAAATACGATCTTTTTTACCCACATTTAAAGCTCTTAGTGAGTTGCTTGTTCCTTCTCAGTTAATTATGCTTTATCATGCTCTTGTAGTAAGTCACCTACGATATGGCATTGTTGTTTGGGGGGAACACCTGACATTCATCTACATCACCTGGAAATAACTCAAAAATACTTTCTTAAAATAATATTTAAAAAAATAATATACTTACCCTACAGACAAATTGTTTAAAGAAGCAAAAGTATTAGATATAAAAAAACTTTTCTATTGTAGCATTATAGTCAGACAGCACAAATACAAAAATAATCTAGTGCCAATAAATCATAATTACGAAACAAGACATAAAGAAGTTTCACCGAAGGTACCAAAACCCGAAAAAACGATTTATCAAAGATCGTATCAATATTTAGGTCCAAAACTTTACAGCTCAATACCGATTGAAATTAAACATTTTGATTTAAAACTATTTAAAAAGAAATTTTACACATGGTTTTCACAAATCCCTCGGCTAGTAGCGCATGCATTTTTTGATATTATTATATAAGTAATTTATATAAATAATTTGATTATATTTGTGTTGAGCTCTCTATCTTCGAACATTATGTTATCTTCAAATCTTATGTTATGTTCTTGAATTACAATCTTATGTTAGGTTATTTATGTTCCTACATTAAATCACGTCTATATTATGTTCCTAAAGTAAAATCCTGTACATGTTATTGACGTTCTTTAGGTAAATTACATTTTCCATATTACACCCTTATATTAAATTAAATTAATAAAAAAACAAATAATTTAATAAACAAATAGAACCCACTTTCAAGGCTTGGCCTTTAGTGGAAGAACCATAATTTATATATTTTATATATTGTATAATCCTTAATCCTTAATTATTATTATTATTATTATTATTATTATTATTATTATTATTATTATTATTATTATTATTATTATTATTATTATTATTTGTGCCATGCGCAGTTTCATTTACGCCGGCAACCAGACGAGATGAGATCGAATATCTCGTGGAACTGATACGGGTTGGTGGCAGAATTACACACTTACCAGTCGGTAGATCACCTAAATGACAAAGGCATCGTCCTGGGTTTAGGGTGATTGAGGACCGTGGTTCGGAGCCCACGATAAGCTGAAGGTCCTGTCCAGATCAGCCCTGGTAACAGAAAAAGACGTTAAAATTAATAGCAAACAAGCAATCATCCCATATTCCATAAATTAGCTTCCTTCAACAGTTTCCTTTTTAGATTATTTTCCATAAGAATAATTTCACGTGCGCTCAATGTCCAAATCAGACCCAAAGAAAATATCTTCCTCTTCGATAAATTTAAATAGTTCGTGTGAACTCCCGTATTCCTTAACTAGCTCCTAATTTCCCATCCCATTTTGATCGGTTTTAATTTAATTCATTTTCAATCTACTAATCAAATCCCTTACTTATTTACAAATTATAACCCGAATTATTCGTCTTTGACTTTTGATTAGTCATTTGTCACCCTTTTTCTTTTACGCATACCTGCACCCAATCTCACTTTACAGATAAATTTTAGTATCTTTTATATTTGTTTAGTTATTAACTTTACTTTTCACAGTTTATAACTAGTAACTTTTTACATAGTTACTAGCTATCGGTTAGATGTCATATCGGACATATAATTAAATATTTAAAAAAATTACTTTGAAATTCCCTCCCTTTTGTCCCTCCTATCAAACATAGTCATGTATCAGGTGTCAAATAGCCATCTTGTAGTGAATTTTCATACATTAATTATTGTTAAAATAATCCTTATTGTTGGACTCTAAAAATAACGCCGAATTTGGCGTTTTCTACCTGTGACTTTTCTACTGACCCTACTGGATGCTTTAATAATACTGTGGCCCTTAGGACCTATCCTTATCGTTTCCTTCGCCAAACCAACATTTTTGGTACGGACTCGTGCGTTGCACGAATTAATTTACTTAAGGTCAATAAGTGGTTTTCCTCATTCACCTTCAATTCTCTGGTAATGTTCACATTGCACAATGCAAGTGCCCTTCGTGAATCAAAAAACAAGGTTTTTCCACCTAAGAGAACCTTTAATTACATATCTTTTAGACAGCAACATGAATTTGGTTTTACTCTCCCAACTCCCAACCCCCCTTAAATAATATGTAAATGTTTAAACGTTTGTTCATTTAATTATAATCCTTTTTAAATACAGAATATGGTAAGCTAAAATTTTTTTCGTTTGTATTGTATAAAAATTGTTTGGACTTGGAGTTTTATTTCTACTGAATAAATAATGAAGCCTTCTTCTCCGAGTAATATAAACTATTTTTTTATTTAGCGCAAATATAACTATTTGATTGGTTGACTTACTTGTTAAAGAAGGACAATCATATTTTGATAATTTTCTACAAGTTAGTATTATTCTCTGGCGCTAATTCACAGTTTAAAGAAGAAGATACATTACCGTCTTGACAGGTGACGTTACCGCGCCACATCCCTGTATTTTTGCTTAATTCAATAGATCGCCCAGATGGGGAAGGTGAATAAAATAAAGGGAGGGACCGAAAAGGTTCGAAATATAAGATAGGACAATTATGATTGTCCTTCCTTTACAAGTAAGTGAACCAATCAAATAATTGTCCTTCACAATTTTTCGAACATTTTCTACTATAGTAAATATATTTATCAACAATTGCAAAAGGATATAATAATTTAATATCAAAAATAATATATGTATCAAAAATATAGTACAATGTACAACATACATATTTAAATAACACAACATAAAAAAAAATATGTAAAAACATGTTCTTATATGTAACGACATTTTATGAAAAACTTCGATTTTTAAGTTTGTCGAGTTAGCAATATTTCCTATATTTCTTTTTTCTTTGAGACCCACCTCCATCTCTTTATACAAGGCCATAATACTTGAAGATATCACTCATTGTACAGATTGTAAATATTTGTCTTCGTGTATTTTATTCTTATCCTTTACAGAACTCAGCAAGGGAGGGGAGAGTGTTTCACAATTACTAGTGGGTGAGAAATTTTCCAAGACCTTGGTTCTAATGAGTATTTCAGCTGCTTTGCGATGTCAGGTATCATTTCAGAACTGTTTGGCAATTTTCATTACTGCCCAAATGCTTCGATTATATTAATAGTATCCTGCTCTTGAACTAAATAATTTGAGTCATGTGTCTGAGCAAAAGCTAAGGGAGCTGGAGGGCTATGAATCTCAGCGATGGTTTCTATAACCTCTAAGCCTTCTTCCTCTAAGAAGGGAATATTTTAAATTAATTACTTGATCTTAGTCTTATAGATATTTTTGAAAATATATGCCAAAATATGTAATGTATAGGCTACTAAATAGTACCTCGTATAATTAGAATTAATAGGCTACTATAAAGTACTTTAGAGCAGTCAAAAATAATCAGAGATTTTAGTGGGCTAAAACCTAACCTAACTTTTCACTTTCCTCTAATTCCTCTCGCAGTTTTGTAAGTTCAGTTTTTTCTATTCTCGCCGAGGTGATCTATTTCCGCCAAGGTTTGTATACTATTTTATTCACATCATTTTATTTTAATCCAAAATTTAGAAAGAATATATATTTATTGTTTTTAAAAGTGTGTCATTTGTGACATGTCTATTAAAATACTCTGGTAGAGTTTTCTTTGAAATCAAAATACTTTGGAATTTAGATATGACATGATATTTTATTTTTGTACTATCAATTTAAAAATAAAATAAAAAAGGAAAATGGCAAATTATGGTCACAAAACATTACGATTGACTTTAACAAATAAAATAGGTTTTGGAAATAGGTATAGTTTATAATTATTTTTATTTATCTATGTTTATAATAGTCTGTTACTTTATTGTTGTAATTAATAATTCTATATATCATTTTCTAATGATATGATAGGTATAGAGAAATCTATCTGGCTCATGGGTGGGAAGTGATAGTGTCCACCCAAATTAAAAAAAAAGAAAGAGTTAATTATTTTAATTTTTGTTATATACGGTACAGTTTCAAGTAAATAAAAATAACATATAAGAATATGTTTTTATTCCATTTTAAATTTATAAAAATAATTGGGGTTTCGTTTAAACAAATATATTTACCACAACATATAAAAGATTTGCCTTTTCAGTCCATATATTTGCTGCGTTGTTTTTCTTGCTTTCATTCTGATAGGTGATTTATATTGTCTTATCTTATTTGTTGTGTTGGTAATTGGAAATGGACTGCTTGTCCTTTTATAAATCAAGTTGCTGCTAGAAAGAATTTCTAGGCTGGCTTTATTTTTTGATTGAGTGTTTATTCTTGTAAGAATTTGGATAAAACTAAGAAAAATACAGATAAAGCTGAACAAGTTTTTTTTAAGATTGTCCGTTCTTTCCGATTGTTATTCTATAATAAACCAGTATTCCACCTATACCGGGTGTAAATGGGTCATGGGCCACCGCTATAACTTTTAAAGGGGTGAATAGATTTATACAAAATTTGGGTCGATTAATATAGATCTATTTTTGGATTTTTTTACATAAAAATCTAATATGGCCGACATCCGGTTTGGCCGGAAATTACATGAAAATTATAAATTCAAATGGAACACCCGGCACATTTCTACATAATTAAATTCTACGACTTCAAATACGTACATATCGACTGTCCACATACACCCGGTATATCCGTCAATACAATATTTTAGTTTAGACTGATGTTACGGCTAGAACTCTTTTGTTGTTAAACAAACCAACTACTGATATATCATCTTTACCAGTCAATTTTTTGTTTAAAGGATCTTTATATTTTATTTGTTTAACTTCTGGCAGTTTAATAATTGGTCAAGAATTTTTAGGTTAGTTCAGAATGGTAAAATTCGTTTTTTCGCAAAGTAAACAAGAAGTAATAGATGAAAAAACCAGTTATCAAATAATATATAATTTTTATTTTTAAAATATTACAAGGGTTAGAAACACAATGTCTTTAGTACTTTAGCCCGAGAAATTCACTTTAAGATTAAGCACAAGAACTATACGCACCACGAATACAATTTTTTGCTATCGGACGACTGGTTTTTGAGTTATCGTCTTCACATATATCCAAACCGACGGACAAGAAAATGTTCTTCACTTAATTGTCTTGTGGATGGATTAAAACCATTTTAACCTGCATGGTGGACTGATGCGGGCCGAACTTCGTTAAGGTTAGAGCTATTAGCTACAGTAGTCGCCACTTAGGAAGAGATAAGTTCGCGCACTTACGAGGATAATGGTCCTTTCCTACAAGAAAACGATTGGTCAGACAAAATGGTATTACAGTGGCGTGGGGTAATACCAAATAGAGACGATTAAAAATAAGATAAATAAATGCGAAAGTAAACAGAAAAAATGTTCAAATAGATTTATAATTCAAATAAACAATTTATTCTGATTTGATGCGTTTAAAAATTATTAAATAAACGAAAAATATCTCTCATTATAATGTATATTTATAACTTGTACTGTTTATCACAAATAAATGAGTTTCAACATTTGTTTTTACTTTACGGAGCCACCATCTGACGAGAAGGGAAAGTATTGAACTAAAAAAAATTTTCTAGATAAAAACGGAAATATCCATTTTAAGGACCCCTGAGATGATTTAGATTATTTCCAGATCGAAATCTGTCTGTCTATGTGTATGTTTGTATTCTTTCAAAATAAAAGCCACATGCTTAATCCGATTAAGCTGAAATTTGATATATGGGCTTCGATCACACAGGTTTACAAAAAAAAGTCCGGACTATTTGACCGGACCATGGTAATCCTAGGTATTTTTGCATTCTGAATCCGATCCCGGTGTCAGTTTTACCCCCTCACGTCAGAAAAACCAGATTCCAAGGTCATTTAGAGGTTAAAATGGTACTTTTTTGGAACCGGCCCAGGGACAATTTCTCAAGCGAACTGTTAAGTTGAGGGGTAAATGTCTAGGTTGTGAATACCTTCCAAACATTGGACAGGGGCCATGAATCTCGACCAGGACCAGCGCATTGCCACCCAAGTGGATAAAATGTTGTCATGATCATCGCATCTCGCGAATTTTAATCTCCTTGCGAAGGCATTCAAATTCGGCGATCCATTTGATCTGAGTTAATGACAGGGGAGCGAGCACAGACACAAATGGCCCTACAACCTTGAGAGAAAATTGGAGTTATGCTCAAGTGGTTAGAGGTATTCGAGCTCGTGAATTTTGCTTTCCTTACCAACACGTAGAATTTTGGCGATTGAGTTATCGTCAGTTAATACCAGCACTTCTCAAAGAGCTCCTAGAACATCGTCCAAAAATTGGGCCAGCTGAGTATACTGTCCAGGGCAATATGAGGTTGTACAAGGATCCCAACCCGCAACTTCAGAGTTTGCCACCTTTCTTCTGCTGAGGCAGGCCATTTGATGTCAATTCCTCTGATAAGACGTCACATTCTACCAAGTGAATTGCTGTGGCTATTATACAATCTTTGCGACTATGACTTAGTCTGCTTATAAACTCAGTTCTGCTATTAGCATTACCCAGGAACAACGATGGGGACATTGCAGATACTGTTCCCTTCGGACTGCTTGTTTATAGTGAGTCCCCTCGCCTCTCACTTTTTTCCCTCCCAATTTGCTTAATCTTTGCGTACTTGTTTATGGCGTCTGCAGGTTTGATCAAAACTCCTTCTAGGCGCCTTTCTCTTCTCCCCGTTATTGGTATCCCTCTTCAAGTTCCAACAGTAATCTGCCAACATGTTAATGTCCCAAAAACCTTGGTAGTATCTTTTATATCTTGGTAGAATTTTTCACCTTGTTCTTCGCTAAAATGTCCGAGATTTTCTGGGAAATTTCCCAAATACGAATACAAGAAGTGGACCTAAAATCTCATCAAATATCCAATAGCTTTATAGTTCTGGACCAAGCCCTCCACCAATGCCATATATAGTTTGGATCTTTATTATTTCCAAGAAATTTCTGGGAATCGTTCACGAAGCTCTTCAATGCTTCTTGCTTCATCGGGAATTCTGTATCTTTTATAAGTTATCTTATTTGCGGCTCATTAAAAATCCCTTCTTTGATTTTAGCATCTGGCAAGTTTGGGAATTTCTGGTAGATATATTCGAAGGCTTCGCTACTTCTTTTCTTAAGAGCGTTGACGAAGTGTTTTATCAACCCCAATTCAATATGGAGAGGAGGTAGTAAAATACTTTTGGGATCCAATAATTTTACTTGGTCTATGTTATTCTGACCGTTGATGGCTACACCTTCCTTTGGTAATGCTCATCACGAGCTCGACTGTCCCATTCACATAAAAAACAAGGGTATTTTTTAAATCCACTCTGTTGTCCCAAAAGTATTGTTACCCCTTTAAATCCGTACATATTTTCCATTTGTACTTGCTGTAATTAATTTTTTGGAGAAAATAGTCTATATTGCGGTAGTTCTCACTCAAAATCGTCTCAAGGTAAGAAAAATTCACGAGCTCAAATACCTCGAACCACTTGAGCATAACTCCAATGTTCTGGCAAGGTTGTAGGGTCATTTGCATCTATGTTCGGTCCCCTGTCATTAACTCAGAGCAAACGGATCGCCGAAATTGAACGCTTTCACAAGGAGATTAAAATTCGCGAGACAATTCATGACAACATTTTATCCACTTGGCTGGCCCTGCACTGGTCCTGGTCGAGATTTGGGGACCGTTTTCAATGTTTGGAAGGTATTCGAGACCTACACAATAGTCCGGACTTTTGTTTGTAAGCCTGTGTTATCAATCGGAAGAACCCATTAGTTTTCGTACGACATTTGTCAAACGGAATTGTCACTGTCAAAAAATGAGAGATGCAAAATGTCACCGAATCTAACTTGCAATATGTCATGTAAAAGCTCATGAAAAAATCTATTTGGAACAATCAAAATTATTTCTCCAACTGTCACCTGGTAAAAATATCAAAATTTGAAACTTAACATTAAATATCTGAAAAAGTACTTCATGGATTTAAACCAACTTCGGTTAAATGGGTTTCGGCTAATTGTCAGCAAAATCAGCTAGTTTTTGTCTGACATCTGTCAGACGGAAACATCACTGTCAAAAATAGCAGAAGCAATATGTCATGGAATTTGAATTGCAATATGAAAGCCCTTGAAAAACTTTATTCAGAATAGTCAAAATTATTTCTCAAACTGTAACCTGTCAAAAATAAAAAATGTCAAAGTTTGATGCTTTAAGAAAAGGCACCGATAAAGATTTTTGGTTAACCTCCTGGCTGTCACTATTGGCAGTTGACTTATGACAGCTTTGATAACTGAATTCCGGTTCAAGAAAGTTTATGGTACGGTACGCTTCGATTATTTTAATTATGTTTTATGGGGTTTAAACTTTAAAATTAGTTTTGTTTACATTTTACATGATTAGTAGTTGTTGTGGTTTTCTTCTAACTTCTGGATCATCACAATATATTATTTTATATTGAAACTTTATAAATAGATGGAAGATGAAAGACGAGTTCTTAATAAGGAAGTTGGCCCAATAGGTATACAATAATGAGTAGCATCTAACGATAATTTCACTATATTACATTTTAGATCAAAATATGAGAGCAAAGATCCAAAACTATGTAGAGAATATTATTGAGCGATATTCAAATGAAGACTTTTGAATAAGTAGGAGGACATTTCAAAATGTGTTATAAAGAGATGATAATACATTATCCTATGGACTCATTGGCGTCCAAAAATATAATCCAAAACACAGTTAAGTATGGGTTTATGGTACTTAGCTACACCTGATTCTTATAGGTAAAATCTGATGCATATTTATCTCTTCAGATGAATGGGGATAATCAAATCATGTTTATTTCAGATTTGTCTGTAAGTGATTTGGAATAGGAAAGGCCATTGGATTAAGGACAGCGAGACGTGTTGTTCATGTATTGTTTAAGTTAGCTCCTATTGTGATAACATGGCCTACAGCTGAGAAAACAACAAATTTAAGAAGCCTTTGGCCAATGTAGGTTTTCCCTGTACAATTGGTGCTATATTTATGTATGCCATATAGCAATTTCCCAACCTAAAGTACGTCTACGGTCTATCATACATGAAGGGAAAAAAAATTTCCAGCTTAGTATTGCAGTTATGTTAATTTGATATTAAATGAAAACAAAAATAGAATAAAAAATTTTAGGCTGTTTGTGATGATAGTGTGATATTTATTGACTGTTATGCTGGCGAAGTAGGCTTTACTCACGATTCAAGAATAATGAAGAAAAGTGAAGTCTGGAAAAAACTCAAAACTAACAGACATACTGCTTTTCTAAATGATGGTCACATAATAGGAGATAAGGCATATCCGTGTATTGAATATTTAATAACCCCATATAGGAATAATGGTTATCTTACCAGGGCCAAAAGACACTTCAATTACAAACTCTCTTTTGCTAGAAGCATAATAGAGAGAGCATTTGGGCCCATCAAAAGAATTTTCTCAATTTTAAAATATTTTGACATCTTGTGTTTGGACTGGGCACCAAAATACATTAGTGCCTATTGTGTTGTTAAACAACATTTGATTAAATAATGATGATATACTACCTGACGATGGTGAAGAGCCACCTAATGGACCAGAAGATAATATTCCAAATGTAGATCATACTTATCGTGCTCATATGTAGTTGGGCCAGCAGAAAAGAGACAGATTGTGTGTTTAAATGTATGAAGAACTAAACGAATAAATAATTTAATTAAATGGAATTTTATTATTATTAATTTTAATAATAAATATTAGCATGAATTTAGTTCATTTTTTGAAAAGTGGAATAATTTCCTCTTGTATATTTTTTGTAAAATTATTATGAGGCAAATGAGTTCAGGTATCCACTAACGATATAAAATCATTATCATTTCTAAATTCAATTTAATTGTCTCGTCTTTAGAAGACCAATTTTCACACTTCATGTGATTTTGTTATTTTTCTACAGTTTCCTTATTTTTTTTTGAAAAAAATGGCCACAGACTACTAATATAATGTAATGAAATCAAGTTGTATGAGTTATAGAAGTTAATTTATTATTGTTATTACTATAAAGAAATTTGTATTATAAAATTATATTTCAATAATTGGGTATATCAATAAAAATTATGGTGTAATCAACAAATTTTGATATTAAGGCAAGATATTTTAAAATGTTAATAGAAATAAAATATATTTTATAATTAGAAATTATTTAAAATTTAATTTTGAAAATTAAAAATCAGTCGGTATAAAAAATTTTGGGATAAGTTTTTTGAATCAAGTAAGGGTAAAAAAAAGAAGGGAAAAATTAATTAGATATGAAAAAAAAGTCATAAGATTGAATTATTTTGTACTTTTGTCAAATATAAATAGAGAGTTGGAAATTTGTTATATAGAAGTGAAATATTGAATGTAAAAAGCTTGAATATGTATGAAATTATCTAGATAATGAAGAAATAAACATTTACAATAAAAGCAATGTATTTAAAATTAATAAAATTATATACTATATGGGATCTGATAAAAAATTCGAAGAGAAAAATTGGGTAAGAGAAAAAATAAAGTTTTTTTGGAGCTAATGGTTATAAAAAGTATATGGAAGGAGAGGAACAATAAAAACATAAAAACTTAAGAAATTAGGAGAGGTATGATTAATTCTAAATAAGTGTAACTAACTCAGAGACGGAGAAGAAGAGTAAATTTACATAAATAAACAATAACTAAAAATTTAATTAGTATTTAGTATTTTGTAAAATTTTATGATTTTTTTTTATTTCGATCTGAACCCACTCCAAATTGAGATATATTATCAAAAGTTTTAATTAATGATTATAATGCAGATCATTATAATACATATATAAAATAAAACCATTGATATGCATTTATATATAAAAAGAAAAATAATGGACAACTGCCATTTTTAGATGCTTTCGTGATAATAATATTACTTTAGAATTTGATATATTTAGGAAAGACACTGCTACTAACAGATATATCCCTTAAGATTTTTTTCACTGTGGTTAACACAAGATGGCGAGTTTATATTTTCTTGTACATCTTTTAATAAATTTCCCTCTCACCAAGAAAAGATATATGAAACATTACTTTAATTTGTTGATAACGTGGTTTAGGCTCAAATCTTTTTATTATGGGTTCGTTCCACGAATAGAATTTGAAATATATCAGAAGTAAAAAAACAAAAAAAAATTGGCCGCCAGTCAAATTGATTTTTTTATTAAATTAGAAACAATTGGCAGAAAAACAATGATATATTTCAAAATCCGTCCATTCTTTTTTTTTCGGGTTAAGGAAATTAAACTCAAATTAAACGTTATATTTATTTATTTTTATAAAAATAGTGTTTCAGAGGTTTTTTTCTTTTAAAAAAAAACTTGCTTTTCTTGCGGTTGAGGTTCTCGCGGTTGAGGAAACAAAACTTCTTGGCCTAGGTAAAATTAACTGCCCAGAGAAAAAACTTCTTGGCCCAGGTAAAACTAACTGTCCAGAGGAAAAAACGTCTTGGCCCAGGTAAAACTAACCATCCAGAGGAAAAACTTTCCAGAGGAAAAAACTGTCCAGAGGAAAAACTAAAACCCATAGAAGATGAGGGGGAGAAAAAAAAATCTTCAGTAAGCGTCACAAATGGTATGGAGTCAGTTATTTTAACTGAGTAGGTAAAGAGAAGAACATTATTAACACGGAAAAGACTTTTTATAGGAATACCAAGAGAAGAGAGGGACATGACGCGAAGAAATAAGAAGGGGATATCATGCGATTATGAAACTTAAATATATTTAGTAGAGGAATAATGAAAATACAGGGTGGCGCAAAAGAAAGATTGCAGCAGCAAAAGAGGGGAACCGGTATACAAACGAAAATTGAAAAAAAGAAAAAGTATGAAAGTAAAGGGGTGTTAATGAGTTTATGAACCTAACAAGAAAGAACTGACATTTTTTGTTGGAAAGGGTGGTTAGAATTGTATGCAACTAGTTGGTCAGTTTGAGTTGGTTTCCTAAATATGGAAAATTCATTGTAGTTATTATTATTTTAAAAATAACAACTCCATATTTAACATTTTCTTATTTATGTCTGAAATAAAAATGTATATTTAAAGTTATTAAAAGTAAACAGTACATAATCAAACATTATTATCTGTAATAAAAATATATTGTAAAGGTATTAACGTTACTCGTATATTTTTATGGCTGAAAAACTTCACGTTTATCAATTTTGTGATATCTATATCTGCCCAAATTTCGACACGCACTCTTGTCTTCAACAGTCAATAAAATAATGATGTATAACTGCCCAATATCGGTATTTCAGAACAAATTTTATATTTATAGTAAGGATGCGAATATTCCTGAAATAAGATAGCTGACCCTTAATTTTACCCATAGAGATACGATAGTTAGAGGTAGTATGAAATAGTGAGACTGATGGGTATTCAATAAAAGTAATTAAATTTAAAATTTTATTTAAAACAATAATTTCATTCTTTAAATTTAAATCTTTTTAATTTTTCGCCCAATTGTTTAATTTCGATCGTATTTTATAAATTCAAATATCTCCTCAAATAAACCATTATTTAATTAATTTATGAGGTAAATTAAGAATATAATATATTTTATAATATATTCATTAAAATTTTAAAATAAACAACAATTCAGAATGTATAAAAGTCATGAATAAATATATATTAATAAATATTAATTTCCACAAATTCATTCGGAGTGAAGTATTGGAATCTATAACTCTATCTGTGTTTATGTAGCATCAAAATGTTTCAAATCTGACAAAGTATCTCAGAAAGTGTCGAATGAACCGTTAGCTAGAAAATGGCAGCCAAAATTAAAAAATTAAAAAAATCGTATTTTCTAAACAGTAGCTGTAACCTCACACCCCCTGGCCTCTTTATCTCTTGAAAAAAGCGAGTAAAAAGTAAGAAACCGATGGCCATTTCGGTAAGAAACTTACATACTCAAATTTATCACAAAATATACCTGATCGTCTAGTATTGTTAAGTTAGGACGCACGTTGTGTTTAATAATCGTAGTAATAATAATAGCATTATTATTATTAATTGTAATAACCTCAGATATTCTTTTAAAGTTTGGTGGCAAGTGAACATAAATCAAAACACAAAAATCTCAAGAAATTATTTATTCATTAAGAAAATTTACTGATGAATGCTGGCGCCATTTGGCATAAAAGGTATAGGGAAAACCAGACAACTGGAAAACCTAACCACCATCATAATGAATAAATTAACCAATTGTGTTGACAAAAATCAAGGACATTTATGTACAAAAAGTTCTTAATAACTTTAAATACCGTAAATGTCATCAGATGTGCACTGTCTCTCTCTGCATTATTGGCAATTATTGCTCTTTTGTGGTATCAGAAATACCTCTTTTTAGTATTATATTGTTTGTATGGACAACCCTATTGAGTTACGGCCAGATCAGTACCAGCGATGTAACCCATATTTTAGGCTGAATACTCGTTGAACCATAATGTAGAAATATATAATGCGATTGACACAGTACGCCTCTGCGTAACATTGACAATATATTTTAGAAAAATATATGATACGTACTTAACCTTTGGCTCAGGGACTATAAGACGTTGGCGAATTAAAATGTGAAAATACTTGATGATTTATTTTTATGAAGGTAAAATAAATCCAACGAAGTGAAGAATTTGTCGTTTACGATGAGAAATGTAAAAATGGGCAGACGCCGAAATATTTAGCGTCGGGGCGTAGAGCGTAGCGTCGTGGATTGGCGTCGAAAAATGTAGCTTTAATTGATGGTGTTCGTAGTTAATTTGTGAAAATATACTGGGCCTTGAAGAAGTAAAACCCAACTGGTTGTCAATAAACCATGGGCGTCGGCGTCGCGACGCCAGATCCAAGATTTTCGGTGACGTTGTTGGTAGTTTGAAATTTGATTTTTGACTAGCCCTTCCTCCTGCTTTCACTCACGTTTTTATGTCGAGTTTGACTAAACATTCCTCGTCATAATGTTCTCTGGTACCGTGTACTATTTGTTTTTCTGTAAATACAGACATCTAAAGTATCTTGGGAAAAATGCAAACGAAGAACAAATAAAAAATAACGAGTTTTGACAATCTACACTCAGACAGATCAAGTGGTTTGAGAAAATATCGAATGGCTTAAAAAAAAATCAACAAAGTCGAAGGGAATCAAAACACATTAAATATAATGGGTTTTGGTTATCTCTCTAAAGTTTCTTAAAATAATAATCCAATAAGACGAAACAAATACCATTAAATTTCTGAAAAAATAATAATATGATATACCGGGGGTTGGTTGGTTACATAGTAAATATGGAAATGGGACCAAAACTAATAAGCACCTATTGAGAGTATAATATACAGGGTGGCGAAAATTTCATTGCAATGGATTGTAATCTCGTAAACCGTAAGAGATACGACGTCGGTTAAATGAAACAAAAGTTTCTCAATTTGAAAACTAATCGACTGATGCTTTGCATCAACAGATGTCAGGGACGGTTTTCATAATAATTGATAAAAACCAAAATTGCACATTTTCTATTTAATGATCCAGCGCTTTAATTTTGAACAATAGAAAAAAAGTGTAAAAAACCTTTTTGTTTGAAAACGTGTTACCCACAGTCTGATAATATTAAATTTTGAATCTGACGTTCAGTTTCCGCCCAGTCAGCCTCAACTTTTTTTTTCTCAAATACGGACCTGTATAGCATTTTATTTCCTGAATTCATTCATGTATTACACCTAATTCATTTTTGATTATTTGAATGAATTTTTAACTATTTAGTATACAAGTGTTTAAATACGATCCTGTACATTATCTGCAGTTAATACTACAAAAGAATGTAAAGGAAACAAATTATTTTATTTCATAATAAATTTAATATTTATTCATATGTAGCTAATCTATAGTTTAACTAAGGTTTATTAAGAAATTGTAAATTTGTGTTGTATGTATTAAAATATAAAATGGTTCGCTATACTAATTAGGAAAAAAGAGACATGTATGAGGCGTATATCCGTTGTTACAGAAACGCCACTAAGGCGCTAGAATTGTATGGATAGCGAAATCCAAATAGATGACAGCCTTCCAAATACGTATTTTATAGGATTTCAAAAGTTATGAGTGAAACATGTAGCCTTTCAAAATCAAGAAAATCGTATAAGACATACTACAATGAAATAAATACATTTGCCCAGATAAATATAAATCCTGAAAACTCTTCCCGAAAAATTTCACAAGAGTGATGTATTCACCGAACCACAGTTAACAAAATATTAAAAAACATAAATATCGAGATTATAAATTTCAAAAAGTTCAAAAACTACATCCCGGAGACAGTGAAAGACGGTTGTCATCTGCTCGTTGGTACAGACATCAGTTATATATAGCGGGTTGCAAATTATAGTGGAATACCTTCCAAGAATTGTCAAGGGTAGGCGGCATACAGGGTTGGAATTAGGAGAACGTAATTCTAACAATTTCATAAACATAAAAATAGATTTTTACATGATTACAATATGAAATAAAGTAATTAATAAAAAAACATGAAAATAGAAAGGTAATAAAAAACATAAAAGAGATTGTTAATTATATATGTACAAAATAAAATAAGTAATAAAAAATGGGCGGCATCAAACTCGGCACATCCTAATCTTTTAATCCTTATACATTTTAAACTGCGATTGCTCCCGCTGTTACAAAATTTGGGTTTTTCCTTCTACCATAATTGAACAAGATCCTTAAATAGTTTTATTAATAACAAACTACCCTAATTATTTAAATGTAAGACTAAAATAAGTACTACATAAGGATTACAGTCGTTCACTCAAATTCTAACATCTGTCGATAACTAGGACTGTTTCCGCTGTAAGAAAATTTGGGTATTTCCTTTCTACTATAATTTGCAATGCACTATAAATAATCCGTTGTTTAAATAACAACATTTTATGGACAGATGAGATTACATTTACGAATTGCGGCATATTTAACAGAAGAAACAAACATATCTACGCAAAATACAAAAAGAAAATCCCCATCTTGTGCGAGAAGTGCGACCACAAGTAAGATATTCAGTTAATGTGTTGAGTGCGATAATAGGTAATAAGGTAATTGGTCCAATATTTATAGACGGTTCTCTAAATAGTGGAAAGTATTTAGATGTTTTGGAAGAGGTTTTAGATGATATGTCTTTAAATGTCTTAAGAGAAATTGAGTATTTTATGCAAGACGGTTGCGGAGCACACAATGCCTTACGAGTCGGAAACTATTTAAATCGTAGATTTCACAGACGCTGGATGGGAACCAATGGACCTGTACGTTGGCCACCAAGAACTCCAGAATTGAATCCAATGGATTATTTCACGTAGGGCTACCTCAAAAACAAAATTTACGATATTGACGAGTTGCGTCAAAGTATTAGAAGTGCTTTCGACGAGATCGATCCACGTTGTTTCCGCAACAGCTCAGATGACTAGAAGGATTGAGTTATGCATAACACATGGTGGTAACCATTTTGAACAATTTCTGTGATTTAAAAAATTTATTATGAAATAAAATATTGTGTTACATTCCTTTATATTATTATCTGTCTATAATATACAGGTCCGTATTTAAAAGCTGTTATAGTAAATAGTTATTAATTCATTCAATTGATTAAAAATAAATTAGGTGTAATATATGGATAAATTCAGGAGATGAAATGCTATTAAAAAATCACATAAAAGGTACAGATCCGTATTTGAGAAAAAAAGTTGAGTGTGGCTGGGCGGAAACTAAAGGTCAGATTAAAATTTTATATTATCGGACTGTGGGTAACACGTTTTCAAATTGTTCAAAATAAAAGCACTGGACCATTAAATCGAAAATGTGCAATTTTGGTTTTTATCAATTATTATGAAAACCGGCCCTGATATCTGTTGATGCAAAGCACCAGTCGATTAATTTTCAAATTGAGAAACTTTTGTTCCATTTAACCGATTTCGTAATCTCTTACGGTTTCCGAGATTACAATACATTGCAATGAAATTTTCGCCACCCTGTATATTTCTGACAACTGTGGCGATGCACCAAAAATCCCCGAAATTAAAAAAAAAATTCTTCACCTACAGACAGAAACATATGTATGCGGTTTATGCAAATCTTTTCTTTTTATATTGTAATTTTTTTTATAAATAAATCTAAATCATCGTTCAAATGTTTTTATTTTTTTGTGGTTAGCAAACTCATGCGAATTCTTAAATTTTTAGATATAATTTAAATTAAACCATCATTATTGTTTGTAAAAAACGTTGTAAAAGAAAAGACATTTATTACTGTGTTTTTTTTTAACCAAGTAGTACACAAACATCTACCTTAATTTAACATTTATTTTTACAAGCATTTCACTAGAACGATTTAAACAAAAGCTTTTCTACAATGAGCAGTTCCTAATTAGTTTTATTACTTGTTTTCTCGTTATGTAAAATAATGAAACAAGTCCCTTTAAAATAGATAAAGTTGTAATATGAGTGTCCTTTAAACTTATTTTCTACTTAAAATTAATTATGTGGCTACTACTTCAAAAAATGCGTTATCCGATCAATTTTTAGCTCTGAAATGCGTCTTCATCAGTCTAGACTAGAAAATTGACATAACTGGTTGGGAATGTAACATAATGCTCGGTAAAGTATTATTTTACCGAGTTCTTATGTCAAAAGTTGTACTAAATATTACAATTGCTATGACAGTACTGTAAATATATGTCAATAAGTATTTTTGTCATTTTGATACATTTTGTGTATTAGTACAAGATTCTAAACCATTTAAAGCTAAAATTATTGGTAACTGCATAACGAATATTATACGCGCCACTGAAAGGGAATTACAGGGATCGCATGCTTTCAGGGATTCGCCTTCGGCTTCGCACATTATCTAAATAATAGTATATTATAAATCAGTATATTATAAATTTCGAGACGTCGAAATTCTTCCTGAATTAAATAACCCTTCTTCGTTTTGTGTGAGTTGTGATAAGTAGCCACTTCCATTCCTCATGTTACAATACTTCGTTTCCTTAGTCACTTGTCAACCTTTCTCTTCTTTTTCAAATTAACCTGTATCCTACAGTAGTCAAACATTATTTTAATTTCTTCTTTTCTCCTGTCCTTGCCTCTAAACTTTAAGCCACCAGAAAAATATTAACCTCTCTTTTGTTAAAAATATCTTGTATGGTCATAATTTTTCGTCAACATTTTTCAAAATCGTGTTTCTACTTAATGCTTCTATATTTAACTTATTATTGTAAGATTCATCATCATTCATTTATATTTCAATAACTACATTAACTTCGTATTGTTTTACTCTCAAGTTGGTTTTTGTATATTGTAAGTATCATGTTTAGTTTTCATCTTATATATTTATTAACTTTTGTAAACTCTATTACAGTTGTCCTGATGATGGCACTGGTTGCCGAAAGCGCTCGAAAATAATTGTTTGACTCGTAAAATATATATATTTCCCACGATAAATACAACCATTAAACACTTGAAAGTACAAATTGCTTTTTGTTTCAATAATGTTTCATTATTTACCTAGGCTGAGAAATATTACTTCTCATTAGAGGAATGGAGTAAGTAATGATGATTTCTCATGTTAATATTAAAAAAAATGTATTCTACTCTTTTTTATTAAAAGCAATTTCAGTATCCGGATAATGACATAATATACAGGGTGGGGCAGCACAAACGGCACGGAATTTAGTGCCTAAACCATCAGAATTTAAAAATAGTATATTATACACCAAGGTCAAGAAGCAATTTTTCTCAGCCGAGCATAATACGTTGCGAGGCTGAGAAAAATCTTCTCTACCGTGATTTTTATACTATTTTTCCACTGCTAGAACATGAATTCATTTTTACAATCATAGTTTTTGGATTGTTTTTTGTATTTGAAAAGAATTTAATTGAAAATCAGTTTGTGAAAACAATTGAATGAGAATATTCAATAAATTAAATTGAAATTTCATTATGTTAAATGCACTGTGGATTTAAAACTTTCAAGTAGCGATGAAGATACGAAGAATTCGTTTCATTTGGCACTTAGATTTGAAAAACTATTAAATTGATAGTTATTATTGCATAAATCCACTAATCAATATCAAAATATTTATTACATAACCTTAAACTAGTGAGATTAAAATATATCTGATAAAGAATTACTTACCTCCCTCTTTCATTTGATTAGGTCGAAAATTCATTTGAAAGCACAGAAATTCAAATGAAAGTGCATATTTGCGAATTTTTTATAATAATTTTAGAAAAAACTCTTTTTACAAACGCAATGACAGTAGAATTAATTGGAACGATTTCCTAAGATCTGCCTGCCTCTGAAGTTAAGTTCAGTCTTCAATTATTTTTATTATCTACTACTAGCTAATGAAAAATTGTCTACCTGTAGGAGAGAAATACATTTTTTCGACTCGAACACAGTATAAATAATGACATTTTCTAATACTTGTAGTGGAAAAAAACTTTTTATATGCATATATGTATGTCAGTAAAAGCTGCATTTTTAAAACATTTTTTTAACTTTAAGTGATTGTTCTGACCAAACGACATAAAATCGGATAAAACGGCTTACATATCCTTATCTCAATTTTTTGAGTTCTACTTCGTGACATAAGAATAGGACGTTTAAGGGGTGATAAAAATTTTTGTACTTTTGATCACCCTGTATACATTTTGTTCCAATGCCTTTAAACGTTAAGATAGGAGCCTGTTTTATCCAATATTATGTCGTTTGGCCGGAGCAATCATGTAAATTTAAAATATGCGATTTTCAATGGTTTTGAACTATTCATTTTATAATATAGCTGTTATAGGTTTTTGAAATCAGCTTCTCAGGACGAACCTAAAAATGTAAAAAAATATGGGGTGTTTCATTTCAAAATATACCTTTGATATGCCAAATTTTTTTGAACCACCCCGTATTTTAAAAAATATTTTTAAAATGTAGCTCTTATTGGGATACATATATGCATATAAAAAGATTTTTTTAATTGTCATGGTTTAGGCACAAAATTCCGTGCCGTATGTACTGCCCCACCCTGCATAATAAAGTTGAAATTGAAACTTTGGTAAATTAAATATCTGTGGTTTCATATCGATCTATTTCTAACAATATTCCAGAACTATTGCATCATTTGTACAATGTCGAAACTTCGTGTTTTTAGCTTCATCGTTGCTATAACTAACGTCTGGCATAGTTATTTTTAAGGGTTTTCTATGGGCCTTCGGCGTCTGTTGAAGTGTTCTCTATGTACTGTGATTTTTACCGCATCTCGTGGTTGCTATGGCACTGCGTTGCTTCGACACTTCTTTTCTGCTCTTCAGGTATTTATAGTCATCCTTTTTTTACATCTAGACCTTTTAGCACTACTCTTGTCGGTTTGTCCTCTGGCATACGATATGTTAGTATTTTATCTCTGGTTTTCTGTCCAGATAACCTGCCAGGTTTCTGTAATCTTCTGCTGTTTCAGTAAGTGTTGCCTCTTACTGTACTGGGTATTAAAAGAGCCTATTATAGCTTTTACACATAGTCGTATTTTTGTACATGTCTCCGGCGATTGTAACACAATCTGTGGCGGTGTTTTCTCCTTCGGGTTTTCTACCATTTTCTCTCGTTTGTTGTTGTTCTTACTAGTACAGCTCATACAAACTATAGGTTTTCCAGTGTGATCCAGTTCGTAATCGCTCGAGAATACAGCTCGTGTTACGGTGTACATATTTTAGCAGCTTTTGTTTTTGTGTGCTCGTATTCGTTTCTTTTTCAGTTCACCACTATTACAGTTTTTTAAATTGAGATTTTTGTTTATTCATTCGTTTTCCTTTTGGAGATTTTCGATCTATTTTCTGATGGTGTCCAAACGGGACATTGAAGTTTTGTTACTTTTCTTTAGGGCTATGATTTCTTTAGTCTGTTTCTCTTCAATGGATTCTTCTCTTTAGTGCTTATTAGCACAGAACTTATATTTTTTTGTCATATAGTATTAATAAATATTATTTTACATTCACATTTGTCACTTTTGCCAACATTCAGTTTCCCTAGACTGCTTCCGTACTATTTATGTCTGGTCTCTTCTATGAAGGTTCTTAGTCGCATCCAATTCATCTCACCCTCCCATATCACCGTCCTACTATTTTTCCTCCTAGTTATTCCCAGTCCCTAACATATATGGCATTATTAGACATTTTATTGGATTCTGTGAATTTGACAGACATGCAAATATTTCAGAGCCTAACGAGACTATATCCCTCTTCAGTTTTCGAGGATGCTGAACACGACGGCGGTGGTTTAAACTCTTTCCGAGTTAATTGCACTTTACAAAAAGGCCAAAACCGCACCGCTCAAAAAAGGAAAAAACCAGCCCCGAAAGGGGATAATGCGGATACGCTATCTCATACGAACAAAAAATACGTCAAGCCCCGTTTTCGAGGATGCTGAAAACGATAGTGGTGGTTTAATCCCCTTCCGAGTTAACAGCACACCATAAAAATGCCAATACCCGTCTCCGAAAGGGGTTAATGAGGATACACCGTCTCATACCGACAAAACTTAAGCCACCCCCTGTTTCAAAATATGCTGAACACGGTGGCGGTGGTATAGGCTTCAACAGTATCCAAATGCTTATTTTATGTTAATAGTAGGAGAGCCCAAGCGAGGATTTGGGGATTTACTGAAGTTGGACAGATTAATATATGGCAGGATACCTTGCACCTTGTTGAGTACCTTTACCGGATATAAGCTTTTAATATATCTAGGATAATGGATCAGAATAGTAAAAAAAGTTGATCATTAAAAATTCTGGAAGTCGACAGATTAAGGTAGGGTCAGTTAATTACATCTTATAAGGTGTACATTCCAATAATCTGATGATTTCATTGTGACGTAAGGAAGTGAGGGAGATACAAATTTGTTAAAAAAAGTTACCTTGAAATACTCGAACGCAGTTAATTTTTTTTCATTTTGAAGAAAATAATTTAAGGATCACGAAAATAATATAATCAGCCAATTTCCTCAACCCTGCGTACTTAGTGTGGTGTGTGCAGCTGCTTAACATTCCTACTAAAGATCTGAATAGCTCAAATATTGTTTCTCCATTTTCTACCCCTTCGTACGGCTACCCCCAACTAACAATCCGGCAGATTATTATCTCTGTTACTAGAAACACGTTATTTTTATATTTTTGAAAGTTTATCCACGCTCCTACCCCAATGAAAGGGCACACATCATATATTTTTTTTTTCTTTTTAGCATCCAATCTTTGCAGTCTAATAGGCCCCACAAATCTCTAGTAAATCCCCATTTAGCCTCATGAGCTCCTCTACTATAAATATATTAAAAACTATAGAGTGTTTAGAAAATGCTGCCACACAACATAAGGACGTACTGATGCTGGAAAAGCCTAGTTCTTTCTCGAAAGATTTAAATATTCCTTATCATAAATGCTGTACGGAATCAATATTTGCGTGACATTTCTGGAGATGAAAATCAGAGGATGAAATTGGCGACAAAATTCAATAGACTTATATAACATTTTTTTCTTTTTATCATCTAAGCTTCGAAATCTAATAGGTCTTCATGACGCTTAAGTAAATACCCATTAAGCATCGTGGCCTCCCCTACTATAATGGACGCAGTAAAGGGATCTTATCGACAGTGCTCCACACTGGAATTTGGAAATTTACTAACGAATTTGATGAAAATGTACTTAATTGTACTAAATTTATCCTCGAAACGGGGAACAAACATAATCCCCTTAGGATCTGAAATATTTACTCTTTTTGAGGTTTTTTCGACTTACAGAATCAACTAATTTGGGTTATTTATTTGAAAACGATAATTAAGCAAAAAAACAGAAAAAAGAAAGGAACATTTAATTTTAATTTTGGCTGGATTAAGATTAATTCTCAATATGTCATGATTTTATGTCAAATTAATGCGTCAGCATAAAATTTGTGGCCACGCCTCAGTTCAACTCAGGATTCAGTCCTACGTCCGACTGGTTTTCTCCTAGACTATGATTTCAAGTTTCGGGTGTAGTGAAACCCCCGCTGCGAGAAGCTAATAATATATAGTTTAATTTTTATTTATCACATTTAAATCATCTCATGTCTGGCCCGTCCCTTGCCATGATCGCTAATATTTATTCACTTAATTCTATTGGGATGCATTTATGATAGAAAATGTTCAACTTTTTGAGGACAAAAATCTCATGATAGGGGCATAGACGTTCATTTAATCAGGGTCATCGGGTTATACTAACTCGACTTGTATTCCTTACAAGTACGATTCTAGGAGGAATCAAGTAATTAGTGTCGTCCGATGTTAAAAGAGGTTTGCTACAGTTTTCGTAGAATTTCTTTTGTTTTAAAACTCCTATCCGCCCAACCGCTACTGAGATTTTTCTAGCCATAACGTTGGTATGTCGAATACAAACGGATTATTTCAATTATTTTCATCGATTTTCACCACTTCCATAATACGAGAACCGTTGGTCCACCTATATATGACTATAAAAAATGCTCCAAATTAACTGAAATGCTCGAATACGGACTCTGAAAGTTTACTCCACTTTCTTGATGTTCACGGTATATGCATACTATACCCTATAATTGCTGCTAACCGTATGAAACAAATGATCGCAGTAATGTGGTGCTATCGCTTACAAAGACTGAAGAATACGTATTTGATGAGACGACTACAGAGATTAATCATATTGTGTTCACACGACACTGCTTGCTACTTGTGAGAAATGGATATTTGTTCAATCTCCTGGAGTGACGTTTTAAAGCGGGAAGCAAATGACTTTTCGCTAGAAAATTAAAGAATAAAAATAAAATTCAATAGTTATATAAAATACTAGTTCTATAACAATATAAATCTGACTTTAATAGCAAATAAAAAAATGCCGTCAAGTTAGTTTGATTTAAAAGAAAAGACTTACTGGACGGATGAAATGAACTCAAGTTCGAAAATCTTTAGAAATAGGACGAAAAGAAAATATTAAAATAACTTCATTCTAATTAGATTTAGCGAAATTGCGAATCAGGAATTCGAGAATATATTCCAAGAATATGGAAAAAAGAAATAGGACGTGTGTGAAAACTTTGTGTAAGTGAGAACAGAGATTAAATATATATACCGGGTGGCCACAAGTCAACCATTTTTTTCAGATTTAAAAAATTCCAAAAATTAAGTGAGATACGAACAATTTTTGAGTTTATTCAAAATGGCCATGTCAGATGAATGCAATGTAAGAAAATTACTAAATAGGCTATGGAAAATATTAGTAAGCTTGAAGTATTGATTGTAGAGAAAAAAATGGTTTTTTGAATTACTGATATGTACCAGTATTTTTAGATTTTTTTTTGTTCAAAAAACGAAATTTAATTTTCATTTCCGTGGGGGTCTTATCGAATTTTTATTAATCGAACTGTGTTATTTTTTTTAATCAGAGATAATGATTCTTAAACTACGTAATTAAAAAAATAGCACAGTTCCAATGAGAAAAAATCGATAGGATCAATATGAAAATGAAAATTAAAATTAAATTCCGTTATTTGAAAAAAACCTAAAAATACTGGTACCTATCAGTAATTCAAAAATTATTTTCTTCTCTACAGACAAGTCTACAATTTTACTAATAATTTCCATAGCTACTTAGTAATTTTCTCACATCAAAAAGAGCATACGTAAAACTAATAACCAACACAAGTAAGAAGAATCTTGGAAACAATACGTTCTAAATATCAACTTGAACTAAAAAATTTCATCTGATTGGAAAAAAGTCAAGAAAATAGCTGAGTAAAAACGCAATCTGGAATTAAATATTTAAAACGAGAAGGAAATGTAATCACAAAAAAAAATCCAAACAGCAGAAGAACTAGCAGAAACCTACAGAAATCAAAAATGGAAATTACAGTAAAGACTTCTTGAAATACAAGGAAAATAAAAAACAAATCCAGTAGTCATACAACACAATAATGATAGTATCAACGTACTGAACTTTTGGAAACGCTTAAAACGTAAAAAAACACCAATCCAGCACCAGATGATATTCATACAGAACCTTCCTAATGAAGCACTTATCTTCCTGCTAGATATCTAAAACAGAATCTGGACCCAAAATAAATTTCCTAACTTATGGAAGCAAGCTATCGTTATATCAATATTAAAAAATAATAAATGACCTACAAAGATAGAATCTTATCGCCCAATATCACTGACATGCACATCAACTAAACTCTTAGAAAAAATAATCAATAATAGGCTTATGTGGAAACTGGAAAATGACAATCTGCTCACACCAGAACAAGACCTACCACTTATAACCATTTACTTTTCGAAAGTCAAATTAACGAAGCATTCTGCAATAAACAATAATGTTTTACCATATATTTCGACATCTGTAAAGCCTTCGAACTGGCAGGGCAACATACAATTTTAACTACTTTGCAATATTGGGGATGTCAAGGAAATATTCGAACTTTTATCAAAAATTTCCTTCATAATAGAAATTTAAGAGTCCGCGCAAATGTGCACTTATCAAGCATCAAACTCTAACATAACGGAACACCTCAAGGATCTATTATAAGTGTAACATTCTTCCTGGTAGCAATAAATGACTTCCTTAAAAACCTTAAAATATAATAAGCAAGAATATACGCAGATGATATGATAATATTTATCAAACGTAAAAGCATGAACTCTGTGGCCAAAATTTTAGAGGAGCAATTAAATAAAATCGATTGTTGGTCTAAAACTAGCGGCTTCACCTTCTTCACAGTCAAAACACAATGCATAACCTTTGCAAAGAAACCGATACAAAATACCGGTTTTAAAACTAGACGGGAAAATTCTAAGGTATAGCAAGCTCACATAAAAAAACTAGCTGTTAGATGCTAAAACGGACTGAACCTGTTTAAATGCTTAGTAAACAAAAACTGGGGCGCCGATGGTGATACTCTGCTATTGTTATACCACCTTATTTGCTCAAAACTAGATTATGTTTGCATAGCCTACGGTCTCAGCAGCAGCGTCAACTTTAAAACCACTGCACGTTATTCACAACAACGCTCTTCGCATAATATCTGGTGCATACAGAACGACTCCGGTAGAAAGCCTTCAATGGAAACTCAGCGAACCATCATTACACCAAAGAAGATAAATTATGAGATTAACCTATGAATCAAAAATATCATCACTTCAACCCAATAATCCGACATTGACAAATCCATTATCCATAGCTAATAATCCAAAAACACACCTTCCTTTTCGAATACGAATCCAACATATCCTAACATCTATACAAATTACTAATTTTCCCGAAGTACATCAAATAAAAACCCCAATACCAGCTCCTTGGCTTGTAATCTTACCATGTTTAAATACCCAACAATAAGCACGAAATAAATCCACAAATTATTATCAATACCTACCATAAGATAATTTCCTTCTACCATGACTTCACACACACATATTCACTGATACATCCAAGTCAAATTCTGGAGTGGGATCCGCATTTGTTACATTGGATACATAACAAAGATTCAAACTGCGAGCTAAATAATCTACATTTTTGGTTTTCCATATATTCTTTGCCTTCTGTGATCCAGCGCCCCGCAGTTGCATAGTATGTGGCGTGCATTCTCGGTCCCTTTATTTAAGGTTATATAGCCCCATTTTGTTTAGATGCTCTCTGGTGGGAAGGTGTCCCGTGAGGAGCCCTGTGGTAATTTGTTGTTGATTCCTACTCATTGAAAGCAGTTCTTCAGTTACGTTCTTTGACGGTTCTTTTATAAACTTGTTGGTTCTGGACCAATTAATGGGGTTGACGATTCGCTTCTTGTAAGCTTGTCAGTCTTTTCATTCCAGCGAAACCTTTGTAATCTGGTACCCACGATAAAGTTACCTTATGTCGCCAGTTCCCTAAGTTCGCCACATTCCCATACCAGTCTAGATGTCACCTTTGGGCTCCTTATGGCTTTAAGGACTGCTTGACTCTCTGAGTAGATTATGATTCTTTTTTCCTCGTTGGCTCTCATATTACTATTTTTCGCACATTCGAGTATTGCATAGACATCTGCCTGGAATACAGAGGTATATTTTCCTAGAAACTCTCTTGGTACTTATTCTGTTCGAAGTATATACTACCTCCAGTTCCTCCCTTGATTTTTGACCCGTCTGTGTACCAGGTAATTCAGTTAGGGTTAGCAGTCATGTGGGCTGACCTCATGCCAAGCATTTTGTGTCCCACATGATCTAGCTTAGTGTGTCTCAGTCTGTGATTTCCTTCATAGAATGGCCGTCATAGAGCCATTCCAGCCTAGGTTATAACATATTGGAATGGCGGGAGTTCAAGCAGGGTTTCCAAAGCAGCTATGGGTGTTGTTTTTATGTTACCCCTTATTCCCAAGCAGGCAAGTCTTTGTATCTTGCCCAATTTGGAGACAGCGGTCCGTTGTTTTATCTTTGGCCACCAGACCATGGGCAGCACTACGAAATTGTACAACCAATGTACCATTTTTGGATTGAGCCCCATGTTTTCCCTTACGTGCGTCTAGCTATCATTAAAGTAGCAACCGCTTTTTTATATATTTTTTGAATCAGAAGATTCCAGGTAAGTTTCGGGTCTAGGATTACCCCAAGACATTTAACCCCTCCCTTCATATTTACCTTTTCACCACGAAGCCATAGTGGGCTAAGGCCCTCTAAATTCCTTCTGTTGGCAAATGCTATTATATTGGACTTGGAGGGGCTGATTTTCAAACCCTCATGCTTGGTCCAGAGGCATATGAGGTAACGAACTAGCTGACAAATCTGCTCGAGATGATGCATTTCCAACAAAAACTATCAGATCAATGTAAAAGAAATTGGCAAGGAAAAGAGTCAAAGTTAGAGGAAATTAAACCATCGGTAATCGATTTCACAGGAAATCATGACAAGACTTCGACTAGGTCTTAGCAGACTCACCCACGAACATCTAACCACTAAGGAACCCGCACCTACATGTGATATTTGTGAAGTGCCTTTATCATTGAAGCACGTCTTAATAGAATATCCCACTTACAGCATTGAAAGACTGACACATAAACTCCCTCCAAATTTATATGAACTGTTCAAGACCTGTGGTAGTCTGAATTTTTTAAGCGACTCAAGATTGCTAGACTGTTTATAATTTTAATTTCACCATGTATGTACATTATATGTATTTTAGAGTTTCGTGGCTAATAACCAGTCTGGTTAATGTGGTTTCTCTTTTAAATAAAAAAAAACAATTTCTTATTCATCTGACGTGTCCATTTTGAATAAATTAAAAAATTGTTCATATCTCACTTATTTTTTATAAATTTTTAAATACGAAAAAACTGTTGTACTTAGAAATTTATTCTTAATGAGAAACCATAAAAAAAATACAGTCATTCTATTCAAGAAAAAAAAGTTGATGTCACAAGTGATATTTTCATTCCTGTTAGTCTAAAAGTATCTTATTGATGTGTACCAAAAATATAATTTTTAATTTCAAAAGCAACCAAATTATTGACTCGTGGCCACCCAGTATAGAATGTGTCCTAACTAAAGTGAAATAACTGTTGAAAACATTTTATCAACAACTTTTCCGAATTTCGGCGTCTCTTTTAGGTTTGAATGGTCACGTAATTATCCGATCCAGAAAAAATGTTCGGAGGAAAATAATTTCAAAGCCTAGGCACTTTAGGTCTGAAAAAAAGGTCGAATCGTTCTATTTTAAATGTTCAAAGTTATACAGAGCAAGAGTGTGACTTATTGCTCTGACAAGCTGTTAGAACTGGCGGAATAATGAAAGTTCGAACAATAATAGATTTACAATTGTATTTAGCATCGGTGGCCGAAGCGATAGAGCGAAACAGGTCTGTTGTGAATGGGATCAAAAACAAAAAGTGTTGGTGCCGTTCCCCAAATATTGTAAGACTAATTGAACTCCGTGCCAAAAAAATAACAAATTGATTGCTCAAATTTAAAATGCATAAATTTATATTTAAAAAATTTAATTTAAACTTGAGACAAGTCAAAAAATATTAGAGTAAAGAACAGATATAAGACAGCAAAACAATAAACCGCTGTCTAACAAAACTCACACATACAAGTTAGAAATAAATTTATTTCCAAAAAAATATTTTTTAATGATTAAATTTAAATTACCCTACACTTACATTTAGACTCTGTAGTGTGTATTTCCGGTGCCTTAATACAGTTTCGTTTTCTAATTATTATGTTAGAAAGGAAATGCCATGAATAATGGTGTTAGGCGCCAAGTTAATTTTAAAGTTTGTTTTTAAATTCATAAAAATAAACAAAAACTTAACTTGTTTCGATTAGCGATAAAGAAATTTGACAAATACTTTACTAACCATGTTATAGTGGTGCCTTTTAGACCGATGGCGCTGTCTACTGGACCCAAAGTGATGAAACCAAAATTTTTATTATTTTTAATAATTTACAACTACTCTTTGTGGTTTGAAAAAATGTGAAATTTAAAATAAAATAACCGATTGCTGTAAATTTAAAATTATTATAACAGATACTAAAAAGACATAATTTTGATACTGAAACTAAAAAATAATTAGATTACACTCTGTTTTATAAAAACACAAAATATACATTAAGTTATTCTCTATTTTCTGTCTGATAATATAACAAATTTAGTGCAGCAAAATTCAGCATGCTATAATCAAACACTCAAAGAAAAATCATTGTATATTCAGTAGTAATATCACAAGAGCATCGAAAATAATGGATTATACGTCCGCCTCAAGAGACGTATTTTTGCGAAACACTACGAGAGCGCAGCTCGAGTGGTATTTTAAAAAAAATCGTCAAGTGAGAAGAACAGTATATTCGGTACGATTATATAACGAAATGAAACGAATTATATTGTTGACGTTTGCTTATTATAAACATCAAACATTATTTTTATGTCAACTTTCCCGATGAGTACCCATGAATACTTTTTCAGATATTTAATGTTAAAGTTTAAAATTTTGACATTTTTATTTTTGACACTTGACAGTTGGAGAAATAATTTTTACTGTTCTGAATAGAGTTTTTCAAGGGCTTTCAAATGACATATTGCATGTCCAATAAAATTCATTGTATGAAATATCTTTCAAAATTATGCACACGAGATTATTCCGGCGAAATTTGTCCAATGACGTATGGTTTTTATAATGTTGTAAGATCGCCATGCCTCTTGGAATGGTTCAGGCGTTCAGATAGAGTCTACAAGAATTATTTTTAAAGAAATAGTAGTATCATAGTATTCATTTAAAGATCAGTGTAGTTAAAATATATGTTGTCTACTCAGCAGCATGTAAAACCCTATATATACCCAAAATATACCTTAGGCAGCTTAGAAACAGATGCTGACGACGACATAAGTAGAATAGCTATGACAGTTCTAGCCCACTTCTTATCGAAATTAACATGGGAAATCGCCAAGGTCCATTCCGGTAATTTTTTGGCTCGAGATGATGTGGTCCAGAACGGGCAGTGACCTTGAATGAGCCAAAAAATTACCAGAATGGACCTTGGCGATTTTCCATGTTAATTTCCATAAAAAGTGGGCTATAACTGTCATAGCTATTCTACTGACATATACTTTGGTCTTCCTGGGTTTGAAGTTGTTTGAAGCGAAGAATCTACTTTTGAATCATAATTAATTGTACCATCACCTATGTTTTGCTAAAAAAATAAAATTTAAAATCAATCCTATTTAATGAAAAATATGCAGTTACTTCAGTTTTTCTCCATTTGAAATAATTTTGATCGTAATTCTGCTCTCAAACCTATATGCGTTATTGCATCTTTAACATCACCTTTCTAAATTTAGACCAAATTTCTATAGGTCACACCAGAATCTAAAGTAATTAAATATATTTAGTGGGTTTGAAACTTACTTAAAGAAGAATCCATTACTTTTTAATGCTGGAGCACTTGTATTAAATTCGCTTCTTCTAATAACTTTTGCAGCCAAGTTTTATCTTTGTCCACTTCCTGTGCTAGATTTTGGTCCAGTGAAGCAGGATAGTATTAAATCTGAATTAATAATATCATCTAGAGATAAATTTAATATTAGGATCCTAATATTAATTTTACCATGGAGTCAGAAATAGATAATTGCATTAATTTTTTGGATTTAACCATTAAAAAATTTAATAACAGACACGAATTTTCCATTTTTCACAAACCCTCGCATACGGACATTACTATACATAACTTTTCTAATCACCCTTATCAACATAAATTAGCTGCTTATAATAGTATGGTACATAGATTAATTAATATACCTATGTGTGACGAGGATTTCAATAAAGAATTAAATTTAATTAAACAGATCTCGGTGAATAACGGTTACAACCCCTCTATTATTGATAATATTTTAAATAAGAAGTTACAAAAACAAGCTATTCATTTAATTTATCCATCACTTAAACCGAAATTTAGACATGAATGTTGCATATAAAACGATCAATACTTTAGGCATGGCAATTAAAAATAATAAAGATAAAATAAATAAAAATTTTCAATCGGGTGTTTATTCACTAACTTGTGGTTCTTGTCCAAAAAGGTATATAGGTCAAACAGGGAGAACATTTGTCAAAAGGGTTAAGGAACATAAAAGATCTTTCCAACATAATAAATTAGATTCAAATTATTCCAATCATTTAATTAATGAAAATCATATTTTTAATGGTAATTTTGAAATTTTACATACGCAAAGCAAAGGCATTCGGTTAAATTACTTAGAAACATTAGAAATCAATAAACTCAAACATACGGATTTATTATTAAATGACCAACTTGACCTTAACAATTCGCCACTTTTAAATCTCTTTTAATACCTTAATCCTTTTGACAAATATTCTTTTAAAATATTTTTTAAATTATTTTAAATTCTCTTTAGTTTTTAATTGCTTGAACGTTTGTTAATAGCTTTTGGTTAAGCCCTCATAATTTTAGAGAGGTAATTTTATTCTTAGTTGTTTTAGTATAAATTTCTTGATTTTCTTCTTTCTAATATTAGTCTGATGAAGTTACTATGTAACGAAACTAGTCACTATTAAATTAATAATTTTTGTTATTATTTTTGTGGAAATCTTAAAACGTTGTTTTATTTATTTAAATTTAAATGTGTTTTGCTCTGTTTTATATATAAATACCACCATTTCTCTATCCTTAACGAGATACCTTCTGTTTCTTGTTCTATTTCAGATTCAGACAAACTCTGATTTTCTTGGGTCCAAGTCATCGAAACTAGAATATGTCTACCTCCTCTAATAACTGAACTAAGCATAGAGAAATAATAAACAGAGTGACATTTCCAATACAAACTACTGTCATCAAATTTAATGCGCGTACTACAGCGACACCCTTGGCAACGAGCGCGAAACACACACTCGAAAATTACTCAGTCGGTAATGTAGAGTGCGTGGTTTATATAAATCTAGGCGGTAAATTTGTAATTGCAGTGTGGATTTTATAATAAATGAAAAGAAACATATAAATACATTACTTATATTATATTACCAAATTTGCATACACAATTACTATTATGCTACATATACTTATACATAAATAATTACATATAAAATAAAACATATTATACAAAAATTAAATATTAGTTTATCACAATTGAAGTAACGTACAATATATTAAACACAACTTAAAATGTATGTAAATGCATTTATAAAATGCTTTATCCTTATCATCTGTATTCACGACTTATCAAATAGGTACTCTACATATTATTCTTGCAAAATAGAACAAGTATTGTTTTCTGGCGTATAGTAGTCAAACTAAAATCAAATTTCTTTTTCATGTGATCAGTGACCTGTCATACTTTCAAGTTATTTTTATTTTGTTTGCTGTTCGCTAGTTAGAGTAGTTAGTAATATTCAGCATTCTATTTTATAAAGAGTACTCTTTATACGATAATATAATAGATAGACATTGATATACTGGAATTGTGTACATTCAGTACATAGTGAATAAAAAGAATAGTCAGAGTCAGATACATATGAAAAATATAAACATACATACACAAGTTATAATATCTCTTTCCTAGTTTGAAAATGTGTAAAAATAAGAATGTTATTCTTGAGGAGCTTTTGCAACACGTTGAAGGTGATTTATCAGACATAGATTGGCAAATATGATGAAGAATAAATGGATTTCGAAGATGCAGAAGGTATTTATTTAGATAAAACTCGTATTTTCTAGATGAGTTAATACAAAATGAAGTAACTCCGTTACACTCAACAGGAAGATGCTGTTCATCCAGAAATATGAGCACTTAAAAACCCGTACTAACCAAAATTGTTCATTGAAAATATGGACGTTATACAATATTATTAGTTAATTATGTTTACCGCTACTAGTATAAAGTAAATTAAGCATTGATGAGTAAATGGTGCCCTTCAAGAGACATGAAACTTTACACATTATGTGGGAAAGATGCCAAATTTTTGCGTTGGGAGTTGCTGGTGAGCTAGTGGTTTTTTGTTTTCAAAGTTTATCATCGACTCCTGATGATGCCAACATAGTTAGCGAAACGTACGTAGAGTGTTTTAAAAAGTGTAGTTTTGGTTAGTGGTGACGATATTCTTCAACAAGTGTAACATGCATTTCGTTTATGTATTGCAAAATGACTTTATTTGTAAATCAGAGGTATTATTTATTCACAGTGTAAAAGTTATAATGCTAAAAAGGGCAATAGTATTGACAACTTCAAAGATTTTATAAAAAATCAAAGATTCCGTATTCCTAAATAAAAATAAGGATAGGCAAAAAGGTTTAAATGTATTAATTAGTGTCCATATATGGTCTTTTTCGCCGTTTTCTCAATTTTTCTTTTTTTAATGCTTGAAATACTTCCTCATTATATTTTATTATATTAAATATTACTAAAATGTCTAATATTTGATTTAGAATATCAGTATAATGTTCTAAGCATGTAAACCAACTAAAATCTACATGTTTTTTTAAATAATCTTTTATATTTCGTGCAATATTAGAAATGTGACCGTACTCTGGTAAAATTCTAAATATAATGTCATGTATTACTGGTAAAACTTTAACAACATTTTCTTCAGCATATATCAGCCTTCTCTCACTATCGTTTTCTTTTAGCATAGTAAATACATGATGTGCTTCTAATCGATTAGTTTTAAGATTGGACATACACTCAACACAGTTTACATTTTTTAATTTCCTTATCACAAAACCAGATACATACGTAATTGCCTGTAAATCAAATTGTGTATCAATGAACTGAGGATTGTAATCTGTTGAAATAGTCAAACTATCTAAAGGGTTTTTTAATAATCAATTTCTAATGGCTTTGGGTTATCAATATGATTTAAAAAGGTTTTTAGTTTGTCTAAAATGGATGAATTATCCATTTCGCAATTTTTATTATTATATTTTGGTATAACAAGGCTATTTAATATTGAGGTTTTTGAGGCTGATATAAATTGGTAACAATTTGGGTTCACATTAGATGACCCATATTGCCTAATTGCGCAGAAATTATTTTCTATTGGGTCTTGATTTAAGCTTCGAGTTCTTAAATATTTAATACCAATTTTCTTACATTCTTGAAATAGCTGCTGTACACCTCGTATTGTTATAATCCACCCCATTTTGAAAGGCATGTTTTTGATAACTTTATTATTTTTTTTAGAATGAAATTCCATTGATTGAATTTTTGGTATCATTTTATTCCAAAATTTCATATGTCCAGATTGCTCTGACATACATTTTCTCAGAGGTTTATGTGATTCGCCGTTTGGGTTGTTTCCATTTAAACTATCAAATAATTGATCGATGTCTTCAATAAACTCTGCTGTGTATATTGCCTCTGAGGGTAACATGCCAGGTGCTGTTGAAATTACACTCTCTATAGCTGCAGCAGAGGTATGAGACATCAATTTTGCAGCGACGGACACTTTCATTTTAATTTTTCTATTTTTGTTTACATTTAAGTGGTAATCTTTAATTTTATAAAGTGTACGATATCTTTTTAAATTGTTGAGTTGATAAGTTTTATTAAAATATTGGAATTTTGCCATTTTGTTATCAAATTTTATGTCATATTTCAAAAATGCATTTCGTGTACATTTTAGTAAGTGTGGAGGATCATACAATGTAAATATTTTTTTGTCGTTTACAAAAAAATAGGGTCCTACCCTTTTATTTTTCCTTCTATCTCTCCTTAACTCTTTAAGGGCTCTTCTGCTGGTACTTCCTAGGTCACAAACCGTTGCTAAAACATATACGCCTATTTTCTGAAGATCAGATATGAGCTTAATTAATATTTGTTTTAAGCTTGTTGCAGGTATAGAAGATTTTGTAAAATGATACGCAACAGGCTGCTTCCATGATTTTCTCATTCCATGTATCATAAATACAAGTGCATGATCTGCAATTTCCAAGTGTCTCCCCAAATGGCCAAAATCTACATATCCAATTATTTTATCAGTGGAACGGTCATACATTAATTGTTGAGCAAGTGAAATTTCATCAAATATTAAAGTACAATGTCTATCAATATTTGTCATGTTTTTTATTCTCTCAGCCAGTCTAACAAGTAGAGACTCACTAACGCCTGTATCAAACGGAATGCACTTTAAAGTTTTAAATAATGTAGTCTTGCTGGGAAGTGGGATTAATGATCTCAAGAAATTATAAGCCCTCGGTCCTTTTTTATATAAAGCTAATGACATTACTTTGTCATCTATAGTCCAAGAACAATTTTTCTGTTTGTAATTTTTAATGGTGCTATTTAAAAACTGTATACCACTTGGATCATATTTAACATTAAAATATTTAAAATCAATTGTGTTTGAATTTTGAAAAAACGTCTTGATTTGATGTCGAGATGATTTTAAGATATTTTTTAGCTTTGAAATTTTATTGGTTTGGTTTCTCACATACCTATACATTTTTCTTTCCCTTAGAGTTAAATCAACTGTTCTCGCATTCATTTGACATAAAATCCCTGTTTTCGTTGATTTCTTTAAAGGAATAGGAGAAGGTATAATACATTCCATGTGAGACGGACCTGTTTCATTATTACCGGATTTTATTAAAATATTACTTAGAATATTCATTTTTGGTCAAATTTGAGCTTTTTGGCAAACTAAAGGGTTAGTTACCGTACATTCCTGGTGAATATTGATAGAAGGCACAGCAAACTTGGTAAGTCTTTTTTTGGTGCTATCACAAAAATCCGAATTTTGGAAATGTTCGACACATAAATATACACGTTTGCTTGTAATGTTCAAATTTAAAATTTCAAACCATCGTTTGCGTCGTTCCAAATTAAGAGGAAATGCAAAAAAATTGAATGTTTTCAAACTCCTTTTTGATTAAATAGGAATAAAATACGTTGTTACAAAAGGGGGCACAACATTTCATTTTTATTCTTCCCGGCTTTAATTTTATGGAATCCATATTTTTAACGTCAAGAAAAATGGCTGTAAAAAGAAGTAACATTTTTAGTAAAATTTATGTATACAAAAGATGATGATCCTTACTTGGAGTTTATTTATTACATAAACAATTCGCCTATTGTCAATACGGATAAAAAAATAGTTTTTATTGATGGAATAATAATTAACAGCAATACTAGAATATTTTAAATTTACAAAAATTCTAATTTCAAAAGTTAATTTGACATTTGACATTAGACATGGCCCGCTATTGGCTCGAAGCAATATCGTTCGTAGTTTAGCTTATGGCCACCATGCGCGATGCGCAACGAGTGCCTAATTTGGTCACGGAACGTGATGATAGTTATTTGTATTTGAACTTTCACTCTGATTATTATTTCTCTATGGAACTAAGCGACCTTGCTCTGGTTCATAATTCATTAGTCTCGTTCGGATATTACTTCAAATCGATCAGGGTGCTCGATATCGTTCGAATATTGAAAAACGAGGATATCGAGCTAAATCTACATCGTTCGAGTATTACCTATAAGAGGACTTCGAGGCCGCTCGATCTTATCGGAGATTTCAGATCGAGCAAGCAGATAAAATGGTTCGTGCATGCGTCGTAGTCTTATTTTGTCTGTCATGATGTCATTAAACATGATTTCTCTTCCCATAATAACAATCATTGCTGATGACTGAATTATTAGATTGATTTCATTCATCTCTTCAAAATAAAATACGTAAATGTGGAAAAATAAATAATTTTAATTTTAGTGTATAGGTTATCTGATTATCTGTCAAATGAAAATAATATGTAATGTGTTATATTATTTGTCACTTTTACCAGTAATCCGTTCGTTTATTAAAGATTGCTCAAACATCACGTGACAACATCCATCTGCTCTACTTACATGTTTCGAGGTAATATCCGAACGCGCCTATTATACTAAAAGAATGACTTGGGTAATATAATGTACAAAAAAACGAGAATCAATATGCAAATTAACATAAATGAAAAAGGTTAAGTGCCAAAAATATGGTTATAAAAATTATGTAACTCTAGTAGTGGTGTCGAGTCTAACTAACCCAAATACGCTTGACACAATACTACCAGATATGGTTTTACTGCAATACTTATCACACTTATCATACAGTGAAGGTAATAAAAATTGCAGCCCACTGGTTTAAACCTACGCATTTACGGAAATGAATTAGAACACTCGGTTCAAGGAGATTGGGCGCCACTACGGCAGGGTTAAGAGTGATATTGAAAATTAATACTAACTATTTAAATTAATCTTTAAAATATAAAGTAGTCACTTTCTACGTTTAAATTGGAATAAACTAGATTATACACCTTTTGTCAAAAAAAAGATTAGAGCGAATGTAATGTCGTTATAAATTTATGCTGATCCAAACTCACCTCTTTTACTGTGGTCCTCTCCAACTAACCTAACCTTTATGGACATCAGCTTCTGGTTCAAGCCTTTCACTGGTAGTGTGAGACATCGAGGTTTGGTAGCTTTCCTATTGCGCCGCTCTCTTTTCTTCAGCTTTTAACCCCCTTTCCTCCGACTCTTTATTTCTCATAACACCTGTTCCACTCCTGTCTGCTGACTAGCATCCTGTTCAGAAATGCCACTTTCCAGCTCAGCCGTTCTCCTGTTGTCCTCCCACCTAGGGCATACGAAACACGTGTGGGTCACTATGTCGATATCGTTGCAATATTTACTAGGTCCTTGCCAATCCTTCTGGTATACTGCCTGAAGCTTCCGTGGCCACTAGGAATTGCGTGAATCAGCAGTCCGTCGACTTGTGCTCACATTTTAACCACCTGTTCAAATCAGGGATGAGCGTCTTGCTCCACTGTCCCACATCAGTCATTGCATCCCACCTATCTTTCCATCTTCGAGTTGTTCGCTCCTTATCTACCCTTTTTCCTGCCTCGGTTACCCTCTCCATTCGATGTAGTCTGACTCTCTCTTCGGGTTGTTCGTCAATAGGTGGGATTCCACAGATGATGGCAAGGGCCCCCGTAGACACCGTCCTATATGCCCCGCACACCCTCAGGAGCATCCACCTTTATACCGACAACTTTTTGGTCTTCCAAGCGCTCGCCCAGACCGGTGCAGCGTACAACAACACAGAGGTGACTACTCCTGCCAACATCTTCCTCCGTCCGGTTACAGTAAAATCATATATTGTGACATCATTTAGAAGAATAATAAAAAATGAAATATCCAGAATCAAAGAAAAGAGAATTTTGATAATGAAAATGTATTTTTACAGTAAAATCATATATTGTGACATCATTTAGAAGAATAATAAAAAATGAAATATCCAGAATCAAATAAAAGAGAATTTTAATAATGAAAATGTATTATTACAGTAAAATCATATATTGTGACATCATTTAGAAGAAAAATAAAAAATGAAATATCTAGAATCAAAGAAAAGAGAATTTGATAATGAAAATGTATTTTTACAGTAAAATCATATATTGTGACATCATTTAGAAGAATAATAAAAAATGAAACATCTAGAATTAAAGAAAAGAGAATTTGATAATGAAAATGTATTTTTACAGTAAAATCATATATTGTGACATCATTTAGAAGAATAATAAAAAATGAAATATCCAGAATCAAAGAAAAGAGAATTTTAATAATGAAAATGTATTTTTACAGTAAAATCATATATTGTGACATCATTTAGAAGAATAATAAAAAATGAAATATCCAGAATCAAAGAAAAGAGAATTTTAATAATGAAAATGTATTTTTACAGTAAAATCATATATTGTGACATCATTTAGAAGAATAATAAAAAATGAAATATCCAGAATCAAAGAAAAGAGAATTTTGATAATGAAAATGTATTTTTACAGTAAAATCATATATTGTGACATCATTTAGAAGAATAATAAAAAATGAAACATCTAGAATTAAAGAAAAGAGAATTTTGATACTGAAAATGTATTTTTGCAGTAAAATCATATATTGTGACATCATTTAGAAGAATAATAAAAAATGAAATATCCAGAATCAAAGAAAAGAGAATTTTGATAATGAAAATGTATTTTTACCCTCTCCATTCGATGTAGTCTGACTCTCTCTTCGGGTTGATCGTCAATAGGTGGGATTCCACAGATGATGGCAAGGGCCCCCGTAGACACCGTCCTATATGCCCCGCACACCCTCAGGAGCATCCTCCTTTATACCGACAACTTTTTGGTCTTCCAAGCGCTCGCCCAGACCGGTGCAGCGTACAAAAACACAGAGGTGACTACTCCTGCCAACATCTTCCTCCGTCCGGTTACAGTAAAATCATATATTGTGACATCATTTAGAAGAATAATAAAAAATGAAATATCCAGAATCAAAGAAAAGAGAATTTTGATAATGAAAATGTATTTTTACAGTAAAATTATATATTGTGACATCTTTTAGAAGAAAAATAAAAAATGAAATATCTAGAATCAAAGAAAAGAGAATTTGATAATGAAAATGTATTTTTACAGTAAAATCATATATTGTGACATCATTTAGAAGAATAATAAAAAATGAAATATCCAGAATCAAAGAAAAGAGAATTTTAATAATGAAAATGTATTTTTACAGTAAAATCATATATTGTGACATCATTTAGAAGAATAATAAAAAATGAAATATCCAGAATCAAAGAAAAGAGAATTTTGATAATGAAAATGTATTTTTACAGTAAAATCATATATTGTGACATCATTTAGAAGAATAATAAAAAATGAAACATCTAGAATTAAAGAAAAGAGAATTTTGATACTGAAAATGTATTTTTGCAGTAAAATCATATATTGTGACATCATTTAGAAGAATAATAAAAAATGAAATATCTAGAATTAAAGAAAATAGAATTTTGATAATGAAAATGTATTTTTACAGTAAAATCATATATTGTGACATCATTTAGAAGAATAATAAAAAATGAAACATCTAGAATTAAAGAAAAGAGAATTTTGATACTGAAAATGTATTTTTGCAGTAAAATCATATATTGTGACATCATTTAGAAGAATAATAAAAAATGAAATATCTAGAATTAAAGAAAATAGAATTTTGATAATGAAAATGTATTTTTACAGTAAAATTATATATTGTGACATCATTTAGAAGAAAAATAAAAAATGAAATAACCAGAATTAAAGAAAAGAGAATTTTGATAATGAACATGTATTTTTGCAGTAAAATCATATATTGTGACATCAGCTCCTATTACGCACTTGCCTGTCTATTGGCTTTCTCACACGTCTTTTTTATATGTTCGTTAAAAATGGCCTTGCCATCTATCTGCATTTGGATGACTAAGTCCCTCTTACTCCTGTCCCCCTTCACCACAATGCTCTCAGTTTTCTCCGAGACAACTTCCAGGCCAATCTCTGTTACCCACTGACAGATCTCGTGCAGGGCCTCTTGCCTTATGAATCAGGTCCTCCTTATTTGTGGCGCGGACCACCAGTGCCAGATCGTCCGCGTATGCCGCCTCTTCTGTAGTAATCTGTAGTACACCGTTGTAAAGGACGTTCCACAATAAATGCCCTAGGACTGACCCCTGCGTAACGCCTTGATCTACTCTCATAACCTCTCTGCCTGCCACAATACTACTGTTTTTGAAATATTCTTTTACTATGTTGCACAAGTAGGAGATTATTTCCAGCCTGTCGAGTTGCTCGATGATTTTCCCCCACTTGGCCGTATTAAAGGCGTTCTTGATGTCAACCAGGATAATAGCGCTCCATCAACAGTTTTCGTCCATAGCCAAACTCAGGACTCTTTCCACTGCTTGTATTATGGATCGCTTCTCTCGGAAGCCAAACTGTTGTTCACCTATGCCTCTTCTTTCCTCGATTTCGGGCACTAATCTGGCTTTAACCATATGTTAGTATAATTTGCTTACTACATCAAGGAGACAGTTTGGTGTATACTTCATGTCCGGGCCATCTTGGCTACCTTCTGGAATCAGTACCAGTGTTTTCCGCCGCCCATTTTATATATTCCGTGACTATCCCATCCATTTCTGGAGACTTCTTATTTTTTAATCCTGCCGCTGCTTGAAGCACTTCAACCTCTGTGAACGGTGGTGGCGGGTTACACATTTCTTTCTCCAGGAACAGATGGTTCCTTGTCAGTGGAAACAGCTCTCTGGTTATTGTCCTCGCTCTCTCGTCTGATATGACATGGTTCCAGCAAGTGTCTCGTCTTGCCTGTTACAATTTTGTAGCCGTTGCCCCACGCAATGTTCACCACCGCGACCGCCGGGGTAGTATGAGACTCTTCGCCAGTAAAAACACTGGCTAGCCACCTACCAGACCTCCCCTAAATGCAGCTGGACTCTTTAGTATCATCTTCCGACATTCCTTAAAGAGCCCAGCCGTATGAATCTACCACATTCTGCCTGTCAGCTCTCTCTGGTATTCTCTCTCTTCTGTCTATTTCTTCTTTAAGACTACTCCCGCCATTTTCCTTACTGCTTTCCATATTGTTCTCCGTTAGATCTTCCCCCACCTCGATGTTGCATTCCTGTCTATGTCTGGTCCAACTCGCGCAGTGGACCACTGTGTGCTGTACGTCGTCATATTCCCCGCAGTAGTGGCACTCTCCGTCTGTACTCTTGCTTCTGTCGGCTAGGTAGGCTTTAAAAGCACCGTGATCTGCCAAAATATAGGTGGTGCTTGCATTTGTATGAACTGCGAACGTCCGGGATAAGACGTTTTGTCCACTGTCCCGTCTCTGTGCGAGCCTGCCACTCGCTCTGCCACTCTACTAATAAGTTTAAATAATATTTATTTATTAAAGGTCCAAAGTGGACGGCGCTTACGCAAACCAGAGACCCCGTTTTCTGCCGTATTTTGAACCCTCTAGGAAAATTATAAATATTGGTCCTACAGTTCCGGGAGGTACAATTTTTTTGGAAAATTTCCTCTTTTTTTTGAATCTTTTTTCTGAAAAATGCCAAATAGTTTTTAAGATATTTGCAAAAAACCAAACCCCTTTTCTTTTCAGTTAATGGTTTATATCTTTTGCAATTTTTGCAAGCGGCTCTTGATTTTTTAAAAAAATCATCTACACGCTATTCCCAATCGAATGACACCTCGTTCATATTTTCCGGAGACGAAGAAAAAAGTTTGACCCAAAAAGCACTTGTTGACTAGACTATAATGTACGTTGATAGATTTAATTTAGGATTTTACACATAAAATAATAATCACTCATGTAAATGTTATACAATTAATCAATATATAATAACGTTAATTATAAAATCGTCAATTGAATAAGATGATTAAAATCGAATATGTAATGCTTGTCACATTAAAGCAGTTGTTACGTAAACATAGGCATTTATTCTTTGAATTACCCCGCTGATTGTATCAATCAGCACCTCAAAGGTAGAATTTGCATAAAATAATTGTTTATGCTTGAAATCCATGTTGTAATCAATTCTGTTGTGAAAATGACTACAGATTAGTTTGTTATTCAATTCTCGACGTTTTGCTAAATAATTGATAGTCGCTTCTCTCACCGCACTCGGTCGGAAAATTCAATTCCTACATTCTGAATTCATATTGTTTTCGAGTGGAAATCTATCATAGAAAATTTGTCTGAAATTTGTTTCACACCGCTGGCTGATTTTTAAAATGTATAAAATATGAAAACAGAATGAGTTATCAATTTACATGGATAGTTTTATTATCAACAGTATTGCAGGGTTATATTTATTTAAATACTATTTTTTTAAGTGAATTTCATATATATTTCCTGGGTGGAAACTTTAACTAGAAGTTTTAAAGAAAGTTAAACAGTATTTAATGTAAGTAGAGAGCAGAATAACTTCACCATACGTCACATCAATATAAGAAGTATCTCCAAAAATCTAAATGAAATTTAAGTTTCATTACCTAACATCTCACATTTTAATTATGATCAAAAACATAAAAAATACTTAATATTGGCTTTCTTAATTTACTTGGTTAACAAGTAATATATTTTTTGGATTTGATGTTATAGTTGCATATCTATAATTTGTAAATATTCTTTTAAATACAAAATCTTAAAACTACAAGTTACTAACACCTTATAAATAAATAGTTCTAATAATATTTTGATTTTAGCTTGCTATATGTCCCCATCTATTAAAAAAATCGGTTGCGTCGCCCCAAAACTTTCCGACGAGTATCCAGAGATGAATATTTTTTCTTATATTTAATGTTACAGTTTCAAACATTGACGTTTTTTTATTTTGAATGGTGGCAGTTGGAGACATAATTTTGTGTATTCTGAAAAGAGTTTTTCAAGGGCTTTCAAATGACATATTGCAAGTCAAATTCCGTGATATATTGCTTCTGTCATTTTTTTACAGTGTCACTTCTGTTTGAGAAATGTCGTACAAAAACTAATGGGTTCTTTCGATGGATACCCGAAACCCATATACCAAATTTCAGCTTAATCGGATTAAGCCTGTGGCTTCTATTGTAGAAGAATACAGACAGACACACACACACAGATACAGACAGACTTCCATCGGGAAATTGTCTTAATCGTCTCTTCGGTCGTTACGTGTTTCTTTGAAGCCTTAGTCCAGGTTTCGGCTTGCCTCGGGCGCCACCTTCCGTTTAGAGTGAGAAGGCCACTTGCTCCGGGCAGCGCCAGGGGTCGTTATGGTTTCGACTAATGCCTTAGTAGCCAGAAGGGCGGGCTTTTCTTGCCCTACTGGGCGGAGGTCCTGGGTATTCGCTGCAACATACAAACTCACAACCGATTAGAAAAATAAAAAATCACTTAATCAAAAACAACTGTCTTCATTGTAGCTCCAAAATATTACATAAAAAGGACCCAGCGGAAAAGGGGGAAAGGTGTGTAACGTAGTATGAAGCCAAACCAAAAAAAAAAGAAACTTGCGAAAAATAAAAGGGCGTGCTAATGGTTAATGATCGAAGCGCGGTGGGTTTCTAAGCGGTGATACAGGTGATTATAATAAATGATGTAGCAAATCGTGCAGATGAGCAAAAATGTACGCGGTGATTCTACATGGTCGGACAAAGTACTATTTTGTATGGTAACTTCCTGTCAGGACTAGCCTAATTTCTTTTGTTGTTTTGTTGTATTGAAATGATTATTAGATTTTGTAAACTATATTTACAGAAAAAGAATAGAGACATGTGTTGAACGTTTGACTAACTGACAGAGAGTGCCAATTTCAACCCACACCCTGTTGGTTCGATAGAAGAACCATCCAGGGGTGGCGTGACAATATTATTTTATACAAATTAAATATAACTATAAACTAAACATAATACAAAAACTGAACATGCCCCCCACCTTGAAAGGGTAGCTATACAAAATAAGCAGAGATATATACATACTATAATAAATAGAAATGAATAAAGTTTTATCTTAAAATTAATCACTCACACTATGATCTATGTCACTATTTACAAGGGAGAGAAAAATATTTGCACCAAAGCGTCACTATTTATTAGGAAAAGGGGAATTTTTTGCACCAAAGTGTCACTGTTAACACGGAGGAAAATGAATGTCTGTACCAAGGTGTCACTATTCACACGGAAGAGGGCAAATGTTTGTCACTGCTCTTCGAATCAGTCCCTTTGAGGTTCGTATAGTGACCACCCTTGTAATGTCATCTGCTCCAGGATGAAGTTGCTCAACTCTTCCAATAAGCCAGTTGAGAGGCGGTAAGTCCCTATCCTTGATGAGCACTAAAGTTCCAACTTTAATTTTGGATCGATTCACTTTCCATTTTTGTCTCTGCTGCAATTCAGAAACATACTACAGCGACCAACGCCTCCAGAAATGTTGACGCAGCTGCTGAAGATGCTCGAACCTGGACAAGCGGTTGGAATTGACCGTAGTGAAATCCGGATCTGGTATTGAGCTCAGAGATCGCCCAATTAAAAAGTGAGAAGGAGTGAGCGGTAATAGGTCAGAAGGATCAGAAGACATGGGACTTAAAGGACGCGAATTTAATATACCCTCCACCTGAGCAAGAACTGTCATGAAATCCTCATAAGTTAAATTACTATCCGAGAGTATTCGTTTGAGATGAGCCTTCATCGATTTGACGCCCGCTTCCCATATTCCACCGAAATGGGGAGAGTGTGCCGGAATGAATTTCCAATTGATTTCGCTTTTTACGCAGGAATCAGTAATTTTACCTTCGTGAGAACGCAGAAAATTACCTAGATCTTTCAGGTCGTTTCTACAACCAACAAAGTTAGTTCCATTATCTGATATGATTTGAGCCGGTTTACCTCTTCGAGCGATAAAACGTTTTAATGTAGCGAGAAAAGACGCAGTATTCAAATCCGAGACTAACTCCAGGTGTATTGCCTTCGTTGAGAGACAGATGAAAAGACTAACATAACCCTTATATCTAGATGGATTTCTACCTTGTTTCGTCTTAAGAGTGAATGGACCGGCATAGTCTACGCCAGTTACTGAGAAAGGAAACGAAATATTTACCCTATGGGAAGGAAGATCTCCCATAATTGGATTAGACTGCATTGGATTTGCGCGAAAACAACGAATGCATTCTCGCACCACTCGTTTAGCAGTAGATCTGCCAGAGATTGGCCAATAGCTCTCACGAATGATTGATAATAAATGCTGCGGACCAGCGTGCAGAAGATTTAAATGTTCGGATCGAAATATCATAGTCGTAACAGGGTGATGTGCAGGTAACAAGATAGGATGTTTTTTATTGAAGCTAAATTTGGAGTTACGCAATCTCCCACCTACTCTTATTATGCCATCTTCATCCAAAAAGGGATTTAGAGCAAGGATTTTGCTTTTTGAAGAAATTGGCCTTTTGTGACGAAGATTAAACATTTCAGATGTGAAATGTGTACCCTGCACTAATTTTACAATACACGTAATTGCACCTTGAAGCTCGGCAGTAGTAAGAGGACCAGAGTTTCTTAATTTTTTATCAGGAGTAGAACAATTACGGTAAAACCGCAAACAATATGCGATAAGTCTTTTAAGACTTGAGAAACAAGAAAAGTTTTCGAAAGGAAATGACTCAACTGGAGCAATAAGCATGGTATGACATGTTCGTTTAAGCTCCGGAAGCTCTTTTAGAGCTTGAACATAAGAAATGGGCCAAGTGTCTGAGGATTGTAATAAAAATGTGGGACCATGCCACCAAAGAGCTGAAGATTTTAGAAAACTTGGCTCAACACCTCGAGACAGTAAATCAGCAGGATTATCCTTTGTACTGACATGTCTCCATTGATCAGGATTGGTATTCGTCTGAATTTCAGAAGCTCTGTTTCCAACAAAGGTTTTAAGAAGATGAGGAGATGTTTGGATCCAACCCAAAACAATAGTAGAGTCTGACCATAGAAATATATTATCAAACTCGAGGTCAAGTGAATCAAGAACCTTTTTTGAAAGCCTTGATAAGATAAGTGCTCCGCAGAGCTCGAGACGAGGAATACTGATTTTCTTCAAAGGAGCCACCTTTGTCTTAGCACAGAGAAGATGCACTGACACGTCACCTTCTTGGTTAACACTCCGAATATAGATAGCGGCGCCATAAGCGGACTCACTGGCGTCAGAGAACCCATGGATTTCAAGAATTTTGGAGTCTTTAAGGATGACATGCCTAGAAATGTTTAGATCGTTTAACTGAGGAAGTTGATCTCGAAAAGAAAGCCACTCAGTATGGATAGCAAGGGGAACTGATTGATCCCATCCCAATTTTTCCAACCAAAGACGCTGAATTAGAATTTTAATTTTGATTACAGATGCACTCAAAAGACCAAGAGGGTCAAATATTTGTGATATTGCTGAAAGAATAGTCCTTTTTGTTACATACTTTGAAAGAGAGCTAGATTGAATTGAATACAGCAATAAATCTGACTTAGGGCACCATTGTAGGCCTAAGGTTTTGCTGTTTTCCTTTGGACCTAAAGTAAATTTAGTATCCGAAGAAGGAATGGAATTTTGAATACTATCCAGAATTAAAGAATTATTTTGAAGTTTGCGCTCAATACTATAAAATCTTTTTTCTGCCTTGTATTTAGAATCGCCTAATGTTTCAATTGAATTCCTGAGAGGAATGGTAACCACAAAACGACCATCAGAGTTTCGTTTATAAGTGGATTTAAAATTATTTTCACACTCCAGTTCCTCTTTTGAAAGAGGCTGAGTATTTGAACATTCTTCTATTTCCCAAAAACGGCGAAGATCAAAACCTTCCAAGTTTTGCGAAAAATTGCAAACGACTTTTGAAGAACTGAACTTGGGCAATGGACCTGAAATGATCCAGCCAAGCTTGGTCTTTTGAAGAATGGGCTTCTGAGAACCTAGTTTAACTTGTCCAACGCATAGGAGGTCCCAGAAAAGCCCTGCCCCTATCAAGAGATCTATGTTGGAAGAGATGTGAAAGTTTGAGTCAGATAAACGAATATTAGATGGAATAGCTAATGAAGAAATGTCAATAGAGGTTCCTGGAACTTGATCGCATATAGATGAAGTAATCAAGCAGTCTAGTGTTGTTGAAAACGGTGATTGTAACGAATGTATAGATAATGAACATTTGTACTTGATGCTCGAAGCAATTTGAGCAATACCAACTACGGAAATATCAGTAGGTTTTTTAGAAAGACCTAACTTTGAAGCTAAGTCGCAGGTAATGAAATTGGACTGTGAGCCGCTGTCCAAAAGGGCTCGGCAATTATCTGCAACACCGAAGGAGTCACGAACTTGAACAACTACAGTGGACAATAGGGCGAATGTGCTAGAATGTGTATGACTCGAAAGGACGTTAGAAACTTGACTAGTTGAAGCGGCTTGGTCATCATTTGAGGATACACCACGATTACTAGAATTATCCGCCTCATTGTGAAGAAGCGTATGATGCTTTTTACCACATTTTTTGCATTGTCCATATTTACAATTGATATTTTGGTGACCATTAAATAAGCAATTAAAACATACATGAAGCCTTTTCGCCTCAGCAATACGCGCATGCGTATCGAGGTTTTGAAAATCCCTACAAAGAGACAATTTGTGGTTGCCTTTGCAGAGGATGCATGAGTCACGAGCTGACTCTTTACAAATTAGAGATTTGCTAGTTGAAAATTTGAATTTAGAATTATTTAAATTTGATTTATAATGAGATGGTGACTGGAAATCCTTAGAATGAGGCTTTAGAGATCTGGCCTCGTACTTTTCTAAGGTGTCTGCCCTATTCTGAATAAAGGCTAGCAACATTTTTATTGTGGGCTTTTCACTGTGAGTTTCTTTTTCCCAATCCTTGACAGTATCAGGGTTAAGTTTTTCTAATATGATAAATATTATTAGCGAATCCCAATGCTCAACTGGTTCGCCTAACGATTCAAGCGACCTTAAATTGCTTGTTAAGCCGTCAACTAGTTGCCGAAAACATTGAACTTTCTTGATTCACAGATTTTAAATTGAAAATAGCCTTTATGTGATTGTGCAATAACAATGATTTATTTGCAAACCTGTCACAAAGGAGTTGCCACGCTACTGTAAAATTTGATGAAGATAATTGCAACGAATTTATAACCTGTTCAGCACTGCCCGATACACATGCTTTCAGATAATGAAACTTTTGTATTGAATTGATATTCATATTTTTAACGATCATTGAATCAAACGAATCATGAAAATCTAGCCAGTTTTCGAAATTTCCGCTAAATTTAGGCAAACTAATAGTAGGCAATTTTATACCATTGTTATCTGAACTAGAATTATCAGATGAACTAGAAGAAATACTTGTAACATTTGTATTTAGAAGAATCTGTTTGGCTTTACTGATACCTGCATAAAATGAGTCCTCAAAATTAGCGCGATAATCAGTTTCATCGTCAGTTTCGTCAATTATTAGAGAATCAATTTGAGCTTGAATATCCTCGAACTGAGGTAAAATTTCTTGTGCGCGATCTACTCTAGCTTGCAATTCCATAAAAGGCGTTGAAGCTGACATACCATTTATAGAAATCTCAGTAAGAACTTTGTCAACATACTTGATAAAAAGTGTGAGACGAGATTTAAGTGATTTTCGAGATTTGCGCAATTTATCTATATCGTCTCCGTGATTAGACATATCTGATACAAATTGTGAGACGAACAAAATAATAAAATGAATATGGATTTTCTAGGTATTTATTTAAACTGAGATTTAAATTTTCAACTTTAATGAAAAACGTAAAATGTTTTTTGTTACTTGATAAGAAACAACTGAAATGACACGATTAAATGTATTTAATGAATGCACTCAAATAAAATCTGATGTTTTATTATAAGATTTGAACACGCTAACAACAGATGTTGCTCAGAGTGAAAAATATACCAAATACACAAAAAATACGAAATTGGGTAAAAATAAAAAAGGAACGACTCACTTTCTATTTCCCTGGAAGCAGCGACCGACCAACCGAAGGCTAGCGACCCAGTAGATTCTTGGACGACGATCGACGTATCGGCGTTCAGCACTCTAGCACTGGTCAACTGATCTACCTAGATTAGGGGTTGCATCCGCACTTCGCACTTAAACACTTTGACTTGTAAGGTCTGATTTGTTTTTAAAATAATTAAGACTGAATTTTAATTATTATAATTCGGATCGAAGGACCAAATGTCAGGACTAGCTTAATTTCTTTTGTTGTTTTGTTGTATTGAAATGATTATTAGATTTTGTAAACTATATTTACAGAAAAAGAATAGAGACATGTGTTGAACGTTTGACTAACTGACAGAGAGTGCCAATTTCAACCCACACCCTGTTGGTTCGATAGAAGAACCATCCAGGGGTGGCGTGACAATATTATTTTATACAAATTAAATATAACTATAAACTAAACATAATACAAAAACTGAACATGCCCCCCACCTTGAAAGGGTAGCTATACAAAATAAGCAGAGATATATACATACTATAATAAATAGAAATGAATAAAGTTTTATCTTAAAATTAATCACTCACACTATGATCTATGTCACTATTTACAAGGGAGAGAAAAATATTTGCACCAAAGCGTCACTATTTATTAGGAAAAGGGGAATTTTTTGCACCAAAGTGTCACTGTTAACACGGAGGAAAATGAATGTCTGTACCAAGGTGTCACTATTCACACGGAAGAGGGCAAATGTTTGTCACTGCTCTTCGAATCAGTCCCTTTGAGGTTCGTATAGTGACCACCCTTGTAATGTCATCTGCTCCAGGATGAAGTTGCTCAACTCTTCCAATAAGCCAGTTGAGAGGCGGTAAGTCCCTATCCTTGATGAGCACTAAAGTTCCAACTTTAATTTTGGATCGATTCACTTTCCATTTTTGTCTCTGCTGCAATTCAGAAACATACTACAGCGACCAACGCCTCCAGAAATGTTGACGCAGCTGCTGAAGATGCTCGAACCTGGACAAGCGGTTGGAATTGACCGTAGTGAAATCCGGATCTGGTATTGAGCTCAGAGATCGCCCAATTAAAAAGTGAGAAGGAGTGAGCGGTAATAGGTCAGAAGGATCAGAAGACATGGGACTTAAAGGACGCGAATTTAATATACCCTCCACCTGAGCAAGAACTGTCATGAAATCCTCATAAGTTAAATTACTATCCGAGAGTATTCGTTTGAGATGAGCCTTCATCGATTTGACGCCCGCTTCCCATATTCCACCGAAATGGGGAGAGTGTGCCGGAATGAATTTCCAATTGATTTCGCTTTTTACGCAGGAATCAGTAATTTTACCTTCGTGAGAACGCAGAAAATTGCCTAGATCTTTCAGGTCGTTTCTACAACCAACAAAGTTAGTTCCATTATCTGATATGATTTGAGCCGGTTTACCTCTTCGAGCGATAAAACGTTTTAATGTAGCGAGAAAAGACGCAGTATTCAAATCCGAGACTAACTCCAGGTGTATTGCCTTCGTTGAGAGACAGATGAAAAGACTAACATAACCCTTATATCTAGATGGATTTCTACCTTGTTTCGTCTTAAGAGTGAATGGACCGGCATAGTCTACGCCAGTTACTGAGAAAGGAAACGAAATATTTACCCTATGGGAAGGAAGATCTCCCATAATTGGATTAGACTGCATTGGATTTGCGCGAAAACAACGAATGCATTCTCGCACCACTCGTTTAGCAGTAGATCTGCCAGAGATTGGCCAATAGCTCTCACGAATGATTGATAATAAATGCTGCGGACCAGCGTGCAGAAGATTTAAATGTTCGGATCGAAATATCATAGTCGTAACAGGGTGATGTGCAGGTAACAAGATAGGATGTTTTTTATTGAAGCTAAATTTGGAGTTACGCAATCTCCCACCTACTCTTATTATGCCATCTTCATCCAAAAAGGGATTTAGAGCAAGGATTTTGCTTTTTGAAGAAATTGGCCTTTTGTGACGAAGATTAAACATTTCAGATGTGAAATGTGTACCCTGCACTAATTTTACAATACACGTAATTGCACCTTGAAGCTCGGCAGTAGTAAGAGGACCAGAGTTTCTTAATTTTTTATCAGGAGTAGAACAATTACGGTAAAACCGCAAACAATATGCGATAAGTCTTTTAAGACTTGAGAAACAAGAAAAGTTTTCGAAAGGAAATGACTCAACTGGAGCAATAAGCATGGTATGACATGTTCGTTTAAGCTCCGGAAGCTCTTTTAGAGCTTGAACATAAGAAATGGGCCAAGTGTCTGAGGATTGTAATAAAAATGTGGGACCATGCCACCAAAGAGCTGAAGATTTTAGAAAACTTGGCTCAACACCTCGAGACAGTAAATCAGCAGGATTATCCTTTGTACTGACATGTCTCCATTGATCAGGATTGGTATTCGTCTGAATTTCAGAAGCTCTGTTTCCAACAAAGGTTTTAAGAAGATGAGGAGATGTTTGGATCCAACCCAAAATAATAGTAGAGTCTGACCATAGAAATATATTATCAAACTCGAGGTCAAGTGAATCAAGAACCTTTTTTGAAAGCCTTGATAAGATAAGTGCTCCGCAGAGCTCGAGACGAGGAATACTGATTTTCTTCAAAGGAGCCACCTTTGTCTTAGCACAGAGAAGATGCACTGACACGTCACCTTCTTGGTTAACACTCCGAATATAGATAGCGGCGCCATAAGCGGACTCACTGGCGTCAGAGAACCCATGGATTTCAAGAATTTTGGAGTCTTTAAGGATGACATGCCTAGAAATGTTTAGATCGTTTAACTGAGGAAGTTGATCTCGAAAAGAAAGCCACTCAGTATGGATAGCAAGGGGAACTGATTGATCCCATCCCAATTTTTCCAACCAAAGACGCTGAATTAGAATTTTAATTTTGATTACAGATGCACTCAAAAGACCAAGAGGGTCAAATATTTGTGATATTGCTGAAAGAATAGTCCTTTTTGTTACATACTTTGAAAGAGAGCTAGATTGAATTGAATACAGCAATAAATCTGACTTAGGGCACCATTGTAGGCCTAAGGTTTTGCTGTTTTCCTTTGGACCTAAAGTAAATTTAGTATCCGAAGAAGGAATGGAATTTTGAATACTATCCAGAATTAAAGAATTATTTTGAAGTTTGCGCTCAATACTATAAAATCTTTTTTCTGCCTTGTATTTAGAATCGCCTAATGTTTCAATTGAATTCCTGAGAGGAATGGTAACCACAAAACGACCATCAGAGTTTCGTTTATAAGTGGATTTAAAATTATTTTCACACTCCAGTTCCTCTTTTGAAAGAGGCTGAGTATTTGAACATTCTTCTATTTCCCAAAAACGGCGAAGATCAAAACCTTCCAAGTTTTGCGAAAAATTGCAAACGACTTTTGAAGAACTGAACTTGGGCAATGGACCTGAAATGATCCAGCCAAGCTTGGTCTTTTGAAGAATGGGCTTCTGAGAACCTAGTTTAACTTGTCCAACGCATAGGAGGTCCCAGAAAAGCCCTGCCCCTATCAAGAGATCTATGTTGGAAGAGATGTGAAAGTTTGAGTCAGATAAACGAATATTAGATGGAATAGCTAATGAAGAAATGTCAATAGAGGTTCCTGGAACTTGATCGCATATAGATGAAGTAATCAAGCAGTCTAGTGTTGTTGAAAACGGTGATTGTAACGAATGTATAGATAATGAACATTTGTACTTGATGCTCGAAGCAATTTGAGCAATACCAACTACGGAAATATCAGTAGGTTTTTTAGAAAGACCTAACTTTGAAGCTAAGTCGCAGGTAATGAAATTGGACTGTGAGCCGCTGTCCAAAAGGGCTCGGCAATTATCTGCAACACCGAAGGAGTCACGAACTTGAACAACTACAGTGGACAATAGGGCGAATGTGCTAGAATGTGTATGACTCGAAAGGACGTTAGAAACTTGACTAGTTGAAGCGGCTTGGTCATCATTTGAGGATACACCACGATTACTAGAATTATCCGCCTCATTGTGAAGAAGCGTATGATGCTTTTTACCACATTTTTTGCATTGTCCATATTTACAATTGATATTTTGGTGACCATTAAATAAGCAATTAAAACATACATGAAGCCTTTTCGCCTCAGCAATACGCGCATGCGTATCGAGGTTTTGAAAATCCCTACAAAGAGACAATTTGTGGTTGCCTTTGCAGAGGATGCATGAGTCACGAGCTGACTCTTTACAAATTAGAGATTTGCTAGTTGAAAATTTGAATTTAGAATTATTTAAATTTGATTTATAATGAGATGGTGACTGGAAATCCTTAGAATGAGGCTTTAGAGATCTGGCCTCGTACTTTTCTAAGGTGTCTGCCCTATTCTGAATAAAGGCTAGCAACATTTTTATTGTGGGCTTTTCACTGTGAGTTTCTTTTTCCCAATCCTTGACAGTATCAGGGTTAAGTTTTTCTAATATGATAAATATTATTAGCGAATCCCAATGCTCAACTGGTTCGCCTAACGATTCAAGCGACCTTAAATTGCTTGTTAAGCCGTCAACTAGTTGCCGAAAACATTGAACTTTCTTGATTCACAGATTTTAAATTGAAAATAGCCTTTATGTGATTGTGCAATAACAATGATTTATTTGCAAACCTGTCACAAAGGAGTTGCCACGCTACTGTAAAATTTGATGAAGATAATTGCAACGAATTTATAACCTGTTCAGCACTGCCCGATACACATGCTTTCAGATAATGAAACTTTTGTATTGAATTGATATTCATATTTTTAACGATCATTGAATCAAACGAATCATGAAAATCTAGCCAGTTTTCGAAATTTCCGCTAAATTTAGGCAAACTAATAGTAGGCAATTTTATACCATTGTTATCTGAACTAGAATTATCAGATGAACTAGAAGAAATACTTGTAACATTTGTATTTAGAAGAATCTGTTTGGCTTTACTGATACCTGCATAAAATGAGTCCTCAAAATTAGCGCGATAATCAGTTTCATCGTCAGTTTCGTCAATTATTAGAGAATCAATTTGAGCTTGAATATCCTCGAACTGAGGTAAAATTTCTTGTGCGCGATCTACTCTAGCTTGCAATTCCATAAAAGGCGTTGAAGCTGACATACCATTTATAGAAATCTCAGTAAGAACTTTGTCAACATACTTGATAAAAAGTGTGAGACGAGATTTAAGTGATTTTCGAGATTTGCGCAATTTATCTATATCGTCTCCGTGATTAGACATATCTGATACAAATTGTGAGACGAACAAAATAATAAAATGAATATGGATTTTCTAGGTATTTATTTAAACTGAGATTTAAATTTTCAACTTTAATGAAAAACGTAAAATGTTTTTTGTTACTTGATAAGAAACAACTGAAATGACACGATTAAATGTATTTAATGAATGCACTCAAATAAAATCTGATGTTTTATTATAAGATTTGAACACGCTAACAACAGATGTTGCTCAGAGTGAAAAATATACCAAATACACAAAAAATACGAAATTGGGTAAAAATAAAAAAGGAACGACTCACTTTCTATTTCCCTGGAAGCAGCGACCGACCAACCGAAGGCTAGCGACCCAGTAGATTCTTGGACGACGATCGACGTATCGGCGTTCAGCACTCTAGCACTGGTCAACTGATCTACCTAGATTAGGGGTTGCATCCGCACTTCGCACTTAAACACTTTGACTTGTAAGGTCTGATTTGTTTTTAAAATAATTAAGACTGAATTTTAATTATTATAATTCGGATCGAAGGACCAAATGTCAGGACTAGCTTAATTTCTTTTGTTGTTTTGTTGTATTGAAATGATTATTAGATTTTGTAAACTATATTTACAGAAAAAGAATAGAGACATGTGTTGAACGTTTGACTAACTGACAGAGAGTGCCAATTTCAACCCACACCCTGTTGGTTCGATAGAAGAACCATCCAGGGGTGGCGTGACAATATTATTTTATACAAATTAAATATAACTATAAACTAAACATAATACAAAAACTGAACACTTCCCTTAAGCGGTCCCTCCTGGTATCTAGTACAAATTAAATTGGAGGTGATTGCTCACAGCAGCCAATTGCTATTATTAATCAAGACTGGAATTTCGTTTTACGGTGCAAATATCTTTAGGAGTTGATTGCTCACGGCTCCAGTTATTATTATAAATCAAAACTTAGGTCGCGTTCCCCCTGTATAACGGCACTAATTTAATTAGAGGTGACTGCTCATAGCAGCCAATTGCTATTATTAATCAAAAATGACTCACGGTGTTTTAGGCTGTGATTTCTGACGGCACCTACTTATTATTAGATAAAATCTGAAACGCATTTCCCTCTGTATACGGCAATTATTTAATTGGAGGTGATTTCTCACGGCATCCAATGTATTTATTATTAAATTAAATAAACGAGTCGCGGTACAATTTTTAGGCGGTGATTTCTGACGGCACCAACTGTTTATTATTAAAACGCGGTTTCCCCTGTATACGGAATATTTACTTAGAGGTGACTGCTCACAGAAGATAAGGTTATTATTAATCAAAAATGACTCGCGGTATTTTAGGCGGTGATTGCTCACGGCACCAACTGATTATTATTATTTACGCGTTTCCCTTGTATACGGCACAAATTAAGATCAAATCGCGTTCAATACAAAAATAGCACTTTGTTACCTATCCAAAGATGATCGGATCTTACTATTACTTATTTTTCATCACCGGTGTACTGCTTGCTAGTGGTAGTCGGCTTGCTGGTACTCGTACAACTGAATTTTTATTCTCATCCACTCAGGACGAAACCTTTAATCTCCCACTTCGGATCTGGAGGGAGTCTTAAGCCTGCGCGGTAGTAATGGACTGGACTTGGCACTATTGAATCTCTAATCCCAAAATCGTTCATGTTTGCGCATGACGTCAGCTCGAGTCCAAACAAAGTAATTTAACATTGTTTTAAATATTTTGCAGTTTGTTTCAACTTGTCACCATTAAATAAAATAAACATATTTTCCAATTGCTGAATTTTTGAAGCCAGTTCTGGAGATGGTTTAGTTAAACCTCCTTCAGATATCTGATCTATCCAGGTAAACGAATTGGTGGATTTTTCTTTAATTTATGGCATATCCAACCAGTAACATATTCTAAGGCATCATATTTTAAGTCATCAATATCCTCTTCTTTTCTACCACGTATTCTTAAGTCATTTATATCCATGTTATCAGTATAACATTCAGAAATATTTGACCCAGCTAAGGTTGACAAACATTGGGAACTTAAAAGGATTTCGCCAATATTTTCTACTGGTCCACTTGGTGTTACATGTTCTTCAACATTTCCACCTTCAGAAAGAGCACCATTATTATGTCCTAAAATATAATTTCTTAATCGATATTTAAACTCAAGAGCGTCCGGGTGATCATAGAGCCCTCCTTTTATACGTATTGCTCCAAAGAAATTTTCTAATACATCCTGATTTAAACGATATGTTAATATGTACTTAATATTAAAGTTTTTGTTTAAATCTTCATATAAAAGCTTTAGGGCGTTGTTATTAAGAATAATGCCTAGAAAAAAACATTAATTAATTAATAGATTAAATGTATGAAAAACATTTTCGTTTTGCCTTTTTGAAAAGGTAACAAAGTAGATGAACCATTGATCAACATTGACTTTTGACACAAAGTCATATTATCCAATATTTTTATTTGTACTTAAAGCTGAGCCAAACGCTTTTAAGCGGTCTCTGCTATCTTTTGAAGGAACTCTTACATTGAAGCAGTCAAACCAATCATTGACCTACATAATAGCATAAATGATAATTTAGAAATTATAAACAAGTCTTATTTTTTACCAACTTAAAAAACTTGGAACATTCTATCCAGTTATATGTGTTATCAAAGTGTCCCAAAACTCCACAACGGTTGATGGCTTGTGCTACTGAATTGGTAAAAAGTTTAGCAGCTATTTTAACTTTTTGTCTTTGAGGGCCCTGGACTGTTAAATTGTTCATATTAATTTTATGAGTTATTCTTAAATCTGAACCTGATGTTATGTTTAAAAGTTGCTCAATAAGTGGTTTCGAATCAATTTTAGCATCAGCATCAGCAAATACATATATATTTGTATTTGTATCAGGATTTAAAAACCACGGCCTCTCATAGTTGATGTTGAGTTCATTAAATAAACCTCGATTAGAACCTCCTAAATCACTCACTATATAGCAATTACATGAAATCCTGCAGCTTGCACAAACCGAATGATTTTGTAGAGAATAGATTTAGTCATCAAAAAAAATTGGTTGCTTCCAGTTTCCTATTAGTCCCCTCATGATTATAACTTGAGCATACTTATAAGGTAAAATTATTTCATCACGAATTGTGTCATATGTATAGGCTTCGCGAATTTTCATTTCGTCAAACGAAAGCACACATATTTTTTCTTGTCTTATAAGATTTGATTTTTTAATAACACCAACAACTTTTCGTAAAATTCCGGGAACAATTTTGATTTTTTTGGTCCAACTACGAAGTGTTGAAACTGCTGGATATGGATATCCTTTCTTTTTTTGTAGTCTATATGCTCTAGGTCCTGCAGAATATAATGCTATGTCGTTTGATATATCTGCAACACTCCAAATTGGTCTCACCATTGGATTTAAGATGTTCTTAATCTGGGTTTTTGAAAATAATTTATGAAAAGCTTGATTTTCTTGTTGGAACATATAATTTTCCCGCCTCAACATATCCAGCTCAAATTGTACTTTCTCAGGAATTTTTAGCTCATAGCTGTCTGTATTTGTCCTAAAAATATTAAACATATAATGATTCTTTTTCTCTGGTAATAACACTACCTAACTTCCGGGAGAAGCGATATTGACCAATACAAAATACTTAACATAAAAAAAAATTATAAAAACATGCAACATGCAAAACTATACAAATTAAATTCATAAATAATAAAAATAAAAGTTATACCCTACAGATTTACTCGTAGATGGACTGTCTTCATGCTGCGTGTTAGTAAAAATGGGTTCTAATCGTTTAGGACTGCGAATTATTAAAAAAGACATATTAAAATATATACCTACAGGTTTTGAATTCATGTACCACCTCGTGCACCACAACAAAAATACAAAATAATATAAAAATTTGGAAATCTTACATTGGATTAAGAATGCTTTCAACAATCTGTTTCGAATTCTTCATTTGCCTATCTCCTCTTTGTGATGCCTTAATAAGCTGTTTTCTTTTAGGGAGGTTTTCAGATGGTACCGCATGGAATATTAATTTCCTCCTACGTTGAGGAGAATAATTTAATAACTCATGTTTAAGGTTTTTTGCTAAATGCTCCACGTTAAAATGTAACGAACAAATTCGAGCACTTTTTGGTTTAAAATCATCCACACGACAACAAGAAATAACCCACTGTTTTTGTAATAAAGGGCACTTCGGAAATCGAAAAAACTTTGTACTGTTTTTGGAGCGAGTATTACTTTTACATACAAACACTGCACAATACATTTTACATCAGTTTACAGGTAAAAATAAATAAAAATATATCAACAAACACATTCAAAATTGTTGACATGGGCGCCATTTGACGTCACATTTCCTGCGCAATGTCTAACCTGATATACTTCAACCATGGATTAAACCTATTCTAGGCGCGAGATACCTTGAGGTTGGTTGGGTACGCGTCGCGAGGCGAAGTCCGTCTGTGACGGCTCCATCTACCGGGCGGATGCACAATTGATCGCGTTCGACCGTATATTCCAAGGCAGATCGCGATGTTCATTTTCGCATTCACCATAATTTTAAGTTTTACGGGAATCCGGTCATTTATGATCCATCGCGATATAATTTAAATAAAATATTTTATTTTACTAATAAAAATAACCCTGGTAATAAAGTAACTTCGTTACACAGGGGACCTCTAAATGTATATTTGCGTTTTTATCTGGGAAATTTTTTTTTAGTTCATCGTCCAAAATACTTTCCCTTCTCGTAATTATAATCAAAAGAACGAATTTTGAATGTTTTAAAAACACTTTATTTGTACACTTTTTCGTCATAAATAAGAATGTGAAGTCACAATTGAAATATCTTGCTGTTACATACACACGCATACTTACACGCACACGCACAGTTTATTTAATAAATATTTATATTAATTTAATACAAAAATAAAAGTTACTATTTTTTGCACTATCTACTTTAATAAAAGTTAACTTTTTGCTCCAGTGCAAAAAGTACGCAAAAAAATAAAAAAATTGGAAATTAAGTTTGTTCATCAGTTACCATAGTTAATTGCTCTGCTGCATTATTAAAATTGAAATACAGTTTTATGAAAATAACTTTAATAATATTTCTTGTATTGTATAATACTCTCGAATAAAATTTTAACTAAAAAATTTAATTCGATCGTAGAAAAAGTGTTGTGTGCAACATGTGCAAAAAGCATATATTTTGCACTCAGCAGGATTGCAGCTATCGACTTCGTGTCAAGCTGCAAACTTCATACATCGTGCAACAAATATACACTTTTTGCACTAGTTATACGATAGTTATTTGTCTAACTAGTGCAAAAAGTGCGTATTTGTTGTATGAAGCTTGGTTTGCAGCTCGAGACGAAGTCGAGAGCTGCAATCATGCTGAGTGCAACAAATATGCACTTTTTGCACGTGTTGCACACAATATTTTTTCTACGATCGAAATAAATATGACATTTTTAACAGTTTTCAAAAAAATAAAATTTGAACTGACAATTTGAAATTAATTGCACAAACTATCACAATAAATCTGACAGTGACAGTTCAGGCCGCATCCATAGGTCAAATCGGTAGACATGAAACGATTTTGATTAATCAAACGGATTTCTATTTATAAAATGACCACTAAAATTTGCTTGTTGATCGTTTGTGATCTTATTTGAGATTGAATCCATTGAATCACGGATAATTTAAATAATATAGGTAATATTATAAGTAAATAAATGGGTAACTGAAAGTTACGTCTTGGTGCGTACACACCTATTTTTGAAGAAAGAAAGCCAATTTGTATTTTCAAGTGTGTAAAAGTATTTATTTGATGTATATATATAAATCTCTAAGTAATATAAACTGTCGAGCGCTTTCGGCACGCAGTGCCATCTTCAAGACAACTGTAATTGAGATTATAACAAATTAGAAGAGAAAAAAGAATTAATATAAATAAGTACTTACAAATTTAACTCACTTGAACAGAGCAAAACAGAAAATAACAGTACATGATGGTTTAAAGTAGAACAAAATTTTAAAATATAAAACGTTAGTAGAAAAAATCATGAGAGGAACTCAATCATGATAGGACAACATGTCAGGCACAAGCCTGAAGGTTGTCTTTATAAAAGACAACAACTGCTTAAGCAGCATTAAAGAAGGAAAAATCAAAAAATGTTTTTAAAAACACTAACTTGTGACCATGCAGGTTTTACAAATAATGAGTGAGGTTAGGTGGAGAGAAATGGTAAACTTTAGAAGGCAGGATATAAGAAAAGAAGAAAAAGACGGGGAGCTGGACTGCCGAGAGGAAGAAGGTAAATTTGGAAAAGAAGAGTGAAGTTGACAGGTGACTGAGTGACTAAGGGAGCGGTAACGTGGAAATAGCGGAGAAGTGACTAAGTATCACACACTCACAGGCTCTTGAACAGAGGTTTGTATTTATTGATGTTTAAGTCAATTTGGGTATTAACACAAGAAGAGGAAGGATTATTCAGTTCGCGAAAAATTTCCAAGTCTTCTAGAAGGTCAAGCTTAAAATTGCAATTAAAGATGTTGTGTAAGATTTTAGCATTTTCAGAAGGAATGAAATTATGATTGTTAAAATTTAGGTGGTGTCCAAAAGTGGACTTATCAGGGTATCTGATGTGTTCTTTAATGCAAGTGTCGAGTTTTCTAACAGTTTTTCCTATGTAGGTAGAAATGCAATTATCACAAGAAAGTTTGTAGATACCACTTTTGTCAAGAATAGGGATGGGATCTTTAGTGTGGCTGAGCAGAGATTTAATTGAAAGGTTATTTCTGAAGGAAATCTTGATGTTATCAGAGTTGCGGAACACTTTCGAAATGCCGAGTGAAATTTTACCTAGGGTAGTGAAAAATATTTATAATTAATTTGAGAAAAGGAATTAGCATTATAAGCAAGTTTCAGTTGTATTTTATGGAGAATTTTATCAATGATTTGAGGATGAAAATTATTATTAACGGCTAGTTGTTTAAGGGTATTAATTTCTTTTAGAAAATTGACAGAAGATATAGGGACGTTTAATAATCTGTGAACGTAACAATATATTGCAGACATTTTATGCTGGAAGGAGTGGTTAGAATGAAAATTGATTAAATGGTCCGTTTGGGTGGGTTTTCTATAAATGTCGAAAGAAAGTTAGTTGGTTATTCAGAACGGTAATGGATAAATCAAGGAAATTAAGTGTGGAATTAGTTTCAATTTCAACCGTAAAAGAAATATTAGGGTGCAGATTATTTAAGAAAGGAAGAAAATTGTCAATGTCAGTGAGATTACCTTTGAAAATAACAAAAATGTCATCAACATATCTATACCAGTTGAGAATGAATTGATCGTTGTTGGAAGTTAGAATTTTATTCTGTTCGAGATGGTCTAAGAAGAGATCGGCCATGAGACAACTGAGAGGATTGCCCATACTTAGGCCATTAGGTTGTTGGTAGAATTTATTGTTAAAGAAGAAAAAGTCTTGGTCTAGACAAATTTTAAGAAGGTCGAGAATAAAAGTAATTGTGGATGAACTAATGTTGTTTTTAATTAAAAGATTTTTCACTATTGGGATAGTTTCATTTCGGGGTACATTAGTGTAGAAATTACAAACGTCAAAGGAAATAAGTTTTATATTATCTGGAAGGATTAGATTTTTAGATTTGTTGATAAGATCTAGTGAGTTAATGACCGTGTATTTGGGTGTGTATTGTAAGAGTTGAGTTAAAAAGGTGTTAAGAAATTTGGCGAGGGCAGAGGCAGGGGAATTGAAGAAGCTAACAACTGGTCTCATGGGGTAATTTGGTTTGTGGATTTTGGGTAAGCCATATAAGCGTGGGATATAAGGGTTTTTTAGAAGAAAAAAGGAAGGGTTAATATTAAGGCTAGTGAAGATATCAGTAAATTTAAGAAGAGAAGATTTTAGTGATTTAGTGTATTTGTTAAGAGGGTTGAAAGTAAGTGTGTTGAAGTCGTTGTTTTCTAAAAAGGATTCGGTTTTAAGAATATAATCGTCCTTGAACATGATGACTAAACAATTGCCTTTGTCAGCTTTGGTTAAGATTAAATTGCAGTTAACAATTTTTAGTTTAATGTTTTTAATTAGAGTTAGTTGTTTTAAAGCAAGCGAGTTTTTAAGAGACGAATGGTTGACGGATAAGTGTTTATTCAAAATATTCAGGCATTGAGATTTGAGTGAGTTAACTATGTCAGGATCATTCGAAAAGTGGTTGATGATAAAGTCTATATCGATGGAGAATTCTTCGATTAATTTTTTGTTAAGGTTGGGATTGATGAAGAATTTAAGCCCTAAGGATAAGAAGTGCAGTTCACCTTTATTAAAGAAAACATCAGTGAGGTTCTTTACTCTATCATTTACAAACCTCTGTTCAAGAGCCTGTGAGTGTGTGATACTTAGTCACTTCTCCGCTATTTCCACGTTACCGCTCCTTTAGTCACTCAGTCACCTGTCAACTTCACTCTTCTTTTCCAAATGTACCTTCTTCCTCTCGGCAGTCCAGCTCCCCGTCTTTTTCTTCTTTTCTTTTATCCTGCCTTCTAAAGTTTACCATTTCTCTCCACCTAACCTCAGTCATTATTTGTAAAACCTGCATGGTCACAAGTTAGTGTTTTTAAAATTTTTTTTTGATTTTTCCTTCTTTAATGCTGCTTAAGCAGTTGTTGTCTTTTATAAAGACAACCTTCAGGCCTGGGCCTGGCATGTTGTTAAAATTTTGTTCTACTTTAAACCATCATGTACTGTTTCTTTTTGCTCTGTTCAAGTGAGTTAAATTTGTAAGTACTTATTTATATTAATTCTTTTTTCTCTTCTAATTTGTTATAATCTCAATTACTGTTGAAGATGGCACTGCGTGCCGAAAGCGCTCGACAGTTTATATGACTTAGATATTTATGTATATACAAATCTCAAATAAATACTTTTACACACTTGAAAATACAAATTCGCTTTCTTTCTTCAATATTATAAGTACCTATATAGATACTTCGCTTTATGTAAATTCATCAAAACAAAAATGTATTCCTGAGAGCCCCTACTAATTTACTTACTTTTATGCACTAGTGCATAAAAGTTATACTTTTAACACGGTAGATAGTTCAAAAAGTGGTCACTTTTTGCACGATCGTAGAAAAATAACTTTTGTGACCATCCCGATGAAGGTGGTTCCATCATCTATCGGCACCAAGTTGTAATTGGTTAGTCGCTTTTACAGAGGATTTTATCCTATTAAGCGGCTTCCCGGTTGATAATAATGAACCTACGATCGATGTTGTGACTATCATTTTTGTATTAAATAGAAATACTTGGGGTATACAGAGTATATTTTTGAATGCAACAACTATCCGACAAAGTACCACTGATGATTCCTATAAGGATGAATCATATATGGTAATGGTCGGAGTCTATAATTTCAAAAACTCAATCTCTCTGTTTTTGAGAAGCAGTTCTATTTATTCAAATAGTTAGTAGTATGAAACTGTATAATGAATGTCTTATTGGGATAGAGTTTCATATTAAACAAGAGATTTCTTTCATTCAAATTTAATTAATACAAAATCTTCTACCTTTATCATTTTGGGCAATATTTCTGCGACTTTTACTTTAGAATAGGTAAAGATATCATCGTAAAACTCCTTGCTGTCGTCTGAAGTGTCTGGTTGGGTTGGTATGATAAATTTCACATGGTGTAAAGTCATCATTACTAAATGGTAACTTATTGAACGGCCAAATACCTGGTTTATTAAATCCACTCGTTATATTTTTTATAGAAAAGGATTACAAATAGTCGGTTTTTACAATTTTCGGTATATATATAGATACGGTTTTACCTGGATTACTAATACGCCTGTCATTAAAAGCTATTTTTAATTTTCATTTAAATGGCCCAAACACACCGGCATCAAGAGGCTGGAGCTTATGAAATGTGTGTGGGGGAAAGATATATACTATACCATGCTCTCTTAAATAATTAATAGTATTGATACTGATGTAGCTCTCATGATTATCAGATAAACATCATATGCGATTTTCTCGAGTGTGCTGAATCTGAAACAACAACAAAAAGTTTACGAAAATTCAGTCGAAACTCACAGGATGTAAACAACTTTTGAGTGTAGAAAACACGTGTTCATAGGCCAACGCTTTTAGAATAACTAGAAAGGAAAGTCCCTTCGTTGGCACTTGTAAGACTATTTGTGTCATCTTTAGAGCTTTTTTTTAATTCGTCCGTAACAGATGTTTACTTATTTCATCAATGTGCCCCGTGTATCAATGGACCCCGACCTTTCCCTACGCCATGAAAATTGTGTAAAGTTGCTTAGTTTTTCTAAATAACCGTTTTTATTTTTTTAAATAGTCAAAGTTCTTGAATTGAAGATTTACGTTTGCTAATGAATGCACACTCTACTTATGAAAATCTAATTAACTTACTCTTGACTTGAATCGACGCGTCATCACACCGTATTAGGGTCGTTTAGCGCTGGCATCGGTCTAGCTCGTGGTGTTCGCAAATCATCGGTCGGAGTCGGGACCATTTGGTAAACGGAGATTTTCATCTGCAAGCATATCATCAGTTGTAGTTATGAAAGAGTGTTGCATTTGAGTAAGTTTATGCTATTTTTTACTGGTTTTTGTTGTTGCAAGAAAAATTTTTAAGCACAATGGCAATAAGTGGTCAAGAAAAATACCGTCTCGACAGTCGACACATTAATTACTGCAATTCAAAAAAAACCATGCATCTGGAATACATTTTCAGAACAGTACAAAAATCGTGATGCAAAAAATAAGACTTGGGAAGAAGTGGCTGAAATGTTGATTAACGATTTAGTGAATCTTGATGAGACAAAACAAGAAGAAGCACGTAAGGACCCTATTTAATAACAATATCTATTAATCGAGTAGGAATATGATAGGATTTATAAAAAAGTAAAAATTTTAGGGGATACATTTTATTTCATCATCACATGATACGGTCTATCAAAAAATTGGTTATAAAATTAGCTTAGGGCTATGCCCTTGTATTTTTTCAATGCAATTTATTGCCATTGCCTATTGTGATATTTTATTTACATCGGTCAAATAACAAATCTTAGGGTAATATTAATAGTTGCAGTATTTTATACTTTCGTATTCTCAGATAAGAGAGGTATAGTAATCATGCTAAAAATTGGGTAGTGAGTGTTCTATGAATAAACACGTTTTAGATTCCTTGGATGTTTTGGTAAAGATAACTCAAAAACTACTGAATTAAAAAAAAATATTGAAATTTTGCATACAATATTCTCATACCCTAGATTAGATCTGATTAGAGTTTGGTGTCGATCGGACAACCGGAAGTGACTGTTGCTATGAGTGATGACGCCATTACTAAACAAAATGGCAATAAAGTTTTACACATATATTTCGTATACACTATAGTTTATTTTCAGACCTTTCGTCATTGTTGCCAGATTTACAAAAAAATCAATTTTTTTCATACTTTTTTGAGTTAACGTGTAAATGTTTGTTTCAAAAATAGCGACAGGTCATGTGCTGGTCAGATTTTTTTTAGTTGTGAGTATATATTTTTCACCACTATTGGGCATTACAGATTAATAAAATCAATCAGTGTGTTTGGAAAATATTTTCTTTAATTTAGCCGTTTAACAAAAAAGTCAAATTTGGATTCTGGTAGAGGATATAAAGTCTTGGCGTCCATTTCTCTTATCGATCATTTTTAACCCAGTCTCATGTCCACTACAGAGTAAAATCAAAGGCTGAACGGTTGAGAACGATAACCCATGCACTGTAAAAAAGATTCGGAAAATGACTTGATGACAACAAATATTCTACCTATAGCTTTGCCGATGACAATATTCTCCTTTGTCTTGGATACCCGAAATTTCACATCTCAATAAACAAGAAGAAATTTTACCTTGGGATCACAGTAACAAAGTAGAGTTTAATCAAAAACAGAGGAATTTTTTGAAGCTATACACTCCGACCATTACCGTATATGTTTCATTCTTATAGGAATCATCAGTGGTACTTTGTCGAAATGCATAGTTTCAAAAACATGCTCTGTATAACTCAATTATTTCTATATACTATAAAAATGATAGATAGTCACGATATATCTCGTAGATTGATAGATACCAAACGGAAAGCCGTTTAATAGGATAAAATCCGACTTCCTGATGGGTACCAACCAGGAAGTCGAATTTTATCCTATAAAGCGTGTTCCCGGTTGGTATCCATTAACTGACGATATATCTCATGACTATCTATCAATTTTATAGTAAGTAGAGTTTGACGCTAAGAAAATAGAGATAACGATTTTTTTTAAAGGTTAACAACGTTGCAGAACCTGACATTATTTCAAGACACTTGATTCTATTAGCGTCATCACTTAACTATTTGCTTGGTGTCAATTGGGGGAAATATGTCATAGCAAGAATACGTTGCAAGATGATGAAAAAAGCTTCCTAAAAACTTGGAACACTTTTTCGAACTATAAAGCTTTACTAACCTCAGCTTTTACTACCTTAAAAATCCCAAACTTAACCATTACTGAAATACCACTCCTACATCTAGAGCTCTGCTCCCAAGCATACCTTGCTTTCACCTAATGGGGAATTCAACAAAAATATAACCTCACGTTTTTTCTTTATTAACAGTTAGAATTGATCAAATGGAACCCATTGAGTTTAATTATCTACCGTAATTTGAGCTAGATTTTGCACTTACGTGCAATTAAGTTACCGTTAAGCCATTAACTGCAAATGTGTAAAGAAGAGAATACGAATGAGTAACTGCTGTTAAATCTCTCTTATATAGACAAAGATGGAGAAAACCATTATATGATAATTGGATAAAGATGAAAACTTGGACCTATCGACTGTGAATTCGCATTCAAAATAGAGAGAGATAAATAGATATTAGATTCCACTGCTGAATAAAGAAAACGACTATTTTAACGAGATCAGGTAATAATTTGCTGTTTGGTACATAAGTGCTAGGCACAAGCGTTCCTGATTAAGTGAAAGGTCGCGTCCGCGTCTCCTTACTACATAGTTCACTGTCACTATTGTAGTTTGTACTCTGTAGAGCTGGTTGATGTTGATAATTTTCCGTGTTTATTTGTATTTTGTAAAGTAAACACAATTAAAAACATATTGACCAAACGACACTTTATAAGCAAACGTCACCTATATTTGAAAGCGTCAATTTTATTTAGAGAAAGTGGCCCACGTTAATATTATGCTGCAGCTTTTGTACATAAGTGACGTAGGTGCACTAAAAGTTGCATAGATGCAGTAATTTTGAAATATCAATTTTTTCATGTTAAATTAAAGAAAGAAACAGCAAAAACGATTTTTTCATAAAAAGAAATTCATTTTTTTTTCTCAAATAATGCAAAAAAAGATGGACTAATATTTCAAGTTGAACTCCCCATTGGAGACACATTACTGATTAAAAATCTTAAAAGTTTGTAACATCAAATTAAGGTTGACCCTGACTGTTTTTTTATAAATAATATATATAAGTGTTGCTCGATGATGTAACAACAAAAATGGCGAATTTTTGACATCTTGTTATTTTATTTAATTCATTTTCTAACAGATATTAAAAACCCTTGCTTTGCTGGATAGATGAATGTCAGTTCTTTCAAACTACAAGAAATATAGTGGATTCAATTTATTAAAAGAAAATTGGTACTAAAACAAAAGATTTCAGTGAAAACAGCATCTTTCTATCCTGAACTGTTTAGAAGTTATAGGCAGATACGATAGAGGAAAGTATAAGTGGAAATAGTATACCGCTGAGACTATATCCGCCACAGGTGTACGAACAAAACTTTAAAGGACTTTGGGTAATACTAAATAAACACTGTTAAATGACAAATTTATTTAATCTTTCACTGAATTTTCTTTGTTTTGTCCCTTTATATCCATAATAATTTAGATTTTTGATAAAATACTTTTAAATTAATTAACCTTCACTACCAGATTGACATGCTGCAATGAACTTAATGAAAATGCACATTATAAAGGCTTTTCTTTTAAAAGCGACAAGTCCTGAATATACAATTTTATTTTTATTGTATATTGTGAAACAGTGGCATCGTGTTTAGCCTGATTTTGGATTATGATGAATACTTAATCAGCGTGCATGTAATTCATTTTTATTTGTATACAATATGAAAAGAAAATAATATTTATTTTTCCGGAAACGAATAATTTTGCATCAGAAATTTAATTTATTTACAATTCTGTTAATAAGAGTTTTAATGCAAACTGCTGGATGTAACTCGGATGATTCAATCAACTGCAACTATCGCTGACAATGATTCATACTGAATTACAAGAGCTATTTTTTTTGCTTAGAAAACAATGTCACAATCTGATAACGTAAAATGAATATAGCAATAATAGTATCTAATACTTTAATTACAGAGTATAATTGAAAAACAGGTTAATATTAAACCTGACAAGAGTGTATTACGTCACTAACATTAAATTTTAAAATATAAAGTATCCATTTCCACACTATTCTATACTCGATAACATTAAATTTTAACAAGACCATTGTTTAAAGATATGTATACTCTTTATACAATGACAAAACAGCTTTGAGAATTGATACTAAAAGCGCTATTATCGGTTCAGAATAAAGTTTATAAGAAATAATTTTTAGTTAAAATATTTAATCCAAATATAAGAAATTTGCTGGAAAATTACATTTTTAGAACAGAAAACGAAAGAACACGTAGTTTAGTACATTTTTTTTTTCACAAATATATTAATAAATTGCGTGCCACGTCGATCATATCTGACTGACAGTAATGTTTCAATTTAGACCACGTTGGGCACGTATTCTTGACACGCACTTTATACTACTAGACCGTGTCAAGCCTGACGATATGTAGGTTTCCTTAAGTGGAAGGTTATCGACAGAAATTACAAAAAAATTTGCCATAAATAACAGGCAGGCAGGACGAGGAAGAAAAATGTTTGAATTTGAAGACGAACTTGATGAGATTTATGGCAAACGAGAAAATATATCCCTTGCAGTTCTGTTATCAAGTAATAGTGTAATCAAAAATACTGCAGTTGAAATACTTAACCCTGAGGCATAAATTATTAACATAATAAGAATTGAAGAGCAAAATTTCGAAGAAAATGTAGTAGAAACCAAAACCCAAAAACCATCAGTCGATAATCCACAAGAAAACGTTCAAGAAAAACTGTTACATCTGCCTATAAAAAACGAAATGATGTGTTAGTCGAAATAAAAAATAACTTAAAAAGTCACTATAAAGAAAAAGAGAAAATGGAAGCAGAATAACTAAAAAAAAACACATGAAGATAGAGTTCTAAGAACAAATCTCTTTGAGGAATATGTAAAATCAATTAACGAAAAGAATAAAAATGTTTAATATGTAGTTGTTTTCACTATTTTTGGATTATGTTTTGTTGTAAATAAGTATGTTTTTATTAATGTTTATGTAGTTGATTTCCTTATTCTTAGTTAGTTAGATTTTTTGTAGATAAGTGTTTATTAAATTTTTTTGGTGCAGTTGTTTTCTTTATTTTAAAGTTATATTTTGAATAAAGATGAGAACATTATATTTGGTTGTTCAATAAAGTAACTTGGACAAAAATAAAAATTCACAAACTTTTAAATAAAATATATTCATAGAAGAGACACTTTAAATATACAAGATGCTGGCAATATAATTTCTATAATTAAATCCAACCTCATCATCCTCGAAGTCACCATCAATTTCAACATCTTCTTCAAATTCAATCACCTCTTCTGCAGATACCTTGGATAGGTTGTGAAGCACACAACATGCACGGGATAAAGTGACATATGCTTTCAATGTTTTTCAGCTTTAGGTGATAAAGTTGACGAAATTTTTTTTCAAGATACTAAATGTATGCTCATCAATTAGAACTCTACAGGAACTTAATTTTTGTATTATAATTTTTTTGAACTTCTGTCAAATTTCCATAATTTTTGTAGGGAGTCATTCCTGTTCTTAAGCAGGGATATGCTGAATCAGCTAAAATATATTTCTCCTCACATTTCTGCTGCAAGGTATGGTATAATGGTTAATTCCTAAGTACTCGACCATCATGAACAGAACCTTGAAAGCCTATAAATACATTTCTTATCCTTCGTTTAGAATCACAAACTGCTTGCACCTATAAATAAAAAAAGATGTTTCATATAAAGAGTATTTTATTTTGTTTTAAAAATTATAACTTAATAACTGGTAAAGTAATTAAAATAAATTAGACATGTACTAATTTACAAGAGTATAACTTACTTGAATAGCATGGTACTTTTTTCTGTTAAAATAACTTTCACTGTCTACTTTAGGTATATCAATTCTAACATGTGTTCCATCCAAACATCCGAGCACATTAGGGAACCCCATTTCTCCAAATTCATTCATTATTTCACTCTTTTCTTCCTTAGTTGGCCATGTTATGACTGTATCTGATTTCATGCTGAGAAAACGGGCCACAGTTTTCACAATTAGATGCAGGCTACTCAGGGCTACGTTAAATATGTCTGCCACATCTCTAAATGATGCTGTTTGATGTGTTGCATACCAGCAGAAAAGTAATAAGCATTTTGATGCCGTTATTCTTTTAAAACCAGTGGCTTTTCTGGGATAAAAGTTGCTAATTTCAAATTCCTCACTAAGTGACTGCACAACGTCTGTCCACCTTAAAATGTTCGAGAAATTCTTTTTCGCTATAGGATGACACAGTTTCTTCTGCATACATCTCATTTATCGTATTCGATTGTAGGCCCTCTAGCATATTTAGTGCAATTAAAATGTTGTCTACCTCTTCATCACTTGAGGAACTACTACTCGAGCTCTAAGAACACATAAACTCTATCACAGGGTACATTTTACAAAATTGATCAAAATCAAAAAGCAAGAAAAATAAAAAAATTGTCAAGTTCAACAAAAGAACAACCAAAATGACAAAAGACAAGAGACCAAGAGAAAAGCTTCAAAGCTTCATTTTTATTTCGCATTAACCACGCCTTACTCCCGATTCTGCATTTACGCATGCCCGATTTTGAATAGTTCCACATAGTTCTTCCTTCGAGTTGGAACTTAATATAACGGTTCAAGAATAGTTACAGAACGATGACGAAAAAAACCAAAACATCAAATGTCCCGATTACGAAACAGTACTGGGGAAACCTAAACGCCGATATTCAGTTGCGCATGCTCCATAGGTTCTGGAACGGAACAAATGTGAAACCAAAACAAACCTAATGTTAATGTTGTGAATAATTATAAAAATAATACTGTTGTTTAGCTCTAAGACCACCGTCTTCTTAAATGGTTTAAGGTATAATTCTAATATTATGCAGAAAATATTTATTTCTTAGTTATAAGCAAAAATAAACAAGTACAAAATCCCAAAACAAAAACTGAAACATTTATATGCAAATATATCTAAGTTGATACGCATAAGCAACGCTTTCTGGCTACTTCTCTTCCCTCTTCAAATTTCATTTCAGCGTAGCACGCAGTACAACAACTTTTTACTCTCTTTTCTTTATCGTTTACTTTCCCTTCCAAATGATGGGCATTTCGCGCGGATGATTTACTTCTTGTTTTTTGACGTTTTCTTGCCTCTACTTGCAATAACTGTTCTACTAAAGATTCTCGATAAGCAAGGATTGATATTTTAATAAAAGCTGAATACCTAACTTGCGATACCACTTAATACCCTTACGGAGGGTTTTTACATAAGAGGCCATCTGGTTTGATAAATCAATCCCGACTTTACCTTTATTATATGCAACTATTGCCAAGGGTTTTGTAAATGCTTTACTTTTTTTTCGGCTCTTGGTTCGTGGGTAACTTTGTTTTGTGGCGGCGACAGGTAAATTCTGAGTGGTGCTTGATTATGTTTGGTTATTTGTTGAGTTTGTGGGTGGATTTTGAGTATAACTAGTTAATGGTTGATTGTTGTTGCGTGAATCAGATTAGTTACTAGGTTAAGATTGAGTGCTAGCGACCGTTAGTAAAGGTAAATCCTTGCTGGTTGAGGGTTGCGGGTAACCATCCATAGTTGTTCGTGAAGATCGAGGTTTTAGCTGTATATCTACCATTGTGGGTTAATGTTTCGTTGAAACCATTCTGGTATCTCGAGTGTCCTTAAATTTTAGAACAACTATTCCGTTTTCATCCTCTTTAAAAATTACTTCCCCCTTTTTAGTTTTGCTAACATTACGTCTTTGGGGATGTCTTTCTTGTTAGCCCGCAAGGTACCAACAACCTGAGCGTCAATCATTAACATTAATTTTGCAAGGCTATAACTGGTGAAAAAATTGTCAATACTTAATTGTTCAGCCTTCGTTTAGGCTTTAGATATTAACAAGGGGTAGAATTTTGGCTAGGCAATCCCCTTTTTGGATTGTTTCCATACTGAATAACATTTGATAACGGTTTTGTGACATAATGGTAGAAGGAATATGCTGCTTGTATATACCTTACTGAGCCCAGAAGTCGGGAAGGGCGGAAAGTCTAACCAATCCCATCCCAATCGTTAAACCTAGAAATTTTTTGATTTCTTCTGCACTAATTGGAGTCCTTTTTTTATGCCGACCACATCTAGTATTAGTTTTGAATCACGACTCAATACATCCAAAGCCGTTACATTTTCTGGTACGTTTTTTTGTAATCCTGTTCGGTCAGTAAAGTTAAATTGCTTGTGGCGTCCAACATATTCGCTCCAGGTAAAGTTTGCTGTATTTACGTTTGGGTTTGGAGGTGCAACATCAACGTCTTCATTTTCTTCATCTTCCCATCTTCCTAGATTATTTTAAATACATTTTCTTCCGATGCGCTGTCTTCTGATGAAGTTTGGGCGCTGTAGTCAGGATCGCAAACAGAATCGTTTGAACCACAGTCATCATCAGATGCACTTTCTTTGCCAATATCAATTTCATTGACAAGTTCAAAGTCCGTCAAAGATTAGCGCTTACTCATTTTTAGCACTTAGTAACAGTGATTTTTAAAACTTAACACTTGGTAACACTAATTTTTAAAATCTGTAACAAAAGCAACAACAAAAATTAGAATAAAAGCGTCGGGCATATTTGACTGACATGGCTCCCTACGTAAAATGCTTAACTTTGAAAAAAAATAACGTGGAGCGCCACGTGAGTCATCTATGACTGAAATATAAAAAGTAGTGGAGGAAAGCTTAAAACAAAAACAAATTACTAAAAACAATCAAAACCAACAGTTTAAACCACTTTTTATCATGTATTGCGAAAAAAGCACTCGTGGCCGCGTGGGGTATTTTGTCAATGTGTTAACAGACCGAAAACAGTACACTAAAGTAATTGTACAGCATTAGTGACTGTTTTCTACGTGTCCTCCTATCTGCGTTATAAAAATCCGAGAACCAGCTGCAAAAAGTCCGGCCGAGACAGTAACACAATGAGATATTTTTCAAATGGTAGTAGTTACATAGAGCATTCATAAAGTCACTGCCTGCCCGGGCTGAGTTTGATGGAAGTATCTGTATTTTCTTCCTATGGCCAATTTTTCGGACCATACCTTTCCCTACAGAGTAACAGCATGACATTACTATTAAATTTTAGTGTTTAATTAATCAAAGAACATTGTAGAATAGTGTCCAATTCAATCCCGCAAAGAAGTCATGGCACAACCCTTTTTCAATTATCATTTTTGGAACGTTTCTTCACCTATCGAGTAACACTTTCCGATTTATTTTAAATTAATAATTAAACAATTTTCTACTAGAAAAAATAACAGTGCCATATTTATGTCTGTTTACAATATATCCCCAAGGGTCCCAAAGTCATAGCCATTATTCATATGTTAATCATTGATATGCTGCTCGCAGGTAAGTTTGCGCAATGACCGCTGACCACGTTGGACGCGAATAAACATCTTAGTTGTTCGACCAGTCTTTATACGTGTTTTGTTGGAGCATCTAAATTTTAAAAAATATCTAAAGCGGTAACTGGTGGTGGTAAATAAGTGATTCAAGAAATCCTGGTTCTAACTCGACAGAAGTCGTTGAAGATTCAGTAATTCAAGCTGTAAGTAAAAGCCTCCAAAATAAAGATTTTATAAAAAGTATTGGATTAGGAATATCGTAAGAAAAGTCTAAGAATTTTTAATCTCAAAGAAAAAGTCAAAGAAGACACCAGCGCCGAAGTAATCAATTTGTTAAATTCAAAACTGGTCCTAAATATAACTACCAATTATGTAAATGTCTGCTATATGAAATAAACTTGAGAATAAATCAAGAGGAATTTATCTGAAACTGAACAAAATAAAAATAAAGCAAACTATCTTTTCCAAGAAGAAGATGCTTAACAGCAGTCATGTTGTAATTAAAGAAGATTTGAATCAGAAAAAAGTGGAACTAGTAAAATAGATAGTGTATGGACTAAAAATGGTAAAATTTGTATTTTGTTCAATAACAAAATATAAATACGTATTGTCAGAAACACGAGGGAATTCCTAAATATTAAAAATCAATAGGTAATCATGATTTAAAATTAATTTTATTTACATAAATTCAATTTAATTAATTTACATATTTCTATTTATTTTACAATAATATTATATATTTATAAATATGTGAATATTAAGAAGTTTATTTTGTTTTATGAAAATTGCCTCTAAGTTTTCTAATTATTTCGATCTATTTTAGCAAAGTTACCGTAATAAATGTTTGTTGTTTTAGGGATATATACTTCTGATATTTTTTACCTATAAATTTAATCCGTCAATTAGTATTTTTTCTCTTTTTTTTAATGTATCCAATTGCTATACGTACTAATATTATATGTATTTTAGAACTATAGGTATAGTCCAGGGCATTTAGAGCAAAATCGGCCGGATTAAATGAATTTGAAGGTGAAGCAGATATCGAGCTGCGGTTTTCTGCATTGTGTTCAGAAAGGTCACAGAAAACGAGGCTACATTGTCTGGTTAATCCGTTTTTGGAAAAATGCCTTCTGGGCCGGAAAATGCATTTTCCAATTGCATCACTACTTGCACCATTATAGGAACAACTGGAAACTCGGAAAAATCGCTCGGAAATTGTTTCTCGGGGGTTTCCAGGTCCGCCGAACTCGATTCTGGCATTAGAATTACACGGGGGCGGCACTGCTGGGGGTGCGGTGGTGGTTAATTGGGGGAGAAATTGCAGCGTGCATGGAAATCGCTCCAAACTCGTTACTCGGGGGTTTTCGGAAATGCCGAATTCAAACCCGACATTGGAATTGCCAGGGGGAGCACGGGGGCGGCTCTGCAGTGGTATCCGGGGGTCATTCTGGGGGGGGAAATTGCATAGTTTACGGGAAGCGCTCCAGACCCGTTACTCGGGGGTTTTCGGGGATGCCGAACTCAATTCTAGCGTTAGATTTCTCCGGGGCCCCTCTGTGAGGTTGTCTGGGGGTGCTTGGGCCCGGGGGGGATGTCAGCGTCCATGACAATCATACATTAGACTTTTAAATTTCGTGGTTGAGCGCATATTCTATTTCACGTCAGCGACAAAAATTTCGCGTTAGAGAGGTTTTGGAGCATCAGCACATTTCACTTTTTCGACTTATAGAGGCTCCGGAGCGCTGGAGCCGGTCAGGATTATTTCGTCTTAAGGAGGTTTTCCTTATACATGGGTAAGATAGGGACCTTTTTCGAGTTAGGGAAGTTTTCTGAAGGGGCCGAGAAATCGTCTCGACTTAGAGAGGGTTTCGTCTTATAGAGGTTCGCCTTATAGAGGTTCGCCTTAGAGAGAGTCCACTGTATACCCCGAGCATGCGGGTATGCGCTTATCCGACAAACACTTCGTAAATACAAAAAAGACTTTCTATTCTACAGAGGAGGAATTTCTCTTGTTTCCATTTATGTTAAACGGATATATAACTAATAATCCAATTAATTTATAACTCGGTAACTTGCAACTGGAAAAAAGGAGCCTGAAATATTAATTTATAAGAACTCGATGTTTTTGTGTTTTTAGATGGAACACTTGGGACAAGAAATATTTTGCTACATCTACCGCTATGTAAATAGTTGGCCTGACTCCTGCAGAATTGGGAGTTTTCTCATAGAACTAAAAGCGGCTAGAACCCTGGCGTTAATTCGAACATCCGAAGACCGTATATACGCGAATTCCATAGTATTATCTCCAATATACCGGTAATAAATGTACGTAAAACATGTTACAAAAAGTATACTCATCCGCATAATACAAATGCTGCACGAAAAAGAAAACTCTCTGAAAAAAATGGAGGAGAGGGGTCGTCTAAAAATATAAGAGTAGAAGAAGATGATGATAATAATGATAGAGAAAGTAATAACGATGGATTCGAGTGGAAAAACAAATGTTTTATTTGTACCAAAACAATCCATAAGAAAAAAAACCTTAGGCACACATGGAGTGAATACCCCAGAGTAACAATTTCCGAGCGATTTTTCCGAGTTTCCAGTCGTTCCTATAATGGTGCAAGTAGTGATGCAATTGGAAAATCCATTTTCCGGTTCAGAAGGCATTTTTCCAAAAACGGATTAACCAGACCATGTAGTCTCGTTTTCTGTGACCTTCCAGAACACAATGCAGAAAACCGCATCTCGATATCTGCTTCACCAAAAAATTCATTTAATTTTCTCTATCCGGCCTGGACTGGTACAGCATATCAACTGGTAAATGATTGATTTTCTAAAAGTAGTAGATAAACAACTTGAAATTGACACAAAACAATTTAATAACTTTCAAGAATATATGGGAACAGAGCCGAGAGTGGAATAGGACTTATTCATTTTAATATACGAAGTATACGAAAACATTTTGACGAACTTATAATATACATAGAAAGTGGTAAGGAAATTCTAGACATTATAATATTATCAGAAACGAGATAGATTGTTATAAATAATTTTCAAATACCAGGTTATATATTATATAATAATAATAGTAGTATAAATGTGTGTGATGGAACAATTGTCTATAAAAAAATGATATAACACCATCTGTTGAAATTATCAGTAAATTTTTGTGGATAACCTTTAACACAATATATTGAAATTAAAATAATAACATAGGTATTACTGCATATTATAGACCACCATCAACTAACACTCACAATTATCTAGACAATTTAAAACAAGAAATAAATAAAAAAAATTTTGAACTTTACTTAAAAGAGATTAATATAAATCTCTTAAAACCTGAATTAAATGATACAAGTTGGAACGCTCTTTAAGTAATCGGTTTGGTGCTTTAGTCCCGGTAACGGTTTCCCTCGGCACCACCTTCCGTTTAGAGAGTGAAGGCCACTTGCTCCGGATAGCGTCAGTGAAGATATAATATTCCAGGGGTCGCTATGGTACCGACAAAAAGCTTGCAGCCAGAGGGGCGGGCTTTACGTGCCCCGCTAGGTTGAGTTTTGTACTGGAATGTTAATGCTCACAACCAGTTAGTAACAAATTTAAAAATAAAAAATCACCAAGTATCAAATAATGGGCTTTATTTAACACCAAAGCATATACAACAAAAAAAATCCGGCGGAGACGTGTTCCAAAGCAAAAAACCAAAAATGCGTAAATGAGCTTTGAATCAATAAGCGGTGATACGGATTACTATCGTGCAAGACGGTAAGCCAATGCGTGCAGATCATAAGCGAGAAAATGTACAAAACTAGGTCTATGAGACAAACTTCTATTTGTCGGTTTATAAATTCACATAACAATAAACTATCCTGACAGTGCGTCGACGGATGGCTAGCCCTGTGAAGTAAGTACTTAGTCCAGGCCGCTTTCTGTCGGTTATCCCGATTAACAATAAAACAAATATATACGGTCCTCTCTCCGGAAGGAACAACGCTGAAAATAATTTCAAAATTAGAACGAAAAATAGAAAGAAAATTTCAGGAAATTTATTTTTAATTTTAATTATACTTAATCTTACTGATCATTTTTCACCTTTTGTTTACACAGCTTTTAAAATAATCCTGGTGAGGGTAATAGGATTAATCACAATATAATATTTAAATAATTAATATAACTCATTAAATCGAGAATCTTGTAGCGATGTAATTGAGAATAACAATATTCAAACAGCATATAATAATATTTCAGAAACATTAAAAAGTCACATTAACACATGTAGGTACAAAAATTGAGATTAAAACAAAAAAATATAGAAAAATAAAACCTTGAATAACTACGGCTTTAATTACATCTATCTATAAAAGAGACCAATTAAAAAAACAAGTGAAAAACGACAATATTTTTCCGTAATTTCGAGTTTTCGAAAATTTAAAGTTGCGAAAATAAATTTCTATATAGTATAAGTATATATTGTAAAAGTAGCGGGAAAGTAAAAATAGGTCAAAGATTAATATCATTTTTGGACTTTTTAACGATGCTGAATCGATTGCCGTTGTACGTTTGTCTCTATCTCTCACTGTTCTCGAGTTGAAGCAGGTTAATACACGGACGGACGGATGGACAAAACCCTCTTAAAAGAGTTTTTTTCTTCGAAAACTCGAAAAGCTAATCAAAAAATGGAGTCCTCAACTTAATCTGCAATACAAAGAATACATAAATACTTTAAATGCTCTATTAAAAAAAAAAACAAAAAGTGACTATTACAAAAATAAATTAAAAAGTGCAAAAGAGAACTGTATAGAAGTTGATAAAAAATAACAAATAGAAGGCAAATATTTTTAACCGTCCCTTTACAAATGTAGTAATTAAAATGGCTAACGAAATTTAAAATGCGATATTGCCTAATAATTTTCTGAATGATACCTTAGTTCAGTCTTTTTTTTCTAAATCCTGTGACTCCAGTTGAAATGACAATTCTCATCTCCAATTTAAAAAATCTGATGTGGCCAGCACATGACCTCTCGGCATTTTTGAATCAAAAATTTACGCCTTAACACAAAAAAAGTATGAAAAAAATTGACTTTTTTGTAAATCTGGCAACAATGGGAAAAGTTTGGAAAATTTTAATGATACGATAATAAACTGTAGAGTATACAAAATATATGTGTAAAACTTTATTGCCATTTTGTTTAGTAATGGCGTCATCACTCATAGCAACTGCCACTTCCGGTTGTCCGATTAACACCAAAATATATACAGGTCGTCTCCTTTCTACTCTAAATATCTATATAAAATTTCATCTAAAGACACACACAGACACACACACACACATACACACAGACAGGCATCATGCTAAAAATGGTATAAGTGGATTCAGGTGACCTCAAAACGTAGATTCGTACAAAAATCTGGGTATGGTCAAAATATCATGATCGCAATACTTTCCTTCTATACAACTCTGTTGTTCGGAAAGTAAAAACAACAATAAAGTTACTTTACAAAAACTAATTAAATCAAATATGTTAAAATAAATCTAACCGTCTTATGACTGAGAGCCTAAAACGTCTAACTCATAATATTCCCAATCACATGATTTAAAATTAATATTTGATTTTTCACAAATATAATTTACGCAAACCGTGGGTCAAAGATGATTGAAAACACTAAAATTATAAATTTTATTCTTGGTCTAGAACAGAAAAAAGGTACCAATTAGTCTTTTTAATTTAAACTCACAAATAACTGTTTATTGGTAACAATATTATGAACTGCACTGACTCATACATAAATAAATTTATCTTTTAATTACAATATCCATACATAAAATAATTATTTTAATGGTTTTAATTAAAAAGGATATTGTATTAATGGCTTCTATTTACTAATTTATTTTATACATTTCAAAACAGATATTATTAATTTGAATGTTTTCATAAATATTGTAATGTAGTTGCACGCTCTAATATAAATAATGAGGAATACGAAAAGAATTATTTTATATTTTCATGGTTTTCAATATTGGTGGGATATTGATAAATTTCTAATTTGTTCCAATTAGTAACATATATTGGGATTTTTATTATTATTGGACAAATAATATTCATATTATTTTTACATGTGTATCGTATAAGCCTATCTTTTTTGATACATACTTGTTAACACATACAATGAAATCGCTCATTTTAAGTTGGCAACCACTGACTTGACACTTGAAGTAAGTGTCACTCTCGTAATGAAAGTAGAAGTTAAGTTAAGGTTAAAAATATCAGGCCATGTGGTATACGTTATAATTATAATCGAGATTGAAAAGGTTACTAATTACTGGCTCCATTTAATACAATAAATACAATCTTTTCAACACATAAGTTTATAAGGTTATGGGCCCAGGTTCGTCGAAAAGATTGTAAAAACGGGAGGATAGATTATTAGGCTTTTACACTTTAAAAGAAATAATAACAACTCTAGTAATAATATTTAATTTAAAAAAATAAAAACTTCACACCTGTCTATAGATTAGCCTTTAATGATAACGTGACGTTAGTGTTGTGTACTGAATCCATCGTAATTTCTCAGTAGCGTCAAACGTGGTATTGTGAGCACATGTTCACAGCAAAAAAATAATTCCCTCAGTCGAAGTATTTTATTTTAGAAGTAAACAAGATGTTATTGAGTATTATTTTCTAAGATTTTTCTTTATTTATGCAGACTCAACAATTAGCTTTGTGTTTCAAAAAATGTTTGTACCGCTACGAGTGAAAAAAATAAAACTTGCACAAAGTAAACGAGTGTAAAATTTATTCGTACACCCGATACGCCGATTCGTACATCAGAGGGGTACGAATACTTTTTACACTCACTGTATATATTTTCAGTGTGTATGTATATGTACGGTCGCGCGGCTTTACTTTTTCAAAGGACAATTCAGTCGAGAATCTCAAGTTAAGTTCTCTCATGCTCAGAACACATGTCCAAGTCTCGTCGTGTCACCTTCACTTGCAATTCCAAATGTATATATAACTGGACTATATGGGAAGTTACATCAAAGGAATACAGTGATAAAATACAAAAAAATTACTGTTAAAGTGTAAAGACTTGGACGATGAAGCAACAATAAGTACAATTAAGAAAAAAATTGATTCAATCAGAGGAAGTTTCAGAAAGGAAATAAAGATGGATGAAATCTATAAGCCCCAGATGTGGTATTACATGCAATTAATATTTAAGAGACTCCCAGAGTAGTAGTTGACACTATCGCTGGCGAGGACATGGAGACGTTTTCAAATCAAGTTTATGTACAGAAATACAACGGCTGTTCTATTCTATTAAAACGTATTCGAGTGATGACGTCATCACTTTTTTTTAATAGACCTCCCTAAATATTTCTGGATCATTACACCTCGCTTAGCAAATAAAGTCTAATGGTGCAAAAATGTGTAGGGTGTTCTATTTCATACTTTCAATCACATCATCGAGTTTGAATGGCACTGTGCACTATAATCTGAATTATTAGATTTATAGTTTTACTCCTTAATCCTTAATATTCTTTAATTTTAAGTCATATCTACTCACCTTGAAAACACAACAACAATTTCAATCATTATAAACACCTCTGATAATGCTTGAAAGAGCGAAACCGGTTGACTATTAGGTATTTTAAAGTAATAGTTATTTTTTAAACTATGGATTAAAACTACACTAAATTGTTAAGTTAATATAGTAGACTGAATTAGGATACAAAATTGAAGAATTTTCTTCATAGTAAACGGTTTAGCTAAAACGATTTTATGCTTTTGAGATGTCCTATGTAGCTGTATGAAAAGGTAACATTAAAATATATTAAATTATAATTGCTTATTGATTATGTACAATTATATCACATAAATTTATCTTTCCAAGGAACGCGTCCCTCGTTACAAAAATAATTTCTGTTTGGTCCCTGTTGCAAACCTATTAAATCTGCTCTGAATCCCAAGTTGATTTCTCCATTTTCATATTTTTTCGGCTAATTTGTATATGGAGTGTAGTGATTACCAATGGTGCTTCGCAAAAAGTTGTGCAAGGCACAACAGGCTAGAACCACTTGCTTCAAATTTATGGCGGTATGAAAAATTTTAAAAGTTTAAGTAGCTACTAAAATCCCAAAAACATTCTCAACTAGCGGCGGCATCTAGAGACATGATAATTATAAATGCTTACCCCAGTAGCACACAATATGGGCCCTATGTTTATGCTACATCGGTCCAATATTGTTTATTGGGCCAATATTGGCACTATTAAACCAACATTGGTTAATTATTGGCAATACAACTTTTTCCAATATTATAATATTACATTTATCCAATATTGGGCTAATATACACAACATACATATTGCGGGTTGCCGGTTAAACAAACATTGGTTATTTGTTGGTAATACAACTTTTTCCAATATTATAATATTATATTTATCCAATGTTGGGCCAATATGCAAACCATGCGTATTGCGTGTTGCCGATCAATATAACGTTGGTTATTTATCGGCCATACAACTTTTTCCAACATTGTAATATTATTTTTATCCAATATTGGGCAAATGTATATAACACACATATTGCGGGTTGGCGGTTAAGAAAACATTAGTTATTTATTGGCAATACAACTTTTTCCATTATTATAATAGTAGATTTATGAAATGTTGGGCCAATATGCACAACATACGTATTACGTATTGCCACTTAATCCAACGTTGGTTATTTATTGGCAATACAACTTTTTCCAATATTATAATGTTATATTTATCCCATGTTGAGCCAATATGCATAACATACGCATTGGGAGTTGCCGGCTTCTGTTTATTAAATTAGATTTTAGTTTTTGATTGTCAGTAATACAATTGTGTGTGTCTAGAGAGTGTGTTTTGCTGGGGTAAGTATACATATAAATAGGTTTAGAGGTATGATTTTACTTAGTTGGTATGAATTTAAGATTAGTTATGCAAAAGATTATTAATATTGGGCAGAATCCCGGAGGCGTGCTTTAGTGTTCCTAACCTACAAATTCTTTTCTACGATTTTGATATTGGTAGATTTCACTGGGTTTATTTATACAATATTATTTAGAGAATTCTAATCATAGCTATAGTCACAGTGTTACTGTTATTGAACGGTAGTTGCAGGGCACAATGGTGATAAATAAATTTTAGTCCAACGATTATATTATTAACTTTTTAATAATAAAACGAGTAGTGAAAAATAAACAAACAGAACTAACTATTTGACATGACATGAATAGTAAAAATTGACATTCTATTGTGTGTCAAACTTCACAACCATACATCAGTGTTGATACACATACACTTTACACTAACTAAAGTTTTCTAGATAGGTAGACAACCAATAATACACAATCAAGTGTGTTAGCCAAACACTAGGCAACACGCAACACCTTCAGTATTGCTATAATTACAACAGTTACACTTAATCAAAATCACAACTCCAAATGGTTAAAATGAAACATGAGTAATGTCTATTTGTGTTCTAGCTTCTACACCACAACATGTAACAAATTCAATGTATGAAGAAATCACAAGTCATACTGTTAAAACTAAAAAAAATTAGTCTTAATAAAAGAGAAATAGTAGGTTCACCAGATAACGATAGTAATGGCAATAGTGACGATAAAGATTTGGTACCACTTAAACTTAAACAAATTGTCCGTAAGTATTACAAGCATTATATTAAGTTAAGTTATCTATTGTACTAATAACAGGCTTTGTAGATGATATCGAACGTCACAAGAGACAGCTACTGCACCTGATAATATGTGTAAGCAAATTATATTATTTATATAAGTGATGATAGTTAAAAATTTATAATTGTTTTTAGGTTTCTACTCTCTTTATGTACAAGAACGTATGTCTTTGATAAGGGCATTGTCAGTCAAAGCATTAAACATGTAAATACTTGAGATGTGTGCATAAATAATGGTTCTATAGGTTGAGATTATTTCAACTATAATAAAAAAATTAATTCTATATTTTAACATAAATATTGGTTAAATATTCAACACATATATCGGAACCAGATTTATGTTATATATTGGGTATATATGAAAAAACTATATTGAAGCATTGCAATATAAAAATATTGGTCCTATATTTAAAATTTAAGATGGTGGAATATGTGTTGAGTATATTTTACCTATGTTAAAAAACAGCAATGGTCCTATATTAAAATTAAATATTGAATAAATATTGATCGCATATATTGGGTCAAAATTAATTTTAAATAATGGATATATATTAAAAACATATATTGAACTAATAAAAAAAATCTGACGTTTGGGATTTTGGGCCAATATATAAATATAATATTTTACCAATATTGTGTGCTACTGGGGTAAGAAGTCTTTTCGAAGAATAAATGCTTCATCGCCAATATACATAATTATGATAACGATTACTCACTGTTGTTTGGTTTGCGTGGTGTGGGCATTTGAAGAATTTTGTTTTTTAAGGTTGTATAAAAACGCGTGTTTTCTATAACTCCTCCATCAGAAACCCTACTATTCGTACCCAAGTGAACCATAATAAATTCATAACTGGCAATTACTACTAATATAAACACAAGACATTTTCTTTTCTTGTAGGTAAAATAAAAAGAAGCAGAATTGGCTATTCTTTGCCATTCATATTCCATTGTAGGAAACTACAATAATAAGTATAATAATATTAATCAAAGTTATAGTATTAATAATAGAACTAAAAGATTCAATATATAAAGTTCACAAAAGAAAATTATTCTTTCAGGATAAATTATGAGAAGAATTTAACAATGACGTTATAATTCAATCATAGACAGTAACTAACGCAACAGACACTCCACGGACCACGGATACACCAGATGCTTCAGTGTCAATAAATTAAAGTAGCGAAAAGCACAAAAAGGCAGTATAGAGAGCTAATTAAAAAAAGTTTTAAAAAACTGGGCACTCCTAAGTGTACTTATGACGAGTTTGATATAATGGGAAGAAAAACTGCAAATAAATTGAAAAAATTGCCGCGGAACACTGCAGTGCTTGCAAAAAAGCTGATAACGGATGTTTTATGAAGCATACTCGGCAACTTCAACACAAATACTAAGATAATTAATAGACAATGGGAAAGTAAATATGCATATGCAAAAGAATCTATGAATGCCGGTACTTTCATTCATTAATTTTATTCATTAATTGGATTACAAGGAAGGTTTATACAATATATAAAATATATAAATTATGGTTCTTCCACTAAAGGCCAAGCCTTGAAAGTGGGTTATATTTGTTTATTAAATTATTTGTTTTTTTATTAATTTAATTTAATATAATATAAGTGTGTAATATGGAAAATGTAATTTACCTAAAGAACGTCAATAACATGTATAGGATTTTACTTTAGGAACATAATATAGACGTGATTTAATGTAGGAACATAAATAACCTAACATAAGATTGTACTTCAAGAACATAACATAAGATTTGAAGATAACATAATATTCGAAGATAGAGAGCTGAACACAAATATAATCAAATTATTATATAAATTACTTATATAATAATATCAAAAAATGCATGCGCTACTAGCCGAGGGATTTGTGAAAACCATTTGTAAAATTTCTTTTTAAATAGTTTTGAATCAAAGTGTTTAATTTCAATCAATATTGAGCTGTAAAGTTTTGGACCTAAATATTCATACGATCTTTGATAAATCGTTTTTTCGGGTTTTGGTACCTTCGATGAAACTTCTTTATGTCTTGTTTCGTAATTATGATTTATTGGCACTAGATTATTTTTATATGTGTGCTGCCTGACTATAATGCTACAATAGAAAAGTTGTTTTATATCTAATACTTTTACTTCTTCAAACAATTTGTCTGTAGGGTAAGTATATTTTTTTTTAAATATTATTTTAAGAAAGTATTTTTGAGTTATTTCCAGGTGATGTAAATGAATGTCAGGTGTTCCCCCCCAAATAACAATGCCATATCGTAGGTGACTTACTACAAGAGCATGATAAAGCATAATTAACTGAGAAGGAACAAGCAACTCACTAACAGCTTTAAATCTGGGTAAAAGAGATCGTATTTTTTTTGTTATCATTTTAATGTGTAGGTCCCATTTTAGATGTGAGTCAAGATGTAGTCCTAGATATTTTATATTAGACTCTTTTCGAATATGAACATTATTATCCTCAGAGATATTAAGATAGGTAAAGTCAGCTAAGTTAGTCATATAAGGTGTGAGAGGAGTGAAGTAGGTCTTGTCAAAGTTTACAGTCAACAGTTTGGATTTAAATAATTGTAATATATGTCGAAAATCCTTTTCTACTTATAGCTTTAGTTCCATCCAACTGTTATCTTGATAAAATATTGCCGTGTCATCAGCAAAACTCACCACACCGGTTTCTGAATTAATTTTCGAAACTGTCTCTTGTTTTTTTGTTTCATTGCAGATTTCTTTTACACATTCCCATAGTTTTTTGCTATCATTTTTATTTTCTCCTATTCTTTCTTGATAATAATTCTTTTTTGATAATACTTACCTCTCTAATTCTTCTGTTTCATCAATAAATTATGAATAACGTTAGATAACGTTGGTTTAATAAAAGTTTATTTGTAGTAAACTTACTTTCATATATTACCCTGTCAAAACAGGAACGATAGCTTGGCAAGTTTCTGGAATAATTTGTTCCAGTACTTGGGCAGAAATAACTGTTGTGTATTTGAAATATTCTTAGCTTCTACTAGTTGCCAAAAATAGCAAAGTGGCAGTTAAACGTTCATGCGGACTAATAGATAGCCGTAAATGAGAATCACATTTTTTATTAATGGCGTTACGAAGTTTAGTAATTTCTTGTTTTAATTTTTTGTTGTACACCTAACGTAGCCACCATATTATATTGATTCAGAAATAAAGCTTACCTATAATATTTAAAACATACAAATATAATATGCCGTCATTTTCAGATGATGTTATCGAACGCAAAACCCTTTATACCATGATTTATATTTTCCTTTTTGCGACGTTACTTCACGCACTTTATAGACCAGACGACAAATCATTAACCGAAAAAGTAATAAACATTGCTATTATTAAAACAAATTCAAGGAGAGCACAAGCGTATTCTGATATCCGGACTCCAAACCATGCGTATGGCGGTATGCATTGAGTATTAAAACTTGTTTTTTAATAATTTCTTTTGAGGAAGGTAACTTTCCAATTAAATAAAATGAAAATAAAATAAAATAAAAAAGCAAGATCTAATAACCAGCAAAAACCGGCACTATAATTAACTAAATTCTATTTCACTGGAACAAAATTGACGGTTTTGTATTGTTAACGTCTGTGCAGGAGAGCGATGTGCGAAGTTTATCCGATCGTTTCATTAGCAATAAATGTCTTGTTCTAATTTATTACTGCTGCTTAGCACCTTAAGTTACTATATAAATTTATAATCAAATTTGGTTACAATGGAAAACGGTATAATACAAGATTATAGCTTAAGACAAATATAACACAACACTTTTTATTTCAACTTGAACCAATAATTTTAATTTTAAAATTAACGTTTCTTGGTCATCAAAAAAATCAATTTGTGGTGAAAATTTGGTTAAATCGGTTGATATTTCATTATTTTTATTTTGATTAACTGTTCTTTCTTAATGCTTCTTTACCTTTCCATTCTCAATGATTCTCCACAAAATACCAAGTTAACAGTATATTACAGGAAGAATAATAACCAGAGTATCAAAGCAGATTAAAGTAGAAGAAGTATTCACGTAGAGACAAGGGCAGAACACAAAACAGAATAAATAAGTTTTATACAAACAACGGAACCACTCACAGACCCAACAAAATGTATGACACAAACATATCAGGTACAGTTAGGTTCGCCTTAGGCCCTCGCAGACAACGATACTGTTAGTCGAGAAATCACACTGTATCGTTGGATGGTATATAACTGTTTATACCAAGACGGAGTGCCCATAGTCGAGTTAATCACAGGGTACGTGTCGTCATTGTGTAACTGTTATATATAGGTAAAGGGGACCCCGGAAAGTACTGATAGTCGAGGAAATCACACCGTACTTACTCCGGCGACATAATTCAGAGAATCAGGGTGGGAACCGACAAGGGTAACGACTTAACCTATAAGGAAAATTGAACTTTGTCCAGCTAAAATTTCGATTTATCTCATTCACCGCTTAACACCGACGTCTCGCCGCATTCTTTCATTTCTCGCTGTCATCATACCGCATTCACGCTTGGAAGCCCGCAGCTTCCCGATTCTTAGCTTATTCCTTATTGTTAATCCATGTCATATCCGTTTTGCTTTTCATCGTTCACCGCTGCTAAATCGTTTCGTATTCCGCAAGACCCGCTTCGGCTTTTTGAACCCGTTGCACACCCTTTCTTCTTACCGGCTGTGCTAAAAATTATTTGTTAATTGTGGTGGACAATAAATGGTTTATTTTCATTTGGTAATTTTATTTATTTTTCTGTTCACATAAACTAACATCCTAGCGGCAGATACTCCGGCACTCATCCCAGGTGGGCAAGTAAAGTCTGCTCTTCCGGCTGTCAAGAGGTTGGTCGAGGCCATAACGACCCCTGGAGTATTAATTCTTTACTGACGCTGCCCGGTGCAAGTGGCCTTCACACTTAAAACGGAAGGTGGCGCCCAAGGAAACCCGAAACCTGGACTAAGGCACCAAAGTGACCCGTAACGACCGAAGTGTCGTTACACAACAATCCCCACATAATGGAGAGAACTAAAAGTTGTCTTTTTACCTAAACCTGGAAGGGTGGTTAGGTTATTGTAAATTATTGTATAGATATATGTATACGGAAAAGCAACTAAAAATATTATTATGATATTATAAAATATTATTCCATTCCAAAAGCATACCGACCAATTAGCCTAACATCGTTTTCCACGAAGACATTAGAAAGTATTTGCGAAAGGTACATAAGAGATGTGGTAATTACTACAATACAATTACATCCCAATCAACATGCATACGACCGATTCAGCCTTTCATCTAGTGGCTGGCCGAATAGAAAGATAGCTGGACAAAAAAGAGTCCGCCTTGGGCGTTTTCATAGACATAGAAGGTGCTTTCGAAATGACCACCTAATAATACACTCATTAACCAATAGGAACGATCCACAAATGGTTGGTGAATTGATACACAACATGCTCCCAAAACGTAGCAGTTAACGTAAATGATGCAAGACATAGGGAGGGGTGCTATCGCCTCTACTATGGAATATGGTCTTGGACACTCTCATCAACCGCCTCAACAACGACCATCACTACACAATAGCATACGCGGACGACTTAATCATCCTGTCAACAGGAAAATTCGAGAACGCAATCTGCGAAAGAATGCAAGTAGCTCTCAGAATAACAGAAAAGTGTTGCGAGGACCACTCACTGTCTATCAATCCCAAGAATACAGAAATGGTTCTTTTCACAAGAAAAAGGAAGATACTTGAACTAAAACCTCCAGAACTTCTTAAAGCAAAACTAAACTTGGAACAAAGGTGAAGTACCTACGCCTCACCTTTGACATCAAGTTAACCTGGAACTCACACCTACAAAACAGAGTCAAAAAGGATACAATGCCGTCGAACTGTAGAGCGCCTGGCGGTTTCCCACAGAGTCGTCTCATGGACGTACACGGCCATCATAAGACATTCTAACATTTGGTGGGGTCGTCTGGGAATCAAAAACACAACAACAGACAACTACCCGCAAACTAGAACAAATTCAAAGAAAAGCATGTCTCAACATCACTGGAGCCATGAAAACAACACCAACGAAAGCGATGGAAGTCATCCTTAGTCTCACCCCCCTTGATATTTATATCAGGGAGGTCGCGTTGACGACTATGATAAGACTCCGCTTAGTTGGAATAAAACCTCATATAGGATCCGGAGAGGTGAGACGTCGCTTCTGGCGGGAGACACTTGACACGCTTCCACTGCTACAAGCGAACATGGACTCTATCTCGCCGCGATATGCTTTCCACAGGCCCTAAAAATTATTACAAAATATACAGAAGGGCCGGATGTGTCATATCTACATCGATGGCTCCAAAACAAAACAAGGTTCAGGGTGCGGGATATACTCCAGATCCTTAAACCTAATCATAAAACGGAGCTCACTGGCATCCTATTAGCAGAAATAACATCACTGATAGAAATATGCTCATCCGTACAGAAAGCAGACAAACACTACTCATCCTGGACAGGCCACGAATTTGCTCATGGTTATTACTAGAATGTTACCAAGTATTGGTCGAAGCATTCATCAACAATGTGGCCACCCTGAAATGGATCAAAGGCCCTGCCACATCAAAAGTTAACCGTCTCGCTGACTCATTGACAAAGAAGGCAGCCAACCAAAAATTGTTTTAATCTGGCTACTTTATTGGACAAACGATATCGGTCGTGACGAACCTCATTAAAGATCACTCCCTTGTAAAATTTAAGGAAAGATGGGATAAAACAAGAAGCTGCAGAGTAGCCAGAGACCTCGTAACTTACCCTGAGAACACAGCAGCCAATAAATACTTGTCTATGATTAGGCTCAATCTTCGACTTTTAACCGGCATTCTGACTGGTCATTGTCCAGTACGGTAACACCTCAACAACATGGGGCTGTCAGGCACCGCACTCTGCAGTGGGTCTGAACAAGAAGACGAGACAATCGAGCACATCCTTTATGAGTGCCGATACTCTCGTCAATTAGGAAAACTGGAAAGGAAAACACAAAAACTGTAGGCTCGCTGACGAGCTAAGTCCTCACTTACTAATGAGGATGCACAATGCGCCTAATGAGGTATAAGTGCTATGGGACAGCCCACTGTGGAGCAACCCACCCTCCCCACCTTACAGATATAGAACTATGGACCACCTACTATATAGTCGTAAGTACGCGTACAGCCCAAAACAACAACAGCAATGGCATATAAATACCTCTAGAATCGTGAGATGTGAAGCAGCAATAATTAAGAGTTTATAAGCTGACGGTACTTTAATTTTCTGAGATCCTAAAAGTTGGAAGCAGATGCACCAAGAAATTTCTACGTCAGAAACTCATCCAGAAATCAAAAGCGGGAAGATTTACATTATTAAAAATAAATTAAGGCAATTGCCGCCGCTGTCGACTAAATTTGGTATTGTTATTCATTTATTTCTTATGTTATTCACTCGTGCTAGGAGATTTTAGATATTTTAGATTAAATATTTATTTTTGAAATTTGGGGAAAAAGATTACACCTATGTAATAACGCCATATCCCTAAATGGTAATGAAACCATGAACAAGTTTTAAAAAAAATTCTTGTAAGTTTTGAGAATTTGATTCCTATGCATCCATGCCGTACACCGGACAGCTGTTTCGTCCCTTAAGGAGGATTAATCAGTGGCAATGTACCCAGATGCATAGACATCAAATTCTCAACTCGAAATACACCTGTACAAGGCTGAGTCAAAGGGATGTTGTTCTCAGGTAGACAGTTAACGCCATCTACCAATGGGATACGGTATCACTTATTACTTGAGAAAAGGATTCCACATATTTAATAACGCTAGTACAAACTGGAACCGACAGAGGACCCATATCTCTAAGTGGTAATGAAACCATTAACTAATTTTAAAGACACTTGTAAGTTTTGAGAATTTGATTCCTATGCATTCAGGCCGTATACTGGACAGCTGTTTCGTCCCTTAAAGGCTCATCAGCGGCAATGTGCCCAGACGCATAGAAATCAAATTCTCAACTTGAAATACACCTGTACAAGGCTGAGTTAAAAGGATGTTGTTCTCAGTTCGACAGCTAACGCCATCTACCAATGGGATACGTTATTACTTATTACTTGGGAAAAAGATTTTTTTGGGATAAACAATTTCTTAATTGTTTTTTGATCTTAAGAATATTTCCAAACTCAGATTGTTCGAATTAATCGAAGTAAGTAAGTTTTTACCCAGAAGTTAGATTCTGTAGTAGAAAAAATAAAACCTGAATTTTTTTAAATATTTTCTATATTAATTTTTAACACTTTTTTTATAAGTAACTTACAAAAAAAAATTAATATGACACAAATTACTCCTATTTTATATTGATTATAGATAATGCAGCAAACCGCATAATAGGGTGGAGGGAAGCATATAATATAATCTGGCATCAGGATGCTTGTACCCAAGTGGCACGGAAGGGAAGAAGATGCAGCAAGTAATAGAAATAAGTCTCTGGGCACCCAAGATCAACAAAATGTCATTTTCTCCATCGCACTTGAAAAAAGATTAAAATTGCAAATTTGCCACACAACATAGCGCTGATCCATGGAGGGGTAAATACTATAAATTTAGTGCGATCTATCGAGGGTAGCGCCTGGTGGGCAAAAATGCGATTTGCTGCATCGTAATAGTGGACTAAGTGGGAAGATAAAAATGGGGCGGTAAACATTTTCAAAGCTCTCTAGATAATAAAGGATTTAAAATTTATTCATTTTTGTAACCACATCATGTTAATTTACATGAAAGAGCCCCCTCCCTTATCTGTCATAAATTTGAATCGAATACTGCATAATAGTGACGAAAGATATGTCACTTTGGAGTCGGGGGTATATTTTTGCCCCAAAAACCTATCTTCATACGTCTTTAAATCTTGATGAAAACTTACTCTTCCCAGGTTATCAAAAAAAATTCCTCCGTAAAAAATAGGGTGATATAAGTTGCAACTAAACCTGATAGCGCGCCACTGGTTAAATTTTTCAAAAGTTAGTTGATGTCAAAATATTACTGTCTTATAGAGCATATTGGTAACCAAATATGAAAAAAATATTTCAAGGCGTTTTTGATTTATAGCAAATTTTGAATTTCAATTTCAAATATTTAACACCCTGTATCTCGGTAACTAAGCCCTTTAGGGGTTAATGTTCCTATATCAAAATCCATCAATTAACGAGAGCTCTCTGGAGTAGAGCGTTGTCGGTCGAATATACTAACACCCTGTATATCATTATATTATATAAATTTACTAAAATTAAATATTTTTAATTGGTTTTTTAACAATAATTTTTTTTATTATAGTTTTGATTTATCGCGATTTATTGTTAGTCTGTTGTGCTAATTAACAGAACATTTTCTTTGATTTTTTATAGTTTAAAAATATCCACGCTCGAATATTATCGCGTCGAAATGATATACGGGGTGGCCACGAGTCAATGTACGTAACCAATATTATTTCCTGTTCGTCTAAAAGTAGCCCATTATTGTCTAATTGATTGTGCGAAAATCCTATTCCTTAAACTCAGAAATAACCAAAATATTGGGGTCCTACATTGACTCATGGCCAGCCTGTATATTATTTAAAAAAATGTTAAAAAAAAATAATAAAATTTCACTTCTGAACTTTCGAAGATAATAAGCAAAAATACCTTATAATCAGAAAATAACTATTTTTTTTATACGATCTGATGAAATATTCGAAGTTCATATTTTGACGTTTTTCGAATATTTTCTTCATATTACATAAAATAACTAATGTTATTTTCTGATTTTAGGTTTTTATTTTTGATTGTGAATTTAGGGTTTGTTAAACTTTTAGATAATGAAATTGCAAATTGAGCATTTAGAAGTAATATCTGAATTTATGGAGAATAACATAGATTTTGCTAAGGATTGTCAGTCTCCAACGTGAGAAATAAATTTTAAGAATTGTGGTAAAATTTGGCACAGAGACTAAATTCTTTAGGTTTTGGGTTAAAATCAGTTGAAAAATGGAAAAGTAAGTAGTTTTTACAGTTTTTGTTTTAGATACTCAAAAATATACTGAAAAAAATTTATACTTAATCATTATTTTGGTGGATGTTATAGGTCAGACCTTTTTTATGGGTGTTTAAGTAGAAGAGAGAGGTCTATGTATATGACGGATTTAATATTTGATACTTATAATTCTACTATATACTTTTTATAGATTAATATCACAACTTTAGTTCCGGATATTCCTGAAGCTGTAGATTTAACCCCAAGCCAACCATTCAAACACCTACAAAGTGATATAATGGGACCATCAACATCAAAACTTATAGTGACACCTACTCCTAACTATAAAAAACGAAAGATGGGTCCACATAATGATCATGATTTTTTTGAATGAAAATAAAAGTTGTAAAAGACAAAGAAGCCAAGAGGACAATTTAAATTTAATATACAAAGAAACAATCAACTGGTTAAAAAAATCGGTTATAGAGTAGGATTATTTTAATTGCAAATTAAATTACGGTAAAAATTTTAAATAGCAAATTTGACGGTGAATACGTCTACCCAACTGACATTTCAATGTTGATGACATAAGCGGACGCATGTGCATATTATATAGCACACTGCTAAAATTAGTATCTCCTAAAATCATGGGGTGAAAACTATTGGGAATTCGGGAAAAAGTTTGATACAAAAGTTGTATATGCTCTACAACTTTGAACTAGAATATTTTGCATTAAAGCTCATTGTTTGCCTCCAAAATAAAAAAAAAATGGAAAAGTCTAAATGTGTATATTTTTCGCCCTCTAGTGGCCAATCTATGGGGAATCCAAAAAAAGTTAAATGTAGAAGTTAAAGGAAATTTGGTGATCTACAACTTTGCTCGAGAAAATTTTGCACTAAAGTGCATTGTTTGTCCTTAAAATTTGGAAAAACTGCGGAAAACCTATATACATATTTTTGCGCCTCTAGTGGCGCAACTATTGTAAATTCTGGAAAAAGTTTGATACAAAAAAATTTATGGTCTAAAACTTTTTACTAGAACACTTTGCATTAAAGTGTATTGTTTGTCCTTAAAATTTAAAAAAGGCAAAAAATCTTTCATGTGTATTCAATCAATATCGGCAATATCGGTCTTGAGAACCTTCACGATCAGAATTTTAACAAAAAACTAATGGTTGCATTCGAGATACACACCGACCCTTCACAAAAAATTTTAGCTTGATTGGTCAAACGGTTCGACAGTTATCGTGGAAAATTTCACAGAGACTCACAGACAGACCATACTCTGGAAATTCTTTCAATCTTCATGGGGGACCTCAAAATGGATATTTCCACAGATATCTCGATTTTTTTTGTCGTTCACAATACTTTCCTTTTGATGGGACCGGGAAAGTAAAATATAGATACAACAGTTCCTAATGGTTTGACCAAAAATGGTTTTCAAGAATTGATAGAAGTTTTGAAAATAAAAAAGACAATTTAAACTCTTCACTTTATTTTACACTTTTGTAGTTATATACATTTATTTTATTATTCAATATCGGTTTACTTATTGTTTGTTGTTTATATAATAATAAATAAAATATTAAAATTACATTACTACTTTAGTTTATAATAAGTAATGCAACTAAGACAAACTGAATACTAATTATCATTGAAATAATTTCTGAATAAGTAGTTCATGATAATTGTCTATATCCAAATCAAGCCCAAATTCAAGGCACATGTTGTGCAAGACAGCATATACATTTATAAAATTGCAAAAAATCTTGGTTCATATCGAGCTATTCGTTTTTTCAGAAAACAACGAAACCTTGACTTAAGAACACCTATTGTTCTTTGCACTGAATTTCGACCTCTTATATGTGCAACATTATTGTGTGCCTGTGGAGAATTTGGAATGGGATTGAGGAAACATGTCGTAAAACAAGGTTCCAAAGGATAGCCTAAGTCACCAGTAAGTCAAGATCCATGAAGATTATTTTCGATAAATAGGTTCATTAAGTACTGCCTCACTTGCGATTTTCTCCATATGAAGGAATCATGACTGGATTCAGAAAAATCACATTCACTGACATAATATTCAAATTTGGATCACATATAATTTGAGTGTTCAATGAATGATCCCCCTTGCGATTAACAAAATTGTGTTTATCAACTTGAAGCTTCAAAAAATCTATACGTGTGCAGTCTATTGCTCCTATTACTCCCGGAAAATTATACTTATTCATAAAAGTTTCTTTATTTTCATTTTGTTCGCGTTTTGTATTTGGAAATTTTATAAATCTTCGGGACAAATGATTAAAAATTTCATTTGTTACCTCATGAATGTACCTACAATGATTAAAACATTAATATTATTATGTTAGTAGGCATGTATTTTTCTTTTAACCTATGAGTACTCAGTTGATTAACAGCTAATTAGAAATCGCCACCAACGCACCTCTGATAAGAACCAGTATTGTTTGTTTGACAGCAACTTTGTCGCTATGGGTAGGTACGTACAAATGAGGAGTCAAAAGTCTGAGCAATTATCCGAAAAGATTTTTATTTATTCAAAATAATTCTATAAATCTAGCATTACCTACAATGGGTAACAAAGGTAAAAACTTACGAAAAGCGTTCGAAATAAAAAAAAATGTTTTTCTAATTGGAAAAGTGGAAAGTCAGGTTAGTTAAGCGATATTATTGTCATATTTTCATTGCTGCCAATATAATTTGAGTCGGGATGCTAAAATTTTCTTCTCCGAGAAATATATACTTTTTTTCTTTAAGCGTAAAAATAATTCAAGTTATGTGTACCACAAAGTATTATTTATATTTTTAAATCTGACAAACGTCAAATTAAATAAATAATCACGAACCAACCGGACTGGTCACTTAGTAGGATAAAATCCTCTGTAAAAGGGACTAAGTACAACTTGGTGCCGGTTTTGAAACTATGCGTTCCGATAAAGTACCACTGATGATTCCTATAAGGATGAAACATGTATGGTAATGGTCAGAGCTTACAGTTTCAAAAACTTACTCTCTCTGTTTTTGATTAAAATCACAGTTCCTACCTACTCGATTATAACGTCTATAATAAAAGCGTTGCTATCGTTTCTCATTATTGTGTACTAGTACAACAATGAAAATTCATTGTTGTACTAATAAAATAAGGAAATATTGCTACGGTCTGTGTTTCAGAGAGTAATATAGTTATTATTGTACGCTTGAAGCAAAAATCTTTCTTAAACCAAATTTTATTACTTAGGATTAAAGTTCTAATATGGATTGCTTCAGACGTTGTAAAACTTTAATTAAATAGGTTATTTATACTGGTCACGTATACTAATTTAAAGTTGAAGCAGAAAAAAAATGAAAGCAAAACTTAAATCATGTTTTAAATGTCACAAAGTTTAAAGATACTATAACTAAAAATGTTATTCCATTTATAAATTATGTAAAAATATCTAAAGTATAATGAACTGGATATATAACCTTAAGTTTTTGCAGAAAAATTTCATCGGTTTTCACAAAAAGGACATGATTGTTGTTTGAGCATATTTGCCGTTCATCTCTTATTTTAATTTTTAATAAATATTTACTTTCCATTTTTCTCAATTTTTTTCTCTTAAATTTTAAATCAATTCTATCTCGGTTGTGTATTATGTTTGAATGTGATGGAGAATACAATTATTTAGATAAACCTATCTTTGAAATTTTTGTTATTGTCTTGTTGAATATTAACAGAAGCTGGGCTAAATCTGCAAATTTCTAAAACAATTCCATATTTACTAATATTGGGTTTAAAACCCACAACGTGGTGGTTAATTAAAATTTAATATAATGACGACTATGATAAGCCTCTCTGGTGGAATGGAACCTGATGTAGGATTTGGCGAGAGGCACTTGACACTGCTATAAGCGAACGTGGACTCCATCTCACCGCGATATGCTTTCCACAAAGTTATCACAAAATATACAGAAGAGCCAGATGTGGCAGGTATAATTCATATTTACACAGATGACTCTAAAGCAAAACAAGGTTCAGGGTGCAGGATATACTCCATATCTTTAAACCAAAACAAAAAATGGGCTATGGGAAAAAGTGCCAGCGTAGTTCAAACGGAGCTCACTGTCATCTTAATAGCAGCAAAAGAAATTAGCAGAAATAATACCACTGTTAGAAATATGCTCATCTATACAGATAGCAGACAAAAACTGCTCACCCTGGATAGACCACGAATTTGCTCAACGTTAGTACTAGAATGTCACCAAGCATTGGTATAAGCATCCATCAATAATGTGAGCACCCTAAAATGGATCAAAGGCCATGTCACATCGCTAACTGATTGAATAATAAGGCAGCCAATCAAAAAATATTTGGAGTTGGGCCCTTCATTGGACAAACGACATCGGTCGTGACGAACCTAATTAAGATGGGATGAAACAAGAAGCTGCAGAGTTGCTAGGGACCTCGTAAATTACCCTGAGAACATAGCAGCCAACAAATATTTGTCCATGACTAGGCCGAATCTGTGACTTTTAACCGGCATTTCGACTGGTCATTGTCCAGTACGAAAACACCTCAACAACATGGGGCTGTCAGATACCGCACTTTGCAGGGGGTGTGAACAAGAAGATGATACAATCGAGCACATCCTTTATGACTGCCAGACACTTGTTACGGTCTTTTTGTGTCCGTAACGACGTTTTAAATATTCATTTTAAATTTACTAACATCTACTGGCACAAATTCCGTTATTCACCTAAATTAAAGTTGTTTTTATTTCCCAGGAATTTAGTTCCCACCTCTAGCGTCAACTATTGATTTTAAATGATTATTTTTGAATTTTGGAAAGAGTGTATTGTACTGGTTCTTATTAAAGTGAGAAAGAGATAAGGATAAATCTGATAAGTTGGTATGACTTGGCATTTTTGGAGGATTTCGAAAAAAAAAGGGAAATGTCCACCTAAGAACATCGTGAACATGTGCTCTCTTTTTTTAATTTATTTGAGTTTATTTTTGAATTTACTTAATCCTACCATAAGGATGTAAGGTATTGTGAAAATCCAGTATTCAACTAAGTAATTACAGTAGTTAATAAGTTAGTAATTACCAGTTTAGTACTGAAATAATTCGTTGGGAGTTTTTTTTTGTTGTGACGCTACCTTTTTATGGAGCTCGGTAAGCATAGATTTTTCCTCATTAGATTTGTAGATTAGTTAACTACAAAATTATTCTTTTGAGATATTAAAAGGAGTGCAGTTAAGACGATTCACTCCTCATGTATGGATATTTGTATTTACTAGTCAGTTAAATAGTTTTTTAGGACAAATAACGAATCGACCACCCCTTTTTACATTAAAGTAAGAACCGGTGATTTATTTTTTCTTGTCTCTTTAATTTCGTTTTAGAATAGTTTCAAGTCATCTTGGCACCTTTTAATAATATAAGAAACTTCGTTTTTGCATAAAATGTCAATTTTCTCTTGAACCTTTAAATCTACCTAGTGAATGACCGGTAATTATGAGGTGGAGTTAACCATTCTTTTGTAACCTTTCATGTGTTAAATTCAGATTAACGCTGTGGGATTTCAACAAATTATTGCTTTTTGTTTATTTTTGTATTTAGTATTAGTAAGAGATCACATGCGACACGTTGACGTTGGAAATTGGTGAGCCCTATTTCTTTTTTTTGTCGTTTTTATAGATTAATTTTTCTTTTAGTTTGAGAGTACAGTTGTTGCCTGTATCTAAGTTATAGATTAATACTTTTTTTTGCTATAGAGCTTTTATATCCGTGAGATACGAGAGTAATAATTAATTGAACTTTTGGGATAGTACAATAAGTAAAAATAATAAATGACTCTTTCTCTGTTTAACCCTCGCAGTAGGGCTGAATAAAAAGGGAGGTATTTTAGATAAGAGCTATTCATAGCTTGGTTTTGGTAATAGAAATAACCAGTTTTCGTTTAATTTTTTTTGGTTTGATACTTTGCAAATCAACTCAGATTAATAGTTATTTTTTTGTGAAGTCTATTAGATTCATGCTCAGACTTTCTTTGACTTCAGTCCTTTGTTTGTAACCTGCATAGCCTATCTAAGTGACTTTGCAGTTAATTATAAAAGCTTGTGATAGAATTCATAATTTTAAGCAACTATGCTTGTAATTTAAATAATTTGATTCAGTTAGAATTTAGCCTTGAATGTATGACAAATTCAAACATTTAACCAGAACATTGCTATTATTAGGACCTATTCCTTGATGTTGTATTGGATCAGATTCTCCTCGCTTCTGATGTTTTAGGCACATTTACCCGCTGGCACCCTGCGATAGTCCTAATCAGACGGAGCTCCGTGAGCTAAAATTAGCTCATCCCCAATAATATTTCCCAGAATTACCTTATAAGTCCATGGAAGTGATGCCAAAAGAGCGGGACTCTTGATTTTCTGAACCCTAGAAGGATCAGCTTACACATTAAACCAAGATAAGTAAAAGTGTTTTGAATATAGTCACCAAGTCAAAGATGCCTAATACATAAAAAAAAAGTAGTAAATTCAATTCATTTAACAATTTTCTTTGATAGAATTGTAAACTTTGCCTTTGAGGAATATTTACAAATCTTGTAGAAGCATAGGATCTTTAAGCAATGTAAAGCAAGACGTTATAAGTTACATTTTGTCAGTTTTGTTTATTTTGGTAAAAAATGAGTAGGAAATAAAGTCTGTGATATATTTTAAATTTTCTTTTATTCATTTTACAACCGCTAATCAACAAGCATAGAATTTACTTAGGTGGCGCCCACTTACCTTTTCATTAGTTAATATTTGTTCAAGAAAACACGGGATAATGGGCCTAATTAGGTCTAAATGCTGTGGGATAGCCCACTTGTGGAATAACCCACCCTCCCCATCTTGCCGATACGGATACAGAACAACAATAATAGAAGTAACACTTTTTCAATATTTCAATATTGCATTTTACCACATCCAAGTGACAAGGTATAGCGCTTTTTGCAGACAAGTCAAAAGCGTAGGATATATATTAAAGTGAAAAAAATATCTTTATCTGCACTATGTTTAAACTTCACACAGGATGGTAATTAATTAAAATTTAATTAATCACTGCAATAAATATGACTCTTTTAAGATGGGGTTCTCTTTTCCAAGATTGTCTGAATATACAGATCTGGCAAAATCTTTACGGAACATAGGGAATTTATATTGACAGGAAGAAGAATGTATTTAGGCAACGATTCAATGGGGAAAAATAGGACGAAACATTGATTCCACCCTATTTCCACCAATCTTAGGTAACGTGTAGATGAGAGCGGTGTGCTCGCGGCTGGCAGATTTGTCAAATGTAGAACAATTGTGATAGAGTGGCACTTTTAGCTCTGGAGTAATACTAGAGCACGCACTATTGAAAAATAGATAAAAACTGGAACTATGTCGTTCTATGAAATTTTTTGCCTGCAATGAGTTTGTTAGTGAATATATTTCTTGGTCCATATTTATACTTTACATTTTTGTACAAAGTTTCACAGACTAAATTCGACCGTCACTTGTCGGGGAAATAAAACGGTGAATCCCATAAGAGATAAAGAGAATCACCGACAAAAAAGCAGTCAAAGCAACCTAATCAATAAAAATAAAAAATAAGTTACACGTCTAGCAACATAGAAATTAAAGTAAATGCTTAATTAAAATAACGCGGAAAAAGAGTGTGGAATTTTTTTACCATATTTAACTGTAACCCTCATTTTAGAGCTTCTTTGGGCTATTAACACATTTTTATTTTTAGTCCGTTTGAATACATTTTTAAATATTTGCAATTGCACGGACGCTCACGCTCGACATTCACAGGTACAAAGTTTCCGTATTCTGCGCCCCCCGTAAGCAGCGTGCGTCCTAGACCATGGCTTAGGTTGGCCTAATGGGTAATCCGGGCCTGGTTAATGGGATTTTTACTTTATTAAAATCAACCAAAATCCACCAAGGAAAATCTGCTTACTAAAATTTCCGGAAAAAGGTAAACATCTACCAAAAAGTAGATTATTAGATCTGGCAATGCTGATCAGACTTGTGCTCAGAACGTCCGTGTATTTCCACAACCGCCGAAGTAGATCCGATGCGCTACGATAAAATACGAATGTTTTTAAAAAAGGCGTATACCAAAATATTTTGTTCGGTAAAGTTTCGGCCAAATATGTATACAATTTTGCCAAACTGAAAATTATAACGTTTAGTGTGATATATCCCTCTCTTCTTCGGGGGACAGGTGGAGACACCGATGATCCGTTTTACTGAATTACCCACTCATAACTCTCACAAATTGATATAATTTACTTGGTAATGGGATAATAGCTTCAGGAGTAGTACAAAAAATATATGAGAAAGAATAATTAAGATATTTTTCTATGGGAACAAGATATTCATTCTGTTATGATAAAGCACTTCTATTAAAAAGCAACGTAATGTTAAAATTATTTTATTTATACATAATATAAAATTCAATAGAAACGCACGTATTTATAATTTAAAAATATAAGACATTGTGTAAATTATATATTCAGTACATAAATTACGGAAAACACGGTTACCAAAATCCGATTACTTACTCATGTTTCGTATTTCGAAAATTTGCATATCCATAGCATTGCGAATTTGTGTTTGTCTTTCACACATTGACGCTTCTACACCAAATGCTAAGTTAGGGGTTTTAACACAACTACAATGATAAGTCGCTTGATATTTGGTATTATTTATTATCAGACGTTTAATTTGGGTTACCGAATGAAAATTTTGAAATATTGTAAACTAAGAAAATATAGTCGTTGCAAAGAAATATCCATTGAACGTAATCAATAATACCAATTTTCTACCTAGTTATTTATATTTATTATGCTTTACAAGATGCAATTATGCTTCTGATGTATTCCACTAGCAGTTGCCATATAAGGTTTAAGTTGTTGACAGAAATGTAAAAATAAACTTAAATTAATATCAAAAGTATTATTTTGCATCTATGAATATGAAATACGAATGAACTTACATAACCTTTAGAAATAATAAGTAGTATCTCTAATTGTATATTACATAACCTAATATCAATAAAAAAATTACTTTGAATAACTTAAATTGTCCATACAGAAAAATTTCTTCTAATATTTATAATAAACAGGCAACGTCTACTTTCGTAATTTATATGCAAAGTTAAAAAAAATTCATAAATACATACATAATTTTAAAAAAATTTGATTTTTGTTATTTTTCTTATGATACATTTTTCATTGTGAAAATATTAGCCAGTAATGTAAGTTTTTAAACTCAATTTATATTCCAAAACCCCTGCAACGCTTGATTTTTTTTCTGAAATTTATTATCGTCTATAGCGATTCCATTTTCTCCACATTAGTGGATACAAAAATTTTTGGAAAGCCGGCTCTACCTCTTTTCATTTTACCAAAGTTAAGAGCCCCATCATATATTACATAAAATAACAGGTAAAAGTGGCTTTATACAGACAGTTGTACGTGTAATAGTTTTCTCTCGTTTTGCCTCATATTTAAATGGGACGTCTACCTTTCTGGGTGTCCAACCACAGTAAAATGATTGTATACTTTATTTCCACAGAAGCGTCTAGACTCCAATTACTACTCGAGTGCCCACCGCTGTTGCCATCGACCTTCTAGCGCATGTGCTAGTACGTTAACTTGAAAGTTTGATTATTTATTGTCATACGAAATGTGGTCCAGTGGTAGAGTGTATGCGTCACACATAAAAGTTCCTGGTTCGGATCCCGAGGAAATATTTTTTTTTATATACACAAGTTAGAATTAAATAGTCAAGACTTCTTTAAATAAAAGAAATATTTTTTTTAATATACAGGTTAGATTTAGACAGTCAAGACTTCTTTTAATAAAATAAATATTTTTTTACGTCAACTTAAACTTGATAGCGGTGGGCACTCGAGTAGTTATTGGAGTCTAGACGCTAGTTATTTGCACGTGGTGTTCAATTCGTTCATTTCTACTACCGACCAGAAATGCATAGTTGCCAAACGTAGGTTAATTATCTTACTTACGGTTAATTTCAGGAGAGTTGTGATTGTTTTCTAATGTTGTTAGCAGGCGTATATTTAGGATAATTTCGGAATAATTGCATAAAATTTAATAAAATATTGTCGTAGGCTTGCGTAATTCTTTATTTAATTATTATTATTTTCTATTAAAACTAATTATGTGGGCGTCATCTATCTATTAATAGAAAAAAATATTTTCAGCGTAAGTTCTGCCACTTTTTACATCAGGGAACTTTTGATAGCTCTCACTAAATTTAATAGATGGAATACAAACATTACATGTAAAAATTCTACAGGTTTATTTAGTTTAAAAGAAACACACAACAAAAAGACATGAGTACAAAATTTACAACGATCTTAAATCAAATGCTGTAACATTTTCATTTGCCCTTTAAATAAATTTAAAAAATGTTACGTTGTTATACATTCTAGTACATATTTCTAATTTGCCCTGACGCGCCGTCTAGTACACTGCGTTTGTTTGACCATGTTTATAAAATCATTTTCGTACGCTTTTATATGTATCAACCATGTATAATAATTGTGAATACTTTGTAAGTAGCTAGACAGGTCTACATTTAACTAATCAACATGTAATTTTATCATTTTTATTTAAGCATTAACAAGGTGTTAAATTCGGAACGCTGCTTTCTAGGTTATTTTGTAACAGTTGGCGACTTTGATTTGGTTTGACACTTTTGGGGTCGTTCGTTGGAATGTCGGAGGACAGTGACACACGTTTTTAACGAAACACAATTTTCAATTAATTATTTAATTTTATTTCTCTTCGATGTCGAGTTGGTGCTATCTATGCACATTGTGGTTAATGTTTCTGTTCCTGCCAGTGGTGGTTCCTCCTGTTTGTTTCAAACACATTTTTTGTGCTGATCTTATCTTGACAAGATGGATTCCCGTCTGCACGTGGACTCGGTTTCGGAAAACCCTCTCAAGAGGTGAGTTTTAGGTTTTATCACTAGTGTAAAATTTCTGTCAGAACAACATACTTATTATTTTTTTGTATTATGGTTTTTTATTACGGATTCCATCAACTTTAATTCCGTTGAGGAATCGTTCCTGATTTCTATTGAAGGTGGTTTCTACCACAGCTTTGTCAAACAACCTCACCCATCGCCTGGACGGCCGAACTTTGTGGAAAAGTTTCTTCTTGAGCTGATGTCTCCCGTACAATTCAAGTTTCACTCTTCGTTGCAGCAATGAACCTGATTTGGTGTTCATCCAACAAAGATACCTACCGTTACATATAAGTGATGTTCCAACGACCTGGTATTTTTTTTTTACTTAATATTTTATCTTTCACAATGTTTATTGATGTTTTTTGATACATATGTAGTTATATCGCAAACACATTTTGATTCCTATTGAGTACTCAATGAAGGATACACAGTCATAAGTAACCCTATGTCTATGACTATTAATTAGGAATATTTAATAAGAACCGTAACCTATGTTAAATTTTGAAATTTTTACTATCATTCCCATTTAATATACAACATAATTAATGACTTAATTGTCAACGACAATTAGTAGGTATACTGGTTACTTATACTAATGTAAAGCAATCGCCATAAAACCATTTAGGTTACAACCTTGTAATAATAGATATTTTCTCATGTTAACCGATAACAGATAGCATTGTGATATATACATTTTTTTTGTACAGTCATTAAATTCATGTTTGTGAATATTTTTGTATTATTTCGCATATATTTTTATCACTCCTCTGGGTAGTTTTTTATAAAAGAGTTGTTTAAACTAAAATATTATAAACTCAGTCTACGTTTCTGAATTTTATCCTGGGTATATCACTTTAAATTCAACAAACCAACACATAATAATATCTTTAACATTTTAAAAATTCAGTGGCGCCCATCTTTATTTATTCTATCTTAATGTCAAATATGTTTTAAATTAAACTACAACAAAATAATAAAATTTATAAACATCGAAATATTTAAAAAAAAAATACAAAATTCTTACCTACTTAATGCCTCTGACGGTAGAGCTGCCGTGCTGTAGTTGACTCATTTATTCCATTTTACGTTACAATGCAGCAAACAATGATTAATTTTATCAGATTCAAATTCTAATAAATAAGTAATTTCAACAAAACCAACAAAAATGAATATTAAAAGAAGTTTTGAAAGGAAAATAAAAAATTTTAACCTAAGATAAATTACGCCAAGCAAATGCACATGAAAATGGTTATATAAGAATAAAAATTATATAACTAAAAGTAAGTACACCTATTACTAAAAACGTCGTTTAACAATAAATATCACCACTAATCAATGGAAAACTTTTCTGTTTGTTTTAGCATTCACTATTTGTGATGATAAAAGAAATAAACATAAAATGAACATCCGATAAGAAATGGTAATTCAACTTCACTCCTTATAAAGAATTTATTTTTTGAAGATTACGAAAAATCGCGTTCACATTATATCGCCATCTTGTTGAATACAGGATACAAGACCATCTCAACCACGTTATAATTATAAAAAAATTGTCACTTACTAAGTTTCACTGGTCACGAAAAATTCCTTACATTGTACAGAAGGCTATAGGTAAGTTTTTTTACAATTCTTTCCTTTTTTATTTAAATAAATTACTTTTCAGATATTTTTATAGCTTAACAAAAAATATTAGGTCCATCCATTTTAAAAAAAAAATTCAAGAGAGAGCTTCTTTCTCATAGAAAAAATCTGCCTACTTAATTTTTATATTTTCTTCTTTTTCTCATTAAGGATAATAGGTCTTTGACTTTTTTCATGATACCTATACGTCTAAATACCGACCAATTAAATATTTTGCCTATAAATGTTAAAAATATTTTGTATTAAGAATAAATTTTACATCTTATTTTCTAATAATATCTTTTTCTTAATTTATTTTGTCCTTCAAAAATGCTTTTAAATTTTTAATTATTTTTTATTTGTACAAATTTCTTTCTTATTTGTAAATAGATTTATGGAATATTATTTGTTTTAGCTACTGAATTATTGGAAATTAATTTTGTATTAAAGAAAAAAATACTATTTATTATTCATAACCTAGTCATGTTACTAATCTTAATGAATACTATTTCAATATATTTATACTTTCCTTATTCCTATTCACAGGTATCAATGTATCTTGGTCAGATATTGGCAAAAAATTGACTCAAAATTTTAATATAGGGCAAATATTTTCCATCTGAAACCAATATAAGTAAAATCTTGTTTGAACATATTTATCGTATATAAAAAAGATATATGGATTTGATATTGGGAAAATATTTTTAATATACTAATGATATTCTACAACCTAAATAATTAAATAATTTTGTTTAGATATTGATATTATTGATATTCAGCATTTATAATATATTGAATTTCCATATACCATCGATATTGGACACATATTTTCAATCTTCTAATGATATTGGAAAATAATACGATTCTTATATAATAAAATAATATTTATCGTATGTTCAATATTTATAATATGAATTTCCATATACAATCAACATTGGAAAAACATTTTCAATACACTAATGACATTGAACCAGAATATGATGCTTAAATCATAAAATAATATTTTTAGAAAATGTATGTTAAATATTTATAATATATAGAATTTCCGTATAAAATCAACATTGGAAAAGCATTTTTAATATACTAGTGATATTGGACCAGAATATGATGGTTACATAATAAAATAATGTTGGTCGTTCATTTATATTCACTTTTTTTATTAGACAGTTAAAATATATTTTGAAGTTATACCTCGAGTATTTTCGTGTGAATAACATTGGAATAAATATAATAAATATATCGGGTGTACATATTTTCACCTAATATCAAAGGAGATGAAAATTCAAAGTCGATACCACATGAATTTAATATAAAAGAATAGCTAATTGATTTGGTATATTTCAAATTTTATTGAAATTAGCAAAAAAAAATTTATATTAAATTCATGTGGTATCGATTTTAAGTTTTTATCTCCTTTGATAAGTGAAATTGTTGGTAAAGCATTCCTTCTAACGTTTGCCACAACTAATATTTTAAAAGCATTTGAGAAAACTGGAATTTGTCTGCTTAATTGATATGTTTTTACAGATCAAGATTGTAACTTTACCAAACCTAGAATCTCAACATACTTTAAGCGAAGCAAACTCTTCGCCAGAATCAGAACCTGGAAACACTTTAACAAGTGTAGCAAACACTTTGCGAGATCCAGAATCTCGAAATACGCGAATCAAACACTCCCCTCGAGTCGTCCAATAAAGTTCTTAATAGTGCAAAAGTATCCGTTGATTCCCATGATATTGCTGATTTACTATCAGTAGCTGGACCTTCACCTTCTAGCCCATCAACGTTAATAAAACCTGACGCCATAAGGTCCCATCTAAAAGCAGCACCTAGAAAAAATACTACCATAAGAAAGAAGGGTCAATCACTAGTACTTATAGTCACTCCTATAAAAGATAAAATAGAGAAAGAGCACAGAAAAAAACAAGAAAGAAAACAATTAAAAGAAAATAAAAAACAGAAAGTGACAAAACAAGTGTTTGGAAAATTACAAAAAAGAAAACCTAGAAAAAATAAAAAATTGTACACAAATCCTTATTCTAAAGAAAGGAACAATAGGATAAAATCAAGCTCTGAAGACTTAGAAAAAGATAATGCCATTAATGAAAACGAACTATGTGATGATGAGGATAATAAATTAGAGTCAGAGATTCATATTGGTGATTTTATACCACTAAAAGTGTTCGCCATTACCCTAGATCCGTAGAAGATATAATTGCGAATTCTTTCCATTATAAAGCATATCCTGAAAAGGAAGGTATTGATACAGTAGAAGAAGATAATATTGTTTAAAGCCTACCAAAACCTTCTGCAATATGTTCAAGGTAACTTTCAGCATGTCAGCTAAAATTTGAATTTGATTTTTCTCAATATAATATGTTTTGAATTATAATATTATTATGATTATATTTGATCCATTCGTTTGTATTACGTTCCGAGTGTGTTATTTATTCCTATTCATTTGATAGGTTAATTTTCTTCTATTATTTACTCTTCTTCTTTTTATTCATTCTTCAATTTTGGCCACTAGCCACAAGATAGGCTTAAAACGAGCCGTTCCCTGTTAGGAACTGGGTCATAAAGTAGTCTATGACCATATGCTGATATCTAACCCATCGACGACCACTGTCCGGAGTCAGTCTGAGCTTCCCACTCACTTTGCCACATTCCTAGGCTTATTTACCTCTCCTATTTTCTTGCCTCCGCCATTATATGTATCGGCAATATCCCTGTTACTACTTGGATGGCCCTGGTCGATACCGTTCTATAAGCTACTCTTCATTGCACCTTTTCCAGGGCTTGGCGATACGTCTTCACTCTTATGGCTCCGGCCCATATAGGGGCCCCGTACATCATTATGATGTGCACTACTCCAAAGAGAAGCTCTCGTTTTTTACTTCTCGGACCCCCATGTTGGGCATCGACCTCGCTAACTTCCCTATCTTCTCTGCAGCCCTTCTGGTCGCCTCTATTATGTGCAGTACGTACGTCTCCAACTCGCCTATGATGATCCCTAGGATCTTCGCTTGTTTTGCAGGTTTTATTTCGGTTCCATCAAGGTCAAATCTCACTTTTAAACTTTCCCTCCTCCAGCCATGTCCCTCAATATCACCGCCCCGTTTTCTCAGGGGTTATCACTAATTTATTTTTGGCCATCCACCGTAAAGTTCTCCTGAGGGCCCTCTTTCGTCTTTCCATTAGTTGTTCCTTAGTCCTTGCTTTTACGATCATGGTCAGGCCGTCCACGAAGGCGACACTAGATTTTCCGTCACCTAGTTCAAGCCTTAGCACACTGTCATATAGTACATTCCACAGTGTCGGTCCCAGTACCGATCCCTGTGGAACGCCCGCCGTGATTTCCATCTCGTCCCTGTCTATACTGATTTTTCTTTTGGAGAGATACCTGCTTATTATCTTTCGCAGATATTGGCTAATACCTCGTCCCGCCAGCTCTCTGCGTATGACTTGCCATGAAGCCGTATTAAAGGCGTTTTTAACGTCCACAGTGATCATGGCAAGCCATGTGGAGTCATTTGTTTCTTGAGTGCATTGATTATGTCTAATACCTGGAGCGTATTTCTGCCCTTCCTGAAGCCTTCTCTGCCAACCCGTCGGTCTGCTCTAGCTCGTTCACTAGCCTGTTCCTGGTGAGACATTCATACAGTTTGTTAACGGTATTTAACAGACATGTAGGTCTGTACGTGACCGCGTCTTCCAAATTTATGGACTTTATTTTTAGAATGAGAACCAGTTTGGCTACCTTCCATTCTTGTGGAAACTACCTCTTTTCAAGTAGGGTGTTCATCAAAAGTTTCGGTGCTATTCTTCCCGTTTCTTTTATTGCTTTGGCCGGGATGCCATCCAGTCCAGGAGCTTTGTTTGTTTTCATGCGGTCAAGTGCGATTTCCAGCTCTTCCTTTGTGAAAGGGTCGGGTTCATTTTGTTCCTGTTCCTGGTCTTCTCTAGATGGTTCACCGACTCCCATCTGAAAAAGGGCGTCCGCTATCTCCTTCTTCTGTACCGTCGTAATGTTTACCGGTGTAGGGTTGCACAGTTTTCCAATCACGGTCATATAGCCCTTTCCCCAGATGTCAGTATCTAGCTCTTGCAACTCCTTCTTCAATTTTCCGTTTTTTGCTTGGGCAATGAGGTTCTTCAATTTTTTCTTTTCTGCCCTATGTTCATCTTGAGTGGTCTGTCCATTATTTCCTCTGAGTCTATTCCTGAGCATCTTTCTTCTTTCCTCCGTACACTTCTTCCTGGCTTCCTGGATTTCTCCATTCCACCAGTACGGCATGTTTCTGGGTCGTTCCGCCATTCGCAGTTTGCTCCTCTCAAGAGTCTCTTTTATTGTCTTCATGCAATTTTTGACTTCCTCACCTGGCGTATGCGTTGTCACTTCAGCGTTTTCCTCAATGTACTTTCTGAACTTTATCCAGTCGGTTGGAATTTTTTCTTTTCTATTATGTTCCCTTTACCTCCTATAACCACCTTTATCTTCCCCTTATCTATTTCAAGGACTTTTCAATTTCGTGCTGATTTCGCCAGTTGGTTTGGGGAACACGTGATGTCTATGAAAGATTGTTATTTCCCTCTGATGAAGGTCGGCTGTCTGTCCTCCGAAGTTATGTACCACTAGATCCAAGGTAGCCCTTCAGTCTGCCAAGTACTCGCCCCTAGCATTCGTTATAGATGATGACTGCGGTGCTTTCGCGTTTAGGTCGCCTATAAGGAGGAATTTACCCCGGCAAAGGTGCTTCTCTTTTATAGACCATTATGGAACAATATTGGTCTTTACCGGGACGAATAACTCATACTGGAGCAATCGTTATGTAATGTTTTTTTATCAACTTTATCATAAACTCGAATTAACACATAACTGACAATAAGAAAATAAAACATGCGTATGAATTATTCAAATATTGTAGATCACTCTCCCCTAAAGGAAATAGTAAATTAAAATGGGAAAGCTTATATTTTGATTGTCAATTTTAATCATAATTTGTGCTTTTTGAATTATTTTTTACTTTCAATATTTTGTATTGTTGTCAAAAAATTCGATACACCAATTAGTACTGAAAAATTACAAACATTTAAAAAAATTAACGGTCCCGAAGCAATATAATTAGTAATGGATTTATTAAAATTTTACTTCATTACTGGAATATTTACCTCTGCTGCCTTTTTGAAACAACTGTAATTCGTGATTAAAGGACTAAATTAAATTTCTCAATGCTGCTCAAATTCGGCACTTTGTAGAAGTTTATCTTTAGTAAATTGTTCTACTAAACTTCTCTCATCCATTTTCCAACAAAGGCTTACATGATGGACGAAATATTTAAATATTTTGTCATAAAGTCAAGCCACCGTTAAACCTCCAACGTACTGTATCGATTAAGTTTACACCCTTATATATTAAGTTTTTCGTTATGTTCATGATTTGAAAAGAAACATAAATTTTTGGCAATTTTGTATATTTCAACAGCGATTTTAATTCGGTTGATCATTCCCTAGAGGCACAACTCTTATATTGTGGAAGTAAGCGAAAAAATAATATTAAGAAAAAATCTATATCACAAAGCCACCTTCAGAGTCAAATCAGAAAACTTTTTCTTAATGATATAGAAACCTTTTTTACCGAACAAAGGGCTAGGATGGTGATTTTATGTAAATCTGAAGTTGATGTGGGTAAAAAACTTGGATTTCTAGAAACAATGTAACAAATTAAACTTGAACACAGAAAAACTATTGCCATTTGTAAATGGATTCAATCCTATAGGCAATAAATTCTACTTAAATCGCATTAATTACTTATAATTGAACTCGGAAACAATCAAGAAAACAAAATGTTTTTTTTATCTAATAATACTGTTGATTTAGTGTAAGATTGGAGTATGGTAGAGATAAATTGTTATTTCACAAAGAAGTATAACTGGATTTTTAAACTAAAATCTATATCAGAAAAAATACAGTAGCTACTCAAATCAGCACCATATGGGACATTAGTTTTATGAAAAAAAAATTATTCTTCATAAAAACTTATGTATGGTCTGAAACCTAAAATACAACTAGCAGATATTAATTTTTTTGTAGTTGTATAGGAGGTTTCTCAAAACATGTGATGTTGAATATGAAATGTGCAAGCACCCTTATTTTTGACAATTTTCGAAAATTGTTAAAAAATATGGGTTGTGGCCATTCCTATACTTTCCCGGTATTTATATGTAGTATTTTATTTCTTACAAAAATATTTATTAAAGCAACCCTGTGTGTTATAATTTATATGTTCCTTATATAGACTAAGATCCAAGTAATTTCAGACATAACTTATTTTTAAAAAGATAAAGACTTCGGTTCTGAGTAGAGTCTCATGTACTTTTAATACTTGCGTACTTGTGGAGTTCGCTTTGTGGCAACTGGGCAGGTACCAGGTGAGAAAGGTAACTAAAAATAATGGTTACTTAACTTAAATCTGTATGGCTGATTTTTATATATATTTTGTAGAATATCACTTCGATTAATATCAAAAGTGTCAGCAGATTTCCATGGACCAGAACTTTTGTCAGACGCTTTAAAGCCCCACAAAAAATAAATGAACTTAACTTATTTTTACATGTCTGATTTTTAAATATCTTATTAAGACAACAATTACAAAGTTATATTCAATCAGTCAGACAAATTATAATGACCAAAAATCTCCTAAACACAAAAATTATTCAATTATGAGTATAAGCGCGAGTATTTAAATATTTTAAGAAAATTTACTACTTTCGATTTTATACTTTTGCATCTCTATTTAAATCAGATGAAATTTTTTATTAAAGTAATAATTAATAATTTTTTAATTAATTTAATTTATTGCATATATTTGAAGAATTTTTTTTAGGAGTAATTGTGTTTAATAAAGAATTATTTTTATTCTATTTTAAAAAAAGATATCAGTTGTGACAATTTTAAGAAAAAATAATTTTAGTTGAAAAATATGATTAATTAGTGAAATTATTTGATTATCTCTTAATTATCTTGATCATCGCCATAATAATCATTCCAATTTTTATCATTAAGCCAATCATGATACTGTCCACTCAAGTCATTATCCTCACGCCTTAGGCCACGCCTGACACCACATCTTGTTTATTGTTTTACTACTCGTGCCTTTCTAAATGAGAAATAGGGGAAACATACGATGGCACTCTCTAATTCAGAGATCTCTTGAACATATAATTGCTTACTACAGCTATTGGCTCACTTTTTTTCACCTCTAGTTACTGGCTTAATGACTGTAATGTATCTGAAAATATTTTATATAGTGCACAAAAACTAAAGTATTCAAATTTATCTGCATACAAAACTACCTGTCCAGTAGACGGTGGCCAGGTTGGTTAGGGCATCGGCCTTTATACTTGGTCATTGTTCGAATCGTGGGTTCGATTCTCATGGATCTCAAGTGGAATTAAAGTCAGATAAGACTTTGGGCAGGCCGGATGAAATCGGATATCTCGTGGAACTGATAGGGGTTGGTGGCACAATTACACACTTGCTAATCGGTAGATCACCGGAATGATAAAGACATATTCCTGGATTTAGGGTGATTGAGGACCGTGGTTCGGAGCCCTGGTAGCAGAAAAGAGATGTTAAAATTAATAGCAAGCAAGCAAGTAGTACAAATATAAAGATAACTTACATGAGACAACACTCTACACTTTGCCAAATGGTAAAAAATATTATTTTTGTGTTCAGGATTTATTGGTTGAAATGTCATATATAAAAATGTAAATATGACATCGCCATTTATAATTTATTATCACAATTTTAATCAATTGATTTACTATAAACGTTTCTTGATTTAATACTGGCTTTGTAGTAACCTTCTTACATATTTTAGTATTAGTTTTACATCAGTTGCTAGGTGCCACTATTTTCTGTACCTTGTGACATAGAGACAAAATTTCCTCTCGACCCAAAAAGGTAATATTTTTGTAAAACTTGAAATATTAGCCCACCTTTTTACGTTATTTGGGAAAAAAATTATTTTCTCTTTAATTTTTCCTGTTTTGTTTTCTAATTAATATGACATGAAAAAATTGATATTTAAAAATTACTGTATCTATGCAACTTATAGTGCGCCTACATCACTTATGTGCAATAGGCGTATCATGATATTAACGTCGGGCAGTTTCTCTAAATAAAATAGAAAATTTCCAATATAGGTGACATTTGTTTATAAGGCGTTGTTTGGTCAATGTGATTTAATTGCGTTTACCTTTACGTATCTTCTGGGTCGTGTTGATGACATACATTTGGTCGCTATAGCAAAAAAACGCCGGAAAAAAGGTTTATTCTTACCCCATCGCTCGACCGAATCGCTGGGACACGTTCATAAATTCTTTTCCTTTTTCTACTTTAATACTAATTTTTTGTTGTATCATATCTAAATAAAAAATATTTTTGAAATCGCCTTTTTCTGCATAATTTTCGATTTCATCCAAATGTGATTTTCTACCTCTAATAAATTTCAAAATCAGGTGAACTAAGAGAAATTAATATTACTTACAGGAAGTATGGAAATAAATTTATGAAATACTAAATAAAAATTGAATATATGTGAATTACTTTATTGTCAAATTTGATATTAAAATTAAATACGATATTAGAATTAAATATAGAACTTGGAATTTTTTTTTTGATTTTGTGACAATATACAGGGTGTCCCACGACGTTTTGACAGTCCAAATTCTCTAAAACTGTTCATATGACATGTATGAAATTTGGCAGATATAAATAGTAGAAACTGATGCTTATATTTATTATAAAATGACTTCCGTTTTTCCTGTCGTTTCGGGTCACGTGACCCCAACATAATTTTTTTAAATGGGACAACCGGTATAATATTACAATTTCGGATATATCATTCAAAAACAAATTCAACGATAACACACTTGTCATCATTGTATTGTGCAGTAATGATAATAGTAGCTATTTATTTGTATTAAATTTATTTAAGCAATATTTTGCACTCAAAAGTTTAGATGGCTGTGAAACAATAGTATTCATAACATAGGTTGTCATTCATTATTGTTAGGTGAAATTTATTTAAGAACTGTCATTATTAGTCATATTCTTGTGAAGACACTGTAATAATAAGTAAATAATGCCTTCAATTTTTACTTACGAAGAATATGTTGACATGCTACTTATTTATAGAGAATTTGGAAAAAACAAAACTCATGCTCAAGGTTTGTACAGAAATCGTTTTCCTCATAGAATAACTCCAAGCAGAAATACTTTTGTCTATGTCGAACGAAAGCTAAGAACTGGTTCTTTTCTAAGCGGTAAAAATCAAGTTCCTCGTCAAAAGACTTCTTAGAGAGATGATAATGTGATAAATATTTTGGCTTATCTTCAAGTAAATCCACACACCTCAATACGATTTCTTGAACAAGAATTACAAATAAGTAGAAGTTCAATACAAAGAGTATTGAAAAATCATAAATACCATCCTTATAAAATACATTTAACTCAAGGTTTAGTTCCTGCAAATCCGGAAAGGAGAATAACTTTTATTGCTGAAATGTTAGTACATATTAATGATGACCCTTTTTTTTTTAGAAAATATATTATGGAGTGATGAAAGTAGATTTCATAACAATGGTATTGTTAATCGCCATAATTGTCATTATTGGTCGCAGGAGAATCCAAAGTGGATGCGCGAAACCAATTTTCAAACAGTATGGGGAATCAATGTTTAGTGCGGTTTATTTAACGGTCGGTTGATTGGTCCCTATTTGTATGAAGGAACAATAACGGGGCAAAGATACTTAGATTTTCTTCAAAATACTCTACCAGAAATACTTGAAGATATTCCCTTACATGAAAGGCAAACAATGTGGTGGCAGCAAGATGGAGCATCTCCTCACTTTTTTGGGCCAATTAGAGAATATCTTGACAACAGATTTCCTGAAAAATGGATTGGTCGGAATGGTGCAATTCTGTGGCCACCCCGTTCTCCGGATATTACACCCTTAGATCTTTGTCTGGGGTTACTTAAAAGGTCGAGTTTATGTCACACCCCCGATTGATTTAGATGATTTAAAAGATAAAATAAGACAGGCATGTCGGACCGTAACACCCGCAATGATTACTGCATCACTTACAAGAAATCTTATAACAAGGTTTGAACATTGTACATGGTCATCAATTTGAACAATTTCTTTAATTACTTGTACTTTTTAATTCCCTATGTTACGTTTTTTGATAAAATGATTTATACAGATGTTCATTTACATAATTGCCCCTATTATCATTACTGCACAATACAATGATGACAAGTGTGGTATCGTTGAATTTGTTTTTGAATGATATATCCAAAATTGTAATATTATACCGGTTGTCCCATTTAAAAAAATTATGTTGGGGTCACGTGACCCGAAACGACAGGAAAAACGGAAGTCATTTTATAATAAATATAAGCATCAGTTTCGACCGTTTATATCTGCCAAATTTTCGTACATGTCATATGAACAGTTTTCGAGAATTTGGACTGTCAAAATAGTTAACATACACAAAATAAATGCCTGAAATATTATATAAAACATTAATTATCATAGTTGATATAAATAAGTACTTACTAAAAAGCCTTTGAACCATTTATGTCTGTCACATTGAATCTATTATCCTTTTTAAGGAACTCGTGCACCATAAAAATGTCTATATGAGGCAAATTATTAGAGTTTGCTTTTACAAACTGGACCATCATCAATAATAGTCAGAAATCATAAATCACAAAAAATAAAAAATACAAATAAACAAGGAAAAGTACAAACAGAAACCGCTCTGCAGAGTACAACCTACAACAGTGATAGTGAACTATGCAGTAAGCGACGCGGACGCGACGCTTTCACTTAATCAGGAACGCTTGTGTACAGCACTTATGTACTAAACAGCAAATTATTACCTGTTCTCGTTAAAATAGTCGTTATCTTTATCTAACAGAGAAATCTAATATCTATTTATCTCTCTTTATCATATAATGGTTTTATTCATCTTTGTCTGTATAAGTGAGATTTAACAGATGTTTTTCATTCGTATTTTCTTCTTTACACGTTGACAGTTAATGGCATGACGATAACTTCATTGCATGTATATGACGTCACGATCGTAATTGTGACATAATTAGAAATTTGATTTTTTAAATTAATTGATTCAAAAATATAGCTCAAATTACGGTAGATAATTAAACTGAATGAGTTTTATTTGATTAATTCTAACTGGTAATAAATAAAAAAAGTGAGGTTATATTTTTGTTAAACTATCCATTGTAATACGCTGTCAATACTGAGTCACTTTTTTAAATGAAGCAGATTGTGAGTTAAAGAAGAGGAAGGGAGTTACAATGGATGTCTCACTCGCTCTGAAACGCATGCATAGTGCTCTCGCGCTCATACTCATAGTTGAATAATTTTTATGTTTAGGGGATGTTTGGTCATTAATTTGTCTGACTAATTAAATATAACTTTGTAATAACTGTCATAATAACATATTTAAAAATCAGGCATGTATAAATAAGTTAAATGCATTTATTTTTTGTGGAGCTTTAAAGCGTCGGACAAGAGTTCTGGTCCATGGAAAACGTCTGACACTTTTGATATTACTGCAGAGTGATATTCTACAAAATATATCTAGTTACCTTTCTCACCTGGTACCTGCCCAGGTGTCACACAGCGAAATCCACAAGCACGCAGGTATTAAATGTACATAAGACACTACTCAGAACCTAAGTCTTCATCTTTTTAAAAATAAGTTATGTCTGAAAGCCCTGGGATCTTGGTTAGGTTAGGTTAGGTTTTTTATTTGAAAAGGCAGATAATATTTTATTTAAGTCACTCAAAAGTATCATATACAAATTAAACTTATAGAAAACGTTTCACAAATTGGAATATTCATATCTGTAAAGAAAATGACCAGGTTCAATCTACTGCATTTGTTCCACTATTTAAAATATGCATTTAAAATAAAATTTAAACATCTTGACCGTTCGCTTTAAATCATATTAAACCATTTGAGGATCCCCGAAAGTTAGCATCGCCAAGACAACTTTGTGGTACACAAAATCTTTACATTCAATTTTTTTTCCTACGACCACATAGGAAAGTAACATGTATCGCACTATAGTGTACAACGAAATGTGGCTTTTATATACACGTGTGCGAAAAAAAAATACTGTCAAAACTACCAGATACATCAGTCATATTTAGAAAAACCTATCTAACTTGATTTACCTATCTGTCAAATGCATAATTCTTATTTAGATTTACCACATCAATATTTTTTGTATTTTTTTTTAAACAAAAATTATCTTTTTCATTAGTAAATTTTACAAATTGCAGCAATTAAATTAATTCAAAGTAATTCAATTTTTTCTCAGTCTTAGTTCCTAGATATTGTTAATTTTTTAAATAAACGCTAATTGCCAATATTTGTGTTTATTTTAATACTATCGTAGATTGATGGGTACCTACCGATCAAAGTCACTTAATGTAATAAAATTCTCTATAAAAGCGACTAACCCATAATGCTTTAGAGGGGGGAGCGGCCACCACGCAATTATATCAAAAATAGTTTTTGAAAAGTATACACTCAGAACATTAACATACATATTTCATCCTTATAGGAATCATCATTGGTACTTTGTCGGAATGAATAGTTTCCAAAACGTACTCTGTATAAGCCAAATATATGTTCTATAGATTGATGGGTACTAACCGATCATATCCATTTAATCGGATAAAATCCTCTGTAAAAGCGACTAACCAAGTAAAACCTGGTACCGGTAGATGATGGAACCCATCCGCCATTATAATACCTTATAGGTGGAGCGGGTATCACGCAATTATATTAAAACCAGAGAGTGTAAGTTTTTGAACCTATACACTCCGGCCATTAACATACATTTTTCATTCTTATGGAATCATCACTGGAATGCATAGTTTTAAAAACCTACTCAGTACACATCAAGTATTTCTATGTACTATAGAAATGATAGATAGTCGAAGTGTATCATTTCAAAAACTCTCAGTTTTTGATTTAATTGCGTGGTACCCGATCCCGCTTATAAGTCATTATGATGGCGGATGGGTTCCATGATCTACCGGAACCAAATTGTACTTGGTTAGTCGCTTTTACAGATTTATCCTATTAAGTGACTATGACTGGTTGATAGCCAACAACCTACTATAGATATTTGATATCAAAATTTAAAAAAGTTCCGAAACTTCAGACGCCATTTTGACCATATGAGATAAATCCTATTCTACTTTTTGACAATGAAAATTATTCTGAAGTCAGAAATTTTAAATTCTATGTGCGAGCCACAGGCTATCGAATTCACATTTGATCTTTCTAAGGAATTCACGAAACCCTTTTTTTAGAGCAAATATCGATGTGACAATCATAAAGCCTGACATTGACAAAGTCACTGGACCAGAACAATTTGGATTGATTTTCGTATGGAGACTAGATCACGCAGGAGAAAATAATTTGTGAAGAGACTGTATTTTTAATATCAAACAAAACCATAAAACATAATAAATTTCTCTTTTTAGCTGTTTGTTTATGTTTAAAAAGTTTAAGTTGGAAAGTTATACAGAAATTTATAATAAAATACACCAATTAGTCAACTGATGTAAAACAAACTAAAAGCAGGGAAAATTTTAATGGGAAACTAATTGTTTACTAAAACTATATTAAACCCTCGTAAATTTTAAACAATTTTAATAAAAACCACTGGACTCAGAAATGCTTAAAATTCAGAAAATTTTAACCGATAGTGAAATCACTTCGAAATTATTAAAACTGACTGACGTACATTGTTCATGTAAGGAGCTGCTTAATATCTTTTATATAAAAAGGACAATCATTTTTAACAATTTGTAGGTTAGGTTATAAAATATTAGAAATTAAAATAAATCCCACGTATATTCAATTCATTACAAAAAAGGGTTCATTACGGCTTGCGTACACGCATTTGTAGGTAGTAAGTAAAGGTTATAATATTGTTACATTTGTATCAAATTAAGAACCCCAGACACATGAACCCCCCTGAGGTTTCTCATGAATCTAATAATTTATTATGTAAAATTAATAACTAAAAAAATAAATTAAGTAAAACAAAAACAAACCATCATAAAATGACATCACCAACGTAGGGCTATTGAAAAACAAAGTGGGGTAATTAAAAATTAAGTGGGGTTCTTAAAAATTAAGAATAGCAATTAAAAATTAAGTGGAGCTCGATAGAAAAATAAAATAAAAGAATAAATAAAATATTGACAATTGAATAAAATAATAATAATATATATTTATCTAAAAACTCTGAAGAGAATAAAACAAATGGAAATAATACAGAGAAAAATAAAGATCAAACGGAGACAGAGCAAGAAAATATGGATAATCAAGGACAGAATTTAGAGGACAATCGAGAAGAGGAAGACCAAAAATAAAATTCACATAATGATGAAGAAGAGGATGATGAAAATTTAAGAATGGAACAAGAATTACAAAATGGAAATTAGAGAAGTACAGAGACAAATGTTTGAAGAAACACCGAAAACCACAGACATGGATATGTTGGTGCAATTAATAACAAATATAAACACTAATTTAAAAAAACCTTAATTTTTAATTTTTCAGTTTTCACTATTCATCATACTTTGTTATTGCTTTTAGGTCTCCCCTATTCAAAAATTTTAGGTTTAAGCTAATGTATTTATATAAGAATGATCAATTTTAAACTTCATTTGTTACTGTCATTACTGTCATTTGTAAATTGTCAACTGTCAATTGTCATCTATCAATATCGACTTATGTCAATTCAAACTCAGTTGGTCTGTCGCCTCGCAATGATTACTATCTGGTTTATAATCGCTAATTTTCTCCAAAATTTAAAAAATTTAATTTGGCCACCCGTAGGGCTGCCTAAATACATTGTGCCAGTTTTACTTCTTGCCGGGATACTTACCTTCCTGTTAAGTCTCCTCTTACCACTTGCCGGTTCCTGAACTTGGCTCGTATTTTGGTAATATCCCCTTCACTCCACAATGGCTAACGTTTGTCTTGGGTGTTACCCACCTTTCTTGTCTTCCTGACATTCAATGGATGCTGACTTTTCATCCCTACCAAGTTAATATTCATTTGTTTTAATTTTTCCTATCATTACTATGGACCATCCCCCCTTAATTGTACCACAATTTAATTTGGAGTTTAATGTTGTTTTTTAATTTAAACTTGTCAAGTGCGCCTTGTTAGTTAACCAATCTTATATAATTATTTTAATTAAGTATTTCTATCACTGTTAAAAATATTGTTAATATCATTTTGTCTTTACACGGAACTTTGTATTATAGGCCTAATGATGGCATTAGTATGCCGAAACTAGTTGCCTCTTCCAACTTAATAAATACTTGTGGTACCAGACTTTGATTTTCATTTACTCAAGAATTTAAATGTTATAAGCCAGCAATTATATGAAGAAGAGGCAAGAAGGCTAATGGATAAAATAATGAAAAGTTATGGTGCAAACAATAAAATAAACGACACGGTAGCCAGGTTGGTTAAGGCATCGGCCTTTATACTTAGTCATTGTTCTGGTAGTGGGTTCGATTCACATGAATCTCAAATGAAATTAAAGTCAGATAAGACTTTGGACAAGTGCAAAAAGGTATTTGTGTTATGCGCCGAATCACGATAAGCTGTAGGTCCCGTCTAGATTAACCCTGGAAGTAGAAAATAGACGTTAAAATTAATAGCAAGCAAGCAACAATAAAAGATTATCAAGGACGCAAGGTCAAATTTAAAGAGAAACGTAAAATTAAATGAAATTAGCCTGATATTTAAAGAAAAATGATAACAAAGCAGATGGACAAAGAAATAGGAAAGTTAAAAGAAATAGTTAAAAATTGAAAACAAATTTTGAGTCGTACTGAAACTAAAAGAACAGGAAAGTAAGTAAATTAAGGACGAAAATCAAGACAGGAAAGGGAAGAATTTCCCTAAAAGAAAAAAGGTTAAGCCGAAATTAAAAGAACAGAAAAAAAAGTAAACTAAGGACTGGAAGTCAAAAAAGGATTGGAATTAGGGATTGTATCAAATAAGAAGTCGAAATAGGATAAGTTATACAATAACAAATATATGGCTATGGGAAGTCTATAAGTAAAATAAGATGTTTCAAGGAATGAGAGACCGAAGAAAATGAAAGGAAGAAAGTTTGACAAATTACAATACTCAAATATGGGGTATAAAATAAAAGCAAAGCAGAATGTGACTTTGAAGACAAAATAGGCTCTGAAAAAAAATAAAATATGAAAATGAAATATGCGGTAAAATAAATACATAAAAGAAGAAATATAAATATAAAATATAATGAAATATCAAATATAGAAATATGAATAAATATAAAATATGAAAAAGAAATATGTAAGTTGAGTATTATGAAGTGTATGTAATCCAAAAGTGAGATATATCACGAAGAAGAAGTATGGAAGAATATAAAAATATTATGAATAAATAAGTGGTAAAGTACAAAAATTCAATATGAAAAAGAAATATGTAAGTTGAGTATTATGAAGTGTATGTAATCCAAAAGTGAGATATAACACGAAGAAGAAGTATGGAAGAATATAAAAATATTATGAAGAAATAAGTGGTAAAAAAATTAGATATAAACAGAGAAAAATCCAGAGATTATTGTAAAAATAATATATCATTTAGAAGAAAGAAAAGATGTTACCGGCCATGAGGGTTCCCTATTTGCCCTCTGGGTCATGGGTCGGGGTTATTGTAAAAATTGCCACTTAAGGGTTGGAGTGAATTGTATTTCCAAGGAAAGAGTGAACATACGTTATTAAACCGTTGATAACATATATATATATATATAAATATTATATTATTTACAATAAAATTACTACCATCAGTACTGATCGTTCACAAAGAGAAGGTATGTACATAATCCTTTATAAATATATGTTTTTGTTTAAATACCAAAAGATCTGAGCACTATAATATATATACAACTATAATATACGTTAATGTTTTAGCATCCCGGTAAATGAAGATTGGTATAATTAAATTTTACAAAAGCAGTAGATGTAACGGCAAGTGTTACGATTTAAAAGGTCCATAATGGTGCAGACATGCGTATAAAATTGGAAAGTCCTTACTTGAGATTATTTTGATGGTGAACGTATTTCGGAAGGCCTTTTATTGCAACTATCATCAATCGATAGGTATTCGAGTACTGCAAAGCATACCATGCAAAACTGGGAAGTGCAGTAGATAGACATGCGGTGGCGCTGATCCAATACAGCTAATTGTAAGCGTTAAGAAACATGCAGCGAAAAGCAAAAGCTAAAAAAGGCCTACAAAAACAACTGGTAATGAATGAAATAAAAGAAGATTATTTTAATAAACTTACCCCGGATAGAGGATGGCCATAAAGAAGGTTAGTTTGTCATTTACAATCCACGAAGTGGAGGTGTATCCCTTGATAACCTTTTTAGTTTAACAAACTAATTATTTTCTTTTTGTTTAGAGCAGAATTTATCCGAATCAGACTTCGAATTTTAGGAGCACATGTTCCAAAATCAGTTGCTCATGCAAAAAAAGGGGAATCGACAGAGGACAGACAAATTCACAAAAAAAAGGGTCTGTTCATGGTCAATTTTGAATGAAAATCCTAACTGTGTTTATGGATAAGGCCTCTAGAGGTAAGAATAATAAGAGAAGAAGAGAAGACAAAAAGAAGAATGAAAGAAGAAGTGAAAAAGAAGAAATGTTGACAGATGTCTAATATAGATTTAGTAAACAAATGAACAAAGGTTATGTTAACTTAGATAAATAAATATAAAATTAACCGAACCCTCAAAGGTAAGATTTAACTCCCTATATATGCAAAATAAACTCGTAACAACTCCACCCTTTCATGGAAAAGTTTCGAAGAAACTTATAAATATTTAGTAATAAAAAAAAAAATCTATTCTCATAAAAAAATAATAAAAAAACACAGCTCATGGGGACACATCTATTTTGTCACCATCAGTATCTGGAGGATGAGATTTGATATCTTTAGCATTCCATATGCCTACAGATATACCACTTTTATCAGTCAACTCATAAGACCATGGAGATACAATTTTCGTAATTTTGTAGGGTCCACTGAATTTTGGAGCTAGTTTGGAAGTGAAGTTCTTGGCCGCATCAGACAAAACATAATTCCGTTTCCATACCTCTTGATTAAGAGTAAACCTTTCGTTGCGATGACGAAGATTGTATGGTTTGCGACTCTTTTCATAAGATTTTTGAAGTCTCTGACGTACATCGTCAAATAATTTTGGAAGCGCTCTCATGCGATCATCAGGACTAAATTGAGGAACATTTGGAGTCATAGAGGTTTCCTTCTCCAAAGTAAGGTTGACCTCCCTTCCAAAATTAATTAAATTAGGTGAAACTTGTGTGACCTCATGTTTCGCAGATCGAATTGCATAGCCGACTTTAGCCAAGTATTGGTCCCATTGCTTGTGATTATCTGCAACATAGCTGGAAAGAATAGTCTTGATAACCCTATGAGTTCTTTCTACGGGATTCGCTTGTGGGTGATAGTTTGCCGTATAACCGATTTTAATATGGTATGTTTGCATTAGTTTGACAAACAAGCTACTTTTAAATTGACTTCCATTGTCACACAAAATTTTTTTAGGGCTTCCATAAATGAGGAATACATAGTCTTCTAACCATTTTACGATTCCTGTAGCAGTAGCATTACGAAGAGGAAAAAGTAAAATAAACTTGCTAAAACAATCCATGACCGATAAGATAAATGAAAATCCGGAGGTAGATCGAGGTAAAGGTCCTATAAGGTCTGTACTAATCAGTTCCCAAGGACGTGCTATGTTCACCTGTGCAGAAAGCATTTGACCTGCTGGTGCTTTCTGCTCTGGTTTGGTTTTCAAACAAGTAATACAGCGACGTACATATCGAGAAACATCTGCTCGGAGTTTGGGCCAATAATATGTACGCGAGACTCTCGCTATGGTTTTGGAAATACCAAGATGGCCGCAGGTTGGGGGATCATGGTGAGCTTTAATAATTTCTTGTCGCTGTTCACGAGGAACAACCAGTAACCATTCCTTTTCTTCCAGGTCAGGGTACCTGGTTTTAATTTTACGGAAAAGTTTGCCCTTATCAAGCATCCAAAGAGGGTATTTTTGTGGAAAAGTGGTCACTTGTTTAAACATTTTATGGTACCACTTATCTGTAATATTTTCGTCAATGGGAAAAAGAACGTCGTTAAAGAGGTCTACTAGCGGGACCGCTCGAGATAATGCATCAGGGACTAGATGTTGCTTACCACTCCTATGTACAATGTCAAAGTCATACTGTTGCAACCGTAAGGCCCAACGAGCAATTCTACCAATCGGGTCTTTTATATTAAATAACCATTTTAGAGAAAAATGGTCAGTTAAAACGGTAAATTTTATTCCCTCTAAATACGGCCGTAACTTTTCAACAGCAAAAATGACCGCAAGACATTCTTTTTCGGTGGTAGAGTATTTTCGTTCAGCCCTCGTTAATGAACGGCTCAGATAGCAGATAACCTTGTCACCCTCAGGATAACTTTGTGAAAGTATTGCTCCCAACCCAAAATCCGAAGCATCCGTTTCTACTACGAAAGGTAGATTATAATCAGGACACGATAATATTGGAGCGGATACCAAATGTTGTTTTACCGTATTAAAAGCTTCCTCACATTTTGTGGTCCAAACAAAAGTTCGGTTCTTCTGTGTTAGTTCTGTCATGGGAGCGACAACTGTGGAAAAAGAGGGTATAAACCTCCTATACCACGAAGCGAGTCCAACAACTCTTCTTACTTCCGATACATTGCGCGGGGTCGGTATGTTCAAAATGGCACTAACCTTTTCAGGATCTACCGAGAGACCGGACCCATTAACCACATACCCAAGATAACGTAACTCTGACCTACAGAAAATACATTTGTCTCTATTAAGAGTCAGACCAGCCTCAAAAAGACGTTTCAATACTTCCTCTAAAATTTTTAAATGTGTTTCATAGGTTGGAGTACATATAATTACGTCGTCTAAATAAACGAAAATATAACTATCAAGATCGACTCCTAGGACTCTGTCGATTAATCTTTGCCAGGTAGCTGGAGCTGAGTGCAAGCCAAACGGCATTCTCTTAAAATGAAACAAACCCCTGTTGGGTACTGTAAATGCGGTTAGTGGTCTCGATTCTTTAGCCACCGGAATCTGCCAATATGCTGATTTTATATCTAACGTGGTCAGATAACACGCGTCCCGTAATCTGTCCAAAATAGCACTTACATATGGGATGGGATAGGCATCAGGTGTGCTTACTGCATTAAGTCGCTTATAGTTGACACAAAATCTCCACCCTCCATCAGACTTTTTTACCAAAACTATGGGCGACGACCATGGTGAATTAGAAGGCTCCACAATATCCTTTTTCAGCATTTCGTCCAACTCGGCGTTCACAATCTTTTGCATTGCTGGGGAGATCGGATAGTATCGTTGTTTTATCGGGGCGGACGTGGTATGGATGGTATGTTCTACCAAATGTGTACGTCCAAGTTTATCACCCATTTTAATAAAAGCTTTGTCTACCATGGACTTTAATCTGTTTCTTTGATCATCCGATAGAGATTCTAGATCTTTAATACCATTTGTACTTAGAATTTCTACTTTATCTTTGGAGCGAAAGCTCCATTCATCAGCATATAGGTCAGGAATTATTTCCATCTTAGACCAAAAGTCTATTCCAAGTATTAGCTGATGGGGAAGTGAGGGAACGACTAAAACATCAATTAATCGTACTCGATCACGAAGCTGAAGTGGTAAAAGAACAGTTCCAATCGCTTTACATGATTGTCCATTGGCAACCGTACAGTATTTTTGTTCGCATATTCTTAAATTAACTAAATTACTAAAAAAATGCCAGCCAGGTCCTCCTAAAACGGTTCTAGAAGCACCACTATCAAGCAATCCTAGAATACTTTTTCCTAAAACTGAAACACTAAGATAAGGTCTTTGATCGTCTTTGGCATGAGCCAAGACAAAATCCAAGACACACTTTTCTTGAAATGTGTTGATTTCGACATTTCCAAAGGATGAAGGCCTCGACAACGAATCTACCGTCGTCGAGGAGTATTTGCGTTTTTTGTGCATTCACAAGAGGTACTCGTGATGTTCGGTTTCCCACATTTGAAACAAAAGGTTGTCTTCGGTTGAGAACATTTTCTAAACCGATGTCCTACTCCTCTGCAATTCCAACACACTGGTGAATTGTTACTAGTTATTGGAGTTTCTTTATGCAAAACACTAGTTGAGGGTTGTGCGCTTCCTTCCGTCTCGACGGCCGATAAGTGCATCCCAGGTGGCCTCTTATATGCAAGTTCGGGCTCCAATAAATGTCTGACATTAGTGGGTGGGGGTACAAACTTTTGTACACGCCAGTCGGTTTCTTCTATTGAGCGAGCAAATCGAATTAAGTCCTGCAAATTGTTAATTGAGTGAAGGGATAGCTGAGTCTGAATATGTGGAAGCATATTTCTTCTAATTAAGTCCACTCGTGACAGCTCTGAAGGTAAATTTGGAAGTTTTTTGAATAGGTTCTCCATAACTGATACGTAACTAATCACACGTTCTTGGCTTCCTTGGGTTCGTCGGCGGATCTCTTCCCACAAGGAATTCTCATAGTCATACGGTTGGAATGCAGCCCTTAGTTTTGCAACTAAATCATCCCATGATGAAAAATGGCTCATCCGGAACCAGAGAAGTGCATCCTTGGAGAAAAGTTCAGCAGCAGATCTTAGTAATCTCTCTTTCGATACTCCACGTGATAGGCGTAGTTCTTCTAGCCTTTCCAGAAAATTAGTAACGCTTGATAAACCATCAAATTGAACTTTCCATCTGCTAACATCATAAAAATACGAGTTGTCTTGAGATCCAGGAGTCACAAAAGTACTCACTGGTAGTGGCTGGCTACAATTTACCCAATGCGAATTTGGTATGTCAAAAGGCTGAGATTGAGTGGCTATGTTATTAGGTCGCTGAGTACCTAAGGGGATATTACCATTTAACCCCGAATTGCCAAATTGCAGACCATGGTCAAATTGTCGACCATTACTGAACTGTGGCCCATTGTCAAATTGTAGACCATCATTAAACTGTGCATAGTTATTAAACTGTGGATAGTTACCAAACTGTTGGATTCTCTCCAGAGGAGGAGAATTCAAGGTTGAATTAGCCCTTTGAGAATCACGTCGAAGCCTGTTTGTAGTATATTGGTCTTCTGAATGGAACTTAAGAGGATTCCTGTCGACGAATTGTTGACTGCATGTTAATGCTTGAATGGTGGACATTCTTTCAAACATGTCTCGTAATTTTGAGACCCTGGTGGCCCTCTTTGCTTGGGCGGAGTCTCCAACTCCATCTGTATCAGTACTTACTAAACCCACGTTATCTCCGGTGGACTCTGCATTTCTGTGGCGAGTTTGATTTTGACGATCCTCAGCTCCTACAATGTCTACTAAATCATCATCCTCTACTGTTCCAACCCCCAATCTCTTAGGGTTTTGAGCATTCTCGGTATTAGTCCTATCAGGGAGAAGAGGATTAGGTATATCCAAAAGAGACATATTAATTTGGGAAAGATGTTCTTCCCTCTCTTGTGCTCTATCACATGCTGTCTTGGCATCAGTCATTAAGCTTTCGCACCAGCCTAGTAGTGAATCTCGAATCGATTGAATATCAGTTTGTGAACAATTGATTCTATTTAAACGTAGTTTTAAATGAATTAAACGAGGAAAAACTCGTCTATAATCTTTTTTTGCATTATCTGCGTCAATGTTTTTAATTTGATCATCCAAATCGGAAAGTTTGCCTTCACAAACTGTAATTTCATATTTGGGGTCAGTCTGTACTTCAAAAGGTGGAGGAATATTGCTTAACCGTTCCTCTGCTAAAATACTTCTTAAAGTTTCTCGCTTTTCCCTTACAGTACCACCAATAGCTAACCCTCTAATTTGCAATTCATAGGTTAACTCATCACCTAATAATCGGTGTGGATCCATTATAATTGTATTTACAAAAATCAAGAAAACAAAATGTAAACTACTTTATAAATATGTCACTAAATATAATTTGTAATAAATGAAGTACATTTACTTAATCCCTTAATTACTAATTAGGCATATCCAAACCCCACATCACCTAAATAAAGAAAAAAAAAAATAACTAACAAAAAAAACCGCTGTACCCTCCTAAGAGTATATAACCATTAATTTTATGCAGTAAAATAAGCAACTATTAAATCAGTGACAATTAAATTTATCGGTTTACTAACAAAAAGCATTTAAAATTCATATAAAATAATTTTATTATGTTATATTTGATTTCTGACGCTACCCTGCATGTGAAATAACCTTAAAATATTTTTATTATGTTATCCTTGACTTATAACGCTACCCTGCATATAAAATAACCTTTGTTTATTGTACCGACCAAAAGAGACTTCAGAAAAAGAAGAAATTTTCAATATATTTATAACATTCGTTCTAACCTCAGATTTAAAGTTCTAATGTTCTAAAAATATACTGCAGAAAAAACGTAACTAAAACGAATTACCCCAGAATTTACTCCAACTGAAATAAAAGAAGAAAAAAAATGAACATGTTGGGCGCCAATTTTGTTACCGGCCATGAGGGTTCCCTATTTGCCCTCTGGGTCATGGGTCGGGGTTATTGTAAAAATTGCCACTTAAGGGTTGGAGTGAATTGTATTTCCAAGGAAAGAGTGAACATACGTTATTAAACCGTTGATAACATATATATATATATAAATATTATATTATTTACAATAAAATTACTACCATCAGTACTGATCGTTCACAAAGAGAAGGTATGTACATAATCCTTTATAAATATATGTTTTTGTTTAAATACCAAAAGATCTGAGCACTATAATATATATACAACTATAATATACGTTAATGTTTTAGCATCCCGGTAAATGAAGATTGGTATAATTAAATTTTACAAAAGCAGTAGATGTAACGGCAAGTGTTACGATTTAAAAGGTCCATAATGGTGCAGACATGCGTATAAAATTGGAAAGTCCTTACTTGAGATTATTTTGATGGTGAACGTATTTCGGAAGGCCTTTTATTGCAACTATCATCAATCGATAGGTATTCGAGTACTGCAAAGCATACCATGCAAAACTGGGAAGTGCAGTAGATAGACATGCGGTGGCGCTGATCCAATACAGCTAATTGTAAGCGTTAAGAAACATGCAGCGAAAAGCAAAAGCTAAAAAAGGCCTACAAAAACAACTGGTAATGAATGAAATAAAAGAAGATTATTTTAATAAACTTACCCCGGATAGAGGATGGCCATAAAGAAGGTTAGTTTGTCATTTACAATCCACGAAGTGGAGGTGTATCCCTTGATAACCTTTTTAGTTTAACAAACTAATTATTTTCTTTTTGTTTAGAGCAGAATTTATCCGAATCAGACTTCGAATTTTAGGAGCACATGTTCCAAAATCAGTTGCTCATGCAAAAAAAGGGGAATCGACAGAGGACAGACAAATTCACAAAAAAAAGGGTCTGTTCATGGTCAATTTTGAATGAAAATCCTAACTGTGTTTATGGATAAGGCCTCTAGAGGTAAGAATAATAAGAGAAGAAGAGAAGACAAAAAGAAGAATGAAAGAAGAAGTGAAAAAGAAGAAATGTTGACAGATGTCTAATATAGATTTAGTAAACAAATGAACAAAGGTTATGTTAACTTAGATAAATAAATATAAAATTAACCGAACCCTCAAAGGTAAGATTTAACTCCCTATATATGCAAAATAAACTCGTAACAAAGAGAAAGAATGAAAAAGTTCGTAATTGAAGAACCGTAGATGATAAAACTTCAAATATACGTCTGTCGTCTTTAATTGTCTAATTTTTTACAACTTTTTATTTTTTGCTAATGCCATCGGAAAATGCTTTGTGTAAATCCACTTCCGGACCGTTTAAAGCAGCACAAGAAAACATTGGCATATGGAGGAAAGTCTGATCTACTTTTTGGTATATAATTTGTCATCAATCGATACAAAGCTGATGGAGAAAACTAAAATGGGTAATTCAGCTTTTAACATGTAATTTTCCATATCTCTGTTTTCTAAGGATGGTACTTAAAATGACCTGATTTTTTTCACTGCAACGTACTAACAGGCACTATTTCAAAATTCACATATTTAATTAAATACAAATAGTGAATTTAGACACCTGGATAAAATTAAATCACAACAAGATAAATATCTTAGAATCCGCATCGGATACGCAATAAATATCATGCAAGAAGAAGCCACAGAACCTACACATAAATTCAGAATTGGTATACCAATGGTTTAAAGGTGGACCATAGGATTAATCCACGCTATAATGTCGAACACCGATTATTTTAGGTCCAATATTGGTCAGACAAAGTCTAATCATGTTCATATTATAAATTTGTTCGTGTAACATTACAAAAAAAAATATATATAAATGTTTTTCCACATCACATACCTATGTTTTATAGGTTTTAAGTCAAAATTGTAAAAACACGAGTCATCAAAATTTAACTTTGTATTAACAAATGACGATTTGTCAAAAGCAAGATTTACTCTTGGCTTATCTGGTTTATACAACTGGCCTTAAGTCATGCTAATGCCATTATTTTTTTTATATGTATATACAGTTCCTATAATGGAATATATATTTTACCTGTTTGTTTTTTTATTTAAAACATAATACAAAATTCCTCAACAAAGATTTATAATTTTTTGTGGACAATAAGAACTACTGAATCTCATTGAGTTTATCATGGTTATTAATAGGAAACTCTATTTTGCTTTTTTCTAAAACATTTTCGTTTATTGCTTGCTCTACTGACTGTGAGACTGACTGATTCCTGGCCAATTTATCAACTTTTGAATTAATATCAATCAACAGGGATTGTAAGTTGTGGGTTGCATTTGTATTGATGTTTTGAAGCTTCTACAATGTTAACAAAATTATACACATGAAAATATGAAATGGTTTATATGAAAAAAGTTAACATGAACATATAACATATACTTGGCTTTGGCTTTTTTAAATACACCTCGTACATTGTTTCTTCCTGTAATTTATTAAAGTACAATATTTATCAAAAAAAGTGCCTGTTACAACATACCATTATTATTATCACTTTGGTTATCAATATTAATACTTGATTCAATTTAAATTGTACAGTATCTTTAAAATCTTAAAATGTACATCAGCACTATGAGACATCATAGAAAGGTATGAAACACTATACATGAAATGTTCTTAATAAGTGTCCATAGAAATTAAAAATGAAATTATATACAGGATGTTCCATATAAAATAAGACGAATTATGTCAAAAATTCTGACATTTGACAGCTCAACAAAAATTGCACCCGTTCACAAAAAAAATCAATAAAACTCCTACAATTGGGATTTTAAATCACCTGCTTACCCTTTACAGATAAGCAGATGATTCAGAAGCAGAAAAGTGTGACATTTTAAAATGATAATACTGTATAAACCATAGAAAAAATTAGTTATTAGTTGTGTATAATAATGGAAGCACAACCAATTTATTATTTAATTTTAGTTTAATAAACTTTTGAACAACCCGAGATAAGCTCCAGGACTTAATGGGACCTTCTTGACTTACCAAAAAAATATTTAATTTAGATGATGTACAGGAGAATTATACAAATTTTCCAAGAGTAAATATTTTTGGCAAATTATTGTTATAACATCATTTAAAGAAATAATATTTTTTATAATAACTATATTTTTATTATTCATTATATAACAATTGTTTGCATTATCTATGGACAATAAATAATTTTCCAAATAAGCTTTTTTGAATTGCTTCACACCAAAAATAATTTTTATAAGCGGTGCGTTAGAATGTTCAAATTTTAATATGGGATATTAATTTTTATTGAATTTTTCAGATTCCACATAACATTTGGTACGTTCTACAGTTCTGTTAACAAAATGTTGGAGGGGTTGGTCTCCTTTACGCTCTAACTTTTTTACAAATAAAATATTATTTTCAAATGGAAAGGCACTATAATTTTCAATGCTGGGAAATTCTCTTAAATCATCAGCAATGTGCAAAATATTGTATACATTATGTGATATGTTTTCTTCTCCATAATCCATGGAGAATGTTTAAATACATTGTTTTGATAATTTAGCAGCATATTCAATATTTTGACATTTTGAAAATAGTGTAGTCGCAACATGCATTGATAAAAAATTTTGGTAAATTTCTGTAGAAACACTGTCTTTTAAGACCACTACGCCAGTATAGAATGAAAATAATCTAAGTTCAGTTACTTGATATCGGAAAGCAACCTTGGTTTTCTATGAAACCCACTAGGTACTTGATCTTGTAAAGATAAATGTTTCCCAGATATTTCTTTAATTTGCTGGCTTGAAAAAAGATAGGGTGGTTTTCCGAATAACCACAAATTGCTAATTACATTTTTAACAACACCCAGACAAATAAGGTGCATATAGTCTAGTGGAAACAACCTTATCATATGCTCTAAAATGGAGGTGTCTGTGTGGTGTTGTTCTTGATCTTTATACCTGAATGTGCTATCTGTTCTAAGTTGAAATTTTTTTGTAGCAGGAAAACACATTCGATTTCCTTCAAATATACCTTCACTATCAGCAAGACTTGTAGCCGCTAAGGCCCCTTGTACACTTTATGAAAGCCTTAGGGGGTACATTACAGAAAAAAGCCTAAATTTTTGCACAATATCTTTTGTTGTTGTAAGTAATACCATTAGTTGTTATGATTGTTTCATTTACAAACTTGATGTAACCCACATATCTCCACAATATTTTTATTTTGAAATAAATTTACCATAATGGGCCACAATTGACTTCCAGAGCTTTTAGATAAAGGAAAACCGTCAATATTTATGCAAATCTCCAAAACATTATCAATATTATTACTATTTTTTGATCGGTTAATTAAATTTTTAAGAGAATTATCTAATTCATTGATTAAAGAACCAGTATTTCGGATGGTTTTTAAAACGGTTCTAGGGTCTGTAAGCAGATTAGTATCATTATTTTGGTCGAGAATTCCTAAAAGATCATATAATTCCGTATGATTAATGTTATAATCTATGGCCCAATCTGACAACTAGTCTATCAAACGCTTTTTTGGTACCTCTGCTATAATATTTAAATGTGCCTGATCAATATTTTGATGTTCAATTTCTACAACAGCACTACTAAGGTTTTGATTGTAGTCTGAGCTTTCACTTTCTTCAGTTTCTTCCAAGCTTTCTTGAGAGTTAGTAATATCAAATTGGCTATCTGCACACCCATTGCTAAATAATTGTTGATCACCTTCGTTATTTAATTTAGATCTTTTATATCGTTGATAAAATTTGTTAATTAATTTCCTCTTCATTTCTTTCGATTCCATAATATTGTAAGTGTGTGGTAATGGTATAGGTTGTAACGTCAACTTCTCCCTGAGGATCGGTAGATGTTACCCTTGCGAACGGCTGGCTTTTATAGTCGGGAGCCCGTGGATTATTAATTGATACAAGTTTTTGTTTAATAAGATGTTACCTGGGCGCCATACAAACTTTTCAGAAAGTTATCTTCGTCTAAGGAAGTTTGTAAAACCTTTGATATAGTTAATTGTATTAATGTTTATAATTCAACAATTTGACAAATGAAACAAAATAAATTAAAATGAGACATATATTGGGTTTTATGTACAGGTATATATATGAAATTGTGTAGTATATAAAGTATTAAAATATGGTGGTTATTGAATGATGAAATACATGTGCAACCTTATTTCTTATTTCAAGTTAAATATATCACTTGGTAAATCATAGTTTATAATTAAATATCACTGTTCTGAAATTACTTAAGAGGAAGTTGTACTATACGATAAAGCAGTGGATGCAAAGGTTTCGTAGTCCCTAACTTTTAAAGTTTAGTTTTTATTATTAGTGGATTAAAAAATTTGTACGTGTTAGTAAAGATCTGATCTATGTTCCTTACCCCTCGCCATTTCGAAATTTGATATGGTTTTTTCAAAAAAAAATTGCAAAATTCCATGTTTTTTGACTATTTTCACATTTTTTTTTAGAAAAGATCCAAATCAAATTTCGAAATGGCGAGGGGTAAGGAACATAGATCAGATCTTTACCAACACGTACAAATTTTTTCATTCGTTAATTATAAAAAATAAACTTTAAATGTTAGGGACTACGAAACCTTTGCATTACAACATTTTATATCTGGAGAGTGGCGCCGCTATCAGAATTCAAAGGAATTAATCATTTATGAATAGAGATGAAATTCATTTACTTTTTACAATGTTTACGAGGGTAAAGAATTATAATTTTCGTGAAAAATTAAATTATTATTATTTCATATCGTACATAGGAAAGAAAAAAAATCAGGAAACCTCAAAATAATAAAAATAAAAGTAATACATGACCAAACATTTACGTTTGAATTTAGCTAGAAACCGATGAAAACAATTTTTATATTTGTTTTGGTCAATTTTTTGCTGCACACACAATTCTACTTTTACTTGTCATAAATAAATGAAAAAAAAAATTATTGCAATGTGATCACAATGAAGAATATAATTATGAAAAGAACGTAGGTATATTCAGCACAGCGGCGACACTGCAATTTAATAAATCTTGCCAATACAAAATATTATCTTGCCTGAAATAGTTTTTGGACGGGCGCTCCGTTAATGTTAAAGCTAGGAAGCTTTTGGCCTACCCCATCGAGTGAGGTATCGTTAAATAGAGCTCATTGAGTAGATAAAAAGCATATTTTTTGTTTTAAAAAATATTGCAAAATGTAGGCATGAGAAGCTGCCAAAGTCAGCATTTTTTACAAAATTTTGTTCCGAAGAATTTTTTTACTTTCCATTGACCTATAAGTTTGAAATTTGTTGATAATGTTTATTGTTTCGTATATTTTACCAACAAATGCCAATATATTAATAAATATGATTTTTTCATTACCATTCCCTCATTTTTAGGGTTCCGCACCTTCGTATATATGCGGATTGTGATATTCGATATTTTATTATCTTTATCTGTGTTATTATTAATTTTGTTAAAAAATGCATTTTTCGTCTCATATGCGCCAGGTTATTTTTATTTTCCCTTCTTTAAATCTTTTTAATATTTTCTTAAACCTAATCTTTTTAATATTTTCTTAAACCAAAAAAAACGAAATTCGTGGGTTCGAGCCCCACGTTGGGCGCCAACTTGTGAAACGCTAATTTTTTATTCGTTGATAAAAGTGATTTAGCAATAAATGTGATTTAAGCTCAATTATTTTTATTATGGGTTCGTTCCACGAATAGAATTTGAATATATCGAAAAGTGAAATTTTAAGAGGAAGTTGTACTATACTATAAAGCAGTGGATGCAAAGGTTTCGTAGTCCCTAACTTTTAAAGTTTAATTTTTATTATTAGTGGATTAAAAAATTTGTACGTATTAGTAAAGATCTGATCTATGTTCCTTACCACTCACCTTTACGAAATTTGATTTAGATTTTTCAAAAAAAAAATCGCAAAATTCTACGTTTTTTACTATTTTCACATTTTTTTTTAGAAAAGATCCAAATCAAATTTCGAAAAATTGAAGGGTAAGGAACATAGATCAGACCTTTACCAATACGTACAATTTTTTTTATCCGTTAATAATAAAAAATAAACTTTAAAAGTTAGGGACTACGAAACCCTTACATATTACAACATTTTATATCTGGAGAGTGGCGCCGCTATCAGAATTCAAAGGAATTAATCATTTATGAATAGAGATGAAATTCGTTTACTTGACAATGCCCCTATTAAGAGGTGCCAATACAAAAATGTTATCTTGCCTGAAATAGTTTTTGGACGGGCGCTCCGTTAATATTAAAGCTAGGAAGCTGCGGTTTTCACTAATTGATTCTGTATTTAGTTGTTGAGAGCGCATTTGTGGAATATTTTTAGAATTATTTTTAGTAACAGTGATACGACTATCAACTTTTTCTCTAGATAAATTTGAAAAAGTAGAACAGATGCGCTCTTCTGATAAATATTTTCGTTGGGTAATTCTCTAAATGGCAACAAAGCAAGTCACGTGGCCTCTTCCACTTTCAGTGTGTCGAAAAATAAAACAGTTTTATACTAAATACTAGCTGAATACCTGTACGAGCATGCTTTACTTGATTTTTTCAAAATTTTCCAATTTTTCCTGTTCTTTTCTATTTTTTTATTTTGCATTATTTTTTTTCAAAGATCTCATCTTGAATTTTTTTTCCAATTTGTTCCCATTTTCCCCTATTTTTCCTATTTTACCCTGTTTTACTCTATCGTTTCCATATTTTTCACTATTTCGACACATTTGTTACCATTTGTTCCTATTTATTCCCACATTTTTCCATATTTTTCCGAATTTTTCCTATTACTTCTTATTTTATTTGCGCTATTTTTTACTTTTTTTTCCTAATTTTTCCCTATTTTTCCATATTTTAACCTTTTCCAAATTTTTCCCTATTTCTCTCCATGTTTTTCTGTTTTTTCATATTTTTCCGATTGTTTCCTATTTTTTTCCTATTTTTTCCTTTTTTCCCTTTTTCCCTTTTTCCCATTTTTTCCAATTTTTTCGTATTTTTTCCTATTTTTTCCCATTCTTTTCCCATTTTTACTTCTTATTTTATTTGTTTTTTATTATTTTTTCTTGTTTTTCCCTATTTTGCCCTATTTTTTCCTGTTTTTCCTAATTTTTCCCTATTTCGCTCTACTCTTTCCTATTTTTCTCTATTTTGCCCTATTTTTCGATATTTTAACATTTTCCCAATTTTTCCCTATTTCTCTCCATGTTTATCTGTTTTTACATATTATTTTGATTTTTTCCTATTTTCTCCTTTTTTCTTATTTTTTTCACATTTTTTTCCCATTTTACCCTTATTTACTCTATTTTTCACCATTTTTCTCTGTTTTCCCCGTTTTGTCCCATTTTGCCTGTTTTACCCAATAATAATAATTTTTAGCAAATTAATTTACTTTTTACTATTTTTCCGTTTTGCCTTAATTTTTACTATTTTCCTCATTTTGCCTCATTTTCCCGTTTTCCCTATTTTTCTCCATTTTTTCAAATTTCCCCCATTTTGCCCTATTTTTTCGTACATTTGTCTATTTTCCCTATTTTGCCGTATTTCTTCATATTTTTCGCTATTTTTTTTATGTTTTTCCCTTTTTTTCTCTATTTTGCCTGTTTCTCTATTTTGCCGTAATTTTCCTACTTTTCACTAATTTTCCATATTTTATCCTACTTTTGAATAAAAGAGATAATGAAAGATAAAAAGTCACAAATGAATTTAATTTAAAAATCTCCTCATACCTACAGTAAAAGAAAAGTTGAAAAATAGTCTCTGCGCATGTGCACGACATTTTATTGCAATATCCTTATGTTTCTTATCTTGCCAAGATTCTATATGCCAAAAATTTTGTTAAAGTTAAAACCAGTTAACTTAAAAAAATTGCAAAATAGCTTTTTCTCATGAGCAATTTTTGTACATAAATATTATGGTAGAAGAAAAAATATTGTATGTAACTAGTGTGTAAAGTGCCTTTTTCGCTCATGTGATTGTCAAACAAAATTCACATTCGTGAAAAAAGTATCACTATTACGCACTTGTTGCATAAATAACTATTTTATACTCCTATTTAATGATTCGCTAATTAAAAGATTAAATTCTGTTTCATAAATTTTATTATGATAGTGATTTTCACTATGATAAATTAACTCCTATATAAAATGTGTCCTTTTTACAGCCATAAAAACGCCTGTTCCTTATAATCAGACTACATGTAGTAGCCGCGCGTCGGTACGTCACTTTTATGTTTATTCCTGTAAGTTATAATTATAATTTTGTAGGGTAAATAATAAAATAATAAAAATAATTTAAAAAATGATAATAATTCTAAAAAAAATAATAATAATCAAATAATTTATTTGTATCAATAAAGATACTTTTTTAACCCATAGAATATAATTATTTTTAGGTAAGTTGACAGTTATTTTGACAACTGTCAAAATATTTTAAATTTTTTAAAAGTTAATAACAAAAAGATTAATTAATTAATATGCTGTAAAAAAAGTTCCTTTTCATTTAAGATAATTAATATATAATGGGAGTAGAAAAAATAGAATAGCGTATGGCCATTATTACAGTCGCATATTATATACGAAACTCGCCAACGGTTCGCTTCCTATCCTACAAATTGCTGTTATTTTTTGTTATTTTATAATTCCACCAACGGTACCGCCATAAAGAATTTAGACTCCCCCTCGTAAGTGTTCGACATAGATCAACACCTGGACAAAAGTAATAAACTTCGGTCTAGGAACGGATTGACGACCAAGTAATAATGTATTCGTAGTATTTAGGACACGCCTATCAGTAGAGAATAATATACCTCCCCTTCACCCGACGCCCCGCAGGTCTTTCTGTTTGTCATGTATCACTTCCTAGAGTGATTGTAATAAGGTATACAGATCATACCAAACAGGAAAGTAAACTCATGTTCGATTACCTGATGTCGTAACGTTACGTATTCAAGTTTACATATGTAAAACTACAGTAATTAATTAAATATACCTTAAAATATACTGAGTAACTATGTCACTTAAACATCTGACTATATGTACATTAAAAAATAAAAATAAAATGAAAAGTAAAATATTAAAATTCTTAAAAAATTACCGACTTCAAGATGGTGGCAAAAACGTCTAACTTCTAAACTTCATTTATCTTGGGTGTCGTGTTCACAAATAGTTGTAGGTGATATTTGCTAATACTGGTGAGTAGTTTCTCAATAGTTTGAATCACGAAACTGGGCACTAGAAAACTGCTAGAATCCACAAAGCCGGGATCCACAATCCATGATGTCAAAATACAATCTAATCCAAAATGCCGGACTAAATAAAAAGGATCTCACCGTCTTTTGAAAACCATAAGAGTTCTATTAACGATATAGAATGAGTTATGGATTTTATTCTGCAAAGCACCAGCTCGTGTCAGTAGCAACAACCCTTTTTACCAAAGGGCTTTCACATCTGTTTCATAATCAACCAAACAAAGTTGCTACAGGCTCGCGAGATGAAATCCTCTACCTTGATCAACCAACAAATCGACTTATGGCGTTGCCAAAATCTAACTTAAAATCCCATTTTAAATGGTAATGAGTAGACTCAACGGGCATTCACCAACAAGTGACCTCTGACAGTGAAAACGGAAAAAGGAAATACGCGCATATGCTGCGTCATTTCTCAGAGCCAATCAAAACAAGAGAAAATGATTTGCTATGAAACGTAAGACCACAGAAAAAGAAGGAATATCTAACTAATTAGTCGAGAACGTGCCATGCTCATTCGGAGAAACAATGTAAGTGATGACAGAAAGACAACATTTACACTACAAACTAGAAACCGGTGTGCCTAAATAAACTCAAAGATATATTCTGGAAATTTAAACGCTACAAGGTACTTACTTGTGACTAACAGAAATTACTGAAATTACACAAGCCTCATAAACTATGAAAGTAATAAATCAATAATTGATAATTGGAAACAGAAATAAATTTCATTAATCGCGCACCACTTCGCTTCGTTTTTCCTTCAAGTTCACAACGTCAACGTCATGTCAATTAATTGACATTTGACTATTCACGATCGAGTTCGGTAATTGCCTCATCAAATAAGATAGGTTCCGAAATACAAAACTGATTATGTGACCTGTGTACCTATTCTTGAAATCAAAAAAAAAGTTACTCCCAAAGTAGCTCCCTACTTTTTCTACTCCCAGCTTTTTCTCTCGGTACAAAAATAACTTATTCTTGAAAAAAAAGGAGTGAGTGAAAATACACACATAGTTGCCAAGTGTTGAGATTCAATTTTATCCAATCGCAGCAGTTATATTTCTGACAGCCATGTGACATAAGACATAACCAAAGAATACCTATCGTATTCTTTGACATAACTGTAATGTATTAGATATATGGACCGGTGTCGTATTAAAAAAAAAACATTAACAACACACAAAAAGAAATCCTGGTCGATTACATTTCGCAACGACCACAGATGTATTCGGGCAAATTTACCCCCACATTTACCGGGCTCAGTGCCAAGCTCTTTGGTCTGAGCTGACCACAATTTTAAATTGTATGCCCGAGGGAGCCAGTAAAACCTGGGAAGCTTGGAGGAAAGTATTATGAACTCTTCCTATTTCAACCTCCTCCAGAGCTTCCTCCACATCGTCATTCATGAGATTATTTCATATCAATAATTCATTAATATTGTCCTTTATATTAGTAAACTTCGCAGTAAAACTTGTAAAAATAAAGACACGAAATACAAACAAAATAAATCGGACCGACAGATTAAATAGTTAGGTTAATGTTTCAAATACATTTCTACTCCCTACAAATTTCACTCGCTAATGACCAATAGAAATTTTATACTCCCTGGGAGAATAAAAGTCCCACATATTTCCATCGAAATATTTCAAGAATAGGGTTATTTTACATTTCAGGGAGCCACGCCTATTTCTATTTTAATTTCTACTCCCTGATTTTCAAGAATAGGTGCAGAGTGTACCTATTCTTGAAATCAAGAGAAAAGTTACTCCCAAAGTAGCTCCCTACTTTTTCTACTCCCAGCTTTTTCTCTCGGTACAAAAATACCTTATTCTTGAAAAAAAGGAGTGAGTGAAAATACACACATAGTTGCCAAGTGTTGAGATTCAATTTTATCCAATCTCAGCAGTTAAATTTCTGACAGCCATGTGACATAAGACATAACCAAAGAATACCTATCGTATTCTTTGACATAACTGTAATGTATTAGATATGGACCGGTGTCGTATTAAAAAAAAACATTAACAAAACAGAAAAATAAATGTGGTCGATTACATTTCGCAACGACCACCGATGTATTCGGGCAAATTTACCCCCACATTCACCGGGCTCAGTGCCAAGCCCTCTGGTCAGAGCTGGCCACAATTTTAAATTATATGCCTGAGGGAGCCAATAAAACCTGGGAAGCTTGGAGGAAAGTATTATGAACTCTTCCTATTTCAACCTCCTCTAGAGCTTCCTCCACATTGTCATTTATGAGATTATTTAATATCAATAATTCATTAATATTATCCTTTATATTAGTAAACTTCCCAGCAAAACTCGTAAAAATAAAGACACGAAATACAAACAAAATAAATCGGACCAACAGATTAAATAGTTAGGTTAATGTTTCAAATAAATTTCTACCCCCTACAAATTTCACTCGCTAATGACCAATAGAAATTTTATACTCCCTATTTCCATCAAAATATTTCAAGAATAGGGTTATTATACATTTTAGGGAGCCACACCTATTTCTATTTTAATTTCTACTCCCTAATTTTCAAGAATAGGTGCACTGGTAGAAAACAGCGATTTCTTATGACAATAATCTCTCAATAAAGTCTACTTCCATTGTTAGTAGTAAATTTGTGTCCGGAATATTCACAGAATATCCTAATAAAATTTTTCATAAACATACCTAAAGGAACATTCCATAAAAAATCGTTCAAAGTCCAGAATATTCAAACTTTCCTAGAACTTTGGTAGAATATTCTGTGCTATTAGGGGAGAAGCCGCCAAAATCAGGATTTTTTACAAAATATTGTTCCGAAGGATTTTTTAATTTTCAATTGAACTATGAACTTGAAATTTACGTATATTTTACCAACAAATACCACTATATTAATAACCACAATTTTTTCATTAACATTCCCTCATTTTTAGGATTCCGTACCTTTGTATTTATACGAATTGTGATATTCGATACTTTATTATCTTTATGTGTGCAATCGTAGTAATTTTATTAAAAAACGAATTTTTCACCCTTTTTTTGTCGGTTACGCTGATATTAACAAATTTGTTCGTTGCATTTCAAAATTTGTTAAGATATCGAAGTATATATGCGGATTGTGATATTCGATATTTTATTATTTTTATCTGTGCTATTATTAATTTTGTTAAGACATGCATTTTTCGTCTCATATTTTTTTTTCTTCGTCGAACACACATGCGCCAGGTTATTTTTCTTTCCACTTCTTTATATCTTTTTACCAATATTTTTGACTTATTAGTTCGATCAAAATTTTAGTTCTTTAGGAATCTTGCTTCTGCACAGCTGGCTTATAATCTACATTTAGTACGGATCCCTAAATGTGCAAAGTCCGACACGCACTTGACCGATTTATTTATTAGACTTCTTCTTCATAATTAACTACTGTCACTCACAACGATTTGGCTGTACATCTTGTCTTGATAATGTCACGAACACGAATTCATCATTTTTTTAATAAGAGTGATGGAAAATTCACAAAATGAAACAGGTAAACTATTTTTTATTTAGATAAATATTTTGTTACAGAGTTATTCGTATTTTTGTATTTCCAAGAAAAAATAGTATATTATACACCCAGGTCGAGAAGTAATTTTTCTCAGCCGATCATTATTGTTATCCCATTACTAGAACATTTAATCATTTTTACAATGATATTTTATGGATTTTTTTGGGTATATATTTAAAAATAATGCAAAAGAAGCAGTTTATGATAACAACTAAATGAGAATATTAAATAAATTAAATTGACATTTCATTATGTTAATTGCACTGTGAATTTTAAAGTAGCGATGATGACATGAAGAATTCGTTTCATTTAACACTTAGATTTGAAAAACTATTCCACTGATTTTTCGGTTACTTGTAGAAGCGGTGTTATTGCATAAATACCACTAATCAATATTTATTACATAATCTTAAAATATTTTAAACGAAAATATGTCTTATAAAGAATTAGTTACCTCTGTTTTATCAGATCAAAAAACCACTTGAAATGATAGGAATTAAATAAAAAGTGCTTATTTGCTGAAAATTTTTTGTAATAATTTAAAAAAATCTTTTTTGACAACGCAATGACAGTCGTGTATAATTAATTTAAAAGATTTCCTCAGATCGCCTAATTCTGACATCACGTTTAATCTTTAATTGATTTTATTATATACTACTAGTAAATAATCAAAAATTACAACTTGTAGGAGAAGAATGTAACTTCTCGACTCCAACACAGCATAAATAATGACATCTGCGCTTTTAACTTTATTAAAATTAAATAATCCAAAAGGCGGAAACGGAGATATTAAAACTATAAAAAAATGTGGGAAATATTTTTAATGAAATATTGAAAAAACTTTAATTTAAGACCTTCAATTCTATTGTCTACGATAAAGTTTTCATGCAACCTGTCCCCAGTACTTCTCAAAGCAGTCAAGAGAATGCCGATTCCTCAAATCATTTAGATGATTCAGAAACGACCGAACTGAATGAAGTAATTGTGTCCGAAGTAGCTGTTCCTGAAGTGGTTTTGCCTCCTATCGTGCAAAATAATAAACGGACAATAGTAAACAGAAATAGGCCATACTATAAAAAACGTAATGACATACTAACAAAAATTTGAAGAAAATAATGATATATTGTTAATAATATCATGTAAGTTAAAAATTGTAATATTAAGAGCCGTTACACATACGACTGATGGTCAGTGCTGACGGTCAGCGCTGATCGTTTGCAGAGATTTTCACATGCAGCGTATGATCAGTACGCACAAGAATTCGCGGAGAGAGAACGAACGCATTGTTGCCGCTTTGTGCGTAAAAAGGTTAATAATTAGAAGACGAACAAAAAAAAGAGCTATATGGGTCCATCTAATTTGTATGGAGAGGTTCTTAAAAGGAACATTTGTGACCTTATATGGAAATTTACGAAATGATGAAAAAAAAATTATTTAATTATTTTCGCATGAACTCCATTGTAAACTTGAAAATAGTTTAAAATTCACAGATCATATTAGAATTTCAATATCTTCTGTAGAAAGACTGTGTGTCGCTTTAAGGTAAGAAGCCATATAGTTACAAAATAAGTCATTTGACTAAAAACTAATTTTAAGCAAAATTCAAAATAACTGCCAAAGTTCTTTGAATTCGGAAAATTGTATTGTTTTCGATTTTTTTTATGAAGAATGAATGATATTTTTGTTTTTATTTAATTTTTAACTCTTTATTTATTTTTCACTTTTAATAATCTTTAAATTACTCTCCTAACCTAACACCTAACATAACAAAACAAAATAGTGTTTTTGTGGCAACACTGTCTATCATCAGTCGATTCACATGTGAAAAGACTCATAAGCGCCCATGGCCCGAGCTGACGCGTTCCGTACGCATCCGCAAGGGCTCGACTGATGCCCCAACTGACGAATTAGTCGACCGACGATACGCGCTACTTGTGAAAACCACAATAGAATCAATGGGACCGACTGATCGTCAGCACTGATCGTCAGTCGCATGTGTAACGGCTTATAAGCTTCATGACCTGTATATCCCAGAAATACCAATAAGCATGTTTCAGCAGAAATTTTCCTTTTGTAAATTGAATAAAAATCGGATGTTTCTAATTTGCCAGCCAGGTCTTGCATACATTTGAGGTTAGCTTAATAATTAATGTTTATAGCTTTGTTTATGTAATTTTTATTTTCTTGTTTTTAACAATTGTTTAATGTTTTAGTTTAAGCTCACATTTTATTTTTATTCTTGTATAAGATTTGCTAGCATTCTGCTAAAATAACTGACTTTTTCTCTTTCTCTCTCTCTCTTAGAATTATTTGTAAGCACCTTATTAAAACCTAACAAAATAAATGTAAGATGATCAAATTTACTTAAAATGGGTAATAAATTCAGCACCTATAAACAGAGTTACAGTATTCTGTATAAAATTTTCATTTATAGGCTTTAGTATATGAACTTGTAAAACCGGTAAAATTACATTCAGAAATAATACTACAATAACTCAGCAATAAAAAGCTATGTGAGAAAACTTAAAACACAATACATAAGAAACTAGAGAAACCCAAAACGACCAAACACGCTTGTTCTTTAGTAGGGAAGAAAATAAATAAAACTGTTTAAAACTATTCGTGACAGTAACAACTTTAAACACAAACACCAGACGGGGATATTTCGAAACAAATGCTTTATTGGAAATGCGCATGCGCAGAACAGTTCCAAGTTGTAATTTGTTTTAACGCAAATAAACCTTATAAAATCTGACTCAGTTCACTATTCAGTCCTGAACCGTAAATAACAGAAGTTGGATGTATTTGACTAACCTAACCTAACCTAATTAATAACAAAATTAATGTTAAAAGAGTATTTTAATTCTATTACATATATTACATATAAAACCGTTGAATATTTATATAAGTATTCTCCACAAGCCAAAAACTAAATTTAAATAATATTGCATGGGTACAGAAAATTTATACTGGCCTATATCTGTCAAATTCGTTAGAGATGGTATAAGAGTCGTGAAGCCATGATACAAAATTGACAGTATAAGAAAACTTATAGTTCTTATTGATACTACAAAATATTAAACTTAACGGTAATACGTTAAATAATTTTTTTTCGGCGGTTGAAAATAAAAACTAATAAAAAAAAATTATTTAATAGAATGAAAGTTCTTTATCAGCCTTCTTTATGTAGTCAAGTTTACAAGGGTGTTCAGTGGATCATGACCCCATAAATACTATCAGGAAATCTAAAATAAGTTATTTAAAGTAACAAGAACCACAAAGCAGGACTGGACCTTGGCAAACAAAGTTGTAAACAGAACCAAACGTGCATGTACTCTGAGCAGTTTTCAGTCATACAAGACAACTGGACAGGATGGCATATTTTCAGCCCATCTTCAGAAGGGACTAGACAAAAATGGAAGTCTACAAGTATTGTCTTCATACCCAAACCGGGTAAAGCGTGCTACGCAGAAGTCAAATCTTATAGACCTATCAGCCTGATATCATTCTTCCTAAAACTTTAGAAAATATGATTGACAGATTTATAAGGGACGAGGTATTGGTAGACAATTATCCGATACATCGAAACCAATTTGCATACGAATCTGGGAAGTCCTGTGACGCTGTGATGCACACGCTGGCGCTCAAAGCGGAACAAGCATTGGATTGTCAAGAAATCGCCCTAGCGGCATTTCTAGACATCGAAGCGGCCTTTGATTCGGCTTCATATAAATCCATAGTGGGAGGTTGGCGAGGAACCGCTCATAGTATTACGCGATGGGTGGACTTCATGCTTCATCACAGGAATGTTTACAGCACTCTCTACAACGTAGGAAAGGAAGTCGTTGTCACCAAGGGGTGCCCTCAAGGGGGGGGGGGGGTACTCTCCCCACTGATGTGGTGCCTGGTGGTTGATAACCTTCTTAGAGAGCTGGAGAGAGAAAATATCTACACACAAGCATTTTCTGACGACTAGGTATCATTATAAATGGAAAACTTGATGCCGTTGTATCTGATAGAATGCAACGGTCACTCAACATTGTAGAAAGATGGTGCCGGAAAGAGGGATTATATACGAATTCAGCGAAAACAATAGTTGTTGCCTTTACAGGGAGAAGAAACCTGAACATAAAGGGAACATGTGGAGAAAACCACTAAATCTGACAAAAATGGGGCAACCGATAAAGCTCTAAGAGCCTTTTGGGCCTGCAAGAGGATGGTGGGGTCCAAGTGGGAACTCAACCCCGGAATGTCGCATTGGCTCTCTCTATACCAGGGTTGTGAGACCTGCTGTGACTTACGCCTCCGTAATATGGTGGCACAAAGCGAACAGCACTAAAGCAGCTAGGCAGATCAGCAAGCTACAGATAGTAGCATCTCTTCTGATTACAGGCCTAAAAAACTAAGAGAAAATCTGGTGCTAACTATGACATCGGACAGAATGCCTATCAGTCACAACTTTGTGAAACCTTTTATAGTAAACATACATGAGAGGGACAGAAAGAGTGAGGTCAGGACTCAGAAAAATCAATCAGTCTGGTATACGGACGGGTCTAAAACAGAAGACAGCAAAGGTGCTGAATTCTATCATATAAACTCAGGGAGAACTTGGATTCTAAATCTGGGATCTATGGCAACGATCTTTCAAGTGGAAATGACTGCGACAAACGCTGGTTTCAACGTGATGTTGCTCGAGGATCTTAGAAATAAGAGAATTAGTATACTCACAGATAGTCAAGCATCCCTTAAAGCAATACTAAGGGTAGAAATACAGTCAAAACTAGTATTGGACTGCCATAAAAACCTAAATGCCCTAGCCGAACACAACAAGATGACTCTTGAATGGGTGAATGGGTATGAGGGCATAGAATTGGATGAAGAGCCTGGCTGGTAAAGGAACCGAAAAACCTTTAATTGGATCGCATCCCACATATGGTATTTCCTACCAACATGTAAAGGGTATGCTGGAAAAATAATTAAGGGACAAACACAGGGAATACTGGTTGGAACTTCCGGGACAAAGACAGTCCAAAACACTTATAGAAAGTCCACCCATGAGCAGACACAATCTGCTACAATGCCTAAAGAGACGAGAACTCAAAACTGCACTAGGTGTCCTGAAAGGACGCTGCGGACTCAGAAGACACCTGAACCTCATAGGAGTACCGGAAGATTCCCTATGTAGGAAATGTGAGGAAGAGAACTAAACTCCTCTTTATGTATTATGCTATTACCGGTACCTGAACAGGGAAAGGGAATGGCACTTTGGGGTACAGTATCCTGAACCCGAAGAGAGCGAAAGCTAATATCAGGACTATTCCATGATCTTAACGAATAACTAGATTCTAAATAAAATCATACCTTTTTATCTGATAACTTTAGGGTCCTCATCTAACCTTTTTAAGAGTTTTTTTTTTCATTTTCCCTTCTGTATCTTGATCACATAGTTTTCTTACCTATACCCAGTTTCTTCTCTAATATTGTTCTTCCCCCAGTATCGTTGGTTTACATCACGTTACTATCATTCATTTTCTAACCTAACCTTACTTTTTATCCTAACTGAAGCTTCCTTCCTGTCATTTGCCAATAATTACTCTTCTTCTTTTTATATTCTCTAACTTGGCCTATACTTAATCTCTATCAAGCGCATTTTAACTTTTAAATTTTTTAATATTGTTTTTCACTATCATTTATAGTACATTATATATCGAGGCGGTAAATGCATCTTAACTGTAGAGGGAAAATATAGATCTATTGCCCGATACAGAAATTTTCGGAAAATCAGGTGGGGTTTCCCCTTCTTTATTTAAGATTTACCTTCGCCTCTTAAAGGGCTCTTTCTATGAGTCGATGGGGCCACTCAACTTTTCTATTTTTAGACCTTAATTAATTAATAATAATAACAAATCATATTTTAAACATAAAACATTGCGTTTAAAAATTATATAAAACCATTGTTCGTAAATCTGATAATTTTTAGTATGATATTTATAGATATAATCATTAGTTCTAATCTTTATCCGAAACATATAAAAAGATTGCGATATATTCATTAGTTTAATTATAATTCTGTTATAAAACATAATCAATTAAATTAAAAAATGGCTATCAATCTCCAAACAGGTGTAATTGATTTGTTAGAAAATGCTGTGAATGATAAAATCGAAAATTTTGAAGTTATTTTACAAAATGAGAAAAAAACCGGAGATGGCTTCTTGGGAGAAATGACGTTTCTTTCACTGAAGAACAAAAAAACTAGCGAAGACCATCATATGGTTATTAAGCAAGTACTACCTAGTAAAACTGAAGGTACCATAAATTTTATGTCTAATTTATATAACAACGAAATCATATTTTACTCCGAAATATGGCCCGCTTTACAAGATTTTCAAAAATCTTATCTAGATGCAAAAGAAATTGACTGTGTTCCTAAATATTACGCTAGCAGTTTGGAAAATGGATCAGAAAAAGTAGCGTTAGAAAATTTAAAGATGAAGAAATACGAAATGCATCCAAAACAAGTACCGTTAGATTATGAATTGTATGAAGGAATATTTAAAGTTTATGGAAAATATCATGGTTTAATTTTCGCATTTAAAGAACAGAATCAAGAAAAGTTTTTGCAGTTGGGCGCTCGCTTGGATCATAATTGGATTAATATGACAGAGACAGGTAGGTAGAAATATTATAAAAACGAATATGTAGGTTATATATTAAAATATATTTAAGGTTTATTCGATGGACTTAATATGGTATATGAAATAATGAAGGGCATTTTAAAGACAAAAGGAGATGAAAAAAATTTTAAAAAGATACAAAAATTTATTGATAGTGGTATTAGTATTTTTCAAAATGCAGTTCGATATAATGGAACTAATTCAGTTTTTGTTCATGGCGACTGCTGGAGTAATAATGTACTGTTCAAATTTAATGCAAGTATATATTTTAACCATATTGACGTAATTAAAAAATCCTACATTGGATTTGTTTGCATTTTAAATTTTCTCAAAACAAATTTTTTTATTGACTTTTTGTATACGAATTCTAATTAAAATATTTACAGGAATCAAAAGAAATAGAAGATATAAAATTCATAGATTTTCAAATGTGTGATGTAGGTACACCAATTTTTGACCTATCCTACAGTTTATATTCAGGAGCAACTAAAAAAACTTTGGACAACTTAGAAGGCCTACTTAAAACTTATCACAACGCACTTAGCATAACTTTGTTGGATCATGGATGTGATCCAGATAAAATCTATCCCTTTGAAACGCTGAAAAAAGAATGGAAAGAGTGGAATACTTTCGGGTTCCTCATGGGCAGCTATTTATGGTTATCTAAAACTATGGAAAATATAGAAAGTGTAAAACTAAACGAACATTTAGATTCTAAAAATGATGAGAGACATGTGGACGAAAAAAAGGATAATTTTAAATTAGATAAAAAGTTATTTAAAGAAAGAATACAAGACTTGGTATTGCACATGTGTGAAAATGATTTTCTATAATTTACTGTTTTTATTAGGAAAATAAATATTTTTATATTTATCTTTACTATCATTTATAATTTGTGTATTATTAGTAAGAAATATTAAATATTTATCATGAAAATATTTATATTTTTAATTTGTCGCAATTTAAGGTTAAAAAATTTACAAAACTTGTTCATGTATAATATACACTTAAATTCTGGAATCTATTATTAGCATAATGTTAAAATGATGATTGAAAATTAAAGTTTTTCCAAAAATATTCCTTATTTATTAAAGAAAATTAAACATTTTCTGTGTTTTATATGAGCATATAAAAGAAAACTTACAAGTCACATTTAATCTAAAATCTGATAATTTTTACATAAAATATAATTCTAAAGACAATAATTGTATCTAATTCTTATCAGTTGAATATATAAATGTTTGCGTTCCTATCTACTAGTTTATTTAAAAATGTGTTATATAAAAGTCGAATAAAAAAAATAATATGTCTAGTAATCTCAAAACAGATATAATTAATTTACTAGAAAATGCTGTAAACAAGAAAATCGAAAATTTTGAAGTAACGATCCAAAATGAAAAAAAAACCGGAGATGGCTTGTTAGGAGAAATGACATTTGTTTCTCTAAAAAACAAAAAAACTGGCGAAGACCACCATTTGGTTATTAAGCAAGTACTACCTAGTAAAACTAAAAGTACCATAGAATTTATGTCAAATTTTTATAAGAATGAAATCATATTTTATACTGAAATATGGCCGGCTTTGCATGAATTCCAAAAATGTTACCCCGAAGCACAAAAAATTGAATGTGTTCCTAAATGTTACGCTACTTGTTCGGAAAAGGGGTCAGAAAAAATTGCATTAAAAAATTTAAAGATGGATAATTACGAGTTACATCCAAAACAAGTACCACTGAATTTTAAATTATATGAAGAAATTTTTACAGTTTATGGAAAGTATCATGGTTTAATTTTCGCTTTTAAAGAACAAAATCAAGAAAAGTTCTTAGAATGGGGAACTCGGTTGAATCATAATTGGATTAATATAGCAGAAGCAGGTAGAACGACAAAAATATCTTATATACTAAATTTAAAATTTAAATTTGTTTAAGGTATGTTAAAAGGATTTGATATCATATATAAATTATGTAAGAAAATATTAAACGCAAATGGCGATGAAAAAAATTCTGAAAAGATACAAAAATTTATCGATGAAGGTGTCAACGTATTTATAAAAGCTGTTCAATATAATGGACCTAATTCAATTTTTCTTCACGGTGACTGTTGGAGTAATAATTTACTATTCAAATTTAATGTAAGTATATATTACAAAAATAGAAAATATGAAATTGAAAAGTGAAAAAACACTACACTTAGAGAAAAAAATTGTCCATTATGTTTACCATCAACTTGTGATAATGCTAACATAATTAGCGAAATTAAAAGGTATAGTTTTGGTTAGTGCTAATTCTTCAACACCATTAAAAGAAATTATATGACCAATAAAACGAAACTAAAATTTTATTTTCCTTCACGAAAAACCGGTTTTTAAAATTTATTAAAAAGTTTTATTTCATTTAATTACTACTTTTCAAGTTAAGCAAATAATTAATAATATAAAAATATAATATAATAATATAGTAATATAATATAATATAATATAATCTATACATATAAAATTGACGTGTCGCTGACTGACTGACAATCAACGTACAGCCAAAACCAGAGGTGATAGAGACGCGAAATTTTCAGGGTAGTTTCCTTTAGTACTGTAGGGGAGCACTTTGAAAATTCGCATTTTAAAGAGTTCAAAATTGGGATTAAACAAATATTGACCCGCTCGAGTAAGTGCGTCAACTAAAAAATCGCCTGTGTCATCCCAGAACTTTCCCGGCTTAGGTGTGAAGAATGAGATTATTTTAATTTCAGAATGGAAAAGTAAAATGTTGTAAAAATGAAATAAATTGCTGGAAAAAAATGGGTTAACATTGCAAAAAATACACAAAAATTAATTAAAATGGAAAACGATAAAAATTACTTAAAATGGCACCTTGTTAAAAATGATAAAGAAATGCTAAATGTCAGCATAAATTAAAACTAAAAAAAAAAAAAAAAAAAAAAAAAAAAAAAAAAAAAAAAAAAAAAAAAAAAAAAAACGACAAAGTACAGAGAAAAAATGCATAATACGCCACAAAAGTAAAAAAAGCAAGACAAGTTCTAAAAAAGCAAAAAAAGTGACAAAAAGGGATAAAAAAAGCAACCAAAAGATAAAAAAGCAACAACAAAAAGGCAAAATAAAAGCAAATAAAGCCAAAAAAAAGGTCAAAAAAGCTCAAAAACTAAAAATAAAATACGGCAAAAGTTTTAAAAAAAAAGGCAAAATAGAGGAAAAATAAAAGAAAAAATGGCAAAAAAAAGGGAAAAGGGAATAAAATCAACAAAAAGTCAAAAAAAAGGTCAAAAATGAAAAAAAGTAAAATACGCCAAAAAAGAAAAAAAACATACAAAAAAGTTAAAAAAAAGCAGAAAAGAAAAATAGTGGCAAAAAAAAAGTTTTAAAAAAGTCCAAACAAATATACCGAATAAAGGGAAATGACCAAAATACGCTAAAAAAGTAAAAAAAAAGAAGCAAAATAGTATGAAAATGAAGGCGAAAAGGCAAAAAAGACAAAAAAAAGGCAAAAAGGAGTAAAAAAGCAACAAAAAGTTCAAAAAGTTAATCAAAAAAAGTTTTAAAAAGGGCGAAAAGGTCTGAGAACGGAAAAAAGGGTTAAAACAAAATTAAAAGTCAAAAACAACAAATAGAATAAATTTTTGAAACTAAAGTGCCACTGAAGATTCCTATAAGGATGAAACGTGTATGGTAATGGTCGGAGTGTATAGTTTCGAAAACTTATTCTATTTGTTTTTGATTTTATTGCGAGGTGCCCGCTCCCCCCTAGGCATTATGATGGTTGATGGGTTGTATTCTGCTAAACCGCTAGCCCGGGTGGTACCCATCAAACAATACGATAGATGGCGTGACTATCTATCATTTTGGTAAAATTAAAAGTATTTAAAAAAGTCAAAATAGGGCAAAAAACGTCAAAATAGTAAAAAAAAGAAACAAAATAATAAGAAAATAAAAGCCAAATGGCAAAAAAATTCAAAAATAGCACAAAAAAGGGGTAAAAAAGCGACAAAAAAAGGTAGAAAAAGCAACAAAAAAGGTAAAAAGGACAAAAAAAAGTAAAAAAAAAAATTTTAAACCGGGCGAAAAGGCGCAAAAAAAGCACAAATGGTAAAAAAGGAAAAAAAAGTTTTAAAAAAGCAAAAAAAGTGACAAAAAGGGATAAAAAAAGCAACCAAAAGATAAAAAAGCAACAACAAAAAGGCAAAATAAAAGCAAATAAAGCCAAAAAAAAGGTCAAAAAAGCTCAAAAACTAAAAATAAAATACGGCAAAAGTTTAAAAAAAAAAGGCAAAATAGAGGAAAAATAAAAGAAAAAATGGCAAAAAAAAGGGAAAAGGGAATAAAATCCACAAAAAGTCAAAATAAAGGTCAAAAATGAAAAAAAGTAAAATACGCCAAAAAAGAAAAAAAACATACAAAAAAGTTAAAAAAAAGCAGAAAAGAAAAATAGTGGCAAAAAAAAAGTTTTAAAAAAGTCCAAACAAATATACCGAATAAAGGGAAATGACCAAAATACGCTAAAAAAGTAAAAAAAAAGAAGCAAAATAGTATGAAAATGAAGGCGAAAAGGCAAAAAAGACAAAAAAAAGGCAAAAAGGAGTAAAAAAGCAACAAAAAGTTCAAAAAGTTAATCAAAAAAAGTTTTAAAAAGGGCGAAAAGGTCTGAGAACGGAAAAAAGGGTTAAAACAAAATTAAAAGTCAAAAACAACAAATAGAATAAATTTTTGAAACTAAAGTGCCACTGAAGATTCCTATAAGGATGAAACGTGTATGGTAATGGTCGGAGTGTATAGTTTCGAAAACTTATTCTATTTGTTTTTGATTTTATTGCGAGGTGCCCGCTCCCCCCTAGGCATTATGATGGTTGATGGGTTGTATTCTGCTAAACCGCTAGCCCGGGTGGTACCCATCAAACAATACGATAGATGGCGTGACTTTCTATCATTTTGGTACAATTAAAAGTATTTAAAAAAGTCAAAATAGGGCAAAAAACGTCAAAATAGTAAAAAAAAGAAACAAAATAATAAGAAAATAAAAGCCAAATGGCAAAAAAATTCAAAAATAGCACAAAAAAGGGGTAAAAAAGCGACAAAAAAAGGTAGAAAAAGCAACAAAAAAGGTAAAAAGGACAAAAAAAAGTAAAAAAAAAAATTTAAAACCGGGCGAAAAGGCGCAAAAAAAGCACAAATGGTAAAAAAGGAAAAAAAAGTTTTAAAAAAGCAAAAAAAAGGTGTAAAATGCAACAAAAAAAGGCAAAAAAATTTAAAAAATGTAGATCAAAAATATTTTTAAAAAGGGGGCAAAAAATAAGGAAAAAATGAACATAAAAGTTTGAAACACCGGGGGGAAGTAAACGGGTACAGAAAATTAACTTTTATTTATTTTGACATCAACGCGGGCAAAAGCTAGTATATTATTAAATAATAATTACAATCAAAATGCCAGTTCACATATAGTATTTAGAACCGATATTTGAGATTGACTTATGCATATTTTACGAGGCTTTATTAGGGTTTCACTGTTTTATAGGACTCTGTTAAATCTCTGTTACAATTTAAATACGGACCACACTTCAGTATAAGTTGAAGTTGTTTCATTAATTGGTATTAATTTATATTAAAATATAACAAAGATAGATACAAATCGGTGTATTACAATTTTATTGGAATTAAAGTAGACACAACACAACAATTTGTAAACTATATAACAAATGAATAATTTGTAATTTAAATAAATGTATTACATAGATCAATATTAATAGAGGTACATATTTACGAAAAAAAATATTTATAATGGAGTAAATATTGCAAAGTATGCAGTTACAGATATTATTGTTTAAAGACGGAAAAACCTCTGGACATAATGTTAATCAATTTATTAAACATCAGAAAAAAATATACATCAACATAAATAACAATAACAGAAATCACCATGAATAAAAATAATTATTTGGTTTGTTATTTCAACACCCCTCTCAAACCAAATAAAGAAATGCTATTAAATTAATCCCGTATTCTTTCGTAAGTTTTCAAATTTTATAGTTTTCATAGGCTTTGTAAGCAGATCGACTAAGTTTTCTTCAGTCGGACAATATTGCACATGAATTAACCCTTTCTTCTTTAAATCTCTTGCAAAGTAATATTTTGTTTCTATATGCTTTGTTCTATCACTATTTTTTTCTGAATCTAACATCTTTATACAACTCTGATTGTCTTCGGAAATTACGATTCTCTGAGCGACTTTACCAAAATCTTGGATAAGTACTATCAACCACATACTTTATTGACAAGCTTCAGTTAATGCTATAAGTTCTGCTTCTGTCAAAGAAAGAGAGACAAAAGCTTGCTTCCTACTTCTCCAACTTACTAGACCTCCTCCGTATTTAAAAATATATCCTGTATTAGACTTTCTATCTTCGTTGCTTCCAGACCAATCCGCGTCTACATAACTCAGCTTCTGAGTTTCCTAATTTCAATTTAGGATTTCCAGTTCCACTGAGATATTTCAAAATTCTTTTAACGGTAATACTTCGTTATTAGGGATCATGCGATTTTTTAAAAAAAAAAAAGTGGATCTTACGTATTTTGGTCTCCCGAACACGAATCAGTAATCAAAACGTGGCGCTCTCAAGTAGTTTCGGAGATACAGCCCTATTTTCCTTTAACCTTACTTTAGTTATTCTTCGGCTTAATATTGGTATAGCTACAGCTATTTCAGGCCTAGTGTTCACTGAAATATATAAAAACGAACCTATTGCTCTTCTATATCATTCATTATTTAACCAAATTTCATCATTCGTATCTTCTTTGAAATGTTTAATGTATCCGGGGTCCATTGGAATTTTTGAGAATTTAACTGATTCCAAATCGAAATTTTGTAATATTTTTTCTATGTAATTCTTTTGATTTATAAGAAAAATTCCATTTTCATCAGCAGCTGTGCAAATTTAGGTTATGCATTTAATTTATAGAATATATAATGGTTCTTTACTCATTTTTTTATGTATATTAATGAATAATTTCACCAAATTACCAAAGAAGAGCTTCGGGAAGAGCTCTTAGAGCTTCATCGCCATGAGATGGCACGTTCATAATCTTCCTCGCTTAGGTTAAACGATGCAGTAATATTTTTTCCAGATCATATGTATATGTTTAAAACTTTCATTTTAAAAATACTTTTATTAATTGTTCTCGGTTTTATCTTTTTTGAGGTTAGAAAACATTGATTTGGATCTGTCAATCATACATTTTCAATGTTTCAGGGGGGAAAAGGGATTACTGATCATGATCCAAAGTTATGAGTGGAGTGGGGATGAATCACAATGCAAATTTGCTCGAAAGAACATGATTCGGGAACATAATGCGTTTTGATTCCAGGAACATGGTCGAAAGAAAGCAGTTAATGTTTTAAATTACCTAGACAGTTAATCTCAAATTTTTCGTTTAATTTCACACTGACATTTTTAATAACTTCCAAATTTTTACAACCAATCAAAATGTCATCGACGTAAACAGCTAGGTAAACAACATTTAAATAAAGACATGGATCAGCTTTTCCTTTCATAAAACCTAGTTCACACAACAAACTGTCTAAAGTTAAATTCCATACTCGAGCTGCTTGTTTTAGTCCATATATACTTTTATTAAGTTTACAGACAAGATGTTCCTGGTTGTCTTTTACAAATCCTAAAGGCTGCTTCATATATATTGTTATGAATTTCTACGACGTTCTCAATTTGGGGTGAGTTCTATATGAAAAAATAATAAACATTACAAAAAAAATAAAGAAAACTAAATTAATAAATGTCCTTCTGTTCGCATTTCACTCCAATCTTCTGCACCTATTTGATCTCCTACCTTGACCAATCACTTCTTCTATATACCTCTTCTTAACTTGACTTCCTAATCTCCGCTTTCCAATTATTAAACCTATATACTCCTCCTTACGTTCTTTTACTATTAGTCCTTTCTGTTAGTTGCTTTCTTATTTAGCTCACAAACCTGAATTTATCTCTTATTTTATTATTTTTTTTTTAATAAAATTTTGTAATTTCATCAGTGTATAAATATTTTTTATTTTTCCATCTTTCTAAATACTCTTACAAAAACCATTAATTAACATTCTGACCAAAACAACCATTTTTTCCTTCTTGTAAAAATATTTGACTTGTTTATTATTTTTTATTCAACTGTCGTCTCCCAAAAATTCAAAAAAAATTTTTTTTTTGTTACTTGATTCATGAATAAAATTTTTTAATCACTTTAATATTCTATCCAAATTTTAACTTTCTCTATTAAATTATTATACAAATAATAATCATTCATATTATAATAATGATATGATATTACAAATAAGATTTTTTTTTATACTCCACAATTGTTGATTTTAAATATTTTATACACCAATTATTTTCAATAAATGCTTTAAAATTATACTTTTAACAATAAACACAAATGTTATTCAAACCTTTTAACAAATAACTAATAATTAACTTATAAAAATGACTCATACAGAGTATTTCATTACAATATCTCCTCATTAAGTTTACGGTTTAAAAATGCAGTTTTTTACGTCACAATGTCTTACAATTAAACTGTATTGTCCTGCTATTGTGAGAAAAAGTCTGAATGTCTGCTGTTCTACTACAGGGGCAAAAACCTCATCTTTAACTTGACCAAATTTCTATGAAAAACCTTGCCACAATTCTAGCCTTGTATCTAAAAATGTTTTCCTTTTCATCAGTTTTAATTTTGTATACCCATTTACATCCAACGGCCTTTTTACTATATGGTAATTTACATAAGGTCCATGTTTGTTTTCCTTTCATTGTCTCAAACTCGGTTTCCATTACTTGTAGCCATTTATCATTATTTTTAGAAATTATTGCTTCCTTAAATGTGCGAGGTTCTTCTAAATGTGTTATTTCTCTGAGATCTTCTCTGATCTCATTTGGATATTCACTTTGTAATGGATTTCTTTCTTCAATATTCTTATTGTCGTTTCCTAGGTTTTCCTCAATTTCTATAACTTGTTCGTCTTTGAAAAAATGTTCTTCAAATGGACCAGATTCGTAAAAAATTTTAGTTTTATCTGTTAACTCGATAAAACCTTCATTACTTTGATTATTCTGATTATTCATCTGACCCTTTTTAAATACGTCATGAGGTTCTTCAATAAAATACAGATCTCTACTAATGGTAATCTTATTAGTTTTAATATCCAATAGTCTATATGCCTTACTACCTTCTTCATATCCAACCAATACGTATTCCTTTGCTTGATCCTCTAGATTCTTCCTCTGTTGGTCTGGAATCAAGCCATAAGTTTTACATCCGAAAGTTTTAAAATTACTAAAACAGTCTATTTTGAATATAATTGGCAGTCATCAATGCTTCCCCCCGTACAATTTATCTAAATTTGCATCATTTAACATACATCTTATCATATCTAACAATGATCTGTTTTTTCTTTCGGCCACTCCATTCTGTTGCGATTTAATTCCTTCTTTCTTTAAAAATGCTTTCAGTTCATAAGTCTCCTCCTCTATCTGACCTAATTATCTTTGGTTTTCTGTTAAACTGGGTTTTGACCTCATTTACATATTGTTTTATCTTTCCACAAACTTCACTTTTTTGGCTAAGGTGGTAGATGACTGCAAATCCACTGTAATCGTCTATAAGTGTAAGGAAATATCTCTTCTTCCCTATGCATAGGACCACACACATCAGTGTAAATTAAATCTAAACAACGATTAGATTTAGTTTCAGATTTTTTGGGAAATGGAGATTTATTCATCTTACCCATAATACAACTTTCACAAACAAATTTATTTGAACACTCTACTTTAATTCCAATAAAATTTTAAGTAAGCATTTTCATCAACTCTTCTGGAGATCTTTACCTAAATCTTCTGTGCTATCCATGAATACAAGTTGAAGTTGCCTTATCCCAAACAGAATACGCCTTCTGCAGAGCAACGTTCAGTAAAAATATGTGATTCTTGGCAATACCTTCTGCACAAAGCACATTATCTCTATGAATTTGAGTTTTATCTTTACTGAAGTTTACGGTAAAACCTTTTTCTACAAGTTTGCTAACAGATATTAAGTTACTATCAAGTTCTGGAACAAATAAAACATTAGTAATTACATGCCTCCTTGTTATTCCATTAACTATGCAATCTATGTATCCTTCGCCTACACCATAGGCTTTTAATTGTTTGCCATGAGCTAACTGTACACCTATATCCTTTTTAACAAAATTTAAAAAAAATCTTTATTATTTGTCATATGGCTGGTACACCCTGAATCGATATACCAAATTTCCTTTTTAGATGTATCAGTTACATTAGTTAAGTTAAAACATACCTCATTATCACACCCTTCTGGCGACAGAGATCTTTCCTCTTCTTCTTGTTCCGCGACTCTATTGGTTCGGTGATTTGTTTTTTTTAGTGACCCTTTGTAGAAAAAACAATCCTTTTTAAAATGGCCCTTTTTATTGCAGTAAAAACACACTGGTTCTTGCTTACTTGATTGTACTTTACTTGTTTTAAGTACTTTCTGTTCCTCTTCAGAGTATCGACTTTCTTCACGTGTTCTATATTCTTGCAATAGTTTCTCTTTAACCATTTCTAAAGTAATATCATTTTCTGGTCTGCTCTCTAGTGCTGTTATCAGAGAATCATAACTTCCAGGAAGACTACAGAGTAAAAAAGCAACCATTAAATGTTCAGCAAGTTCTTCACCTAAAGATGTTAGCTGAAACACTAAATCCATTATTGCTGCCAGGTGCTGCTCCATATCACCACCTTCTTGCAATCGCATTCGACATATCCGTTTTAAAATAAAAACCTTACTTGTTAATGTCGATTTTTGGTAATAATTCTTTAAAGCATTCCATACTTCTTTAGCAGTTTTCGCTTTTCTTATATGTATTATCTGATCATCTTCTAATAGAAGGCTTATTGTAGACATAGCTTTCATATTCAGCTTCCTCCATTCTGCTGTTTCTGGATTTGGTTTCTCATTTTCTGTAACTTCCCATAAATCATCTCTCATTAACAGCATTTTATACTGCCATATCTGATAATTATTACCATTGAGTTTAACAAAATTTAGTTTGGTAATATCTGTCATATTCCTCAGTATATTCGATTTTTTTTTAAGTTATACTGAATAGTGCTGGGCCCATAACCTGTTGCAAAGTATGCAGTTACAGATATTACTATTTAAAGACGGAAAAACCTCAGGACATAATGTCAATCAATTTATTAAACATCAGAAAAAAATATACATCAACATAAATAACAATAACAGAAATCACCATAAATACAAATAATTATTTGGTTTGTTATTTCAACAGTAAAAACATAGAGATTTAATAAATCGATTTCTAATTAAGTGCTAATAATTTGGTTTTAATTCTTTATAATCAAATTAAAATTACCTAAAAAGTTTTGTCAATTATTTATTTTTGTTTCTTAATAATTATTTATATTTAAAATATGATATTGTAAATATATTGTAAATAAATAACATGCTTCCTTTATTAAAAAAAAAACAATTCTTATGTACATCATTTTAATGCCAAAAAAATTGAGATTAAGCTAAAAAAACTGTATTTGCTGAAAAGTAATTCATTTTAATTACTTTGTACTTCGACCCCATCTAATTATCTAGAAAATTAAAATTACAGTTTTTTGTTGGAAAATAAGAGTTAATACAATATGATTTAAGTATAGGTCAACAATACTTATTATTTTAAAGACAAAATTTGTAATACGGGCCAGAGATGTGTATAATTTTGAAAGGGGTTGAATTTATTGCCGTACTCATAAACCATTGTTAAATCTGTTTAAGGGTAGGTAGTTTATTACATTCGACCTTTATCATGAGTCTCAAATACTTCTTCTCCTTACTTTAACAACGCCAATTTCTTGGAAGGTATAGTTGCTTTTGGTCATGAATATGTCCTCTTTGTTCATAACAAACTAGTTGCTCTTCCCTCCTTTGCTACTGTGACTAACCAACCCCCGGTATATCATATTATTAATTTTTCAGAAATTTAATGGTATTTTGTTTCGTTTTATTAAATTATTATTTTAAGAACTTTTAGAGAGATAGCCAAAACATTATACAGTGTGTCCAATTAAGTCGGCATCATATGGGAAACTTTTTTATTCTTAGTTTTATGAAAAAAAGTTATTCTTTATAAAAAGTTGTGCATGGTCTAAAACTCAAAATACAGTCATCAAATATCAAATTTTTTTAGTGGTATACGAGGTCTGTCAAAAAATATGAGTTTTACTCAAGAGTAAAGTACCTCTTAAATTTGACAATATCGAAAAATTTTAGTAAAAAAGTTGATCAGAATTGAAAATTACGTTTAAATATGCAAAATTATTAGAAAACATTAAAAAACTAAAAGGTTATAATGTGTTTTGTAATCACAAGAGATAAATGTTCATTCAAAATAGAAATATTAGTAAAAAATAAAATAACATGAAGTTTTAATTTAAATGGATGTACTTTCATATTTAAACGTAATTTTTAATTTTGATCAACTTTTTTTAGTAAAATTTTTCGATATTGTCAAATTTAAAGGTACTTTATTCGTGAGTAAATCTCATATTTTTTGACACACCTCGTATACGGCTTAAAAAAATTGATATCTGATGGTTGTATTTTTGGTTTTAGACCATGCACAACTTTTTATAAAGAATAACTTTTTTCATAAAACTAAGAATAAAAAAGTTTCCCATATGATGCCGACTTAATTGGACACACTGTATATGCTGTGTTTTGTTTTCTCTTAGATTTTGTTGATTTTTAAGACACTCGATCTTTTTTAAACCCCACTTGATCTGTCTGGGTTCAAATTGTCAAAACTCATTATTTTTAATTATATTTTATTTTGTATTCGTTTGCATTTTTCCCAAGATATTTTAGCTGTCTGAGTTTAAAGAAAAAACAAATAGTACACGGTACCGGAGAACATTATGACGAAGAATGTTTAGTCTAACTTGGCATAAAAACGTGGCTGAAAGTGGGAAAAAAGGCTAGTCAAAAATCAAATTTCAAGGTACCAACATGAGTACCGAAAATCATGTATATCTAGCGTCGCGACGCCGACGCCAATAGTTTCGACAAATAGTTGGGTTTAATTTCTTCAAAATCCAGTCCATTCGCACAAATTAAACTACGAACGCCATTAGCAGAAGTTACAACATTCGAAGTCCATTCAGCGTCGGTACGCTAGTTGTCCCGACTCTAAATATTTCGGCGTCTACCCACTTTTACATCTCTCATCGTAAACGACAATTTCTCTACGTTTGGATTTATTTTATCTTATCGACAATAAATCAGAATAAGTATTTTCAGATTTTAATTCGCCAACTTCTTATAGTTCCTGAACCAAAGGTTAAATACATATCCACTGAAACAACTGATAAAATGTCCATCTTTCATTGTCAACAATGGGGTGACGTTTATACCATCCTGAATAACAACTTGTATCATATATTTTTCTAAAATATATTGTCAATGTTCCGCGTACTGTGTCAATCGCAACATATTTCTACATTATAGTTCAACAAGTATTCAGCCTGAAATATGGGTTACATCGCTGGTACTGATCTGGCAGTAATTCAATAGGGTTGTCCATACAAACAATATAATAATAAAAAGCGGTATTTCTGGTACCCCAAAAGAGCAATAATTGTCAATAGTATATAGAGAGACAGTACACATCTAATGATATTTACGGTATTTCAGGTTATTAAGAACTTTTTCTAAATAAATGTCCCCGTATTAGGTATCCATTGGATGGAGTTTTATAAGCTCCAAAAAGGCTATTTATAATTTATTTATTGTCAACATAATTGGTTAATTCTTTATTAATAGGTTCATTATGATGGTGGTTAGGTTTTCCGGTTGTCCGGTTTTCCCTATGAAAAATGGCGCCATCATTATTCAGTAAATTTTCTTAATGAATAAATATTTTCTTGAGATTTTTGTATTTTGATTCATGTTCACTTGTCACCAAACTAAAATAATTTGTAGGGTTATTCCAATTATTAATAATAATGCTATTATTATTACTACGATTATTAAACACAACGTGGGTCCTAACTAAACAAAAGACGATCACAGCTATTTGAATAAAAAGGCCACAGATAGAAAAAAGCGTAAAATTCATTGTTAAATAAATAACAGGGTAAATAATTTCATGCAATTAGTAAAACATTACGCAGTATGGGGGCGGGAGGACACACTACTTAACTACGATTTTAAATATAATTTGCGTGGTACTTGATTTTGAATTTTATTACCTAATTATTATTTTGATTAAAATATTTTTTTGATTGAAAACTCAAATACTTATCTTGTAGATTTCCATGTATTTTCTTAAAATTGTTTCATTTAATTGTTATTTTTCATAATTTCGTTACAACCAGCATTAAATGTATTTGGTGCGGTTTTATTAATGGACAATTTAACAAATTCTGTTGTTTTGTACTAAAGTTAAAACGATACTTATTCTATATACTACTTCTAATTAATTGTACCTAAATTATTTAGATGCTCGCCCTTAAGATGTTTAGTTCTTGTTAATTCTTGAACGAGACAATCTGAATCTCATCAATTTGAAAAAGCTGCAACAAAGCATCTTTTAATTTTTGCCATGTATCTAACTATACCTTATACCATTAATTCTGCTCTGCCCTCTAGTTTTTGTAATGCCTATATGTATTTATAGTCTATACGAAATTAGTTGGAACGGCATAAAAACTAAATATCTACTGACCGTCGGTGAATTATTTGTAAAGCTTGGACTTCGAGATTTAATTTATTATCAAAGTTAATTTTATTTTTCATATACCTACAGGGATATTTGTTTTATTAGTAATATAGAGTAATGCCAAAAAACACAAGTTTCAATCTGAATTTGGGGTTATAATAATGGGGTCATTGGAAGGTAAAATATAATATTTATTCTCCTTTTTTATGACATTCTGAACACATTTCATCAATTTACCACTGTCGTTTACTTCATTAACACTTTCGCTGAGCACCTTCAGAGGACGTTCTTAGTAGGGTGCTCAATGTGATTTTTTCGAATTTTTTGAAAATTGCATATAATATAATTAGGAAATGTGAATTGTGATTAATTGAGGTGTTTGTAAGAGTTAATTTTTTTTTTTGAAAAAAATCGCGGATCCGCGTCGTGAGCACTCTGGTAGTAGTTTCCACTCCGAATGTGCAAGACGCGGATCCGCGCTTTTTTATTTGTCTTCGTTTTAGATGTAAAAAAGCACAGTGTAGTAAAACATTATTTAAATTATAAAAACAAACATATTAAATTCTTTCAAATAAAAAAAAGCAAGGCAAAAATAGTAAATATTAGTGATGGAATAACTTGAAACATTCACCCAAATACAGTCCAGGTTTCGTTGCATACGCTGCGCACTCATATATAGTTTCTTTTCTTAGGTTGCTCATTGCACACCATGTACATTTTTTTCTTTTAGTTTCCCCCTTCAGTGATTTGGCAGTTATTTTAGTTGGAATATGTTCATCGTTTTCCATTCTGCGTAAGATAGATTTTTATTTCAGAAGATTTCTAATTACTGCCAAGCGAATATCATATAATGACATTTTTTTCCTGAAAATCGATTGAACATATAGTGAGAATTTATCAGCATAACCTGCACAAGATGTATACCAATTTTCTTGTACCATTTCATGATTTTCCGTTCACAAGGATAGTATGCCAATAACTGATCCTTACGGTCAATGCCACTCATGTGTTCATTATATTTTAAAATAGGTAGCGGTTTTGTTTGTATTGCACCTCTTCTGTTTTCCTTTTCAGTCATAGTATGTGGAAATTCCGTAGATAGATATGGAACTTCCCTCTTGTCATGCCACTTTCCAACTAACATACAGTTTCTATATTTTGCGACATTCTAACCTTTCCGTAAAGTTGCCGTTTTTATTTCTGAGGGAACATCCCGACGTTTTTTATTTATCATTCCAGTACAGTATATATTATTACTTAACAGTTCCTCTGCAAGTGTAACACCTGTATAAAAGTTGTCAATAAAGACGGAGTGGCCACATCCAAGGTGATTCCTCATCAAGCTAACCACAATTTTTTTCGAATGATCCTTACCACCTAAAGTATCTAGGGCAATAGTATAAATATGTATATCTACTACCATACCATCTGATTCTGTAAGGACATACAATTTGATGCCATACTTGTGCCTCTTGTTCTTGATAAATTATTTGAAAATTAGTCGGCCTCGCCACAATACCATGGATTCATCTAGAGATAAGTTTTTTCCGGCCTGATATACATTCTGCATTTTTTCGTTAAAAAAATTAAGCAGCGGCCGAACTTTGTAAATTCTGTCCCTAGCCGCTTTATCTGGGGAATTTTCATCAAAATGCAAACTGCGAAGTATCAGTAAGAAACGATCCCTACTCATGTTATCGTGAAAACACCTCAAATTAAACAAAAAATCTGTTTTCCAATAATCTTGAAGGCGATTTGTTCTCCAGGTTCCCGTATGCAGCAGCAAACCAATAAATATTTTCATCTCTTCAACTGTAACTGGTTTCCATCTTGACATTCTAGATAGTTCTGCAGTACGTTAAAGAAAATTTCCTCCGCATTTTTATTTGTTTCGGTTACAATTAATTCAAAAAATACTTTATCAGCAAGGATGAAGTAATAATCAATAGGTTTAGGAGAAATCAAAATCTAAGTCTTACCACATGAATTTTAATAATAGTAATCGTAGAGGTTTACGCAACATGTTTCGGCCTTCCGGCCATCATCAGGCGCTAAAAAATTACAAGGTTGACATATGTTGTGTGATTTACATAAAAATATTAAACTTACAATAGTTTGTCGTAAATTTAGTGTAGAATCTCGAAGAATAAATTAGAAGTTAACGATATGTGGTAATGGAAAAATTTTTCATATAATAAAACACAGTAAAATTAAAAAATAAAAAATCATGGTCCAACCATTCCATCACAGAATTGATTGGACGACGATTACCCTCTATAGGTAATAATAAAACCCAAGAGAGCTTGCTGAGTTTCAAAAAATGAAATCGAAGTGCATCCTACGATGCACTTACAATTAAATTAGAAAATTAAAGTTGGAGTAATTTTTTATGTGTTATCTACGCACCATATACCACAAAATGGTAGGTAGAAGTAGAGAACGGAAGTAGTACCTAAATTTAACAAGTGACATTTCAACAAGCGGTAAAATTTAAATTTAAGTAAAAGTTAGAGGTTTGACAAAGCAACTTGAAGATTAGATCAAGTAGCATTCAAGTCAGACCATACTATTCAGAGCTTCTTAGTCAACTCAAAAGACTCTGTCCCTCCTCTGCACAAATCAGGAGTATATAAACTTGGGTGCCCCGATTGCAATGCCATTTATATCGGCCAGTCAGGACGTCGTATAGACACACCACTGAAAGAACATTTAAGAGAAATAAACAAATTTTGGGACACAGACATCATTAATTCCTCCTCTTCCTTTGCAAACCACATCCTGGAATCCAGACATTCACATGACAATATTAACATCTCCCTTATACACAACTGTTCTAAAGGGACCAAACTTGATCATCTAGAAATGTTCGAAATTAATAAAGCTGTTGTAGACAGAAACGTAATTTGTGTCAACGACCAACTCAGGCCTTCAGAAAACTATATTTTCCTAAATTTAAATTTCAACTAATTTTCAATATCATTCTATTCCGTCTCCAATCAATAGGGATGACAAATTTTATCTTCTTATTATACTTAAAAGTTCTAACAGCTATCACCCACAGTTCCTATTTACTTTCTTTCCGATTGTTTTTGTTCCAGTCAGCTTCCTAGGTTATGTTTACCTCTCCTTCTTGACACTTCCCACTTCGTGACACCTTTCACCTCTTCTTCTTTTCGCCAGACCCATTGCGGCCTCCACTCGTTTCGCGTGTTTCTCTGACCAAGAATAACTTTTAGCCATTTAACATTTACTTCACGTTTCTTTCAAATTCAATTGCGAAATGCATCGTAAGATGCACTTTGATTTGATTTGATTTCATTCTGGAAACTGAGTAAGCTCTCTTAGGTTCTATTATTACCTATAGAGGGTAATCGTTGTCCAATTAATTTTGTGATGAAATCTTGGACTATGGTTTTTTACAGTGTTTCTTATATATTACAATTTACCACTTTCTGTATCATTTATCTAATCTTCAAGTTGCTTTGTCAAACCTCTAACGTTTACTTAAATTTAAATTTTACCGCTTTTTGAAATGTCACTTGTCAAATTTAGGTACTACTTCCGTTCTCTACTTCTACCTACCATTTTGTGGTATATGGTGCGTAGATAACACATAACAATTTACTCCAACTTTAATTTTCTAATTTAATTGTAAGTACATCGTAGGATGCACTTCGATTTCATTTTTTGAAACTCGGCAAGCTCTCTTGGGTTTTATTATTACCTATAGAGGGTAATCGTAATTTATTAACCTGTTATTATTCTACACTAAATTTACGACAAACTATTGTAAGTTTAATATTTTTATGTAAATCACACAACATATGTCAACCTTGTAATTTTTTAGCGCCTGGTGATGGCCGGAAGGCCGAAACATGTTGCGTAAACCTCTACGATTACTATTATTAAAATTCATGTAGTAAGACTTAGATTTTGATTTCTCCTATACTTACTTCACCACATTTGGGAAATGGATAACCTAGTTCATTTAATCAATAGGTTGGGTACTTACTGGTTTCTCTACCAATAATTATCTTCTCTTAGTGAAATCGATTTTTTGCCATTAGGCTCATCCTGCCATGTAGTATCATTTCTTATGGGGTCTTCTTGATTTTTGGCAACTACATCCGAATCAAAATTTTGATCAACACCATTTTTTGCCCTTCTCTCCCCCACTGGATAGGTATTCACGGGGTTCAAAACTCCAGTATAATCATCATCTATAATATAATAATATTATATATGTAATAATATACGTCCTGTAACAAAATCGAACTTTCCGAAATCGCTTTCTGATGAGTCTGCACGTTCTCTTTCATCGTCACCCGACATAATTTTATCCTCGCTATCCGAATGTGTAAGAAAATATTCTAATTCTTCTTCTCTTAATCTCTTTTTATTTCTAATACTCGTTTTTTGTCGTTTAGAATGTGGACAACCTGCCTGATTATCATCTATGTTCAACAAACTTCAAAATTCAAACCAAAACTACAAACCGAAAACTAACCTCCAATTGACACTTGGCAGTGGTCTATCCTAGTGCTCTCTTAATTATAAACGTCGACGTCAAGTGCTCAACAAATACTAACGCTTTTAAATCATTCGTGCTTAAAGCTCGGATGCGCGTCGTGCGCACCCGGGTTAGAACCGACCGGGCGCGGATCCGCACTTTGCGCAGCGAAAGTGTTAAGCCGGAGTCTCATGGGTCCGTTTTCCGACCGTCGGATGGTACGACGGAACTCCTATTGGTTGAAAAATTTCCCGCCTTTTTTCATCCGAATATTTTTAACTTTTTTCCGACGTCGGACAAAGTTAAACTAATTTTAACTTTTTCCGTTTTCGGATCGTTTTTAACCTCACTTTTTGACTGTCTGACTGGTGAAAAGTAAACAAAACAAAACAATAAACTAATAAAAATAATTATTCGGTTTGCGTTTTAACATTCGTCGATAATGGAATTCCAAATTCAAATAAAGCATCGAATCAATAATATTTTACTTTGTCGCTTTTGTGGACAAATAAAAATAAAAGTAAAAACAGAAAAAAAACCAAAAAGATTTTGGGTCAGAGATTTGGTTAAACATCGAAAAACTTTCCACAACTTGTTACAAGAAATGAGACTGACAGATCACGATAAGTATTATAACTACCTAAGAATGTCTAGCAATACATTCCAAAATTTGCTAAAAATCATTGGTCCTAGATTAAATAAGATATATTGTGAACGTGATTACAATTACAACCAAATAAATAAATTATTGTGTGTATTCTAACCTCAAATACAACTGTCAATTGGGTCCTTTTTCGGATACGATTTTCGGATAAATGAGACTTGGATTTTATTTTTATCCGAAATTCAGTTTTTATCGGATATCGGATCGACGGAAAACGGACGCATGAGACTCCGGCTTTAATAACCGTCCGTATATTTCCTAGTACGGAAGCACTGTCAGTTAGAGATTGATTATATTTTCTGAGTTTTTTTAATAGCTGCCCAAATTTAGTAGGCTAAATATTTTAACCAGAACTATAGTAGTAGAAGTTGGGACAGTTGAGCGTGGAAGAATTTCTTATCTCAATAGCATTGTAAGCTACGCCCCCTTTCCAAGATGGCCGTAGACGGATGGACCACAGCATTCCCTGAACAGCTTTTAACAGGTCTCAAACAGGTCTCGAATATCTTTCAAACAGCTTTAAATAGCTCGTATACAGCTCTCGAATAATTTTTTTATAGGTCTCGAACAGCGTTAAACAGGTCTCTAACAGCTTTTATCAGATCTCGGAACAGCTTTTAATCAGAGGTTAACATTACTACTAAAGTAAAAGATTTGTGGACTTATACCTTATTCATCATCACTACTGTTAAATTCTGATCAAAAGTCGTCTCGAGACCTCATAAAAGCTATTCGAGACCTGTTTAAAGCTGTTCAAGAGCTGTTTAAAGCTGTTCTAGACCAATTAAAATCTGTCCGAGAGCTGTTTAAAGCTGTTCGAGAGCTCTTTGAGACCTGTTAAAAGATGTTCACGGGATGATGTGGTTCATCCATCGGCGGCCATCTTAGAAAAGGGGTGTGGCTTACAATGCTATTGAATTAAGAAATTTTCAATAAACTGTCCCAACTTCTACTTATAGTATATTCCACCAATTTACGCCAAAATGCCTTAGAATTTCTGATAAAACAAATGAAGGGGCACTAAATATTAATCTTTTTAAAGCTCCATCCCTAAGTAATAAAATTTGGTTCTTACTATATATTAACTATAATATTTTGATTAAATTTTTTCTAGCATATAAAAGAATTAAACGACGTTAAATTAATAGATTTTCAACTATGCGATTTGGGAACACCAATTTTCGATTTATCTTACAGTCTATACTCAGGAGCAACTAAACAAACTTTGGATCAGTTGGAAAGTTTACTTCAAACCTACCACAAAGCTCTTAGTAAAACTTTATCGGATCATGGATGCGATGCAGAAAAAATCTATTCATTTGAAACGCTTAAAATTGAATGGAGACAGTGGAATACCTTTGGATTTCTAATGGGTTGTCTATTGTGGGTTGTAAAATGTTCCGAAAATGTAGAAAATATGAAATTAAACGAAAATATGGATTCTGATAATGAAAAAGGAGCATTTGAAATATTAGAAGAGTTGAAATTTGATGAAAATTTGGCGCAAGAAAGAATACAAGATTTGACATTACACATGTGTGAAAATGATTTTCTGTAACAAATTGATTTATCTGAAAAATAAACAGTCTTTGATGTAGTTTTAAATCCTAAAAAATTACTTTTAATTCCACAAACAACTGAAATAGTTCAAATAAATATATTGTACTGATATATAAGTTTAAAAAAATAATAATTATATTTTACAATTAATAAAATTGAGTAACCAAATTGAATTAAATTGTCACAATCTAAACGTCATTGTCATTAATTACAGAACCGTTAAAGTTAAAGAACGTTCTATCTAGTGAGTAACAGACTTATAGAATTTAGTAGCGAACTGTTTTAAAGTTCCTTCAAAAAAATATGTATAATTAATTATGATGGAATCGTATCTTTACAACCACTCTGTAAAAAGGCGGATGTTTTCCATGATTTTCTAGAATAAGTAATGATATTAGATAAAACATTTTCAAAATGTAATTAAAATTTTACCAAAACCTGTAATTAAAATCTTACAAAAGACTGCATTATTTGTCGGCTAAAAGGATTTTTTTTTTTAATAGAGTTTTGGCTTTTCGCGAAAGCTCAGTATTTATGGTCTATATATGACTAGCTGAATACCCGTGCTTCTCTACGGATACTTTTTAAGATTATAACAGTATATGTCTTATTTAAAATAAAGAAAATTCAGGTTATTTATGTAGTCTATTGACGTGACTAAATATTTACTTGTAGTAAATAAGAGTAAGTGCGTCATTTAATCACGAACCTGAAGTTTAGAGCGCCTTTCCAATTTCTTAAAATATAGAACATAAAGTAATATTTTATGCCGTTTGTAATATTTATATTTATCAATTAATCGAAGGCCGTCATTGTGCACAAACTATTGTAAAAAATGAATTTTCTCGTTTTAAACAACAATTGGGGTTATTATTATGTATGCAGAAGCCCAGGAACCGCCACTATATATTCGTAGACAGTACTTAGCTAATAAACAACTACTTAAATATAGAACGTTTAATGCATTTATGGTTAACAAAATATATTCAGTTTGTATCGAACAATTGGTAAATCCTTACTGGAGAATTAAAAATTCTCCACTTCTAGCAAACTCTTTTATTGAGACAAACCCATATCAAAATCAAATTTTACAGCATGCCAAACTTCCTTTGTATGAAGTTAATTTTGAAGTCATAATAGACAAACCAACCACCATATTTCCAAAATATTCATATATTCCCATTTTAACTAATATCACACTAAAATCTGTACTGAGCAATATTGGAGAAAACCTAACCACAATATATACAGATGGGTCAAAGAATGATAGAAGTACAGGCTCAGCACTCTATGTTTCAACCATACACCATATTGAAAGTTACAGAATTCCTGAATTTTGTTCTATTTTTACTGCTGAGGTATTTGCTATCTGTAAGGCCTTAACTTGGTGTATGATTAATCCGTGCGACAACGCTTCAATAATTTCGGATTCGCAATCTGTATTGTAAGCCATTAGCGCTCATCCAACAAAGCACCTACAAAATTTTCTAATTTTTAATATAAAACAACTATTAAGGGATTTAAAACAAAGTAATAAAACAATTTCCTTGGTCTGGACCAGGGGGCATTGTGTGGAGTTACAGGAAACGTAGTAGTGGATAGAGCCGCTAAAGATGCGTGTAATTTTGAACAGATCACACCGGTATTTGATTTTAAGGATTTGATTAATGTTTTCAAAGGCAACATCAACAACACATGGAAATCACATTATAAAGCTATTGCAAATAAATCTAAAAGCCAGTATTTCAGTATCCACCCGCCTTTGCCAAGAATTATTCCACATTTTTCGTTCAACTATACCAGATCAAGTTCTACCTTTATAACCCGTTTAAAACTTAACCACGGCCGCTTTCCAGCCCACTTACATAGAATTGGAATCATTAATTCACTTTTTGCCATTGTGATTTAAACCATATATTTTTAGAATGCAGTATAAACACCGATCAGACCTTTCTTATATATCAAGAATTTATTGATATTAAAATTCCTCTCCCCATAAATATTCCTACTCTTTTGGGCTATTCGAATAAATCAGTATACAATGTTTTTATAAATTTTCTAAATAGATCCAAAATAAAAATATAATTCAGCCTTGCCTATTCTTAACCTTAGAAATTCATGTTCTGTGGCAAATAGACTTTGTCTAATGCCATTCGCACCCAAACACACACAACACAAACTTCTATCTATTATATCTTTTATCTCTTTTTGCCTAATTTATTCACCACTTTTGGTATTAAGTGCTCTATAATTGACATGAGGCAAATAAAACTAGTATTTTTATTAAAAATTGGTGATAACTTGGAACATGTGAAGAAAATCAAAGGAGGTGACTAATTGTCCTAACACTTCAAACAGTCATCCAGAATTATCATTTTATCGATGTGTTACCGTGAAAGATGAACGTGAAAGAAAACAATCCTGGAATTATAGTTAGGTATTATCGAATATGTGTATAACTTGAATTCAGTCTTACAACATTGCAGTTCATAAATATACATCAGTTTGCTTTTAGTTTTCCCTTATTAAAATAAAAAGCATACTAACACCTTATAAACTGTCAAAAATGATCGCCATTTTTAGTATATTATATACCAAGGGACTAAAGCGCATATTTTAATCTCGAGGGTGAAGATTGAATCACCTGTTGGATTAAAAGCAATTTAGCCCTGTGGTATATACGCTATTTTTATACCGCGGTGCCCAATGTTACGTGTTTTTTGCCACCCTGTATTTTCATTATTCCTCTACACAGTATATTTTATGATGTCCCCCTTCTTATTTCCTCGCGTCATGTCCCTCTCTTCTCTTGGTATTCCTACCTTACAGGTGTTAATAACCTTTTTTTTCTTTATCTATAGCGTACAATCAATAAGCTTTGTATTTTTATATCACCAGTGTTGTGTACTGAAGATTTCTTTCTTGTCTCCCCTTTATTCTATAGGGGTTTTTTTGGTGGTTTGTTTATTGCTGGTTCCACTTCCCAAGCAGTTGTTATTTACCTGGACAGTGATCAAGTTTTGCCGGGTCCGTGAAGACCTTTTTTTTTGGACAACTGAAGACGGGACAGCTTGAACGGAACAGCTACATCACAAAAAGAACAAAACCCTCTACCATAAAGGAGATAAGTTCAAAATTTTGAAAAGAAAAGAAAAAAAAACGCTGTTTTATTATCGTCGAATAAACAAATATAACGTTTCATTTCCTTAATCCAAAAAAAAAGAATGGACGGATTTTGAAATATATCATAGTTTTTTTGTCAATCACATCAAAAATATCCACTGACTGGTGTCCAAAATGTTTTTATTTCATATTTTACTTCTGATATATTTCAAATTCTATTCGTGGAACGAACCCACAATAAAATTTGAGCTTAATCACATTAATTATATTTAACAACAAAAAGTGTCGTTTCACCAAGCTCCCATAAAATTAAAATAATTATTTATTTGTTAATTTTGTTAATATTTAACCGTAACAATCAATTCTTTTATTTGTAAGTTTCCTACTTCTGATTAGGTAATCATGTTTGATATTAAATTATGTGTTTTAAAAATTATTTTTTTTTACAAAATCCCTGCTCTAACAAGAACTAAAAAAAACCGAGGTTCTGGGATAGCGCTCGAACTCGGACCAATTGCGATCCGCATTTAAGTAACCGTTGCGTGAACGAACTGAGCTAATTTTAACAGTAACAACTATTTGCAAAACTTTATCCTATACAGATATAACAAATTTTCATAAAAAATGCAGCGTCAAAATGAATTTATTCGAAGAAATTACAAAATTGATTAGAAAAAGGGTTAGTTTCAGTATTCAAATTGATGCCCATCTTGATCAAACGGCAACGTTTCGCAATGGAGAGACAGGTACGGCGAAGCATGTTAAGGTGTCTGCGAAGATTTTCAAATTCTTCTTCAATTCCATTTCGGAGCTTCGGAAGGGTGTGTGGTCCTCTTGGAAAAACGCGGTCCTTGAGAAGGCCCGATATGAAGAAATCGCAGGGTGTCAAGTCACAGAACCGTGCGGGCCACTCAAGGATTCCTCGTCTGCCTATCCATTCTCCAAAATAATCATTAAGGAACTCCTGCTCCATCCTGTATGAAATGACAGATGTTCGCGAGTGTTGGATCATTGTCCATTTGCCCATGTAATTCTTCGAGCATTTCCAGATAACTTTACCCACACACACTCCAGGCAGGTTTAATTATTTTTCAATGAAGACTTAAGGATTCTAGTCGTTCCAATACACGCAGTTATGCCGATTGACCGTAACTGGCAGCTTGAAGGTTGCTTCATTGGACCACAAAATGGAACGCTGGAACTGCGAATCATCCTGAGCGCATCCGAGGTACCACTAGCAAAATTATAATTTTCGATCGAAATCATCATCGTGGTGAAGTGCGTGGAGGAAACGCAGACGGTAAACTTGATAGTGCATGCGTTTCTGCATTCGTCGTGAAGAACGATCGGAAATTTGAAGCACTGCAGATTGGTTCGGCTGCTCAACAAACGATAGCGCCACTGTTTCCATTTTTTCGTTAGTTGTTACAGATACCGGTCGTTCAGAACGCGGCTTGTCGGCAAAAGAGCCCATTATTAAGAATTTCATTTTTGGTACGTCTTCCACACTGTTGAACAATTTGGGAGCGGCGAGTTCTGAAATTGTTGTTGAAATTCGGTAAACATCGGTTCGTAATCCACGTTCGTACGAAGATACGAAGTAACAAAAAAAACTCATTGTGAAAACGCGTTACTCGACGAGCACGTTTTATCATGACAGAGACACAACTGTCAGAAGTACGAACATGCTTCGATTTAATCTTATTCGAGAGCGTTGCCAGACTTATGCCGACCCCTGTATTATGAAAATAATGACTTTGGCCTATTTAAGATATTTGTGATTTTTCGTGGTTTTTAATGAATAATATGTATAATTCCAACAAAATCGTAAGAAATATATGAAAAAGCTTACAGCGATCTGGTAAAATGGTGTTGGAAAAAGAAAATTGAAGACTATACGACCGAAAATTCTCTTCTATACTCCTTGGTGAAAGTATTGACAGTTCTGAATTAGATTAGTATAAACCAGGTGGCTGGTTTCAATTGTTTTTTATTTGTGGGACAAAAAAATATTTTACACCGCAGGGAATGAAACTAGTACTTTAGTCCTGCATTTGAAATGGCCAGTCCTCAGACGAAAGGGTATTTTGTGCTCACGCGGTGTTTTAGAGTCTTTGGTGACCGGCTTATGATACAGATGTGTTACACCAAAGTTATAGTACGTCATTTTACATACGATGCATTTTATCTGAATTTACAATGGCAACATTGCAATATTGTCAAACTACTGTACAATAGATCGCGCTGATTGTCAATATCGGTAAAGCAGGTCATACAATTATTGGTTGAAATGCAAACATCTGTCGAACGTTTCTTTTTCTCAGTTTTATAATTAAGGATGTTCATACATAAATCATGATTTTCGATATTATATTTGACTTTTTATCAAATTGTAGTTTTTTTTTATTTTTTATACTTTTTCGATTTTGGAACCGATAACGATGAATTATTTGAGGAAAAAAAGTTAAATTTGGTAAAAACTAAAATATCGAAAATTTTATTAAAAAAAAAAATAAAAATTCAATTTTTCAAAATCAAAAATTTGAGATTATTTCCATGTCTCTCGGTATTGTTTGTTTTCAACAGATCATACGATTATTACCTATAAACAATTTGCGTATCCCTTGGGGTGTAGAGTATTATAAGCTTTGTACTTTTCAAATAAACTCAATAAAGTTTTATATTTTTTGAGATTTTATTGAGGATGTAACGTAGTTTGCGAAAATATGAATAACAGATTTGGCTATTTTACGCTGAAGGGTGTTTTCAATTTGATTGGTTAGAAACTAATTGCGGGGACATATTTTCCCTCGTGGGGGATGCTTTTTATATATTGGATATTTTGAAAAAATATTATTTGTGTTCTGTCTGTCGTGATATTTTTTTTCTGGTTTATTATGCCCATGTGCTAATTGACTTTGGTAAGATATTTTATTTTTTATTATTTTTGATACTATTTTAAAATGAAATTCTTTGCTTTTAAGTAAGAATTTATTTATTTAAAAAAAAATACAATTGCTAATGTTTGTATAATGTATCTGTATCAATATTTCACAATTTTCTAAATTAAATACTAAATAAATTTTAACATCTCTTTATTATATAAATTTATTAAAAATTAAATATCTTTAATTATTTTTTAACAATATTTTTTTTATTATAGATTTGATTTATTGCGTTTTATTTTTAGTCCGTTTTGCTAATTAACAGTACATTTTCATGATTTTTTTAAGTATTTATTTTTCATTTTTGATTTTTAATATTTCATAATTTTCTGAATTAAATAGATACTTCATTTTTTATTATCCATTATTTTTGAAATGTAATTCTTTGATTTTAAATACTAATTTATGGTTTTTTGTTAGTGAACAATATGGGAGATAAACTGAGACGGGTGAATTATACCCTTGAGGAAAGAAATTTTTTAATGGAATTAGTTAATTAATTTAAAACTATAATTGAATCCAAAGAGACAAATGCTGTAAGCAATGGTAAAAAGGATGCAACCTGGAAAACTGTGCAAAATCTTTTTAACAGTAGAAACATAAATGTGCACAGAGTTACTAATTCCCTAAGAAAACAATGGGCCAACATGAAAATGGAGACCCGTAATAAAGCTGCTAAGCAGAGACAAGAGCTGTATAAAACAGGAGGAAGTATGATCCACCAGATGAAAATGTTTTATTTTTAATAAATAAGAAGAGTGTATTTGGAATCACGAATCCCTATGATTCAGATGCAATATCACCAGGTAATAAACAGATTTTTTTTATATATTTACCTCGCTTATACATACATACCAATAAATATCATTGTATTTGGTGATACTTTATATACTTGCTAGCTTATTGTTGGGACCCTGTAATGAACCTCCATAGAACAAATTTATTAAAAGGAAATTATAATTTGATTATTTTCAAAATATATTAAATGAATTCCAGTTAAAATATCTACTGAAACAAGTGCAACTAACGTTCCGGATTTCAACACCTTAGCGCTGCCGCTCTCTATCTCTGCCCAATCACAAGTAATAATCCCGGAGTCTTTGGAATTAAACAGAGTGATCAAGCATATCGAATTGATGCGGATACTGTTGGTGATCTTTTTAATAATACCGATACGACAGATACTCTTGATGGCACTTTAAGAGAGGTGTCATATTCAGAAAATGTAAGTACGCCGATATGGTCTGCTCGAAGAAGACCGAAGTTGAAATTAAAACGTATTTAGAAGGCAAAAGTGGACGTTTTGGAGTCTCAAAGAAACCTGTATATTCAGGAACTAAAACAAAAAATGAAATGCACGAAATTGAATTTGAACATAAAAAATTGTTAAATAAAATGGAACTTGAACATAAACTGAAAATGTATGAATTAGAATTGAAAAAATATTCCCCATAATATTATTTATCCTAACATAAAGTGCAATTTTGTTTTTGTTTCATAAGAAATGGTCAATATTTTAATTATAGATTCGCAGGACCTCCAAATATTAATATTTTACTAAATAACTCTGGGTCAAATGATATCTACTACTTTAATACAGGGTGTTGAAGTTAAAATTTAGTTTCAGTTTTTTTTTTGCAATAATTTCTTTATTTTTGTTCACCAAATTCCACCTTAAGTAGATAAATATTAATATTTGGAGGTCGTTGAACCTATCATTAAAATATTGACCATTTTTTATGTATAATAAGTACAGATTATTAGGTATATATATTTTTTTAAATATATCTTTTTTATATCGGTATTTATTATAATAATCCAATAAATGCTGCAGTTTTTAGTGTTTTTTTTTACTTTAAATTTTTTATTTAATTAATAGGCCATGAATCTAAACACAATTTTTATCAACAATTTCAAATTTTCATTTTTTTTTTCTAAAATTATAATAAAATTTTTTCCCGTTTGCAGCCAACTTTTTTAGACAATGTGTCAACTTAAGTTCGAAACATGCGGTAAACTTTTTAATTTTGAATTTTACAAAAAAAAGTATTCTTCATAAAAAGCTCTGCATGATCTAAAACCTAAAATGCAACTATCAAATAATATATGTTATAGAGCGTGCGTCAAAAAATAAATTTTGCTCAAAATTAAAGTACGCTTATTTTAAAAAATACAGAAAATGTTATTATATTTTTTCTTGTAGCTAATTTTCAAGTTCAAGTTTCTAGAAATTATGTTTACAAATACAAATATTTTGCGATTTTTTTTTATTTTCTTAATTGAATATATCTGTAGAATTTTTTTTTATTTTTGTTCAAGTGTTATTTGTTGTTATATGTAAATAAAAATATTTTCCTGTAAAAATTTACTTTTTCTTTAAGCGTATAATAAATGCATTACTTTGGACAATATAGACAGTAGAAAAATCCTATTGTTTTGGTAGTACAATAATGATGTTTCATGAATGTACTAGTATAACAATAATGAGAAAAGATAGCTACGGGATTTGTAATGGAGTAGGTAGAGAAACTGTCATTATAATATTTATTTAATTGGTTTGAAAATGTCTATTTTTTGCTACATACAACTTGAATTATCTTTAGACTTGAAGAAAAAATAGTATATATTACTCAGAGAAGGTTTCATTATTTGTGTTTCGCTCAGATTACACTCAAGTGTTATCAAAAGTACGCAAACTTAGATCACCCTGTATACATTTTGTTCCTATGTCATCAAGTAGGACGTGTAAGCCGTTTTTATCTGATTACATGTCGTTTGGCCGGAACAATCACTTAAATTTTGAAAAAATACGATTTTTAATTGACATAACTTAAAAACTATTTATATTTATAAAACAGGTGTAATAGGTTTCTGAAATCTGCTTCTCAGAATGAATCTAAAAATATCAAAAATTACAACAAAGTTAGTCGTTACTTTCGGAATACCCTGTATAGACCGAAAGTTGAAAATATTTTATTTAGATGTGGCACAACAACAAACCCTGGTTTATAAATTTACATAAATATTGGGTAAGCAGTTTTCATTATACACATAGCTTAAACTCGTGGCAGCACATCCTGTATTCTGCTATCTGATTCATTTTATAAGAGAACCATTACAAAAAATCCTGAAGGCGAATTGTTTCAGAAGACCTTAAAACGTAAAAATTCAAAAAAACTCATGAATATCCCTTTCTATACAACTTTATCGTGTTCGGAAAGGAAAAGGTAAAAGAAGGCAGTTGAGAAAATAAAGAAACAACTAATTTTGTGAGTAGCTTGTAAATTTAAGCAATATTTATTTGGTGGTGTTAAGGAAAACACTAACTAGCGATAAAGTGAATCATACACGGAATCAGGAGAAGAAATCAAACTACTTTTTGATCAGAAAAAAAACATTATATATACTATTGATTTCTAGTAGCAAAAATATATAATCCAACAAAAAAATTTCCAAGTCAAATTTAACTCCATTTTCATTATATCCCCGCAGTTGAATTATGTCATAAATCTTTGATGTACATTTTTACTCAACATTTTCTTAAAAGCACAAGTGGATGTCTTACATAATTATTTATAAGTGTCAAGATCAGACAATTTGTTTTCGTTAAAAGCAATTTTATGATAGTGTTTTCCAGCAGCTTGACAGTTTTCATATTGCGCTTTTCGCTTCGTACTTAACAAATTTGAAACACGGTAAAAATGCATGGATTTTTGATTTATTTAAATAAAAATATCTCCTTTTTATATATAAATAACAAGGACTAAAAGATTTTTGATATTAAATATTTCATCCGCATATTCTTTAGATTAAGTTCATCCTTCTGTACAGGCTGATGCAAGGCATTTCAAAGTAATTATTTATAATTACACAGCTCCAACTATTTTATATGGGTCGTTAATATAAAGTTTGCAACGAACCCTACTCATTACTTACAGTACTCAATTTATACATTATTTGCTTAAAAAATATCAGTTATGGATTTTAGTCAATTTACGGCAAATTACGGGGATTGGTCTTAGTTTTAATCACTCTTTTGTTTTGGAATCTACAGGGTGGCCACGAGTCAATATACGCCCTCAATATTTTGGTTATATTTGTATTTAAAAATTAGGTTTTTGATACACAGAACTTAGAAAATAATGGGCTACTTTTAGACTAATATGACGAAAATACGTTTTTTTTCTTAAATGGAATGACTATATTTTTTAATTATTTTCTAAGTGCAACTCTTGATGATGCTAATATAGTTAGCGAAACGTACGTAGAGTATTTTAAAAAATGTAGTTTTGGTTAGTCCTGACGATATTCTTCAACATTGTTGAAATCCAAAGGTTCCAAATTCCCAATTTAAGTCTATTATGATGTTTTGTGGCACAAGTTCTTCAGCGTCTTGGATATTGGTTACAGAATCAGTATGAAAATATGGATCTCCGTCTTGTACTCGCACATAATTTTGTAGAACACAAACTGATATGATAACAAAATCCACATTTTCCGGATTTCGGATACGAATAGGACCATTCAAAACTGCAAACTTTCCGCATGCCATTCCAAACACACGTTTAATGCTTTTTCGTGCACGACTCAACCTGTAGTTAGAAATCCTTTTGGCATTGTCTTAAATTCGTTGAGGGTATGGTCTCATTAAATATTTATTTATAAAAGAGTGATTTGCAATACCTTATATATATATATATATATATTTTGGAAAGTATTTGCTGTGTGATTGCGAAGTAGAGTAGAATATTGGGGAGCATTAAGAATAAAAGAACAAAGTGTACTCTTTTAGAATTTTTTCCAAGCTTTTGAGCGTGCTCACGCTCATCATCAGGAACAAATTGGAGGGGGTATTAAAAAAAAAAAAAAAAAAAAAAAAAAAAAAAAAAAAAAAAAAAAAAAAAACCTAGTGAGATTGTTTTTCACAGGTTGTAAAATTAAAAATTGTTAAAATACAGATTAAAAACACGTCCACATAATAAAACATTGTAAAAAGATAAAAAATAACAATTGTTTTTTTTTTATTTTATACATTTAGCGATAAATTTGAAGTTCATTTTGACGGACGGTCTCCTCCTTGAAAGCCACACAGACCACAAAAAGGGAAGGGTTAAAAAAAGGAGTAATAGGGCAACAGCTAATGAGACTGTAACCCTATTGACAAAAATTGGGAAAACATTCAAAAGTTTTGCACCCTTAACAAACCTCATTTCTTTGAATTGATCAATTTTTTTTTCCAACAATAATTATTTTCTATTTAATAATAAAATTTTCAAACAAACTTTCGGCACTCCTATGGGTAGCAAAATTTCCCCAATTCTGACAGATTATGTTATGGATGATGTTTTGGACAGCATTATCCCCACTTTACCATTTAGAATCCTTTTCGTTAAGAAGTATGTGGATGACATTATTATTTCCGTCCCGGTGAATGTCATTGATAATATATTAGGTTATTTCAATTGTTTTGATCAGCACATCCAGTTTACTCTTGACACTGGCCACGAAGACTCTTCAGTTCCGTTTCTTGACACCCTCTTTATAACGGAAGGCAATAGGATCCTAATTGATTGGTACAGATTATAGATGAAAGTAAATAAAAACTAATCAAAAAAGACAATAACCTTATATGATGACAGATTAAAAATTTTTGATGGGCACCAGGTGACATCACATTTCCTGCGTAATGTCTAATCTGATAAAATTCAACCATGACTTACACCCCATATACTTTTATTTCATCCTGACCAGTAAATCTACTTACCGTAATGTTGTTGCCTAGAAACATTCTTTTGATTTTAGCAATCTCCATAATTTCAAACTCAAATGTTTTTTAATTGACAGTGACAAGCAAATGGCAATCACACGTAACTATGAAAACCAATGGTTCAGTTGCAATGTCAAATGTAATGTCAAATTACGAATTACTTTTTTAAATTTTAATCAACATATAAAGATGGGATGAAATGAAATATCATACGATACACGTCCATTAGGTGTTATTACAGTACTTATTTATATTCCGGACTCAGCTCCTGCGTCGCCTCGTCCGTAAAACAACTCGTACCGTAATAAGTCACCTACCGGGATTGTAACGTAAAATACTATTAGAGACCAAAATGTGCGTTACAAATCAAACAGCCGTGCGTAAGATTACGTTACAGATTCATAATGTAGTTGAATTGTTGCATGACTTATTCCTTCAGATATAAGTTTTTTTTCAAATATATTTGAAATCATAATGTTATTCATTTCATTTACATAGGAAACCCACAACTACTTATACTTTAATAGATTTACACTTCAATTCATTTTTCATAGAGTTTTCTCTATACATTTATCTGATTCTGCTTTTAATAAAGAATAGTAGATTCTGTAACAAGGTTAGAATGAAAAATTCGACACGAGTGGAAAATTCCGAACGCGAGCGAAAGCGAGTGTGAGGAACCACGAGTGTCGAATTTTTTCATTCTAACCGAGTAACAGACTATATTTTCTCCACGATCAAAAAGTATAAATCAAAATTAAATTAAATCTGAACACAAGTTATTTGTTGACATATTTGTATTACATTGTATTAATATTTATAGTGCTGTGGTACACTTACCGAAATTAAAATCTGGTGCATTGATGTTTTTTCATAATTTGCAATTTCAGATATTATTAAATTCTATATCTACTTCACTTGATTTTTCACTCATTATTTTGTTTAAATTAAAACTTGTTTGAAAATAATTATTACCGTCACCATTTTATATCTGACACTGACACTTTTGAAGTCCATGGCAATCGATATTGTTTAATTCCATTACAGAAAATCCATTATTTACCTTGATAAAGAATGAAAATACATGCAAAATGCATAAGAGGCAAGTATTATAGAATAAATATTCAGACTCTAGAGTGTGAATGTTTACATTCTATTATTAAAAATGATTTCAGAATTCATACAATCAGTAATTGTCGTGGAGAAATTAATATTATTAAACAGTTAGCCGTAATTAATAATTTCGCTTCGGATCTCATTCAGAAGATGTATTTTTCATCAAACACAAAGTAACTTTTGATTTATCTGATAGCCCTTCTGAAATCAAATATGGTGGCTCAGTTCCCTTCCTAGGGCCTGTTTCTTACAGTGTGGCAAGAACTTTTCCTAAATTTGATATTCACATCGTCTTTAAACCATCTGTCTCTTCGGCCAGTCTCCTAGTAAATTCCGTAGACATCGCTCTTTTGTTGCATAAACCTGGTGTTTATCGCATTTCTTGCTCAAACTACAATGCGGTTTATATTGGGGGATTTGAAACTCGTATTAATGAACATAAAAAATTTATACAGTTTTTGGCATACTGGCATCGTAAATTCCCCTTTTGCATTTGCTAACCATATTCTAGAGTCCAGATATTCATATTCCGATCTTAATGTTTCTTTATTACACTATTGTACCAAAAGTACAAAATTGAGCCTATTAGATATGTTTAAAATCAAAAAAGCTCTATCTAATAATAATGTTTCTTGTCTGAATGAAGAGTTTCATCCCACCCAAAACTATTTGTTTTTAAATTTACTTTTCTAAGTTTTATAATTTTCATCGTGGACTTCTAATCGGTTAATTTCCTTCTTCTTTTTAATTTTAGTAATTCCGGTCTCTCATTATACTATGTCTGATACCTTCTTCCTTCTATTAATTTCTTCTTTTTCGGACTTTGTTAGTTACGTTCATTTGGAATTTGATTGTATGTCACTTGTCAGTTTTGTCACTTGCCGCATGGTGCTGAGTGTATACGCAATTTAATTCTAAATTTTTCTAAAACAAACAAATAGAATAAGTTGCCCGGTTGGTACCCATCAACCAATACGATAGATGGCGTGACTATCTATCATTTTAATGTTAAACTTGTTTAACAAAATTTCTGTATGTAACTAGTAAACTATGTTTTTTGCGTTTCTTTAATGTAACTTTTTGTATTATAGGCCTGATCCTAAATTATATGATTGTGGTACGACTATGAGTTTTTTTATTATTCTTTGAATAGTTTTTACTACATTTGAGTATGGATAATCTTCATTTACATTTATTTACTTTTGTATTTAAAACAAATATGTTATATTGATGAAGCTTAATAGGTTTTAATAAAATTTTCTAAGGGTATAATAGCACTTCAGTTAAATTTTAAACATCTATAAATCGGAAATCCTTTGGTAAAATGGGCTGAAATTTTAAATGTATATCTTGGAGAAAGTTAACGAGGGCTTCCGATTTTTTTCCTTAGAAGTACTTTTTGTTAAAGTGAAATAAATTCAGCGACCTTTTAACATTGGAAATTAGACAAATAAACATGATCTGACCTAGATAATGTCACAATAAATATGCTGTAAAAATTTTGTTTTTTAAAATCAAACCATTTTGTCGAAAAAACATTTTTCAAAATTTCTTGTTTATATAGATCCAACTGCCCCTGCTTCCTATCGGATATTGGCAGTAACTTCACTCTGTACACTCTGGAGAAGATCTAAAACAATAATGATCCGTCTGTTCTATTGATTTGCGCCGCTTGCATTTCGAAATCGGATGGACGTGAGTCCCGAGTGTACAGAGTGAAGTTACTGCCAATATCCGCTAAGAAGCAGGAGCAGCTGGATCCATATTAATAAAAAAATTTGAAAAATGTTTTTTCGACAACGGTTTGATATTAAGAAACAAAATTTTTACAGCATATTTATTGAGACATTATCTAGATCAGGTCATATTTATTTGTCAAAATTCCAATTTTATGAGGTCGGCGAATTTTTTCTCTTTAAAAAAAAAACTTCTAAGAAAAAAAATCGGATACCCTCGATAACTCCTCCAATATATACATTTAAAAATTCAGCCTATTTTACAAAAGGATTTTCGATTTATCAACTGAGATGTTATTATAAAATTAAGTAGGAAGTATTTTCACTATCTTAAAATAATTGTTTTTTATTATTCGTAAAAAAAATATAGTACACACTAATCGGAATTACGGCACTCATTCAGTCCTAATCTGTAAATATAACAAAATCGAATAGAAATCTACACATAGTATCGAAATGTTCCACTTCTATCGCATCATCACTTTTTCGATTTCGGTATTCTGTAACTGTAACCAACGTTATTCTAAATCGAAAAGTTAACTTCTATTAGATTAAGCGTTGGAAAGCTGGCAACACGGATTTGGCTATGCGAATTTGATTCTTAATGACCAAGTGACACTGACAATTGACTTGTTACAAAATTGTGCTTTTATTTTTATTTTTATTATAACCCCCAAAATAAACTTGTTACTTTTATTTTTATTGTTTAGTTATTTTTATTAATTATTAATAATGTCTTCGTGTATTAAATCCACACCAAAAAATAAAAAAAAAGTGTCTCTAGAACAACTCAATTTCATGGTTGAATTTATGAGAGAGAACAAGGTTATGGTGCATGGAAAAACAAAGCCTACAGAAGCCAAAAATAATGCAGTGGAAAAATTGTGGGATGAATTGACCAAAGGCCTCAATTCAATTGGCTGCGGTCCATCAAAAACTAGACTGCAATGGAAAAAGGTAAGTTAAATAATATATAAATGTTAAAAATCGAGCTGTAACACAAAAACATACTTAATAAAAATTATTAAAACGTTATTTAATTTGCAGACCTTTATTGACTGGAAGTGCCACACCAAAAAAAAAGGCAAGGGAGCAGTTTAAAGAACAGCAAAGAACAGGGGGTGGTGAAAATAATTCAAAAAATTAACTGCAACTGAAGAAAATTTGATGTCTTTATTATCGTGGGTGACTGTCCAGGGAATTAATGTTCCTGAATCAGGTTTCGAAGTAGAGGAGGTTAATGAAAACGCATCAACAGATTTTGACATGGTTGATGAAGTTAGTGATACCTTCGAAATAGAAAACTGTTCAATACAAATAGCCAGCAAAGATGACATGCCCCTGCAAAGTACCGTTAAGGGTTCTGCAGGGGAGCTTGTTACAAAAGCTAAAAGAAATCGAATTAAAGGTATGAAATATTGAAAAAAAATGTAAAGTATGATATCAAAAATTACTACATTTGTTTATTTTAGGTAAACCAAGTGGCCTTCAAAAAGCTGCCGAAGCCTATGCAATTGGGCAGAAACATACAGCTGACCTAATTCAAACATTAATTGAAGGAGGAAATAGGGGCAATATACATACGGAAAAGGGCTTGAGCTCAAAGAAATGGAGCTAAAGATTCGGTTTCTAGAAGCGAAAAATAAAAGTAGAGAGTTAGATTTGCTAGAAAGGCAAATAATAATCCAAGAAAAGTCAATAGAAAATAAACTTTAGTATTTTAAGTACTTTTGTTAAGTTTTGTTTTTTTTGTGTTCAATATAAGTACATTTTTTTAAGGATTAAATTTGCATTATTAAAGGTGAAAAAGAAAATGGAAATGTAATTTATAAACGTATAATTATGTCTATGTACAATTGTTTGTTTTATGACAAACGCATATTAAATAAGGACATTTTTGTTTTAAATAATTCATATTCTTAGTTGTAAACTCGTTTGTTAAGAGTTTTGACGATTTGTAAACATGTACTTTATACATTGTGTAAGGTAAAGTGATTTCGGATTAACCGAGCTCTTATTCTTCTGGCAGTTGTTAATAAATTTACATTTTGATTAACTAAAAAAAATGATATTTTTATCAGAATTAGAATGGTAAATAAAGTTACCTTCATTTTGTGGTAAGTTAATTACCTCTGCATTATCTCTGACTTCATCAATATCTTCATTTTCGTACTCATTGATTCGATGACTAGTAAGTATATTGTGTAAGACACAGCATGCTTGTATTATTTGTGCTGCTTGAACAGGGCTATAGTTCAAGACTCTATGTTTAAATAGACAACGAAACCTCATTTTTAAGACACCATTACATCTTTCTATTGTATTTCTAGTCCGAACATGAGCTGATGTGTATCTTCTTTCAGGAGTATTTTCTGGGGCTTCTTCAACAGGTGTTAATAACCATGGTTGTAAGGGATACCCTGAATCACCTAAAAATTTATACTGTAGTAATAGTCATTTTGCTCATATTTTATAGTATTTAATTACCCAGTAACCAAAATCCACGTTCATTATTAGTATATGTTTCTTCCATGTGATCAAAAACATTCGACATGTTCCATATAGCAGAATCGTGCATTGATCCAGGATATCGGGCATTGCAATTTAAAATTAATAAATTCGAATCACATATCTACAAAATTAAGTATGTTTGATAAATATATAAGTAAAAACAACTTTGTATTATATACGTACCAATTGACAATTTATGCTATGATAACCTTTTCTGTTCAAATACGCATATCCTGGATGAACGGGATGATTATTCGGTGGTGAAATGATTTCCACATGAGTACAATCTATTCAGCCGATCACACCAGGGAAGTTATATGTCTCCATAAACCTTAAAAATAACACTTTTCAGTTTTTGGTTTTTATTAATAGGTAGCAAAAATAACTTTTAATAAAAGAAACTTTACCCTTGGTTTTTCAACAGTTTCTCTTGCCGTGTTCTGGGAAATTTAACATATCGCCTACTCAAATGGTTGCAAATTGCGCGTGTCACTTCATCTAGACATCGACTAACAATAGGTTGACTTAGTGCTAGTGAAAAATCTTGACCAACACACTTTTGGTAGTTTCCGTGTGCATAAAAATGTAATGCAGATAAAACCTGGTAAATATAAAATAGTATGTGCTACGTAAAATATTTTGGTTCTCACTGTACCTTTAAATGTTTTGGTATGCAGGTAATTCTAACCTGTTCGCGTAGAAAAGGACTAATTTCATTTATAAAATCACTAGCAAGTCTTCTGGGGAACCGATACAGCTCTCTAAACAATTCTTCAGGAATTTCAAATGGATTGCTGTTATCACGGAGTTGACGGCGTTCAATATTAAAATTTTGCCTTTAATATATAATATAATAAAAACTATAAATTAAATCAAGTATACATACTAAAATATGCAATTTATTAAATACATGTAAGGCGACCTACCTATTTATCTCATTTTCTAATTCTATACCAACAAGAAGGCCTAATTCAATGTTCAAATTCATATTTTAATCATTCACTTTTACCTATAATTTATAATTCTTATAATTTAATAGAAAGCACAAACCACTCATCAAATAAACAAAATTTAGAGGTTATTTAAGTTATTTTATTTCTATCTTTTTCTTTAATCAATTCATCGTCTCTGAGCGCATGTGCAAATAAAAATTCCGATATAGGAATCTAATTTCGTCACTATGAATGCAGTCGGAAACAATTTCTATTGAACATTTCGATTGTATGAGCTGCCAAAAGTTACAGAATACCGATTTGGAACAATTTCGATTCTACTTGGATATTTCTATTCGATTTGAAACATTTCTATTCGATTTGAAGTTACAGATTAGGGCTGATTATGGCTTGTACCGTAACCTTTGGAATCGTTTGTAATAGACTCCTTAGCAGACTTGATAAACATAGAAGTAAAATTTACCATTTCACTCAATGGTAATTTTTTTTAAATACTTATTTAACTAATAATTGAAAAATCTTATTTATTTAAAAATTCAGAAATATGGAGATATTCTAAAAATTTAAATATTGATTAGTAGTTACTTCTGACTACCAAGAAAATGTATACTTACGTATATTTAATTTAATTCAAATTAATATTTTTACCCATTTATTATAAATTATTAATATTTGTGAGGATGTGAAATTGACTTTTAGGTAATATATTGTTGGATACTTATGACCTATACTTTTATGTGTTCATTATTAAAAATTATATTAAATAATAAAATCAAATAATATCATTTTTGTTACATAAATTAGATTAAAAAAGTATGAATTCCTTTCGTTTTATAAAGATTAACAAATGTTATTTTCAAACTACCTCAATGTTAGATATCATATATTTTCGACACATATACATATGTGTAAATGAATAAAAATTTATATTTAGAGAAATTTTGAACTCGACAACAAACTTTAAGTGGGAATTGCACTTTTACCAAGAAACATCTAAATAGTTTTAAAACCATATATCACTGTCAAGATGCATTCAGAGTGCATCAAGATTTTTAGAACAGATGTCTTCATTTCTTATGGTTTTTGTCTAAAAACACAAAACTACTCAAAACACGGACGTTTAGAAAATAACGAAAGTAGAGACATTTTCTTAGAGGTAAATTTATTTATACATGATATAATCTAGATATATATTCCGAGTTGTCGCATGGGTTAGAAATATATGAAAAAAATTGTGTTTAAATTTACGTTCTCTCATTAAAGATTATTAAAAAAATAAAATGTCGCATTCATTTCTACCATCAATATGTTATGTTTACCATAAATCAATGATTTTATAATCAATCTCAAGATACTATGCGAGTTAAAACACAATATTTTTTTAAAAACGAAGAATTATTCAAAGCCAAAAATAATAAACCGAGAAGACTGTTAAAAACGGTCATTAGTTTAGAAAGCTTTAAAAGGGTCAAAAGGTATCATACATGTATATCTTTTATATTTCTATTAGGAGTCAATATTTTAAGATTGGAATTGGGCCCTGTCAATTTTGAAATAGATACTCGACGTTTTTTTGTGAGTCTGACCGTGGTTAGGTTTAACTTAACTTACCTCTACGAAGAAGTAATCAAATATTTTTTTCAATATTCACCAAAAATTTCTTATCTCTTACGTTTCTTTTCCGCTGTCGTGATAATATAATCCATTAGTAAACTAGGTGTAATATGCCTACCAATTGTAACCCCTGTATTTTGTTCAGAGTCGTGTTTTATTTACATAGACTTTATTATTAACATTTTGGAGACTGATATGTTAAAAACAATACTGTGGGTAAATATTGAATTCCCTTTTGATATAAAGCTTTCTGAAATATTCCTAATATTATCATAATTGAACTTTGGTTTTTATCCAAACAAATAAAATGTTATAAGTAGAGTTTTTTTAACTATCCTTTACTGTTACGTCATAATGGGTGACGTATTCCGCTGTTACGTCATAATGGGTGACGTATTCCGCTTCCAATACGCATTTTAAATGCGAATGACAGGGAAATTTAATTAGAGAATTTAGAATCATTAGTTTAAAATATACATTCCTTTAGTTAGGTACCTATATCTGTAAAAAGTGTAGATAAGTATTAAATACAATTAAAACCAAATCACTTAACAAAGAAGAGAAATTATCAATAGATGAAATTTGTGCAAAATGTGCAGATACATTTTATGTTCAGTTTCTAACATTTGTCAGCAAAAAATTCATTTAAAAACGGGGGGACCCCTTCATATGTAAAGCCCTATAAATTAACTAATTCACAAAGAATAAGATACATAATCAGTTAGATAAAATGTTAAGGCAAGGTATCATAGAGCCAACATCTGAGTATGTATCTCCTATGTTAATTGTAAAGAAAAAAGAAAATAATCGAGCAAACCAATAGAGAGTTTTAATAGATTATAGGCAACTTAATAATGGAATTGAATGTGGCTAGCAGAGATGATATTTTGATGCCAGCTAGATATTTATATCAATTTTATCATTAAATCCAATTAGATCCACAATCTAGGCCTTATACGGCGTTTACAACTCACAGTTCTTAATATCAGACTAAAAAATTTCTCCAAATGCTTTGTCTAGAGCTATGACATTGGCTTTGTCGGGAATAAATTATGATGGTTTAATAATAATAATAATATCTTTATTGCTCTTAAAAATATGGTTTTACAGCAATGGTTTATCAAATAATAGTACATTATACACCAAGGTCGAGAAGTAATTTTTCTCAGTCGAACATTATTATTATCCCGAGATGCGAAGCATCGAGAGATAATATGTTGCGAGGATGAGAAAAATCTTCTCTACCGTGGTTTATATACTATTTTTCCACTACTAGAACATTTAATCACTTTTACAATGATATTGTTTGGATTTTTTTGGGTATATATTTGAAAAGATTTTAATGGAAAAGAAGCAGTTTTTGGAAATAATTGAATGAGAATATTCAATAAACTAAATTGACATTTCAATATGGTAATTGCACTGTGAATTTTAAAACTTTCAAGTAGTGATGAAGACATGAATAATTCGTTTTATTTGACACTTAGATTTGAAAAACCATTAAATTGATTTTTGGGTTATTTTTAGGGCAAGTAAAGACCGCCCTTCTGGTCTCTAAGGGTTTTGTCGATACCATACGACCCCTGGAGTATTTTTTTTCTCCACTGACGCTGCCCGTGCTTTTCTATGGGATGGCCGTATTTCGCCCCAATGGGCATTGACGGATTCCTGGCTGATCTTTATTTTGTTTGTACGGGGTCGGAGCCTCTATCACAATTGTCTGTCGGGGTGGCCCTGTCGCTTTGTGGATGAGTTTGTCAACATGTTAGTCCTGTCGTCGCTGAGTAATATTTTCTTGTACCTAAACATAATTAAAAGAAAAGAATTAGTCAAAAATATTACGCTGGTACTATTCGATTTCTGAAAATGTTTTTTGGCGGCAAACCCCATTTGTGTTTTTAGTTGTTTTTTTTTAGTGGACAACGGTGTGGCTGGCGGACCTTTTTTTTTGACAACGGCCCTTTTGTGAAGTTTACTATATGTTATATATTGAAAGGAAAAAAACCAGTAAAACCAGGCTTACTGCTCCCTGAATATCCAACGGTTGGCAACATACCAAGGTAGGTTTGTTGCTTCCCGTAAACAGATATTTTGCTGACTTTGGATTTTATATCTATTCGTTTCCCATGTTTGTCCCCACGCAAGGGACTCATACGTAGCAAGCAGAATAATTATTGAGTTTATAAGACTCATCTTAGTTTTTATTGTTAATTTACTCCTTCGGTCTATGAGAGGCTGAAGGCGAGGTCTCGCTTATTTGGTTTTACTGATAATTGTTTTCACATGATCGGTGAATGTTAGGCGTCGATCGAGCGTTACCCTTAGATATTTTATTTTGTCCTGCCATATTATATTGGTGTAAGATTTCCAGGTGTCCATCTGGGTAGTTCCACCCCTTCCTGAAATAGATGGCTTGAGACTTGTCCGCGTTAATCGCAATTTTCCACTTTACGAACCAATCCTGTAATTGGAGGTGGGGATTATATATTTTTTTAAGAACACTGTTAAGCAGTATAAACTTGAATAAAATATATGAAATGTTTTTCCTGTCTTCAAAAATAAATAGTCCATTATGGGCAATATGTGAATTTAAGCCCCATGTAGCAGAAATTGTTCATATTTTGGGATGGAGCAATGGTAACATATGTTCAGAATTCTATGGACTACATCATATCAAAAATGAAAACAAATCCACCGAGACCCAATTTCCATATGGATTTTGTGGGGTCGTTTACACTTTCTTCATTTATCCCCAATTATTTAGTTAGTGGTTGTTCAGTGATTACTACTTTTGATAGTAGACCATGCAGTCTTTGTTCTATATCAGTTAAATCTTCTTCTTTCTTTTTGCCTCCTCCAGTCCCTGAATGCTCAACATGGAGTAATATTGCTTTCTTCCTAGTATTTCCTAATGCCGAAAACTTGTACATTGTCACCTCTCGAATATTAGTTTTAGTTGAAATTAGAAAGGATTTTGGCTTATTTTAGAATTATAAAAAGTGGTCCTCAGTGTTATAAGATTTCTCTAATTTAGTATTTATCAAAAATTGTCCTTCGGTGTATCAGTATAAAAACTGCTTACTTATGTCTCTCCATTGCTTAACGCTTTTTTACGCCTTGCAAATTGTTTAGCTCTTCTGTTAAGTCTTGTCAACATTTTTTTATTTTTAGAATATCTATTGGGACCAGTTTGACCCCAACCATGGATAAATAAAAATACTCCCAACATAATTCTATTTCCTACTAAATACCTTATACGGTATTCTTTTTTTCTTATGCTTATACGAGCACCACGTATTTTTTTACAATTTTCCATACCTGTAACCTGTATAATAAAAAAAACGGATCGATACAAAAGGAATAATCATAACCTTACTTAATCTTCTTCTTTAAAAAAATCATATTTTGTGCTACTTTTTAACACATCCGATAAAATAAACGAATTTTAACAGTGCTTAAATAGGTAAAAATACGGAATTGCCTTTTAGGTTACAGTGAGAAAATTTAACGTACTTTAATATTTAAACGGAATCTGTACAGAATTACCACTTGTAAGATTTAAAATAAGAACGTCACATGTAGTAATGGAATTACATGATTTAAATATTATTCGAGGTATGTATTACTATGATTTTTAAACTTTTCAAACTAGTTTTTAAATTTGTTAACATTTGTTAATACTTCCTAAATAAACTCATTTAAAAAATTGTAATCCAATTATTCAGCGTACCAGCAGTTTTAAACATAAAAACGACTAATAGCTATTTCATGTAAACTCACGGTTTCGTTTCTTTATTACACAATTCACAACAAAACTCTAATTACCGAGAACTTATTTTTAATGAGTAACGAATGCCAAAAAATAACCAAGTCATAAGTTACATTTTCCAACATCTACCAGAAATATATTTCGTGTTTAATGTTGAAAAAATACATAAACGCGAAAATAATTAACTTGACAAATATTACCAAGTTGGTAAAACTTGAACTAAGTTTATTACGAGATTTAACGGGTATTAAGGTGAGTTTCTTCCTACCAATTCTTTGCTAATCGTTAATTTTTAAAGATTATTTCTATACAAACGAACCGTGGTCTATTTTAAGTTTTACATTAAAATATTATTTCTACTTTTTTGTAACTGTTATAAATTGCTATTTTAAAAAGTTTTCCCCATAGATTCCAGCAAAATAGTTGAGGCATTATGAAACTTTTTAAGAGGTGTAATTTCATCCGAGTATCAAAAGGTTTTTAGGTCATATTACTTGGAATGCATTTTCATTTTTTGCTATAGAAATTCCATTTATTTTCCATTACTTTTACTGTAATGCTAAAAATGCGGTTTATTATTTTAATTTTAAAGTGGATGCCTTAAAAGAAATTATTTTTTAAATTTGGTGTGAACTACATGGGTATTTAGGAGCCAACAATTTATTTAATAAATGTTATTATCTTTAGAAATTTGCTTTAAAAATGTGTGAAGAGAAAGGAATTTGTATACCCTCCTATGGGTTCCGGGCACACCGGGGCAGAAATAGCAAAAAAGGGGCTGAAACACCATTTCAGGGGCCTGCACCCTTATGTGGGATCAGTAACAGCATGATACTGGAAGAATTAAAAAAAAAGAGAAATGGAAATACGAAAATCCAACCACTGGAGTAATCTACTAAGCAAGAGTCCTTCTGGGAAACTATAACCAGAAGAGTTCCACAGAATGTATCAGCCTGAGTAAAAATAAGCTTCGCATATTAACAGGAGTCCTAATAGGACATTGCTGGCTGAGAGGACATCTTAAGAAGCTTGGACTAGCCGAACAAGAAGAACGCAGATTTTGTTACTTAGAGGTTGAAAGCTCAATCCACATACTCTTTGAATGCATTACTTTGCAAACCTAAGTGCACAAAACCTAGGAGCATATCAGATAGAAGAGAGAGATCTACCGAATCTGAAGCCGTGAGACATCTTAAATCTCCTGAAAAGAATAGGTCTGGACGGGGTGCTTTAATCACTGACATCTTCAACGACAAAAGATCTTATAGGTCGCGGTGTAATTACCCCCCCCCCCCATAATAACATAAAAACATACAAGAAATTGTGTAAATGTGTAAAATGTGCTAAATCCCCTTTATCAGAATGTCATCACCTTTAAGTCTAGTAAAACAGATTTTACTCTCAACGTTGGCCAATCCCCCCAGTTGGGCCGTCCCCATAAATTACAGGACTGCATTTATAATCTGATGCTGGTACTACAAATTTAGCATACTCCTAATAATCAAGATATAAGTCGAGTACTCTTCCGTAGGGGTTATATCCTATTTAGAACAATTTTCGATCATTATTCAGGTATTTTTATGTCTTTAATTGAGTTGATTATGTCATTTAGATTTAAATCAGTGAGTTGCCTTGTCCTTAATTCTCTTTCACTCCTTTAAGGTAGATTTTTTTGACACTGCATAATGGTGCAATTAACTTAATACATGAAATAGGTAATCGTGATAAAAAGTCGGCTACGAAATTGATTCTAATAGGTGTATATTCTACCATCAAGTGATAGGGTTATAGCTGCAAATCTCAGTGGGAAAACTACCCAATAGTAGGTGTTTTCCTTTCTTAAAGTTTAGTAGTTCGTTAGCAATAGGGTTTCATGTTTCATCTATGTAACCACGAATTTTTGATATAGAGCAAACAAAAGCGAGTGCCTCTCGTTCAGTTGTCTAGTAGTCTTCTACTCCATCTGTAAGTAGTCTACTCGCGTACTTAATCGTATGCTTATGGTTTTCCTCATTCTTGACCAGTACTGCCCCAATTGCGTAAGTACAGGTATCGGTATTAATAATAAAGGGTTCATTTTCGTCAGCTTATTTTAAGACCGATTTGCAAGACTTGTGAGTGGCTGAGCTCCTTGTGCAATGTTTTGTGATAAAGCACCTATATTATGAGCCAAGTCTGTAGCTAATTTATATTCTGTTTCACCAATAAAGACATAATAGGATCTACGTTAATTGGATCAACGCAAATTCCATCTTGGATTACAATTTTTTCTAGATATCGATAAAATTCCCATTTTGCCTAATAGTTGCGAGTCGATAATGACGATGGTGATCAATTCCTAATTAAAAATGTGTTTTTCTTCAAAATACGTCAGATTTGATAAAATCGTCCATCAAACGTTGAAAAGTGGAAGATATATTTTTTAGGCCAAAATTAATTCTAATAACTACTTAAATGGTATTATGAAACCTGTTTTAACTCTATCTGTTTCGTAAATTTAAATTTTTCTGATTAAAGTAAGTCTAGGTCTAGACTTGAAGTGACATCCCTTGATAGAGGGCAATAGATTATTCAAACGTGGAAGGGAATATAATATCAGGTACTATTGTTCTATTGAGTCTGCGATAATTGACATCTTTTTTCCAGGTGCTGGTCCTTTTTTCCCAGCAGCACCTCAGCCTCTTGGGCTTTCTGTGCATTGCGTTTTTGTGCTACAGTTCCCACTCCGTAATTCTAGTCCGCTGCAATATATTTGGCCGTTTTTGTCCCGTTTCCGCATTGTCTGTAGGAAAGTTCTGCGTTGAACAGTCCCATTTTATGTAAGTATCCTCTCATTGGACTTGGACCAGTCAGGAGGCCCGCTATAGTTGTAAATTGCATCCTACTCATTTTGAGTAACTGGCCTCGAAACCACATTGTCCTGGAACCCACCTCAAAGTTATTTTATTGTGTTCTTACAGGACACTGAGTTCTTCCGGCATTTCCATACCAGTCTTGATGTCACTTTTGGGTTCATAAGAGCTGTCAGTGACGCCTGACTGCCTGTAGATATATTGATCTGTGCATTTCACACTTTCTTCCTCAAATTATTTTCTCTCGCGCATTGTAAGACTGCGTGCAATTCCACTTAAAATATAGAAGTTATTCCCAATGGGATACTCAGTTGGGAATGTCTCTCCTCTTGCACCAGTTCCTTCCCTGGTCTTGGATCTATCTGTATACCAGATCATCTCTCCTAGGTTGCCTTTGACGTTGTCATATGTCCATTTTTTTCCATCTTTATCTTGTTATGATGCGATATAGTCCTGGTGTTTTATAGCCTTTAAAGTTCCACTCTTGCCTTCCTCATGATTGTTGTGTCCATCGGGGGAAGGTTCAGCAGAGCTTACATAGCTGCTGTTGGGGGTACCCCAGTTATGCCGAGGTAGGCAAGACTTTGTACCTTGCTAAACTCAGCTGCGGCTATTTTTTGGATTATCTTTGTCCACCATACCCAAGATACACGTTTCGCCACTTGTATGTCTAATACACCATTTGGGTATCAGCCCCTACGTTTTCCATGTGCTCGTCGGGCTGTCATTAGTGTCACCTCCGCTTTATTCTTTTCCTTTGCCTGTTGTTGGTTAAAGGTAAGTTTCGAGTCTAAAATAACACCGATATATTTGACTTACCCCGACAGCTGGATGTGAGACTTTTAGAGGGTTAGTAGGCCTACTTCGTCTAACGTACCCAAGTATTTTCATCTATTCCTTTCTAGTGCAATTATCAGGTTGTTTCACCCCCAGATTCTAGAGAAGAGCAGATTATTTCTCTTAGTATTAGGTCTATCCTTCTGCAGCAGGTCTTATCGATGCCTTTAAGAGTTTAGAGATAGATAAGTTATTGAATTCTCCCTTGTTGGTGTAATGCTATTTCTATAGATGTGCCTGTAGTGTATATGTACATAGGTCCTTGAGTAGAGGTTGGTTTGCTAAGAATTCATCCCTGAAATGTCCTTCCAACAGTTTTTCTCAGTTGATTTTTCTACAGTTTGAATTCTTCCTTATTTAGAATTTTATTATATAGCATTTTATAGAGAGGTTTATTTTATTTTTCTAGTTTTTCTCATTTTTTTGATTTTTTGTTTTTATCTGTTTTTGTGGTTTTTTGGATTTTGTGTCCTTTTTTGCTGTTTTTTTTGTGATTTGGATTTTTTCTAATTTTTCATCAAGGTTCTAATTTTCTTTCTTTTTTTTTAATTTTTTCATTTTTTCTTATTTTTTGCAATTATTGGCGACTTTTTTTGGATTTATATGCGAGTTTTTGCAATTTATTTCAATTTTTTTAGTTTTTTAATATATTATAGGGTTACAGTTTCCCTCTTACTCTTTGTCTTTTTCTAGTATGAATTTTTTCTTATTTTGAATTTTTTTACATATCATTTTAAAGAGAGTTTTATTTTATTTTCTCAAGTTTTTTCTAATTTTTCTGATTTTTGTTTTTATCTGTTTTTTGTGGTTTTCGATTTTATGTACTTTTTTGTTTTTCTGATTTTTTTGTGATTTTTTCGATTTTTTTAAATTTTTCATCATGGTTCTGTTTTTCTTTTGTATTTTAATTTTTCTCAATTTTTATATTTCTGATTTTTTGCAATTTATTTAAATTTTTTTTATATTACAATTGTTTTTAAATTATTCTCGCTTTTTTCTCATTTTTCTGATTTTTTCCTTTTTTTTTTCTTTTCGATTTTCTAAAATTTTTTCCTTATTTTTATTTTCATTGTTCTGTTTTTTTTTTCTTTTTTTTGCGTTTTTTAATTTTATTTAATTTTTTTCCATCTCTTAACAAAATTTTCTAATTTCTATTTGAAGTTTTTTGTTTTTTCTTTATTATTTTTTCCGACTTTTTCTGTTTTTCTTTTCTAGATTTTTTCGATTCTTTTAATTTTTTCTCGTTTTTTTTTTTTAATTTGTATGATTTTTTGTTTTCTTTTTGTTTTTTTTCAATTTTTTCTTATCTCTCCTCATTTTTTTCTCATGGTTCTGTATTTCTATTCTTTTTTTTTGTATTCTATCTTTTTCTTATTTTTTTTATATTACTGATTTTATGTGATAATTTGTGATTTTTTTAGGATTTGCTGCGGTTTTTTTTGGGTTTCTGTTGGGGTTTTTTACAAATTTTTGTGATATTTTTCGATTTTTTGCGTTTTTGAAGGTTTTTTTTCGTTTTTTTTTAACCTTATTGTACTGAAATAGCAATTTTACCAGTATTTTAAAAATATTGGAACAAAGACATAAATTTTCCATTAAAATATCGAATTTGCTTTTTTCTGCTAGTTAAAAATATGACGGCAACATTGCGTTACGTAAACATGAATTATATAGCCCAAAATAATTATTTTGTTGGTGGTGTCATCTATAAAAAAGTACGTAATCTTTAAAATTGCCAGAATAACAGGTCTCTGATGTATTTTTGGTGATGTTCTATGGTTCAAATTATAAATTTTTGAATATATAAGACTTGTAAATGAAAGCAAAAAAATTAAATATCTCTTATGTACCGTCTCTAATGAGAATATCACCTAGTTCTTGAAATAGTTTTTATAGCGATTTTTTATGTCTTTTTTTAGGTCAACTTTTCACGATTCCATTGTTTTCCATTTTTATAATTTTTTTTCACCTTTCAATATATTCAGTAACTAATTTATTACCATTAGTACATTATAAATGCAAATCCGCATATATTTATTGCCTGGATAGTCCGTCTTATATGTTCAAAAATTTCCCTATGCCTATCCATTTGCTAACGCCACCTTAAAATGAAAAATGATCAATTAGGTTTCTCAACTTCAGTTAATTATTTGTTGATCTCAGAAGTTTACTGCCGAGGTAGGGTAATATGAGCGAAACACAAATAATGTATATTACTATAAATTTGATTTTGTACAACATTCAAAATAAATAAATTTACCTACTCCTATCTGTCTCGTAACCTGAGATAGACAAGCTCAAACATTCGTCTTTCTGGCATAGCGCTGCTTGGAAAATTTTCAGCATAAAGTCTTCTGGCCTCTAAACAGTTTCGAGAAGCCAATTCGTACATAAAATGCATATCTACATATTCAATAAAAGTAAAATCTGCCATTGTGACTTAATTTAGATATTAATTATTATTGACAAGGACTGAGACAACTGGCAGTTATTCCTTTATGAAATTTATAAAAAAATTTGAATCGTTTTTACCAACATTCAATTTTAAAGGGCCGTAATTCGAAAACGAGGGCCCGTGTTAAAAAAGTTTATATGAAGTACTAACATTATTTTAGGTCAACCTATACCCTCCCGTCTTTTTTCCCATTAGTCCCGGGACATCCTGTATATTGATATGGAATATCCGGTAGTTCACTTGACTATAAATTTAAAAAGCAAACATTAATCATATGACTAAATTTAATGTTTCCTGTCTCATCTTCTCTTTCTTCGGAGTTGCTTCGTCTTATTCTCTATTTCCGTTTTCATCTGTCTCACTTTTCAGTTATTTTTATGTCTAATCTTTTTAAGAATACTGTTCTATTGTACTTGCTTCCAAATTTTAGTCCTCTCTGTCTAACCTACTAGTTCTATTCCTTACTATAGCTTTCGCAGTTTCAGGGTACCCTTGTATTGTTGTTTATTTTTTGTCCATTCTATTTTTTTTTCTCACCAATAAAATAATCTTACCTTAGTAAATAACTTCTTTTATTATTATTTTTCATAAATCAATTAAGATCATCAAATTCTAAATTCTATCTACTAATATATAAATTTTCTTCTTGACAATTCTCAAAAATATTCAAAATCTTCAAAAATTGACAAAACTCAAAATATTTTTTTTTCATTTCTCAATTGATTAAAATTCTTTATAAAATTTCTAAACAATGATTCAACCAGGACTGATCATCTTAGATATGACATCTGACATCATTGTATTTTCTTATCAATATTTATTATACGGTTGAATAAAATACCATTGTATCCTTGATCTGTTGATTATCAACTTTTGAAATATGAATATCTTTGTAAAATATTTACCACTACTTACCTTATCAGAATATATTTCCGTATATACTGAATATTTATTTTAGGTGTATTTTGTGGGATAGTAAAAAACATACAATAGCATAATAAAATCACTTAAAAGCTATTAAATTAAATATATTTACATTTACATCAGACAAAAGATTTTTAAAGCAGATACATATTTATTTATGGCTATAAATTAAACTGTATAATAAAGTTAATTTGTTCGTTTTATGGATTTATTAGCTTTCCATTATTTTGCTAGGCTATCTTTTCATATGCCTTAAAAAAAATTTTACGCGTTTATAACTAAATTCTTCTTTCCTTTATCGAGGCTATTAAATTACAAAAATAAGGTCGTCATTTTTCTATCCATTTAAAAACATGGACTTCTTAATTAACTGTTACTAATGCCTCACTAGATAATAATGGAAAACCTCTGTAAGTTCTCCTCTCTACAGTATGCGGATTATTTTCCGCCAATATATGGGAATTTGAGGAATTAAAATTTACGTCGCTGCTAAATTGGGCCCCGTCCGTGATTAAAGTTCTGGGTCTATTATTAATTACCCTTTTCCAAAATCTAAGTCTAAGGATGCAATCTCCTTGTTCAAGCTTTTGTATTGACTGAATGTGGAAAGGATATAAATTATCCTTATGTAACGTTCGCCAAATGCGGCAGTGTGGAACTAATGTTTAGGCAGTTACTCGTCTGGTACATCTTTTAGAATTATTTCTTACTATGCTGATATTTTGCTCTTCATTCATTTCTTAAAGAACACTTAATACATAATGTAATAATGCCCTATTGGCAGGGAGAGCAACGAAACTGCCATCTGATGGTTGCATAAAATCTGGCTCGACAATTGTGAGAAGTATGTAAGTTGTGTATAAAAAATAAAAATTCGTTACAAAAAAATCTCATTAGAATTTATAAGCATATAAATAAAAAATGTGAATATATTTTTGAAAGAAAAAATTCAGTAAAACTGCGATTCTTAGGTTAGGTTAATCAGTGACATCCAAACAAATAATACATGACAGCTGTAATAATAAATATTTATGAATATTTACTAGATTTTAAGTCACAATAAATTATCTTACTTTTTTTTTAATAAGTTTTTGGCGATGATGAATGTAATTATTCAATAAAACCGGATTTTAGTCTATTTAATCAAACCGGATTGGAGTCAATTACTCATCAAATATCATTTCAACCCCAAACGATGTTCAAAGGGAAGCAACTTAGAGATGTAAATGTATTGAGACATAGTGGCAACAGTTATTTAATCGAATAATTGTAAAATAAAACACACATTCGTCTAAGTAAGCATGCTACAAAAGTAGGTTATACATTACTTACTTTTTTTTACTAACTGCATTTATCCACTTTTTTCTCTAATTTCCAACTAGCTCTTGAAAATGTGTAAAATCTGTACTTGCTATTTCTCCCTGTATTTTTGCAATTACTACAACTATTATGAACCATTTTTATATTTAATTTTAACGTGTTTATTTATGACAAGAGTCAGATTTCACGAAATTTTGCCCACTACGAGCGCTGGGATCCTTTCAGTTATCACCACCATGCACTCTGCACCCAACTTGATTAATAATCGATAATCATCCACCATGTTCTTGACTACTAACTTACAATCACAATTGGTTCCTTTAATGCTAAAAATCTAGTAGGTGTGCTGTAATCTTTGTCATTGCTTTTGTATTGTAAATGCAAATCGTTGAGCTGTCAAATTTTTTAAATGTCATGTATGTTAGGTTAGGTTCAATGTGAGTGCATTGTTTGATCGCCCCTCCAATGCGGCCAGTAGAGGCCTATTGTGGCTCACCCCTATGGGTTATAATTCACCATACAATCCACACTTTCTTACGAAGTCTATGGTTGATTTAGGTGAAGCTTCCTTGAAGTCGGTAGGCTCCAGCTGGATGAAACCAAACGGACGAAGCCTATTCAATTCCAGGGCAGGACATGATCATAAAATGTGCTCCGCCGTTTCGTCTTCTACACTGCAAAAGCAAAAATCCGATGTTTGACTCGGACCTAGCTTCTTCAGATGGTAACGCAGATGATAGTGCCCTGTAGGCAGTCCCATTAGGATGCGTAGATCACTTCTACTCCATTCTAGGATCGGCGATACGGTACTACCTGATGGTTTGACTATGAAGTGAGCTAACACAGGAATATATTGCCAGTGCTGGAGGGTTTTCTTCTCTGCCCATTTCCAGATATTGTCTTTGGCACTGTTTTTGGCTATGCCAAAAATGGTTTCGGTCCAATGAACTCGAATTCTGCACCTCTTCTCGCAAGAGTGTCGGCTTTCTCATTTCCCTCCACCCCTTACTCTATTACTAGTAGCAATGCGATCCAAGGATTCGATGCAGTTCCACACCAGCTTCGAGTCCTGCCGGTTGGAGCTCAGTGCTTTTAAAGCTGCCTGGCTATCCGACAAAATGTAAATACATTTGTTAACAAGAGGATGATTTGCCAACTCTTTTGCACACAATTCTATATCGAAGACCTCCGCCTAAAAGATGCCGAGGCTTATTGTGATGTCAACTCTCGGTTTTCTGCTGTACATTCCGGCTCCCGCACCATTTGTTTTCTTTGAACCATCTGTGTACAGTACATAAGCCGTCCGTGGAAAGAGGATCTCCCCGTTTCCCTATTTGTCTCTTCTCGGAAAAAGGACGTTAAAGGACTGTATGTGAGTTCTGGAGGAGAGCACGTCCGAAACAATTCAGAGAGAGTGGTGAGTACTCATCTCTCGCAGCAGTCCAGAGTCCAGATATAATCTAATAAATACAGCCCTTGTTATCGGGTCTATCGATAATCCCATTGCGTGAAATAATTTATGGGATTATCGAGAGTCACGATACCACTCGTTGTATTCTATATGACAATTTCACTCATATGTAAAAAATTCCATTTACAAATACGGATATTTCAGAGACGTAAGTAGGAAGGACGAGACAATGCACCAGGGTAACGATGTGTTTTTGTTATTTATAATTGTAAACTTTTAAACCTCAAATTAATTCGAAAACAATATGTCTCGATTTGGTAATATTTCGGAAGAAGAAATAATTTAAGAAACGAAGAAATAAAAATTCAAAGTCTAGTATCACAAATATTTAATGAAAAGTTGGAACAAGTTTCGGCATATTAATACCATCATCAGGCTTCTAATACAAATATTCAATACAAGTAACAAAAAAGAGGAATGACAATATAACTGAGACTTACCAAAGAAATTTAACATTATTAAGAAAAAATTATTAATTGAATTAAGTACTGGTTACGTTACTAGCGCACATATAAATATAGTTTATAAAATATACATTAAACTTAAAATAATATTTCAAAAGGAGGGAACGAACTGCAGTCGGTTAGGGAAGAACAAAGGAAGGGTACAGCCCATGAATTTAAAATTTTTTTGCCATCGTGGCAGGAATTCGAATAACATTAAAGTGTGAACATTTTTCAGAATCCAAAAGGTAGTTTGAAGGATTAAAATCTGTAGAGTAACAAAAAAAAATGTACAGGAGGGAAGGTAGGAGTACCAATCAGACAGAACGGCGGCTCTTGTACCACTCACTGTATTTGGCGGCCAAAATAAAATTTGAAAAACAATGAAAATTATAATGCTGGCAAGCATAGCGGCGCCACAAAACGTACTAAAGCATGTCGATTAATATAACATGGTAAATGACATTTGACAATTGATAATGACAGATGAAATTTGTATAATAAATTGTAAAATAAAAATATTTAAATTTGGACAAAAGAGGGGCCTAAAGGGCAAATAATAATATAACAATGTATGATAATTAAATATAAGTAGATTAACAAAATATAGAAAAAGAAATTGGAACTGACTTACCAAGTGATAGAGTGCAGATGTAGGTAAATAAGAATAGACATAAAATTGATGGGTGACAATGAAGGAGAAGAAAAAGACGAATATTGTATCTTGCCCAATTTGAAGACAGCGGTCCGTCGTTTTATCTTTGGCCACCAGACCATAGGCAGCACTACCATATTGTACAACCAATGTATCATTTTTAGGGTTCCGTACCCCAAAGGGTCGAAAAGGAACCCTATTGCTCTCACTCGCGTGTCCGTCCGTCCGTCACACCGGTCTAGCAGCTAAATCGTTTTAGCTAGAGTTTTCAAATTTTCGCAGTATATGCATCTTGTTGACCCAAAGGCATAATATATATGGTAAAAAATATTTTTAAATGTTTTCAAGAGGGGCTCTCATGCGGCTAAATAGGGCGCGCTGAAAAAAAAATCTGGCCTACCCCATCAAGTGAGGTATCGTTGGAGAAGATAAAAGCTGTTTTTTGTGTTTTAAAAAATATTCCAAAACGTAGGCATGGAAAGCCGCCAAAGTCAGTATTTTTTACAAAATTTTGTTCCGAAGTATTTTTTAACTTTCCATAAAAACAGTAATAATGAACACAGCGACATTTATTACCAATACATTAACTACCCCATCATCAACAAATATAATAAGTACCCATAAGTTGGAAGAGACAGCTGTTCCTGGCCAATCTATGTACAAAAATTGTTTTTTTAATAACTATACGTTTTCACATATGTAAGATGGAAAACGCCGTTCATGACTTTTGAAGAACCTGGTATAACACATAACCCAAAAAGAACGGCTGACGACGGATATCGATAATGAGAAGTGTTGACTTAAGAGAATGCTTGAGAGACAAAAACGTAAGAATGCACGAATAGTTTTTATATAGTTTTCAGTTAGAGTTTAGAGTTTGTTACGAGACGAGTAAATGATTTTCGATAAGGGATCGTTCGAGTTTGATTTCTTACGCATCCTTAATTTTTATTCTAGTTCAATTGGGTTTTATTAAAATAGTGATAAAGTAAATTTTGGTAATTCGTATTAAAATATTCCATTAGGATAATTAAATTTACCATTGGTATTTTATACGAATATGTTTTAACAAGCCACGTTCACACATTGTGAATTTTTAAACTAAAATGTCTGTATATTGCACTTCTGTTTTCTACATACATCGACCCTTGTTCGAGTTTGACGTGGGCGAGCAATGGGAGGTCATGACGTCACCATTTAACAATCTGTGGTATGGGTTTAATTCGATTTTAATCTCGCATATTTCAAAAACTACTCATCGGATCGATTTCAAATTTTCAGAGTTGACTATAAATCTGAAATGTTTTATAAAAATTAAGTAGAGTGTATTTTAAGAGGATTAACTAACTGAGCCTATTAAAATCAAATATGTTTTAATATAACAAAAATTTGTATACATTCATCAAGAAAACTTTTTCTTAACAGCAAAATAAAGTTTAAAACGTTAAGAAAATTTTCCCAAGGGGAAATATAATTTTACCTCGTGGCGTTTAACGGAATGAATAAGTGAGATTTTCTTTATTACTTGTGTAATTTTAGAATTCTTTGAAGTATCACCTTTTCGAAAGTCTTTAATTATAATTTTCCTACAGTTCTGTGGTATAAATTTTATATAAATCAAGTCGATTTTTCTTGAAAGTATTATATCTTTCTTGTCGGAAACTTTCTATAGCAATTATTGATAAACCATTAAGATCCTTGGTGGATATAATTTTTTTAAATAATTTAATATTTAGAAAATCAATTTTCTCTGGAAGTAATAAATACTGGAAATGTAGGTAGTATTTATAAAGTGGCTTGCAATTAATTTACAAATAAAAATTGCTAATTTTGTTCCATCCTGTTGACGTTAAATGGTTTTAAATCAAAATAAAGTTATTGTATTAATTTATTCATAAAAATCAATCAACTGCATCAAAAAACAGCCGGTTATTTTGAAACAAGTTTTATTAGCAACATTTAGGACTAATTTTATGTTTAAAAAAAATTGATTGTGTCGCCTCAAAACTTTCCCGAAGAATATTCAGAGTATTAACTTTTGCAGATATTTAATGTTATAGTTCCAAACTTTATATTTTATAGGTGATAGTTGGAGAAATAATTTGGAATGTTCTGAATATAGTTTTTTAAGGGCTTTCAAACGACATATTTCAAGTCAAATTCCATGATATATTGCTTCTGTCATTTTTTGATAGTCACACCTCCGTTTGACAGATGCCGTACAAATACTAACAGGTTCTTCAGACGGATAACCCAAATTAATATACCAAATTTGAGCTCAATCGGATTAAACGTGTGGCTTCTATCGTGGAAGAATACAGAGAGACAGACAGACAGACTTCCATTGGGAAATGGTCTTAATCATCTCAGGTGACCTCAAAATGGATATTTCCATCTTTATCTCGAAATTTATTTTTAGCTCGTACACAATACTTTCCCTTCTCGGAGGTGGGTCAGGAAAGTAAAAGTTGCCAATAATTGCCTATACAAGTGTGGTTATTTTATTGGGCTACATTCAGGGATCGAAATTTTAGCATTTTAGAACATAAAACTCATTAAATAAAGGTCATATTTACTAATAATTTCTCCCCTTACGGCCAGTAATAAGCATATTTCAAAATAATGTCTTTTTAATTTTAAAATACATTAAGAGCCCGCCCTCCTCAATATCCAATCACAGAAAATCGCTTCAGTACCATGTTGTCAACTCGAGTCATTCAACTTACGTTCATTTGACTTCGTTTATTGGTTAGGTGCCACGTGCTTTTTGATAAGAAAACAAATTTCTTAGTTTAATCAAATTGCAATAAAATTTTTACTTATGTACGACTTTATTTAGTCTATTTACATAAATTTAGTCAATCGAAAAACATAAAAACTTTTAGTATTAGCGAGGTACATTTTGGATTAAAATAATGATGCTCCTAAATGTCGGCAACACATTATACAATTTTTCAAAAAATAAGACACGTTTTATTAGCTTGCTATGGAAATAAACGTCATGTAAGAAAATTTTTGTAAGAAAATATTATTGTATCCGAACATTTTCTCAACTTTACCTACGAACAAATATGCCTGTTAGCAGTGAGAGTGTTGAAATTATGAGCACTCCTCCGGAGATTTTAGAAACAACTTAAGCTGCCACACATAATTTGTTACAGCTAAAATCCAAATAAAGGTACGAAATTACCTATCGAAAATGTTTAATAAATAATTGCATTGTCCTTTATTTAATAGAAGAAAATAAGTGGGCGTAGAAAAAGTATAGTACCTTAGACGAGTTTAAAGCCCATCACGCACTCGTGAAATTTACGCATTAGCCCCTGCGCGGTTATTTGCAACTCTTTTCATTGGGAAAGTGACATGCGTTAACTGCAGATCAAGGTGATCTTAAAAACCACATACTTAATGGGTCTAAATACTTTAATACCTAAGATACAGGGTTGTTTTATCCATTTCGCCAATTTCTTGCATGGTTCATAACGTTCTAACCACACTGTAAATTCTCATGATATTTGGCGGGCATATTTTGTTTAAAGTGTGGAATCGATCAATATATTTACAATAAAATAAATCCAGGTCTGGATTAAAAAAAATATTATAAAATATTCCGACACAAAAACAACACCGTGTATATCAGATTTTTCTTAAACGGATTCTGTATTTGAAAAGAGCACGAAAAAATGAATTTAGTGATAAACTTTGCATTTTCGACAAAAATTTTTTCTTGTAAAATTTTTAGTTGGAATTCTGAAATGGTGTGAAATTGTGAAAGCCCAAAATTGAAACTAATTTCTTTTTAATGTGATTTAGTTTTAATGAAGACTGGATTGGTAAAATCTTAATTTTTTAGGTATTTTTTCATTATTTGAGATAAATAATTCACAAAAAACATTCACCTTTAATTAACGAATAAATAATATTGAATCTACCAAAAATAAGTAACTTTAATTAATGAAGAACACAAATATTTTAAAAAACGGGTAAAAACACAAGAACTATACGCAACACGAAATTCATGGATATATTACATTTTTTTTCGATTTTTTACGAATTTTTTACGGATTATTATGACTTTTTACGATTTCTTACGATTTATTACGATCTCTTACAATTTCTTACGATTTTTTACGATATGACCTGTTTCGATATTATAAAAAATAGAGAAGATGTTATTTTTTTTTGATATTTCATCCCCTTCCAGTTTCACCCCTGTAGGTCGGATAAAAAATAGTTTTATAAAAATTGTATTTGAAAAATGTTAATCCATAATGGTTTTACTTTGTTGTCATTAATTTTTAGGTGTTTTTTTTTAATTTTTGTTCTATTTCCTTAATTATAGTTTTTGTAAATTTATTGTTATTTATTCGTTAATTAAACATGAATGTTTTTTGTGGATTATTTATGGCAAATAATTAAAATACACTTAAAATATTAAAATTTTACCAATTTAGACAGTCGTCATTAAATCTACATCAATCACATTTAAAAAAGAAATTGTTCCAATTTTGGGGTCTCACAATTCACACCATTTCAGAATTAAAACTTAAAAGGAACCTGCAACATTCTTATGGAAAAAGAGTCCCAGTCGAATCTGCTGAAAATTTAATATAATATAGTTTATGATGCCCTGACCAAATGTCTCCCTGGGCCCAACGAGATCTAATGGACAGTTTTTGAAATACAGGGTGTTAAACATGAGGAGGCAGTGTTGTTCCTTATCTATAAAAACAAAATAGTTTGTTATAAAAAATGAAAGATAATAATAATAATAATAATATTGTCGATATGAGTTGTAATAAAAAGTTCTAAGGCATAGTCTACAGGGTGACTCTTTTTCTACTGGCCAATGTTAAGATTTTTAAATAATTCTTTAAACAATTTCAGTGAAACGGAAAAGACCGTTGCAGAACAAGTAAATATCATTTGATTTTATATTGGATAATTTCAGGTTACTATTATACAGGGTCACTCAAAATTGTCTTCTTTAGTTGTATTTATTTGAATTTTTTTTAGGAATATATTGTTATAAAGAAACAAAATTTCACCCTGTATAAAGAATTTACCAGGCACGGTATTACTACATACGATTTAATTTTTTTTTTTACAGCTGATAGTTACTATTATTTAGTGCCTCATAATTGTAATTAGTTTATTGTTTATAAAAACAGGCTACCTGCTTTAATATAGAATAAGATGGCCCTAAGAAATAAAAATCTCCTAACTTGTTTTGTTTGTAATGGACGATTTCAACCACGTTTAATAACTAAAATAGATGGCCATGAGAATGCTGTGAAATGTAAAATAGCTATCCGTAGAAGAGAAGAATTTTTGACACCACCTCTTGATGTAAATGCTGTTACGAAAATATGTTCCAATTGCAATGCAATTAGTCAATCCCTTAGATCATATATGCTGCGCTGGATACGGCATCATGTGGTATTTGTTGGGTAGGTGAGGGGTAATGTTTACAGTGTACTATGAGTCATTGGTCAAACTGCGTCGATACTAATTTCTCATTGGTCAAACTATGTCGAAATTTGAAAAGGACCAATCACTGACATAGTACGCTAAACCCCCCAGACCTACAAAACAAATAACCTACATGTCGTATATGATCTAAGGTCAATCTGCAATTAGATATCTTAAAATTGGCTAGTAGAAAAAGAATCACCCTGTAGACTGAGTCTTAGAAATTTTTATAACAACTCATATCGACAATATTACTATTATAATTATTATCTTTATTTTTTTATAACAAACCAATTATTTTTTAAAAATAAGGAACAATACTGCCTCCGCCTGTTTAATACCCTGTATTTAAAAAAATGTCCATTAGATCTCATTGGGCCTATGGAGACATTTGATCAGGACATCATAAACTACATTATACAAAATTTTTAGCCGATTCGACTGGGACTCTTTTTCCATAAGAACCGTGCAGGGTCCTTTTAACTGAGAAAACATTTTGCCGAAAATGCAAAGTATATCAGTAATTATTTTTTTCGTGCTCTTTGCAATTACAGAATCTATTTTAAAAAGATCTGATATACAGGGTGTTTTTTCGGGTCGGAATATATTATAATATTTTTTTTAATCCGGACCCGGATTTCTTTTATTGTAAATCTATTGATCGATTGGGCACTTTAAACATAATATGACCGCCAAATATCATGAAAATATACACTGTGGTTAGAAAGTTATGAAACATGCAAGAAATTGGCAAAATAAATAAAACACACTATATCTTGGTTATTAAAGTATTTAGACCCATTAGGTATGAGGTTTTTGAGATCGCCTAGGTGTCCCCTATCGGCAGTTAACGTATATTAATTTCCCAGTGAAACACCCTGTAGACTATTTTCTACTAGTATGTCAGTAAACGTCAAAATCGCACTATCAACGTTCCTTGTAAGTGACATTTAACAATAACATGTATGTTATGAGGCGACGCGGTCAATCGGCACACGACTGTAGCGCTTCAAGTGATAAAGATATTAAACAATAATTTTGACAGATGTGACTTAAGGTGCATCCAGACCGGTGCAATAAATAGAGCAAAACGTTCGCGTACGTTGCAAAACATCTCGGTTTAGACGGGTGCGCATTCACGCCTATTCGTTCGCGCGCTATTTTGCTCAGCGCAAAATGTTTCCATTCAATGTCGGTACATCAAAGGAAATTTGCTTGTTTGTGCGCGTTAGTTTGGACGTGGAATTTGAATTACAATAAATGGAAACATCAACGAACAGTGACAAACAAAAAATTGTTGCTGCAGTTTAGATGTTATCCACGCTCACCCTAATGCTTGGTGAAAAATGTTCGCAAACGTTTTGTACTGTTTAGGCGCGTTCGGATATTACCTCGAAACATGTAAGTAGAGCAGATGGATATGTTGTCACGTGATGTTTGAGCAATCTTTAATAAACGAACGGATGTTATTTTCATTTGACAGATAATCAGATAACCTATACAACTAAAATTAAAATTATTTATTTTTCCACATTTTGAAGAGATGAATGAAATCAATCTAATAATTCAGTCATCAGCAATGATTGTTATTATGGGAAGGGAAATCATGTTTAATGAAGATGATAACGACGATAGATCTACAGTGTTGGAAAAAATTGATAATTTTGTAGAAGAAACTGTACCTCGTTTTTCAAACAGACAATTTAAAGAAAATTTTAGAATGAACCCAGACACATTTGAGGATTTACTAGGAAAAGTCCATTCTTTACAAATAAATCGACATGTAGGCGTAGGTCAACCCAGAGTACCTATGGAGAAAGAAGTATTAATAACCATTTGGTTTCTAGCGGCCTCGAAGTCCTCTCATAGGTAATATTCGAACGATGTAGATTTCGCTCGATATCCTCGTTTTTCAATATTCGAACGATATCGAGCACCCTGATCGATTTGATGTAATATCCGAACACGCCTTTTGTTGCACCGGTCTGGATGCACCTTTAAATCATTTATGAGATTTAGTGAATGTGTATGTATACTTTAGCTCTGTAAAGGTGCATCCAGACCGGTGCAACAAACAGCGCAAATCGTTCGCGTACGTTGCAAAACATCTCGGTTTGGACGGGAACGCGCTCACGCCTATTCGTTCGCGCGCTGTTTTACTCGGCGCAAAATGTTTTCCATGCGATGTCGGTACATCAAAGGAAATTTGCTTCTTTGTGCGCGTTGGTTTGGACGTGGAATTTGAATTACACGCGCGGTACACAGTTTAGTTTGTAGAAATATATTGAACTGTCAAAATATATTGAATTTTGAATTGACCAAATTTAAATATGAATACAAGGAGGGACCGTGAGAGTGTTATTTAATTAATAGAATCACACAGCGAGTCTGACGAACAAAAATAGAAACATCAACGAACACTGACAAACAAAAAATTGTTGCTGTTATCCACGCTCACCCGGATGCTTGTTGCAAAATATTCGCGAACATTTTGTGCTGTTTGTTGCACCGGTCTGGATGCACCTTAATATTAATAATTAAAATACGAGGCGGTCAATTAGGGATGGTACGCAAAACACCAATTTATATTTATTTTATTATGAAACGTGATTCGCTTAAATAATGAGTTTGAACATAATTAAACAAGAGCCATGATAACTGCGTGGCATAGTGCCTGCTAGTGGTGCAGTGGGTCCGGGGTTCAAGTCCCCTATCTCCTTCTAATTTTTTTTATTTTCTTTTAAACACAGGTTGGATTTAAATAATTAAGACTTCTTTTATTAAAATAAATATTTTTTTTTACATAGGCTGGCTTTGGACAGTCAAAACTTCTAATATAATAAAGATAAATTATTGTTTAATATTTTTGTCACTTAGAGCGCTACAGTCGTGTGCCGTTCTGGATTGACCGGCTCGTGTTATGAGATCTAATAACGCACATGTGAGTTTTGATAAGATAACTTAAATTTCATGCTTTATTCAAATTGCAATTTAATTATTATTTATATATTATATTATCTAGTCTATTTACATAGTTCTAATTCAGTAAAGAACAGAAAACAATGTATTTTTATATAAAAAAAAGTTGGAATTGAAAGCATGTTGTCGGATGGGGCTCAAATTCGATCCGCATATTATGAAAATAATGACAGATATAACAAAGTTTCTTTTTTCCGTAATAATTAAAATAAATAAATTAGATCGCGTACGGCACTGAAGTGGAATTAACTTAAAATTATGAGAGAAGCTTCGAATAAAAGATCGATCGTACCAGTTGAACCTCCGCCCGACAGATGGAGAAACTCTCGTCTGTGCTTCTTAGACGCCGAAGTTCATATCGAGTAGGAAAATTCAAATCGTTGTCGGCAGCTGTTGTGGTAGCTAATATCCAGCCAGGTACTCAAACTCAGAAGGGCAAGACCGCCCTTCTGGCCGCCAGTGATTTTGGTCGATAACATAACGACCCATGGAGTATTTTCTTTCTCCACTGAAGCTGCCCGTGCAGTGGCCTTCATACTATAAACAGAAGGTGGCGCCCGAAGCAATCCGAAACCTGGATCAAGGCTCCAAAGTGATCCGAAACGACCGAACTGCGTTACACAGAAAATTTGGACTTTGTCCCATTTAAGATATTGTAGATTTTTCGCGGTTTTTAATGAATAATATAATTCCAACAAAATCGTAAATAATATATGAAAAAGCTTACTACGATCTCGTAAAATGGTAAATGGTGAAAAGAAAATTAAAGACTGTGATACCAAAAATTGCCTCCTATACTCGCTTGTAGAAGTATGTGACAGTTTTAAATTAAATTAGAATATACCGGATGGCTGCTTTCAATTGTGTTTTATTTGCGTGACTAAAAAAATTTTAGTCCCTCGGGATGACAGAATTTTAGTCCCATGTGAGTAAAAGTGGTACTTTAGTCCCGTAAAAGCGGAGCTAAAGTACTAGATTTACTCCCCGCGGTGTAAAATATTATATTATTCCGGTTTTTTTTTTGGTTGGCTGGCCACAGACTTTAAACATCGTTTGTATATCGTTATGAAATAGTGTCTGTATTATGTTCATTATTTGTGGTATAATATTAGTGACTTTTAGATTTTCTATATTTATTTTTAAAGTTCATCCGAGGCTAAATATCTCTTTGCGAGTTCCCAATTTATAAATCCGAAATAAGTACTTTATTCCTTGACTATTTTAATTGAATACTTGATTATCTAATAGAATTTAATCGATTTTCTTGCACACGTGTAACAACCCTTAAACAATGGTGAAGTATTATTTAATGACATGAAGTATGTACCTGCTAGTGACATGATATTGTACGCACATTACAATTTTACAATTTAATTGATTTACCGCTTTTATGCACATAAAAGTGTCAACGATGATTTTAAATGAAGCAAATAACGAATTTTATTTTTTTAGAATAAAACGATAATTATGCAAATACGATTAAAATAACCAAATTTACTTCAAAGACTGACATTTAATAGACTTTTTGTGAACATAAAAAAATTGCCTAATTTAATACATTCACTGTTCGTTTAAAACGTATACAGTGTAATTTCCAAAGTATGCACCATATGGGAAACTTATTTATTAAGGGTTGTTCGCCAAGGTATTCTTGCCAAAAGTTTGTGCGTCCCATAAATCAAAACATTCACCACCAAAATTTAGTAAAACACACGAGGAGTCTTTAAAAATTTGATTTTGAGACAAGAGTAAAATCTCGCGAAATGTGATTTAGAAAAGTTGGCCATCTAAGTGAATTTTTATTTTTTTATCCATTTTTTTAATATGGGCACTACGAAAAAAACTTTTGGTAAAACGATAAATAGACATCCAGTTATAAATCCTGTAATATTACAAATTACATAACTGTTGTGTTGTTGTGTCAATTTTTAGAAGAGTAAAATTATTTGCAAAGTTTTTGGTGCAAAGTTATTTTTATTTTTTGTGAACGCCGAAAATTGCTCAAAATTATACAGTATTGAAACAAAAAAGGAACAGAATATGTTTATTATTAAAGAACGGATTACATGCAACTTTTGCATACATTTGTTAAGGTTCCTGTAGGTGGTAGGTTAGTCACGACCAAATAATATGTCAATCAAAAAAAAAAAGGAGAAGAAGAAGAGCAGTTGTAGTCGTAAGTGTGATCGTTGTTAACACACACTAAAATCCTTTTTGTTTCTTGGTAATCATGATTGTAAATCATTTCTGTTAAATATAAATATGATAAACAATAAAACACAATTATAGAAAGAGTAATATTTAATTGCCCCGAAGTAAAATAAGAGGTTATGGGACCAGACAGTTTCATCAGAAAATTAAGTAAGAAATAAAAAGAAAAGAAAATGGCTGTCGCAAAGAACAATTATAATATTGAATTGCTACATGGTAATAATTATGGAACATGGAAATTTAGAGTGCAGGTACTGCTAGAAGAAAAAGGAGTTGCAAAATGGATAAATCAAGAATTTGATAATAGTAGTAGCTATGCAGATGCTAGAGAGAAAGAAAAAGACCAGAAACAAGACAAACAATGCCAATCTATAGTGGTCCAATGTTTGGATGATGCCCAACTGGACATAATTCGAGATAAAACTAATGCATGCCAGATGTGGACGGCTTTGAAAGATAGATATGAAAAAAAAGGGCTTCCTGGCCAAATATTTTTAAAAAGAAAGCTATTATCACTAAAATTGAAAGAAGGAGAGTCGCTTGAGAAACATATTATAGAATTTGAGGACATTGTAAGACAATTGATTGCATCAGGTTGCGAAGTAAAAGATGAGGACAAAGTATGTAACTTGTTATTAACATTACCAAAATCTTATGATACTGTATGTGCAATTATTGAAAATATAACTGACGTTAAATATGAAGAATAGGCTTCTGGCAGAATGTGAAAAGCGGATGCTATTCCATGTGAATGTAAATAAAAATGGATTGACAACAGCTTTTACGACACAGAAATATAGTGATAAAAAATGTTATGGATGTGGCTCAACTAATCATATAAAGCGTTTTTGTCCACAAAATAATGGGGGGCAGAATAATACTCACCGTACTTACGATACACCAAACAATAGTTACAGTCGAGGTTATGCTCGAGGAAGTTTCCAGAATAGAGGAAATTATAGAGGATTTAATACAAGAAGTTTTAATACAAGAGGTTTCAGTTCAAGAGGAGGCTACAGCCACAAGACAAGAGAAGGTGGATTTCAAAATAAGGGAGCGAAGAGTAACTTAGCAGAAGATGAGACTTTACATCAAGGTTCGCAAAAGGATGAAGCTCATGGAAATATTTGTTTTCTTGGCGAAAAACAAATAGAAGAGAAATCAAAAGATTTAGAAGTGTTACAATTTTTTATTGATTCTGGATGTACTGATCACATGGTCAATCAAAAAGAAGTTTTTTCAAGTTTAGTTATGTTGAAAGATCCCATAAAAATTGCTATTGCTAAGGATAATGATTTTTTATTGGCCATGGGGGTCGGAAACATTAAAGCGGTAAGTAAAGTTGAATATAAGAAAGTTGATTGTATAATTAAGAACGTTTTATATGTACCTAAATTAAGAAGAAATTTATTAAGCGTTAAAAAACTTGAGATATCAGATATGAAAATATTGTTTGAAAATTCTACAGTAAAAATATTAAGTAGGGATGGACAAGTAGTAGGAATGGGTAAACGGGAGAATTTATACGAAATAGAGTTTTCTTTGGCAATAGTGGAATGCATGAATGTTGAAAATAGTGAAAATGATTATGTAAGATGGCATAAGAGATACGGGATATAGGATTCTCAGGATTAAAAGAAATAATCAAAAAGCAAATGGTTGAAGGGTTAGAGAATGTAAAAGTACAGGATGTAGAATTTTGTGAACCATGTGTGAGTGGAAAAATGACTAGATTTCCATTTAAACAAAGAACTAAAAGTAAACGAATACTAGAGATAATTCATTCCGATGTTTGTGGACCTATGACACCATCAAATTATGATACAAGTAGATACTTTGTTACATTCATTGATGATTATTCAAATTTTTGTGTAGTATATTTAGTAAAAGAAAAAAATGAGGTATTTGAGAAGTTTAAAGAGTTTTCGAGTATGGCTGAGGCAAGGTTTAATACGAAAATTGCAGCTTTGAGATGTGACAATGGCGGAGAGTATGTTTCGACTGAATTTAAGAATTATTGTGCTGAAAAAGGTTGTGTTTTAGATTACACTATAGCTTATACTCCTGAACAAAATGGTAAGGCAGAAAGAAAAAACCGAAGCTTAGTAGAAAGGGCCAGAGCAATAATGAAGGAATCTGAATTACCAAAAGAATACTGGGGAGAAGCAATTTTGACAATAAACTATATTATGAATAGAGGGACATCTTCTGGATTAGACAAAACACCATCAGAGATGTGGTATGGTAAAAAACCGAATGTAAGCAATTTTAAAGTTTTTGGCTGTGTGTGCTATTGTCATATACCAAAAGAATGTCGAAGTAAGTTTGACTCAAAAGTTAAGAAATGCATAATGATGGGGTATGCTCAGACAGGTTATAGAGTATGGGACATAGAAAAAGGAAAAATAGTTATTGCAAGAGATATTAAGTTTAATGAGAGTGAGTTTTGGTATAAGAGAGAGTGTATAAAAGATATTGAAAGTGTTGAGGAGATAGAGACAGTAGAGTATAAAAGTGAAACAGATGATGATAATGAGATTATGAATAGAGTAGAGAATAAAAGATTATCGAAAATACCACAGAAATATAGAGATTATGAGTTGTACATGGCATTTGATGCAAACAGTTTTGTTGAAAATGTACCAGTGAATTTTACTGAATTAAAGAATAGAGTAGATAACGATAAATGGTTAGGAGCTGTAGATAGAGAGTTGAAATCAATTGAAATTAATGAGACATGGGAAAAAGTGAGAAAACCAGAAAATTGTCAGATTTTGGACACGAAATGGGTATTTTCTTATAAATCTATGGAAGAGAATGATAATGATAAGTACAAGGCACGATTAGTTGTAAGGGGCTTTGCACAAAAGGATTTTGACGAGATATATTCGCCTGTTGCGAGAATGACAACTATTAGAGCTTTGTTAATACTAGGAAATCAGTTTGGATATGTATTCCAACAATTTAATGTAAAGACTGCATTTTTAAATGGAGTTTTACATGAAGATATATATATTTATGCACCAGAAGGAATAGATTTGGATCAAAATTTTGTTTTTAAACTAAAAAAATCTTTGTATGGCTTAAAGCAAGCATCAAAATGTTGGAATGATGAAATAAATGAATTTTTGTTAAGCATAGGATTTTGTCGTTCAGAAAGTGATTTTTGTCTTTATATGTCAGATTCTGGGTGTGAGAAAGTCTTCCTATTAATTTATGTTGATGACATAATTTTGTGTGGATCAAATGAACATCATATAAATGATATAAGAATAAAATTATTAAACAAATTTCAAATGAAGAATAAAAAGACATTGAAATATTTTCTGGGATTAGAGATTAGTTATGATAAAATAGCAGGGACATTAAAAATAAACCAGACAAAATATATTGAAAATCTTTTGAGACGATTTAATATGGAAAATTGTAACGGTTGTTCAACACCAATAGAAAAAGACCTTAAAATTGATCTATGTAATGATTCGGATAAAACGAAAAAACCTTTTAGAGAACTAGTAGGATGTCTCATGTATCTAATGTTAGGAACAAGACCAGATATCTGTTTTGCTGTAAATTATTTTAGTAGGTTTCAGGATAAAGCTTCTGATGAGGCATTTAATCATTTGAAAAGAGTTCTAAGATATTTAAAATCAACCATGGGTATAGGGTTAGAATATAAAAGAAATAGTAATAAGGATATTTGTTGTTATGTTGATGCTGATTGGGGAGGTGATACATTAGACAGAAAATCCGTTACTGGATATGTATTCAAAATTTTTGGCAACACTTTATGTTGGACAACGAAAAAGCAAACTTGTGTATCACTTTCCACAACTGAAGCAAAATTAGTTGCTCTGTGTTCATCTGTTTGTGATGGATTATGGTTGCGAAAATTGTTTTTAGATTTAGGTATTAGATTAAGTTGTATTACCTTTTATGAGGACAATCAGGGATGCTTAGCCTTGATTAAAAACCCAACAAATAATAGAAGGGTGAAACATATAGACTTAAGTGTTAAGGTTCCTGTAGGTGGTAGGTTAGTCACGACCAAATAATATGTCAATCAAAAAAAAAAAAGGAGAAGAAGAAGAGCAGTTGTAGTCGTAAGTGTGATCGTTGTTAACACACACTAAAATCCTTTTTGTTTCTTGGTAATCATGATTGTAAATCATTTCTGTTAAATATAAATATGATAAACAATAAAACACAATTATAGAAAGAGTAATATTTAATTGCCCCGAAGTAAAATAAGAACATTGAGCAACATTCAGAAACAGTCCATATAAAGAAGAACATTTCGTTAAATTAAAATAAGTTTTACTCACCTAAAAAGGACATGAGCAAATGAAATCCTCACGATGACATTTGAAAATTTCGGATTATTTGCCACGATTTCTTGACTTTTCGTATAGAGGGGCTGATCGAAGGTGACGAAGCATGTTTTTTGGTTGGACGCCTTACATTATTCGGTGGCAAAGAGCAGAGATCTATATATCGTGATATACTTGCTTGGTGGAAAGTTTATGAATTGAAGAAATATTATCTTGGATCGCATAAAAGACTTATTAGCTGTTGCTTCTTCCATAAAGCCGTTCCATCCAGGTAAATTTAATTTTGACCACTTGCCATACAGCCAAAGGAAATCGTGAGAAGAAGGCACGATGTCTTATGAAAGAGCATGATTTCCTTCTACGTCTGTAATTTGTAGTTTTTAAGCCTGTATTTTGATTTTTATTAAAAAAAATACAAGAGGAACAGAGCCAACATCTCCAACAACCTATACCATTGGAATTTGCTTTAAACGTTGAATTTATTGATCGGGTAATATAGCATTATGAGGGGTCACACACTGGATTTCTCCTATAAAGTGAACGGTATTTAAGCCATCGATAGTGTTAACGTTGTGGTCGGCATTATCACAAACAAATTGAGAAAATGCAGTTTCGTCAATCGATCCTTCCGGGCGCATAATGGCAGATGCTTCAAAAAGTATTATTTCTGTATAACTCGTCGCAAAACTCAACGATGATAGCACAGGTTGATGAGTTTTCTTGAGCCGAATTTTTTATATAAAAAATTTTCAAAGAATTGGCCTCATTTAAAAAACTGTCGGATTGTGGATATTTTGACATATCATAGTCCTGCGAACGGATATCTGCCAAAATAATAGCAGCTGCTTCTTTAACAACACGAAGCCGTTCGTTATCGATATTAAACTTTTTTGCCGCATACCATTGATCAGCTAGAAGTTTGTTACCTGTGTCCTGGAAGCAGACGACAGACGATTGTTTATGTTTTTCAATGATAAGTATATCTTCTTCATATTTATTCATAAGACGAGCTTTTACGATTCTCTGATCTGGACGGTATTTCCATTCAATTTAGATCCATGAGCTCATTAAGCGAAAATTGACATTCTTCAAAACTCTCGGTAAGATACGAAAAAATATATTCCATCGCTTCGCCGACATTAGTTGCAGGCCGATATCCCCTTTTTCCCGAAGGAACTCGATTATACAGATGCTTTTGACATGACATATGATGCCTTGCCTCTACTGCAACCATGTCTGCCACATGTTGAATTCTTTTTATTATTTCCCGTCACCAGTCATCATCACGTTCTTCAGATACTTTTAAAATTCTAGTTTTCACTCCCAACTGTTGCACCATACAAACGAAATATCGATGAAATGACTGATGTCCTCTTTTTTTTTGTTTATTTAAAAAGTCCAGTGTAATTTGTTTGCTACAGAGAAAACACTGTGCTTTAAAATTAAAAGTTGGTATACTAGATCTACGGGATGTCGACGCTATTTGAGGTTCATTATCTTTTTTACGACAATACTCGGCGATCAGTTTTTCATTAATATATTTTTTTTGACCTGCGCCATGCGCAATTACAGAATATAGTGTTCTCAAATAACCTCGTAACTCACTCAAATTCAAATTCAAAATTCAAATTCTTTATTGGTCCATAAATACAAAAAATTTAGAGACAAAGGGCCATTAGACAAGTCAAGTAAGTAAGAAGAAAGTAAATAGATATGTACATATATATAAACATTAATAATATAAATAAAACAAAAACTACAATAAAATAAGACAAACAGTTTAGCGTTTAAAATGATCATAAAACTCTTCTATAGTACATGGAGTTATGTCCAACAGTATTTGATTTACTTTCCGCTTAAATAAATTTAAAGATTTAATGTTTCTCAAATCATTTGGTACAGTATTGTAAATATGGGATCCTTGATAATTAAAAGACTTTGTCGAAAGTGTCAGCCTTACATTTCGGATATGAATTTCATTTTTATTTCTCGTGTTATGATTATGTATATTTGATTTTGTCATAAAGTTTCCTTTATTTCTGTGAATATATATAAGGAGTTGCTGTATAGACAGTCCCATAACTGTAAGTATATTAAATTGTTTAAATAGAGACCTATACGAAAATGTTGGTGGTTTATTTGTAAGAGCCCTTAATATACGTTTTTGTGCTAAAAAACGTCGCTAATATTAGGGGAGCATCCCTAAATTGTTATTACATACAGTAGTTTTGATTGCACTAGTCCAAAGTAGAAGGATAGAAGTCCTTCTCTAAGAACCTCTCTTAGTACTCTAATCTGGTAGCACATAGAATTGAGTGATTTTATAATTTTAATACATTAATATGTCATATTGCTCTCCATAGTAATACCTAAAAATGTAACTGAGTCTTTTTCCTCAATAAATTCGTCATTTATTTTTACTTGATACAAGGGTAAGTTTGACTTCCATTGAGTGTGGAAGGTCATGTAATTCGTTTTACTGGAGTTTATATATAACGAGTTACTGCTAAGCCAGCTTATTAGCGTATTACATACTGAATTTAATTTAGATTGAGTATTTAATTGTGATTTGTCAGTTATAAGCAATGTTGCATCGTCTGCATATAAGCAAGTGAGACATTGTGATAGACTTCTAGGTAAGTCATTTAAATATAGAGTAAACAGTAATGGTCCTAGAATTGAACCCTGCGGAACTCCAGTATTATTCACGACCCATGAAGAATAATTCGTCGTTGAATATTGACTATTTTTTGAGCTTATTTTAAAATATGACTGAAACCAGTTGTTTGGTATACCGCGAATACCGTAGTGGAATATTTTTTCTAAAAGTATTTCGTGATTGACGCAGTCGAAGGCGCGACTAAGATCACAGAAGATCCCGATCGCGCCCTCGAAGTCTTCAATCGCATCTAAAACCTTTTGATAAAATGAATGAATAGCAGTTATTGTATTATGATTTTTTCGAAATCCGTGTTGATTATCGTCTATTACATTATTAAGATCCAAAAAAATTTAGTAATTGTTCTAACATAGCATACTCAAATACCTTAGAAATAACTGAAGTTATTGCTATAGGCCTGTAATTTTCCATTTTTTGGTTATTTCCTTTTTTTAAAACAGGAGTTATCAATGTCTTTTTTAATTTAGATGGAAAAATCCCTTGAAGAAAAGATTCGTTAATAAGGTAAGTTAGTGGCGTCGCTATTTCTTTGGAAATCTTTTTCAATACAATACTCAACAAGTTATTTTGTGTTTAATAATAGATAATATTTCTTCTTCTGTAACAGGTTTCAGAAATAAACTATTTTTCATATGGTTATATTTTGCATTAAAGCGGTGAGAATGATTTATTTTATTTATTATGTCAATTGGACTTTGTATAAAATATTTATTAAAACCTTGAGATATGAGTTCAGGTTTATTTGTCAATTGATTATTTATATCCATATATGATATTTGAGATTTGTTAGAACTTTGACCAGTAATTTCAGATATAATATTCCAGGTAGTAATATTCTGAGAGTTTTCTAATTTATTTTGATAATATCTAGACTTAATATTCTTTACTAATTTTTTATGCAGAGTTTTCTGTATATTGTATGTTTCTCTATACTGTAAATTACCGTTTTGTTTCTTATATATGCCTTATATGTGTCTTTATACCTCTTTCCTTTACAACGTCACTTTCACTTAAAGTTTTCTCACAAATAAAGTACGAATATATTATAACAGCGTAACCTTCTGCAAGCTAGGCAACACCTACTAGACAGAGCTGTGCTCTCGCTATCTGCCTATCCGTTAAGGTTTAGGGAAACCTATCAATATAACATTAATGTAGAATCTCTTTAAAAAGTATTTCAATATGATTTGTATTTGTTTAAATTATTTATTTCAGTTATTAACAGCCAATATTAAATAACAAAATATAATACTTTTTTTTCAAATAGTGCAACTTCACGGAGCTGTAACCCCTAATATATGTATGCTACAAAAAAATTTTTTTCTGCCAATTTTGTCCTCTTTAACTTTGTATAGAAGATCTTTTGTCGAGAAAGCCACCGTTTTTGAGTAATTATCAAAAAACCAAATTTTTGTACCTAAAATCTAAGATAGCGGCTCGAGCGCATGCGCCTCGAGGTCGAAAACTTGGATTTTATATTAGGGCAACAAGCCTAACAACATACTAAAAAATCACTACTACCCCACCTTTTGCATTCCCACGTACTGGACTATATAGGCCACTTATCGCCTCATATTTTTTTTGGAACATATAGCAAATTTACAACTACTTGAACACTGTAGTAAGTATTTAAGAAATGTTCAGCAACGGTTCGCCATTTCAACCTAATCAATCAGGTCTTCTGGCCAGGATCTTTTAAGCCTTCTGTGATCTAATGGGACTGGATAAAGTTGTCTTATTATGTCACTATCGTGTTCAGCATTTTGGTTGCTATCACTTTGCTGATAAAGGGAAACCCTAGGTCGTTGTGTATTGTTGCGATGGAAACGAACCATGACGCATTGGTTATCGTCCGGAGTGTTTTTGACTGGAAATATTGGAGGGTTTACTACATCCCCGGAGCTCGATCCTATATGTCCAAATGGGTTTTAAAATAATTTTATATAGTAGGAGTTTATTTTCCAGTGATAACCGTGATCGCCTTCCAAGCAACCAATTCATTTGTTTGACTTTCAGCGATAGTTGAACCCTTTTGGTTTTAATATGTTGTTTCCAAGAGAGCTTTTGGTCGAGGTGCAGCCCAAGATATTTGACTCAGCTTCTTATTGGAATGGGGCTGTTGTCTATTCTGAGTTGTGGGCAGTTGGCGTGTCTTGTTGTGAACGTTATCTGGGTGGACTTGTCCGAATTTACTTTAATTTCATTGGCAAATAGAGTAGATTTTCTTCAAACCAATTAAACAGTCCCGACGTCGCTATAATATCCACAGTATTAACTAGCCTAAATTGTCAAAGATAAACGACAATCAAGGCCACGAAGGCCAATCTTTCGCAATCAATTGCACGCTCATCTAGCTCGTTGATAAAACAACACGAATCCCGACACATTAAAGAAAGGTGGGCGATCTGTCTATTGTTTACAGATACTTTCATGGAAGGTCTGCATACAAGAAACACCCGTCGGGCTGGTATGTATAATCCATACGAAGTCCAATTTTGTAGTCTCCGTAATAAGCCTATTTAAAAACTCCTTTATCTGGAGAACATCCTCACTCTGGAATGACGGTTCCCAGGGAGTTCAGTTTTCGGCAGAGATTCAAATCAGTTATTACCAATAAAAGTATAAAATTTTAAAATTTGTGAATTTTTTTACTTATTTGAATAAAAATTAAAGTTTTGATTTTAGATTTAGATTCGCCATAAAACACTAAACAAAAATTATGTCACAAAAATTTTGTGTCTAGTAAGACAAAAATGTTATATAGGTGTCTGAACTTTTCAAATTTGGGAATTAAAAGTTCATGCGCATTCTCAACAGGTTTATTTTAATTTTAGTCCTGAATAATAACTTAAACATTTTTCCGAAACATATAAATTTTATTTTGGTTTGGTTTTGTTTATTCTTAAATCGTTTAGATGCTTTTAAAATATTATTTAATCAAAATATTTATAAATATTGAAAATGTATCCATTATATTGACTATATTTATTAAGATCTACAGATACCAGATAATCTCAACTTAATTCCTCTAAAGCCGTTTCCGAACAGGAAATTGAAAAAGGAATCTTTTAATATAAACGAAGGTTAATTTTCCAATATAATACGTGGAAAATGTCCTGTCTCATGGATCACAATAAGCTGAATCAAACGCGTTGTTCGCTTCTAGAAAATTACATCGACGTTAGCAACTTGAAAAGTGCTTTAAGCAGTTTAAAACGGCTTTTATATTCTTTGATAAAAAAGAACATAAAAAAGAAACAGAAAGGTTATATTTCCAATAAATCACGTTTTTATCAACGTTTTTTATTTGTATAGAGATATTTTTTTATTTAAAATACTTCAACCTCAAATAGGTAATACTACAAATTATATATAGTTTAATATCTGTATGTTTTTTGTGGACTTATGTTTTAAAAAAAATTTAATTATGATCATAATTGTATTGACATCCACCTCATTTTAGAAATTATAAATAGCGAACATTCGAGTCATTTTAACGCGTTTATAATCATTGGAATGTTATAATCTTTTCTTTATTGTAAACAATTATTTTAAAGCTTTTTGTAGATATATAAAAGTGTCTTGCTAAAGATTATGTAATATTTCGTTTTGAATATAAACTGAGGTACTGTCTTCAAGGAGAATTTTTATTAATAATTTTTCTATTTCAATCTGTGCTCCTCATAGAATTTAGGTCAGATATACATTTTCTCCTTGATTCCCGTTTATTAATAAGGGTTACCCAAAGTTACGTCTATTATTGATGATTTTTAAGTAGGTGTGTTTTAGTGGTCATTTTAGTAGATTTAAATTTAAACTATTTATATCTGATTTTTATATACGTCCTAGTAGTGTTTATTATTTTTTTGAACCCAGCATGAATTTATAAGCATTAAAGTCACTGTAAAAGAAAAGACACTCCTAATGGGCTCTAGCCTAACACTTATATTTAAATAAACCCTCTAATTAAAATTAACCAAATAAATGTAAAATAAAAAAATAACACATAAAAAAAGTGAAATCATTACCCGAACTATTAACTTGAATTTAAAATAGGATATGTCATTGTACAAATGTTCAAAAGATTGAAAAAAAGCCGGTATGCAAAAAATATCTTACCTTTTTAACAAAAAGGGTTAGAACTTATCAATCCTGGGACCCAATTCTTGAAATCGTAGGAATCGATTCTCATGAGAAATTTACGTCATTTTCTCTAGATTTTGTAATATGTCTATTCTTGAAATATTTCGTAGGAAAAAATTCTCCAAAAATTATGAGAATTAATTCCTAATGTCATTTACTGGAGAAACTTCAAATTCTCATGAGAATTTAAGAAATTAAGAGTGTGAATTGTACGTATTTGACGTGTTTTGAGGGAATTGAAATTGAACACCATTGTTTTTTGTTGTTACCGCCATAAATATTGTTAAAATGAATAATTTTTTACTCCAAGCTATCGTTTTAGATAATTTAGAAAGTTGTTTAGACAGCATTTTCGTCTATCCAAACAAGCCTTTGACGATCTAATGGAGTATATTGAACTTTTTCTGCTACCAACAATTAGAGTTGAAGATTAACCAAAAGAGAAAAAGTTTTAGTAGGGATCTTTCCTCTGAAGTTCCTTATCATTTTCTAAGAATTCTACAAGGATTTTTTGTGCGCTTCACTCACGAAATTTCGTTTGGCCATCGCAAATAAAAAATGAACAAATAACAAATAACCCATAGTCAATAATAAACGATAATGCACAATAATAGGATAATAACTATGTAAATTGTTTCAATTTGTTTTCTCAAAAATGTAAAATGTCAAACATATAATATCAATGACAACTGATATTCATTTCTGCGAACGTATAAAATAATATTTGAGCACAGAACTAATAGTTCTGAGTATTTGATTGGTTGAGTTCATGAAATACTTGGATTTAGTAAAGACATACGTCACTTTTTTTAATTCACTAGAATTTCAGTTCCGACTCATTCAAGAATAGGACTGGCGATTCTCAAGAGAATTTTTTTTGGGGAATCAATTCTCTGGAGAATTAATTCCTACGATTTCAAGAATTGGGTCTCTGGAGCCAATCAAATCACACAAAATCCATAAAACTATGGTTTGCGGCAGTGAGACCAAGATAACACACAAAGGGTCGATTCCAATTTTAAATCTGGCTAAAGTCGTTCTACAAAATATGGCCGTCCAAACACGCCAAATTCTAAATTCAAAAAAAGACGACAATCTCTTCCGTAGCGGTAGGAAAACCGGGTTAAAATCCTCCCAACGGAGATGACATACAAGTCATTAAATCAATCAGAGATTTTCCAAAGGAATCTTCACTTAAGTTTCAACCACAAACTTTTTCGTTCAATCACACGAGGAAGAAAAACTACTAAGCAACAAGTGGCCTCTCTTCTCCGAACTAAGAAAAATCCGTTTCAAAGATGTCCATGACCAATCAAATAAATTCCGATCGCCACGTGACCATGCGCAACCAACCATACTTCAAGATCAATGTGCACAATATTCGATGTCATATCCGACCGTTCGAATAATCAAAAACCGAGAATCAATAACTATAATGAAATGCATTGTAATACGCATTCACATAAAAATGACGACGCGAGTGATTACCGTAGTTCACGGTCTAACAAAAATGAAATATTGATCCAAGAGGGTATGTTACTGAAGACTCATCTATATCAAGTCTACTTCTGACGGACAGATGTCGAGATGACAAAACGCAACTGATGTCAGTGAAATAACCCTATTTACGCTAAGATAAACAATAATAAAGAATAGTAACGTTGTTCCCTATTATGAGAATCTCTAAAATATATGGAAGAGGTCTGATATCAATAGGAAAATAAGGATAACTTAAAATAAAGTGATATAGTCACCCAAGAATGGAAATTCTGCTAGGAGATAACCAAGGAAAAACATACTTAGATGAAATTCAGTTTGGCAGTCATAATCTCAGTGTGAATGGAATGAACTGCATGAATAAAAGGTAGTGTATTCCGTGAATACATATTAAGAGTTTAAACCAACTATTAGTTGACTAACAGTAGAATATCTTGTCCCTTTTTCAGAACTAATCGATGAAACGAATGCAAGTATTGGCGAACGTATGACTGAAAGTCACTAACGCCGCATAGGCTTAAAAGGGAAAGAACTAACGAAGAAACATCTTTATAAACACACAAGGTAATAATATAACCTAAAATACCATATACAAGAACTATCAAAAAAGTATTTTCCTTAACACAAAAAGTGGACCCTTGCAACTTTCAGCAACACAATGATTCTATCGCTACCCAATCTACATCTAAATCTGCTGAAAAATCTTCTATCGCTACACAATCAACAGCTATATCTGCAAAAAAGATGGTTATTTTAAATTTTCTTACATCGTTTCAAAAGTATTCGTCGTCAGCTAATAAAAAACGTTTAGCAGAGTTAGAAATTGCTTTGAAGAAAAAGATGTTAATTAAAAGCAGAACAAGAAATATATGACCTAGAACTCGTAATAAAATTAGCACAAATTAGTCAAGAAGGCGAAGAAAAATCACAGCCAACAAACTACCAATCAAATAAGAATCAAACAATGGTAAAAAATTGTGTACAGACTCAAGAATTTCATCAATACTTAAGATTTCTTTCCGCAAATGTTGGCAATGACTATAAAAATCTGTCTAAAAATTGCACTGATAGACATATTCTTATAGAGAGCCGTTTCAAAAGGTTCCAAACCTGACGAATGAAGCATAAGTAAGCAGCAAGTTTTGATACAACTCTTGAAAAGACAGATTATTAATAAAAACCTACATTTTGATGGAATTCTACTAGATGATCGAACTTTATAGCCCAATTTGTAAATACAACAAAAATGTGTGAATTTTTAAATGACGAGGCTTTAAGCTGTTTGGAGAAATGTTTAAGCAGAAGAGCATGGAAATGAGTCAACTCCATGCAAGTTCTGCCTGAAAATGTTCAAAAAATAATAAAAAAAAATAGAAGAAAGATACGGAAAAACGGAAAATATTAGACAAAATTAAAAGACTAACTGTCAGTAGATAGAACGTCCTTTAACTTTAAAGACTTAGTAAGTAAAGGCAATGACGTTTAGAATAAAAATTTACAAGTTGATTTCTTGTACAATTGTCACAATCTAAACGTCATTGTCATTAGTTACAGAACCGTTAAAGTTAAAGAACGTTCTATCTACTGAGTATCTAACTAGCAAAACTGGACAATTTAGAAACATTGATAGATTGTTCAGACGAAATTAGAAATCAGCATACAAGAATAAAGAATAAAGAAGTACTTTTAACAACTAAAGACGAGAAAAATAAAAAATGTCGTTTTTGTAAAGAAAAATTTCATTTCTTAAGAGATTGTAAAAAGTTTTGAGCTGTCAATGTAGACAAAAAATTTACATTTATTACCAAAAATGACTTTTGCTTTTCTTGCTTGCACGTTACAGTCTCAAAACCTGTAAAAATCGACGAAACTGTGGTGTTGACAGTTACCATACAACAAAATACTGCATAAATTTGATGTATAACCCTCAGAACCACGTACCAGTAGTTTTAATTATTGTATTTTTTTCAGAAAAAAGTACTTTTAAAAATTTTACCAGTTGTTCTAAAAGGCAAAGAATTTGTTAAGCCTTATTACAGAAGATTTAGGAGACAAATTAGATTTATAAAGTCCTGAACAATCATTAACTCTTCAGTGAACTAACTCAAAATCTAAAGTCCATGAAAATTCCATAATCGCTAGTTTGTCTATCAGTGGAGACTTTCCCAATGTCAAAACTAATATTTTAAAACGAGTAAGAACCGATCGAGACTCAGATCTACCCTACCAGATAATTGACATTAATAACCTTGCAGAACATTTTCCCCATTTAAAAAATAAAGATTTACCAGACATAATAAATGGAAAACCGTTACTGCAGATTGGGCAAGACAATTCGCCACTTATAATCAGCAGAAAGGTCATGAATGGGCCGTGGGATGGTAATACATGGAAACGTTAATTCAAATTTTGGTATGGAGCCCACAAAGTTTCAGTCTGTATACCATATTAGTCATTTTGTTAAAGACGACCTTGATATTTCGCATGATATGGTAAAGGAACAGTGGCAATTAGATTCTAGTCATCTGGTAAAATCAGATAAGAAAGGATTATCAAGGAAAGACAAAAGATCCAGTGACATTTTACAGAATACCATAAACAGAATTGATCAAAATTTCGATATTGGTTGGAAGAGAAGGTATACAGATGCCAGCATAAACGTTTTTTCGCTTCTGGTAGCGTATTCCATCCTGACCACAGTTTGTTTGGAGGTGGAAAAATTCGCCAGTGGATGAGATTTGTATTTCCTAGTAATATAAATGGCTGTCCTAGGTTGTTGTTTGCTGTAAAAGCTGAAAATTGAACCGTTAAGGTTTTTCAAACCTAAAATGTTGGTTTTTCTTATCCTGGGTTTATGGATAAGTGTTATTGTATCTTGCAACTCATCAAGGCGGCGGCATAATGTTCCGTAGCCACCCTTCTGTGTTACATGTTATATTGTATACTTTTTACCTGTTTAATGGCTTCGCGATCCTTCATAGAAGTTTGGCAGTGCTTACAATTTTATTCGGCTACCGTTCTTTCGAAAGTAGGGATGAGGAAGCCTCGTTTGGCTCTTCTGAGCTTATTTGGTTGTCATCGAACGCCATCTTATTAGGCTCGACGCCTGTCTTCAGTGGATCCTCATGGGGAGATCTCTTTGCTAAGACATGTTTCAGCCTCTCTTTATATCTTTGGCCATAAGGTGAACGGATAGCTCAGCCTCATTGTATTGGCCTTTAGGGTTTCTATATCTTCTTCTATAATGCCGAAGACGAAGAGACGGCCCTTGAGGTCGGTTTTGGCCTCATGGTGGAAGCTGAACTACTTTGTAAGTACGGATTCTGGCAAATAAGTCATCTCACCACAACCTGCTTCTCGTCAAGGTTAGCTTGCGCCTCCCCTGGGGTCCAGAGAGAGGCTTTGGTGAGCTTAGGAAGTATATCCACCCTCACAATGACTAATACTGCTCTATTCTACGGCCTTAGTGGTGGTACTTTGTCGTTTAGCAAGTCCAACGGCAGGTCGTCTCGCACGTTACTCTGATGATTTCACTAGTGTTTCAAGGACCAGAAGGTTGGTGGATTGTCTTTGATAGATTGTACAAATTTACTATAATTTTTTTATTGCAATTGCTTATTGTTTAGTTTACGAATACAATGATATGATAATGAATTATGGTGTATCTGTATCTAATAAGTCGAATGTACCTTGAAATTGTAAATGATTGAAACTCAGAGTCATAAAATTTGCGGATAGGGTGAAGCGTGCTCAACGGCATCGGTGATTAGCTCTGGTAGCAGAAAAATGCTGACGTTAAATAAATATGTATGACAAAGTGTCAAAAAAATAAAATCAGGTATTGTTGATTATACACCTGGAATATTGGCTGGTGTTTTCTCCTGAATATTTGCTGTCAAGTTTTAATAAGTAGGCTGGCTTCTTTAGTTGATGTCGTTGCAATAGTACCATTTGTGGTTGTAAAAGATGTAAAAGAAGATTTAGTAAAAGATCGACAAATTCTCTGGTTATGTGCTTTCTTGTTTTCGTTTGTTTGTTTGAAGCTGTGATGATTTTGACTAGTGGGATTTTTATGGCATTGGCCGTAGGGAAGATTTTTGGAAACGACGATTCTGTCACTTCGATCAAACCAAGGTTTTCGAATGGAAAGGCACTTGTTGACAATAGCAATAGAGAGTTCTTCCAGGCAAAATGACTTCAGAGACCACATTAGCGCAGCATATGCCCAACCAGTGAATAGTTCCAAAATATTCTTTAAGATCCTGCCACTTGGCTCATTTATAGTGCCAACTTTGCTAGGTTTAGGCGCCTCGTTAGTTCTAACGATGTCAGCAATAGATAGTTGGTTTAAAAAAACTTACCATTTTTACTAATGATAAAAAAAGTGCTCTAAAATGTGTACTACTTGGAGCTCTATAAGGACAACAAATGAATCTAGTGATTTGTTGGGATGATGTTACAAAGCGTAAAGGAAATATCCGAGATAAAGATAGCTGACTTTGTTGCCGAACGAACTGTCTTGTGTTTCACAGAATTCAAGTACGTATATGTATGATGTGTTTTAGCTTAGAGATTTTAGCAAATTTCACCAAGAACCAATTTCCATAAGGTTTGCGGCGACGTCCTTTCCTATGTCAAGAAATAATTTTCTTGTTAAAAAAAAGGTTAGGTTAATATTGTTGTTCATTCTGGTAACTGTAGAAGCTACTGGATTTACTGTTTTAGTGGTATTTGGTGGACCTAATGGGTTATTAGAAAAAGTATCCAATAAATCATGACCGCATCATAAAGCCCCCGGATCAGCCTCTACAGGACTATTTGAACGGGAGGCTCGTTAATCTTAGGAATGTTTCAACCCTGGGATGTTTCATAACATTTGAAGATGGTCCTTCTGTTGGTTTGTACTGGTGCTTATTACATATACTTCAACCCTGGGATATTTCATACCCTTTGGAGATAGGCCTGCAGTTAATACTTTCGCTTATAACATAAGTGGAATCTTTTCCCCAAGTCATAAGTGACACAGTGTTTTACACCCCTTTTAAAAAAAATTGTTTTAATACTTTTATGTATTGTTGTTTTTTAAGTTGCTTCTCAGACTACTGTGGATTTTGGATTCTGCTAGCTGCTTCTAACCCATTTAAATAAAAAAAGAGGCAGCTTAATTTACTAATAACTTTAGAACGACTTTAAGTCTGTTGTAAATTAATAGAAAGTTTTCTGTACTCATAGTTTGGTACTGTTAATATTAGGTAATAACTGTGAACATTAGCTGATGTGCATCACAAAATAAAAAACGTGATGTGTCGCCGACCACACAATATACATATAGTAATGCAAACAAAATTACAGTTTAGGTGGAGTAAACTACTATGACAAGAAGTTGAAACATTTATTAGTTAAATAACTTAAAATATTTTTCTAATGTAATAAGTTAAGACTTTTCTACTAAAAAGAGAAATGTTTGTATAGTGGAAAACTAATATCGTGTAAACCGCGCAGAAGACTACCAATTGACTTTTTATCATTAACACTTATTGTTAAAGCATTCTTTGTTCGTTTGTGAGTCATAAAATTGTTCTTGTTATTAGGAAAAATTAATAAAATGTGTTCTTTTCAATTCGATATTTTGTACAAAATAAAAGATGTTAACCCTATTTTTTTTTGTTACAGAGTGTGTCAGTGACAGTATCCGTCCTAACATTAACATTTATTTCAATCGACCGATGGTATGCCATTTGTTTTCCACTCAAGTTCAAGTCCACAACAAGTAGAGCCAAAACTGCCATTGGCATTATCTGGGTAGTCGCTATGGTATGTGGTAAGTACTCAACTGTTATTTTTTATACAAAATAGTCAATGTTTGATTTTTATTATTATATACTGTAATGAAATATGTTATACCCTGTATAGTTTAGAATTAACTTGTTATAAAATATAATATTCAGTAGGGGTTGGTTAAATAAAAAGAATATGATAAGGAGTTTTAAGTAAAATTAACAGTTTCCCTTGTTTGTAATTAAAAAAAAAATGAGTAAGTGATAGTAATAGAGAGTTTAAGCTAACGCTAACGTTAACGCTAACTTTGGTTAGCGTATAGAATAACGACTTGTGAAAAATAGAGTTTTAACAAACCAATGGCGTTTTTCTGCATTTTAGGTTATGTCATGTGTCAACTATGACAATTGTTTAATGTATTTGAGTTATCGGGACCCGCTAAACATTCCGCTAATTCGGATTATTTACCGTATAACGATATTTTTATTTTTACGTGAGCATGCGCAGTCTGCTCGAAATAAGGATTAGCATTAGCGTTAACGTTAACGTTAGCGGGTGAGGTGCTAAAACTCTCTAATATAAAATTAATTTTTGCTAGTAGAGAGTTTAAGCACTTCACCCGCTAACGTTAACGCTAACGTTAAACATCAGTTCGAGCAGACTGCGCACGCTTACGTAAAAATAAAAATGTCCTTTTACGATAAACTTTCTGATGTTTTGCGAGTATTCTTAATTCAAATACATTAAACAATTGTCATAATTGATTCATGACATAGCCTAAAATGCAGAAAAACGCAATGGGGAAGTATTATGTAAAATTTTTAAATTAGCACTTAAAAGTCTGTTATCATATATGCCTAGAAAAAATATTTATAAATTTTTTAAACCTATATTTTATTAAAAAAAAAATTAATGAAAAATATCTACATTAATTGATAATACTGTTCAGAGATGGCAGTATATAGGAACTGAATTCCTTATTAATAGAGGCCAGATGTAAACATGAGAAAAGAAGAAAAGTGTACTGTTTTTATTTTCGCCGTGACTAGCAGTACATCTTGAATTTTGAAAAAAAAATGAAGAAAAAAGACACTTTACTGTATAAATGAAACTGATTACCAGTCAGTATTTTTATGTAGTTTTAAAGAAGTTAAAAAAGCGAAATCTAATTAACATTAATTTTGGAGAAAAAAAATAGAAAACATCCGAAAAAAATTTAAAGAAAAATCAGAAAATTTTGAAAAAAAACGAAAAAATTAAACGCTTAAAATCGCAACAACAAAAACGACGCAGAAAAACGTAGGAAATCGAAAAATGTAGCAAAAGAAAACACAAAAAATTAAAAAAAAAAAACAAAAAACCGGAATCAGTTGTAACAGTAAAAAAACTTTAAAAAAATTTAAAATTCGAAAGAATTGAAATAAATTGCAAAAAAAATTTCAACAAAACTTCAAAAAAATGAGAAAAAAATCGCAAATAATCGTAAAAAATTAAAAGAATGAAAAATGAGAAAAATCGACAAAAAAAACGAAAAATCAGAAAAATAAGAAAAATACGAAAAAAATTTTAACAATCCAAAAAAATCAGAAAATATTGGAGTAATAAGAAACAGAAACCAAATGTAAACAAAAATTTTGGCAAAAATGAAAAAGAAAATTGTAAAATGGAAAGATCAAGCATTAAAAACGATGTAAAAACCCAAAAAAAGAAGAAAAACAAAGAAAAAAAGGAACAACCAAAAAACCAGAAAAATTGTAACGATAAAAAAATTGAAAAAAAAAAATGAAAAAAATCGAATTAATTAAAAAAAATCGCAACAAAACGGCAAAAAATCGCAAATAAACAGAGGAATAAGAAAAAATGAGAAAACTGACGAAAGAAATAAAAAAAAAAACAGAACAATGGCAAAAAATAGGGAAAAATTTGAAAAATTCCAAAAAAAACCAAAAATCATAAAAATGAAAAAAAAACGAAAAACTATAAAAAACTTTTTCTCCCTTCTAAAAAAAAAGAGAAGAAAATCGAAAATTATCGCAAAAATTAAAGGAATTAGAAAAAACAACAATGATGAACAAATGAGGAAAGATGAGAAAAAATCGAAAAAAAAATCAGAAAAATGTAAAAAAGACGCGAAAAATTTTAACAACCCAAAAAATCAGAAAAAAATCGCAGTAATAAGAAAAACAGAAAACAAAACAAAAATATTGGAAAAAATGAAAAATAAAATTTAGAAAACGGAAAGACCAAGCGCTCTAAAAATCGCAAAAAAAACGACGTAAAACAACGAAGAAAAAAAACACAAAGAACAACGAAAAAAACAGAAAAAATTGTAACGAAAAAATTAAAATGGAACAAAAAATAAAAAAAATCGATTGAATTAAAAAAAATCGCAACAAAATTCGAAGAAAATGGCAAAAAAATCGCAAATTATCACAAAAAGTCAGAGGAATAAAAAAAAATGAGAATACAAAAGAAAAAAAACCAGAACAATAGAAAAAAATGAGGAAAAATTAGAAAAATTCGAAAAAAAAAGAAGAAAAATCAGAAAAATGACAAAAAACGAGAAAATGTAAAAAACTTTCTCCCTCCATAAAATAACTATAAATAAAATAAAAAAAATTAAATGAGACAAAAATTGAATTGTGGAAAGAGACAGGGAGTAACAGAAAGAGAGGGAGTCGCTTGGAGGGGGCATAATGCTTTTTCTTATGTGACGATTTGTGCCGGTTAAAATCTAGCAGAGGTCGCTCCCAAAAAAATTTCCATTCTGAAAAAAGGTACCGAAACGCCGTTCCGGCATGTTCCGGCCCTAATACACCCACCATCATCATATTTTCACCTCAATACAAATAGCAAACACACCTTCTACTACTGATCAGTTTATTACTATAATTAAATGATATTACTGTACAAATCAAACCGGTTACCAATCACTATGTTTATGTTCTTTTTAGGAAGCTAAAAAAATTATCAAAACATAAAAAAGTTGGCCGTACTGGTAATCAAACTCCGGCCCTTATACACTGAAACCATATAAAATACGCATTACGAAAAAAACAAAGTAACAGAAATATTATCAAACTTATCAAGTAGATGCGCAAACATACTTTCATACTTGAACGGCCGATATATAAAATAAATGCGTACATCCGATGTAATGCTAGTCACAGCGTTTTATTTTTCACTTTTCATTATAACATAACCTATTATTTTAATGTTTATGTGTCGCCTATGTGTTTTGCTTTTTTCTTCTTTTTTTAATAGTCAAAGTCGCTAAGGCTATTTGGTTTGGTAATACTCGACAGATAACTGTAAATTATACCTTGTCGTGCCATCTACATTACTTTAAACAAATTAATGTAGCTGACGTCACTGGAAAATTTTGAAAATTTATTTCTTAGTAATCATAGTGTTTCAAAATTAACCAAGCCTATTTTTATGAATAATTTTAAGTAGATTTTCATATACTACAAATGAATTTGCTGTAGCTATCGCATCACACGTCCCCATTGCTTTGCTAAAAATCTATTTATTACATTCCGTTACTCTATACGCTAACCAAATTTAGCGTTAACGTTAGCGTTAGCGGGTAAGGTGCTAAAACTCTCAATTATGTATGGGACTTAAGCCATTTGATGTATAAAATTCCACAGAAATCTTAATATATATATTGGTATGAAATTTGTTATACCCTGTAATTTTGAGCGTTATAAAATTTGTTACACCTTGTATAAGATTTGTTATTAAATATTATGGTAAGTAGGGGTTAGTTGGGTTAAAAAAAATGGATAGTAATTGGTATTAAAATTAACAGTATTCCTTTATTTTTAACATTAAAAAGAAAAATGTAAATTAAAAAGAAATTTTAGTAACTGGTATTAATAAACTATTTGTTTTTTTTTTGAATAGGGCTCCGTCACCGCTAGTCGGTTTGCAAGGGTTTTGAAATAACTTGTTTTTTTGAGAACGGTATAAGATACTAGTATAAAATAAAAACAGACATGAAGGAAAATGCTAAGCCTACAGCTCTATCGTCATGCAATTTTAAACTTTGGTTCCTACTTTTTAAAAAATCGATTAAAACTTTGGGACATATTTATCATTTTTTTGCGTGTTTTTTAAAAAATTGTACAGAGCTACAAAATTGAGAAAAAATTACTTTAATACGGCTTTAGTCTGGTCCTTCAACATTCATTTGACATTAAGTTTAACATAATTAGTCAGTTTTTAACCAAAATTTTTAGTATCCTTTCGTAACTTTCGTAAATTTTGCATGGAGTGCAACTTTGTAGAATGGGTTGTCTACTTCTTCTACAAATATTTAATAAATTTTGCAAATGACGAGAATTCATCATAACAGAGAGTAACGCAGGTATACTGTTATTATTAGGGTGTAGTTGTGATTTCGATATAGACATGCTTAGGGAGTTTTGATCTGTTTTGTAGATTTTAGATCAGGGCCAATCACTTTATAACCAAAAAAATTCTTAATAATATGTGAATGGTCGGAAAATGTAGTGTAAGTTATAAGTAAATTAAGAAAAATTAAGACAACTCAGTAAAAGTTTCGGAAGGGGTTGGGGGTAGGTAAATATACGTTTTGAGGATTGAATATTGATTTTTTGCCGATTTATGATTGAAATACGAAATCTATGAAAACAAGTTTAGTATAAAAGATGTAGGTAATTAAAAAATCTAAAACATTTGAATTGCTCATTTTTCCCAAAAAGTTCAAAAGTATTGAGAAAAATGTTAAAAACTGTTTTTCTTTATTTTTTAATTTTTATCTCCAACAAAAATATATATATTTTTTTTACTAGGAGACTTATGGTGAAAACGTTGTTTTCTGTAATTTAAAAATATTTAAAACATACAGGGTGCTCTAAAAAAAAGAGTGTTATAACAAAGTTATAATTTCTTTAAATAAAAATTAAAGCCTCGTATTCGCTTATTAAATCTTAAGAGCGAAAAGTACCCCTAATATTTAGAAGATCATTTTTTATTTTTACGGTTGGATTTTGATTGTTTATATTCCACACAAAATATCAAAAATTTGGGTGGCAACCCCTTCTCATTTTTTTTAATTAAATTCAAAGTACCTACTCCGTAATTCACTTAACGCATTTTAAACAAAGCTCATTTTTTATCTCCAAATGTCTTTTATATTTTGATTATTTATAAGGAAAAACGGAAATCCCTATAATAGAATTGTATTATCTATAACTAAAGATTTTATAATCCTATTGGAGAGCAATTATAATTGTTACTTTGCTGAAATGTGAATTTTAATCCTCTTAATATACCTGTGATGATCCATAAAGTATTATAATAATAATGTAATTTGAGGAAGAATGACAGGATTATTGCAAAAATGTTAAAAAACTTATGAGTGCACCGGATTTTTCTAAAACTAAATATCTCTGTAAACATACAAAAGTAATGTGCAAAAAAATAACTGAAATATATCACTTATTAAATTATTTTTATAATTTTAACACGCTATCTGTCAGTAGATAGAACGTTCTTTAACTTTAACGGTTCTATAACTAATGATAATGACGTTTAGATTGTGACAATTGTATAAGAAATCAACTTTTAAAGTTTTATTCTAAACGTCATTGCCTTTACTTATTGAGTCTTTAAAGTTAAAGGACGTTCTATCTACTGACAGTAAATCTAGTACCACTAATAAATCATTAATTTTTGCTGCTTTATTAAAATATAAAAATAAAGATCACACAAATTTACTGACCGAGGGTATGCCAGGTATGTTCGCACACCCCACGGTTCAAAAATCACACGCCGCCATGTATTAAATTCAGCAAGACTTAATTAGAGAAAAGAGAAGAAAAAACAGGAAAAACAAAACTTATTAAAAAAAAATGTTAGTATTTATATAAACAATTAATTTGTTATTCTATTATTATAATATTTTATTAGAAACCTTACTTTAAAAAAAGCAGTTAGTTTTTTTATCACAAAGTATATTTTATTTTAGTTAAAATTTTAAGTCAACTTTATTACATTTTTTTATGTTTTAGATTGAAATATAAATATATATATTCCCATATTACTTTTAAACTAAAACATAAACTAAGTTTTAAATCATAGCTAAACTATATTTATCCCTAAATTTAATCATCTAATTCATCTTCATAATTTATTAGAAAAAAAAAAAAATTTGTTGGTTAAATGTATATTCTAAAAGCCTAAATTTCATTGTAATTATTTTCGATTTCTTTTAAGTGGAATAAAGTACTTGCAGTAAATAATAAATTAATAATGTCCTAGCGTAAAATCAGCTTTTGCTCATGGGCTGAATACGTCCACTGTTGAAACCACGCCTCTCAGAGGGTCTAAACATTTCTAGGTTAGGTAAACTTGCAAGCGCCAAAATGCGTTGATGGACTCTTAAGGCTCTGCATGCCGCATTGAGAAGTATCGAAATGCGGTCGGGTGAAAGCGGGAGGAAGAAAACGTAGGTTAGGTGGGCGTGTACGAATAACTCTAAGCAGGGTAGTGGTGGTGGTCAACAGACCCGATATGCAGTGGTGTACTGGTCTGAGAGCAGCGTTTTCTATGTTTTTGTTTGTTATTGGGAGATCGGTCACGAAAGTGTTCGGTGTTGTTCGGTGTTACATAATTGCTAATATAAAATAAAGTGAAATTAAAAAGGAAATGGAACCAAGTCATCGGAGAGGGAACAAATCTCGATTGAGATTAAGTACCAGAAGAACAAAACGACATATTTGGCCTAAACGAAACAGTGAAATAGAAAATGTAATTATATTTTTTTCTTTTTACTAGAATTAACTAATGCTTATTATATTCTTAAATGTATGTGTTTTTTCATTATATATTTATGTGCATGTTTTTAGACAGTGAATAGCGTAAACCGAGGCGAAAACCGTGTGGTTGGAGTATATGACAAAATAGAAGAGAACGGAATTAAACAAGTGGAGGTATGTACGTGTTTATACAGTAATAGCAGTTTTTTTTAATTTCATGTGTGCGTTGGATCTGACTTTAATTTGAACCGATCTAATCGTCCAATGAAAAGTCTCCACTCACTTTTCTTCGTTCCCTCAGATCTAAAGAAAAAATTCTCGGGCACGTCGATTTTTGTTTGGAAGGGGACACATTTTTTTATAATTTCAGCATCGACGCTTCGACCCTCGAGCAGTGGGGTGAACACCCCCTAGAATTTAAATAGGAAAAGTGCCAGGTGTGGCACATTTTTGAAACGGTAATTTAATAAGAAATTCAGTAATGTCAATATTGTTGCGTCAAATTCCGATATTAGCGCCCTCTTGAGAGAATAAAAGTGTTACGTAATCCAAAGTGTGACACCTCATATGAAAGCTAATTTTATAAGTAATTTAATGAACCACACAATATTACCCTAAATACAATGCCCTTCAGATAAAAGGCTCCACATTTATTACAAAAGTTACTTAAGGTGGACACTTTTATCTGAAGAGCACTGCATTTAAGTAAATATGTGGTCCATTGAATTACTAATAAAATTAGCTGTCATATAAGGTATCACTCTTTAGATTACGTACCTTTTCAAAAATGTGACACACTTAGTACTTTCCCTATCTTAATTCTAACGGTTGTTCACTCCACTGCTCGAGGGTCGATACTGAAATTAGAAAAAAATGTGTCCCCCTCCAAACAAAAATCGACGTGTCCGAGCATTTTTTCTTTAAATCTGAGAGAACCAAGAAAAGGGGGGTGGATACTTTCATTGGACCATACTGTATATTTTTCTTAGATGTTTTAATTTTGTTTTTTAACATTTTCTATCATCCCTTATTAATGTAAAATTAAATTCAACTTAATCTGTTTTATGTGTTAATTTTTAAAAGTTGAGCACAATTCTTGTCAAATACGATGATTTTAGTGACGTTTTGCGTAAGGTATAAAAGGGAATATCAGTTAACCCAGGATACTGATGGATTAAAAGATAAAATCGCTTATTTTATGTTTAAATATCTGAAATTGGTATGTAGAAAGTAGGTAAATAATAAGATTTATACCATAAATAGCCTAAATAGAGATTAAACATGTACTTACCGAATGCAATTCTATGCTATTTGGGAAACAAAATTATGGTTTTAGCTAAATAATAAAGGTTTTACAATAAAATTTATTACTCTAATGACATACTTATTCTAGAATAATACACTGTATACAAATAATCCTATCATGAAGGGTAGGTAGGTAGGTAAGGTCTATTATCTATGGATTAAATTTAGTAATTATTCTTTTTTTGTGACATTTTTGTTTAGAAATCTTTGAAAAAAGTCTATTTTTTAATTATCGTATTTAAAATTACTCACAGGTAAATGTTTTAGGTTTGCCAAAGCAATGAATTGTCAGACTCCGTAGGAAATCTAGATCCTCCTATGAATATTGAAGAATCATGTGTTGAGGAACTTTCTGATATCAATCTTAAAGTAAGTTGGATGCATGTAGAATTATACTGGGTGATTCACCACCGACGCTTCGAAGTAAAGACAGTAAAAGTTTTAAAATTTTTATGACTTTTATAGCACCTATGTTAATGAAAGCTACAATTTAAAAATGTTTTGAAATATGTATTTTTTAAATTTTAACATTAGATTAAATTTATAAGTGAAAGTATTCCAAATTATATCCAAATTAGCTTCAATCTTTGTACGTACTATTAAACTTAACAAAAAATATGATCACTGTTCTAATTGCATCTACATTCTCTTACATTTTATAAAATATTTGACGTAATTCACTTGAAAGAACTTTTATTCAACTGTATATTTCAAAAAATGGTAAAATTAAAACATGCGTTAAAAGTGATAATAATTCTAAAACTTTACCGTTTCGTTAACCCGAATAGGTACTCCACCTTTAGAAGATCAGAAGGTCATAATTGGTATATTTTTTTTAGAATTATAACTCAGATATGAAAATTGATACTCCACTAATTTTAGAAGGCCCGCGAATAGTAGACATCGATTTTTTTTTATAAACACTGATTGAGTTTTCAATGCATTCACCAACTTTTGGTTGTAATTTGGCAAACATGAAAATAATAAAAGAAGAAATAATAGGGTTAATGTCAATGATACACGTAAGATGTTCGATGTGTAACATGAAATTTAAAATTCCTACATCAAATTATACTAACGACAACGTCAATAAAGACGCCGTCCTGGCAGTAATGACAATTGGATCTGGGTATAGTCATTTAGCACAACTTACCGCTTCTTTAGATATGCCATGTCTTTCCGAGAAGTCCTACGATAAAATGCATGACGAAATTTGCGATACCTGGGATGAACTAAGTATGAAAAGTATGATGGAAGCTGCTGAAGAGGAAAGTGCGTTAGCTATAGATGCTGGTGAAGTAACTAAAGATGGAACACCTCTCATAACGGTTGTGGTCGATGGAAGCTGGGCCAAAAGATCCTACAGGAGTAACTACAATTCTTTGTCCGGCACAGCAGCCATAGTTGGATATCGAACAAAAAAAGTTTTATTTCTTGGTGTTCGAAATAAATTCTGCACAACTTGTAATTTTGCGACGAGGGAAAATACAGAACCTGCATTACATAACTGCTACAAAAATTGGAGTGGATCTTCATCTAGTATGGAGGCTGACATAATTGCTGAAGGCTTTCAAACGAGTCTTTCAATGTATAATTTAATTTACCATAAAGTAATTGCAGATGGTGACAGCAATACTTTCAAACGCATTCTTGATATTCATCCTTATCAAAATGTAGTTGTGCAAAAAATTGAATGCAAAAACCATCTATTGCGGAATTATTCTAGAAAAATTCGAGACTTAGTTAAAGATACTAAAGCAGGTCCTGTGAATCTTCGAAAAAAAATTGAGGTACGTTTTCTTTTACAGTATAGTACATTTTTTGCATAGCCTTAAATTTTCCACGATGTCGTTTATTTTTGCCCTTACCAAAATTATTCTTTTCTTAGCAAAACCAAATGCGACTAAGGTATGCTATAACTAAGGCCATACAATTTCGAAAAGAAGAGCAGTTACCAGAACAACAAAAAATAGATAATTTAAAAAGAGATATTGACAATTCATTAAGTCACGTGTTTGGTGAACACAAACAATGTAAATCCTTGAGTTATTTCTGCCAGGAATCCTTTGTACCAGAGGGGTCTTTCATGGAAGACTTAAAAATGGTATTATCACTATTATTATTTTTTTTTTCATTATTTAGATTTATTATTAAGTAATATATTTGACTTAATTTTTAAACATTTTGAATTCATTAACTTCTATTAAACTAACACATATAAATTATTTAAAATAAAGCATAATTATCTTTTGTAGATCTTTTCGAGCAACTGTCTTCATTTAAAAATTTTCTTCTTCGACACGCATCTAGCTTAATACTTGATGTCTATAACAATATCGTAGAAAGTTTTAATTCAATAATAGCCAAATTCATTATCGGAAAAAGAATAAACTATTGTTTAAAGAGGTCGTATCAAGGAAGGTGTTTAGGAGCAGTTGTAAGTCACAATAGCAGAACACCTATTTATGTAACCAAAAAGTACCTGAGTGGAGGAAGGACGCCAACCAAATATTCCAAACAATTTGAGTTACGGCGAATTAAAAGATACCAGACCATCAGGAAACCGGCAGTTCGTCGCAAGGTACAATATAATGCTACTACAAGTTCTAATGAAAATGGCGACAACAGAAGCTACGGTGACATGTGTGAGAAACCCGACATGCTTGAAACGGAGTATTTACAAGCCAAAGAAAAGTTCCTTGAAGATCTTAAAAGCAACATCGACGACATTCAAAAATTAACACAGGAACAATGTAACTCTGACCTTTGGTATCTAGAGCGGCGAAAGCGTCTCACCGCTTCTAATTTTGGAGTGGTGTGTAAACGAAGGCCTACTACAAGTTGTAGATCGCTTGTCGAGTCAATATTATATCGAAAAGATTTTTATTCAGCGGCTTGTGAATATGGAAAAGGGTTTGAGAAGACTGCCAAAGAAGCACTTGAAAAAATTATTGGTAAGAGCATTGAAGATTGTGGTCTTTTTATTGATGCAGTACATCCGTTCCTAGCAGCTACACCAGATGGTCTTATTAGCGATCAAGGAATTGTCGAAATAAAGTGTCCTTATTCGGCAAGGTATATGACTCCCGAAGAGGGTATTGAGAGGAAAAAAATAACGTTTTGGTTTAAGAACGAAATTAATAAGCACCACAAATGGTTTTTCCAAATTTAAGGACAGTTGCATATTACTCAGAGATCCTATTGCGTTTTTGCTGCCTGGACTTCAAAAGGTTTAAAAACCGAAACCGTTTTCAAAGATGAATCATTTTGGAATAGTCGAATGGAGTCATTTCTTCATTCGTTCTACCATAATTGTCTTTTACCAGAATTAGTTGACTCCAGGAAAGCCAGAAATATGCCGATTAAAGACCCTGAGTATATACTTGCTGCGATCAAAAATAGGAAACGAAAAAGATAAATTGTTATATTTTCTATATGCTCGACAATCACCTTTGTATTTTGTATTTCAAATCCATCCATACTTATTTTTTATTGTAATCCTTTAGAATAAAATGTTATGTTTATATTTTATACGTTTTGTTATTGCTACGTTAAAAACCTTTTTAATTTATTTGTTATTTATTTATTATATTCTTGTCCTAAATAATTATGAAAAAAGTTGACAACCACATTTCTACATTAATAATAACAATAGTATAACTCAAACCGTTTTAAATTTATTCATACCCGGTTGAATCTCGCAAATTTTAATTTTTCAGGCGATCGAAGCTACCGACCACTGTACACCTCTTATACATTTTTTATGCCTTCCTTGCAAAATATAATTGTTATTTATTATTTTGTACAGCCGTCACTGAAATCTAGGAACGCCTTATAATTGAACATTCTACGCGGTCCGTGCGAGGCAGCACTGAACGGACATGAATAAATACGAAATTTTGGTTTGTATACCTTCCCCTCGTGCACGATTACTCGGTTATCTTTTAAAAAAATACAATTTTGTTGTTTTTAGATTAAAGATAAAGGTTACTTTAGGATTGTATGCATGTAAAATGTTATTATAATTTTTCAGAACCCGTAAAAGTTACCAGAAAAATGTAGTATTTTTAAAGTTTTTAAATTGTCGTAGTTTTTTCGTTTTTATTTTTTTTTAAATTTGACTTGCATACAAACCTAGCTTTATGTTTTGCAATGCCAAGAATATTTAGAAATAAAGTGGAAAATTAAATATGTTGCAATAATCCAGCACGAGCTGGACCCCTAAATCAGTCCAACAAATCAGCGGACGATAGAGCCTTAAGCCATTTGAAGTATGAAATTCCTGTGACAGGTTGGATGACATTTCCTATCAGGTGAAATGATTTGTCATTGGGTTGGTGTCAACCAAAATAGTAGGTAAACATTTTGGGCTTAAAAAAAAATTGAAAGTGGTTGTCGATGACTGAAAAATAAAATAGGTTGTCAAAAAAAGAATTTGATATTCAAGTTTTTTTTGGATACAAAACAAAAGATTTATTGAATGTTATAATGTTTAGTAGAGTTGAGTAAAATAAAAAAAAATTATTAAGAAATTAAGATAAAATTTGGAAATAGCAGAGGGCAAATTTAAAATAAAGGTAAAAGAATAAATAACAAGATAGAAATTCAAAGACCATTCGACAACTAAATGAACGTGTGACGTTTTATAAATTTAAAGGAAAAAAAAATAAAGCAACAATTTGAAACATGGCAAGAAAGGTATTTCTTCGACAAGAAAACAATTGTCGAAAAATTTAGACAGAAGCTCGTTATGTTGTGTAGGAACAAGCGTGTTAATGAGAGGTCACAAAAGTAAACGCAGTTAAGATTTATACCAAAAAAAAATGTCTTCAACACCAACAAATTTAAAAGAGCGTATGAGCTGGAAATTGAAGTGTTTTTTTCTCTTTAATAAAACAAACGCTTAATCGCTCTACATAAGATAAATTATTACTAAATAAAAGTTAAATTATACAGACAAACTTGATTTGGCAGCCATGTCAAACAAAATCAAAATGAATCAAGTAATTAACGCTGTAACACAAACTCAGATAATTGTAAATACCTTGACCTATTACAATTGTACAATCGTATCAATGTGATATAAAAAGGTAATGAATTTTTGAAATGAGATAAGATAACTAACTTACAGTTTCACTACACAAGAGACAAGTGGCCGAACTTTCGTCTGCGGAAAGTTTTATGCAAATTTTAAGTTAATAACGCCACCAGGTGTAAAAGCGCGTAAAATCAAAAATAACGATTTTTCATAGTACTATTTTAAATGACAGCACTTAATCGTCGATTTAAATGACGGTTAATTAATCATCTGTGTAATACATGTCGTTAAGCGGCAACTATGAGACTTTGCTATTTTAAATAACAGTAAATTGATCTTCGGTCAATACATGGTTCGAAATTAATTAAATAATGTATCAAAAGTCAGCTACATGTGAAGACTGAAAACTGGGAAAAGGCAGTAAATCATGCGATTAAAGAAGAAGGGAAAATGTGGAAGTTGGACAATAAGTGGCTCTACTTATACTAGTGAGTTTTTGTTTTAAAAAATATTGCAAAATGTAGACATGAGAAGCCGCCAAAGTCAGTATTTTTTACAAAATTTTGTACCGAAGTATTTTTTAACTTTCCATTGACCTATCAACTTGAAATTTAGTGACAATATTTATTGTTACGTATATTTTACCAACAAATACCAATGTATTAATAAATATAATTTTTTCATTAACATTCCCTCATTGTTTCATTTTGGTTCCGTGCCTTTGTTTTTATGCGAATTGTGATATTCGATATTTTATTATTTTTATGTGTTCAGTCGTATTAGTTTTATTAAAAATCGCATTTTTCATTTTATAATTCTTTTCTATCTTTGTCAGTTACGCTGATATTAACAAATTTGTTCGTTGCATTTCAAAATTTGTTCATATATCTAAGTATATATTGTTATGATTTCCTAGTTCAGACAGTGAATTTTATTTTGATTTTAAATTTTGGTTGGGCGCCATTAAAGTGAATTTTTTAATTTTGATGAAATTTGTTTTATTTTATTTTTAAGAGCAATGAGTTTCTTTAATCTCAGGGAGGGTTCATAGATTTTAATCAGAAGAATTTTATTCTTCTGTTTTCAAAAAAAAATATTTTCAAATAAATAATAACAAATATTCAATTAAATTACAAGAATAACATTTTATTTAAACAAACAACAAAATTTTTAAAAAAAAAAAAAACGTCTTGTCCTGACGTCATCAGATACGACGCAAAATACTGCCTTACAACAGCAAGTTCGTGACTCTTTCTATTATATATAAGGTTCGTTCCAACCAACATCAGAAACAGTTTCTTACGCTAATGATTTTGCGCAATAACTTAAACGCGTTCCAACCACACTAACTAACGATTAGTAAACGATCAGTTTTTTGTTCCATCCATGATTCAAAACGGTTTTAAAACTAACAGAACGGTTTGATGACTTTGTTCCAGTCATTTATCCGACGCATGCGTATTGCTGTCTATTTTATTGTTTTGATTTACTGATAATAATTATTACAATAACATAACATATAACCTAAAACTATCGAATGCGAATTATGTTTGTTTTTGAATATTTAAAAAAAAAGCTAGTTTAACTCTCATTTTTAATCAAAAAATGAGAATAGTGAGGTGAGTGTCATATCGTCCATGGGAAGTAGCAATAACGATAATTTAGGATTGCTTCATTTTTCTTTTTTAACATATAAATACAAATTTAAAACAATGATTTTAATTATAATCTCGCCTCCTCACCTTTCCAGCTCTATCAGCTGATTACAGATTGCGCATGTACAATATACAGACTGTAAGTTATCAATTGTTTGTTGTTCCAACCCTTGATCAGAATGATTATTAATCGTATTATTTGACAGACATGCGCGTTAAAAACAATTTGTAAATTGTTGGAAATCGGTTTGTGATTTGAGGTTGGAACGAACCTATAAGAGTATAAAACCAACACAGCTGATATGGAGAAAATGGCCGAGATAAATAAAATATTTCCAAAGCTATGTCAATTTTATAACTTTAAAATTAACCAGGTGAGTTTCTTATTTAATTATTTACAACCTAAACTACTAAATTCAAAATTTTTATATTAATTTATTTTCATTATTGTTTTATAACCCCAGAAAAAGTTATTTTTTAATATGGGTTTTATATTTTAATTTTAGATATATTTTTTATTTTTAGGGAAACTTTTTATTACCTTCACTGATACACTTCACTAAAAGGTTCGATCTTCCTGTGTATTTGAAATCCACTTCGAGCTCAGCTGGATTGGAATCGGTCCTCAAAAACCTGACCAAAATGTCCTTTATTCTAAGTAAGTCATTTCATTTTTATTTATATTCCATATAATTATTTACACTTTTTCTTGTTTAAAAGAATATTTGTTTTTTTATTTGATTAGATTACTTTTCATTCATTATAATAATTTTCTTTTTAGCTCAAAGATTCTTTTTATCCACTTCGACCAACATTTTCTCACTCAACAACCCCTTAGTTACGTCCCTCGCAACGGATCAAATCCCAGAAAATTTGTTTAAAAAATTCTTTCAATGGGCCAATCAAAATGATTAATAAAAAGATGTCTGAAAATTTGGATTTTTAATAACAAAATTGTATTTATTTGAATGTGTTTATTAAAACCGCATATGAAATTGACTTCCTGGAATTATTTTGAAATTTTTGAACCTTTTTAAATACAAAATACTCCATTGACAGGTAAGTTTTTTAATTTATTATTTCCACCAATCATGATGCTTACATTTTTGACACAGCTTAATTCACCCAAATTATTAAGGTGGCAGATTACCATTAAGGTATGGATGATTTGTATAAAGTGTTTTTTTTTTATTATTTTAAATTTTGTACAATAATATTCAATTTATGCTTTATTTCCATATCAGTATATGCAGATTGTGATATTCATAATTTTTTTTTCTTTGTCGAACACACATGCGCCAAGTTATTTTTCTTTTCACTTCTTTAAATCTTTTTATCAAGTATTTTTGACTTATCAGTGCGATTAAAATTTTAAAAAGTCCTTTAAGAACCCTGCCTTTGCACAACTCTCTTATATTCTACATTTGGTACGGAACCCTAAATGTGCGAAGTCCAACACGCACTTGACGGATTTATTTACCTTTAGCTGTTTAGAAGTTATAATCAGGTTAATTAGGTGAAAATATAAGTGTACAACCGATATATTTATTAGATTTATACAAATGTTATTCATACGAAAATACTCGAGGTATAACTTCAAAAAATATTTTAACTGTCTCCTAAAATAGTTGATGCGCCTATGGATTACGAATGCTTTATTATTTTAATACTCTTATTCATTAAAATAGGCTATAGTATTGTATGTTCTGTTCTGATATTGTTTCTCAGTTGGGAATAAGTTGGGCATGATGGGTAATAAATAGTCTATTATTGCAATGGTCGCGCATGGGTCGCTGGCCTCCGGCATGAGTAAGATGAGAGTGTCCGAATCTCAGGCAGCAGGTGATAGCTTTTTCTCTTCTATTTAAGGATATTAGATTACTCAATTTTTTTGGTTTTTTAGAGTTCAACTGGGTGTCTTGTATTGATTATTTGTTTATTATTTCTCTAATGGATATTTTAACATCCAGGAATGGAACAGGGATGCCTTCGTCTACTGGGGAAAGAGTGGCATGTTTTGCTGCTATGTCTGCCTTTTCATTACCTGGAAAATTTCATTGACTGGGGATCCATAGGAGAGTACATTTACTTCCTACAGACGACATGTAAGTAATCAGTTCTACAATTCTTAAGCTATAGAAGGATTTTGTAAATTTGCTTTCTAATGATTGAAGGAGTCTGTACAAATGACGCAGCTTTGTGAGTGAGAAAAGGGCAAAAATAAAAGGGATTGCCACGTAATATACAATTCTGCGGTGAAAATAGAGCAGTGAGAGTTCAAGGTCCAGCTGTATTCCTTTTCCTATATTACTATTGCTGCACCGAGTCTATTTGTGGTTTTCGCTCCATCTGTATAAATTATAAGGCCGTTTTGGAAGAGGTCTAGTTCGGATCTGAATAATGTTCCGTAGGACGAGGCTGATGTCTCATCTTTTTTCCAGGAGGATCATTTGAGGTTTAACTGAGGGATAGTGAGTTTCCAAGGGGGGTTGCAGGTATGTCTTCACTCATTAATGTGAATTCATTAATTGAGTATTTCTCACAGGCTTTACGATAACGAATTCGAGCAGGTCTCGATACTGTCGGTCTGTTAGAGAATTCATTATTTGCCAAAATATTAACGCGATTGAAATGGATTGGTCGACAGAGGATTTGGAGTGAGTAAGGTCTCTTCTCAGATTTAGAGAAAGAATGGAGGTGTCGCATAGAACTGAAGCTGCAGGACTAGTACGAAAAGTCCCTGTACTAAGTCTAAGAGCTGATAGATGGATAATGTTCAATTCAAAGGCCGACAGGAATTGTATACGATCGCTCCGTAATCCAATCGGCTTTATATAAGGGACCTATAGAGGCTCAAAAGGATTTCTCTATCATATATTCGCCATATATCGGATAATGTACAAAGCTCTCTGGCATTTTGCTATCAATTAATTGATGTGTTGTGTCCGGTAGAGTTTTTTGACAAAGAAGATGCCCAGAAATTTGATCCATTCTTTGACGCTTATTTGATCGTATATATAAAGTTCAGGTTCTGGATGATCTAATCTCAGTCTACAGAAGTGGATACAATTGGTTTTTTCTCTTGAGAATAGAAAACCAAGTTGCTTTGATGATTCATCCAAGGAATCAATCTCGTTATTTAGATTTTCGTTTATCACAATCATAGTTTTGTGACTGTAGATGACAATCAGGTCGTCTATATACAGGATTTTCTTAACATGGTTTTCTCTCCTTTCAAGGAGAAAATTTATGGTGATTGCAAAAAGAGATACGCTAAGAACAGAGCCTTGTGGTACTCTATTTTCGATTATTCTAAAGGAGGACTCTATGGACCCTTAACGGACAAGAAAAGACCGATTCTCTAAAAAACCTTGTAGAAAATTCGGCATTTCGTCTCTTAGTCCCCAGTCGTGTAGCTGTTTCATGATAGAATATCGCCATGTTCTGTCATAGGCTTTCTGAAGGTCAAAACTGACTGCTAAATATTCTCACTTGAGGAATGAGTTTTGAATTTTATTCTTAAGGTATACTAGAGCGTCGGTTGTAGAGTGTTTGCTCCGACATCCAACTTGAGATTCTGATAAGAGGGAGTTAGATTCCATCCATCAGGTGAGTCTCATATTAACGATATTCTGAATTACTTTTCCCAGGCAGTTTGTTAGTGGGATTGGACGAATGTTGTTTGGGTCTAAAGGAGACTTTCCTTGTTTGAGAACTGGGATGACTGTGGCAATTTTCCTTTGTTTCAGTTTATTATTACATTATAATTCTGAAATCTATGTAAAACTAAAAAGTAACTTTATATGTATAATATAGCCATATTTAATGAGTAGGGAAATTTAAACCACTTAAAAAGTTGGTTAGCTACATTATGGATTGATTTCAATAAAGTTGAAATATTTCTAAAACCTTAATGGATACATAGATAATAAATATTTAGGGAAAGTTTAACGAGTGTCCTTTATGTCATAAATAAAAAGTGTAATTGGATCTACACCGTTACTCTGTGTGAATGCAGAAAATACTTTGTTGTTAGATAATACTATAAAGGTGCGATTAATTAATAATTAGACATATGATGTATGAAATTCAATTATGATATCAAATATATCTGTCATACCTAACGTCCTGATTTTTATGGATGTACTAATAATTTTTCAGGTAGAAAGTGATATTGTTCTTCGTAACAGGGAACAAAATTATTCTGTTTTTGATTATTTTTCCCAATAACTGCCATATATCATCAATAAAGGTCGGTATGAGTTAGGGCGATTTAAACATATATTTGGATTTTATATCGGCAAAATGATAGAAACGCGAATTATCTTTTATCCGAATATTTTTATATACTTCTAAAAGATTAATGATACTGTATATGAATACATTATTAATAAAGACAAATTAGAATACAAGTTAGAATTTTTTGTTAAAATATCGGTAGAATTTAAAGATATTTCTCCTCATATATGCTATATTTTAATTCGCGTTTGATTGGAAAAATAGTGCATGTTAGGCTGGAAACGTGATTATTATCAGAATCCCTTTTAATATGCGGTTAGACCTTATTTTAAATAAATGTTTAAAGGTAATTAATGCGGATTTATACATCATTAAAGCAGTTTAACATGTTTGTTTTCACTAGTAATCAACTTTGCTAAATCGATTGTAGTTCAAAGAGTTGTAAACTGTTCACTAAAGAATACACGATTAGATTTGACGAATACCTACGACAAAATTTTAAATTCATATCATCTTAAGATATACATGAAAAAAATATTAATATAAATCGCATAGGACTTCTAAGCACCTTATTTTAAATTTTTTTTTAAATATTGTAACAAAGTTGCTTGTTTCCGTAATAATCAAAATATATAAATTAAATCGCGCACGGTACTGGAGTAAAATGAACTTAAAATTATTAGAAAAGCTTCAAATAAAAGGCCAGTCGTACCAGTTAAACCTCCTCCCAACAAATGGAGACACTCTCTTATGTGCTTCTTAGACGCAGAAGTTCATATAGAGTAGGGCAATTCAAACCGTTGTCGGCAGCTGCAGTGGTAGCCGGAATACAGACTCAGTTCCAGTGAGAGTCCCTCGACCATTACAGACAGGCCAAGCTGAATGGAGCGAAGCCAATTCCAATTGTACCGAAGAGAAGAGTCCGGAACTATCATCCGACAACCACGACAGCCCGGAATACGTTCCTGTAACGACTGATCAAGACCCGTGTTGCACACCTTTTCTTCTTCACAGTCGCCGGGTTTTGGTAAAGTAATAAATGGTTTTTATTTACTTTATGAGTTTTATTTGGCAGCAAATACCCAGGTAAGTCAACCCAGTAGGGCAACTAAAGACCGCCCTTCTGGCCGCTAAGGGTCTTGTCGATACCATACGACCCCTGGAGTATTTATTTCTCCACTGCCGCTGCCTGTGCAGTGGCCTTCACACTATAAACGGAAGGTGGCGCCCGAGGCAATCCGAAACCTAGACTAAGGCGCCAAAGTAACAGTGTACAGGGGTCATGTTATTTCGGTACAAAGTTATATAAACTGCCACCAAATAATGAAACATCCTGTATTCTTTAAAATAGTTTTATAATGTAGTGCTTAGAAATGCCTATAATTTATATTCAAATTTTTTTTTAGTAACTCTTAAGACTTATGATGAATTTTAAATATTAATAAAATAAAAACAACCGCTAGAAATATATTTAGAACCAATTTAGTCGATAGCCTTATCTGAACCCGCATATTCAATATCATGGCAATAGGAAATTAGTTATGTGAGATAATTGACTGAACCTATTTGTGCCATTAAATTTCATATTGTTCTGAATTACGGTGCGTCAGCATTTTTTAAATTCACTATTAAAATAATTATAATACAGGGTGATTCCCGAGCGACGCTACGGAGTTTTATGGCGAAATGGCATATATTTGTTAACTTTTATTGAGGTGGTATTATGTAAGTCAATAAGGACTACATTTTAAAAATATTTATAAACATACAGGGTGCTCCAGGAAAGTGATTTATATGAAGGTCATATTTTTTTTAAATGGAACACCCTATATTTTATTACATTTTTAGATTCGTCCTTAAAAGCTGATTTCAAAAACCTATTACACATATATTATAAAATGAACTGTTTTGAAGTTATAGACAATTGAAAAACGCATTTTTTCTACTTTAAATAATTGCTACGCATAAACTACATAAAATGGGATAAAACGGCTTACATGTCCCTATCCTAACTTTTTGAGTTCTACTTGGTGGCATAAGAATAAAATGTATACAGGGTGATCAAAATTTGCGTACTTTTGATCACACTGTATACATTTTCTTCTTATGCCACTAAGTAGACCTAAAAAAGTAAGGATAGGGACATGTAAGCCGTTTTATCCGATTTTATGTTGTTTGGCCGTAGCAATTATTTAAAGTTGAAAAAATGCGTTTTTCAATTGTCTATAACTTCAAAACAATTCATTTTATAATATAGGTGTAATAGGTTTTTGAAATCAGCTTTTCAGAACGAATCTAAAAATGTAATAAAATATAGGGTGCTCCATTTGAAAAAAAATATGACCTTCATATGAATCACTTTCCTGGAGCACCCTGTATGTTTATAAATATTTTTAAAATGTAGTCCTTATTGACTTAGATAATACCACCTCAATAAAAGTTAACAAATATATGCCATTTCGCCATAAAACTCCGTGGCGTCGGTCGTGAATCACCCTGTATAAATATTATTATAATGATTTCTTTTCTACCTATTCAGAAGGAATCAATAATACAATTATAATTTTTATTTATTTTTATTTTATATTCGTATCATTTTCACTGGTGCACGTGGATAATTATCATTTTGTTCTTGTTTTTTTTTATTTCTGCTGAAATTCACTTCATTTTGTTTAATGTACTCTATTATTTTTATGTCAGTTATAACGAAAAGTCGTACAAATAATGGTAATAATTGCGAACGTTAAAAATCCTTTGAAGGAGAATTGTGAAGCGTGTTTAAATAGATCGATTTTTGCCAATTAAAAAGAGAAACAACCTAAAGATCTATCATCAACTTGTCATGTTGTGTAATAAAAATACAAAAATATTCTTTCGCTTAAGAAAAGGCAATAATGTTGTGAATATGTTTTAGTTATGAATTATAGTTAAAACTATAAATCTTGAGTATTTGGGCGAAAGTATAAAGATACATAACTAATTATACTGATTATATAGTGTGTCCACTTAAGTTGGCGATATACGTAAAACTTTTGTTTTATCTGATACCCTAGATTAGATCTGAATAGATTTTGGTGTCAATCGGGCAACCGGAAGTGTCAGTTGCTATGAGTAATGACGTAATTACTAAACAAAATGGCAAAGTTTTACACATATTTTTTGTATCCATTTTAGTTTATTTTCGTATTATTAAAATTAACGTGTAAATTTTTAATTCGAAAATGGCGAGAGGTCTTGTGCTGGCCACATCAGATTTTTTGTCATTTTTTCTTATTTTCTCTCATTTTTTCTCATGTTTCCCTATTTCCCAACTGTTTTCCTATTTTGAACTATTTTTTCCATTTTCTTCTATTTATTCTCTAATTTTCCCATCCTTATATATTTTTTTTAAATTTTTTCTTATTTAACCAATTTTTTCATAACTTTTTCCTATTTTTTCAAAATTTCCCTACTCTAGTATTTTTACGGTTTTGTCATATTTTTCCCTTTTCCTATTTGCCCTGTTTTTTACTATTTTTCTTTATTTTTCGCTCTTTTTCCCAAATTTATCTATTTTTCGCTCTTATTCCCAAATTTCCCCATTTTTGCTATTTTCTTCCTATTTTCTCTATTTTTTCGCTTTTTTCCCTATTTTTCACTGTTTTTCCAAATTTCTCTATTTTTCACTATCTTACCACATTTGTTCGTATTTTCCCTGTTTTTCCTGTATCTTTCCATTTTTTTCTGTTTTCCAATAGTTTTTCTATTTTCTTTATTTTTCCTTATTTTTCATTATTATTCTCTATTTTTTAATCTTTCTTTTTATATTTTCTTGTTTTTCCTATTTTCTTTGATTTTTTTCTGTTTGTTCCTATATTTCCAGTTTTGCCTGTTTTTGCAATTTTTCTATTTTATTCCCCATTTATTCCTATTTTCCTTGTTTTTCCCATGATTTCCCGTTTTCTACCATTTTTAAAAAAAAACTAATCAGAGAAAATCCGATAATACCGGAAATTTTTATTATAAGGGGTAGAGGCCCTTTTAATAAAAATTTCCCAAAATCCTTTCTTACTGGGCGTCTACATTATAAACAGAACATACTCTCAGAAATTCTCAGGGTCTAGTAGATTATACTAGGCTTATACTTTTCCATATTATTCTATTGTATCTTTCAACCTGCCTATTACCTTTATGATTATATGGTGTATTTCGACTAGTTGCAATTCCTTTCAAATGAAGAAAATCTATCAAATCCTTTGATTAAAGTTATTTCTCTCGGGCTGAATGTAAATAAGCAGGCATTCCAAAAAGTGAAATAATTCTATCAGACATTTTATTACAGATGCAGAACTAATATCTTTACAAGGGAATGAAAAGGGGAACCTTGAGTTCTCATCGATGATAGTCAGAATACAACTGGGGACTGGCCCTTTAAAATTAATATTAAAACGTTCCAAGGGCGAAGTAGCTTTTATTAGATGTGAATTGTCGGACTTGAAAAATCTAGGTTTAAATTCAGCACAAATAGGGCAAGATATAACCATCTTCTTAATATCTTCCAGAGAAAATGATAAATTTCGACTACGTACTAGATGATAGGTTCTTGTAATTCCTGGGTGAAAAAACGATTGGTGCAATTCAAATTGTTTATTATTACCAGTGGTATTGCAGATTCAGGAAAAGGCATCAGCAGCTTCATTGGATCGTCCAGGACGGTATATAATATCGTAGCTATAGCATAATTGCAATTTCAATCTTAAAATTTTCTCATTTTTAATTCTACTAGAATGCCTTTTATGGAACATAAATGAGATAGCTTCTTGATCTGTTATGAGCTTAAAATGTCTTCCAGTCAAGAAATTTTTCCATTTTCTAATTGCCTCCACAATAGCATATGCCTACTTTTCAATAGAAGAATGTGACTTCTCTGATCCTGAAAGAGTTCTGTAATAAAAAGCTACAGGTCTTCCTCCCTGATTTAGGGTAGCAGCCACAGCAAAATTTGATGCATGCGTTTCTACAACTGTCCAAATCCTGTAACCGTCTATAAAAATAATTTTACCATGTCATTCTTTAATTCATCATAAGTATTAACAACTTCAGAAGATACAGGAAAAGATTTACAATCAATCAAAACTTTGATTTTGTCAGAATAATTTGGAATTCATCTGGAGTAGTGAACGAACATTTTAATTACTCGCCAAAGGGAAGGCATATCTTGAGGCAAGGGTAATTTTATGAGTGGTTCCAACCTACTAGGTTCCGGTTTAAGGGTATTATTTTCAATCACATAACCTAGAAGATTTATAGACTTCTGTGAGAATTTGGATTTCCTTTCATTAATTGTTAACTGAGATTTTTTTATTGCCGACATAAATTTATAAAGATTTTTATTATGTAGTACCTGGTTCTCTCCACACACTGTTATGTCATCCAAGTATGGAAAGACACCATCTAAATTTTCATCTGCTACTATTTTATGAATGGTTCTTTGAAAACATGCTACTCCATTGGAAACTCTAAACGGAATCCGGCAGAATTGATAAAGTCGGCTGCACGCCTAAAAGGCTGTATACAGGTTGTCGCATTCTTCTTAAATCAATGAAACTGTATATCTGATATTTGGCGATTCTGGCTACTGAATCTTTAATATTTGGTTTTCGATATGCATATAATAAAATGAATTTATTTGGGAATAATTTATGACCATTCGCTTTCTATGATTTTTATTCTTACAGACCAAAACATGTACCCTCCTAAAAGAGTTTCAATTTCCCTTTTGATAAATGCTTTATCTTCTAAGTGACGACGGTTTTTTGTGATTATTGGTTTGCAATTCTCGTCATCAATTATTAAATCAGTACACAAAATTGAAAGTAAAGTTTGAGTAATTGTTTCCAAGAAGTTTTATATTTATGTAGCAATTTCCTTTTACTTCAGAAAATAGAAAAACCGTAGCCATTGAAACTTGTCCTATACTTGGATATATTTTATATTTATTCTGTTTATCAAAATTGTAGTCGATAAAACTATCAGAACTTCCAGTATCAATCAGGAATACAGCATTAACAGCATTAATATTATTAATGTTAAAATCAATAAGCGTTTTATATAAAGACAAAGGACGAGTAGAAGTATTAGCTAGTATTGACGCTGAAGACTTATTTTATTTTGTCAATTTGGAATTCATACACACTACAGAAAAAATGTCCTATATTCTTACAATACTGACAAATTTTATCTCTAGCAGGACATGTAAAACAAGGATGACTATTTCTACCACAATAAAAACATTTTTGACCATTTCATTAAGATCCGAATTATTGTTAGAGCTATTTAAGGATGACGTTGCATTTACAAAAGATGAATTTGACACGGCATTGTAAGATTCACAATGCTTTTATGCTTCTTCCAATGATCTTGATTAAATAGCTGCTTGGTCGGATGTACGAAAAATGGTCGCCGACGTTTGGTCGCGCGAAAAAAGAGCGCGTACAAATAAGCGCCTGTAAAAATGTCGCCGACGAAAAATGGTTAGAAAATTGGTTTTATTTTTTGTATATGGAAATGTTAAAAAACATGGTGTACTTAAAATATAATTAATAAAGATATTATTTTAAATTAAAAGATTAGTAGCCAAAATTAGATCCAGACTTTTTTCCCAGGAGCCCTACATTATTCGGTACTACTTCTTCTTTTTTTAAAGCTCTTATAAACTTCCATAAGTTTGGATGTACCGCATTTAATGTGGAAGAAAAGCTATTATGCCATCCCTCCACAGAATTATTTGTTCGAGGTATGTCTTCACCAACGAAATCGAAGCAATTCCAAAGATTTATTGGATTTATTGGAAACGACCTATCCAAACGTCTTCGAAATAATTAATTAATGGTAACAGAGTATTTTCATTTTCTGAATAAAATTCACTATCCATTAGTTCTTCGAATACTGCTATAACATTATCTTTTGGAACGAATGCTAATGCTGCTAAATGTCGAAGGTGTAGTGCAAAATCTGCGTCCTCTATATATCGTTGTTGCCATCCTGTTCCTTGCATATTCCTCTACAAACATTGCGCAAAGTGAAAAAAGCAACCACGAATCCTGACTTCAGGAAACATCTCCTGCATAGCATTAGTCGCAGCTATTTCAAAATCAGCCATTATGGAAACAGGTCGTAACCCTGGTTTTAAATTTTTTAACTCTTGAAACAGTCGTCTGTATGTCTCCTTAATCTTATTGGGGAGGAGAGCATATACAGTCGGTACAACATTGCTATATTGTACACCATGAATAGTCTATAATTGCCAAAATATTGGAGGAGTGCAGCTGAATGTTCCATCAGCATACCAGTGCTTGCAATTTTTCATAAAATTTAAATTTCTTTCTGTGGAAAAAATCAAAATTCTATTTTCCTCTGGTCCACTATCAAATAAAAGAAAAGGTTCATTATTGTTATTTTTGGTATATTCTTAAGGAATAATCGGCTCAATTAAATTTCTGGGATTTGCCGGAATAGCTTCTTTTTTTTGACGCACGTACTGTATTGTTCTCTTTAGCGATGAAATAAAGGGTAACTGCCCAGTCGCACCCAAAGAAATTTCCTGTGACACAGTTGCTAAAATGCCTTGTGTAGTAAGTTCAACTTGTTGAGCCATTTATTTAATTTTATTACAAGCTTTCTTTGCTTCCAATTTCGATGTACCTGCAATATGGTTGTGGCTTGTACTTTTTACTACTTCTTCCCTCACAGTATGAACTCTTCCGGTACATTTAAACTGTTTATATTGTATGCACTTCCAAATTGTCTTCTCACCTATCATTTTTTCTTTTCTATGGATAAATCCATTATACACCAACATATCAGCACCTTTTTGAATTTTAACGTAAGTTGAGACCATGTTGAGACATTAACTTTACGAATAATAAATTTTAACTTCACTACAACACTTATATATAATATTTAAAATTCTCTTAAGTGCGATGGATAATTATGGCTAATTATGATTACCCAGTTATTAGGAATTTTTAACAGCTTAATAATAAGCCTAGATCTATTTTGGGCTACTAATCCCATATGTTACCTGTACCGAATGACATTTTAGTTAAATCCCCCACTATGGGGGATTAAAGAATATTCTAGAAAATAATATCATTATCATTAAATGTTTAATATATTACAATCCAAACAAAATAAATCCTAATTTTTTTCAAATTATTTATGCTTAATGCCTAATGACATTTCAGTTAAATCCTACACTTTGTGGAATTAAAGAATATTCTAGAAAATAATATCTTATATTTGTTATTAACATTTTAAATTGAATGTTTTAATATATTACAATCCAAACAAAATAAATCCTAATTTTTTTCAAATTATTTATGCTTAAAATATCTTTATTTATTATGTTTTCTAAAGTAATCGATATTTTTATACATTTCCATACACAAAAAATATAATCAATTTTTCTATGCGCTCTTTTTTCATGCGACCAATTGTCCGCGACCATTTTTCGTCGGCGACATTTTTACAGGCGGCTATTTGTGCGCGCTCATTTTTCGCGCGACCAAATGTCGGCGACTGTTTTTCGTGATACCGCTTAGGATAATGTCAGGGATTCGCTTTACAGAGACGCTGGCGAATATGAGATAATGAGAGTCCACTAATAAAAGTGTCCCGAATAAAATCATTCCTGTTCTCTTTAGCTGTCACAGATTTAAAATTGGAGTCCTTGCTCAATAATTTAAGCGTATGCAAATACGGGTCTATTGACTCGCCGCTTTCTTGTTTCCTTGTAGTAAGAATGTGCCTTGCATATATTTCATTCACAGGTTTAGCATAAGTAAATTGAAAAATTTTGATAGCCTCAGTATAAGTAGTATGTTCACTTGGGAGTTCATACGCAGTTGGTGACATATAGTTGATGAGAAGTTTAAATTTTTCATCATCTCCAAGTGCTAGATATGTATCATCTCGTGGTCTAGTACTTTCAAGAAAATTTATGAAAGTTCGTCAATATCCATATTTTGATTTTAAAATATGTACATAGAATATTAAGAAATTATAACAATAAAATAAATAATGATCTACAATGACAGATAGTACCAACACAGCTACTAGATGTCAAATGTTTGGTTGCCTACGCTACAGGTCACTGCCAATAGAAATACATACGTTGGGTTGCAAAACAAAAACATGCTTTACAAGTGATTAGTCAAGCAAAAATTTCACCATGTAAAGTTTAAAAATTTAACCACGGGCCGGAATGTTGGGCTTCTAAATCGTAATTTGTAGTTAAAAATACTTACTGATTTATTTACTATTACGAAAAATATATTGTATTTCAAACATTACGTACCCGCGGACTAAATATCTTTTACAAATCATTTGGGTATAAAAAATAAAATAAAATACAAACAAAAATCAATTACCATCAATTAGAAAACACTGCAATGCAGGCCAAAACCAACAAGGCACAGAATATTTGTATGGTTGAATAATATTGAACTATAATACCTCGACAAACGAACAAATTTGTACGCAAAATGTTATATTCAATCAAATTTATAGTTAGTAATATAAAAGCAATAATTGCTTTTTGGTTTTTATTAAAGGGTTTAAATAACAAAAGTTTTTATTGATGATTTTTATTTGAGTTATTACGATTTTGATGTGAAACGATAAAAGGGCATTTTTTTGTCCGGGACCGTTCTTTAAAATCGGATTCACTACAGTCTCGTGGGATTATTGCGTTATCTCTCCCGTCTCTTTGTCTACTGCACCCAGTCCATCAACTTTGTTCCCTGTACTAGTTTGTACAGGTTCTTTAATGGCTGTTTGCAGTAGGCTTCTGGATCCATTTTTGGTTTTCCATATATTCTTTGCCTTCTGTGATCCAGCGCCTCACAGTTGCATAGTTGGTCTAGTGCATTCTCGGTCCCTTTATTGCATTAACGGTCGCCGTTATATAGCCCCATTTTGTTTAGATGCTCTCTGGTGGGAAGGTGTCCCGCGAGGAGCCCTGTGGTAATTCATAGTTGATTCCTACTCATTGAAAGTAGGTCTTCAGTTACGTTCTTCGACGGTTCTTTTATAAACTTTTTCCCGTGTAGAAGTCCAGGTATATTGTGCCAGTACAATTTGTATTTTCGCTTGATCTAGTCTTTTATATGGTTCCTAAACGTACGTTTAGTACTCCCATCTCTGGTTCTGGACCAATTAATGGGGTTGATGATCCGCTTCTTGCGAGCTAATCAGCCATTTCGTTTCCAGCGATACCTTTGTGACCTGGTACCCACGATATCGTTACTTTATTATGGGTTGCCAGTTCCCTAAGTTCTTCGCCACATTCCCATCCCAGTCTAGATGTCACCTTTGGGCTCCTCACAGCCTTAAGGGCTGCTTGACTGTCTGAGTGGATTATGATTCTTTTACTATCGTTGGCTCTCATATTACTATTTCTCGCACATTCAAATATTGCATAGACCTCTGCCTGGAATACAGAGATTTATTTTCCTAGAGAGAAACTCTCTTGGTACTTATTCTATTCGCAGTATATACCAGCTCCCCCTTCGGTTTCTGACCCGTCTGTGTACCAGGTAATTCCGTTAGGGTTTGTCCTGAAATCTGTGCTTGTATTCAACTGATTCCGATTCTTAATTATTATTCTCAGATCTTTGTTGAAGCTGTATTTAGCAGTCATGTGGTCTGAACTCATGCCAAGCATGTTGTCTCCCACATGATCTGGCTTAGTGTGTCCCAGTCTATGATTTCCTTCATATAATGATGAGTCTCCCCCATTATAACGTATTGTAATGGCGGGAGGTCATACAGGGTTTCCAAAGCAGCTGTGGGTGTAGTTTCCATGTTCCGCGCCATTTCCAAATAGGCAACTCTTTGTATCTTACCCAATTTGGAGACAGCGGTCCGTTGTTTTATCTTTGGCCACGAGACCAGACATGCATGGATAGCACTACCATATTGTACAACCAATCTACCATTTTTGGATTGAGCCCCTATGTTTTCCCATACGTGCGTCTAGCTATCATTGTAAATAAAATTTATTTTTTTTGTATTTTTTTCTTTGTAGAAACAATAAAGTCGTTTATTATTATTATTATTATTAATGTAGCAATCGCTTTCGTATGTATTTTTTGAATCTAAAGGTTCGAGGTATGTTTTGGGATAAAAGAGCATTAAAGAGAATAAATAATTATATTCTGGATTAGTTAATTTAATAAATAATGTAAATTATTTAATTTAAATAAAATCTACACGTAGGTAACAACTTAATTATTTCCGTTATTCGTTAGTGGATTTCATTCCCTTTAAGATGATTGTGCCATCTTGCGGATTGCTCCGTAGTCTCATTAATTACCTTAAGAAGGATATTTTGCGAATACCGTGTCCCATCACGTATAAATGGCGTATTTCTGACTTGCTGTCTATATTTATTCATTATTAATATAAATGTTAACAAAAAAAGATAAAAAATAACTCATAATAAGCAAAACTAAAAAACCATATCAAATAAGTCATCAGTCATCATTGCCCTACTATAACTAGTAGGTGTAAGATAATAGTACATTTGGAATTAAATTGGTTCGATATGGAAAATAAACCCAAAGGGAACCAACATTTTATATCTACGAAGAGATAATGCATGATTCTTCTGATAATGAAAATAGAAATAATTTTTATACTTGCATAAAAAATTTTAAAAATAATTCTTAATAACCATTATTTTTACCTCTCGACCTTCAGAGAAAAAATTGGGCAGTGAGTTTTCAATGGATAAACACGTTTTAAAATCCCTAGAATACGATTTTGATATTTTCGCAATGATATCTATGTGTGTATTAGTGTGTTTGATAGTACGATAGTACGCAAAAAAGTATAAAAAATTTGTACTTGTTTCATTTTATGTTATTTGATTTTTTTTATGTATTTTTTAAGTAACGTTTATGCTTATAACTTGGCCAGAATTACATATTTTGGTAATAAATATATGCTTTTTTGTTAATACCGAAATTTAAATTGTTGTTGACCGTCTGCAGAATTTTAAAAAAATATGTGTGTATGTATGTGTGTGTACTGTACACATAAATATCTTTTATTTAAGACTTAATTTTCATATGTACCTCATGAGGTAAATTACGTCTGATTTTGGAAGTAACGGCGGGCGGCTGCTCTAGGTAGGCGCTCAAATTTCGACCAAAATAGATATCTAGGAATGTGTCCCTTACACACTGTAAAAGTTCTAGGCATGTTTCAACGAGGTAACTAAATCCAGATTTTCACCTTTTTCATAAGCTGTCATTTGTGAAGTTGTCCGCTGGGTCCCGGCAGACGGCCGGTTTTATGATATACATATAAAGTACTTTCATCCAAGAAATTTAAACCTTTTTTACCTGATGAGGTAACTTATTTGCTTCCCGTTCGTAGGTTTAATATATCTTGAAGTTGTTAGCGACCTCACTTCCAAATGTCTTCTGGCATGTCTTTATTCCGATTATACATCAACTTTTGTTGGCACAAACAACAAAATAAAAAAATTTCTATATGATTTTAATGATAATTTTACCGACGACCTTTCTAAGGAGAATGTTTAGTGGAAATATTATATCAAATAGAGGCTTGGCTTAATTCTTCAAAATGGTAAAGGAAGATGGACTCCATCCTTTATAGTAAAAAATGGGCTGCATGTCTAATGTAAACAAAGGAAGTTACAATGTTATTCGTTCCATTACTGTCAAAAATACTGTTGGCGAGTAAAGGTGACTAACCTAACCTAACCACATGACCAAGGAAGACGACGAACAACGCATGCGATGCAACATCTCTTAGAGCTCTTTCACACGAAGATACTGTATGCGAGATACACGTATACGAAATACAGGTTAAACGTATAGTCAACTAGACCTATTCACACGGTAAGGGCGACGCATACAGTATCTCGATACCGAAGTTGTGTACCCCTTCACCTTCAGTCTCCGGAGGCAGAATGGGTATGCGAGATACAGAATTACTGTTACGATATATGGACTTGTTCAGATATTAATACGGAGACGATATCATAGACGTAGGAAATTTTTCAGTACAAATTCAACTGCTTAGGTTGTTTTGATATCGAAAAATTTATTAGTTTCGTGGGGCCAAATCCCTGTTTATGGGATATAGGTCACACAGATTACTGTCACTGGAATAAAAAACAACAATGTTGGGTTGAAATTTCAAAAGAAATGTGCGATAATTCCGAAGAAATGACAGCAGTGCAGCAGGATGAGTATGGTAAGAAAATAAAATATTTATATTCTTAATATGCACATTGAATTAGTATACAGGATTTTCGATAAATAATATTCATTTGTAAACTTCGTATTTATTATTTTTGTCCTATCTACAGAATGACGTAGAAAAAGTTTTGGCCCTCACAATATTAACATGCTTACATATCTAATTATTATATATACACTTCAAATACAAAGATTTTGCCAGGGTAATACATCAGTATCCATAAAATAATCACCTCTAACTGTTTTTGAATTATGGCAGCATACTAAAAGAGTTTTAAGGTACCTTAAGGGAACTTTTAATAAATCATTGTTATTCAGACAGTCTGAAAATGGTTTAACTGGTTATATCGATGCAGATTTGGGTGGAAGCGATCTTTTACTGGTTTTATTTTCACTTATAATGGAGTAATACCCTGGTGTAGCCGTAAACAGCGATGTGTGTAATTGTCCAGCACAGAAGCTGAATACGTTGCCCATCCTGAAGGGACAAAAGAGTGCATTTTTATTAAAAATGTATTGCAAGAACTTTCTCCTGAAACAGATGACGCAGTAACCATTTATAACGATACCAAAGTGCTATTTGTATAGCAGAAAACAGTCATAACCGGACTAAACACATAGATGTGCGTTACCATTTTATACGCTCTTGTGTTTCTTAATAAAATTGTTAATTTAAAGTTTATGCCTAAAACTGAGATGCCTGCTGATGTTTTGACGAAAGGACTACCACTCAGGAAGCATGAAATTTGTATTAAACATATTGGATTAGTTTAAGTATTTGTATTTTATTTCTTTATGAATTCAGGGGATGTGTTGAGTCCTATCTGTATATTAATTTATAAAGAAATAACTATGGTAGTAGTGTAGTAAAAAAATGTCAAGTATTCTTTTAAAAGTTGTCACTTTGAAATAAATTCTTTAAAAGTTAATCTAGTTTTTATAAAATTATTAAACGGTGGCTTCTTAAAAGAATAACATCTACATGCGCACTGGGGTGGAAGCCATAGCGTAATTTATCACAACTAGATTTTTTTGTATCAGAAGAGTGGTCAAAACCGGTGAATCTTTTAAACTCCTGGAAACTCAACAAACTTCTTAAACCAAGTAAAAAACGGATCCATATCTATCCACCTACTGTCACTTAATTCAACACTTACACCTGGAATCATACCATCTAAATAAGCCTGCTGTAATCACTTGCGCGGGAATATTAGCATAGGAGGCATGTATGCGCCAGCGGCTAAAAGACAAATTTCACCAGTGATGGTTTCACCCCTCTTATCTGATGTAAGCGAACCAACCTGGCGTTTTACTTTGGCGGCTATAATTCTAGAACAACCTTTTGGATTTACTATAATTCCCGTTTCATCTACATTGTGTATTCTCTCTGCTATAAGTTTATACTTATCAATACTTTTGTTTAAGAAATTAAAGAATTGTGTCACAGCTACTCTGTTAAATCCCATAACACGTGCACCTGAAATTGTCTTGGGTTTTCTTGTGGATAAATCCCTATTCGTATTTAAAAAGCCCTTTATCCATCCTTTGCAGCGATTTTATCATCTTTGTTAAAGGGGTGTTGAAACCCATTTAAATCAACTAGTTAAAAAGCAAATTACCTACATTCTATAGTCGTTAGACCAAATAATCGTGTCTCTATTTCCTTGAGATAAGTGACAAGTGATGAATGAACTCTTAAAAGGCCATATTGTCCGTCTACACCGTTTTTCCCGGCTGTTCCCTATGTGAAATCAAATTAATATTTTGTATACAGAATTTGTTAGAATATTTAAAAGGAAGGGCGGTATAAAAACAAACTTATTATTAGATGTATTTTTTTTGAAAAATAAAAAAAAAAATATCTATCACTCTCACTGTCAGTAGATAGAACGTCCTTTAACTTTAAAGATTCAATAACTAAAGGCGATGACGTTTAGAATAAAATTTAACGAGTTGTTTTCTTGTACAATTGTCGCAATCTAAACGTCATTATCGTTAGTTACAGAACCGTTAAAGTTAAAGGACGTTCTATCTACTGACAATCAATGTGCTATTCAAAATCTGTTATTTAGATTCTGAAAATTTTTTAATTTGAAAAATACTTCACTCACCTTTTGATATAACAAATGTTTCTAGAAAATTACAGGCCATTTAAAATCTATCAAAAAAGTTAGTCCCTTTCCTAAATTAAATAAATTTCTGGTAATATTTTCCAAGAACATTTAGGTACCTACCATTTTACGCAAAAATCAAATTTAAAACAGATATTTTCTTATTAACAAATATAGTGAAAATAATATATTAAACAGAAGTGACATTTTGAATTATCTGAATATTGTATATTTTACGTCCATTATTAACTAAGTAAGTTTAACACCTGTCCCTAGGCACTTAAAATTCTTAATCAAATTTTATTAGCACAGACTGTAGATGCAGATATGTCTTATGTTCCTTACATTCCGTATTTAAGTAGCAAATGACGTTCTGTGACATGTCGTAGGAGGAGAAGCTAAATACGGCTGACCTATTTCGAAATATAGTGGCTTCTCTAATCCCGGAAGGATTAGAATGTAATGTAATTGGGTTGGTTGTCTTTCCACTCAATAGCTAACTAAGAATCTGACCGAGGAAAAAAAGCAGTTTAGAAAATATATTGGTTTATAGAAATAAGTAATTAATTTATTAAAAAGAGATTATCTCCTAATTTTTATAATTTTGTGGTATTAATAATAAGCTGCTCAAATGACGGTCCGACGGGCCACCTATTCTCACCTGTGTATATTACATCATATGGTTAAATTCAAAATTATTTTCCTGCACATCTAATGTCTATAATTGTAAATGTCGTCCGCCATCTTGGAGACGCGATTTTGACTTTATTAATTTTGACAAAAAAATTCATAATCTCCGACCTCGAAAACGCCCACATACCAATTTTGAATCGAATCTTTCCAAAATTTTCACATTTTTTAATGAAATCGGTCATAATCATAATCTCGTCCGTTATCCTGAATTTAAAAGTCAAAATTAGTTTCCTGTACATCTAGACCCCATAACGAAGAAACTTTTTCAACATCAATATAAAGCGCTACAACCGTAACAAACAATCAAAAAAATATACAAAAAGTAAACTCAATGAAAATATATAATAAGGGTAGATTACTGACAATTTAACTAATATGTAAAAGATGAAATATACTAATACAAAAATCGATAATAACACGTTATGCGGGTAGCGATGTGTGTATAATAACCTATGCTTTACGATATTTGTCACAAGTGTAATAAACGATACATGTTAGGTTGCTTTAGTAATGAAATTTTTGTACTAATTTAATATACCGGATGATTCTACCTATACCCATATACATAATTACATGTAACGACAGCGTTACTGTCACCACTCACTTAGGAGAGAAAATAATGACTGAACTTCACGGTTCCTGATCACGGAACACACTCGTATTATTTTTTTTATTTCCAAGAACAAAAATAACCCCACATCAACTGCTATGTGTTATGAGTGAGGGAGCCATATATACTAAATTGGTTTGTGGTGCCTTCGATTCCAGAAAACCCCACTTTGTGAAATCATTTTAAGTTGGTATGTTCTTTTTTTTATTTCTTTCTCAGGGTGAGTTCAATTAAATAAAAAATGTATTGCACTAATAAATCGACTTTAATATCTTTCACACTCTTTTACTACCAACAAATATCATAATTTTAACCCTAAAAATAATGACAAATCTGTTATTTTTTTCTCTGGTTTACAACAAAATACTAAGCCAAAAATAAAAAAAAACTTATCTTATCATCACTCCTTCTTCAATTTTGTTAAAAATAAATATTTGATACCATAAATCACCCTTCTTCAATCTTGCCTCTTCAATTCTTTCTAGTCTCCTTTATACATCCAATCTCTCTCTCAACTATTGTATTTTTTTTATGAAGTTTATGATTATATATTAAAATGTAAAATCCAAGGGATATTAGGGTGGATTTCATTTCCAAACTGGAGAATTCCTTCTCACTGGGCTGGGTTCAAAACGCCTAAATAAAAAAATATAATGAAAATTAATAAAATTAATGATCTTCTTTTTATTTTCTTCATCTTCTACTTCTTCAGCTCTCCTAATAATTTTTGTTGTCTCCGCACCTTTTTTTTTACTACTGCTCCTTATTCACTTTTGAAATTGTTTGTTTGCGTCTTTTAACTAGTCACCAATTATTTTTTTTTTAAATCATTGTTCCTCAACTTGTATAAATAATATTGCTTACTTTTTTTTTACTTTTATTTCTTCATTCAATAATCATTTTTCATTATATATAAAACATTCCTTTATAAATATAATATTACATTTTATAGAATTATTTCTTTTTTAGCTTTCTTTCAAATTTTTGACAACCTTCTGACTTTTTTATTTATTATTCTCCCTTCAATTTTTTTTTCAACCAAAACTTTTACATGCTATTTTTTTTAACATAATTTTAAACTGAAATTTTGATTTGACACCAACCCAATGACAAATCATTTCACCTGCTAAGAAATGCCATCCAACCTGTCACAGGAATTTCAAATTTCAAATGTCTTAAACCCTATTCAGATTACAAAAAAAAAATAGTTTATAGTTTTAATACCAGTTACCCAAAATTTCTTTTTAATTTAGATTTTTCTCTTTGATGTTAAAAATAAAGGAGCACTGTTAATTTTAATACCAATTACTATTCTCTTTTTTTTTTAACTCAACCAACACTTACTTACTATACTATTTTACAACAAATCTTATACAAATTTTGTAACAATTACCCAAAAATACAGGGTATAACAAATTTCATAACAGTTTCCCAAAATTTTCATTTAAAATTTTCCATATAGTGGTAAAATTTTAAATGTAACATTTTCCTAATCTACTACAACATAACTAAAATTAGTGTTATTATCAACAATATAAAGTCCCTAAAAAAAATATTTAATTTCCCATACTTATTTTCTTTATCACCTAATCTGCATTCTTGTTCAAATTTTCTTTCTTCCTTTTATTAACTTGTTTGTATTATTATATTAGATCATTTCCATCTTATATACTTCTATCCTTCCAAATAAAATTCTATCTTCTTTTCTCTAATATTATCTTGAATTTATTAATTATTTCTTTGCTTATAGCAATTGCCCATATTTATTCATATACTTTAATTATAATTCTTTATTAATCTTCATATACCTCATATTTTCTTCATATTAATATTTATTCTTTAATTTTTATTATTTTACCGCACTTAATACTAATTTTCTTTTATTAATTGTTTTATTTTATCTTCAAGATCCTATTTTCTTTTCTTTATTGCTATTCTTCTTACCACCATCTTCATAATAATTTTTTACATTTCCCACATTATCCTATTTAATGATTTTATTCCCATACCTATGTCCATTATCAAATTCTTCTATACTTCCTTCATTCCGAATATATTATTTCTTTAGTTTTATTCAACTCCTTCTCGCAATAGACTTTAATTATTAACGACACATTAACTAACTTAACTTTAACTCTTTTTTTAACTAAACTTCCTATAACTAATTTAAATTTTATTTTATTTTTCATTTCCAGCATTCCTATTCCCATATTCCATGTCCTTGCTCCGGTTTTCTTCATTTGCCATTAATTTGTCTATTTTTAAATTTTAAATTTGACCTTACGCCTTTTGTATCTTTTTAGTTCCCTTTTTATTTATTTTATAACATATTAGTTTTTTTCCTTTTATTCTTGTTACAATTTCTTTATATCTTCTATAATTTCTCTTACTTTTCTTATTATTTTTAATTTTATCATTATTAATTTTTTTAAGTTTGTGTTTTCTTTTAGATTTTGTTCTATGTTCCTCAGCCTTTCTTTTCTTCTATTACGATTATTGTTCATATTAACTTGTATTTTCATTTTATTTATTTCTTCATTTAACATTATTTCATTTTTAAACTTTACTAACTTTTCCTCTAATTTTTGTTCATTATTTTCCATAATCCTTTCTTCTACCTGCTTTATATTTTGTTCTATTTTCCCTTCTATTCCGGTAATAGTATTTAACCACTTATTTTCCAAAGTTGTCATTCTTTCTGCATTATCTTGTTCCACTAATTTTACTTTCTCTATTTCTTCTTCTATTTTCTGCAAATTATGCTATTTTCTTTGAAGTATATTAAATTTTTCATCTTGTACTTTCTCGATTTCTACTATTCTTCTTATCATTTCTATTCTTATCTCATTTTTTGTTTCTTCTATTTTATTATCTGTATAATTCTTTGATTCTTCTATCTTTTGTATCATTTCAATTTTATTTTCTTTAATTTCTTGTTTAATATCCTTTTTTATATCTTTTCCCATTTCTTGCATTTCTTTTTGATTATTGTCCAATTTCTTTCCCATATCTTGCATTTTTCTCTGAATTTCGTTCTTCAATTTATTGCTATTTTCATCCATCTGAATCATCATTTGTTTTAAAACATCCATTATATTATCTTGTTCTTCCTTTTTCTTTTGTTTTTCTTGTGCTTGCTTTTCATTTGGTTCACCTCTACTTGTTCCATCGTATTCTTCCATAATTTGTTCTGGTATTTCCACAATATCACCTTGTCCTATTTCCAATTCTTCTTCTTCTTCAATTTGTCCAATCCTTTTTCCCCCTCTTAAATCAATACTAGTTTATTCACTATACAACACCTTTTATTTTACTACCAATATTTCACACAGTATATCACTTAATATTCCACTTTGTTATAATATTTTTATTTAGTCGTTATTTATTGTAAAAGTTATTGTCATGCTGTTATGAATTTTAGTTTTAATTTTGTTTTATGAACCCTATTATATTTTGTTCTAAATTTATTCTATATTAATCAAAATTAACAGTTCTCGTTTGATAAAGAAAAATATAAATTAAAAAAATCATTACCGCTCCTGGTATTAAAATTTAATAAATTTTTGTTATTTCCACCGATCAAACTAAATTGATCCAAACTGTTTTAATTAGTTGCCCCACGTTGGGCGCCATTTGAAATGTAAAATCCACGGGATACAGGGTGGATTACATTTCCAAACTGGAGAACTCCTTCTCACTGGGCTGGGTTCAAAACGCCTAAACAAAAAAAATTACAAAATATAATAAAAATTAATAAAATTAATGATCTTCTTTTTATTTTCTTCCTCTTCTACTTCTTCAGCTCTCCTAATAATTTTTGTTGTCTCCGCACCTTTTTTTACTACTGCTCCTTATTCACTTTTGAAATTGTTTGTTTGCGTCTTTTAACTAGTCACCAATTATTTTTTTTTAAATCATTGTTCCTCAACTTGTATAAATAATATTGCTTACTTTTTTTTACTTTTATTTCTTCATTCAATAATCATTTTTCATTATATATAAAACATTCCTTTATAAATATAATATTACATTTTATAGAATTATTTCTTTTTTAGCTTTTTTTCAAATTTTTGACAACCTTCTGACTTTTTGATTTTTTTACTCCCTTCAATTTTTTTTCAACCAAAACTTTTACATACTATTTTTTTTTAACATAATTTTAAACAGAAATTTTGATTTGACACCAACTGAATGACAAATCATTTCACCTGCGAAGAAATTCCATCCAACCTGTCACAGGAATTTCAAATTTCAAATGTCTTAAGCCCTATTCAGATTACAAAAAAAAATAGTTTATAGTTTTAATACCAGTTACCCAAAATTTCTTTTTAATTTAGATTTTTCTCTTTAATGTTAAAAATAAAGGAGCACTTTTTTTTTAACTCAACCAACACTTACTTACTATACTATTTTACAACAAATCTTATACAAATTTTGTAACAATTACCCAAAAATACAGGGTATAACAAATTTCATAACATTATCCATTTTTTAAAACTTCTTCTCTCAAATTCTAGTAAATTTTTGTTTTTCTTTCTATTACTTTTCAGCCTTTTTTATTTGAATATTACTTAAATCTTTTTTTTTTAAATTTTTGTGTTTAATTTTTTTGTATCTAATCTCTTGTCAACAATAATGATCATTCAACAACAATCTTTTTTCATTGTTTTTACACCCACTTTGCCTTTTTGTCTAAACAAAATAAAATCTACACTCAACTATCATGCATAAACACCTTAAACTTGAAGTGAAAAAACTAAAAACTATACTAGTTTCTTTTCTCAAAGATTACCGTGCCTCGCACGGAATGTGATCAATGATGCTAGCTTAGAATATATTATGCATTATAAATAGTGATCGACACATGTATTTTGTAAGTAGTATTGATTAAATGGATATTAAACGAATGTGAAACGGATTAAAAATAAGTCTGTGAAAAGTGATAAAAGTCATTTCTTTTCAACAAGTTAGTACACTTGACATATCTTAATAATTATATGCAACCAGTTATACTACATTCGCGTATTACTAGTGAGACCTACCACACCCTGGCCTGTTTATCTCATGAAAAAGGCGAGTACAAAGTAACAAACCGATGGCCATTTCGGTAAAAAACTTCCGTACTGAAATTTATCATAAAATATACCTACGTCTGGTATTGTTTAGGACCCACGTTGCGTTTAATAATCATAGAAATAATAATAGCCAAATGGCGCCATCAATCCTCAATAAGTCGCCCCAGAGCGCCACGGCAAATACTAATAATAGCCGCCCCTTCCCCGCACAAGCCAAAGGCTTCTGGGGTTCACTCGTAAGGGGGTGAATTGTAGGGCGAGTATTGTTATTATTATTATTACTATTAATACCTGTAATTGTTGACTAAAATTCGTAACGTCAAATTCCCTACTTATGCACCACGCGAGTGCATTTGGCAACAGTGCGAAAAACCAACCCTCGATGTGCGCGAACGAGAGCGGGGGTGATAGACGAGCTAAACCAAGACAATTAGAAAGAACATTGTATATCGTTTCTCGTTTCTAAATATTTAAATATTACTGTTTTAGTTCATATATAAAGTTTACAATTAGAAAATTACAGTCCGCTTTTTTCATATCAACCTAGTGATCCTATTCCCAACATAATTTGGTCCTATCGATGCGGATTACCAGTGACAATTTTGATTAACAATCTCCCATTTCGACCGGCCGTTAGACAACATCAAGTACGGACGCCATTGAGCAGTACCTCAAAGCGATCGTCGACAGCCCTGATTCCAGCCTCCAAACGTGTACCCATCTGTATTGGAAGTGCATAATCGCCTAAGATTGGCACCCTGTGTGGAGACAAGAAGAAAAAGGTGTAAATCGTCCATTTTTTTTTATTATTTCCTATTTTTACTTAATCCTATTCCCTAAGTTGCCTAAAATTTAATTTAATAATAAAATAAAACAATATAATCGCAAATTGCATGTTAATTTGCTGATAATTAATCAATTCAACAATTATTTTCTATTTAAAAATTATTTTAACATAAAATAACTACTAACTTGGTGCTTTATTTGTTTACTGCACACTGACTAAGAAGGGTTGTTTATTATGATACCTATTTGCCAATATTTAAATATTACCTATTCAATCATTTTCATTAAACCTATTTTAAAACAATTAGCCACCGTTTCACAATAAAACTAAAAGATTTTGGTGTGGTTGGCCCTCTAAAACAGTAGAAAAAGCATTCAAGTATTTTATTCCTAATAAACCAAAATGGCACATGATTTAAAAGACGAAAAACGCGTTCGTGCTTCATTAAAACAAAAATTAACTAATTTAACTAAATATGTTGATGCAATTAAAAATGCTCAACCTAATCAAAAACCTACTATTACAGAAATTAATGTAAAACAACAAAATTACTGCAATTTATATGAAGATTTTAAGAAGGTTCAATTAAAAATAGAAACCCTTTGTGAAGAAGACCATCTGCACGAGCAATACAGCGAAAGAGAACAATTTGAATCTAAATACACTGAGGCTATGACCTTTTTACAAGAATACTCAGATAATTTACGACCTTCTCAATATAATTCTCAAAGTAACAATCAAATCAATACTTCCTACAGTCAACAATCAAACTCCTTAAGCAATTTATTAATCCCTAAAATGAAAATGCCCAGTTTCAAAGGTGACTATGAAAGCTGGAGAGAATTCAAAATTTCATTTGATTCAATAATGACATCCTCTACTCTCAGTAGTGGACATCAATTTCAACTTTTAAGAAATTCACTTGAAGGTTATGCTAAACGACTAATTAGCACAGTTCAAATTGATGAATCTGATCCATTTGGCAGAGCCTGGCAAATTCTTATTGACAAATTTGATAAAAAACGATTACTAGTAAATAAACACATAAAAGGTTTATTTAATATAGATTCAATTCGTAAAGAAACTAAATGATTTTAAAATATTCATAGACAAAGTTGCCAGTAATATTACAGCAATAGAAAACACAAAAATATCTAAAGAAAATTTATGTGATGCTCTTTTAATTTACATAATCCCAAATAAATTAGATGATCGCACCATGCGAGATTGGAAAAATGAAGATGTCAGTGAATTTCCCACTATAAACGAATTTCTAGATTTTCTCAATGGTAGAATGGATCTTTTAGAAGATATAAATGACCAAAAACTAAATTCTTCCAATCTTAACAAACAAGAGTCAATTAATAAATTTCATAACTTGAACCAAAGATATTCACGTCCTGCACGTCCTTCATTGCAAGTTCATACAATCTATAACAGAGGTAAATGTAATGTTTGTCATAAAGACCATTAATATATTCATGCCATGAATTCCTCAAATTAGATGTCGGTCATGGTGTTGACACTTGCACTCTAGGCCCATGTAAAAAATGTAAATTAAAGCACAATTCACTGTTACACTTAGACATAACACTAGGTAATAGAATTCCCACCAACCAGGTCGTCGAACAGGGTGAACCTACTCACTCAACTTTTCTCGTAAATCCTTCTAATAAACACCAAAACAACCATCAAGTTTTGTTGTCTACCGTTACCTTTTTTATTTTAAATGTACATGGCGAAAATATTCAATGTAGAGCAATCCTTGATAATGGGTCACAAATTAATTTATTAACGGAACAGTTTGCTAAAAACCTCCAATTACCATTGCTACCCACACACCTTTCTATTACAGGTATAAACCAAGCAGTCTCCAAAATAACACAAAAATGCATAATTACTATTTTCTCGAAGTTCTCTGACTTTAACATTTTAACTACATGCTACATTGTGCCTATTATTTCCAACAATACACCCTTACACAATGCAGCAATAGATAATTATAAGATTCCCGCCAACATCCAATTATCAAATGAAGAATTTCACATATCCCAAGTGAACGATTTACGAATAATAGTATTCATAAATGTTGAAAGAACACTGGACTTGTATTTTCTTTAAATATATGCATCGAAGGACCAAACTCTTTAGGTAGGAGTTAAACCAAATAAAAACAGTATTTGAAATAAGAATGTACTTTTTATTCCAAGTACTAACATGAACAGAAAGATAATTTACGGCACATTAATTTGAATTATGAAACCGAAATCAAACACCTCATCACTTCACTCACTGTAAAACTATTTACATTTTTTATTATTACGAAACCTCAGAAAGCTTTTTTGGGTGTGGTTAATTACGCAACATTACAATTATTTGAAGAAACTTTTACTATATTAAATGCGACTGCATCCTTAGACAGTCGATAAGCGAGTCCCTGATTCTCTCTGAATTTTAGCGGGTTGCAGGTGTTATTGGTAGGAGACACGATACGTGGTATCCAAATAACCTTGAATTCAGAATCTTAGCGGGAAGAAATATATTTATATTTTTTGTCTCTTATAATGATGGGATAATATGAGAGAACAATAATATTGCTTGCATAGCAACGATCGATTATGTATTTGTTTTCATTAACGGTATTTTGAAAGTAGACAGAAAAAACGTCTGAGAGAAAGACGGAATAACTCTTGTGTTGAGTTTAAATCTATTTTTAGATTTTAAAATATACAATAATAGACATTAGTATGAACTGAAAGATTAATATTATTAATTTTAAATGAAATATGAATTATTTGGTATTTTCTGGATAATATTCCAGTGAAATTTATCCACCAAGAAATAGATGCTATTATTGGTTCTACATTATTTTGGAATCTTATCATTGAAGGTAAATGCACCTTAGGTAAAAATCTTCCCATACTACAAAATACTAAGCTAGGTTGGATTATAGCTGGACCTACCCCTATAGTCTCCACCAATGTTTTATGCATTTTCACTCAGACAATTCCAGAAGATTACCACAGGCAGATTTGTGGTATCTATACCCTTAAAACCTTCACCCATTTTATTAGGTGATTCATTGTCATCTGCTAAAAAGCAATTCTTGTCATTAGAACGCAGATTTTCTAAAGATCAACAACTCAATACCCAATATTCCAAGTTTATTCAAGAATACCTTGCTATGGAACACATGTCCAAAATAGATTATTCATTGCTAAATTCACAATTTTCATATTTTCTACCTCACCATGGGGTACTTAAACAAGACAGTTTAACAACTAAACTTAGAGTTGTGTTTAATGGTTCGAACCCTACCGATAGTGGGTGGTCACTAAATGATCTCCAGTTTGTTGGTCCCAAAATAGAAAATGATATCCTTCCTATTCTGCTTCGATTTCGGACATACACATATGTTGTGTCTGCGGACATCATGAAGATGTACCGTCAAGTACTCATCCATCCTGATCACAGGCCCTTGCAATTTATTCTTTGGAGAGAAAATACCAATAAAACCCTTGATACTTTCCAATTAAACACGGTTACATATGGTACCACATCAGCTCCCTATTTGGCAATAAAGTGTTTAAAACAATTAGCGACTACTTGCATCGATCCATTAGTTTCAAAAGCCATAGTCAACGATTTCTATGTAGATGACTTATTGACAGGTCACAACGATCTACATACTCTACAGAATATTTGCAAGTTTATTTATCAGCACCTATTTTAAATCTTGGTGAAGGTGAAAGCTCCAAAACTCTTGGCATCAAGTGGTTTAGCCGAGTCGATCAATTAAATTATTCCATTTCAAAATTTCGTCTTTGTGTACCATTTTCCAAACGTCAAAATCTATCGGAAATTGCTCAAATTTATGATCCTTTAGGCCTCCTTGGTCCTACCATCATTCTGGTCAAAATCTTAATTCAGCGGTTATGGTCATTAAAAATATCATGGGATGACTTTATTCCTATAGAATATAGCCAACAATGGACATACTTCAGAGATCAATTATATAACCTAAATCAATTAGAAATTCCAAGACAAGTAATTGGGAAAAATTCTGAATCTATTGACATTCATTTTTTCTCCGATGCTAGCCAACATGCATACGCAGCTTGTTGCTATGTCCGAAGCCAAGATGCTAATAGCAAAATAACAGTTCATCTACTCAGTTCAAAAACAAAGGTAGCTCCTATTAAAACCCTATCTATTCCACGACTAGAGTTGTGTGCAGCTCTATTGTCATCAAAGTTATCAGAACAAGTTTTAGACTCTCTTAACCTTAAAATTCCCTGTTATTTTTGGACTGACTCTCAAGTTATCTTAGCGTGATTAAAATTACTGCCAAACACTTTAGAGGTTTTTGTCAGCAACAAAGTAGCTAAAATACAAAACCTTACTGACCCACATCAATGGCATTATGTTAATACAAAACATAACCCTGCAGATATTGCTTCCAGGGGTGTTTTACCAGATTATCTAGTGACATGTAACCTATGGTTGAAAGGTCCTACCTTTTTAAAGGAAACCCATGAATCCGATTTTACACAATTATTTCAATCTAAAATTCTTCCTTCAACCGATATTCCTGAAGTTAAGAAGAATATTCAAAACCTCTTTCATGTTAAAAATCAAGAGCAAATCTCAACTGATTTTTGTAGTAGATTTTCAAACCTTAACCGTTTAAAACGAATAATGGCTTTATGTTCACGATTTATTTTTAATCTCCAATTTCATGTTCAACTAAGAAAATCAATTTCACCTGATCTCACTAATCAACAACCTACCACCAAGGTAACAGGTGAACTTTCTTTAGAAGAAATTAATTCTACATTTACAAAACTAATCAAATCCGCGCAACTCAGTTGTTTTAAAAGGGACATTGATAATTTGTTAAACAAAAAATCTATTGACAGAACAAGTAAACTACTTCATATGTCACCATTCATTGATAATCAAGGAATTTTACGAGTGGGGGGACGATTAAAACATACCTCCTTACCCATTAGTAGAAAACACCCAATTTTATTATCTGCTAATCATTCTTTAACAAATTTAATTTTTAGAACTATTCACATTAGATTATTTCACCCAGGTCCTCAATTATTATTGGCTAATGTAAGACAGCGCTACTGGCCCATTGGTGGTCGCAAATTAGCAAAACAGATTGTGCATAAATGTATAACCTGTTTTAAACACAAACCTAAACCGATCGAAGCTTCGATTGGTCACTTACCTGATGAACGAGTTACATCAGCTTACCCATTTAATACTACAGGTATTGATTATGCAGGCCCATTTCAAATGAAAGATAAAAAAGGTCGAGGTTGTAAAACTCTTAAATGCTATATATCTATTTTTGTTTGTTTTGTCCCAAAAGCAGTGCACCTTGAATTATTGTCAGATTTAACCACAGAATGCTTTTTTTGCCTGTTTACGACGATCTATCTCTAGACGAGGCTTGCCTACCAAAATCTACTCAGACAATGGCAGTACCTTTAAAGGTGCATTCAATGAACTGAAATTTCTTGAAGATTTTTTGCAAGAAAGCCAAAATAAAATTCATACTTTTGCTACCAATTTAAATATATCCTGGAATTTTATTCCTAATTTTGGCGGACTATAGGAAGCAGCAGTGAAGCAAATGAAGCATCATTTAAAGCGTGTTATGACAAATGTTTTATTAACTTATGAAGAATTGTCAATCAAATAGAGGCTATTTTAAATTCAAGGCCACTATATGCAATGTCCTCCAATCCAAACGATTTAGAACCTCTAACACCCTCACATTTCCTCATTCATCGTCCATTAACGTCATTACCAGAACCAGACTTACTACCTCTCAACACCTATCGACTCAACAATTACCAGAAGGACAAGATTTTCACTGGAGTACATTACTCAGCTGCACCAATCTCATAAATGGACAAAGAACTCAGCACCTGTTGACCCTGGAACAATGGTATTAATCCAAGAGAAGAACCTACTCCCAGGCAAGTGGGCTACGGGACGAATTATAACCGTTTATCCTGGAAAGGACTCAGTTGTCCGAGTAGCTGATGTCAAAACTTCCAACGGAATCATCAAAAGATCAACCCGTCATCTCCATCCAATTCCAATTAAATCTTAAGGATTATAGTGACTGTTGAAGTGCCTTCAACCCGGGGAGTATGTTGACTAAAATTCGTAACGTCAAATTCCCTACTTATGCACCACGCGAGTGCTTTTGGCAACAGTGCGAAAAACCAACCCTCGATGTGCGCGAACAAGAGCGGGGGCGATAGACGAGCTAAACCAAGACAATTAGAAAGAACATTGTATATCGTTTCTCGTTTCTAAATATTTAAATATTACTGTTTTAGTTCATATATAAAATTTACAATTAGAAAATTACAGTCCGCTTTTTTCATATCAACCAGTGATCCTATTTAAAACAGTAATAACCCCACAAATTCTTTGAAAATTTGGTGACAAATGAACATAAATCAAAACACAAAAATCTCAAGAACATATTTATTGGTTAAGAAAAGTTACTGAAGAATGATGGCGCCATTTTTCATAAAAGGTATATGGAAAACCGGAAAACGAAGGTGGTTTCATAATGAATGTATTAATTATAAATTAATCCATTGTGTTGACAATAAATAAATTGTAAATAGCCTTTTTGGAGACTGTAAAAACTCCATCCAAGAATATCCAACTCGGTAACAATTAATAAAGAATATGTACAAAAAGATCTTAATAACTTTAAATACCGTAAATATTATCAGATTTGTGAATTGTCTCTCTCTGCATTATTTCCAAAATTGCTCTTTTAATGGATATCTAATATATCATTTTTTATTATTGTTGTTTGGATATCAGTGATATCATCTTTTGTATGCATAACCCTACTATATTACGACCGGATCAATACCAGCGATGCAACCCTTATGTTCAGGCTGAATACTCGTTGGACCATAATTTAGAAAAAAATAATGCGATTGATAATGCGTAACACTGACATTTCGGACAAACAGCTTGACTTAGATAACTAGATAAACAGAACACATTAAATATAACGTGTTTTGGTTATCTCTCTAAAATTATTTGAAACAAAATACCATTAGTAATTGATAAAATATAAAAATAATATAGGCTTGTTGCATATTTTTTGCTAAAATTCTCACCTTCTAAAGAACAATCGGGATTATTATTATTAAATATTATTAATTTTTGCGTTCTCTCTGTATAGTTTTGTCCAATTTAATCAATTATCGAAATTCAATATACACACACACGTGTCGAAATTTTGAGATTATATATTTAATACCGGCTTTTTACTGATTATCCCAACTTCATTTCTAAAAAAAATTATCACAATCGATACAACATCCATTAATGCCCGTTTTCACCAACGATTCCTAAAAGTTAGGCATTGCCTAACTCACACTTAGGTGTTACCTATGTCTAATTTGAATTTCACCAAGCTTAAAACTGTTGCTTAACCAGATAAGCACTTCCTATGTTTACGCATCTGTTTGGTCAGTTTTTAACTTTTAGGTAGTTCTTAAGTTTTGACATTTGACATTGACAATTCACCATAATCCTATTTTGATATTTATACTGTGCTGTTTTCTTTTTACGAACCATTAATAAAAGTCATAAACATTAAACCTTCATTAATTATATTACGTTGTTTAAACATGCGTGCAATTGGATTTATTCAAAATTTGGACAGATACGACTCATCGGATTCTGAAGAGGAGAATATCCGGCGCCCCCGTCATATACGAGAAAGAGCAAATTATTTTAAAATGACGACATTTCCAATGTTGTTACATAATATCAAATACCTTACTAAGTAATGCTTTGCTAAGTATCGGATGCGGTGGTGAAATCGAAAACCTCCCAGATACCTAGTTAAGCATTACCTAGCGCTAAGCAATACTTGGTAAAGTACTAGTTTAGGAATCGTTGGTGAAAACGGCCCTTAGTCAATCAATTTACACGAAATATCAATTCAATCTAAAAAAAATTTCCATCTAAATAAGCACATTTTTAAGGAGCCTTTAAAAACTACAACTATGCCATTTCGTAATTTTTCTCAGAGTGTTGACAGTTTTTTTTTTGTAACACAACTATTGTCCTAAGTTGTGGAGGAGGAAATCTTTTAAAGACACGTCACGCTAGGTTCTATACCCTCGTCGGTTATTTGTCCTGGTATTGTCCTGTTCCTTGTATCCTGCAATAGGAGTAATGTACTCATTTCCAGGAATACTTGGTAGGTGTTGTGAAAATGGAAAAACGTTAGGAAAAAACTAAGATGCTTGATTTATAGAGTATTTTGTGGATACTTATGTATGTAAAATGTTTTTATACGGATACGATGTGTTCGTACGACACATTGTATAAACAATAAAGCACCTCTATGTTTACAATATACCCGAATTGAAATCATTGTGTCTATTCAACTCATTTCAGTAACTGTTTAAACGTATAATACGCAGGTATTCTTGTTAATATTGCCACATAAAAAATACAATTTAGAATAACCTTATTGAGAATTTTACGCTTGTGAAAAAATATCAAAGAATTAAAATAACAATGCATAAAAAGCGAGAAAACAAAACGAACTGTATTGTCTTTCGTGATTATAGGGAATGAATCTATCCGTCACTCCGTGCACACCTCGCGGCACATACATTACTGTTCCCCTTAGGCGTTGCACATGAACAGTAACAAAATAGAAACATCTTGTTAAGAAATAAATCATACAAATTTGAGTCTATTTAGTGTCGACTAGACTGTGTCTAAATATATTTGAAGAACATTGTAGCCGATTTTGCTTTAAAGGTGCAAAGAACGATTTTTAAGAAAACTAGAATGCCAAAAATTTCGGAAATGCCATAAGAGCTCATTTGGGTCAAAAGTCCATCATGTTAAATACATTAAAATGCTTTTTTCGCTTACCATACGTGAAGACTAATCATATCGACCCTAAAAATATGACCGAATGTAATATTTATCGTCCCTTAGGTTGCTAAGTCATAACAAAACGATTTTGTGATTTTTCACTATCTGTGCAGCTTTGTCTTTGTCTTAATCATCAGTGTCAATCAAAGTCTGGAATCAAGAGAACAAAACATTACAAAAATTTTTTGTTATATTTTCCTATTTTTTGTTTCTTTGGTAGGTGAAAAACAGATGTGTATCACACATGCACGTAAAACTCTAAGCTATTAGCTGCCCTCGCTGCGCTTCTTTTTCTCCTGTAGCTAATAGACGCTGCCATTGTGTCATAACATACTATAGAGATATCTAGCACAACCGCGCGAAACTGCCCATGTAGTTTAATAGCGCTTTTTCAGAGATGGGTGATATAAATCAGGAGACCACTGTCGTTTTTTGTTTGTGAAAGCCATATTGATAGTGACTAAAAAGCCATCCAATCATTTAAAAACGTATTGGTTGAAAGCTTTCTGCATAACATTTTATATTACATAAAGCAGTGCAACCAGTCGATATTCGCTTGACAAGGTCTTGTCCTGTTTTGGTATTTCCTAAGCTCGAATGCATTTTCATCTGGAAGAAAATATTGCTTTTTTTAGAACGCGTTAAAAAGCCTACAGAAGATAGGTGTCAGCTCTATGGCGCAATGTTTAAGAATCATGACAGGTTTTTAATTATGTCCAGAAGCTTTTATGTATTAAAATTAATGTTCCAAGATGAGTTTTTTGAACAAAATTTGTAAGTTGTAACAGCATGTCCCAAATATGAAAAGTATTGTTGTGTGTCCCAAACATAAACATGTTTGTAAGTTATATACAGAATTTACTAAACATAAAACATCTTGTACGATATATACAGTATGTCCCAAAAATGAAGACGTTACACTCCGTTAAAAAAATCAATTACAAATATTTTAAAATTTCTGTAAAACAATCATTTTGAAGGTTCTTAGCAGAAATTTGTAAACCCGTTCAAATATTTCTTGCTTTAATATTAAATCATCATTTTAATGCAATTTAACATTTGCATTTAATTAGAAATTATTAAAAAATCAAATTGCCGATACAATAATTATTGACAATGAATAATAGCAAAGAAAGTAATCCTCAAGAATTACAGAGAAGCAATAAACTCTTAAAGAAAAGTTTATTCAAGTAGAAAAGTAACTGAAGCAGATGCATATTCTGATGTCCTCAATCGAAATAACTTTCAAGAAGGAAATATTTTATTCCAAAAAAATAATTTCACATCGCTTGACTAGATCGAGACACTTAATAAAGAACTGTACAATTTTGATGATTTATCACAAATGCTAGCTGAAACCGTATCCAAAGAATATTATTAATGAAAAATTAAGTATTTTTACTGAACTTAAATTATAGAGTTTTAATTAAGATTATAACATGATGTGAGAATACACCAAAAAAGTAAATATTTCAAGTAATTTAAATGAAAATTGTGACATTGATTTAACAGGTACAAAATGTTTGGGTTTTCGACAATTTCTCTTTAAACATAAACGACTGAATGCAAATTCACGAAAAGTATTATTTTCAGATACTGAAATAGATAAAGATGAAATAATCAGTACAACGGATTTGCCAGAAATGAATGAGAATTGATGATTCTTAACTTTGATTTTAAGCACAATGATGATCAACTCCTGATGATGTTTACATAGTTAGCGAAACGTACGTAGAGTGTTAAAAAAGTGTAGCTTTAGTTAGTGGTGACGATATTCTTCAACATACTGGTTTGCGTTCGATAACAGTGTCTGAAAATGAAGGGCGTTGTGTAAGTGGATGAAATGTGATATTTTAATGTTATTATAAGCACTTATCTGTGAATCAATATTAAAATAACAAATAATTACTGGATGTATCTTATAATTTATAGTTTATTTAAAAAAATAAGTTCAAAATTAATTATATCATAATAAATATTTTTTTAAATTAAATACTACACATAAACAGCGAAGGCATTTTATGTTGGTCACAACCCACATTCACAAACTCCTTTGAAGTTAAGTATTGAAATATATAATTCTCTGTGTGTAATATCAAGATACTTAAAAATCTAACTCGGGATTCCTGTTTAAGGCTCGTTAATATTATGTTAGTCAACTACCTGGAAAGATACCTTAATTTGTAGCTAATAAATAATAAACGTGATTTAAGCTCAAATCTTTTTATTGTGGGTTTGTTCCACGAATATAATTTGAAATATATCAGAAGAAAAATATGAAATAAAAAAAATTTGGACGCCAGTCTAATTTATTTTATGATGTAATTCGAAACAATAACTATGATATATTTCAAAATCCGTCCTTTCTTTTTTTGTGGGTTTAAGGAAATTAAACTCAAATTAAACGTTATATTTGTTTTATTTATGATAGACGAAAATTTCAAAGACTAAGATTATTGTGGTCCACGTAGTCCAGGAAAAACGTAGTCCAAAAAAAATGTAGTCCAAGAAACACAAGCTTGGTCCAAAAAACGTAGTAAAAAAAGCTGTTCCAAAAGAAAAACTCTTCCAAAGGAAAAAATGTAGTCCAAAGGAAAAAATTTAGTCCAAAGGGGAAAAACGTAGTCCAAAGGAAAAACGTAGTCCAAAGGAAAAAACGTAGTCCAAAGGAAAAACGTAGTCCAAAGAAAAAAAAACCTATAAAATGAGGGAAAGAAAACAAAATCTTCAGTAAGCAACACAAACGACATAAAAGTCAATTATTTTGACTGAACAGGCAAAGAAAGAGAATTATTAACATGGGAAGGATACCAAGAGAAGAGAGGGACATGACGCGAGGAAATAAGAAGGGAAAATCAAGCGAGTCTGAAATTAAAATATATTGAGTAGATAAAGAATGAAAATACAGGGTGGCAAAAAACGTAACATACCGCTATAAGCATAATGTAAACATTGACTCGCACTAATATCATGCTTATTTGAATAGCGCTAGTACAGTAAGAAGCCGTTGTACTTTCACATACCAGTGGAGTAATACAAAATGGCGGCAACTTCCAAGTGGACAGAAAACAACACAATGAAATTTGTAAGTTTATATAAAAAGTACAAAAAATCAAGTACATTGCCAGATGAGTTGTACGGCTTAATTGGCACGGCTTAATTGGTTTGAGGAATCAGCGACGTTCCTTGACAATAGTTTTGGTAGGATAACTTGCAATAGTATGGTAAGAGCATGTTTATTAATATTCGAATAAAAAAATAATAAAAACGTATTTGTCACAGGGTTCAACAGAAGTTACTCAAGAGGAATATTTCTAGGACATGTCGGAACAAAATACTGATCAAGGAGTAGTTACACAAGAAACTGGTCAACCGTAACAGAAAATAAATATAGAGCTAAAAGAAAAAAATACAGCTGTACCTGATCACATTTCAGTTGTTATGGAAAAATTGGAGGAATTAAAAAAGGGTTTAAGAGAAAAGGACGAATTTGAATATCAGTTATGAGCATTAGCTCTTGAACGCGCTTTAAAGTGTCAAACAATGATCCAAGACATATTAATAAGAGAGCGTATTGACTAAGTACGAGAAAAATCACTGTCTTCTCGTTAATCAAATACATCCTTGCCATTCGTTTCACCAGGATCATCTTTACAATCACCAGTAAATGAAGAGTACCCACCGCAAGAGTCTTGTCTTATTAATCAACGAGAGTCCTATTTAACGGAATGGACCAAGACTTATTCAACTAAATTACATTGTGTAGATAACTCATGTGCTGTACTCAGTGTAGATTGACAGACGATAAGTCAACACATTTTGGTTTTGACATATTCTGTGTCTTGAATACGGTTTTATTAAATACTGTTTCAGACAAAAGGCGTCATCTCCCACAATAATACCCCACTTTGGAAAGCAGAGCCTGTTGTCGTCTAAGGCGGCCTTCAAAGCTGATTCGGCAAAAATACTGGAATCGTTCATTCTTCCATTTGATCCGATATCTATATGTATTGATATGGTTTTTTAGTTATATTGGTAGTATTAGTTCTGTTTTTGTATGTATGGTGGTTGACAGTGATGGAAAGGTGGAAGGTTATTGTCAAATGTAAGTTTGACAATGAAAATGAGGTTATGAAAAAGTTTAAGGTGCGTGTGAATGTATGTAAATGTGTTAAGATTTATTTAAGAATGTTTGTTAGAAGATTATTTTTATTGAATGTAATAATGAGTTCTCAACAATTGTGGTACAAGTAAAAGAAAAAAAAATCTTAGTGTGTTTAGTCATTTAAATTTAGAGATAAAAAAAAAATTTTATCTAGTTAGGGGGAGAAAAAAACAAATGAAAGAAAAAATAATAAACAGTTTTTGGTTGTTAATTAATAAAAAAAGGTTTGATAAGTAAGATGTCAGAAAAGAATTTTAGAATGAGATATTAACGATTGGTGTATTGAATGGTATTAAGTAATGGAAGTTATGGTTTAAGAAAAATAAAAGCAATTATTAAAACAAGGGTTTTACTAAAAAAAATTAAAAATAACTTAAAAAAGAAAATTGACAAAGAAGACAAAGAACAAATTGGTTTGTAGGAGGACGAGGTGGTGGTGAAGATTAGTTTAGACAGGAAGACAGAAATAGGTGGGGATTAAAAAATTACAGAAGACATAAGAGGGAAATAACTAGGTAGTGATACGGGAAAAGAAAAGAAAACAGCTGATTGGAGGAAGGACAAGAGAGAGAAGATCAGTTTAAGGCGCCCAAAAATTATAATTTTTTTTATTTAATTTTTTGTAAAGTTTATTATTTTTTTAAAGGAACCTAACCCTAAGAGAGATTAAGAGTTTTCACAATAGCCAGTCTAATATAGTATATATGAAGTAATAATTGCTATAAACCATAGCAAATAATATCGTACTGAAATATCTCTTGTAATTGTAGAATTCACTTCTACTCTTGATGGGACAGTTGATACGAGCATGTTTGCCATCTATGGCTCTACAACATTCTAGAAAATGCCATCTCAACTCAATGCCCTAAGCGACTGTTTTCCACTTCTCTTTAGACTTGTAAAGAGCTCGTTCAGTTGGCGAAAATCGGTCGTACAAGATCGATCAATGTGCAATAATGTGATCCTTCTTGATGAAGAAGAACAAGATGCTGGAAGATATTTAATCATTGATTAACGGAAGACTTTATGAAAAATTGGATGAAATGTTTTTAACTAGGAAAACGGAAGGCCAATTCAATATAACCGTAGAAAGAAGGTTTTTTGGAAATAACAGAAAGATTATAAAGATGGATGCTGCTTCACCATATCTATTAACAGTTCAACATCGTCCTGGAAACATTTCACTATTACTATCATTCATTTTTCTATAATTGTTGACTGTCTACTTTAAGTTCAGATATTGAGCCTTGTGAACTCACACACTCAGAGCAAATTTGCTAAAAAACCAACGTTAGCATTTTACCTAGGATCATAGTGGAATGGCAGATTCTGGGTTACAATGCAATTTAGCCGCGCTTAACTCACTGTAAGTTTTGCGACACGCAATGATTTTACAAACCACAGCTTTAGATAACCTGAAGAGTTTGATTAATTATTTTTCAGGCAGTTCAACGATTCTTCTTCTTTTATCAGTTTTTCATGTCTACAAAGCAACATGATATTTTCCAGCCCTCTCTGCACGTGCAAGACACGATTTCGAAAAATTGGCTGCATATTTAACCTCAGTTGGGAATTATGAACTTTGGGTTTTTAACAATGTTAACGGATACCGTCACCACTAAGCAAAAATACTTTTACTTTCCTGGTCCCATGAAAGGGCAAGTATAGTTAACGGGCCAAAAAAAATTCGACATATCGATGGAAATATCCATTTTGAGGCCTCCAAGCATATTAAAATCATTTTCAGAGTAAGTTCTGTCTGTGTGTAATCTTCCGAACGGTTTGGCCAATCAAGCTGAAATTTTTTATGATGGGTTGGTGTGTGCCTTGAATTCGACCAGTTTTTGGTTTAAATAGGTACAGTGGAAGGTCCTCAAGGCTTTAGGATATCCTGTAGCTATATAATGTGTTCCTTCTTGTACCATTTTTGTTTTTTTTGCCATGTTTTTGGCTTTATTTACCTTTTTTTCTTTTGACCTATTTACCCCTTTTTTGCCCTTTTCATGCTTTATTTAGATTTTTTTAATTTTTTGATCTGTTTAGACTTTATTGAGATTTTTGCCTTTATTTGATTATATTTTGCCTTTTTACCTCTCGCCCTTCAGATAAGAGAGGTATAGGAATCATGCTAAAAATTGGGTAGTGAGTTTTCAATGGATAAACACGTTTTGGGGTCCCTAGAATACGATTTTGATATTTTCGCGATGATGTCTGTGTGTGTGTTAGTGTGTGTGTGTGTGTGTGTGTGTGTGTGTGTGTGTGTGTGTGTGTGTGTGTGTGTGTGTGTGTTAGTGTGTGTGTGTGTTTGGATGGATGTTGTAGTAACGATAACTCAAAAACTACTGAATAAAAAAATTTGAAATTTTGCATACAGAATTCTTATACCCTAGATTAGATCTGATTAGATTTTGGTGCCAATCGCACAACCGGAAGTGGCAGTTGCTATGGGTGATAACGCCATTATTATACAAAACGACAATAAAGTTTGACACATATATTTTGAATACCCTATAGTTTATTTTCATCTCATTAAAATTTTCGAAACTTTTGCCATTGTTGCCAGATTTACAAAAAAATAATTTTTTTTCATACTTTTTTGTGTCAACCTGTAAATTTTTGATTCCAAAATGGCGAGAGGTCATGTGCTGGCCACATCAGATTTTTTGCTTTTACTTCCTGTTTTTGGCATTTTTACCACCTTTTTGCCTTCTTTTTTTACTTTGACTTTCCCGGTCCCATCAAAGGGAAAGTATGGTGATCGAATAAAAAACAAAATTCGCGATATCGATGGAAATATCCACTTTGAGGTTCCCCAAGAAGAATAAAACCATCGTACAGTCTGTCTGTGTGTAATCTTCCACGATAACTGCCGAACCGTTTGACCAATCGAGCTGAAATTTGGTATGAAGGGTCGGTGTGTGCCTTGAATGCGACCATTAGTTTTTGGTTTAAATTGGTACAGTAGAAGGTCCTCAAGACCGATATTGAAGACACGTTAAAGATTTTTTGTCTTTTTTTTTATTTTAAGGACAAACAATACACTTTAGTGCAAAATGTTCTAGTGCAAAATTTTTGAGCATAAAATTTCCTACAATTTTTGTATCAAACTTTTTCCAGAATTTAGAAAAATTCCACCACTAGAGGGCGTGCAAAAAACATGAATGTAGGTTTTCCGCAGTTTTTCCAAATTTTGAGGACACACAATGCACTTTAGTGGAAAATGTTCTAGTGCAAAGTTGTAGACCACCAAATTTCGTTTAACTTTAATATATAACTTTTTTTCTGATTACCCACAGTTTCGCCGCTAGAGGGCGAAAAATAAACATATTTAGGCTTTTTTCATTTTATTTTTATTTTGAAGGCAAATAATGGGCTTAATTGCAAAATATTCTAGTGCAAACTTGTAGAGCATAAAATTCCCTACAACTTTTGTATCGAACTTGTTTCCGAATTCCCAATAGTTTTCACCCAGGATTTTAGAAAATCCTAATCGTAGCAGTGTAGCTTATGTCATTATCAACATAGAAATATCAATTCGGTAGACGTATTCACCGTCGCTTTGCTATTTAAAATTTGTTCCATTAATTAATGGAATGCTTAGTATTTTGTAATTAAAATAATCCTATTCTCTATAGCCGAGCCGGGAAAATTCAGGAGTGACACAGCCGATTTTTTTTAATAGTTTTGAATTTTTTTGAACTTTTTGGATTTTTGTGTCCTTTTCTGACCTTCTTTGCCTTTTTTGGTGTTTTTTTGCTTTTTTCCCTTCGCTTTGTCTTAGTTTCCTTTTTATAGATTTTGTTGATTTTTTCCCCTTTGTTCCTTTTTTTGCATTTATGCCTCTTTTTTTTTTGCTTTATTTTACGTTTATATATTTTTATTAGGTACCTTTGTTGCTCTTTGTCTTTTTCTGCATCTTTGCCTCTATTTTTTTCGATTTTTACAAATTGTATTAAGATTCTTATTGTATCTTTGATTTTTTGCTCATTTCATCAAGTAGAACTTAAAAAGTTATGATAGGGACATGTAAGCCGTTTTATCCGAACAGTATTTAGCTATATCACATGCGTGAGATCGTAATATTGCAGTTTTCCCGTGGGTTGGAACAAACCTATAGAGTCGAGTCGATTAATCGAAGCTCGTGAAACAAATTTATTGATTATCGACCAAACTCGATATACTTAAGTCGACAATCAAGACTCGTGATCCCACTGCTTTTTCTATTGACGGATCCACTTCTGACTATCAATTCCAACTTTAATTTTTTGTTTCTAAAACTTCTTACTTCTTTAAAATTTTGATTTGTTTTAACTCCTACAAGTATATTTTCTTCGTTCTGTATATCTCTTCTTTTTTCGTTTATTTCATTAGAATAAATTGATTCCTCCTGTAGTTTTTTTTTATTAAATTTTTGCTTTTATTAATAAAAGTCCATAAATTTTTTATGTTCCATTTTTTTATAATATCTCTTACAAGTTCCTTCTCTTAATTATCTTTTAAAGCTTGACTTTTTTTTCAAAAATTTTTATGTGTCAAAAATGACTTTTCTGTTTATTATTTTTTTTTCATCTGTTTTATACTAATTACTATCAATAAATTCTTTAAACTCAAAACTTTTTTAACAATAAACTATGTTATTAAAATTCAAAAAGTATTTCATTATAATATATTCTAATGATATATACTAATTAAAAAAATTCTCAATTTTGGGGTGGGTTCTATAAAAAATAATAAATATTACAATAAATATGATAAAATTTAAACTTTTGATTTTCCTGCTCATTATTACATCTTCTGTTCTTCAATGTCTCTTTACAACTTTAAAAAATTACTCATCCCGACATCTTCAATCTTTCCTGTTTCACGGATTCTTAATTTATTACTTATGTTCCAGAAATTTTATAATTTATCGTTCCAATCCTCCTCCATATATCTTCCTACAGATACAAAATGATATGTTCAAAAGATCACCTTATCTTCTTCGATAAATTAAGATTCCATTTTATATGTTTTATTTAATGAATTCAAATATATTTTTTTTAGAAAATGTCATTTATGATGTGTTCGAGTCGAAAAGTTAAATTTCTCTCCTACAAGTAGGTATTTTTGGATTATCTACCAGTAGTAGATAATAAAAACAATTGAAGATTAAACGTGATGTCAGAGGTACGCGATCTTATGAAATCTTTCAAATTAATTATACGAAACTGTCATTGCGTCTGTCAAAAGAATTTTTTTAAAAATTATAATAAAAACTTCGAAACCAAATAAGCTCTTTCTATTAAATTTCTATCATTTAAAGTGAATTTTAGACCTAATCATATTAAATAGGGTTAAGTTATCACATACAATATTTTCGTTTGAAATAGTTTAAGGTTATGAAATAAATATTTTGATATAGATCAGTGCTATTTATACCTATTCTAAAATTAACCTAAAAATCAATTTAATAGTTTTTCAAATCTAAATGTCAAATGAAACGAGTTCTTCATGTCTTCATCGCTATTTGAAAGTTTTAAAATTCAAAGTGCAATTAACATAATGAAATGTCAATTTTATTTATTGAATATTATCATTCAATTGTTTTCACAAACTGCATCTTTTATAATAAATTCCTTTCAAATATGTACCCAAAAAAATCGAAAAAATATCATTTTAAAATGATTAAATGTTCTAGTAGTGGAAAAAATAGTATATAAACCACGGTAGAGAAGATTTTTATCAGCCTCGCAACTTATTATCCCGATAATGCTCGGCTGAGAAAAATTACTCGACCTTGGTGTATAATATACTATTTTCCACTACTAGTATTAGAAGATGTCAGATAATTTTTCATTATCTACTAGTAGTAGATAATAAAAACAATTGAAGACAAATTTTTTTTTAAATGACCAAAAATGACAATAATTCGTTTATAAATTTTCTTTCACAGGTTTTTTACCCAAAATAAAAATTTTTCTTACTTGTTTAAAAAAAATCCTTTACCTGATTCCTTAAATTTTCTTTTAAAATTATTTCCAAAGTTTTTTTAGTTTCATAATAATAATAAAAAAAATAATGATTTACAAATAAAAATAAAAATAAGAATCTTCATATTTTAGAATTGTTGATTTAGAACATCTTATATATGAATTACTATCTTTAAAATCAAACTTTTTAGCAATTAAATAACAATTAACTTATAAAAACAAGCTCGTACAGTGTATTTTATTACAATATTTTAAATTTACTAATATAGTTTATATAAATATTAATAATCACACTAAAGTGAAAAAACGATTCAACCTAGATACAATTTAAAAAATCCCCCTTCTAACGGGAAAGTAAATCAATTAATTTTAGACCTGATAAATTTAAAAATATTTTTAAAATAACTTTAATATATTTGTATAAAATATTTACCACTTTACGCCACTTGAATATATATTTTTTACATATAACTAACTAGATTAGAATTTTCCCCAAGATTTGACCTTAAAACTTCTCGAATCTAGAAATCTGTAATGTCTTGTTTCCCATTACAAATGCGGCTTGTTATTGGCTTATCAACTGCCCAACGAAGCCAGTTTTCATATTATTTGCTTTGAGGTCTCAACTCGTATCTAAACAAAGGAAACACATCTAGAAACACTGGATAAAGTTCTTATTGGTTACTAGATAATTGTGCTCCTCTCTCTTTCTCTTTTGAACATATAACTTTGACAATTAAAGTTTATACCTTAGAGTCCACTTTGGGTCAAACACATACGTTATTGATAAAATAAAAAGTAACTGGAGAAATATTTGTTATCTACAGTTTAGCATGAGAAGTTATTATCGTATTTGTTAATAACGTACTGATAGTATTTTAATACTTTCCTGGGTCATTAATATTTTATTACAAATACTGCACAAATAATTTGTTTTAACTATTATAGTGGTTAAGATACATTTCGAGTATACCACATAATACATACATATATAACAACAAATGCACGAAAAACTTTTAAATGAACTGATTGGTTTTAATTATTAAATAAAATATAGGTATAAACTTTTCCAAACAAGGTGTAAAAATATAGGAAATTTAAAAGCATCTAACCGCCACTGTGGTGGGAGGACTTTTGTATAGTACACACCCGGATGAGGGAGCCGGAGTCATAGAAATTATGTGATATGCTTAATTAATATTTTCTGACTTATGTTATTATTAGATATTGCTAAAGCTATGGTTTCCTCGCTGAATCTGAATCTGAAATATTATTACATGAACAGCGCGTAATACTGTTCTCTTGGAAAATATTTCCCCTATTATATGTGACACCGTTTTTTGTGACGTCACCCACCGTACTGTAACGATCTTTGCGTCGTTAAGCGGTGTTTTGGCGCATAAGTCCAGGTTTCGGATTGCCTCGGGCGCCACCTTCCGTTTAGAGTGTGAAGGCCACTTGCTCCGAACAGCGACAGTGAAGAACTAATACTCCAGGGGTCGTTATGGTTTCGACTAATGCCTTAGTATCGAGAAAGGCGGGCTTTACTTGCCCTATTGGGCGTAGGTCCTGGATATTCACTGCAATATATAAACTCATAACCAACTAGAGAAATAAAAAGTCACCAAATAAAAAATAACTGTCTTTATTGTAATTCCCAAAGCATTTACATAAAAACCTGACAAATAGTGATCGTAGGGCAGTAGATTTATAAGTGATGACACAGGTGGTTATGATGAATAATTAAACAGGTCGTGTAGATGAGGAAAAATTTACGCGGTGATTCTACAAGGTCGGACAAAGTACTATTTTTGATGGTACATTACCTTAAACGGTCCCTCCCGGATATGTTTCCCCCTGTATACTGTACAAATTTATTTGAAGGTGATTTCTCATCGCAGCCAATTACTATTATTAATCAAAACTTGGATTTCATTTTTATGGAAGTAATCTGTTTATGAGGTGATTGCTTAAAGCTATCAGTTATTATTATAAATCACAACTTAAGTCGCGTTCCCCTATGTATGATGGTACAAATTTTAATTGGAGGTGATTGCTCACAGCAGCCAACGAATTTATTATTAAACAAGAATGAATCGCGGAGTTTTAGGCGGTGATTGCTTACAGCACCCTTTTATTATCAGTTAAAATTTGAAACGCGTTTCCCTCTGTATACGGCAGTAGTTTAATTGGAGGTGATTTCTCACAGCAGCCAATTACTATTATTAAACAAAAATGAGTCGCGGTACAATTTTAGGCGGTGATTTCTCACGGCACCAACTGATTATTATTAAAACGCGTTTCCCCCTGAATACGGCAATATTTTAATTGGAGGTGATTTCTCACAGCAACCAATGGATTTATTATTAAACAAAAATGGCTCGCGGTTTTTTAGGCGGTGATGTCTCACGGCACCAACTGATTATTATTAACGAGCTTTTCCCCTGTATATAAATCTAAAACCGCGTTCAATAAAAATAGCACTTTGTTAACCTATACTAAAAGATGATGTTACTAATTATGTTTCCTCACCGAAGTGCAGCTTGCTTGTCAGGCGTGGTAGTTTGCTTGCTGGTGCTCGTACAACTGAATTTTAATTCTCCACTATACAGTGCGGTGGAATAAGTGTTAAAAAGCTCAAACAGGTCAATGTTTATATTAAACGTAGTATGTTATGACATAAAAGTTACGAACCTGACATAATCCCTCTTCATGGGGGTGTCACCCCTACGATTTTTTTAAATAAGAAAGTGAATCATGCGACACCTCATTTGAAACCTATTGAAACACTGATTTCAAAAATGTATGACACTTTGGTTCACAAATTAACGGAGTCTGAGTTATTCGAGAGTTTTAATCTTACCTTGCAAGAATTCAATGAATTCTGTTGGCTTGACGGTAGGTTTTTTCAATGGAGGGTTGGAAGTGTTTTGTCTTTAAATAAATCTTTCCTACATTGTAAATGTTGGTAACTGAATTTAATCATTTAATGTAATAAATTACAAGTAACAACTAAGGGTGTACTGAAAACTAAATAAATTTTAAACTTTAACAGTAACATTTTTGAAATCAGTGTTTCAATAGGTTTCAAATGAGGTGTCGCATGATGCACTTTCTCATTTAAAAAAATCGAAGGGGTGACACCCCCATGAAGAGGGATTATGTCAGGTTCGAAACTTTTATGTCATAACATACTACGTTTAATATAAAAATTGACCTGTTTGAGCTTTTTTCTTAAGATATAAAAATAGAGTAGTTAATAGGGGGGGGTAACACTTATTCCACCGCACTGTATATGTGTATCTGGATCTGGAGGGAGTCTTAAGCCTGCGCGGTAGCAATGGACTGAACTTCAAATTTCAAAAATAACCTTCTCGGTTGAAGTCGGCTTCTATTGGCTGATCGTTCGGTCTGGGTGGCTGCACAGGCACTCTTGAAGTGATCTTGTTCGAATCTCTAGATACCTTGAGGTTGGTTGAGTACGTGTCGCGAAGCGAAGTCCGTCCATGAGGGCTCCATCTTCCGGGTGGATGCGCAAATGATCGCGCTCGACCATATGTTTGAAGAAAGATCGCGATGTTTATTATATTTTTCGCATTCACCATAATTTAATGTTTTACGGGAGTCCATCTATTTACGATCCATCGCTATATAATTTACCAACTTAAATAGAATATTTTAATTGACTCATAAAAATAACTGGTTTTTTTCCTGAATCGGGCGTGGGAGGTCCCACCTGCACTGAATTTCTAGGCCTATTGTGCCCCGCCAGTTTTCACATCAGTTGACAAAGTCAAGAATAGTCATGATGTTAGCTTTCGCTATCTCTTCGGGTTCAGGATACTGTATCCCAAAGTGCCATTTTCTTTCCCCGTTCAGGTCCCGGCAATAGCATAATACATGAAGAGGAGTTTCGTCCTCTTCCTCACATTTCCTTCATAGGGAATCTTCCGATACTCCTATGAGGTTCAGGTGTCATCTTTCAGTACACCTAGTGCGGTTTTAAGTTCCCGTCTTTTTAGGTATAGTAGCAGATTGTCTCTGCTCTTGGGTGTTTCCGACACTCTTAGTCCAGGAAGATCCAACCAGTATTCCCTGTGTTTTTCCAGCATACCCTTTACATGTTGGTAGGTAATAAAGTAACTTTGTTACAGTACTTTGACGGGCGTAAGAAGACGGCACCGCTTCCGCGGAAACTAAAGCTTATGCGCTGCTAAGGGTTTGAGTTATTCTGGTTCAAGTTTTATGCCGGTAAATATTTTTTATATATGAAATAATTATTTTTCCACCTGCTACTCTACATGAAAGTGATATTTTTTACTCTAGAGATCAAAATATGTTCACTTCTGGAGGTGAAAATGAAATAAATGAATAATAACAGTCAATCAGGCACTTAAGAGCAATTGCTTCGCGCTCTAACATCGTCAAAACGTTTAAATTTCATGCATTTGGTTTTAGTGATAGAGAATAAAACACGGAATAAATTTCACTACTTTTTGTTTTGTAACAAAGAAAAAGGATTAATCTACAATTTCGTCGAATTTTTTTTTTGAAAAAACCAACAGATCCACCTGGAAAAATGTAAGGTTTGGTGAAGTTACTAAAAATAATAAAACTTTACCTTACAATTACTATATTAAAAATGTATTATTAAAAAAAACGAATTCGAGCAATCTGCAGATTCATCTTTCCTTAATATAATGCAAAAAACAAATTAAATATTCAATTCGACATGAGCTTCTAATCACTAAAATACTAGATATCGTTCTGTTCCTAAAATAATTATAAACGAAACAAATATTATCCCTAGTACTTAATCCGTAATTCTTTCGTTAGCCGAGGTTCGTAGAGTCTCGGTTTCGATCGGATTGTTTGGGACGTTATTTAAAGAACAGAGTCGGACTCCAAGAGTTAAATTAAATAGCAATTTTTAATTCAAACCAAACGAAGTAATTTTTAGAATTAGCTGTAGTTTTTGAAATGTATACAGTGTGTATAAAATTCTTGTAGATGTATACGGTATGTCTCAAGCTGGGTTTTTTAGGAATTTTTGTAAAATATATACAGTCTGTCCCAAAAATGAAAATTCTTGAAAGTTGTATACAGTATGCCACAAAAATGCAAATTCTTATAACAGCATGTCCCAAAAATAACAATTTTTGTAAGATGTATACAGTATGTCCCAAAAATGAAAATTCTTATAAGTAGTATACAGTATGCCACAAAAATGCAAATTCTTATAACAGCATGTCCCAAAAATAAAAATTCTTGTATGTTGTATACAGTATGTCCCAAAAATGAAAATTAATGTAAGAAGCATACAGTATGCCCCAAAAATAGAAATTCTTATAACAGCATGTCCCAAAAACAATTTTTGTAAGATGTATACAGTATGTCCCAAAAATGAAAATTCTTGTAAGTTGTATACAGTATGCCACAAAAATGAAAATTCTTATACCGGCATGTCCCAAATATAAAAATTCTTGTAAGATATATACAGTATGTCCCAAAAATGAAAATTATTGTAAGGTGTATACAGTATGCCACAAAAATTTAAATTCTTATAACAGCATGTCCCAAAAATAAAAATTATTTTAAGCCATTATACAGGATATCGCAAAAATGAAAATTGACACTTTTGCGCGGTACCCAGGAATTAATTTTAATTTAAGATACATTTCTTGTTTAACTATAATTATTTTTTAAATAACTTGAACGTTAAAGCTATAGTTTATTATAGTGAATGATTGTTAATCTTGGTCCTAATAATTTGTATTTAAATGTTCTTTATTTAGTTTGTTGTAGTATATGAAAATTTAATACAATTACATTTTTTATTGTCCATAGATTTTTATCGTAAGTACTCCCAAAAGGACTCGTTTAAATAAAATATTGGTGAATATTTTCCAGATCTATTAATTTTAGGGCTCTTTAAAATGCTAGGAGGTACGTAAAATGAGAAAATAGACAGAATTTTATTTTAGTGCTTTTTATTTTTGTTTTTTTCTTTGGAACCTTTAATTGCATCTAAAATATACAATGGCTCCCGTAATATCATCCCTCTTATGTGTCTGGAATCTACTAACTCCGGTAACATACAGTCTAGAAAAAATGTTTTTAATTTATTTTCTTAAGAAAATATCGTTTTTTCCTTAGTCCCATACTTATAGATAAAAATAAAATTTTTAAAAAAATCCACAAATAACACGCACTAAAAATAATCTCTACAACAAAGGGCTTGAAAATTTCTGAGTCCGTATTTTAAACGTCGACACAAAACACCGGGGTTAAATAAGATGTTGACGTATATCGCCTCGGTCGCTCAAAAATGTGTGGTGGGAGTCTCATAGAAGAAATTTCCCTTTATCTTAGATACGGTGCGCGAAGCAATTGCTCTTAAGCGTAGTTGAACCGCAAACGAACGTCACGTCGTTTGACAGTACAGAAATCGCATACGAGGCTGGTATCAGTGTTAATTTAGAAAGTATATTTATATATTTTTTCCCTTTTATTACCATTGTATTTTTCTATTTTTGTTTTAAGGAACTGCCTGTTATGTTGAGTATTTAATAGCAAAACTGAATTTCTTTTTATATTTTATCATTTCATCTAGATAACGTGAAGTAAACGATATAAAAGCTTCCGTAGTAAACAATTTTGTTTTTCTTTCTCAAATAAAATTACTTTATGAAGAATTGTACTAACTGAACATATGCTCATTTACAAAATTTATTTTACTGGCACCTTTAAATTTACTTTAGAGAAAAAATTGAATTTAGCGTGAACAACCTCATATTTATGTATGTACCAACAATACCTGATGTACCTGGATAGAGATCAAGTTTAAAGTAGGACACCACAGTGTGGACTTATACAATATATACTTGGCGCGATATTTATGCCTAACTAACAATGTATATACATGTTTCTGACCGTCATATAATAAGATCAAAAAACCAAAATTGAAATGCAAATTATAATTTGGCATTACAGTTGTATTACAGCTAGCTTTTAATTCTAGATATTACGTTATAAAGACTTACTATTTGATGCGATTTAAGGTGTCTAAAACGTTCTCATTACTAAGTAGAACAACTTTGAAAATGCTAGGATTATATAATTTCGGTAGTGGTCACCATGTTATTGTTATTTTCGTAAGTGATTCTCACATTTTTGGCCTAGATCAAAATCACTACAAAATGACCTTTATTCCGCATGTTTTATTCACTATAAAGAGAAAATATTTATAGATGTAGTTGATCTAGTAGAAAATTTATTTTTGGTTTTGTTTAGTGTGTGTGAGACGAAGAAGAAGCCTCGCAAAATGAAGACCTCGATATTCGTTAACATTTTATAGACAACTTAAGCAACAATACATTTAACCTTGAACCAAATGTGTTAGTCGGCACTTGTTGGGTTGTGGGTTAGATGTCTCCTTTAAGAATAATTTAAAATATCCGGTCAAAATTATATTTCTCTAGTTGAAGAATACATTTAAAAATCCACGGTAAATTAGCCAATCACATCCTTTGATTTCTAGAATTCACACTAATATCAATAAATCACATTGCTTTGAAAATAACTATCCAATCGTATCTTAGCAAGATCCTAATAAGTCACCATTTTATTTAAATTGTCAAATACACTAACGTCAAAGATTAACATTTTAAGTGTCAATAAAAGATTTGTATTATAGTTTTTGGAAGACTTATTGGAGATTGACTTATGCATCTTTTATGAGGAGGGTTTTATGAGGGTTTACGGGGTTGAACTACTTTATGGGTAAATGTTATAAATCTTTTAAAGAAATGGTACCTCTTTTAAAATTTAAACAGGGTCTGTTTTTCAGTATAATTTTAAGTTGTTCTCAATAATTGGTGTTAATTTTTATTACAATAAAACAAAGATAGATACAAATAGGTGTATTACAATTTAGTTTAAAAAGCACAACAAATTGTAAAGCACATAACATAATACAAATGAATTATTATTTTATACAGTAATTTAAATAAATAGTTATAATGGAGTAAAAAAAACATAGAATGCTAATGACTGGGTCTTAATTCCTTATAATGATACTAGAAGTACTTAAAAAGTCTCATTTTTGTCAATTATTTCTTTTTGTTTCTTAATAATTAATTATATTTAAAATATGATATTGTAAATCAATAATAACAAAACAATAGTTAGGCACATCATTTTAATGTTAAAAAAAATTGAGTTTCAACTAAAGAACTGAATTTGCTACATTAAATGTTTAATAGAAGAAACAAAAATAAATAATTAACAACGTTGAGACTACTAAGCGAGTTATGACAAAAATAAAGTTGGTCCCTATTTTTCTCGGCGACGAAAAATGTGAAAATCACCCCTTAATTAATTACTTTTTAATCGACTCTATCTAATTTTATAGAAACTTCAAATTACAGTTTCTTTTTTTTGGAAAATAATATTTATACCTATTATTTTAAAAACAAAATTTGTAATACGTACCAGAGAGGTGTTCAAGCATTGAATTTATGGCAGTACTCATAAACCATTGTTAAATGTATTTAAGGGTTGATACTTTATTATAGTCGACCTTTATAATGAATTTCAAATACCGATTTAACTGACTATAAAAACTAGCAGTCTTATTTATAAAAATATTTTAATTCATGTTTTAAACATGTAATAATTAAAACTATCTGTAAGCTTACAACGCGTTTTAAAGTTTGTGCTATTCATAATTGTGTAGTATAGTTCATTGCATAGCCTTTCAGTTTCACGTCACCAAATATGACGTCATACCATGTTTTCGGCATGTCTTTGATTACTACATAATATTTGATGGCGACTCTACAAAATTTTGACAGTTGTCAGGATCGTATTCAGCCAAATGATAAAAGGACCACGGCTAACGCTCACAGAATCGGACATTTTAGCTGAGTATTCGCAATCTGTTTGAATACCTTCGTCCTACAGTCGATAGCGATATTCCTAATGCGGCCGAAACACGCTAAAATAAGCAAGCAGTTTCAATACTAACTCTTTTTCGCTATACCTCAGCATGTTTATAATTATCAAAATAAATAAATTAATTAAAAATAATATTCCAACATCAAAAAAATGTGATTAACCACAATAATTACAAATGGAACTAATGGAAGTACTGTTCTGATTCAAACTGTCAGGCGTACACTTTGAGGTTTATCAAAAATAGCTAAAGAGCGTGTTCATTATTTTAATTTGACTATGAGGCCATGACGTATATCTAACGGCAGCCAATGAAATGCCTGTATTGTGTCAATTGTAGTTATTTAACCTTCCGCTACTAAGGTGCGGACTGCGGGTCCGCACCGCCAAAAATTGGCTGGTATTTACTGAATCATACCGAGTAGATGGCTGCATCGCTGAGTAGCTGTTGCCGTTGGAGGCCCTAAGTTAGTGTTAAATGGGAAACAGAGTAGGGTGCTTCGTGTTGCAGTTAGGCACTTATGCGGACTCTTACTCCGCACGTTAGTGTAAATGTTAATTCTGTTAAGGTAAATATTTTTAATTAATTTCTGCTTTTTGCAGATTAATAAACCTAAATCTTTGATTACAGTGCTTAATATGAATTACGAAAGGGAACAACAATATCTTCGCCAACTCTACGATGAGGTTGAGACTGATGACGGGCCATGTGACGACGACTCGAGTTTGCAGGATGATGATGAAGAGATTCAAGATCACAATACGGATGATGAGCAAGATATTGATGACCCAAACAATATCGTGGATCTTCCAGATGAAATAATGGAAGAAGTGGCGCACATAAAAGCTGCATATTACATTGGAACAGATGGCCAAACCAAATGGAGAAAGCATCCAGGAAATTCTCAGGTACGGACAAGCGCCCTAAATATTATCAAGTTTCTCCCTGGGGTAAAGGGGAATGCAAAAGGGTTAAAATCTGCCGCAGAGATCTGGAGTCTATTTTTTACAAATGAAATGTTGCAAGTCATTGTTGATAATACAAATACCTACATTGGAATGTGCAATCTCAATTCAAACAAGCGATCAACAAGGTGCACAGACATTATTGAGTTGAAAGCGCTTATAGGACTGCTTTATATATGTTCGATGTCAAAAAATAGTCGGGTAAATGCCTCTGATTTATTTAGAACAAATGGAACATCCATGGAAATATTTCGTTTGACAATGTCTCGGGAAAGATTTAGATTTTTGTTGCAATATATTCGTTTTGATAATAAAAATACTAGAATAGAGAGGCAAAAATACGACAAATTAGCACCGATCCTGGAGATCTTTGATTTATTCAATTCTAATTTGTATAAATATTTTGTATTTCCGAGCTCACAACAGTGAACGAAATGTTGGTGGCATTCCGTGGGAGATGCAACTTTCGAGTATATATGCCAAATAATCCTAACCGATATGGTATCAAAATATATTCTCTGGTAGACGCAAAATTGTTTTATACTGCGAACATGGAAATTTATGTTGGGCAACAGCCGATTGGACCTTATAAAGTTCAAACTGATAATGTGTCCCTCCTTTCCCGTCTTTGTCGCCCCATCTCAGGAAGTAGCAGAAACATTACAATGGACAATTTATTTACCAGCATGGCTGTTGCTAACGCACTTTCAACAAATCATAAACTCATGATTCTTGGTACTATTAGAAAAAACAGAAGGGAACTTCCACTTGAATTTGTCCAACCTGCTAAACGACCCGAAAAGACAAGCATGTTTGCATTCCAAGACAAAGCAACCATAACATCGTATATACCCAGAAAAAACAAAAATGTTCTCATGTTGTCAACAATGCACCATAATGAAGATAAAATAGACCAAGCAACTGGAAAACCACAAATAATAATTGACTACAATCAAACAAAAGGTGGGGTTGATACCGTGGACAAGATGTGTGCGGCCTATGATTGTGCCAGAGCTACTCGTCGCTGGCCAATGGTTGTATTTTATATGCAACTAAATATAGCTGGAATAAACTCCTTCGTTATTTCCAAGAGCAATTCAAAATATTTGGATAACACACCTCGAAGAATATTTATGGAGAATCTTGGCATGCAGTTACTAGACGAACACTTACGACGAAGAGCTGCTAATAATCGGATACCACGTACCACTAGACTTCGCCTTAGATAAATTTTACATTTACCACTGCAGGAAGAGTTACCTGAACCACAAACTGAAAACATCAAACGGCGCTGCTTTTATTGTGACAGAAAAAAAATAGAGCTACAAGATTTAGCTGTGCATACTGTAACAAACCTATTTGTTTGGAACATGCCAACTACATGTGTAGTGACTGTTTGGCTGGTGAAAGTGACGAAGATTAACGATATTATTTTAGGTAGTCATTTTTTAGAGTTTGGTTTAAAAGTTTTATTTTTCTTTTTCGAAATGTAATCATTTTTTATTTATGTTGGAAGTTTTATTTTTGTTTTTCGAAATGTAATCATTTTTATTTTTGTTAGAAGTTGTGTTTTTGTTTTTGAAAATGGTATGTTTTATCTATTTTATATGATTTAGATTTAAGCTATTTTTACAATTTAAAAATGTTAAACAGGATTTTGAGCTTTATTTTTTATTAAAGATTTTCTGGAGTTTTGGATTTCATTATATTGCCTTCAAAATGTGTAAATATACTTACATTGGATGTCTTTATATATTTCCACGAAGAGTGATTTAGTTATACATGGTTTTTGATAATTTTTCAATGAAAAAAGAAATGCGGACTGTGAGTAGTATTTATGTCACATAAGTCCACGTTAGTACCGGAAGGTTAATATCCACGTGTAGATCTCTCATGATGTTGTTGCCTTACGAAAATTTATAGGGGACGTACCTGTTTTTGCATTTCTTTCAACTTAATACGCAAAAGCGAGATAGATGCCGAATGACGTGCAACTGAAAGGCTATGCAATGAACTTTAACAGGTTAGTAACTAATATAGAGATAAAATGCACTTTTTAGGGATTTTAGTGAAGTTATGTTAATTTGTGAGTGTCAAAATTGTTTATGCGATATATAACCTCACCAAACTTCCCAATTTAAACATTTTTGTCTGCATATAAAGATTTATTGTAATGGAAGTAGACAATTTGAAAATTATTTCGAAGAAGAGAGGGCAAAATTGGATTGGTGAAGACAAGGTATGTAAATGTGATTTTATATTAAGTTCACCCAATGTAAATTCACTACTTTGTGTATCCTTTTTTGTTTGTTCTTTTATATTTTGAATGTTCTAGCATCTTTTACAAGATTTAGTGAGGGAAAGAGTAACAATAACAGAAGATAAAAATACAGATACAAATACCAATAAAAAGAAAAAGAGTGCATGGGAAGACATTCACAACAGGTGAATTGATACAAATAATTTACTAAATTTTGTTTGTAGTTATTTGTATTAGATTTTTGAACCATACAATTTGTGCCTTATTTTCATTTTTAATTCGTTGTGTATGGGAACAAAGCGCACAATTGCCCAATTAAAAATACAATGGGGTGTGCAAAAAATGCAGGTGAAGAAGGAGAAGGCCGTGCAACGGCGTGAAATTTTTCGAACTGGAGGAGGCGCTCCACCAGCTTTACTGAACTGCACAACAGAAGACGTCGCATCGTGGCTGCCGAACAAATTTGTTGTGGACAATAACGAATTTGATTTGGACACAATAAACAAAGCGGTACAGAATTTTATTAATGCAATTATATAGTAGACAACTTATAGATTATTTATAGATATTGGTAATCGATTCCACTCCAATAAAACTGGTGATGTACTGGCCAGTGATATACTAGATGTGCAGCAAAGTACAAGTGCTGTAGATACACCACTTGATAAAGATGAAGATAAAGAAGTATGAGAACACAGAAACCTATTTTTTATACTAATATACAATTTTCATATTATAGAATGTCTCAACAAGTTATAAAAGGAGAAACTTAAATACACCATGCAAAACGCTAAGCAAGAGGAAAAATGTAAAACATCAGTAAACACATAATAACAAATAATCTAAACTTTATATTCTAGAAAGTGAATTTACCGGAAACGATGTGTATTGCTACGAAAAGCATCGAAGCCATAGCTTCAAGAGAAATTGAACGGAAGGACAAGGAGCACGAGTTAGAGATGCAGAATAAATAAAGCAAGCTAAGCTTTTGGATCTCCAAACTAAATTGGCGAAGGTAAAACTAAAATTGTTTAAAGAAATAATTGGCTCTTCTTGCAGGTGGACCATTTAGAATAACTTCTCTTCTCTGACATTGTTCATGCCTTCCTTCTTCTTCTTCAAATACTTGATTTTCTGAAATTTACAATAAATTTATTATTTTTTACAAATTTGTCCAGTGATGAAGATTAGTTAGTGCTTAGTATACTTTAATTATAATAAAATTTCTTATTATAAAAATGAAGTTGTTTTATTTATTACATTGTTTCTAGCAAGATAAGTTTTAATTAAATTAGTCAGGTAATTTGTTCATGAGCACTTATTAGGTAATTACCTGGAGCTGGATCGATCATTTCCAAGGTTATATTATGCAGTACTGCTAGAGCAACAATCACAGTTTTAGCATTTTGGATTGATACTGAAAATCTTTAGTTCCATACACCAAAACACCTTTCAATGGTATTTCGCGTTGCAATGTATGCTACATTGTACCTCTCTTCTCTGTCATTTTCAGGTCATAATATCGGAGTCAAGAGATATGGTCGAAGTTCATATCCTGAATCGCCCAATAAATGGCCTCTGAATTCTCCTGCTTCAAACCGTTCTTTTAAAATTGATTCATTAAATATTCGGGAATCATGGGTACTTCCTCTCCACCTTGCAACAACATCCAATATTTTGAGGCGAGCATCACAAACAACCTACAAGTTTTATTTAATAATTTTATATGGAAATAGAAAGAAAGTTATCAAGAATTTAATTTACCTGCTCATTTAATGAATAATATCCTTTTCTATTTATATAATATTGTGCTAAATCATCTCCACATTTTTTACTTTTTATGTTGGTGCAATCGATGGCACCAATTACACCAGGAAAATTTCTAATTCTTTGAAAATTTTGATTTTCTTCCTGCATAATTGTTGTTGGCATCTTAATGTATGTTTGTGAATGGCGAGCAAGTGCTCTAGCTACTTTTGTACATATTCAGCTGACCGAGGGTTGGCTAAGACCATGTAGATCCCCAGCATCGTCTTGTACCTTAAATTTTGTAAATTAAAGCTATTTAAATTTTTTATTACCCATTTTCTGCTCCAACAGCGTAATGCACTTACAATTCTGGTGAAGTTCCACGGCCCCTACTATCAACAACTCATCAATTCCACGATATGCCTTACCGTACCTTTATTGAATCTATACTTCTTTTTAAATTCAATGTCGCACAGCAAAAATGGGTCAATTTGTTTTTATACTTTTTCCGCCGACGAACAGGAATTAAATTAATTGCATTTATGAAATTAATTGCATTAATTGCATCCATATTGATAGCTAAGTTGAACGATTTCAAAATACAACTGAATAAAACGACGTTATTTGAAAAAGTTAGGTTAAAATACGGTTAAAGTAAATTTTACAACGTTACAAAGCCTTTATAAGAGGTTTGTAACGCTAATATACGTTTATGAATAATATTTTTTGGTGACGGCGCTATAAGTGTGTTGTAAAAGGTTTGTAAGTTTTTATGAATAAGGCTGTAAGTACATAATTTCTTGCATAGTCCGCTTGTGTCGGAATATTAATTCTCGTAAATAAGAGCCTTCATTCTGTGCTTGTTGAAGAATATACTACTACCTACGACCACATTGGACAGTAACATTTATCGCACTGTAGAACACAGAGAAAAGTGGCTTTTATTTACATACAAATGATTGTAAATATAGAAGAGCATTTATATAACCTAAAAAAGCCAATAAAAATTTAAAATGTACATTATTTGGTATAATTATCGCTTGGTTGCTGGAAAAATAGTATACATTACTTGCGCGAAAGTGATTTTTTATACTCGTGGGATTATCGCACTCGCATACCGCCTCGTGCAATAATATTTTCCACTCATCTGAAAAATATGACTTTCTACATATGCAATGTAATATACAATTTATTGTTTCCCACTGATAGGATATGATACAAAAACAAGCACATTTTTTTATTATTGAGCACTATTTTAAAATTCATTGTAGCACGATAAAAAAACTAAATATGGATATAAACTTTCCAGAAACGAGAAGGCAAATTGTTGAAACATGTTGAAAGTCGCAGTCTAACGCAGTAAGCCCACATGGCTACAGTGAATCCGGTTGTAAAGAATGGTCCCGGAAAGAACAAATAGGTCGCAGTCTGAAGGTTATCTAAATATAACTTTACAAAGTGGGAAATCAACGTCTATCAAGTTAGCAAGGCAACTTCGGAAAATTAGAAACTTATCTTATTAGTAATTTGCCTCTTTTTTGCCGTTAATTAGTTGTGGAAAAATAAATTTTGCCGCTCTTTTTTTTCTAGTAAAAATTAAATGTCTTTCTAACTTGATATCAAGTTAGCAAGACAACTGCGTAAATAATTACGATATCAAAAAACTAAAAGCTGGAGAATTTGCCGTTCTTTTTTTTTAATGAAACATCTTGCTAATTTGATATCAAAAAACTAAAGGCAGAACTATTTGCCGCTATTTGTGTCGCAATTGCTGGGTTTTTTTAATTTTTTATCTTCCAATTTCATTTCTATCCATAAGTCATTTGAATTAACATTTCAGATTCATTTTATTTCAAGCTTACTATGAAATTTCCAATGTATCAGGTTCCAAAAAATTCTTAAAATTATTAAAACTGATCCGTTTCGATCTGAAAAATTATAGTTAAAACAATATTTTTTTCTGAATTGTATTTTCTAGTTTAAAAAAATTTAAACTCATAAACATGATATACATTGAATTGTATAATAAAAACCGGATTGTGTCAAAAAATTTTTAACCAAAATTTGAATGTCCACATGCCTGTGACGTATAGTAGCACAAATTGTTATAAAAATTGGAGAAAAAGTTTGCACTGAGACAAGATTTGTACAAAAATTTTTCATATGCCTTGAATGATATATTTATTTATTCAAACATATATTCCATTTAAAAACAATTACTCATTTAAGTAATTTTTTTTTGCAAAATTTTAAATTGCTTTATAAAAAACCTGGAAATAAAAAAAGTTTTTGGTTTCCAGAATTATTTAGCGGCAAATTCTCCAGCTTTTAGTTTTTTGTTATCGTCATTATTTATACAGTTGTCTCGGTAACTTGATATCATATGTTTAATTTTTAATAAAAAAATGCAAAATTTTTTCCCACAACTAATTAAGAGCAAAAAGCGGCAAATTTTCTAGGTTTTAGTTTTTTGATATCGTCATTATTTATACAGTTGTCTCGCTAACTTGATATCAAGTTAGCGAAATGTCTCATTTTTAATAAAAACAAATAGCGGCAAAATTTATTTTTTCACAACTAATTAACGGCAAAAAAGCGGCAAACTCTCCAGCTTTTAATATGTTGATATCGTCATTGTGTACTCAGTTGTCTTGCTAACTTGATATTAAGTTAGCAAGCCGTTTAATTTTTAATAAAAAAAAGAGCGGCAAAAATTAATTTTTTCACAACTAACTAACGGCAAAAAGGCGGCAAATTCTCCAGCTTTTAGTTTTTTGATATCGTCATTTTTTACTCAGTTGTCTTGCTCACTTGATATCAAGTTAGCAAGACGTTTAATTTTTGATAGAAAAAAAAAGCGGCAAAATGTATTTTTTCTTAACAAATTAACGGCAAAAAAGCGGAAAATTACTAAAAAGATACCGTTGTAATTTTCTGAAGTTGTCTTGCTAAGTTGATAGACGTGGGAAATCAAAATGGTCTTCGTAGAGTGGGGTATTTTTAGTTTTCACTACTTCCAGTATGCGACTTATGGCCAGTGCCCGTATATAGGTATGCGTAATATTATGACGCTGGGCGATGACATCCAGCAAGTCCAACATACTATTTAAATAAAATTGATTTAAAGGGGTCGTTTCTACAATGAATAATCAAAAACACTGATTTGACCCTGTTTAAAACTAATGGATAAAGTTGAGATTTTTGCAGTTAAGGTATCTCACCAATTTACACCTCTGTAGGGTTAATGGGTGATAACCAATATTTAGCTGGGCGAACATACAACCGTATTTAGAAAGTGCGAAAGTAAAATCCTTCAATATTTTCTCAAAAACTATTTAATGAAAATAAATAAAATTTCAGGACAATAAATAAGAACAGATTATCTAGAGCATCTTAGCCCAGCATTTTTGAGAAAAAAATGAAGACGCAATATAAATATTGAAATATTAAAAACTCGTATACGAATCCCTAGATAATAAAAATTAAAATATGATCCCAAAATTTTAATCCTATTTTCATAGAAATACCAAATTCCTTCCTAATCATTTTTTTATTGCAAACAATGATATAATTATAGCATAATTAAACGAATTTATTAAATAAGACCGAAAATTTAGTTTCATTGCAGTTCTAAACAAAAAATTGATTTTCATTCTTAAGACATATCAATAAATAAAAAAAACTTCTCATATATAATATAACGAGAGTATCGTGACTATCGATAATAACATAAGTTATTTTATGAAATATTTTTCTCCGCAGGACGAGTGAAATTATAATTTGACAACACGTTTAGTGCATTAACTTATAGGATTATCGATAGACCCGATACCAAGAGTTGTACTCATTAGATTATATCACGAATTAATGACATACAAAAAATTTGACAGCTCAATAATTTACATTTACAATACAAAAGCAATGACAAAGATTAGAGCATACCTACTAGATTTTTAGCATTAAATGTACCAAGTATATGGTGGATAGTTATCGATTATTAATAAAGTAACACTTATTATATTATGAGTAATATAATCAATATAAGCCTGAACAAATTTTCTGGATTAATATTGGGGGAATTCACAATAGTACCTTTCAGCACAGTCGTACCTCTTAGTCGAAGTCTCTGTACTTAATCCGAAACAGGCGCATATTAGTGGAATAGACTATATCTTCCTTATAACACAATAAATGACTATGCAAAGGGAGAATCACTTAGCTTTTGTCGATGGGATATTTTCTATCCAAAGAAATAATAAATGTTATATTAGTTATATCCAGTATAATAAATTAAAAGTCAAATCAGTAAAACAAAATGTGATTGATCGTCAATGAGACCATTTAATTTTATTGACAACAGTTTTGATAAAAAGGTAAATTGAAAAAACTGAAATAAAAGTTAATAAAAACATTAAATAATCAAAATAGTTAATTTGGAACAATTATAAGGTGAGAATTATAATCAAGAAGGTATTCAAGGCTGGATTTGGTATTTTGGATCACAAACAGGCAAGACGATGAAGTCCAAGTAGTAAATAAACAATTTAATAATGTTGAAAACAATAGTTAATTACTAGTTTATATAGTTTTCTTTTGTATAAAATAAGAAGAAAAACTTGTCAACTGTCATTCATAAAACAATGAACTGTCAAGTCAATTTGTTACACACACTTACATAAAAAGAAAGTACACATGTTGTTAATGTTGAACGTTTTATATTAAAGTAAAATATTAAAGTTAAACGATTTCTTCTATTCCCTGCACCTGCTAACAGGTTATGGGCCCAGATTAGGTCTACAGAAATAATCGGTAGTATTTTACTCAAAGAAATAAAGCAAAAAAACAAGTACGATGAATTGAGGTAAGATTTTTCCATTGGCGGGATCGTTACTTTTACTGGTAAAAATAAAAGCAAACATATAGTAAAGTATGGATCAAGGGCAAGTAGTAATCGCTCTAAAATTAACTGATCCTGAAAATTGGCTAATATGGAAGTTCCAAATATCTGTAATACTAAAAGGCCGAGGCTTGTTTGAAATAGTCACAGGTGTACAGCAACGACCGACAGAAGTCGCAACGTGGACAATGAATGATTCTTGAGCCCAAGAGTTGATTATAACCAAATTAGAACAAGGCCCTATGACTCATTTACTTTCGTGTACAAGCTACAAAGATATGTGGTCGAAATTAAAATCAGTGTATGATAAAGGATCAGTGGTGAGCATTCACTTACTCCAACAAAAGTTCTTCTCAATGAAGTTTTTAATGATACAATATATATCACACCTTGAAGAAGTTAGAAATAAACTGAAACAGGTAGATGCTTGTCCATATTTTTTTGATGTGTGGTACTGAAAAATATATGGGACCTTTTTTGGGAGTTCTTTGTGTATTGCATAGTATTGGTTCTTTGATCTGGAACTTGTATCTTTCCACCAGGTTGCCCATTCCGTATACATCTTTCTTTTGAAAATCGTGAATAAATCATGGTATATCGGGATCTCTTCGAAAATGCCTGTGGTTCTTGCTTCTTTAGCAAGTAGATCTACCCTTTCGTTTCCTTTGATGTCTGAGTGGCCTTTGACCCAAACAAAAACAATTCGACAGCCGTTGTTTTCAAGTACATGAATCATGTGTTTAATTTTACAAATAATCCAACTTTGAAAATATTTGAAATTTTGGTTTTGAATGCTCTCTATAACAGATTTGGAGTCTGATATTATAATTACCTCCTTTATGTCGTTGTCCGTGCACCAACAAAGACTTCGTTCTATGGCTACTGCCTCTGCCGTAAAAAGGCTATAGTATATAGTAAGCACTACCTACGCCTTCTTTGTTTTTACTACCATTAGTATAGATTACTGTTGAGATGTTCAAGTAATCTGTAATGTCGTATATCACATTTTTGTTATAAGCAGGTTGTTCGGAGAAAGATGGAAATATGACTGAGGGCTTGATAATAATTATTTCAAAGTTATATTGGAAAACAGGAATAACTTGTTGTTCTTTTAAATTAACAATGTATTTTTCTGTATGTCGGAAGCCAACTGTTAATGGAGGTGGTTTTTTGCCAGTAACGATTTGTAAGATCCTCAATGTTTAAAAAGCTTAACTTTTGTAATAACGACGAGTTATATATTCTTAGTTTAGTAACGTATTTGTTCGCTAAATATTGTCGTCTATATTTTAATGGTGGTTCATTAGCTTCAGCCATGATTACATTGCAAGGTTATGATTTTATTGCTTCAATACATAATCGTATCGATCTGTATTGAATTCTGTCTATTTTTTTTAAATGTGTGTTTGCAGCTGTTCCATATAATATGCATCCGATGTTAATAACCAAAATTTTAATGTCGTTACCTGAAAGATACAAACACTTCAGATCTGTATTGTAATCCGTTTAAACAAATGGTCAAACTCTAGATGAGTTGATATCAAGACTATTGATTGAAGAAGAAAGGTCAAAGTCAAGCGAAGAAGTGACAGCAGTGCCAGGGACGAGTTTTAGGAGAGAGGTCACAGACTACAAAGATGTTAAAGGGATAAAATGTTATACATGAAATAAGCCAGGACATAAAGCAAAAGACTGCGGAGTAAAAAAAAATATAAAAGTAAAACGGTCCGCGTACTGTAAGAAGATAGGTCACGTAATTGGACAATGTTGGCTTCAAGAAAAATAAAAATGAGAAAAAAGGTACAAATGCCTTTATAGGGACTTCAAACCACCTAAATGCCTGGTATATGGATACTGGTACTAGCGATCATATGTGTTGGGATTTGAAACTTTTTGAAACTATCTCTGAAATGTCAATAGATAGAAAAGTAAGAATTGGAGATGGAACAATCTTAGATGTCAAAGGTATAGGTACAGTAATATTATATGCAAATAATGGTAATAATTCTATTAAAACCATTTTACTCAATGCATGTTATATACCCGAATTAAAATTCAATCTATTCTCAGTTGGATGTGTGTCAGATAAGTACTTAATGATGATGCCAGATAATAAAGTGTGCAAATTTGTTGATAACAAAGAGGAAGTAAGAGCACCAGCAAAACGAGTAAATAAATTATATATCATGGATTTTGTATATCAACCAAATATAGAGAATAAAACTTCATATATAGCAAATTCGTTTTTTTCGGAACATAGCCATCCTGAAGTTGGTGATTTTTCAAGCTGTTATGAAGTTGAAGTAAACAAAGTAACAAATAAAAACCATTCTTGCAAAAAATAATATAAAATATGTTAAATCGAATGAAAAATTAATCTACGAAAAGTTCCTAGCACGAAAACATTTCCAACAAGCGAATCAAGAGCAACAGAAATTTTAGAATTAATTCACGCAGACGTATGTGGTCCTATAGAAGTTTATAGCACAGGCAGAAAGAGAAACAGAAAATAGAGTTAAAATATTACGAAGCGACAATGGATTAGAATTTGTAAATAAAGAATTTCCTGCTGTTCTAGAGAAAAAAGATATCAGGGATCAAAGATCAGTTGTATATACCCCACAACAAAATGGCCGGCCTGAATGAGAAATAAGAACCCTGGTAGAAGCTGCAAGAACCATAATACAGGGAATGGATAAAAGGTTCTGGGCGGAGGCTATCAAGTTCCATAAAAGGTAAGTCGCCTTTTGAATTATAGCATAAACAAGGAATCAACTTAAATTAATTGAGATATTTGGACAAAGAGTGTCAATACATGTTCCCAAGGAAAAAAGATTAAAATGGGATGCAAAAATAGAGAAGGTATTTTTCTAGGCTACAATGAAAATATAAAAGTGTATAGAATTTTAATTTAAAAATCCCTATAAGTAGAATGCCACATATACGTTATATTTTTACCTATAAAACATGAAAAGTTTACAGAATCACAAAACAAGTATGTAATTGAAATAGGAGATGAAAATGAAGATAAAGAAGACAATGAGACAAAAAATATAGTGTAAATACAAGAAAATGATAAGAGTGTAAGAGTGTGGATGATCGCCCAGCGAAAGAAGATACAATTTAAGACAGAACCGAACAATATCCATACGTTATGATGATTATGAAATGGGCCTCTTAAGTATCCTAGATGAAGAAGAACCAAAGTCCTATGAAGAGGCAATTCAAGTACGGAGGTAGATAAGTGGAAGGAAGCCACAGAAAAGGAAATCAGCGCATTAAAGGAATGTGAAATATGGTTTAGTTCATATATCTAGTGAAAGTAAAATAATAGAAAGTAAGTGGCTGTTTAAGAACAAAATAACTGATGGTTGCTAGGGGTTTTCAGCAAAATGATGTATGTTTTAATGCTATTTATAGCCCCGTAGCAAAATTACCTTCAATAAGGATTTTCTTCTTGGCAGTATGCAACCACTTAAATATTAAAATTTTTCAGTTAGACGCCTTTTTAAATGGGGAGATATATCTATCTAATTGTCAGTAGATAGAACGTCCTTTAACTTTAACGGTTCTGTAACTAACGACAATGACGTTTAGATTGTGACAATTGTACAAGAAATCAACTTGTTAAATTTTATTCTAAACGTCATCGCCTTTAGTTATTGAATCTTTAATGTTAACGGACGTTCTATCTACTGACAGTAAGGGTTTTAAGGAAAAGGAGGGTACTTTGTGTAAACTAAGAAAATCTTTATACGGGTTAAAAACTTCACCAAAACTTTGGAATGATAAATTTAACAATATGATTTTATCTCTTGGTTTTGTAAGATCCGATTATGAATACTGTTTGTATATAAAGGTCGTAAATGATTGTAACATATTGTTTTGATAATTTAAAATATAGAAAATAAAACCACATCTGGACATAATTAGTTTGAGTATTTGCTGAAGAAAATGAAATAAAATTGTAAATATGCAAATAAGTAGTAAATAGGACAGTGGCATATTAATTTGAATTATTAAGGTTTGACAATAAGTGAAAAGTGCATATGGAAAATTCGGAACATTGGGTACGTTGTGGATCACGGCCAGAAAAAAAATATATGAGTTGTCAGTTTGACAGAAGATAGAAATTATTAAGAGATGTCAAGAACATTTTAAAAAGCAAAATAATAATTTACGGGAAAATAAGAAATAGAAACGACAGTTAAGACATTTAGAAATTTCAAAGAATACAAATATTAAAGGAAAGAAAAGTATTATAAAAATTTACAAAGCAGCATGGTATTAAAAGGGTCATTTTTAAGGAAGACAAATTAATATAAAAAACTGAATATTAAACCGTATTAAAAGAAGGTTAGTTAAGACTAGTTTAGGTTAGTTAAGTTTAGTTAAGTTTGAGTTAGGGAAAGTGAAGTCACACATATATTAATAAAAATAATAAAAATTAAAATTAAAAAAAAAATATTTGAAAACGTTCAAATAAATTGTAATTGAAATATTCACTTTGTATTTCTTCAACAAATTTTTGACAGTCATATCCAGAATGTGGATTATTTAATTTATTCTCACTAAATTTTCTGAGATCGGATAAATGAAATTGAGTGTTGATGAACCAAATAGAGATAACAACACGACAATATATTTGTTATTATATGTCGATGATTTGTTGTTAGCTGGAACTGATATTGACGAAGTAATGAAAGTTAAAAGTTTTTTAGGTAATACAAGTTATTTTTTAGGGATGAATATTTGTCGGAATATTTCCAGAGGTCAAATTTCCATAAATCAAACGACATACTTAAAAAATATTCTCTTAAAGTTTAATGTGCAAAATTGTAGACCAGTAGCTACTATTTAAAAGACGGAAAATGTACCTGTGCGCGCGAGACTAGACCGTGTGACGTCAGTAGCCATGAACAATTCGCCCCTGGCCTGCTGCTGCGCTGTATTCACAGTGTGTGTGTGTGTATCGTGTACGTTTTCCAGCTTCTCGAGGATCATTACTTTTAATATGCTTACAGCGGACGTAAATATTAATTTTTTTAACTCAAATTTTTTTTGATCGTTTTTAAATAACAAAATCTCTCGATTTAAGATATAATAAAAAAAATAAGAAAAATATCGAACCTGCCTATTTTCTCTGTTTAAAAAAAACCAGTCGAGGGCACAAAACATGTTGGCAGAAAATGAATTTTTTTTTAAGTGTGTTATTTACTGACGAGGCAACATTCCACAGAAATGGCTTTGTCAATCGTCATAATTTTCATTTTTATGACACAAGCAATCCACACTTAATTTACGTCAAAAGTTTAAATCTTTTGCTAGGAATTGTACACAATTACGTAGTAGGACCATTTATCTTTGAAGGACGTTTAACCGGACAATTATTTTTAGAGTTCTTGCAAAACGATTTTCCCCAATTAATTCAGCAAGTTCCCTTATGTGTTAGAAATGACATGTGGTTACAATTAGACGGTGCTTCCGTCCATTTTCAAAGGAACGTCAGAGAATTCTTAGGTCAAACGTTTCCTAATAAATGGATAGGAAGATCGGGGCCAATTGAGTGGCCACCAAGATCACCTTGTCTAACTTGTATGGATTTCTTTCTTTGGGGATTCGTTAAAATAAAAGTACACAAAGAAGAAGTTACAACTCGAGATAATATGAAAGACAGAATTCGACATGCATTTCAACTCGTGACGCCAGAGATGCTGCAGAATGTTAGGCGGTCATTTTCGGAAAGACTGGAGAAGTGCATCGAAGTTAACGGTCGACATTTTGAACATTTACTTATTAAATTTTCATACTACTAGTTTATTTTTGATACAATATTGTGAAATTACATTTATGCGTTCTGAAAAAGACAGTTTTATTTCCAGATTTAAATTATTCGTGTTTTAACTTTCAATCAACGATGTACCTGGTTGTTTAAGTCAAGATTAAGGGAAAAATTGAAAATGTAAGACAAACTATAGGTAGAAACATTTAATTATCTGAGCTGCATTCGATAATATTAATATTTTTTCACAGAATTCTGTCAATACATGAATGTGAACTCGATATTTTTACAAATTATACCGTTTTTAAAAAAAAATGTAAGAGTTGGGGTATCATGTATGGATATTTTTAAAAAGAGAATTTAATGGGCTTTTGAAATTTGTTAATATACAGGGTATCAAATTTAAGAAAAGTGAATAAATTTACTTCGAAAATCGGAAAATTTGGCATGAAATTTTGAATACCCTGTAACACTGAAATTAAATATACTTTTACCGATGGCTTTCTGATTCTTACGAAATATCATGTACAAATTTGTGACTAAATTACTTAACAGATGTCTTTTGTATGGCGGTTTATAAGAAGTTGTGTAAAATTCGAAAAATTGACAAATTTCGTAATAACTTGGTAGCGGTGTATGGGATATTAAATCAAAATTAACTATTAGTGAAGACCTGAGGGTTGATTTAAAAAGTGTAAAAATACCCCCACCATTCCATTTAAAAAAAAATTGTGCACCTTTTCTTGGAACACCCTGTAGAAGCCAATATAATTTTAAAATGTAGCTTAATTGGTACCATATTTATTTTCGAGGTAATTTTTTCATCAGATTTCAAACAACGCTGTAAGAGAGGAATGCCGCACTAAATGGACACACTGTATAATATTGCAGGTATTGGAATAAAATCACTATCAGTTTGAATACCCTGAGTAGTTTCCTCTACTTTTCTCTTCAATATATAAAACATTTTTCTTCTGAATTGGGATATGTTGGAATGTCTTTTTTAAAAGTTAAACTTGAGGTATCAAGTTTAACAGTTTTTTGTGTAAATTGGGTATTGCAAGGTACACTCACATCTTTCACAGGCACTTCAGTTTGCTGATAATTGTCATTGATATCAAGCAAACATTGTGTACCCACACTAAACTTGGTATCTAATACCACTTCACTTGTTTTACTGGTGGATGGTTCACTTTCAGAACAGGTATGAAATCTCCTCTTCTTTGTATTAGATGCTTCCGGCCAATCGAAAATATGGGGTTCAACATTTTTTTTGAGGATAATTTCGCCTCCCATAATTTTGAATTTCATATTATTCTGAAACTAATACAATGTTTATGAATCAACACAATATTGAACTATGTAAGAAAGCATACATTATTTTATGTAAATGTATTTAAATACTTACGTCAAAATGATCTTCGCAATAGAAATAAGTTGTGTTTTTATTAAAATTAGAAAGTCTTACAGCCTCAAACCAACGCTTCCATCGGTCTTTATTAATTGAAACCGCCACAAAATTGTTGTTAGGTGTTTTAATTATTGGAGTTAAACTATATGGGACAAAACAATTTTTATATCGTTTTTCCATAACTATTCCAACGTTTTTTACTATAGCAATCAAATTTATGTCATCCACAAGACCCAAAAGATACGTAAACAAAGGTAAAAGTAAACACAATTAAAAAAACACATTGACCAAACGACATTTTATACGCAAACGTCATCTATATTTGAAAGCGTCAATTTTATTTAGAGAAACTGACCCACGTTAATATTATATTGCAGCTATTGCACATAAGTGACGTAGGTGCACTACAAGTTGCATAGATGCAGTAATTTTTAAATATCAATTTTTTCATGTTAAATTAAATAAAAAAACAGAAAAAACGACTTTTTCATACAAAGAAATTCATTTTTTTCTCAAATAATGCAAAAAAAGGTGGACTAATATTTCAAGTTGAACTCCCCATTGCTTTACGAGCTTTCCGTTAGTCGCAAGTTTTATTTCTGAACATCGACTTACTTTTGTAGGATCCGTATAAAATATAAAAGAGAATTACCGCCAAAATTTGTACAGACTAAGCAACGATGTCTTTATTCATGTATGTTTGCATTCCACTAGTTTCCTTCATTCTAAAAAAATATAGAAATGTTTTGTTGCTGTCTAGTTTGCATTTTATGGATGAAATTGATAAAACCAGTAGAGAAGAATTGAACCTGAAATAATTACATTTTATAACCTGACAAAGGGTGGTGTAGGTAATGTTGATAAAATGTGGTATATGACGTTTCGAGAAATTCCAGAAGATGACCGATGGTAGTTTTTTATGCACTCATAAATGTTGCACGCATAAATAGCCAAATAATATATGCTGCCAATAATCCAAATTTGACATTTAATAGAAGGCATTTTTTAAAGACTTTGGCAATACATCTTACAGAAGACCATCTTCGACGTCGTTCATTTGAAACAAACGTACTCCTAGCTGTACGTGAAAGGAGACAGAAGGCTACTTTATCCCAGGAAAATGACGCTATTCAAGATGGACCTCGGAAAAATGTGTATTTTTGAAAAACAAAAACAAATCACGATTTTACTGTGTTAAGTGTCACAAATTTATTTATTTGTCACATGCCAAATATTTATGTGAACCTTGTTAAGATCCTATAAATAAAACTCTATTAATGTTTTATAAATAATCAGTTTACTTTTGTATTTTTTTAATTTTTAAAAATAAAATATTTTTTTTGTCCTGTTTTAGTTTAGTAAAATAATAAACCATCGAAAATAGCTATTTGTGTATTAAGAGCGGAAAGTGATACTTTGCCGCTTGAGGCAGAGAGTTGCCCGCGCGATGCGTAGCGGAGCGCGGGCAATCTACCGAAAGCGGCAAAGCACTTTCTGCTCGAATTGCACACAAGATTTTTTCTACGATCACATTATTTTTAACAAATAATTAAAAAAAAAACATGAAAAATACTCTTTTTCCTATTTATCTCTGGATTTAGTCGGCAGAAGATTCACAGAAATATTTTTAGCAAAATCTGCTACATCTGGAGGTGTGCTTGAAAATTCACATTCCCTCTCTCTCCATTTTTCGAATAGCTTTTTCATAAACTAAAAATGAAATAATGACGTTTCATTAATTTCATAGTCTACTATTTGCACAAAATAGTAAGTAGGCACTTAAATTTGCAATCACTATTGCATATAGGTCTAGGTGTACCTTCTGACTGTTTAATTTTTACTAGATAAATTTTATAAAATAAAGTTTAATTTCGTTCGAAATATCTTCAAATATTAATATTTCAACAAAAATATTCAGACTGCCCTACATTTTGTTTTAATATACCTATTATTTACTACCTTTCTTTAGTTTATTGTAAATGAAAACAGGCGAGCGGAAAAGTACGCGCTAGAGCGACAATAATGTCAAATTATTACAGATCACGGAAAACATCAACTTTGCGGTTAGATTTGAGTGTGCAAAAGCCTACTTTGGGTAGTGATCGTAGGAAAATATACATTACCTAAGGAATATACCTAAAACGTCTCTTAGACTCCACACCACTACTAATGAGACAACATAGGGCGCCACTACTGAAAGGTTAGAATTCTGGAAAAAGCACCAAGTGACTTTTCCAGAATTATATCAGTTAGCCTTAAAATATCTAAACATCCCAGCTACTTCTGTACCCTCCGAGAGGGTCTTTTAAACGGCTTGGCAATAAACAAATGTGAGACGAAGCCGCCTGTCACCAAAAAATTTAGAAACGATCATTTTTTTAAATAGTTTTTATTGACAATGTTTTAATTATGTTTTCACATTTCACAATTTTTTTTACTACATTACAGTGTGTCTACTTAAGTTCGAACCATATGGAAAACTTTTTTATTATTAATTTTACGGAAAAAAGTATTTCTTCATAAAAAGTTCTGCTTAGTCCAAAACCTAAAATGCAACCATCAGATATTAATTTTTTTAAACCGAATAGGAGGTTTGTCAAAAAATATGAATTTTACTCAAGAGTAAAGTAACTTTAAATTTGACAACATCGATAAATGTTATTCAAAAAAGTTGATTAGAACTAAACTTAGTTCAAATATGCAATTACATCCATTTACTTTGAAAAAATAGGTTTGGTGCTTGTTTAATATTGTTTCTATTTTGAATGAACATCTATTGTATCCAGAAATACATTTCAAAAATAAATACATTTTTTCAATGTAAATAAATGCAATTACATATTTGAACTTAGTTTTTAGTTCTAATCAACTTTTTTGAATAACATTTTTCGATGTTGTCAAATCTAAAGGTACTTTACTCTAAAGTAAAATTCATATTTTTTGACAAACCTCGTATTCAGCTTAAAGAAAATAATATTTGATGGTTGCATTTTAAGTTTTGGAGTAAGCAGAACTTTTTATAAAGAATAACTTTTTTTCGTAAAATTAATAATAAAAAAGTTTTCCATATGATGCGAACTTAAGTAGATACACTGTATATATTGATATGGTTTTTTATTTATATGGGTAGTTTTAGTTCTGTTTTTGTATGTATTGTGGTTGACTGGGATTGAAAGGTAGAAGGTTATTGTCAAATGTAAGTTTGACAATGGAAATAAGGTTATGATAGAAGTTTAAGGTGCGTATGGATGTATTTAAATAGAGAGTTAAAGCCAACACACAACGTAAACGCATCTCAATCACGTATACCTTAACGTATCGGGGTTACGTCTTAGAAAAATTATACCATTAAAAAGACTTAAAGCACTACTTCTTTTACAACGTAACGTAACGTCAATGTTGCACAGTGGTTTCTAACCAAAATTTTCATTGTCATATTGTTTTTTTTTAAATGAATGGAATAATAGATCATTTTATTTTTGATTATGATGATGTGTTTGAAGATGACGATTTTAAATCATATTTTGCAAGATTAAGCACTTCTAGATAATAGAGCAGCCCTATACGGGGCTTTTGACCTCAAATGCCCTTAATGATACCGTGATTATCTTTATTTCGGTTTAAAAAAGTACAACCTCTGAGAATAAGCCTGTGGTTGCCTGAACAAATTATTTTTAATAGAATTAATTTGTCTGGTAACTGTTATAAAGTTTATTTTTTTGGAAACTTTTTGGAATAGTCAAAAAAATACTGAATTTTTGTAAACACTTTTGTAGGATCTACTGCACTGTGCATGCTGCTAAGACGTTTAGTGAGGTTAGGTTTTCGTTTTATATGATTTCCTTCCATATTTTGTCAACGACATGCGTGATGCGTTAAAGAGATACGTAAACGCAGAAATCCGTAGAGTTACGTTTGACGTATCACTTAAACCTATCCGTATCCTCTGTGCGCAGTCGCAGATCGATACGGATAGGTATACGTGTTGAAAACTGGCAGTGCTTTAACTCTCTAATATGTTGAAGATTTCTTTAAGAATGTTTTGTGTTTAGATGATTATTTTTTTTTGATGTTATAATGAATTCATTAATAATTTACAATAATTGTGGTACATGTAAAAGAAAAAAAAATCTTAGTCTCGTTATTCATTAAATTTACAAAAATCTAGTTCGGAAAAAAAAACAAAAGAGAAGGAATAATAAACAGTTTTGGTTTTTTGAGATAAAAAAAAATGTGATATTAAAAGAATGATTTACTATAAGAATGGTTATAATTAAGTAATGGAAGTTATAGTATAGAAAAAATAAAAAATGTATATATAAAAAATATGTTTATTAATAGAAAGGAAAATATTACCAGAATATAAAAAAAATATTAAAGAAGAAAAATTGGTCTGTAAGAAAACGAAGTCTTGCAGTTTTGATTAGAGGAAAGGCAAAAATGGGGGGAGATTAAAGAATACAGAAAACAAAAGAGGAAATTCAGTAGGAGGTGATACAGAAAAAAGAGAAGAAAGAACTAATTGAAAGAAGACACGAGTGAGAGAAGAAACCAACCAGAAGAATTTTCAAGGCGCCCAAAATTTATAATTTTTTAAAAAAATTTTTTTGTAATGTTTATAATTTTTTTAAGGTACCCAACCCAAGAGCATAAGAGTTTTCATAAAAAAACAAGCTATTCTAATATAATATAAATATTTTTTTTTTGATAAAATTAATTTATTTAATAATCTATTATAAATGATATAGTCACCTGTTATACATTATAATCATAATCACTCATACTTTTAGCACTACCCTTAGTAATGTGTAACCGAAACCAGATCTCTGGCGTCAAATTCAAAAAATAAGTACCACATAGCTAGTCTTATATTTCATTTATATTAAAGTAACTAATAATAAAAACATGCAAATTATAAATTTAAGTTATAAATATAAAATTAAAACATTAGTTTTTAGAGCTGTAATTTTATAATAAATAATATGTTAAAAAATCTACGCGTACGCTTATTACATAATACAAAAAAATTTATTTATAAATATATCAAATATGCCAAAATAATATCTTTATTAATTGCACCTAAGTATTGAAATACTTGTATGATGTACAAAAAATATAAACCCGAAAAGAGTGTGTCATCGTCATCTATGGTCAAAAATCAGTATCGGACATCGGATCGAAATATACGAATACTGAATATCGCCAGTCGACTCCAAAAGACGAGATGCGATAGATTCGAATACTTTGATTAAGGTACTCGAATACAGCGAGTACTTGTAAGAATCGAATACTTTTCGATTCTTGGTATCAGAATGCCCCATTACTAGCTTTTACCCGATCGCATTTAATGATAAGCGTCGCTTGAGTGCAAGCAAAAAAATATATAAATTTAACTACATCAACGTGATTAACTAGTTTCAAATTATACCAAGAAAACTGATTGCTAAAAGCGTGATTAAAGTGCGAACACAAAGCGTAAGTTTAAGTAAGTCCACGCGATCAACTAAATTTAAGTTATATGTACCAAATAAGATAGTAACAATCACTAATCGACTGCTAAAAGCAGTATTATAGTGCAAGCAAAAGCATACATTTAAGTATATCAATATTGGTGATTATACTATACCTGTGGTCGAACATTATAAATATCTAGGTATCGTCCTAGATAAGAAGTTGTTGTAGACCAAACATATGAAATATTTACAAGCAAAATGTGAGAAAGGTATTAATCTGTTGAAAGTTATATCCAAACAGAGATTAGGAGTCGATGTAAATAGTTCACTATTGTTTTATAGGTCCTACATTCGTTCACTGTTGGATTATGGGTGCACAATATATGCATCATCATCAAATACCACTTTAAATATGCTAGACAGAATACAAGCAAAATCACTAGGTGCAATGTTATCGTCACCCAATTCTGCAATCTTAGCCGAAGCTCAAGAACCTCCACTTTCAGTACGTAGGCAATTTTTAGCAAATAAACAATTATTAAAATATAGATCATATAATATGTGTATGGTCACGAAAATAGCTCAAATCAACAGCGAAAACTTAATAAATCCGTACTGGAGAAAGAAAAACTCCCCTCCACTAGCTGCTGCCTTTATCGATACTAACCAATTCACTAATTATATAAAAGAATATAAAAAATATCCGATTTTCCAATCCAAATTTGATACCTTAATATATAAACCAAACGTCATATTCCCTCATTATACAGATTAACCGTCACTTAATAACTCTATTCTGAAAACTGTACTGAATACACGGATCAATAAAGGCATTCATATCTATACAGATGGCTCGAAAACCCAAGATAATACAGGTTTCGCCTTCTATGTTTCAACCACAAATTATACAGAAACTTATCGAGTTCCAAATTTGTGCTCAGTTTATACAACAGAAGTGTTAGCGATAGATAAAGCCATACAGTGGTGCTTGAATAACTTAAACCAGAGCGCAACAATATTATCTGATTCTAAGTCCGTACTACATGCTCTCTCCGGGCACCCAACTAAACACTTTAAAAGTGACGTAATTTTTAACATAAAAAGAAACTATTATATCTTGAAAAAAACAATAAACAAATAGATTTTGTATGTATCATCGGTAATGAAAAAGTCCATTTAGCCGCCAAGCGAGCAAGTAGTATAGGACTCGAATTGGAGGTAGCATGTAACTCTGATATTATCCCTCAACTAAAAAAGATGGCCAGAAATAAATGGGAATGTACTTATAACAATACTGTTGAAACATCTACCAGTCATTATTATAAGATTCATCCTAAATTGCCAAGAAATATCAACCATTCTTCTAATTCACCTTCCAAAGCATATACTTCAATTATTACTCGGCTAAAAATACATCATGCTAGATTTCCGGCCCACCTTCATCAAATCGGTATTCTAGAATCTTCTCTCTGTCCATGCAATAACCTTTCAGTTAGAGATTTAAATCATATGATTTTTGAGTGCAACAACAATAGAAATGCATCTAATTACCTAGTCTCAGAACTTAACAAACTGCAAATTCCCCTACCTACAAATATTACAACGCTGCTTGCTCTACATGACAAAGCCATAGATGATTTAATTGTAGACTTTGTACATAAAACAAACATATTATTGTAAGAATAATTTAAAAAATGTATGTGGCAAATGGGCTAGATCCGATGCCAACAGCGCGCACACACACACACAAGTATATCAATAATTAATTGCTAAAAGCATAATTAAAGTGCGAACAAAACATAAGAATAATTCAAAGCATAATTATCGATACGAAAATTCAAATGCAAAATTGGTTTATGACTAATTAAAAATTAAACTTGCGTGACTTCACAAAAGTTCAATATCTAGTGACCTGGTCGATGTGGAACCTTCAGCTTTAACCTCTACGTCGAACTTATCAGTACTTCCAACGACATATAAGGCCATCGGTCAAACCAAGCGAAGAGCGATGGAACTCGAAATCCAGACGGAACAAAAAACCCCTATAAAAGGGGTTTTCTGGCCAAATCCAAAATATCTTAGATCTTGCGTGAGAAGACCAAACGCAATATGGTCTTTATGATTTCCAATTTCAGAATAGCTAATGGAATATCCTTGTAACTACGAGTCCAAACAACACTAATGGAGAGAGTGGCAGGAAGGTTTAATCCCTCGTTCGAGGTTAAAGTTTCACGATAACTAAATACAACCTTACAACAACCACAATTATCTGGAACTTTAAGAATTCATGCAGAAAAAATTACAAAGGATGTTTTAGACAATCATGGATTTCTCCTACACAATCTGGTTTCCTTTCACAATGTCACAACATGTCCTCTCGACCTACTAGTGTCTCCTAGAGCCCTCTTAGTACTATCCGTCCAAGGAATTAGAATACTTAAAGGTCCCTATCCACCAATACCAACAGTACAGGACAATTTTACTAATTAGGAACTCCTAATACTCTACATCATAATTTTAGCCGTCACAGCTAGATGGTACACTAGGTCAATTGACTGGTTACATAAAACTAGTATCGAAGCGAATCACAAATTTTTGTACCAAAATTAATGAAATAGCGACTTTACAGTTGAATCCGCGGTAGGAGTGACAAAAGATGCCCCGTTGTTGGATCGACATACGGCCGTAGCCCATCTCTCTGACACTGCTTTACCAGATAACAAAAATCAACTACGTCAAACCCCACTGCCTTCCAGGTATAACGACAAATGTTCGGTTAACGAAATAACTACTTTACCTATTTACATTTAAAACTTATATTCGAATAAATTATCATCATTAAGAATTGTTGTCGAAGATTGACTAACAATTCATTAAAGACGTTGGTAATATTATATCAGATGGAGTAATACTATATTATAGGGGTAGAAATATATTTTTTTAAATTTTCAATTTATTAACGAGCACTGAGAAAAAGAAAACGTTATAAGTTCTGCTTTAATTTTAAGTTTCATTTATAAAAAAATGGTAAACTTCTCCATTAAAAATAGCTCTGGTAACTTATACGTCAATGATATTAGATCAGATTTGACGTGATTCTAAAATCTATTTTATTGGTTAAAGTTAATCGTTATGTGACTGTAATTTTGCTATTTTTCATCTTTATTATGTTTTAATTGACAGTAAAAAATAAAATGTTAACGTAATATCTAACTGCCATAGTATTTTGATTTCAAAGAGACCTTGACTAGATCGCCTCGCCCTCAACAGTTATGATGAATTTACCTCCTAGGCATGTAATGTAATTGTTAAGTGTGACCTATTACGCCCCCACGTTTGTGTTCTGTTATATAAAGTTTTTTTTTCTTATGTACTGATCCGCAAATAATTTAATTTTCACTAGTAATCTCCCTAGAGCTTGAATTATTATCGGAAATTTTTTTCGAGTACACGGTTTTCTTAAAAAATCGTGTACGAGGAAAAGTTTCCGGTTATTAATTCAAGATCGTGGGGGGTTCGGTAAGAAAATTTCACACCTAAAAAATTTAAAAGTAATTAATTATTTATTTGACATTAAGATTAGAAGGAAAGACTAGTTTTGGTCTAGTTAGTCATGAGTGTTTGTTGGTATGTTAAAAGTTAAGTAGTAATTGTTTAATTTTGATTTGCACAAAAAGTAAACAAAAAGTCTTATATGTATCAAGCCCATTACAAGTGTCATTATTTTGACATAAAAATTTCCACTTATTAATTTCGTCCAGGGTACCCTGGAGGATTAAAATTTCCGGAAATTTTTTGGGTTACCATGGTAACCAAACAAAAAATAGACTCTGGCTTAAAAATGGCGGTGTGAAATTTTCACTGGAAACAATCTTCCTAAATATGACACGACCTTGATTAATACTCTGCTATTTTTGTTGTTGCTAAATTACACGAATATTTTACAATTTGATTCGACATAATTTTGGTATCAATAATCAATTGATTTTTACTGCCATAATTATGTCCAATCAAAATGATATTAAATTATTCTCGAAATTAAGACGCAACAAAAATAGCCGACTATTGGGGTCTTGATTAATAAATATTAGCTTCTGGGAAAATAATGTTCTTTGCTTGAAGCTGCTTTATATAAATTTCACAGTTTCTCATTGAAAGCATAAGGTTTAAATTTATTATTTAATTCCATTCATGACCAATTAATTTATAAATATTTTGCAGATTCGCACAAAATGTAATAAACAGTTTCAGGTATTTATTTAGTTCACTTCTATGCTATATCCTCTTTTCATTATCGAGTTGTTTTCAATCGCCACTTTGTGTTCTTTCCAGTTCAATTTCAAGGGTCTAATGCCCTAGAGCTCGCAAACCCTATTTAACAGAAGCGGTTTAATTATTTTGAAGGCATCGTTTTTGTCTTTTCTTTGCTACTAATCCTAACAATTTACAGAAAGTGGTCAAAGAATGAATGGGCAGGAGATCAATAATCATTAAAAGAATTTTAATTCAGCAGAATTTTAATTATGTTTGCAAAGGGTAGTAAACCTATTGATAAAGGAATAATTTTTGTACCAAGTGAGAGTGATTATTTAATTTATTATTATCCTTATTTTTTGGTAAAAAAGTGACAAAATTAATCAGCTGTTTTGTTATTAATGTAATAATACTGCATTATAAAATCATATCTAAAATTGGTAATTGCATTTTTTTATTACAAACATTCATGCATAAAGAGACTAAATGAGAGTTTTTTTAACAAAGCGATGTTTCACCATTCTTTTTTAAGTATAACTAAATTAAGCTATAAGTACGTGATTTTCACAATATATTTTTTATGGATTAGTGAATTTATAATCAATGCTTTGTTATAATTTTAATTCAATGAGAACATCCTTAATTATTAATTACAATAAATAAATCAGTTTTTAATAATTTCTTTGTTTCAGAAATACCTGAACCAATATCACTGCGAGCCAAACCATACAAAAACCAAACGTATATATTCTTCACTCAATGCGAACCGGCCTGGTCCACAGAAGCCGACACCATTTTTATCGGCATCAAAATGATTTTTTTCTATATGACTCCACTTGTTTTCATGTCGATAGCTTATATACAAATTATAAGAGTATTATGGAAATCTGGAAACGCTCCGCATCAGGCAATGGGTAAGTAAACTTAAATAATAATGTTAATAATAATAATCAAAGTTAGAGAACAGTACCTACAGATAGATATTTACTTTACATAGCAAATACACTAAGGAAAAAATAAAAACCGCTGGTTCCTTCCTCATGATATACCAGCCACCTTGTGAACTAGAGACAATTTTAACTTATGTTAAATATAAACAAAATGTTAAATTTTAAAACGATAATAAATCTCAGTTTAAAATCATGTTAAAGTTATTGTTATAAATCTGATATCCGCCTGTTGTGGACGGGTGTACGCGAATGTGATATATATTGTTAGACTTTTATTATTCACAATCCATCAATGAATGGATGCCACTTATACCCGTATTTATAGTCGGTGCTCAAGTCGCTCTCGATGCTTAAGGTCGAGTACGCGTCATATTTGTATTTTATAAACCGACCTCAAGTACGAGTCCGTGCTTGGGATCGCGAAAACAGCTACTCCGCCTCAAGGTTGGGTTCCACCTACCTTGAGCATCGGATCATAACCTAACTTTGTTGTTTATATTGACATATATGAAGTCTCGCTTTTTATATTTGTAATAGTTTTGTGATTATGATCAAAATATATGAAGAATTTGAGGAATTTTTGGAATACATTGATATTATTGAAGAAGAAAATCACCCGGAACGTGTACGTGATATTGAAAATCCAATCGATTTTTTTAACGATAATGAATTTCGAAAAATTAAATCGTTTCCATAAAGATACTCTTGCAGATAGAATTCTACCTCTGGTTATTGCAGGCCTACAGAAAGAAGACAATCGTGGTTTATCCATTTTTTAATTATTTCATGTTATATCTAGTAATCAAATGGTAAACGCTGGCGGAAATAGTGGAAAAGTATTTCGAAATAGAAAGGGGTTTTTTCATTAAATATGCAGGTACTTTCATGTCCAAAAAAGAGAAATCATGAATATTATTCGACATCCAAGTTCAAATCATGATAGTTTAATATTTGACCGCAGTGCTTTAATAAGTAGAATGGAAAGAGGTGATATTCCTGGTTTACTATTATTTTACAGTAGATATGCATGTAGGCACTAACTACTGACAACAGTATTACAACCAGGTAATAATCCAGAGATTCAATACAATACTGCACATATACGAACAAGAAATGTCGAAAGTTTATTCGGGACTTGGAAAAGACAGTTTTCATATTTTCAAAGTCTTCAAATCAAATTGAATACATCTATTGCAATTATATGTGCTACAGCTGTACTGTATAATATATGCTTGCAAGAAAATGAAGATGATTTTGAAGAACACATTGCACAGTTTGCAAGATAATCAATCCATTGTTCGATTTTTTTTTATTTTTTAGGTATTATATTACTTATTTACTTTTTAGTACTGAATTATTAAAATTGAATTGTCACTTTTTCTTACTTTTACTTTATAATAAATGAGGGTTTTCCTTTTCTTTTTGAATCAGGTTTTTTTTATTTTGAGAGCCTATTCTTGATCACAATGACTAATATTTTTTTGCCGACAAAAGTCATACAAAAATAAATACAAATTTGAAATATGTATAGATATATTTATTAAATAAATTATTTAACACATTTAATCATAAAAAATGTACCCTTACACCAAAAGTAGATTGCATTTTTTCTACTCCTATTTTATAATACAGTAATTAAAATATGTTTCAGTATGATACAATTTTTCAGAAAATAGAAACTAATTACTTTTAACTAAGTAGGCAGTTATTTTGACAATACACATTTTTCATCCAATGGAATAATATGCTATTGTGAAACGACTATTTACATTTATTAATTTACAATAGAAAAGAAAAGATAAAAACCTGTAAAAAATGAATATATTTATTCCAAACCTGATTTAAAATAGTTAAAACAACTTAATAGTACCATAACCAAAATGATGAACTACCATCTACACCTATTATAACAAAATGGACTCCTTAACTTAAACAAAAAAAATACTAACTACATATTCATAAAATACAAAAAAACCTTTCAGATCTTCAGAAAGCATCTGAAAAAAAGATAACTTATTTATCAAACTTAAAACATACTATATATCATCAAATGAAGACTAATTTCAATGAAACTAATTCAGCTTCATCGGAAACTCTCTAGCAATGAAAATCAGCGCTTTCAACTTCACCCTGTTCTCTGCACTTTTAACTTCACCCTTAGCAGCTCTACTTCAGCTGTTTTCTTTTGAATATCATGCAGTTCTTGCTGCTGTTGGGTACCATCCACAAGTTTTTCACCCGTCTATCATTTTCAGTTAAAACAGCTGCTACTACCCTTCTGCTTGTAGAAGTGCTAACTAAAACTGATGTTACTGTCATAAAGTAACATCCTTAGGAAAATCCAGCACTACTTCAGGTTTTGGTTTGTCCATAGACCCATTACCTGTAGTATGCTTGCTGTAACTTTGTGCTGTATCTTTAAGTTTTCTATGAAAAAAATATTACTTATAGTTAATTAGTAATTCATAAAACAAATAAAATATACCTTTTTTTAAGTTGTTTCACAATTCTTTCAGCTGCTTTGGAGTCCGCAAAACTTCAGGCATTCTTTTTCTCCACTAATCTAGCACCGTCTGTCCTTTTATTTTCTATCACCCCGTCTGGACCAAAAGTATTTTTTCTTTGCAGAAGTAAACTGCAGGTTTAGCATTGTTTCTATTCATCTAAAACGTAAAAAGGCACTTGTAATTTATTATTCCAATTAATATTAATTATTATAATTAGAAATTATAATATGTTACATACCTTGAATTAAATAAAAATTTATTTTTTCTGAAATTATAAAAAAAAATCCTAAAAAAGCCAAAATTAGCGCAAAAACATTTAACATTTTAACCAATAATTCTATGAATTGTCAAAATCTTCTTTTTCAAAAATAAACGGGCTGCGAATTTTTCAAGTAGCAAGGAAGAATTGTTGGTAAATATTATGATTTACATATTTCTTTAAAGACATTCTTATAAAAATATTATTTTAATAGTTATCGCTGATTGCAAAACGAAAAAATATTATAGAATGCAAACAAACCGAAATCAATACCACTAAAGAAAAAAATATTGAATGGCTAAAACTTTGTCAGTAATTTAATGTCACTAATATTACTACTCAAGTTGTAGTTACTTTAAGAAGAAAATACGATAATTTGAAAAAAAAAAACAGATAAAAAATTCGCAGACGAAAAATTATACATACGTGGGACTGGTGGTGGACCACCTAAATCCATAAAGATTGATACAGTGGATGAAACAATCAAAGAAATTTTAAGCACATGCGTTACCGGAAAAGTATTGGAATTTGATGACGATAATTCATATGATGAGGTTCTAGAAAATAACATATATAATCTAAATAAAATTCCAGAAGAAGCTTCGTAACTACAGATATCAAATTTCGTAACATACAATCCAACAATGTTAAAAAACCAAGATCTTTCCCACCTCTTACTTACAAGAGAAAATAAATGAACAAAATAAGGCAGGACCAAGTAAAGAACTTGAATAAATTACTTAATCAAGTCAAGTATTTCCAAAAAAAAAAATCAACCTACTAATACTGCCAAATCTACACCGAGAAAAAATGCCAATAATACGTGGGTAGAAGTAGGTTGTGCAAAATTAGAACTAATTAAATTGCAAATTAGCCAATTTTTTGAAGAATCGAAAGCAAAAATTGAAAGAGAGCGGAAGGAACATGATCTAATGATGAACCAGAGAAGAGAAGAACGTGCCATTAAGATGAAAATTTTAGAAATAGAACTGAAATTAAAAGAAAAACAATTAAAAAGTAATGACTGAGTTTTGGGGCCAAATTATTGTATCTTTATTATTGCCGTTTGTTTAATAAGTATAATTAGTCGTGATAGATAAATAATAATTAACATCAATAATTTAAACATAAATAATATCTATATTAATTTGTATCTTCCAGTAACTTGCGGAAAAAGCCGAATTATATACCAGAAAATTTCTAAAATTCCACAATTCTCTACAGTGATTATTAAATTACAGAGTGTATCAACTAGACAATTTTGTCACATTAAAATGTATCAAATAAATGTAAAAATATTAGAAAAGTAGTTTTCTACCAGATGTGGTCACCCTTATGACAAATAAAAACTGACCTCCTAGAAATTTAAATATTATTTTTATATTTCTCTAGTTGTAACTATTTATTTTAATTTCACAATAACTCTTGAAAATAACGAATTAGTAAATTTCTCGTAATATAATTATTATTCTGTTGGTTTTGATGTTCAATTAACTGTTCAAGTTCCTCATCCACTGGTGGGTCTCTTTTCCTCCTTTCACAAGCAATATTATGTAAAACTGCTGTTGCTACTATAATAGCTTCTACCCTTTCCAGTTTTAGTCGAATACCCAATGCTAGTAACGCAAATCTGCGTTTTCACACGCCATAACATCTTTCAACTGTATTTCGCGTTGGACGAAGGGGTTCCAGTCTATTGCGGCGGCTAAATTATCTGGACTACAGAGATTAGCATGTGTGGCTATTACAGGCGCTATGTCATCTACCCCGACAGCGGCAATGGAAAGATTTCTGGGTCTTACTCCTCTCCATATATTACTGGAGCAGGAGGCCAGAATGACCTATAGAGCCATGTCGGTGGCAGGTCAAATCGAGGGGGAGAGGCTATGGGACCACTCTGGACTGCTGCGAGAGATGAGTACTCACCACAGTCTCGGAATGGTTTCGGATGTGCTCTCTCCCAGAACTCACATACAGAAGTCCTTCAACGTCCTTCTTCCGAGAAGAGACGAATGGGAAAGGGGGGAGATCCTCTTTCCAGGGACGGCTTATGTACTATACACAGATGGTTCAAAGACCCCAAGTGGTGTTGGAGCCGGAGTGTACAGCTGAAAACCGAGAGTTGACATCACAGTAAGCCTTGGCAAGTATGATACCATCTTTAAGGCGGAGGTTTTCGCTATAGAATTGTGTGCAAGAGAGTTGGTAAACCAACATCTTGTCAACAAAAGTATTTATATTTTATCAGACAGCCAGGCAGCTTTAAAAGCACTGAGCTCCAGCCGGCTGGACTCGAAGCTGGTATGGAACTGCATCGAATCCCTGGATCGCATTGCTACCAGTAACAGAGTAACCCTACTCTGGGTACCTGGGCATGAAGGGGTGGAGGGCAATGAGAAAGCCGACACCCTTGCGAAAAGAGGTGCAGAATCCGAGTTCATTGGACCGGAACCATTTTTTGGCATAGCCATAAGCAGTGCCAAAGACACTATCTGGAAATGGGCCGAGAGGAAAACTCTCCAGAACTGGAAAGATATTCCTGGGTTAGCTCACTCTAAGGCGTTTATAGTCAAACCCTCAGGTAGCACCCTATCGCATATCCTAGAATGGAGTAGAAGTGATCTACGCATCCTAATTGGACTGCTTACAGGGCAATGTCGTCTGCAGTACCATCTGAAGAAGCTAGGTCTGAGTCAAACATCGGACTGTCGCTTCTGCAGTGTGGAAGACGAAACGGCGGAGCATATTTTATGCTCCTGCCCTGCCCTGGAAATGAATAGGCTTCGTACATTTGGTTTTGTACAGCTGGAGCCTACCGACTTCAAGGAAGCTTCACCTAAATCAACCATAGACTTCGTAAGAAGGTGTGGATTGTATGGTGAATTATAGCCCATAGGGGTGAGCCACAATAGGCCTCTGTTGGCCGCAGTGGAGGGGCGAGCAAACGCTCCACTCACATTGAACCTAACCTAACCTAACCTATTTCGCGTTCTAATTATTGATTCATTTAAAAACTGCTCATCCGGAGTAACTGGATTTGCCAGCGGGGTTATTAAATTCTTTTTAATAGGGTAACCACGATCCGCAACAATCAAATTTTCTTCCATTTCACCCCTTTCAAATTTTATCCTGATGTTAGAGTTCCATAATATGTTCGAATCATGTTGTTATCCTTCCCATCGCACTACAATATTTTGGATCCTTAAATCTGGTCCGGATATAGTTTGAACATTTACTGAAAAGTATTGCTTTCTATTTCTATAAATTTCAGCTTGATTCCCGCCAGGACTTTGTATTTTAAAGTGGGTGCAATCCAAAGCTCCGATACAACGCGAAATTCTTGCAATACTATAGAAACCATGGCGCACACTTCTGATTTCCTCTGCCGTTTGTGGAATTCTAACGTATTCCGGACGTAATGCAGCTATTGCTCTAATAATCTTGCTTGCCGTACTTTTATGTACTCCACAGAAATCACCTGTAGTAATTAAAAATGACCCCGTTGCAAAATATCTTATTATTAACAAAAGCATGACTTCAGGCGTTAGTGCATTATTTCTAGAATGCAAAATACATAGTATTATAAATTAGGTTTCAAATCTAATTAATGTTAGTTGGGTTTGCAATTGCTCCTTCAATTTGGTTGATTATTGTGTTAACAGTCTCTTTTTAGATAAACGAAATCTTGCAAAAAAATCCTGCTCATCCCAGTTTAAAAAATGGTTTGATCTTACTCGAATTACACGAATATGCCTTAAATAGGCATCAATTACCTCATCATCTTCACTTAGCAGTTCTAAGTCGCCCATTAAGTCGATTTTTTAATAAAATCACAAAAATAACTATTCTTGTATTGTACAATGAAAAAATATTATGTCACTGTCAAAACACATTACTGATCCTAGTTTAAACGTCCAACTTTAACGGTTCAATTTTTCGGCTAGTTTAAACAAAGTTCAGACTTGAACTTTATTTAAAATACACCATCTTTCAACTGAACAAAGTTCATATGCTGAACTTAGTGTAAACTATAATTGGAAAACTGGCCCTTAGTCACTAAATCTGTTATTACACAGATTTCCTCATCATGCATGAGGTACTGTGTGATATGATGCGTTCGCAATACTTAACATGGCGCGTATCCAGCACGCTTAAACCATTAAAAATTGCCAATATAATAAAACTAATCACATATTTTGAGAACATTTTTTTTTGTTTTTAATTCGTTCAATTTTTTATAGTCCATTACATTTTTGTCATAATTTTTAAAATAATAACTATAATAATTTATTTCTCTTAATTACTTTTAATTACATTTCATTTTTGTTAACATTTTGAATTGTAAAAAAGCTTTTCCATGCAAACCACTTTAATTTGTATGGCGGATACCGGAAGATTCTACTCATCAATAGGGTTCTTAAGTAAAATGAAAACCGGATTTCGATCGGAGCTTTCGTTCAAAAGTTATAGTGTTTACATCCAGACAGACAGACATCTAGACGTCCGGACAGGCTTTTTTGCATTTTCGGACTCAGGGAACGATAAAATCTAATGCTGAGCCTTTTGGGCCTCAGTAATTATCCTATTCTCTACAGCCGAGTCCGGAAAGTTCTGGGGTGACACAGCCGATTTTTTACATACATTTTAGATATTAATTAAATACACGTAAACAACTGACTCACATTAAGAACATTTGTTGAATATATTATTACACATATGGGACGTTTATTTTAAATATTTTTGATTATTTATGTTGCAATTTATACGATTATTAAATACAAGCTAAACTGATTTCAGAAAAAATAGTATGTATCTCGTAGGTAAAGTACATTCGCAAATTATAGTATTGTATTGCTTTTACCACTAGATACACAATGTACTATTCTCATTTTATTAGTCATCAACATGCCAACGTACACCAAGAAAAAACTGGATATTCCATCGTTCAAGTATAATCAAAATCCATTTTTAGAAGTTTTTACTGCAAAATATATATGAAAATTGAATTTACTATTATACGAAAGTGAAATACTATTCAATATCAAAAACATAACCATTAATATAAATACTTTGACAACTTTTGTTTTGTGATTCATTTGTTCAAAGCCAACTTCAATATTTATAGTCATGAATATTTGGAGAATCCTGAGTGGTAAAGTGAAATCCAGAACTCGATCTTAGATTTCGTTCGACAGTATTAGTATTTACATTCAGACAGACAGAAATTTGGACAGAATTATTTTGCAGTTTCGGATTCTGGGAGCTCAGAAACGTCGAGAAAATTTTTATATAGTTTTTGAGTTATCGTTATCAGAACATCCACCCATCTTAACACACACACAGATATGTAAGGGTCGCTTAAGAAAAATACTCGATTCCTGAGGTAAACTTTATTTCAATATTATTCAAGACGTGTGCCCAGTCAGGCTGATTCAATCTGAATGTTTCCAGTCTCTACCTGCTTCCTTCTTGCCTCTCATATTTATAAATATTCAACATTGTAACAAAGTTACTTTTTTCCGTATTATTTAAAATATATTAATTAAATCGCGCACGGCACTGGAGTAAAATGTAAATTAAAATTGCGAATAAAAGGCCAGTCGTACCAGTTGAATCGTCGCCAGGCAGATGGAGACACTCTCGTCTCTGCTTCTTAGATGCCGAAGTTCGTATCGAGTAGGGCAATTCAAACCGTTGTCGGCAGCTGCAGAGGCAGCGAGAAGCCAGACTTACTGTGGCCGTCCCAAGCCAATCGTCCGTTACACACCTTTTCTCCGCTGGATTTTATGGGTAATAAATAAAAGTTTTATTTATTATTATTTGTTTCTGTTTTAACATCCAAGCAGCTAATACCCAGGTACGCAAACCCAGCAGGGCAAGTAAAGACCGCCCTTCTGGCCGCCAGTGACTTTGGTCGATACCATAACGACCCCTGGAGTATTTCTTTCTCCACTGACGCTGCCCGTGCAGTGGCCTTCACACTCTAAACGGAAGGTGGCGCCCGAGGCAATCCGAAACCTGGACCAAGGCGCCAAAGTGACCCGCAACGACCGAAGTGTCGTCGCAACATATCTATTGATTTATGACACCATTAAAGTGGTCTGGTCCAAAAGCCCTTGACTCATCATAATAATTTCTTACAGACATCAATGCGAAAATATCAAAATCGTATGCTAGGGACCTTAAAAGGTGTTTCTCCATTGAAATTTCACGACCCAATTTTTGGCATAATTACAATATGGGCGACAGGTAAAAAACAAATAACTTTATATAATAGTATAGCACGCATCAGAAAATATAAATAAATTTCCGGTTATGTTAATAAATGGAAAAATTTATTTCCAAATTGAGGAAAAACTATAAAAGAGGATAATAAATTACCAATCGACGTATAAAAAGGTTCACGTAATTGGATACGGATATCCCTATACAATAACCCAATAATATTTTTTATGATTTGTGTTTCTAACGGCTATTTGACCCTACAATTTATACAATATAGCTCATAAATCGTTTATGCTTTCAAAAGGTTTATAAGGAGATTATTAGAAATCAGTTTCGAATAAACATTATAATGTTGTGGCTTATAAATTTATTCATACCAACCCACAGAAAATTTATAAAAATGTAAAAAATACTGTACTTTCTTTAAATTAAATTGGTTTATATGCATATTTTAATACTTATTTAATTGCTGCACCAGTGTATAATAAAATAAGACAATTAAATATTAAAGCTGCATTTAGAGCTATCAAAAAAAAACTCTTACTTATAAGACGGTTTTGTCTGTCTGTCCATCCATCTGTTAGCCGATTCAACTCGAGAACGATTAGAGATATAGACAAACGGACAACGCAATCGATTCAGCATCGTTAAAAACCAGAAAAATGATATTAATCTTTGACCAATTTTTTACTTTCCCGCTATTTATACCATATCTACTGTAGTATATAAGGTATATCCCTATATAGACATTTATTTTTAAATTTTCTAAAATTCTAAATTACGGCAAAAATATTGCCGTTTTTCACTTGTTTTAAATAGGAATTTAGATTTTAAAGGATAATGAAGACCTAATATATAAGCCACACTGTATGTGTATATGTATATTGAAATAGTTTTTTTTATAGAAACAAGATTTAAATATAGAAACGATTAAAATTATTAAAGTGGTGAAAACGAACATTTTATTAACAAATTAGATGATCCATTCTGTATAATACGAATTATTTAATGGAATGTCAAATAAATGTCACATATATTATAAAATATGATTGGTGAGTGAGAATTATAAAAATTTACTTTACATACCACATAAACTCTAATTGAAGTGATATAGAGATATTTTAAAGAATTATTAAAAAGTACCATTTCCGGTGACATCACAGGAACTAAATCCGTAGGGACGGTTTATAAGGGGATTATTGATTTTTGGAAGAAAAAGGATCCTGGTATGAAAGAAATCCGAAAAAGAAAATTTGTTAAAAAAAAGTATTATATAAAAAGGTTTAAATAAACAAGATATGAAGATTTAGAGGTATACTCAGAAAGTAAAATAAAAATATAGTTAATTTAGTCAAGTTAAAATAGTTATTACCTGTTGGGTAATGAAGTGCGTGTGTTCCACATTCGTGACTTCCATATTCGGGATTTTTCACTTTATACCTGTATTTGTACCTTTTTATTTCGCTTTCGTGACTCCAAGTTGATATACCTGAAAATTAGACATAACCTTTCCGCATTCGGGACTTCTTAATCTGTGCAAAAGAAAGCAGTTAAGTATTAACCAAATTAAAACCGTTCAGTTCTAAAGTATAATTTATTTATCAAATATTTACAAATTACTATTTACAACAATGCATTAAATATTAGGGTGTTGTTCATTTGGTCCGCGCGGTCAATTTTGTCAGCGGGGTTCCGTAATCCTACCGGTCCTCTGGCTTCAAGTTTTAAAATTAGGTGGGCCTTTTTGGGCACAGTGGTTATCGACCATAAAGTAACTAATCCTTTTGATTCAAATATTTTTAGGAAAAAATAATAGGAATAGTTTCAGTGATTTTCTTTTATTTTTTTTTGTCCAAATAAATATCCATCATTTGATTTGTATGGTAAAGATTTTTTTTTCAAATAAATAATCTCGGTTTGATTTGTAAAGTAAAGAATTTTTTCTTCAAATAAAAACAATGATTTGACAAAAATTTTATTTAAACTATATTTAAAACAAATTAAAAATTAATACAAAAGAATATGAAAAATCACAAGAAATATACTATTAGAAAAATACAACACTAAGAAAAATATAAAATAGCTACATAAAATACCGATTAAAAATTATACTAGGTATTACAAAAACACAACACTAAAAAATTATAAAATACCGAATAAAAATTATAATATATTTTAATAATGATACAAAATTGTTTTAATAAACTGATACCTTGAAAGTGTGTTATTTTTGTATTGTTTTATTAAATTCGTTAAATACACATGATGTTTTTTATAATTCGAGTTTTGCAAGACATATGTGTACTATTTAATTTCACATATTTAACTGAATATCGAGAATAACATAGATAAATTTGAATATAACAGATTAAGAGTATTAGAGTAGGAATATAAGACAACCCCATTCATAAAACCAATAATTTGATAATAACTTTATTTAAACTGCAAAATTTTATTTAATATTTAAATAATCCTATTTCATTTTCCTAGAAACCTTAATCCCTCTTTCGTGCCCAAAAGCCTACACCGTTAGAGGGTACAAAAGATTAAATTCGGGTAAAACTGACCACTGTGCCGAAAAGGGCTCCACCCAAATATTATATTTTGAATATAAAGGACAATTTTTTTAAACAATGACCTATAGTTATATTATTTTGAATGTAATCTGTTACAGTATATTGTAACCTGGAATCTAAATCTATATATTTTTTGTATCTTTTCCTACGAGTTAGATATAACTTGCGCTGCTGCGTAACGCAGTCGTAGTGCTTTGTTTCATTCTTAATAAATTATAACGATTAAAATATATTCGGATTTATTTTGATTACTTTACTATTTAAACGATTGTGCCAACCTTCCAATGAATTTGTAGTTCTGTGTCGTTCATTGAAACATACCCACATATATTCAACTATAATATTTTCCAACCACTGATCAACAAAATAATCATTAAATATCTGTACTAACACATTATCCGGAGAACTTGACATGATGTCTATCCATCCCTCGTCAATATATTTTGTTGGAAGGTGTACCAGTGTTTTCTTTACAAAGGTTGGTTAAACCAATTTATTGCACTTTGCGCCACAAGCACTGGTTAAAACGGAAGTTGCATCCTGTTTAATTTACTAGTGGAAAAGTTTTCCTAAGGGATTGTATTGCAGCATTTTCGAAGCCTCTTTTAAAATTCTGGGGTTTCTACTTGGGAAGATGCGATTTTATTAGAGAAAAAAGCCTAATGTAAGTTTCTTCTTTCTTAGAGCAGTTTCATTGGGAAACTGAAATACTTAAAACGCGAATAGATGTCACCGAGGGGGTTCTAGATATACTACCTTTATTAGTTCTGGCGGCCTTTGTAAACGAGATACAGGGTGTTTTATCGATTTTGCTAATTTCTTCCTGGGGCCATAACTGTCGAATCACCCTGTACATTTCTTTGATATTTGGTACACATGTTTCTTATTCAGAATCCAAATGAGCCAGTTACTAATCACAAGAAAAATTCAGGTCCGGATTAACAAAAAAATAGAAAGCAATTTTGACCTTGAAACAACACCCTGTATATTGAAAATTTCAAAATCTATTTTCATATTTGAAAAGAGCGCAAAAAAGTAAATTAAAAAGTGCGCTTTAAATTTTTGCGCAGACAATTTAACTACTCAACTTAAGTGAAGTTTTTAAGAACTTACAGACTAAAAAACTAAAAAGTGGTTATTATTAACTTTTAATAATAAATTATTAAAACCATCGAATCTATACTCATTTTAAAATTACTAAATAAATATTAACAACGTTGGTTTCCATTTTTATAGCTATAGATCAATCCAATTTATATTTTTCAGGTCTCTACTGTAACAAAGTTACTTATTCCGGCTAATTTTTAAAATCAGAAAAAACATTAATTATTATATTTCCGTTAATAGCTGTAGTACAACCTCCATTCTTTTTTCAAAAATCTCCTTTTATTATACTCTACAATATCGTTTTAACCATTTTGACGTATCGACCCCCTTTCACCCTTAAAACGATACCGCTAACGGAGCCAGCGCGTCTTCTCCCTTTACACAATTATTTCGCGTCGAGCGATCGAGATTCAATACGGCTATCGACCGTGAAAAACCAATTCGGTAATTCAGTCAGTCGGCAGACACCGCCAGATCCAGTCGACTAGCAAGCACTGCCATACGATACAATATACCGGGTGAGCTAGTCTAAGTATAAATAAAAATAATTTCGTGAAATTTTCTATGTCCGTTGTTTTGAATTAAAATAAATTTAAGTAAAATATGGCATGTCCGTGATTCCGATTACATAAATTCAGTTGTGTCTACCGCTTGAATCAGATCAGTCGAAGATTAGCTCCGCCGAAAAAGGTATTATTTTCTATTAGTATAATTTTGGTTTCGGTAACGCGCATGTTCGATAAGTCCGCGGTTTCGGTAACGCGCATGTCCGACTCCTTCCAGTCCGATAATTAAAAGTAAGAGTGGAAAATTTAAGACTCGGTTTTCACTTAAGGCATAATTTAAATTCAGTTCCACGAGAGCCACCAGCATGACTACTACGCCGAGGAGACAACAGATAACCAAGAGGAACATACAAAAACCCAGGTGTCACGACCGATCGTCGGTGAGATAATATATAAGGGTATTACTTGCTAGTTTCGGAGAGTTCTATTTTCACCGTCGAATAAGGTTTAATCATTTTGTTTCTTGCAGCCGTACCAGACCGAGGACCTCCAGGAGAACGTAACCGTGCTCACACTGAGTTCTATCAAGGGGCATGGTTGCCACAGATTTACAAATTTCTTTTCTTTTCAGTCGTAACCGAGAGGACCACCAGGCGCACGTGACCGTGCTTACACTGAGTTTTATCAAGGGGCACGGTTGCCATCGTTTAATAATTTTATTTCTTTCAGTCGTATCCGAGAGGACCACCAGGAGAACGCGGCCGTGCTCACACTGAGTTCTATCAAGGGGCACGGTTGCTACCAATTTAATTATTTCTTTATTTTCAGGAAATTGATATTTAATTTTGCTTATATTTATGTTTTGCGGGAAAATAGAACACTGTTGGTCAATGTAGAATTCGGTTAAGGTACAATTTTGATTTTTATTTTTGCACGCATTGTCTCATCGCCTCACCGTCATTATTCGTTTCATCGCCTAACCACGCATTACCGCTTGAACATTCGCTGCGTCCCGATCATTATTTGGTAGCACGTTACACACCGTTCCCTCTTCTCTTTGGAAGTACCTGCTTTTACGTTTTTTTAATAAACATAATTATTTTCAACTGAGTGGTTTATATTTACTTATTGGTTGTGAGAATTAACATCCTGGCGGCAAATACTCTGGTACGCAATCCAGGAGAGCAAGTAAAGTCTGCCCTACTGGCCGATAACAGAATAGTCGAGACGCTGCCCGGAACAAGTGGCCTTCACACTATAAACGGAAGGTGGCGCCCGAGGCAACCCGTTACCTGATCCAAGGCGCTAGAATACCACTTTAGGACGCAAAGAGCGTCACACTACTTGTCATTTTTGAACAGTTTTTTAAACGCCATGTATTAAAAATTGGTATTGTGTTATGTTTTTTTTTAATGTTTTAGTAAAAGAATTGAGAAAAATCAAGTCGATTTCATTCCAGCCAAAATAATTTCATTGTTTTAAAATACAATAATTTAACAAAAATATTATACTAAATTAAAAAGATACAAACTGTAACAATTGCTCAAAATGTCCTCCATTTTGGTCTATACAAGAAGCATGAGATACAGAGAAACAATCCAAATTTAATCCGAAAATCACTCCGAAATATTTAAATTTATTATCTTAAGTTCAAAATTTGAGTAGTTAAATTATCTGCGCAAAAATTTAAAGCGCACTTTTTAATTTAGTTTTCTGCGCTCTTTTCAAATATGAAATAGATTTTGAAAATTTCAATATATAGGGTGTTGTTTCATAGTCACAATTGCTTTCTATTTTTTTGTTAATCCGGACCTGGATTTTTCTTGTGATTAGTAACTGGTTCATTTGGTTTCTGAATAAGAAACATGTGTACCAAATATCAAAGAAATGTACGGGGTGATTCGATAGTTATGGCCCAAGGAAGAAACTAGCAAAATCGATAAAACACCCTGTATCTCAGTTACAAAGACCGCCAGAGATAATAAAGGTGGTATATCTAGAACCGCCTCTGTGACCTCTATTCATATTTTAAGTATTTCCGTTTCCCAATGAAGTGCTATTATTTTAGTATACATTTCACTGCTTCCTATATCCAGCATGAATTGTATACAATTGCTCAAATTGGGGACTGCAACTTTTAAACGTACCATCTCCAAAAAAATTCTTGCATGCTACCAATGCTAGAATTTTATCTTTGTTCCCATCGTCAAATAACAGAAGATCTTTTGTGATTCTTTCTAGTAGTAAAATATCTTGACGATTTTTAAACTTCAAAACTCCCAATGCTTTTTGCCTGGAGTTATAAAAATCAGTTTTTTTATTATTAAATGTTGGTAATTCTCTTACAAATTCCAAACCCGCATCACCTTCACAATTAGTTTTATTTAATTTGGTGATAATTATTCCAACTTTTTAGGACTTCAGGTAATCGAGTCCCGAATGCGGAAAAGTTATATCTAAGTTTCAGGTTAAGAAATTGGAAGACTCGAAAACGGAAAAAAAAGGTACAAATATAGGTATTTAGTGACAACGGAAGTCAAGAAAGCGTGATGAACCAATGAAGTGACAAGAAGTGGTGGATGGTTATTTTGGATTGGGACATTTATATAAGAATATTTCCAAGACTCTTTCTAGATGAATGGACATCGTGTTATTTGTGAGTGATAACATAAAACAAGAAAGTAATTATTTTTCATTTAATTAAAAAAAAAAACACATTTATTGTACTGTTAATATGGTTAAGAAAATTTTAAATTAAGTAACAGAACGGCCCGTTTCCTTCAGCGGAAGAAAGTCCGATTCCATAAAATGGGAATTTTTGCAAAAAAAAAATTTTTTTCAAACTTTTCAATATGTTTTCAACGAGTCCCGTGCGATATGGATATCAATCAACGCGTCTTGACTTGCTCAACGCCTTAAAAGAAATCATTATCGACAAATATGCATTCCTTATCGAGATATCTCGAATAGAAGTTTCACTTAGTAGGCGGGCCCATGACCATCGGACTCGAAATAGCTCATCTTCTGATAGAGCCTTCCTTTTTTGAATGGCCGAAAGAATTTTCCGAATCGGACGTAACATTCTCGAGTTATCGTGCCCATAGACATCCACACAGACAGACATTTTCTGTTTTTTTTTTCGCGGAAAATCAATTTCTTCCACGTTTCATAAAATTTTAGTCATTTGGAGCAAAAAAAATTTTTTGAGATTTTTGCACGATTTCAATACTACGGTTTGTCCAACTTCACCAAACGTAAAGTGCAATATAACTCGCTATTTCATATCTAGCAAATAATATTAGGCACGTGGTGGCAATAAAAAGTTAAATAGTTTAGGCAATTTAAAATAAATTTAATACGAAAATACAAGGATTGCTTTTTTTAAAAAATGGTTTCATTTACGAAGTATAATTAATTAAAATAATATTTGTTGAAGATTTGCGTGTTAATTTTTAATTTCCTTTTTTATTTTCAAGACAACTCACCCTGGATATTTGCAATTTCAAATTATTGTTATTATATTTAAACTCTTATATACGTACTCTAATCAAAATGTATTGCTAACTGATCATTAATTAAATTATGAAAAAAAGTTTCTTTAACAATCTCAGAAACATATCATTTTTTGTTAGTGATATGGAAGTTACTTAGGGCAACCAGATCTTCAACATATACAAAATTCAGCAATTTTGACCGACAGCCATTCGCCATTTAAAAAGTGCGAGGTCCTTTATGCTGACCACAAAATTTAAAATTCGAATTAATTAAAAACAAATTTAAAAATTAAATAAAAAAAATACATTGTCATTGCTGATCATAATAAAAAAAATTTCTTTTTGGAACTGAGCCCTAGAGATTAAGAGGATCATACTATTTAATAAAAAAAATACAAACAAAACTAATACTTATTACATATAAAATATTAATAATAGTTAACAAAAACAAAAATTGAAACAATAATTAACCTCTTAAGTGGTTAAGATGTATACAGGGTGTTTTTTTAAAAAGTTTCCACCCCCGAATTAGGCTTACCCAGTAATTTTTGGCAAAAATCGCGAGACACGTCGATTTTTGATTTGAGGGGGACAAAATTTTTGATAACAAACATCACTGTAACGTCAACCCCCTTTACCCCACGCCCCTCAACTTTAAAATTTAAATAGGGAACATACCATGTGTGGCACATCAGGGAAAAGGTAATTCAATGCAGAATTCAAATCATACCCTTTGTCCACTGCTAGGACAAAAAAACATTACATAATTTGTATCAATAATGTTATCAGTTTATTGTTAGGTATTTAAAAGGGGGTTGACGTTAGAGTGATGTTTGTCCCCCTCAAATCAAAAAATCGACGTGTCTCGCCATTTTTGCCAAAAATTATTGGGTAAGCCTAAATCGGGGGTGGAAACTTTTTTAAAAAACACCCTGTATATCCGCATACTAAAATCTAATCATAGATGGCTTCGACTTACATATTTGCCTTTAAAATATTTTTCCACTACTAGTATTAGAAGATGTCAATATTTATGCTGTGTTCGAATCCAGAAGTTAAATTTCTCTCCTACAAGTAAATATTTTTTGATTATCTACTAGTAGTAGATAATGAAAACAATTGAAGACTAAACGTGATGTCACAGGTAGGCGATCTTAGGAAATCTTTCAAATTAATTATACGCATCTGTCATTGCGTTTGTCAAAATAGTTTTTTTAAAAATTATTATAAAAAATTCGATAGCAAATAAGCTCTTTCTATTGAATTCTTATTATTTAAAGTGAATTTTGGTCCTAATCAAATAAATTAGGGGTAAGTGATTCTTTATCAGATATATTTTCGTTTGAAATAGTTTAAGGTTATGTAATAAATATTTTGATATTGATTAGTACTATTTATGCAATAATACCTATTCTAAAACTAACCTAAAAATCAACTCAATAGTTTTTCAAATCTAAATGTTTAATGAAACAAATTCTTCATGTCTTCATCGCTACTTGAAAGTTTTAAAATTCACAGTGCAATTAACATAATGAAATGTCAATTTAGTTTATTGAATATTCTCATTCAATTGTTTCCACAAACTGCTTCTTTTCCATTAAAATGTTTTCAAATATATACCCAAAAAATCTCGTTGTAAAAATGATTAAATGCTCTAGTAGTGGAAAAAATAGTATATAAACCACGGTAGAGAAGATTTTTCTCAGCCTCGCAACTTATTATCCCTCGATACTTCGCATCTCGGAATAATAATGCTCGGCTGAGAAAAATTACTTCTCGACCTTGATGTATAATATACTATTAGGAGCCTTCAATGAATAAGCCGCATATGTACGCTTGTGGTAAACCAACGATAATTCTCATCAATTAGATGGTACTCGCAGTTACATCAAAGCTGCCTAGGCGCACTTATTACACGTGGTTTTTCCGTTATAATTAGTAGCTCTGTGTGCAAATAAACATAATGACTAGCTTAGAGGACGAAATAGAAAATAATTAGAAGATAATTCCGATGATGAGTTTGATATCAACGATTTTGCGGATTTTGAAGAATCAGATTCTGAATACAGTAAGTCTGGTGAAAATGACGACGAGCCGTTTGATGATTTCGAGGATATGATTTCGAGGATTTTGAAATGCCATGGACTTCAGAAGGTATTCCTAGACCGATATTTTCTTTTACAGCAGAAAGTGGAGCAAAACTACCCGACTTAAACGATAGTTTGGCCATATTTGAACATTTTTTCGATGAGAGCATAATTGATGTTATTGTAATAGAAACAAATCGTTATGCAATCCAGTTTATTACATACAATCAAGAAATTATAAAACAAAACTCTAGAGTAATAAAATGAAAGCAGACTGATAGCGATGAAATAAAAACGCTATTAGGTTTATTAATATTATAAGGTGTGTACCCTAAACCTGAATATAAAATGTATTTTTCTACAACCCTTTACAAATGACGTCATTTTGTAAAAGAATACCTTCAGCGAAAACTTGATTTACGTCACAAGTGACAGAAATTCTCATAACGTTAGGTTAGGTTTTTCAATAATTTTCCGCCCTCGTATCTACTGTTGAAACGATACTTTAAGTTGTTAAAAATAATTAATGTGATTAAGCTCAAAATTTTATGGATTCGTTCCACGAATAGAATTTGAAATATATCAGAAGTAAAATATTAAATGAAAAAAAATTTTAGACGCCAGTCAGTTGATTTTTTTGTTGTGATTAGAACAAATTGACAAAAAAACTATGTTATATTTCAAAATCCGTCCTTTCCTTTTTTTTGGATTAAGGAAATTAAACTCAAATGAAACGTTATATTTGTTTATTTATTATTTATGATAATATCAGAGATTTTCTTTTTTTCCTAATTAAAAACTTAGCTTCTTTTTAGTAGAGCGTCTTGGTTTCGTACGAAAGCTCTTTTGTCAGCTGTCCTCTTCTGAGTTGTCCTATTCTCATGAAAACAAAAAAAAACTCCTTGGACATGGCACTTGACCACTGTCCAGGTAATAACAATTGATTGATGTGCAACCAGCAATATAAACCACCAAATAAGAACCCTAAAAGTTTACATAACGTAAGTATAAAACAATGATATATCAATGATATATCAATGATATATCAAAATAAAAACATGAATTTTAGATCAAAATATGAAATACAAAAATATTTAAAATGAATTAAATTTTAAGACAATTTGTAAAAACAAATTAAGAATTAGATTCTCTTTTTCATATATAGACACACAGAAATCAATAATTTATAGTATATGATAAGATATAAACTTTTAAGTAAATAAATAAAAAAAATATACCGGGATTTATAGAATTAAAAATAAAATTACAAGCGTCGAATTAATAATGATCTCAAAGAATTTTAGTGAAAATATAATATAATAAAACTTACCCTATAAATAAAGGGGAGACAAGAAAGAAATCTTTAGTAGAAAACACTGGCGATATAAAGATATACAAAGTCTACTACTTGTACTCAATAGATAAAGAAAATGGAAGGTTATTAGCATGGGTAGGCAATTTATAAGAATGCCAAGAGAAGAGGGGCTGCATGACGCCAGGAAATAAGAAAGGGAACATCAAGCGAATATGAAACTATAAAATATATAGAGTAGAGGAATAATGGAAATACAGGGTGGCACAAAAAACGTAACACTGTTTTGATGAATTTAAATTATTAGTAAACAAAGACAGAAATCATTTCTATAATTAGAATGCATCTTTTTTACTTTTGTTTAATTAAAAAGTAAAATCGAACCATAAAAATACCGTGAAATTTAAAAACAATTTATATCTAGTTGCCTGGTTCCATTTTAGTTTATATATTTAGACTTATTATTTTGGACTGAAAACATTGTTCGATTTTTATTTATCATGATTTGTGATTCAGAAAGTGATAGTAATTTTCCAAATACACCTCCAGCAATATATATAATATATTATTATGACATAAACAGGGTAGAAAAAGTTTAGTGTTTCACTCGTCGAAAGCATTTTTTGAAGCTCGTAATTTGTTCTCTCGCTCCAAAAAATGTTACTTTCGTCACTCGTAAAACAATATACTATTTTCACTAAAGTGTTTAATTTGTCGGATATTATAGCCTTAAATTTTATCTCAGTTGATGAAGCCCATTAAAGGACAAACACAGGGAATACTGGAGGATCTACCGAAACTTAGACAGTCCAAAACACTTATAGATGATCCACAAAAGATTAGAGACAATCTACTTGTATACCTAAATAGACGGGAACTTAACACCAGAACCTCATGGGGGTTTCGTAAGATATCCTATGTAGGAAACGTGAGGCAGAGAACGAGACTCCTCTACATTATAACAACGTTACTTTTTCCGTAATAATTACAATATATAAATAAAATCGCGCACGGCACTGGAGTAGAATTAACTTAAAATTATGGAAATGTGAGATGCTTCGAGTATAAGTTCAGTCGTACCAGTTGTAAACCTCCGCCAAAAGATGGAGTCATTAAAGTATACGGCAGCCGGAGTCGATCAAGTTAGCTGCAGTGGTAGCCACAGTTCGTTCACTTCAGCGACCTTGAGAGATAGGTCAAGCAGAAGACAAGTCCAATTTGAACTGAAACTGGAGCCATCAGTCCGACCACATCACGACCACACCAGCCAAGCCAGCTGTGTCTGTATCGTCCGTTACACACCTTTCTTCCGGATTTTAGGTAATTGAATAAAAGATTTATTTACTTCACTTTTTTTTTTGGTTTAACATCCCAACAGCAAATACCCAGGTAACTCAATCCAGTAGGATAAGTAAAGACACCGCCCTTCTGGCCGCCAAGGATCTTGTCGATACCACACGACCCCTGGAGTATTTCTTTCTACACTGAAGCTGCCCGCGTAGTGGCGTTCTGACTATAAACGAAAGGTGGCGCCCGAGACATTCCGAAACCTGGACTAAAGCGCCAAAGTGACCTGTAACGACCGAAGTACGTTACAACATATATTATGCTATTGTCGGGACCTGAAGAGAGAAAGGGAATGGCACTTTTGGTATACTGTCCTGAACCCGAAAAGATAACGAAAGCTAACATGAGAACTACTTTGGACTTTGTGCAGAGTACATGTGAAAACTGGTGGGGCATAATAGGCCTAACGCCTCAGCGCAGGTGGGATCTTCCATGCCAGATTCAGCTAGAATACAATATAATAGATGCATAGGAACTAGTATAGTTAAAAAACCAAGTTGCAATTATTTCCACTTAATATTTTACTTATTTTAATCAACATAAAATTGTTAAATGCAAAACACAGTATATTTATTTTAAAAGAATTTGTATTTATAAAATGGTAATATTTATTTATTACTTTTTTTGTAATTTATTTTTTGTTTATTTTTATTATTAATTTTCATATCGTAGCCGAGACTGGTGTCCATCTGTTCCCTCTTCCTTAGTTAAATTGCATTTATTACGTTTTAATTTGCTTTTATCTCATCAGTTACTCGTAAAGTATTAGGCAACTAACCAATTAGATCCAGCTAAGCTTTCACTCATGATTCCGTTAACCCAGATTGATGATGATTATAATTAGACTTGATAAGTATCTCTTTACATAAGGGAAAAACAGATTACCTTTTTTATAATCCTATAGTTTTTTAATAACTAAAAATTACGGCTGAATATGAATAAACTCATAAAAAAATTCTGCAAATTGGAACTCATTTCCATTGTAAAAACATAAACTGAAATTCTTTATTCTTCCTCTTAGTCGTTATTCTATACCTTCGTTCTTAATTGAAATAAAAGATTATAATCGAATCTTAGGATAATTATAAGTAATTTGACAAAGACTTTTCTTCGTATCCAATTCCATTTTTTTAATCATCAAATACGTAAATAATTTCTGCTGGCATGACAAGCTGTAATTAAACAGATAATGGAAATCTGGTATGAAAGATAATACGACTTTTGAAATGTGATATACTATCTTCAAAATCTTAAATGTAGAGTGAACAATTTTCATCCAGTGCAGTGTAAGCAAGAGAAATTCATCAAAATACTTTACATTTTATTAAAATATACTCGCAAAGAACAACTTCAAAACGCATTTTTAATATACAGGTTTAATTCAACATTATTGAGATTTAGTAAACCGTTACAGTTAGTTGAATAGGAAAGATGCGTAGTTTCAAGACAAATTAATTTTTTTTAAACAATTAAAATATCCGGACCGTTTGTCAAGATATTTGGGAAAAACCGAAATTGACGATTTTGGTTTTATTTAATTAACACCTTAATCTTTATAGATAGAAAATAGAAAAAAATTTATAAGCTCTTTTATTGAAGGTCAAAATAAAGCGTATCTAATTTTTTTTAAAAACGTTTCGTCTTTGAAGGACTAACTTCAAATATATAAAGCTGTACTTTTTATTTCATTTTTGATAATCCACATTTTTTTTTATTAAACTACACAGAATATTTAATTTACTTAATTGAAAAGGTTATCCATTATCTCAAATCTGGTCCTCTGATAAAGTAATAAAACTCAAAGTCGCCACAAAATTTTTATTAAAGTTGATATAAGGGAGGTTGGCAACTTGTTTCGGGAAACTGCCATCATCAGGCCTGAAATATAACGTATAATTGTAATTGTAATATAAGATTAATATATTTATTAAGAAAAAAACATGATTTATTAATAAGTGTGCGCGCACCAGTAGATAAGAGAGGAAAGTTGTGGCACAAAAAAAATGGAAAAAGGTAGGGGTTGTAGGATAGGCAACACAATATTATTATATTTGTATTAATGGTTGCCTGGTATGTAGATCCTGGTAGAGAAGATAAAATAAAGAGGGCAAAAAGTTCTGTCAAACTAAACATGGCGTTCTAATTTAATACCGGTCTTAAAGAATAAATAATATATTGTTACAGACGTAACATTAGAGGGGTGATAAAATTAATTAGGGTATGGCACATTTACAGCTAAATAATGCTGTGTAGGAATAGAATAACTAGGAATTATTAACTGGGATAGTGAAAGGGATGTCAATTGGACGTGCCTGTAGCTGCGTCAAATTCCAAAAAATTGTTAAGATTAAAAGTAATATTGACATCGACTGCAATGCAGTAACTGGCAGAGCAAACCAGACAAGCAATTGTGGTCTATATGTGTCCAACAATAATACTTTATATAAATTATATTTACTTAAATTTAAAAATTATTTGTAAAAAGCCAGACGGGCGACAATGTAAATGTTGATTGATTCCGCAATGAGATATTAAAAACTGAAGAATAAACAATACCTATCAGATTACTCAAATAGTGGTAAGAGATCGGGTGCAGCTAAAGGAAACGGCCATAATGTAATGAGAAGAAAAGGAAGAAATCTACGTCAAAATAAGGTGCAAAAGAAAGTGAACGACATTTGACATATGTCAAGATGGGAGGGGTTATAGTAAATATAATGAAAGTTTTTTTTTGCGGAATAAAATAATTAAAAATTAACTATACATTTCACTTAACGCAATGAATATACATTTTTTATATATCACTTAAATCAGAAAATAAAAAAAATACTGTCAGTAGATAGAATGTTCTTTAACTCTAAAGATTCTGTAAGTGATGACAATGACGTTTAAATTGTGATAATTGTACAAGTTTTATTCCAAACGTCATTGCCTTTACTTACTAAAGTTAGTAAGTTAGTGTTGTACTTGGATAGATAGGGAAAAAATTGATAGTGATATGGAGCTTCCAAAAGAGTTTTTAAGAAATAGTATGAGTTTTTTGACTGTAAGAATAAAGGTCGAAACTCACCTACCAGCACAGCATGGGAACAGCAACTGATCATGACCTGCATATTTTATTTCTTATGTGTTTCAAGGTACAGGCGCTCTCACCTAACGAGACCGTCACGGCATCGACACGGCGCAAAGACGCCTCAACGGGTTTACATTTCTCCCAGAAAATATTTTGCGGGCGACGTGCTTGCGATGACAATCCATTTTTTTGTCCAAAAAAGTGCTCGATTTCCTGCTTTCCTTCAACGTTTGGCCAATTTATAACTTCTACAAAAAGCACTAATATTGATGAAAAACCTATCTGCAACATCTCGATAACTTGATGTCTGGTGGTCTGCATTCACAAAAAAATAGAGGTGTGCTGCAATGAACTTAATTGTTCGTGTTGCGTAATATTCACTTATCGCAAATCTTTCAGCAATTAAATTTGCTACGGCGGGGCTTACCCTGAAATGTTCAATAAATTCGTTTCTATTGAACTGCGGAATTATGTTCTTAAAAAAGTTTTGATTTTGGGCCTAACTCTTTCTTTTAGAAGATCTTCCAAGTCTGAATCTGAATCCACATCAGACAGCGTTGAATGGTCTGTATCGTCAGATGATTCAAAATCAGTCATTGTGTGAAATTAAATATGTTATTTTGCCTTATATAATGAAAGTGGAGAAAATATCACAACGCAATATAAACAAATTAGGTGAAGGTTATGAATGGTAATGAACGTCGTTTGTCATTTAAAAAAAAAATATGTGTGCGCATGAACCGGACATATGAGTGGTAAAAGATTCACAAACCGATTTGTCACAAAATGTGTGGGAACACAGTACTCTGAGTTTAAAATCAATCAGAAATCTTTGTAGGGACGCTTCCAAGTCCATTGCGCCGAATCGGATTGTCAAGGACTGTCTGTGATGTTTGTGGGAACAAACCTGCTGTCTCGCCGAAAGTATAATTTCACTTATCAGCAAAGCAGTTGATAATCAAACACCGGCGCCGAGGATTATCTTCACTAGTTTTAGCACCTTTAATTTACTCAGTATTTTCAATTTTCTTGTAGCATTTGTCGAAAGATATAGATGCGATGAAAAAAAAAGAAATGGTTTTGGCAAGAAATCAGAGCAAAATTAAAACAGTCAGGTAAAAAACAAATATTTTTATTATAAAATACTTTTACATTTCATTTTGCTACTCAATTATTCCTTTCAATATTCTGCAAAAGTATTTAGAATTTCAAATACTGAATTTTGGGCTATTTTGAATAGCAATAATATTACTTCTGTCCCTCTCAACTTCTGAATCGTATTTTCTAATATTTAACGAAAACGTTGAACGGATAAAATTGTGTAAAATGCATGTTGCTAAAATGTTTATCTGGTTTTAGGCTTAGACGTATGTCAAATATTCTGAATTTTTGCATCAATATGCCAAAAGCAATTTTAACAACTCTTCTAGCTCGAGATAGACGGTAATTAAATATTATACGTGGATTGTTGTTCACCACTTGTGGTCCAGGAAATATTTTTGAAAGGAAACGATTCGTCTAAAACAATAAAAAAAGACATCTCAATATCCTTACCTACAATATATATTTTTTTTAACAATTTGCTAATGGGTGTATAAAATTAGATTAATTTATTTTAATATCTTCAGATAAAAATAATTACAACATTTAAATACCTGATTCATTAGGAATGATCAATTTTGATGCAACCAAGGCTCTTCCTAGTTTTGAATTTTAAAATATTCCACCATCGCTATTTTTGCCATACGCACCATTGTCTGCGGCAATAAATTTGTAGTTGGCGTCAACTAAGGCAAGCAAAATAATAGAGAAATTCTTTTTATAATTAAAATTTAAAGATCCACTATTGGCCGGGGCTTTTAAACGACTGGTTTGCCATCTATGGCACCTACACAATCAGGAAAGTTCCAAGCTGACCAAAAGTCATCGGCAATTTTTTCCCATCGCTGTTTAGTAGGGCTTGGTATATGTTCGGACATCATAATCTGCACGATAGTTTGGCATACGTCAATAACTGATTGCCGAACAGTAGTTTCCCCCAATCGATAACTTAAAGCAATAGTTCTAAAACTCTCACCTGTTGCTAAAAACCTGAAAAAAATATAAATATTACATAATCGATATTGTTACTTCGAACTTGTGCAAAAAAACTTGAAATAAATTACGTGAGGCGTTTAGAAGAGCAATCCAGAAAAAGAAAGCTACAAAAAGTGGCGATCCAGCAACAAAGATAAGAAAATTTAAATATGAAGAGGAAATGTCGTTTCTCTTGCCTTTAACAAGAAAAAGAATATTTCTATTGTTGTTAACGAAAGTAGGCTAAATAACATTCACGAAGAAGAAGATAATATATTGGGAGATTTGACATAGAATAGTATCCTCGAAGAAGAGCAAACTACAAACATTCGAACACCACCATTCCGAACACTACAAGAAATTCAGTTACACAAAAAATCACGAAAGAAAAAAAGGAACCAGTCTCTGCTTCTTCAGTGTTAATGGAATATATTATTAAAAACAATGACACCCACGAACGTGACACCATCCAAACAGAAAAGGATGAAGTTGACAAAATTTTTGACAGTATGGCTGCTACAGTAAAAACAATTGAAACCACGCAATATTGCAGTGGCGAAATGGAAAATATCTGGCATTATTTCAGACCTGAAAGTAGCAGAAATAGATGAAAAATTGTTACCCAACACTTCAATTCCAGCTTCTGCTACTAGTACTATAACCAGGACAAGCTCCTGCTCGTATCACAGTTCTATCTCAAGTACCAAAATCTGATCCCCTTTGGAAAACTGGTATATTTCTCTTTGACATCAAAATATTCACTACCATTGGAACTGAGTAATTATTAAATTATTAATGTTAATATACTTACTTCAAACAGACAACTAACTTTTCTATTGGTTTAATTTCCTCGCGATATTTTGTATTGCGCTTTCGAATTAAGTGTTTAGTTTTATCTAGTATTTTTTGAAATTTTGTCTGTGATATACGAAAATATTTGAAAAACTTTTCTTCGTCGCTTGTTAGTTGTGGTTGTTAAGTAAAAAATTCTTCCTTTTTTCGTAATTTTAAACTCGGGTGTATTAAAAATCTCCTATTTTGGTATTTTTTTATTCCCCTCTTCTTCTGATGATATTGCAATTATAGCTAATTATTTGTATTTAAATTACTTTCTATTCATTTTAAATACCGTATTTAAATTATAAACAACACCAACAATACAAACGCTCTTCTTAAGCTCCCATGACATGGAGCAATGCAACCTGCAACGCCATGCAAGACGCAATTTGTCTTGATCAAATGCATGCGCAGTTAAAGCCCAGCTGATGGACTTTTGCAAGAGCTTGCAATTGCAACTTTATCGATTTGCTGCGATTTCTATTGCCTGAAAGTTGCAATTCTAGGGAGAAATCTCGTTACTTTTGGTTTGCCAACTCACCAAATGTCCCTCAGGCTCTAGAAGCAAGGCAGTAGCAGCTATAATTATGGACAGTGATGCACTGATTACTTTCTTTTTATTTATTTTGCTTCATTTTGATATTTTCATTTTTAAACAGATCGACAAAATATTCAAGACAAATAAAAAATAGCAATAGCAACCGCTTTTTTTGGGGGGGTTGGCAGCCATGTTGCAATGGCAAGAGACTTGCATAATGTCAAACAACATGCAAGATTCAACATCGGCAATACTTTGACCTTGCAAGAACTTGCTGCAATTTCTTGCAGGTTGTATTGCTCTATGTCATGCGAGCTTTAGTATATTTCTCAAAACAAACTGAAATGTGTTGACTGTTGTTTTTGTTTCTGTGTCGATGCAGAGGCGTTATATGAAATTACAACATAACGTCGATTTGACAACTCGCCGGTGACGATGTGATGCTTGTCAGTTGCTGTGCTGATAGGTGAGTTTCGACCTTTAATGTATCTTGTGATTTACTATAGATGTCTAAAACAATATTGTTGAATCTGACACATTAGATTCCTTTCTCATATTCTTTTTGACTAGTTAGGAAATTAATTATTATGGTGGATTTGCAGGAGGATAAGTCTTATTTTTGGATGTAGTTGGTACTGCGGAATTTGGAGGAGGCTGCAAGTGATGTCTGAGTAGAAGTTATTTCTGATGAATCTGGTTGAAATTAATGTAAAGAGACTAATGTATCAGGAAAGCGGACTTTAGTTCATAAAGGAGGGATTGCTTGGACATTTGAACAAAGACTTGCAATATGGCCGGATTACTTATAGAGCAAGCATTCCATTTTAATAGTGCATAAGAAAATTCTGTAAGCGTTATTCTCAAAGACGATAACTGGCAAAGTTTGGAGATCGCATTTATCAGCAGTTGTAACAATAAAGACTTGTCTTCTGAAGATCTCCTGGGATTACAACTTTTAAATAAAAATTTGTAAAATAAGTTGTAAACCGTAATCTTCTAGGATTGTTCTAATTAAGTCGTCAGCGATAGAAGGGCACACATTAGCAAAGTCATATTTGTAGGTGTTACTAATCGTATCTAGATTATCAATATAGATAATAGGATTATTTTTAATTAAACGGTTCACCAGGTCCTTCTTTTTTCCTGAATCTGGCGTGGGAGGTCCCACCTGCACTGAGGCTCTAGGCCTATTGTGCCCCTAACCAGGTCCTCCAATAATCGAGTAGTTATGTATTGTGTATTGAAGGATATCATCGCCCCTAACTAAAACTACGCTTTTTAACACTCTATGTTAGCATTATCAGGAGTTGATGATAAACTAAATATTAAACCTATGCTCTAGCCATTAGTACCTACCACCGTCACGTATGAATGCGTGTTGACGCTAAGCGTGATTGCTTTATTCAAACAATCAGTTGGAAAAAACCCGCCAACCTTATGGAATTAAGCTGTAAAGTGGGCTATACGTAATAGGTACTTTGTCTTTATTTAAACTATTTTTACATTTCATTATTTGTACACTTTTAAATGCTTAGCCCAAAACGCATTTACGCGTGAAGAAGGTAGGCATAAATAGCTAGATCATAGGTTTAAAATTTAGTTTATCATCAAAAAGGAAAAAAAAGACAATATTCGACTACTTAACCTCAAAATGTTAGTGTAAAGTATCAGTTGAGTTAAATTAACCACGAAAAAATAAAATGATTACCTAATAGGTTTTCTGGAAAGATAAAGCTCCAGTAAAGCCATTCTCAGACCTGGAGGAAAAATTATTAGCTTTGACATTTAAAATCAGTATTGAGGGAGTCATTTTAAGAGAAGATGGTGTCATGGAAAATTTAGAAAACACCATTACTAGTGATCTTAGCGGCTCTTTCACTCTTAATTCAGCTCTAAAATAAAATAAATTTTTACTTAACACGAAACTTAAAACTTAAAAGTTTTATCTTAATAACTACCTGTCTTCATTTTCTATTAATTCTTCAATTAAAACCTCACCAGTAATATCAAAATACCCCATTTTTAATACCTTTACTTTTTAATACATGCTTTTAACTTCACTTTAAAAGCTACTGGTTTAACGGACTATTTTAAAGGAATCCTTTTGGTTTTAAACGGAAAGACAGTTAGCGAATACCGAAATAATATTAGCGGCTGTTAAAATTTCAAAGGCCTTTAAAATTGAATCGAAAAGTTACAGAATAGACCCCAAAGTCTGTTTAGTGACCCCTGATCCCTAGATCGTCACTACCACTTGTCTAAATAACATTTATAAGACAGATGAGAAAGTGAATAACTTTAACAATCAGATCAAATCAAAGTAATACATATAAGAAGTTATTGCAAGGAGAGCAGGAAAGCGTCTACTTCGTCGACGGAAAAATAAATAAGGTCGACATGAAAAGGCTATCGTCTTCCCTATAGCCAGCAAGCCCCAACAAACAACGCATATCCCGCCTCATTACACCACAGAATTAATAGTGTCTTTGAGGAGGTCTTATCAGCAAGAAACAATGCACCATGCTGATGGATAGAGGTGCGACAAAGACAGTCATATGGCCCAACGTTGTCCTACAACCGACAATGATAAAACCAACAACATGGTGACTATGAACAGCGACAGGAGAATCAGCTAATGCCCATGGTGAAATAACGGTAGAAATAGTCTTGGGAGAAACATAATTCCAACAACGAGCATTGGTAACATTGACGACGATGTCATCATTTAAATAGATGTTATGAACTCTAATAAATTCGAGTTAAACGTTAAAGAGGGAGCTCTGCGAGTGAATAATGATTAAGTGGTTTTATATGGAAAAAATGGAGTGCTTCGAGTATTGTTGTATATGTCAAGGTCCCGGAAAGAAACGAAATCATTTTGGATGCTCGCCTCGATGATATTGTTAACGGCAAAATAATAATCATGTTTGATCCCAAAATTAAAGATGATAATATAAGAAGAGGAATTGCACTGGGATAAACTCTGTTTCGTGCTAAAGATATTGTACCAGTAAGAGTAATGAACTTAAATTATTACTCGGTTACCGTTAAAATAGTAGCATATTTAGGGTAGTGTTCACCTGTCTCTTCTGTTATTAGAAGTGTACAACATGGCGCAGTACCAGCAGATAAATTCCCAGACGAACTAGAGAAACTCGTAACTGATTCTTCCAAGGAGTTAAAACCAATACAGAAAACAAATTTAGAGAAATCGTCAAAAACTATCAGGGCGTATTGAAAGGAAGAAGAGGATGAACGAATTTGGTGAAATATAAAATTAACACCGGACATGCTCAGCCTATTCGACAGTCGGCAAGAAGACTATCTAAAGCCAAAAGATAGGAATCAGATAGAATAACCCAAGAAATGGAGAAAGAAGGTGTTACAGAACCATATAACAGCCCTTGGGTTGCCCCTATTGTTTTGGTTAAAACGAAAGATGGTTATACCCGATTTTGAGTGGAATATCGACAACTGAACTACATGACAAAAAAGGATAGGAACCCTCTCCCCAGTATAAACGACACCCTAGATACATTGGCTAGATCAAAGGTATTCTCGATCCTGGATCTGAAAAGCGGATATTGGCAGGTGGAAGTTAAGAGATCAATTCTACTGGGTAAATTACAAAGCAGGTGTCAGGGATTGGTGCCGGAAATGTAAAGATTGTGCAGCAAGTAAAAAATAAATTCAAGCGAACTCAAAGTACAAAAATATTATAGTATATTACACACATGTATAGCTCCGATTACACCTGAAATGCAATTGTTAATTGGGTGTACAAAAAATATAGAAACTAACAAACCTGGATAATCAGCTGCTTCCGGAAAATCTCTTTCGATAGTGATAACTTCACTACCATCAGGTCATCTAATAACTTTTATACAACAAGTTCCAAACTTTTGTGTGCGGCTGATAAGCAGACATTAAATTTATCTGACACTTACAATAATACTTCACCCTTGCCTATACATTCACCACAAAGTCCTCATAAGCATTTTTTCACTTGAAATTGGTATTTTTTGTTCAGTGAAAGCATTGTTTATTACTGAACATTCTATATATCTTAATAGAATATGAAATAAGCATCTTGTCATCCTGGTATAAAGGTAACCATTCTTAACAAAATCCATGTATGCGAAAAGGGTTCATGGTAGTTGTCAATAGAAATTGCATTTTTAAAAACTCTTCTTCGCCATTCCTGTAATAGATCCATTGCAATTACTGAATGAGATCATCATCATAATTGATAATTTGTTCCATCACACATAAAATTAACAAAACCTTAGATGTTATGTCATTTAAACAGTTGAGAAGGAATTTTAACAAGCGGTAGATCGGTATAAAATGGCTCAACATTTTAAAAATAAATTGAAAGGTCGGTCTAATTTGTTCTGTAGAAATATATTTTCATTCCAGGTTATTGACACAGGAACGTTAAATACATAATCAAACTAACAAAGGTGTTAACGGGCAGCCTTTATTTTATAACTTTCGGACTAACGTTTTAGTGAATCCATTAATATACTATTGAAATATCTATTGTTATTATAACCTGCTTACTGAATAAACATGTTTTTGGTTTATTAAACAATGTTAAATAAAATAGGTTAATGCCAATCTTTAATAAATCAATTTTAATCCTAAAATTAATAATTATAACAATCCTCGTTGCGCTACTGTTTTCATAGAACAGTTCATATTGAAAGTTTAACCATTAGGAAGTTTCGAAAATGAATAGGTTTTTCAGATAATAATAGCAAGTCTTCTATAGGTTCGTATTCTCGTTCGGTTTATTGTCGATATTCTTGAAACACGTTTTCCCTTTTAGGCTCAAAATGAGAAAAATTTAAATGTAAAGCAGCGATTTTTACATGTAAATGCAGCCTTTGAATTTATCTGCAGATATTTTTTTTTTCGTTTACAAACTCGAGAAAGACAAAAGATTTTTAAGATTTATTATCATATGGGATTCGGATTTACGAAGATTTTCTCACCATGTTTGAAATATTTTTGTTCCAGTTTTAATTGTTCGTCGTTGCTACAATCTTTCGTGAACAAATTTGTAGATAATCACGGTATTAAATAAAAAAAAAGATAATTGTTTTCTTGCGAAATTTTTGTTTTTTTTTATTAACTTTTAATAACGAAGCAAAAATTTTTTTACTAAATTGTTTATAACTGTTGCAATTTTTTTGACCGTCACTTGAATTTTTGAATAAATATTTAAGATGCCATGTTTTCGGTGAATGTGAACTGGAATTCGTAAAAAAACTTTACTTGTTGACTAAGACTATAAGTAAATGTATGTGAATTCAATAGAAATTCAAGAAGTTGCTGGTTTTCTCATGACCATTCAATGTGTTTATTGAAATTTTACAATTATTATCTTACTATTTTCACTAAAAATGTTCCTTTAACCATTTAATAATCAGTTATTTTATTCGTTAATCTAAATTGCAATGATTCAATTTACAAAACGTATTCCTTATTTATTTCCGAACTAGCAATTTATTATTCGAAATCGATTTGTATTATGATCAGCTGACGATTTTGCTAAAATTGAAATCGTTGTTTTCCAAATCAATTATGACCTTTTACTCATTTCAAAATGTGTGCAGCTCGTATTGGAAAAGGGTAATATGATAAATTGATAATTTTATGTGCTTTCGTTACCCTCTATTGGGTCGGAGAATTGATATACAGTATTTGTTTTAAAGTATATGGGCCTTGAGTTACTGATATATTGCTAAGAAATATTTTTAAAAGTAAGTTTTAATTACGTATTAATAACGTTTCATTAAAGTTCAATAGTAATATAGTTTCTAATAGGCAAACATTTTTATTTAAAAGACATATTATTTTTATTTTTACCTCTCGCCCCTCAGATAAGAGCGGTATAGTAATCATGCTAAAAATTGAGTAGTGAGTTTTCAATGAATAAACACGTTTTAAGGTCTCTAGAATACGATTTTGATATTTTCGCGATGATGTCTGTGTCTGTATGTCTAAGTGTCTATATATCTTGTGTGTTTGTTTGTCTATGTATGTGTGACTCTGTGTGTAGGTGTTCCTGTGAGTTTGTGTGCCTGCCTGTGTGTGTCTGTTTGTGTGTCTCTGTGTCTGTCTATCACACACACACATAACACACACACACACGCACGCACGAAAACTAAGTCATGAAGCCAATGGAATCGAGTTTCCTTGCATAGTTATGTCGAGTTCCGCAACGGAAAAAATGGTTCTTTTTGTTTTCTTGGCATTAAACACTATTCAGTTACCTAATACCGAGAAATTTGTATCAAGGTACAATTATTAAATTTGTAGATGTGGTGTTCAAAACGGTCCTGATTTATATTTGGCAACATGGTATCTTTATTTGTAAATTTGACAAGTCCTGGGAACCTTGAAATTTTGTTTAACTAAAAGGAGAAAAATAAAATTAACAGGGAAAGAAATCATAAACCCTGAAAATTTAAATGAAATACAACAGTAATGAAATAAGCTAAAATTAAAAGAACCAACACTATACCAAAAGATCCATGCAATAAAATAAAATTATATTAGAAATTAGGTTAAAATTATGTAGTTTAGGTTAGGTTCAATGTGAGTGGAGCATTTGCTCGCCCCTCCACTGCGGCCAGCAGAGGCCTATTGTGACTCACCCCTATGGGCTGTAATTCTCCATACAATATACACCTTCTTGCGAAGTCTATGGTTGTTTTAGGTGACGCTTACTTGAATTCGGTAGGCTCCAGCTGTACGAAACCAAACGTACGAAGCCTATTCATCTCCAGGGCAGGACACGAGCGTAAAATATGCTCCGCCGTTTCGTCTTCCACACTGCAGAAACGACAGTTCGATGTTTGACTCAGACCAAGCTTCTTCAGATGGTAATACGCAGACGACAGTGCCCTGTAAGCAGTCCAATTAGGATGCGTAGATCACTTCTACTCCATTCTAGGATCTGCGATAGGGTGCTACCTAAGGGTTTGACTATGAATGCCTTAGAGTGAGCTAACCCAGGAATATCTTTCCAGTGCTGGAGGATTTTCCTCTCGGCCCATTTCAAGATAGGGTCTTTGGCACTACTTTTAGCTATGCCGAAAAATGGTTCCGGTCCAATGAACTCGGATTCTGCACCTCTTCTCGCAAGAGTATCGGCTTTCTCATTGCCCTCCATCCCTTCGTGCAGAGGTACCCAGAGTTGAGTTACTCTGTTACTGATAGCAATGCGATCCAAGGATTCGATGCAGTTCCACACCAGGTCTGATTCCTAATGGTTGGATCTCAGTGCTTATAAAGTTACCTGGCTGTCCGACAAAATGTAAATACTTTTGTTAACAAGAGGATGATTTTCCAACTCTTGAACACAATTCTATAGCGAAGACCTCCGCCTGAAAGATGGTAGCATACTTGCCGAGGCTTATTGTGATGTCAACTCTCGGTTTTCTGCTATACACTCAGGCTCCCGCACTATTTTGGGGCTTTGAACCATCTGTGTATAGTACATAAGCCGTCCCTGGAAAGAGGATCTCCCCCTATTCCCATTCAGCTCTTCTCGGAAAAAGGACGTTAAAGGACTTCTGTATGTGAGTTCTGGAGGAGAGCACGTCCGAAACCATTCCGATAGTATGGTGAGTACTCATCTCTCGCAGCAGTTCCACTCAATTTGACTAGCCACAGACATGGATCTATAGGAGGTCATTCTGGCCTCCTGCTCCAATAATATGCAGGAGTCGGTCGGCGGTGATTACATAATATTCTCGAATTTCGTCTAGTCTTTCCAGAAATGCAGCGGGATTGTCAGTACCATCGAAAGTGACACGCCAGTCCTTTACCATCAATGGCAACATTACGGTGCTTCGGATGTCTTACTCGGTAGAGTCTCCAATTCCAACTCTCAAACTTTCTCTCAACGAACAAAAATGTGTCTAACAGCGGTCGTCAGGTACAAATTTGTGCTTCTGCGCACTCGGAAGTCTCTCTGTTTCGATATTAGTCGGAATTCCTTGCTGTATCTCGTTTTAAATCAAAATTACGGAGTTTAGAACCTTATATCTTGATAACGGCTTCTCAGATTGGAAAACGGATATTGCCAATCGATTCCACAACTTCGTAAACCCATTAAACGATGGGTCACTCGGTATCCTTTTACAGTTTGTTACAATGACAGGTAGGAGTTTTTCAACGGATTTTGCTGAATTTTGGCTCCTGGACGAGTTTGGAAGTGATTCGGGCAATCTTTGAGCAAAAATTGTCAAAATGATGGGTCTAAGGTTTTGATGGATTTCGGTCTAATTTACCCTCCTGAAGCGTTCTGCAGCGGTTTCTGCCCTCTAGGATGATCGGTTCAATTTTTAGCCTCGGAATCGGCTTTTTCCACAATTTCGACAATCAGAAGTCTTGGTACACCATAATAAAAAAATCGGTCAAGTGCGTGCCGGACTTCGCACATTTAGGGTTCCGTACCAAATGTTGAATATAAGGTTGCTGTGCGTAGAGGCAGGATTCTTAAAGAACTTTAAAATTTTAATCGAACTAATAAGTCAATAATATTTGGAAAAAAGATTTAAAGAACTAAAAAGAAAAATAACCTGGCGCATGTGTGTTCGACGAAGAAAAAAAATTATAAATATCACAATCCGCCGTTACGGGTCACTTTGGCGCCTTAGTCCAAGTTTCGGATTGCCTCGGGCGCTACCTTCCGTTTATAGTATGGGCAGCGTCAGTGGAGAAATAAATACTCCAGGGGTCGTATGGTATCGACAAGATCCTTATCGGCCAGAAGAGCGGTCTTTACTTCCCCTTCTGGGTTGAGTTACCTGAGTATTAGCTGCTGGGATGTTAAGACTCAAAACAAATAAAATTCAATAAATAAAACTTTTTATTTTTACCAAAAATCCGGATGAAAGTAAGGTGTGTAATATGGTTCATTCTCTGACGGTACAGGCACGTATTCCAGGCTAGCGTGGTGTGGTTGGATAACGGTTCTGACTCCGGTACAATTGAAGTTGGCCCTCTTCCTTCAGCATCAGACTTATCTCCAAAGGTCTAGAGAATGCACTGCTGCTCCAATTGGGACGGAAACAGCAAGTCTGACTTCGGGCTGCTACTGCAGCTGCCGACAACGGTTTGAATTGCCCTACTAGATATGAACTTCGGCGTCTAAGAAGCACAGACGAGTGTCTCCATCTGTCGGGCGGAGGTTTACCTAGTACGATTGGCATTTTATTCGAAGCTTCTCTCATAATTTTAGGTTAATTCTACTTCAGTGTCGTGCGCGATTTAATTTATGTATTTTAATTATTACGGAAACAAGTAACTTTGTTACAAAGGGTACTCCTTTTTCGTTATAACAGATCATCAGTGCTTAAAATACCTGCAGACGATGGATAAACCAGCCGCAAGAATAGCCAGATGGGCAATGACTATACAACAATTCGACTGTAATCTTATCTATAGGAAAGGTTCCCAGAATCACTTAGCAGATGCCCTATCCAGACAACCAGTGGACGCAATAAACGTACTAATGGTCGAAAATACAGAAGATACCTGGTATAACAAGAAGAAAAAAGATGTAGAAAAAAACCTGAAACACTACCCAGACTCTATGGTACGAGACACTGTATTACACCGCTATTTCTGGAACAAAAACGATTTTAAAGAGTCAGGTATGTCTAACCTATGGAAGATTTGCATACCAGCAGACAAAAGGCAATAACTACTCTCCGAAAACCACGAAGAAAATACCGCAAGACACTTAGGAATCGCCAAAACAATTTCTAGACTAGCCTCAAAATATTACTGGTCAGGAATGTTTAAAAATGCAGCAAAATTCGTCAGAGAACGTCAAAGCTGTCAGCAAAATAACAACAAATTCTAGAGAAAAGTACTCAGCACAACCGCGGTCAACCGTATCAACCAATATCATAGGTCCGTTACCGTTATCAATTTTCAAAAGTATTATATTCCAACTTTTTCTTCTTTAAATAAGTAAAACAATAATATTTTCAGACTTAATATTATTATGTGCAACACTTTTTTATAGTATGATGTTAATTAAAAGAAATAGTTGAATGTGTTGACATTATGCGAACGGCTGCTGTTCACCGGTAGAGCGGTCGTGAATTCTTTTTGATATTATTGAAAAATTAAAGTCAAATTGTGGGCGCCACGAGGCTTAATAATTAAACTTTCAAACAACAAAACGTAACTTTACATAGCCCCGAAAAGTAGAGTATTACAAAAAGATTTTACATAAATAGTTTGAATGTTTTAGTGAATATATATATATGCATAAGAAATCAAACACAAACCTTAAAGTGTAAATGTTTAATAAAATATAAAATAGAAAATAGAAATGTACAATATGAGTGTATAAGTGAATCCTATAGTTGTATACCATCAACACATTTTAATAATCTTACACCTTATATAACATTTGGTGTAATACAAGTGACATATTCGTCTAACGAATGTATATTTTTGACAATACAAATTATGTCAAACTATATTAAAATTATTAAATTTATATTTTCACCAATGTGGTGACCCAACCATAGCTATGTTTAGTTTACAGTAGGTAATTGAAAGAATGTTGTACACATACATATTGTAAAATTTAGAAAATTAAATTCTTAATTGAAAAGTTAAATAAATGTTAAATTTAATATTAAACCGCTTAAATTTTGTCAAAACTAAGTGACATTAAACTCAAAATGAAATGAAATAAAACCAAAGTTAAATTTTAAATAAAAACACCTTACTTGGTACACTGTAGTGATAGTTACACTGAAAATGTTCCATAATCTTCAGCTCCAAAAAGGAATGTTGAAAAGGTCTGATCAACATTAACGAATACGATGGACGATGATTCAAGTTCTTGAATCCAAAAAAATGAAGTGGTAAGACGTAATGAAACGATCCCAAAGGAACTGCAATCCTGCTACCAGTAATTGTCGGTAAGACAAAGGGGTTTCATAGGTGGAAAATTATCCAAAAAAAAATATTAGAACATTACAAAATGTCCAGAACGTAGATTGTCCATTTCCAGAACGTAAATCAAAATTTGTACTTCATGAAACGATCCCGCACGGCACTGCTATCTTGCCACCAGTGATATTGGGGCACAAGGGGGTTTCATAACAAAAAAAAAACCAAAAGCTGGCATCGACAAGATGGCTGACGACATCAAAAAAATCGGAGGTCCAGAAACGTCCCTAATAAGAACAAATAAAATTGGTAAAACATCACGAAAATATTTCTACCAAAAGCTACAAATTAGCGAAAGTAAATTAACATACCTTTTTTTAAAAGGGAATCATCAAAACCATGGACACAACGAATAAAAAAGTCGCGAAGACTCTTCGACCTGCACTATTGCCGATCCAACGCCAAAAGGAACGTTTGTCGTTCAAAGACAGAAAATCTGACCTAAATGGCCTTACACATCAAAGGTAGTGAGTTAATTTAAATGGATTACCACTAAGAAAAAGACCGAACTTTCATTAATGGGAAAGAAGAATGTAAACAAACTTACGGATTCGACCTTCGACAACAATTTGGCATTAATCATAACCTAAGTTATTAAAAATCAAAATAAACATATTTATACCTGGAAATCTAAGGACATAAAATATTGAGATGGTTTGGATAGTAAGAAATATATTATTTTACAAGTACAAAGACTTATCAATCAATATTAAGGTTTGAATGGTATAATTAAATCATTTTCATAGGATACCAACAGGTGTTTATTACAAAAATAAGCAACGATTCTAATAAATGTTTACCAAAGTTGAAATTAAGGGAAGATAGTGTAACAGGTTAGTACTATATTATACTATTGAGTATAAATATTCCTGTTTACATGGACTGCTAATTTTTAAATGCTACAATCTAATATGACAGTCATTTTAACAATATTTTGAATACACGAATCTTATCAAAAAATGTCCCAGATATACATATTTTCAATGAAAAATGAGGGTTTTCATTTAAAACTAAAAAATAAAAAGTGATTTACTGTTATTTCCGGAATAATCACAAGTATTAAATAAAGTCACAAAATAATTGAATCCATTCTAAGTATTTGTTCCAAGATTTAAAACAAAAAAGAAGAAAGTTAGGAGGAGGTGAAACTTTTAATTGACCCACTCTATATGGAAAGGTATTTATCGTTAACTGGTTTGTTCTCTACGGACTCCACTAACCGCAATACAAAATGGCAATAGGAGTATATAGTTTAATGTTTGTTTTATATTATCTTTAAAGTTCCGACTCAATGAGGACAATTTATAAAATTGGAAAATGAGGAGTAAAACGGACATTTTCAAAGGCTACATGACTGCATTTTGTTTTACATCTACAACCTATATTGTAGATAATAATTGCTTTTCATTTGGCTACAAGTCAATAGTCATGGTGTACTTAAATTTCGTATCAAAAAATAATCCGAGTTAATTGTTGAGCCTCATATTACAAAACTCACTTTATACAAGTCACTTTATACCGACAGCAGCCTAATTGGAACATAAGAAAATAAGAAGTATAAATCTGCTTTTACAATATAAAATCATTACATTTTGGTTATATTTTTTTCATTACTAAGAAATAATAAAAGGAAAAATATTGCCGATAAAAATTCAAATTTAAATCTTCCAGTTTGGAATTACTAACAATCAGTATAACGGTAATCCTAAATAACTCAATTTACGTTCAATTTACAGCTTCAAAACTTTCTTTTATTGACTTTTTTTTCCAACCCAAATCCTCTGATAAAAATTTAGACTCGAACGAGTTATTGAAATTGAATAAAATAGAAATTAGTATGCGACAGATTACTAAGAAAAATAAAAATTTACGACGTCTTTTATATTTCTAAGAACTGATAGAATTTATAGATCATTTTAAAATAGATTTTCTACCCGGTTTTATTTTTATTTTAAAAGTTAGAATCGTTTATTTTTTGCTCGATTTTCGTTGAGTTACTTTATTTATTTACATTTTAGTTAAAAAGATGAGTGAACGAACAATTACATCGAGAAAAGAAATTAGAGTTTGCTCTTTCTCATTATACCGGGAAGGCATTTTGACAATGAACAATTAATTGAAAATGGCGAAAATAATCAAAAATACTCAACAAATCAAAATATGACAACTTAACTGTCAAAAGTAATAAATAATCTGAATTAGTTAAGAAATACGTCAATGACGTCATAATTCCGTCTCATCCATTTTATGATGGAGAAATCAAGATGGATAATGTATGACGCAACGGCAAAGGATGGTTAAACAAACTCTATTTCTATTGTTGATTGTCTAATAATTAATATTCATAATTTTTTAATTAAGTAAGTTATGACAAAAATGTAAATATGCTTTAAAAATACATTTAAAAAATGAACGGTGTGCTAATGTTTTAGCAAAGTGTAGGTTTTGGTTATAATAAAACAGTATGCAAATAGGAGACAGATATTTTCATTTCTTTTATTTTAGAGTTTTTTTTTTTTTCAAATATATAATAAAACGTTGTAACTTAGTGAAACCAGCATCACTCAAAAATTGTATGACGTCGTTTATTATTTTTTCTACAAAATTTTAATCATAAACGACAACTTTAACAGTAAATTTCTTAGTTTGTCAAAATCATGGTTAGCAACAACAAAAACGGCAGTAGTCTTTTTAGCTAGTTGAATTTTTCCATATCCGTTAAAAAATCAGAAGATGCTCGTATTACTGGAAATTCTTGGAATAAAAACAGACCTGCCTTTTTATAAGAATTTTTCATCTGTTTTTTTAATTCTTCTATTACCAAATCCTCCAATATTAAACCCCGAAACATTGTTTTTATCTGAAACACTTTAGCCCCAAGAATCTTCTCAACCAGTACACCATCCTTTTTATTACATTTGGCAACTTCATAGGCTTTAGACGCAGTTATTCGCCCGAACCTCATTTCCATTCAAAGAGTTGATTGACTTTGGTTTCCGGTTTCAATTTCCAAAGTTTTAAGAAGGCTTGACGCCATATGTGCTTTACAAAAATTTATAAGTTCGTGCGCTACCTTATCTACAGATGAAAGCATAAATTGATGATTTAGATAGTGAAGGGCCCTAAAAACGTGGTGGTGAGACCAAACCGCTTCGGCGGCCAAACCGCTACGGTTGGTATCCATAAAGACCTGTGGCATAGTTTCAGCAAGCTAGACAGAGTCAAGATTATGTGGCTTACGTGCAAGATCCGAGAGCGGATTGCACCAGAAAGGTGCTAGAAATGTCTTCTCTTCGGATACAATGCAAGACACTGTAAAGGGCCGGACAGAACGGATGTCTGCAGAAAATGCGGCCAGCGGGGACATAAAGCCAGAGATTACAAGGTGGAGGAAGTCTGCCTAAAGTGCGTTAAGAAAAGCGGATATGTTAGGTTGGATTTCGAACATTGATCACTAGTATCATTCTACGTCTCTTCCAACACATCTATGGATATCTACAGGACTAAAATCGACCAACTGATGGAGGAGGTAATTAATAAGGAAGGAGAGTTCCTGATGAAAATGGGAAGTATGCGCTATGGAAATACCCGGTCACCGATTCTACGAGAGAATCTGTGAGTATTAAACCGTGCTAGAAATCTAACATTTGTTAGAGGTGTTAGCAAATCATTTACAGACGTTACCTTTGCCACCCCTGAAATGGCGAAGAGAATCAACCGATGGGAGGTACTTGACACCGAATCCCTTAGCCTACACAAATACATTACATATAATGTAGATAGTACAACTATAAATAGCAGTATAGGAAAGACCACCCGCTCAGTAATCGATCACAAACGACTTAGCACGATTTTAAAAATCCGATCTGCTTCGAAGCAGGGGAAGGACATCAATTTCTTAATTCCTAACATCAAAGCGGCACAGGAATGGTGCGAATCCAAGGTTTGGAGGAGAATAAGTATGCCATATTAGTGGAATAAGAAAATCAGTGAGAGCCGGGCAGCATGCAATCGTATCAGAAGACACATCACCCGAGCTAAAAAGGAGCTGTCTAAACTCATAAATGAGCTCAAGAGGAAGTGTTTTGGGGAATTTGTAAAGGAGTTAGACAATGATGTGTGGGGAGAGGGATACAAATTGATGATGAAGTATCTTAAGGTCCGGGCGATTCCATACAACATAGATGAAGAGACGAATATAGAGATAGTTAGAGAGCTATTCCTATACAGACGCGAGGACAAACCGCCTACGAACACACTAAATGTCCCTTAACGAGGAATTAGAGAAGACGGTGGAATTAATAAAAAGCGGAAAGGCACCCGGAGGTGACGACATTCCTCCGGAGGTAATCAAGACCGTGGTACGAGATTTAAATCAACTACTTATACAAGCAAGGTTTCCGGCGGCATGGAAACAGGCCAAGGTAGTACTGATACCCATGGAAAAGGCAACAGACCCTAAAAAACCGTCGGCATACCGGCCAATATGCCTAATAGACATATTAGGGAAACTTTATGAAATTATGCTGCCGGAGGGGATTGCCCAAAAGTTGAAGGAGAGAAACAAACTCTCATCAATGCAGTATGGATTCAGAAGAGGAAAGTTCACAATCCAGGCAGTGGAACAGATGATGGAGATGGCTTACTCCTTCCCGGAGACGTGGGTTTTTCTCATCGCCGTAGCCGTCAAGAACGCGTTTAACACAGCGTCCTGAAAACTAATCATCGAGGGTCTCCAAAAGAGGGAAACGGAGGAAGGACTGGTTAGGTTGCAGATGTATCCGCATGAGCACAAAAGACCAAAAAAATTGGAGTAACGTGCGCGGTTCCCCCAAGGCTTCACCATTGGACCGCTCCTTTGGAACGTTATGTACGAGGACATCCTCAAACTAGACCTTCAGAGAACAAGCTCGACAATCGACTTGGCGTTACTGGTGAGTGGGGAAAATGTAGAAGTCAGGGATCTGGCAAACAAGGCCCCAGCGAAAATAGCGAGATGGATGGCGGTAAATAAGCTGGAGCTCTCACCACAGAAAACAGAGGCAGTTGCTCTTAAAAATCTTAGGAAATGAGAGGAGATACGGCTTATCTTGGAGGGCAGAGAAATAGTGCCACAGCGCTGCATAAAGTATCTGGGAATATGGGTTGACGACAGATGAAGTTTCACCAGAAACGTCTTAAAAGTTGTCGAAAAGACAGAAAACAGCATCTCGGCAATCATAAAAATACTGCCAAATATTGGAAGATCCAGGGCGGAGAAAAGAAGGATAATATGCGGCGTGGGACACTATATTCTATTATACGGGGCACCGGTGTGGATAAACGCAATACGTATCAACAAATACAGGGACAAAATGCTAATGGCGCAAAGAAAACTGACTTTGAGGGTGGCATCTGCATATCGGTGCCGGTGTCAACAAAAGCACTGGAAGTTATTAGCGGAATACCGCCAATCAACCTGATGGTGGAAGAGAGGTGCCAGACACAGGGTACAGGAGCAAAATAAGGCAGAGGTGGCCGTACTAGCTAGGAAGGGTCTACTGGACCAGCGGCAGACGGAATGGAATGACACAACTGACCCTAAACATTCGGGAATGGGTCGTTAGGAGACACGGTAGCATCCATTACTATTTAACGCAGTTTCTTACGGGACACGGATGCTTCCGCAGTTACAGTGAAAATAGAGAAAACAAACCACAGCTGCAAATAATGCTAAGAAATTGACACTGTTATCCATACATTCCTGGAATGTGAAAGCTGGCACACTCTGAGGGAGGAGCTGTTCCGGAAGATTGGTCGGGTAGATGGCGCTCGACAACTGGTGGCGAAAAAGTTCTCGAACGAAAAAGATTGGAGAAATATACACGGCTTCATTAGACAGCTTCTTACAACAAAAGAAGTGGAGGAGAGAGCGACAGATAACGATTAGGAATAGAGAACCGGCCCTCCCGATGGACATCCTCAAGATATTACCAGGAGGCTGGCCCGAAGCCTCAGGGGAGGTTTGGTGGGTAGGCTAACCTAGCACACTACTACCGCGATCTGTTTACAGACACCGCGGTAGTGAACATGAGTTTCCTCCCCTACCAAAAAAAAATGGATAGTGAAGAGCCGCACTCTTTTTAAAGGGTCGTCGATCTAATATCATGTAATACAGTTTTCTCCACGACCATTACTGAATGTATGAATTCTGAAATCATTTTTAATAATAGAATGTAAACATTCACACTCTAGAGTCTGAATATTTATTCTATAATACTTGCCTCTTATGCATTTTGCATGTATTTTCATTCTTTATCAAGGTAAAGAATGGATTTTCTGTAATCGAACTAAACAATATGCATTGCCTCGGACTTCAAAAGTGTCAGTGTCAGATATAAAATTTCGACGGTAATACTTATTTTCAAACAAGTTTTAATTTAAACAAAATAATGAGTGAAAAATCAAGTGAAGTAGATATAGAATTTAATAATATCTGAAATTGTAAATTATGAAAAAACACCAATGCACCAGATTTTAATATCGGTAAGTGTACCACAGCACTATAAATATTAATACAATGTAATACAAATATGTCAACAAATAACTTGTGTTCAGATTTAATTTAATTTTGATTTATACTTTTTGATCGTGGAGAAAATATAGTCTGTTACTCGGTCAGAATGAAAAAATTCGACACTCGTGGTTCCTCACACTCGCTTTCGCTCGCGTTCGGAATTTTCCACTCGTGTCGAATTTTTCATTCGAACCTTGTTACAGAATCTACTATTCTATCTTTCTTTTTTTTGCTTCATTAATTTATTTTTCATAAACTACACCAGATCTTTCATTAATAGAAGAAACAGTATTGCTTACAGATCCAAAGTCAGCTATTGTGTCAAATTCATTGATGAAGTTACTCCGGACAAAACAGATTTTTTCCAATAGCAAACTTTATCCGTTGGCGAGGGTTCTTCACTTCAGAGATATAACCACATTACAAAAGCTATTGCATGCTTACAACGACCTTCAGAAGCTGCACAATCTTCGCACTTTACCTCTAAAATATTAGGTTCTTTTTCATTTATCATGCATGAAACCTTATAATTTTTAGCATTTATTTTATGCTCCGGGGTTATTTTGGAAAATAGATGATAAATACCTCCTAACCAAATTTTAAAACATTTAATTAGAAAGTATTTAAGTATAATTTATTTACATTACATTACAAATAAATAATTATTATATAAATAAAATTAAATCTTATTTAGCTTTGCATTTTAGATCCTCTCATTTCTACATTAAATATTCGTGATTTGAATTAAAATACTCCATAACTATTAACAAGTCTACCTCCGGAAGATTAGAATAATCTGCTTTTACAAAGCCCCTTTCACACATTTTTCGTTTTTAAAAGCTCAAAGCAAAAAAATCCACCTACACGTCTGGTTAACGTAGCAATATAAATTCGAAAACTGATCGGTTAGGTATAAAATCTCATATCGACATGGGTGTTGTCGGTTTAATCCTAACGACGTCAAGGAAACTTGTGTTTATTTTCTGTCCGCGGCAACTTTCGAGCTGATTATTTTGAACATTATTATAGATAAAGGCGTGAAATTTTGTACAGCTGGTTTTTATATAAAACAGTTTAAGATAATGTTGAAAGATTGCAATATAAAATTATCGCAAATGAGCCTCTTGTGTAGAATGGAAAGGAATGGTACATTTAAAAACGCAAAGGTGATTAAACTAGCTATAATTTTAATAAGTGAAAGTTCCTTTCCTAATATTTTTGTAATGGCTCATCTTATTTTCATCTATAAAAATATGTAAATATCTTTAATTATAACGGATTTATATAATGAATTTAAAAATCAATAATTTTATTATTTTTGCATTATTCATTACTACACATATAATACACAAATATTAATTAAGAATTAATATTTTTTCAGATATTGTACTATTGTTTCTTCATACTTGTAAGTATTCCCTTAAAAATAATAATAATCATTTTCTTGTAAAACAATTATATTTATTTTGTTGTGAGAAAGATACAGCAACAAAATTAAAAAATACAATTTTATTGAAATAAGAATTTCATTTGTTTTAATTATTTATTATCCAGCCTGCACTTTTATTTTCGTGTAGAACAAACATTTATGGTCTAAATTTCTCTTCTTAATTGAAAAAGTAGAACCAAATGACATATATAACAAAAAGGAAACCAAATAATGATATATGTCAAAAAATACCGTTATTATTTTAATTTGAAAATGTGTATTATATATTTTATTTTAAATGTATATAAAATCAAACTAAATACATGATATATTACTTTTAGAGAACGTATTTATCTCCTTTACTTTTGATCCAAATTTTGAAATAAGAAAACGGCGCTTTATTTAAATTGAGACGTAGAATAAATACGTAAAGAAAAAACGTGCTCAGAAGCAACGCCAAAAAGATACTAACGTCTATATTCGTTATTATTGAAATCGGAAAACGGAGCTATATATGAAATGTGACTTGGAATAAATACGTAAATTAAACTGATGCAACGATCGAAATTGAACATCAAAAAGGCACTAACGTCTATATTCGTTATTATTAGTCCAAATTGAACGCGGAAACGGCACCATCTTTGAATTTTAATATAGGAATATACGGGGTGTGTCGAAAAGTCGGGAACGTGATTGCCAAAAGGATATTATGGTCTCACTTCATTATTATTAAACGCGGAAAACGTCACTATTTCTAAAAATGTGACTCAGCGCAAAAATGGCATTAGCGTCTATCTTCGCTATTATTGATCTAAATTAAAAACTACGCTATTCTCTTCCGTCTATTTTTTTATTTAATGTCTCCCTTTATGCCCACTTTAGTCTTCTTCTTTTGTGAAATATTCTTTGCTTCCGATCTTATTTTTTTTGTTTTCATTTTGTTATCAGTCTTGCTATTTTCCCGACCAGAAGGGAAAGTATTGTGAACTAGGTAAAACATTTTCCAAAATAAAGATGGAAATATCCAATTTGGGATCACCTGAGATGATTAATAACATTTCCAGGTGGTTACGATGGGTTAGGTTAGGTCTGTCTGTCTATTTGTCTGTCTGAATTCTTCCACGATAGAGGCCACACATTTAATCGGATTGAGCTGAAATTTGGAATATGGGTTTGGGTTACCCGTCGAAAGACCCCATTAGTTTTTGTACGACATGTCAAACGGACGTATCAAAAAATGGCAGATGCAATATGTCACTTGCAATATGTCATTTAAAAGCCCTTGAAAAACTTTATTCAGAACAGTCAAAATTATTTCTCCAACTTTCACCTCTCAAAACTAACAAAATGTCAAAATTTGAAACTTTAACATTAAATATCTGAAAAAGTATTCGTGGATACTCTTCGGGAAAATTTTGGAGCGACACAACCGATTTTTAATTTTCTCTTGCTTCTGATTTGTTATTTTCAGAAATTTTTAGTACAAAATCCGCCATTATTAAAAAGTGATAAATAATGGATTTAAAAAATATAATGTAAAAAAACAATCGTAAACTAATCTAAATTTGAGGTCATAACACTCAAAATCTAGTACTGCTCATATTACATTTTATTTGCCTTGATTTACATATAACTTTTACTCCTTTAGTTTCAAATTACTGATGAAAAAATAATAGAAACGTTATTTAACACTATTACATTTTACCTTTGTGCCTTGACAAATACAATTTTGGACTGAAATTTATTAAACGACGTAACTTCAAAAATATTATACGACAAATCTTAATGCAATTAATGAGTTATAGGGCACTTTAACATGATGTTAAAAGACTCCCTAAAAGCAGGGAATTTAAGTAAAGAATGAAAGTGACAAGGCGTCAAGAAAATATGTCCCATATTGTGCGTATTTTAACATGCCATAATTTGATATTAAATTTAAAACAAAACGGCGATTATGACAATTTTTGGAAAAAATGTAAAACTGTAATAGTTGAAAAAAAAAATGAAACTTTAAATTTTATTTTACAGATGTGGCTGGTGGAAGATTAGGTGGCAGTGGAGGTCAGCCAAACACATTTGCTATGAATATGAATACCAGTACTGAGGGACAATTAAGATCCAGAAGAAAGGCGGCGAAAATGTTGGTAGCTGTAGTGGTTATGTTTGCAATATGTTTTCTACCTGTACATTTATTAGCAGTACTCAGGTAAGCAAACAAAGTAATTTTTTATAAAATTATCCGTCATTGCGATAAAGATTGTGTTATGATAAAAAATTTTATTTAATTATTGGACCATGATTAAAATTTTATACATTTTATGATTGAGAACGGGAAGAATAATCAAAACCATTTCAAAATGGTAGGTAAAAATAAATCAAGAGACTGTATGTATACAGGGTGGCGCAAATTTAATTGAACACTATTGGGATACCGTTATAGATAAGTTGGTTAAAGGAGTACAAATATGTGTATTATCAAGACCCATTGATTTCTTTTATTAAAATATTAGGTGGAGTTTCCGAGATAATTGGGAAAAACTAAAATTCAAAAAACTTTTTTAATAAAAGTCAAATATAGTTTAAATAATGAATTGATGTAAAGTATTTTAATGATCTTTTTTTTTGAAAAATACATAATATATATTTTTTAATGATATTAGTGTCTATTCTGTAAACCATCCGTTAAAATTTAAGGCCGTTGAATTTTTAACATCCGACAAATCAAAATTGTTATTCGCGTAAAAACCAAAACTTTATTTTTTAACGTCCTGTCAAATTTAGAGTGGAAACGGTATTTTGTACTTCAATATTTGCATTAAAATTTATAGATATCCAATTCCGAGGTGTTAAATGATTTTTATTAGGCTTATGTAATAGGTAGACTTATAATATTCCCTGGTATATTAGAAAACAAAAAGTGATGGCTTTTGACGGATTTATTCATCTGATACTAATAAATAATGTTGAAAATAGAAGACAAATGTAAGTTGTGGTGATTTTGTGAAGTGGAACACTAGAATCATTGTATAAGTATATACAATGGTAAAATGTATTTTTAGATTAGGTTAGCAAAAATTTTTTTCTTACAGAAATGAAAATATAATTGAGCAAAGGCAACTGCGAGACCAAGGTAACTCATTCGAACTACCAGACGAAAGATTTATTACATTTTTTAGATGAAATAAATTTTAAGTGCACTGACTAAAGTACTAGTACATTTAAGGGTGTTAACTGTTCTTCATTTTTTTGGACAAGGGAGTTACCAATCAGGAATTGGACCTGGTTACAACTTGAGCATAAGTCAATCCATGGTTATTAGATGTTTTAAGGAAGTAACTAATATCATTATTGAACATTTATTGAATGAGTGGGTTGAATTTACGACTAATCAAGAAAAAATACTTGTCCAAAGAAATTTTAGAAACTTAAATGACAAATTTAAAGATGCTATTGGTGTAATAGATCGAACATTTATTCGTATTATGTCGCCACCTTCAGAGCACCCAGTTTAACCTGGTTGTCCATACTGTAACAAAGTTACTAATTTATCAATATTTCCCTAATCCTAAATTAAAAATATTGCGATCGGCAATGGATCATAAATAGGTCAAATCAAAATGCACCGTGAATATGAAAAATAGAATAAACACCGCGACCTTCCTCCGATATAGGTTCAAACGCGATCGATGTATAAAGTTCACACTCCGTACGAACGATTGAAACACTTGTGCTTGTACCTGTTAGACACCACGAGCAGTAAGGTATACTGCGATTTAAAATTTTCTAGTGAGTCCGCTCCGAGATTGCTCACTGCAGACTGCAGAGGCTCCTGGTCTTATGTATTGGTGAGTTTCTCTTGGGTTTACCGTCTTAAGGAAACAACGAAAAGCACACTCTGGTGGTTATTTACTTTTTATTCTGTCTTTTTTTCATAACTACGAGCAAGTAAAGCCCGCCCTACACGTGCAAGTGGACTTCACACTATAAACAGAAGGTGGCGCCCGAGGAAATTCGAAACCTGAACGAATGCGCCAAAATACCGCTTGGCGACGCAAAGAGCGTTTCAATACTATTGCAGAAAAAACTATTATGATATACATACAATGATTATATATGATGCCAATAAAAAAGTAAATGCCATTATTGCTAGGTATCCAGGATCTGTGCATGACGGTGCAATCTGGATGACCTCCAGCATTAAACAACACCTAAGAAATTATTATGAAGAAAATTCTGCACCAGATTATTTAATTGGTGATAGTCGTTTCTTTTGAGAACCCTTTGATTAATTTTTCTGAAGCGCGCTTCAATATGCTTTTTCTAGAATAAGAGTTTTTATTGAGCACGTGAATGGTATTCTAAAAAGTAGGTTCGGATGCCATCATGGCCATTACATTACAAACCATTGCAATCTGCGAAAATAATTTACAGTTGTGCAGTATTGCATAACATGTGCGGACAATATGGCATAGAATTACTAGAAAATCATATTTTACCAGATGAACCTTAATTAGAACAACATAATTCTTGTAATGGTGATGTGGAAATGGAATGAGAAATTCGAAGAAATAACTTACTTTAAAGCAACTATATTTAGTACCAAAATATCTTGATTTGTTTCAACAGCCTTATTAATCTATAAACAAACTGTTTTATACATATAGATAAAAAAACAGGAAATTATTTTTAGTTTTCTTTAAAGTACATACAACAATTAATCTAGTAAAAATCAAGATATTTAAATTTAAGTAATACACAAATTTAAAACTTCAAAAAAAAACTTAACTGTTTTGTCTTTTATTGATTCGAAGAGATCTGTCAACTTTTAATAGAGTATATGAAATATTATTGTTGGATTTCTGCAGAAGAGTCAAACATTGTTCATGGTTTCTTGCAATGGATTGAATTGAAGTTTCAGCTTTTCTCTTTCTGCTTTTAGTCAATCCAGTGGGGTCCGTCTGAAAATGTTTTAACTTTAGTCGAAAATTTTAAGATTATTACGTTATTTATTTCACTTTTATTAAAATAAAAATATTTTCTTACCCTTATAAGTTAAATCTGTTTTGTTATACTTACAGGATAGACACTTTTCATATTTGCAGGCTGATTTACTTCATATTCAGTTTTTGTTAGACCTTTCTTAACAATTTATATCTCAATATTCTCCTAAAAGCAAAAAGAGTGAAATAAATTTTCCAAGTTACAAAGTGGCCCAAATATTGTATAAGTGAATCTGAAAAATAATAAAATTTGTATAAAAAAAAGACACGAATAATGCATTTTTACTTAAATATTAATATTATCATATCCAGGATCGTGCACAGCTTTGCCAGACCCAATGGTTTTAGTAGAAATTGTCCTTATTTTTTGAAATCTGATAACAATTGTAGACACTTACAACATTGTTAGCGTACATGTTTTCATTATATAATTCTGCTTCAATTACTTTGATAAACCAGTAATAACAATTGGTGATGTTAAGCTCAGTACTCTTTCTTCTCTTGGTTAGGTCTTTTTGAATTTTAGTCCCACCTCCAATACCTGTAGATTCAACGTGCAACATACGTGCTTTTTTTACATTTGTTTTGAAGTCATTTAAGGTCTATAAAACAACAATTTATTCCTTTTTATTATGCAAGGAGACTGTGCTACTGATTTTTGAGAGCCCCCTAAACTGTTTAAATTGCTATTAATATATTCATGTTTATTTGAACTTTTGCAGCTCGTCCGGTTGCATTTTTATTTGTAAAAGAATTTTGTTTTTTCAATGAACTCAACCATCTAATGTTTTTGTATTTTGGTCATTCGAGATCGATTTGTCACTTTAGAATTTATTTTTATTCTTTTCAGCTTCAAAAAGTTAGAAATGCTTTCACAGCGATAATAAACAACGAATTGCACTAGCTAACGTTAGATTTATAAGTTGTTTTTCTTCTTTTTTAAAAATGTGGCTGAGTTAACCTGCTGTCAATGGTTTATAAAGGGGTCCGGTAAAAAATAATATTTTGTCGGATATATTACATATTTTAATTACAGAATATGAATATCGGTTAAAATGAAATGTTTTACCGACTCGATAACATTTATCGGATGGCTTACAGAATAGACACTATTACGTTATTTATTTGTTATTCTTTTTTTTTTCTCTTTATTTCTATGGCAATCCATCTTCCTAGATTCTTTTGATCTAAATTTTTTTTCCAATTAGAACGACCCAACTTTTCCGAAGATTAGTCTGTATCTGGGGATTTGGTGCTCTACAAATATAAATTACTGTTACTATTTATTAAAAATGAATTTGACGTTTCAGTGAATAAAAATACAAATTAAAATTTATAGTCAACATGAAAATAAGAAAAATTTTATAAACGTCACAATATTAAAATTTTATTTTTGTACCCTCAATTTAAAAAAAAATAAAGATGAAAAACAGTCAACATTACTATTAATTTTTGCAAATAAAAAAAGATTTTAGGAATACGTATACTTTATAATAGTCTGGTACTTTGTTGTTGTAATTAATATATCGTCTTATGTTAAAATGATATGTATTGAGAAGTCTATCCATCACAAAGCTTACTTTATCGTAAAAAAAATAATTATTTTATTTTAAAGAGGACGATTTTTAATTATGACGCCAGGATTTTAGGAAGTTGAATTTTTGGCTGAACGAAGATATAATTGAGTACTTCATAGTACATCTAATCGAAATCCGTTACAAAGCTCACTTTGTCGTAAAAAAATTAATTATTTCATTTTGAAGGGGACGATTTTTAATTATGATGCCAGTATTTTAGGAAGTTGAGTTTTTGGCTGAACGTAGATATAATTGAGTACTTCATAGTACATCTAATCGATATCCGCCACAAAGCTCACTTTGTCGTAAAAAAATAATTATTTCATTTTAAAGGGAATGATTTTTAATTAGCACGCCTGGGTTTTAGGAAGTTGAGTTTTTGGCTGAACGAAGATATAATTGAGTAGTTCATAGTATATCTAGTCGATATCCGCCACAACGCTCAGTTGTCGTAAAAAAGTTAATTATTTCATTTTGAAGGGTATGATTTTTAATTATGATACCAGGGTTTTAGGAAGTTGAGTTTTTAGTTGAGTGTAGATATAATTAAGCACATCATAATACATCTAATCGAAATCTGTCACAAGGCTGCTTCCTCTTACACCTGCGCACTTTCTAATAGGAGAAAGTCTAATGGCGTTGCTAGAACCTAACCTACAAAGCATCAAAGAGAACGGACTTTCCAAATTTTAAAGAACGCAGCAAGTCGTACAGAATTTCTGGTCAAGATGGAATAAAGAATATATTTCCAATCTTGAAACTCGTTTAAAGTGGAAAATATACCATCCCCAACTTCTTCAAAATGGTACCATGGTCGTTATAAAGGAGGATGGACTTCATCATTTAAAGTAGAAAATGGGCAGTATCCTTAATGTAAATAAAGGAAGTGACAATGTTATTCGTTCAGTGACTATCAAAACTACTGTTGGCTGGCAAAAGCATCCAGTAACGAAGATTTGCGTGTTACCGATTCAACAAGATTCATCCATTTTTTGAAACTCCAGATGTTTCAAGGCGGGGGCCTATGTTATGTCTGAAACGGTCCTGACCACATAACCAAAGCAGAGGATGAAATGACACTTCCCACCCTTGTGCTGGAAGTAAAGTAAATGCCTACTTTACTACCTTTAAAAAGTTTGGAATTGAGTTATTACATATATGATTATTAATAAAGCATGTCAATGTAAAAGAATAAAAACAAAATATACCATGTACAAGTACGAGTCAGATAATATGAATACAATTCAGGAGTAAATTACCCTTATTTTAAAATTTATAGCAAAATACTATTTGTAAAATTTGTTCAGAAACGCCCAAATATAAAAATCACAGCCTAAAAAAAGTTGGTAAATGGTTTTTATTATGTGAAGAATAGAAAATTTATTACCCCTAAGTTGTTTATACTAGAAACAGAAATTTCTAAACAACGGAAATACGCCAGTTATATTTCTTTCTTTGTATTATTTACATTTATATAGAATAAAAAAAAGCAAAATACGGCCGTGTTTAAATTGCGAACTTTCCGGCTTATCCTATTTTGTTTCCAATTTTCTGGATTTCTGCATCTCTTTATTGCATATTTCTAAAGGTATATATTTGTATAGTTGTATATCCATTTTTTTTTATTTTTCATAACGTCGTTGATACTTCAGTATATGCTACGTCAAACAAATTCTACATGGAAACGAAAAACGGTAATTTGATGTTTTAAAATTTATCCGGTGCTTTTCCTGAAAACGCTTTTATTATAATAATATTATTAGTCTGGTCAATAAGTGCTTTTTGGGCCAAACTTTTTTCTCCACCTCTGAAAATATGAACGGCCGTTGTCATGGGTAACGGCTGCGAAATTGAATTTAGCGAACTGTGTGGAGAACGCGAAGTACTCACTTCGCGTAAGATTCCATCCTAACCGCAGTTATGTCCGAGAAGGAAAAATGTGCCAATGGATGGGCTTTGTATTTCCGAGTAATATAAATGACTGTATTAAGTTGTTGGTTGCTGCTACAGCTAAATGTTAAACTATTTAGATTTTTGAAAGCTAAAACTTTCTTATCCAGGGTTCCTCGATGGTACTATTGCATCTTGCAACTCATCACGGCGGCGGCATAATTTTGTAGTAGCCACCCCTTTGGGTTGCAAGTTATATTGTATAATTTTTACCTGTTTATTAGCTTCTTAGTCCTTCATTGAAGTAGGGAAACGCTTGCAATTTTATTCGACTATCCCTTCTTCCGATATTGGGGAGGAGGTGGTCTCGCCTGCCTAGTCTGAGCTTATTTATAGGTCGTCGATCACCATCTAATCTTCAGCGGCTCCTCACAGGGGGGAAGAGGATTCTCTGGAGAGGTGTCTTCGGTAGGCCCCGCTTTAGTCTCTTGTTCTGTCTGTGGTCTTTTTTTAAGGAGTATCAAACATAGAAAGTCAAAAAGGCTGACTTTATTATCATTACTAAGGTAACCAAAAGTTTCACTTTTAATACAAATTATCTCAATTGAATAAATATCTTTTCTCCACGACCATTATTGAATGTATGAATTCCGAAATCATTTTTAATAATAGATTGTAAACATTCACACTCTAGAGTCTGAATATTTATTCTAAAACACTTGCTTCTTATGAATTTTCATTTTCAGTGTGGTTCCTCACACTCGCTGACGCTCGAGTTCGGAATTTTCCACTCGTGTCGAATTTTTCATTCTAACCTTATTACAGAATCTACTATTACTAATTCGAAGGACCAGTCTGATTAGCACATCAGACACATTATTTAACACAAAGAATCGATTTCATTTATTTATAAGGGTTATTTTCTCACCCATTTATTGAATGAAAATATAAATTGCATTTACACTTTTTTAACAACACAATGTGTAGAGCATTAAACTCAAATAAAGATTATTAACACTTGTTACTAATTTGAAATCTCAGAATGTTCTCAATATTACGTTGAGGTCATGACTCGCATATTTCAAGGTGAGAAGCTCTCGCCGTTAGATAATTATCATCATCGACAATTTAGAAGCTAATCATAATAATTTAGTGAAAAGCTCTCACTGGGAGATAACTATTCTCCTGAACGATCATGAAGATAATAATGTTAATAAAAATTTGGCGCGATATCTTTTCAAGAGAGGTTATAACGGATTTTAATTCGTTATGGATTATTCCATATTTGGATGCAACTGCGCTTGTCGCCATATATGAGAATGATATCTAGAAAGGAATGAATGTTAGTTTCAACGGATTTGTCTAGAAATAATTCTTCTGGTATAGCTGCACTATTTTATATCAGGCGATAAATGACCTGGATAAATTTTTGATGAAATGTGTTGATTTGGAATCTATGTTTAGATTTTAGAATGATAAAATGTACAGTGATGATCAAAAGTATGAACCGAAATAGGAAACGTTAATTTTAGAAGAAATAGAAAGTAGTTGATAAATCTGGATAATATTTCAGTGAAATTTATCCATCAATTAAATTATATATTTACTATACAAGTTACAAATGTTATGGGACTGGTTGAGATGCGTCCTGATAAAACATTTGATTCTTATTATTTAGTAATAATCTGAAAACTTATTCATTACCATAATAAAAGTGTGTTTAACCGTAGTCATTTATATAAATTACAGCGATTTTAAGAAAAAAATTTTCTTTGCAAGGCGACTAAGCATTTCTTGACAATCGCAGTAATATTAAAATTTTGGTAATTATTCAAAGCCATTTTAAACTATAAAACGGGAAATAATTCGACCGTCAAAATTATGGGTGCAACGCTGTTAAATTCTGATTATAAGAGAATTTGGCGAATGCGTCATTATCCTCTGGGAATGCTTAAAATGAAATACTTGGTATTTCAGCTAATTCGTTATGGGATGTAATTATAAAATTATATATTAAATGTCTAATAATCTTTAAATGGTTTATAAATTAAGGGTATTACTGGTATTATTTGTAATGAATAATATACACTAGCAAAAAGAACAAATTATTGTTAACTCTGTACGTGCCGAATTTAGCATCGGTTAGAAAAGTAGCTGTTGGGATTATTTGACTGTTATCAGAAAAATTAATTTTTTGAAAGATAAATATTAAGCTATTTAATATAGTCAATCAAAGAATGCGAAATATCTCCTGAACTACTAAGATGATATGGTAGGTAGGTAAAATGTAAGTGGATCGATAAAATATGCTCCGCCGTTTCGTCTTCCACACTGCAGAAGCGACAGTCCGATGTTTGACCCAGGAACATCTTTTCAGTGCTGGAGAGTTTTCTTTCGGCCCATTTCCAGATATTGTCTTTGGTACTGATTTTGGCTATGCCAAAGAATGGTTCCGGTCCAATGAACTCGGACTCTGCACCTCTTCTCGCAAGAGTGTCGGTTTTCTCATTTCCCTCTACCACTTCATGCCCAGGTACCCAGAGTAGGGTTACTCTGTTACTGGTAGCAATGCGATCCAAGGATTCGATGCGGTTCTACCCCAGCCGGTTTGAGCTCAGTACTGTTAAAGCTGCCTGGCTGCCCAATAAAATATAAATACTTTTGTTGACAAGATGATGGTTTGCCAACTCTCTTGCACACAATTCTATAGCGAAAACCTCCGCCTGAAAGATGGTAGCATACTTGACGAGGCTTACTGTGATGTCAACTTTCGGTTTTCTGCTGTACACTCCGGCTCCAACACCACTTGGGGTCTTTGAACCATCTGTGTACAGTACATAAGCCGTCCCTGGAAAGAATATCTTCCCCTTTTCCCATTCGTCTCTTCTAGGAAGAAGGACTTCTGTATGTGAGTTCTGGGGGAGAGCACATCCAAAACCCGAGTATTGATTTCTCGCAGCAGTCCAGAGTGGTCCCATGGCCTCCTGCTCCAGTAATATATGGAGAGGAGTAAGACCCAGAGATGCTGTCGAGGTAGATGACATGGAACCTGTAATAGCCACACAAGCTAATCTCTGTAGTCCAGGTAATTTAGCCGCCTCATTAGGCTGGAGCCCCTTCGTCCACCAGGCCACTGCGCCATATATGAGCATTGGTTTTCTCACCGTTTGGTAAATCCAGTAAATCTCTTTACAGTTCATTTCCCACAACTTGCCGTATACCCTTCTGATATTCCAGAGGAATGCCCTGGCTTTATTGATTGTTCTTGGATGATATAGATTTTATAATTAAATTTTGGTTTCCTAAGGATACAATTTGAAATAATAAAGGCCAAATTGCACAGTTTACAATAAAGTAAGGTTAATTACAAAATCAATGTATTACGGGCGCTCGTTAATATTAAAGATAAGAATCTGCGGCTTTCATCAGTCGAACCTATAGTTAATTTAGAGCGCGTCAGTGGCATTTTATTTTTAGTAAAAGTGATACAACTGCCAAATTTTTTCTGTAATAAATATTCTAAAAATTATAAAAAAAACACCGCAAATTTTTAGTTGCTATATTAGGCGAATTATGTGTTACGGATTTCTACCCTGTTCTGAGCAGAAAAAAATATGATAGAGGGTAGGATTCCTTAATTTTAACCGGAAAATACTAAAAAAAACAATTTTTACATCCAATTTATTTGAATACAAGCACATTTTCCTTGCGTATCTCTAACCGGCAACCACAAAAGTCACGTGGTGTGCGGGCCTCATAACCTTCGTTACATATGTAGATTTTTTTCATCAGTATATATGTGCGGTCTAAGATACTCCAATTACCAAAAAAATTAAAAAAAACGTTTTGCATATTTCAAGTTCTTTTTTTCCATGGTATCACGTGAAAAATAGGTAGATTTTCACAGACCGGAAAAAACACTTTAACTGAAAAATCCTTTGAAAAATAAAATAACTTATAACCAGACATACAATCATAAATGGAAATTTAATAATAAGAGAACACAAAAAAAACTCTGCAGTTTGACAGGAAAATTTAGTCTTCCAATCTCGGCTTTTTGGACATATGGAACAACTTTCCATGAGTTTTGGATCCTTGCCACTCCAGGGGTATTTTGACCAAAATCTTGAATTTTGTGGCGAATACTTCTTGGTATCCTTGGATTATTCTTTCTTTCAGAAATGTAGTCCTGGATCAGTTCAAACCCCAAAATTTTGATGAACAATCTTCTGTATATTACCAAAGAATTTATGGCTGCTGTATTCAAAAGATTGAACACGATCGTAAAAGGCCATCTCTGTGAATGTCTAGAAACGTCATACTACATCTACTCCACGTTTAGTAAAGTTGTAAAAGCTTATTATTTCAGGTAAATTTTTGCTCCATCAATAGCTTCATCATGGTGTATGTTGGACATCAGCAGCACATTTTTATTTTTTTTGTCACGTATGATAAAAGTAAAATATTTTTTTGAAAGCCAAATAAAAACAATTTTGGTTCTCTGTTACGAACCTTCATGAATTGTGCTGGAAATGCATCGATTGTTCTTCCTCAGCGTGCCTTCTGAGGTAAGCTAGGTCACAATACGGTTGGAACCAGAAAAAGGTTATATGGTCCTCTCAAAGATATCTGTTGTGAGTTGCTACAATTGAAGGGCCCTTCTGGCTATTTCCTGGATATACTTCCAAGTCTAGAACGTACTACGAACGGGCATCAACGAAAGCTTACACTTTGATCCCATACTTTACAGGCTTCTTGGAAATATACTGTTTGAAAGCACATCTTCCACGAAAAGGATCCAACTTCTCAGCTATCAGCAGATATTGCGAAGGCGTGTAGGCCTGCTTACAATGTTCTATAAATCTCTCCAGAATTCCACGAACAGGAGCTACTTTGTCAATCGTTACTGTATCTTTACGATTCTCGATGTTATCGAACCGAAGACAAATCATCAAGAATTGTTGTGGAATATACCGATACCAGTCCCACCCATTTGCGATAAGTCTCTCAAATTCTGATGATTAGATCGGAGCATACCTGCTAAATAAACAAGTCCGATAAAGGCTTTAATTTCACATTATATGGTTGTTTTCACAATGCATTTATTTTGATAAGCAATGGATTTTTTCTGAATTTTAACATTGGTCCATCGCACCATGTCTTTGATCATATGTAGATAGAAAAACAACTACCAACAATCTAAAGCACTTTTTGCATATTGCTTCACACCTGGCAAGTGAGTGATGATATTATCTGCTCTCGTTCGAAAGCGTTGATTTGATTTTTGTTCCATTTCGATCCATCTTTTCCGTGATATATTTCTGTTTTTCTTAGACGCCCATCAATATTTTCATTGTGCGTCTTATTCTCAATTCCTGTTGCTCATGTCTTCCCGTCTGAGTCTCCATCATAAATTTAATCTTCTGCTGTGATATCCTGCTCCGAGTCGGCGTTGTGCTCGCTTTCAGAGATATGGTCAATATCGTCTTCGCTTCCCGATTCGATGTCATCGACTTCTTCAGTTTCAGCCCATAAAGCTTCGATCTACTTTTGTTCCGCTTCCTATAAGATGATATTTTAACTAAAACATAAACATGATTTTCCTCATTCAAATAAGTCAATAATAAGAACTTATCAATAACGTCACAATCACAAACACAATTACATAAATGGGATTTGACACACCCCAGAGCGTTTCAGTTGCGTGTTACTTCACACACTATCTACGGCGTATTTGTACAGGCGTTCACATAAGTTTACGTTTGCTTTAGTTTGAGGGCGATATTTCTGAGCTAGGATTTGTCAAACCCCACATGTGTACAGCCAGGTTAAATAAATTCTCGTTCAGAAATATTCAGTAACTGCTTTACAACAATTGCTGCTATAAATTTAGATGGAGGGCCTCAGAGATGGAAGGTCTTATTATCCAAAATAATATGAAAGAGATGAATTATTGAAAATTCAAAACGGTATTTTCACTATTTCAAGATTTTCTGGAGTTCCTGTATTAGTAGACGAAACCCATATTCGAATTAATTAATTACCGTAAACCGAGGCGACTTGCAAATACTGGGCAACTAAAAAACCCTTGTGATGGCCTTGGAAAATTGTTCGCAGCCAACTAATCTTTAAAACTACAACTACGACATGTATTTATTTATAACATCTGGGCGGTAGTTGGCGGTGTAAATATTGCTGTTAAAGGAGTATATATTCTCAAGTTTAAGATATGAAAATTGTTTTTTTTTATTACCCATATACTTTCTATTATGCAGAGACTCGGATAAATAGTAGAAACGTAATTTTTTATTGGTACTCTATATTACCCATTTAAATCATGCACCAGCGTGTTTAAATCGAACTTTTAAAAACGCACCTGTTTTAAAATTACCATGGCAACATCAACAAGGGGGTTTCTGATGGAGGATTTATAGAAAATACGCCATTTTATATAAAATTAAAGAACCAAACTCTTCAAATACCCCTACCACGCACACCAAACAATATTAAGCAACCGTTAACATATGTGTTTATGGGTAATGAATCATTTTCCCTTCGAAAAGACTTCTTAAAACCATTTAATCAACAACAACTGAAATTTACAATTATCGTCTCTCTAGATGCCGCGGCATAGTTGAGAATGTTTTTGTGATTTAAGTAGCGTCTTTTAGAATATTTCATACTTCTATAAATTTGAAGCTAGATAATATTGAGAAAGTAGTTTTAGCCTGCTGTGCCTTGCATAACTTTTTGCAAAAGACTTATGGTAATCACTATATACTCCATATACATATTTAGACGAAGAAAATATGGAAAATGGAGAAATCAATTTGGGATTGAGAGCAGATTTAATGGGTTTTCAAAAGGGGCCAAACAGAAATTCTACAACCGAAGCAAAAGACGTACGTAACATGTACATACATTATTTTTATAACGACGGGGACGCGTACCTTGGCAAGATATGACAGTCTGATGAAGTTACTATGTAACAAAACCAGCCACCAATAAATTGATAACTTTTGTTATTTTTATAAAAAACATAAAACGTTATTTTATTTGTTTAAATATAATAATGGATTTTCATCAAGTAAAAGCCGACACAGTTCAACAAATAATAATTGTTTTACAATAATAAATGCTATGAATATTGGCCCCAAATACCATGTTTGACGCTACTGAAAAATCACGACGAATTTAGTACACGCACCTCGTGTTTGATAAAACTGATGTCACGAACCCGGTCAAAAATCAAACTCATCCGATATTTTGGAACGTCGTTCAATCACGATCGTTTTTGCTCATAGACTTCGGTTTTGTGTCTGGTTCGTTCCAATAGTTTTACACGTCGGCTAAACCGGCGTGTTTACCTGTAGAGCATGGGGGCCTTACATCACAAATTCAACCATTTTACATTATTGCACCCAGTTGCCGCCAACTGGGTGGATTTGAATTGGTCTTTCAAATTAAGTATAGTTGACACAAAAATGTCAACATTTTGACTCTGTCTCAAAATTTACGCCTTTTCTGAAAATTCTAAAACCATGGTGTCCCTTGACTTGGTCCAAAACGTATGTAAAAATTTTGTTTTGATTTTTAGAAAGCATTAAAATTACAAAAATGGGGATAAAAACAAGAAATTTCGCAAAATATCGAATTTTTTGAGTAAAAGTCGCTTTTCTCAAAAATCTACGTGGTCTCTCAAACAGACAAAATTACCATCGGATTCTACAGATTCTAAAAAGTCCAAAATACTCCCACTTGCAAAAAAATCAGTCGGTTTTACATGCATTTTGGCAGAACTTTGCATGAATAGATTGATTTCTGCCTTACTTTTTTATCGTTAAGTTAGACGGACTGTAAACGTAGTACCCTTGTTTACTTATTTATAAACGAATGTAGATGCAAGACGTAACGTATGTTAACATTTAAATGGTGGTGCATAAATCCACACTAGTAGTTTTAAAAAATCTCTAGTGTACCAATGTGATTCTTTCAGATAAACATGAGTTATTAATTAACCTGATTCAAGGTTATCCATACTTATACGATAAGTCCAGTAAACATTTTAAAGACCAATTAAAGAAAATAGTTGGAAACAAATTTTCGAAAACTAGGAATGACCGGTATGTTTATCTTGTATTTGCATTTGTGTTTTTGTGAATGTCTTTTCTAAGTGCGTACATTAAGCCCTGAAAGTGAGCATACAATGAAACAAAGAGGGTAATAATGATGACTACTGTTAAAATATCAACTTTTTAATACACATAAAACAACACCAGTAGCAGAAAATAAGTCAGAAGCTTCCATAACTACCCTACATCAATATGATCCACCTTTGCAGTCAGCCAATTTTATTGATACTCAAATCAGCTGCTCCAGTGAATAGTCAAATTCTACAATGGTAGATAGCCCTGTAGAATCTCAATAGTAGATAGCCCTGTAGAATCTCAATAGTAGATAGCCCTGTAGAATCTCAATAGTAGATAGCCCTGTAGAATCTCAATAGTCATTATACTCAAGAAGAGTCAATGTGCGAAGAAAATATATTCATCGAAATTGAAGAGACACCCGAAACGATGCAGCTTGCTAGTAAAGGTGAAGATTGCCAAAAATACAAATTTGGTAAACAATACACATTTTCATATTAATTTTACTTAATATATTATTTTTATTATGGAAAAGAATAAAATTAAAAAATTACAACTGAACCTGGCACATATAAGGGGATTATTGATTCTACCCAATCGATCACCGAACAGTTAAAAAACCTTTCCCAAAAGAAGTAACAGCCGAAAACGTCAGTTGATACTTTTGGTGAACATATTGCTAGTATTTAAAAAGAAATGACTCCTGAGCAACAAAAAATTAAAAGGCAAAGACTTTACAAGTTTTAGAAGATGATGAGTAATTATTTACGATTTAAAAGTTTTTATATTATGACTTAATGACATAAATAACACAGAACTATATGTTTGTTTCATTTTTATTTGATAGTAAAATTATTTAAATTAAATTGACAATAATTATAATAGATATCTCATAATTACTTGCATAAAAAACAATAATTAGTATTGAGGTTCTTTTCCTCTCAATACCTTGTCTAATTGCCACGAAACTTCTCCTTTAGGAGATACAAAATAATCTGTCATGGTATTTCTTTCCTTAATATTTATCTGACTAGTATTGTTGGCTGATAAACGTCCAACTGACTGTAGGAGTTCATCGACTTTTTTCCGTCATATACCAGTTTCTTCATCTCTGCAATCTATATACCCTGGAGGGCAATAATGAGTTACATCGGTCCTTCCTTTGGGTCGGAGTATGCAAAAACTATGGAGAACCACACATGCTTTTACAATATGGCCACTTAAATTTCAAAGGTGTTTTCAATAATTCTGCGTGCCCTCGAAAGTCTATAATTAAATATCTGGTGTTTCAGCGTCATGTTTGTTTTTGCATATGGACGCATTATGTATTCTTTTAGGGGAAAAGCTTTATCAGCAACGAACATAACATATAAGCAAATTTAATATTGGCGTTGGGAATTTCGGTAGGCAAAGGAACATTTAATGTTTTTGATTCAAGACGCTCACCAAACACGCTATGTCTAAAGATAACCCCATCACTTTGGGATCCGTAGGCCCCAATATGCCAAAGTAAACATATAATTGGCATCACATGCTGCCATCAATTCGATACTAAATGTTTTTTTATATTTAAAGAAAGGTACCCGCTTTTTGGAGGAGCTTGTATGTTTATATATTTTCCATCTAAAGCACCTATGCAAATGGAAAAATTCCAGAAATCAAAAAAGTTTTTTGCAATATTCTTTCATTTACATTCAGTCGAAGGACTTTTTAGATAATTCGGAGAAAGTGCAAACCATATTGCCTGACAAGTTTCATGTATAATTTTGTGAACTGTTGTTAAGCCCATTTGATAATTCCATGCCAAACTTTGCATACTTCCTCCTGTTAAAGAACGTTTTCTGTTAAATAATTTATGAGAGTAATTATTATCTGATGGATAAAATACTTACTGCAATGTTATGGCAAGTGTTCAGAATGGATAAAATCTACCTGGTTTACCCTTCTGTATTATTTAAATGGAGAACTAACTCAAAAGATGACTTTTCCAAAATATATTGACAAAACGACGTCTGGGTCACTTAATGGTAAAGTTGAAGAATGACCGATATTATGATGAGTACAATAAAGTTTTTCTCTGAATGGCTATCTGAAGGCATCATCGAATTTGTCCCGCGAGGTGAAGAAATGAAGCAAAACGTCCATTATCTACCTCATCGACATGTGTTAAAACTGAATAGTACTACAACGAAACTAAGACCAGTTTTTGACGCTTCAGCACGAGCAAAAGGTTGTCCTTCTTTAAATTAATGTTTAGAAAAAGTAATGAACCTTTTAGATTTAATACCTTCTTCTCTGATACGATTTCGACTTTCTAAAATTGGAGTAATATCTGATATAAGGAGGGCTTTTCTTCAAATTGGCATTTTAGAAGCTGATCGAGACTTCTTGCGTTTTTTATGGTATGATAAAGATCGGAATCTTATTTATTTTCGACACGCAAGAGTTGTTTTTGGGGTAACTTGCAGCCCTTTTCATCTTAATGCGGTTATACAGTTTCATTTGAATCGCATTTTGGCAGATTGTCTTGAGGGTAATTCTCAGTATTCCTTTTCTATTGTTGATAAACTTCGTAAAAGTTTTTATGTAGACAATTATGTGTCTAGCGTTGATTCTGAAAAAGAATTGGTTGAATTTATTAAACAATCAATCAAGTTATGAATGAAGCCAAATTTGATTTACGTCTGTGGGAACATACTATTTTAGATATAATATACCTGACACATTCGTGTCCGATCTTTTGGGGTTGAAGTGGAATCGTCTGGAGGATACTTCGGAAATTTGTTTTGATTGGTTCAAGACTGCTGATTTGCAAACTATTACTAAACGAACCATTTTATCTGTTGCTAACAAAATTTTTGACCCTATCGGGTTTTTATGTCCTGTTCTTTTGTTAATAAAAATTTTACTGCAGAAGATGTGGTCTCTTAAGATAGGATGGGATGACGAAGTACCTCTTGATATTAAGACGATATTTGTTGATTGGAATCACAACCTTGGTGTATTGGTTAATTTTAAAATCCCTAGATATCTTTCTCATCCATTGTTGTCTGAGTTAGATTCAAACAGTCTTCATCTTTTCACAGATGCCAGCCAACATTCTTATGCCGCAATAGTTTTTTTGAGAACTAAAGATATGAATGGTTCTTGTGCTATTCAGCTTATTCAAGCGAAAAGTAGATTAGCTCCAATTCGGAAAAAGTTGTCTATTCCACGACTGAAGTTATTAGCAGCTACCATTGGTGCTAGGCTTTTGTCTTCAATATTATATACTCTCGAGATGGAGATTCCTATTTACTATTGGTCAGACTCGAGTACAATGTTAGCTTGGATTCATCGCGAGGACCAATGGAAGCATTTTGTTTGGAATAGGGCTAAAGAGATCCAGTCTTTAACTAGAAGAGAAGATTGGTATTTCATTCCCGGTCAATTAAACCCTGCAGATTTGCCATCCAAAGGTTGTTCTTCTAAACAGTTGTTGCAGTCTCGATGGTGGGAGGGTCCTTTTTGGTTACATCAGGAAAAGCAGTTTTGGCCTACTGAACTCTATGCTGTTGATGAATCAACAGTTACTGAAGAAAAACCTAATCGTTCTACTACCTCCTATATAAATCTTCAACTTTACCATTAAGTGATCCAGACGTCGTTTCGTCAAATAAAAATTACTGGGAAGTGGAGCATGACCTTCTATCCAAGGCAAAGCAACTGCATATCTTCCATCATGAACTTGAACTGTATCATGAAAATGTTGCATCACAACCATTTCCAATTCTAATTTGGACTGTCTATCACCAGGATCTGATATTCCAAGAACATCAAGGTTCCATAAATGCGATATCTGGTTATTTTTACATTAGAGCGACGTTATCATATTTAAACTTAAACTGGAAATGTTTAAGAAAGCGTTATAAACCTTTCCTAGAAGAGTCCATCCTAGTTGAGTTTCCATAGCCAAAAAACCACTGGATAAATTGTATTTTTTAGCAGTAAAATGTTTACCAGCGATATCGGCACCGATTAAAACATCAATTGGAGCATCTTTGATATCAAATATTTCTATTCCTAAACACTTGGAAGTTACACGCATATCTTGTATCTAAACTATCTAATCTAATTTTATATACATTATGAGTCACAACTTCAGATTGACCACCAAAAAGTGCATGTATCAAAGTCTCTCTTCCAAGTGGCTGTAATTTAATTTCAGAGGCAAGAAATTTATTAATATATGAACGCTGAGAACCTATGTCTATGATGCATCTCACGTGTCTGGAATGTGTTCCATTGTTTAATTCAACCAAAATAGTTTGCAAAAATATATGATGATATGTATTATTTAAAAGAGACTCTACATTTTCTGGAACTTTAAAACTATTAACCAAAGTTTCTCCAATAACAGATTGTTCCGGACACATCAACGTGACATGCTTTTTTTACAATGTAAATAAAGCAATCTGACTCGACATTTTCGTGCTATGTGTCCGTACTTTAAACATAGATGGCAACACCCAGTAGATGACAAAATCTTTTTCTTTTCTGCTAAATTCATTCGCCTAGCTTCAGTGCAATCTTCATTTTTATGGTTACCCTTGCAAAAGACACATTTTAAATATTTCTGACAATTGATGAGTTCAGAAGCGGTAGGAACAGAAATGCAAGGTCTTATTTCAGGTTTCTTGCAATTCATATCAAAACAAGATGTAGCAAGACTAATTTTTTCTTCGCCCTTAACTTCTTTCTTCAAAAAAACCATAAGTTTGTTCAATCGCAAGTCTGTAGATTTATAACTACTTGAATATGAATCTAATTCTGAATTGCTTTGACTTCTTTGCCACACTCTCAGGAAATCTTCGGGAAGACATAACTCAACTAAAGGGAATAACATCGCGGCATATTTGTCAGAAGTTACCCCTAAGGTTTCCAAAGATTGAAGTTGGCATTCAAGACAATCATAAAGAGTGGAAAGATTAGTTTTAGCTTTTAAATTATAAAGAACTAACTTTAATAATTCACGAACATAAAATTCAATCAGTAGTTCGTCATTTCCAAATCTTGTTTTTTAATTATTAATAACTTTACTATAGTTTTCTGCACTGGGCGGATAGCTGTCAATTAATTGGCGAGCTCGGGATTTCGGTATTGTAGCTTGAAGCAAATATTGAAATTTGTCTTCGTTTTGAATTCTTTCATCTTCGTGAATCCTCTTAAACTGGCTCCAAAATGGAATCCACTCCTTTAAATCTCCACCATATTTTGTAAATTCTATACGTGGCAGCTTCAACTTAGATGTACAATTACTGGAGCGGCTTACATGACTACCACAAATGCTTTGCGAAGAATTTTTGTCACAAAGTTCTTCGACACTAAAACTTTAACCGATTATATTTACAATTTAAATCATCAGATTTATGTATTTCATTCACAAGATCGTCGTCAACTGATTCGCCTTTTTCTAGCAAAAAATCAATCAATTGCTTACTTAGAAGGTTGATATCTTCAACTTTATTATCTAACATATGAATACGACCTTTAATAGCGGTGATATCGGGTGCAGACAGTTTCAGATCACCGGCTATAACTTCGTAAGCTTCAGTAAAAGCCTTTCGTTGAATGTCTAAAAGCCGCTGAATTTTCTCCATATCGTATAAGAACTGGAACGTAATGTCACGGTCGCCAAAATGTTCAGAATGGATAAAACCTACCTGGTTTACCCTTCTGTATTATTTAAATGGAGAACTAAGTCAAAAGATGACTTTTCCAAAATATATTGACAATACAAATAATCTTTTTTTATACATAACAACAAAATATACAGATAATAACTATATACACTAACTATACACTGTCTAGTCTTTCCATTTTCAACAACAAGCTTTTCTTCTTCTGGTATTCCGTCTTTCATTCTTCTCTTATAAATTCTGTTTTTTACAAGACCTAATAATTCATTAAATACTGGAACTGTCATTCGCGTATACTTAAAAAATTGACCTACATCGGTAGTCTTCATCTTTAAAAAATAATTGTAGACATTCTCTAATTTTCTGTTACGGTTTATGGGTCTTCTATTTTGTCGACATTTTTCCAATGCTACTGCATACAACAGCAGTCCCACGGCACCAAGAAACATACCTTCATGTATTTCATAATCCATTGTGACACGGGAAACGGGGCACGATTCAAAAGACTATATTGTAGTGTTTTTTCTTGATCCACATATAACGACGAGTAAGATAAATTAAATAAAAAGATCGGAATAAAAATTTTTTATACATACTAAAGTTTCTCAATGGTGAGCAAATTGTACTAATGGGACGAGGTTCTTAAATTTTATAGATTTGGAATTGCAGCTGTCCTAAAAAAGGAAAATATAAACAAAAAACTACTGTAAAATAAAATAAAAGAAAATAATTAAAGTTTGGAAAAATATAAATGTGTAAAAATTGGTAAAAGGGATAAACAATACTATCTACATAACAAGGGATTCATGTGAAAGTATAATAATGTTGAAACGTTTGATTCTAGATGATAGGTACAAATAAATGTAGGTAGGGGTTTTATTTTTTTTAGTTATAAAAAACTGTATGTAGATAGAAATTAAGTGGGAAGTTAAAAGTTATTTAATGTATTGAAGGATAGGTAACATCTAATGAAATACGTATTGAATAACGTAAGAAAATGTAAGGAAACTGTTTTTATACAAGAGATTATGAGTATCAATAACAACGGTAGAATCGAAGAAATAGAGTTTGATAATAAAATCTAATTATAATACTTTTTCGGATGTAAATAAGTTTGGAAATTAAATAATGGGTAATAATTCTAGTATAAAGCAAAAATACCGATAAAATTATGGTAATAATAATAATATAAAAAAAAACAATAATATGGGGAAAATAAGAAAGAGTATGGTCCTTGAAATCGTAGTAAATGCGGATGGAATAAACTAAAAATAATTTATAATTATAATATAAAACTTCAAGATAGGTCTGCGACACAAAAAGAATTTGGAAATAATCATTTAAAAAAAATATTTTGAAAATTAGAGAAAAGAGTAGGGGAGAGAAAAAGTACAATAAAACCCAGCAAAAGGCATATCAAAAGAATGGAAAAAAATTGAGAAAGCTAAAAAACATTATAACTTTGAACAAAATTAAGTTTTCGAAAAGTTATTACAAAATAAAAAAATTCAAACTCGAATATTTACAAAAAAAAAATGAAAATTATCATCGTTGCTATGGAAACATAGAGGTATAATAAAACTGATTTCAGCGAAAATCAGGGGCTTGTCTATCAGCCATCAACGAGAACAGATCTACGGAGGAAATTTTTGGAAAATTTGAAGCAAATAAGTAATATTTAATGCTAAAAGCATAAAAAAGGTTAGTTCATGCTCATTGAAGCATAGGCAAGGAACATATACTCAAAAGCAAAATAAATGAGCAAAAATATTTAGTTTTAATAAATAAAAGCGTAACTGATTAACCATTAGAAGAAAATTTACTTACCGAAGACTGGTAAAACATATTATCAAAAAAATTGAGGTTAGTAACACTTGAAGATTATACAATACGATTATTACACAAAATTAGCACTGTAATACGAGAAAGTCACAATCAGCCCTAATCTGTAACTATAACAAAATCGAATAGAAATCTACACATAGTATCGAAATGTCTGCAAGTCGAAATGTTCCACTTCTATCGCATCATCACTTTTTCGATTTCGGTATTCTGTAACTGTAACCGACGTTATTCTAAATCGAAAAGTTAACTTCTATTAGATTAAGCGTTGGAAAGCTGGCAACACGGATTTGGCTATGCGAATTTGATTTTTAATGACCAAGTGACACTGACAATTGACTTGTTACAAAATTGCACTTTTATTTTTATTATCACCTCCAAAATAAACTTGTTACTTTTATTTTTATTGTTTAGTTATTTTTATTAATTATTAATAATGTCTTCGTGTATTAAATCCACACCAAAAAATAAAAAAAAGTGTCTCTAGAACAACTCAATTTTATGGTTGAATTTATGAGAGAGAACAAGGTTATGGTGCATGGAAAAACAAAGCCTACAGAAGCCGAAAATAATGCAGTGGAAAAATTGTGGGATGAATTGACCAAAGGCCTCAATTCAATTGGTTGCGGTCCATCAAAAACTAGACTGCAATGGAAAAAGATAAGTTAAATAATATATAAATGTTAAAAATCGAGCTGTAACACAAAAACATACTTAATAAAAATTATTAAAACGTTATTTAATTTGCAGACCTTTATTGACTGGAAGTGCCACACCAAAAAAAAGGCAAGGGAGCAGTTTAAAGAACAGCAAAGAACAGGGGGTGGTGAAAATAATTCAAAAAAATTAACTGCAACTGAAGAAAATTTGATGTCTTTATTATCGTGGGTGACTGTCCAGGGAATTAATGTTCCTGAATCAGGTTTCGAAGTAGAGGAGGTTAATGAAAACGCATCAACAGATTTTGACATGGTTGATGAAGTTAGTGATACCTTCGAAATAGAAAACTGTTCAATACAAATAGCCAGCAAAGATGACATGCCCCTGCAAAGTACCGTTAAGGGTTCTGTATAGGAGCTTGTGACAAAAGCTAAAAGAAACCGAATTAAAGGTATGAAATATTGAAAAAAATGTAAAGTATGATATCAAAAATTACTACATTTGTTTATTTTAGATAAACCAAGTGGCCTTCAAAAAGCTGCCCAAGCCTATGCAATTGGGCAGAAACATACAGCTGACCTAATTAAAACATTAATTGAAGGAGGAAATAGGGGCAATATACATTCGGAAAAGGAGCTTGAGCTCAAAGAACTGGAGCTAAAGATTCGGTTTCTAGAAGCGAAAAATAAAAGTAGAGAATTAGATTTGCTAGAAAGGCAAATAATAATCCATGAAAAGTCAATAGAAAATAAACTTTAGTATTTTAAGTACTTTTGTTAAGTTTTGTTTTTTTTCAATATAAACACATTTTTTTAAGGATTAAATTTGCATTATTAAAGGTGAAAAATAAAATGGAAATGTAATTTATAAACGTATAATTATGTCTATGTACAATTGTTTGTTTTATGACAAACGCATATTAAATAAGGACATTTTTGTTTTAAATAATTCATATTCTTAGTTGTAAACTCTTTTGTTAAGAGTTTTGACGATTTGTAAACATGTACTTTATACATTGTCTAAGGTAAAGTGATTTCGGATTAACCGAGCTCTTATTCTTCTGGCAGTTGTTAATAAATTTACATTTTGATTAACTAAAAAAAAATGATATTTTTATCAGAATTAGAATGGTAAATAAAGTTACCTTCATTTTGTGGTAAGTTAATTAACTCTGCATTATCTCTGACTTCATCAATATCTTCATTTTCGTACTCATTGATTCGATGACTAGTAAGTATATTGTGTAAGACACAGCATGCTTGTATTATTTGTGCTGCTTGAACAGGGCTATAGTTCAAGACTCTATGTTTAAATAGACAACGAAACCTCATTTTTAAGACACCATTACATCTTTCTATTATATTTCTAGTCCGAACATGAGCTGATGTGTATCTTCTTTCAGGAGTATTTTCTGGGGCTTCTTCAACAGGTGTTAATAACCATGGTTGTAAGGGATACCTGAATCACCTAAAAATTTATACTGTAGTAATAGTCATTTTGCTCATATTTTATACTATTTAATTACCCAGTAACCAAAATCCACGTTCATTATTAGTATATGTTTCTTCCATGTGATCAAAAACATTCGACATGTTCCATATAGCAGAATCGTGCATTGATCCAGGATATCGGGCATTGCTATTTAAAATCAATAAATTTGAATCACATATCTACAAAATTAAGTATGTTTGATAAATATATAAGTAAAAACAACTTTGTATTATATACGTACCAATTGACAATTTATGCTATGATAACCTTTTCTGTTCAAATACGCATATCCTGGATGAACGGGATGATTATTCGGTGGTGAAGTGATTGCCACATGAGTACAATCTATGCAGCCGATCACACCAGGGAAGTTATATGTCTCCATAAACCTTAAAAATAACACTTTTCAGTTTTTGGTTTTTATTAATAGGTAGCAAAAATAACTTTTAATAAAAGAAACTTTACCCTTGGTTTTTCAACAGTTTCTCTTGCCGTGTTCTGGGAAATTTAACATATCGCCTACTCAAATGGTTGCAAATTGCGCGTGTCACTTCATCTAGACATCGACTAACAATAGGTTGACTTAGTGCTAGTGAAAAATCTTGACCAACACACTTTTGGTAGCTTCCGTGTGCATAAAAATTTAATGCAGATAAAACCTGGTAAATATAAAATAGTATGTGCTACGTAAAATATTTTGGTTCACACTGTACCTTTAACTGTTTTGGTATGCAGGTAATTCTAACCGGTTCGCATAGAAAAGGACTAATTTCATTTACAAAATCACTAGCAAGTCTTCTGTGGAACCGATACAGCTCTCTAAACAATTCTTCAGGAATTTCAAATGGATTGCTGTTATCACGGAGTTGACGGCGTTCAATATTAAAATTTTGCCTTAAATATATAATATAATAAAAACTATAAATTAAATCAAGTATACATACTAAAATATGCAATTTATTAAATACATGTAAGGCGACCTACCTATTTATCTCATTTTCTAATTCTATACCAACAAGAAGGCCTAATTCAATGTTCAAATTCATATTTTAATCATTCACTTTTACCTATAATTTATAATTCTTATAATTTAATAGAAAGCACAAACCACTCATCAAATAAACAAAATTTACAGGTTATTTAAGTTATTTTATTTCTATCTCTTTCTTTAATCAATTCATCGTCTCTGAGCGCATGTGCAAATAAAAATTCCGATATAGGAATCTAATTCCGTCACTATGAATGCAGTCGGAAACAATTTCTATTGAACATTTCGATTGTAAGAGCTGCCAAAAGTTACAGAATACCGATTTGGAACAATTTCGATTCTACTTGGATATTTCTATTCGATTTGAAACATTTCTATTCGATTTGAAGTTACAGATTAGGGCTGATTGGTGATTGCCCAAGAAGACAACAGAATCCTGTAGAAGCTGTTGATTCGGTTTTAGCACGAAAAAAGAAAAATATTTTTTTACATCCATGAACATTGTATGAAGGTAAAATCTGGAGTCAGCTGTTGCTGTTAAAATAATCCAAGCGGTGAGAGCCGAAAGTTTGAATCAGAGACAGAGACGGACTAAGAAACATGGTTAGTAAGACAAATTCTGTTTAAAATTTTTTCAAAGGTTTTATTTTTTTTTTCTTACAAGATAAAAAACTCCTAGTATTAAAACTATAGAAATATAGCCGTCCAAAGCCAATTTGCAAAAATATTTGAAACCTGCTTTAATAGTAGACTTAGCAAATTTTTAGAGTCCAACAGATTGCTAGATAATGGACAACACGGTTTTAGGCCAAACAGATTATTTAATACTGCTATATCTGATTTAACAAAGTTTATATACGAAAGTCTAAATGAAAAAAAATCGACTCTGGCTCTATTCTTCGACCTTAGTAGAGCCTTTGATTGCGTTGATCATTGTCTGCTTTTAGAAAAACTTGAGCGAAAAGGTGTAGGTGGTGTCATAAATGATTCGATTAAGACCTATCTGTCGAATAGAAAACAATCGGTATTTGTCTCTTAGTCAAACATGAGAAAAGTATTGTCAGGAGTTCCGCAAGGATCTATTTTAGGCCCGCTGCTCTTCCTGGTATTTATAATGACTTGACTTCACTTATCACCTCTTATGACATCAACACCTCATATGCAGATGATTCGAACTTCGGAGTCTTAGATAGCAATACCAATTCTGTAAGAGAAAAGGCTAATAATCTGTAGCATGAGTTCTTTGACTATTGTTGTTCTCATGGCTTAACAGTAAACAGTTCTAAATATAAATCTATGTCGTTTCTACCTAAAAATATTAATCATGATAATTGTCTTTTTATTTCACTGAATTCGAAATCTATCGAACAAGTTAACTATTTTAAATTCCGTGTTGTAATATTTGACGAAAAGATGACTTGGAAAAATCATATTGATCTCGTGTGCATTAAAATGAGTAGTGTATGTTTTTTAATAAGACAATTACGAAGTACTGTATCTTATGAGGTAGTTAGACTATTATTTTGCTTTATCCCAGTCAATTTTGTCGTACGGTTTATTGTTTTGGGGATGTTCTAGTTTTGTAGACAAAGCATTTATAATGCAATAGAGAGCACTCAGGTGTATATTGAGGCTATCAAATAGAACATCGTGTAGAATAAAATTTATTGAACAATCGATTCTTACACTGCCGTGCCTATATATTTATCACTTAATTATAAGTATTAGAAATAACCGGTCACTTCAAATAAATAGATCCGTTCATAACTATAATACACGTCAACGGGATAATATACACCAACCTTATTCACGACTTTCGGTAGGCCAATAATCTCACCTTTATTTAGGTATTATGTGCTACAATAAGTACAGTCAGTTGGGATGTTATGGTCAGAATGCAAAAAATTTAAATTGAATCTGTATAATTTCCTCGTATCCAGAGCATTTTACAGTGTTGATGAATTTTTAAACTTTTAATTTTAGCTGATCATAAATATGTAATTTGTACAACTAAATATTGTTTGTCCTATAAAATGTATACGTATTTATTTATTAATTTTATACTACAATACAGCTTCCTATATTTTTGTGACTTACCTAATTCATATATATTATATTAGACTGGCTATTATGAAACTCTTATGCTCTCTTAGGTTGGGTTCCTTTAAAAAAAAATAATAAACTTTACAAAATAATAAATAAAAAAAAATTATAATTTTGGGCGCCTTAAATATTTTTTCTTGTTGGGTTCTTCTCTCTGCTGTCTTCCTTTAATCAGTTCTTTCTTCTCTTTTTCTGTATCACCTCCTAATGAATTTCCTCTTCTGTATCCTGTATTCTTTTATCTCCTCTATCACAATTTGTTATTTTACTTCTACTACGCTTTTGTATTGTCTTACTTTTTATAATGTCTTTATTTTGTTTTGCTTGTAGTCTCTTTCAATTCCTGTTGGCCTCTCGTTCTATTTTTTTAATATTGGTAAAATAAAATCTTCACCTGGTGCTGTTTGGTTATATTTTTATTGTTATACATTTGCATTTTTAAATCTTATTCTTAATACATTTCTTATTTCAAAATATTTAACATATCTTATCTGACATTTTATATTTTTTATTCATCAATCCAAAAAACCAAAACTGTTTATTATCTTTTTTCATTTGTTTTTCTCCCCCTAACTAGATATTATTTTTTTTTTATCTGTAAATTTAAATGACTAAACACACTAAGATTTTTCCTTTTACCTGTAACACAATTGTTGTGAACTCATTATTAAATTCAAAGAAAAATAATCTTCTAACAAACATTCTTAAATAAATCTTAACACATTTACATACATTCACACGCACCTTAAACTTTTTATCATAACCTCATTTTCATTGTCAAACTTACATTTGACAATAACCTTCCACCTTTCAATCACAGTCAACCACAATACATACAAAAACAGAACTAAAACTACGCCTATAACTAAAAAACCATATCAATATTTTGTAACGTGTATGACCAAAGGCGAATAAATTTATTCTTATTCTTATTCTTACTCTTATTCTTATTCTTATTCTTATCTGCAGTTAACGTATGTCCCAATGAAACACCCTGTATATACTTTGTACAAACGAAAAACGAATATTTAGTATATTATAATATAAACATATTTGTAGGTTATGTAAATGTCACTCCATCACCTCTACCCGTGAGCAAAATTTCCATTCCGTTGATTTATAAATTTAATAATATTTTACAGTCCGTCTACGTTTACAGTCCGTCGAACTATAAATCCACACAGAGAAAAAAGATTATTTGAATTAACCAAATTTTATTTGAACCAAATAAATATGTTATTTGGATAGGTCGAACAAAACGTGTTATTTGTTTCAACAAAACTGTTTAGTTAAATATCCAAATAAATGATTTTGTAGAATGAAAAAAATGTGTTCCTGAATAAAAAAAATGTGGTTGAATGAAAACAATGTTTTGTTTTGTGAGAAAAATATTTTGTTGATTGAAAAATATATTTTCTTGATCGAAAAAAATGTTTTATTGATTGAAAAAAATGTTTCCTTTATTGAAAAAAATGTTTTCTTGATTGAAAAAAAGTTTTAGTTAAATGAAAAAAATGTTTTCTTGAATGAAAGAAATTTCCACTCCTTTCTGTTTATTCCTAAAATATTTACAATGCTTATTATTTTCACATGATTTGCTCGGCACATTATACTCACTAATAATACTTATTTACTTTTTTATTTATTAGGTTATTGGGCTAATCTCTACGAAATAATAATTTAATCGAGCGATATTATTTTGTTAAGTTTTATAATCGTTATTATAATAAATATGTATATCTACCTATAGTTTGTTAACTAACAGTTTGTAAAAACATCTCAAAACCAAAAATTGAGTTTAAAGTGCATTGGTAATGCTCATGAAATTTACTTAACCTAAAATGACATTATAAAGAAGCACTCGCCTTAAAACATTAAAAGGCATTTTTCTAATTTTCTAATTTTATTGTCTCTAAATATTTAATTTTAAAACATAAATCCCAATTTAGAATCACGTTATAGCACAAACACAAAACTTAAGCAAACATGGCGTGGTCTGATTTCTGATCTGATCAGGTACATCATGTTCAAAGCTCGGAAGATCCGATGGATTACGATCATCTCAAATTTATCGTTAAGTTCTCCCCACTTGACCAATTGTGAACAAGGTTTACAGTCATGTGACACGTAACGTTTAAATTTTGTTCATTCAATAACAATATATTTAGTTAAATCATTTTGGATCCAAATAATCCTATTGGTTCATACAAATAACACAATTTATTCCATATGAATAATATTTAGTAAATGCAACAAAATTACAGTCAACCAATATGATATTGTTAATTGAAATTACCCATTTCTCGCTGTGCAGCTTAACAGTCTCGTTGAAGGCGTGGGTTCGATTCCTAATGCTCTCAATAATTTTTTTATTTATTTTAATAACATGTGTTTACATTTTTGTATTTTTTATAAATGGGTATAAGATTTTTTTCCATAAAATGTAAAAATAGTAAAAATAAAAAGAAACGGAAAATGCTAGGGAAAATTGGAAAAAATTACAAAAATATTTTCCCTCGAAAAATGCGAAAATATGAAAAATATTTTGCCTGGAAAACTGCGAAAATATGAAAAAATAAGGTAAAAGAGGAGAAATGTTTTATGAAGTTAATAAGAAGGACAAAATAGGAGAAATAAATAAAAATAAAGAAAAATAGCAAAAAAATGGGGCAAAAAGAGGAGAGAATACGAAAAATAAAGGAAAAAATAGAAAAAATCGGGAAAACAAAGAAAATGGAGCAAAATTGAGAAAAATAGAAAAAAAAAAGCAGAAAATTCGGCGAACAAATGGAATGGGAAAAAAGAGAAAAACAGGTAAAAATACAGAAAAACGGGAGCAATAATATAAAAAGTAGGAAAAACATAAAAATTAGGAAAAAAACAAGGAGAAACAGGAAAAAATAAAGTATTGAAGTATGAGCATTCGTGAAAAATAAGACGCCAAGCAAAGTTGGGTCACCCAGGTACTAATTGTTTAAATGGTCTTTGACAAAATAAACCCCATTACATTTAAATTCTTCCTTTTTTATTTCAAAAATAATCAAATTTTATGATTTACTTGGTGGTTTGAAAAATAAAAATAAAAAAAAAATTAAAAAGGAAAATGAGAGCTACACCAAGAAATAAAAACAAGTGAAAAACGGCAACATTTTTGCCGTAATTTAGAGTTTTCGAAAATTTTATGTTCCGATAATAAATTTCTATATAGGGATATACCTTATATACTATAGTTAGCGGTAAAGTAAAAATAAGTCAAAGATTAATATCATTTTAGGGGTTTTGAACGATGCTGAATCGATTGCCGTTGTCCGTTTGTCTCTATCTCTCACCGTTCTCGAGTTGGATCAGGCTAACAGACGGACGGACTGATGGACAAAACCATCTGTTAATAATATTTTTCTTCGAAAACTCTAAACATGAGCATCGAATAAAAAATGGGGTTTAAAATACTACTACGCGAATTACCTGCTTTGAATTTAATTGTAAAAGAAATGAGAAGCTATTACCACTCAAACTGTATAACCGTAAAAATAAAAAATAATCTTTTCCTAAAAAATTGTTTGCGGGTAGTTTTCACCCTTAAATTTTAATAATGTAATTACGACTTTTATTTTTCCGGCTGAATAACAGGTATAATTTTTTCACACAATTACTTTCTCAAACTGTACTAAATAGGTTTGTTCCCGAAGCGAGTTCCTAACTCGTTATGAACATACTGAGTTGCGCAGTATAAAATAACTCTTCCATTATTTAATACTGCGCAGACTCCTGATCCATTATTTTATACTGCGCAACTCAGTATGTTCATAACAAGTTAGGAACTCGTTTCGGGAACAAGCCTATTATTTTAAACAACTTTTTACAATACCTACATGTTTTTTTCAAAATTAATTTTATTTATATATTAATATGTAGTGCATTTTAACATGTAATTGTATTCTTCAATTTTGATTTTGAACATTTTGTTAATAATTCTTTATTACAACATTGATTGAAAATAAAAAAATATTTAACTATATAAACGTTATCACTAAAAAGTAAAATGTCTGCGTTGCTTATGTCGTCATAATTCTGTTTAATGCTAAAATGTTTACATAAACCTAATAAATTTGAATAAATAAAACAACGTTTTAAGATTTCCACAAAAATAATAACAAAAGTTATTAATTTAATAGTGACTAGTTTCGTTACATAGTAACTTCATCAGACTAATATTATTTACAAGAAAATCAAGAAATTTATACTAAAACAACTAAGAATAAAATTACCTCTCTAAAATTATGAGGGCTTAACCAAAAGCTATTAACAAACGTTCAAGCAATTAAAAACCAAAGACAATTTAAAATAATTTAAAAATACTTTAAAAGAACATTTGTCAAAAGGATTTCATCAAGTAAAAGCCGACACAGTTAAACAGCATAAACCTAATACACTTCATATTATTCAAAATACAAACTTATCATAAATGTTACCTTTTATTAATTGCAAGACGTATATTTGAAGGTTCCGCATCTACATTGATATTAATATTTTCTTTATCCTTAATTTTCCTAAACAAAAAATAATTTGCTTAATTTTCAATTACGATCCAGCACGTAAACAGTGATAAGGTGTATTGAAGGGTATTAAAAGTTTGTACGTTTATAAAACACTCAGTATAATTGAAAATATTTTTAATTGATTCGCTTAATCACTATATAAGTACAAGTTTTAGTCAAATTTTGGAAATTATTTTGTTGCATTTTTTTAGAACACGCACAATAGGAAATCAAAACATTCAATTCAATTAAGCCACCCTCTATACTAATCAAGAAAAATTCCATTTAATTCATCTTATGATTTTATTTTACATTTAACTACTTTGAAACCCCATACCTATGACTTAATATGAATGGTGTATAATAAAAGAGAATGTTAAAAATTATTATAAATACATATTCTAGACAATTAAATTCGAATCAAATTTAAAATACTTACCCAATAAATTTCCGTTTCTTCATTCTTGCGTTTAATCTCAATTTAGTCTTTTTCCCAAATATTGGATCTCCTTAAAAATGTCTATGTTGAAATCACAACTACACCCTGATAGTAACAATGTACTCTCTGTTATGATGAAATCTCGTTATTTGCAAGATTTAATAAATATCTGTAGAAGAAGTAGGCAACCCATTCTACATAGTTGCACTCCAGACAAAATTTACGAAAGAATCCCTAAAATTTTTGTTAAAAACTCACCAATTATTTTAAACTTAACGTCAAATGAATGACTAAGGACCAGACTAAAGCCGTATTAAAACAAATTTTTGGTCAGATTTGTAGTTAGCATTGTACAAATGTTCAAAAAACGAACAAAAAAATGATAAGTGTGCCAGAAAATTCTAACCGATTTTTTAAAAAGTATGAACCACAATTGAAAATTGCATAAGGATACAACCCTAGGCTTAGCATTTTACTTTATGTCTATTTTTATTTTAGACTGATGGCTTATACAGTTTCTAAAAAAAAATATTTCAAAACCCTTACAAAACAACTAGCGGTGACGGACTATTAAGGTATCCATATATGAGGCAAGTGGAAACGGTTCATCTGCAACAAAGTAGTATTGAAGCATTTTAAAGTAAAAAGATAAAGATTGAGGAACCCGAGAACGCCAGGAAGAATTTTCTGCTTAGTGTATTACCCGATGTTGAAAACTTATCTGACAGAAAATTTAGAGTGTTTGGAAGCCATTGCAAGACAATGTAGATTAGGACAGATCATATCAGGAGTCTCTTAGAACTGACACCGGATCACATCAGCATTTTCTAGAACTGATACACCATCTTCCGTTGATTCCATAACTTACAATACATTATCATCAGGACCATTAGCATCACCACATCACCTTCAGCAACTGAGTTTTCCACCGAATTATCCATCACATGCTTCATAAAGTGGCGGCCAGAAACCATCACCTGCACTATCGAACGTTACATCTCTTCTAATTTTCCTCTCCAAATTACCCAAGCAGCAAGGTGTCGTCAATTTGACGTTATTTTTTCGTCATTTTTGGTCCGGTACGTCATTTTACCAATAAATGACGTGATTTATGACGTTGATTTTTGAACCTATAGTAAACGTCATAGAGATCACGTCATTTTTTCGAGATTTTTTCGTCATTTAAAAAAAATTTATATATATTGGTTTAATTAAAATTTTAATTCACATCTTTCATATTTATGAATATTAATATCGATTTATACTTAATCTACATTTTTTAGTGTCGTCATTTTTACATTTTTTCGTCATTTTTGACTTGGAAAAATTTAAATGTTCGGCATTATGTAAAAACAGTTATAACGACAATTTTATATTTTTCCTATAAAGTTATTGATTTTTTAAGTCCGAGTACCTATGTATATTTTTAGTACATTTTTTAGGCAACGTCATTTTTACGACATTTTTTCGGCATATTAACTTAGAAGATTTTTCAATGTCTCTTCAGTAACATTCATTTTTTGTCAAAAAATCAGGTTTCCTATTTAAATTATCTTATACTACTTACCAATACTTTTAGTGAAGTTTTTGGCCAACGTCATTTTTAACGTGGTAGATGTTTTAATGTTTCTTTAGAACCGTTTTTTGTTAAATATGTATACGCAGTTTTCAGTCAATGTAAGAGATTTTTGCTAGTTTTAACTTGCAAGATTTTTTCGTACTTATATATACCTCTATATATTTATTTAATTTTTAAATTCTATTTATGAGTTTATTTTGAGTAGATAATGTTGTTAATATATTGTCATTTAACAAATTTAATTAAAACAACTTGCCACCAGAAAAAATATACAGTGATTTGTCCTTTATCTGATTTGCATAGTGAACACTCAACTCTCCTAATCTTTCTTTTTTTAACCCATTAATCAGTAAGAAATACAATATATCATGGCCTGGCCAGCTTTATGTTCGTCTCCTTTGAGTCGTATCCTGCGTTGCCAGATTTGCAAAAAAGTAAAATTTTACTTTTTTCTGCTTTATTTAACAAATAAAAAAACTACCTAAATCAAATTATCAGTAATTTTTCTTCTAGTAGTAAGCAACTCGAATATTTTTTGCATCCCTGCGTCTCGTTATAAAAATTCCTTCTAATTTAACAACCTGTTTTATATAATTTTATTATTAATTTCTGCTAAAGGTGGCAACACCGGAAAGTGCGAGTGATGCAAGCGCAAGTCTGTGGCGCAAGCTGCAAGCAAATTCATATTATAATTTGCATATGGTGGCTGTCTGTGTTTTAGTGGTTGGTTTTCAGTCAATTAAAAATTAAGAGGTAAGTTTACTAAGAGTAATTTGTATCTTATTATTTTTTTAAGACTTAACCTGTACTAAAAATTAAATTGATTTTACTTTTATTGGGTTGCACTATTTCCCACTATACGTACCTGATATACCTTTTCATGCATGTAAAATGGCGGAATAAAAATTTGTATACATATTTTGACCCATTAAAACATTTAATTTAAATTTTTTGATCAATAAATTCAGTAATTTGGAAGGTTACCACAGTGGATTTTTAAACTTCTTGGATCAATTTGAAGTGTTCCAGGCAAAATTTTTTTTTGTGAGTTTTTTATAGAGCTTTTTTTAAAAAAATTTCCAAATCTATTCGTTAATAAAAATCACGATTACCTATTTAGTTATTTCTATTGCATTAACTTGTTTTATTGTGCAGAGCAATTATAAACATAAATAGAATTAAAAAAATACTGCATTATTAATCTAAATAAATTAGGTAAAATTCTGATGATCAAAGATTAAACATGATCAAACCACTACTTTAAACGTCCCAGAAGTAACAGGAGAAATTCCAAATCTTCCAGTGGAACTACCACTAAATCAGATTGGAGATTTGACTCTGTTGGAGATCTTCACAGAGGCTAGTGAAAATAGTCTGTCTAGCCTGGTATGTATTAAAATGAGTGGAGGTAAATTGATCATAATTTTATTTTTATTTTTTAGGTGACTTACTTTCCTTTTTTTTTTTTTTTTTTTTTTTTTTTTTTTTTTTTTTTTTTTTTTTTTTTTTTTTTTTTTTTTTTTTTATTTATTATAATAATCAGTGCCCGACATTTTTTCCGGTTTACATGGTACATTTACGACAAACAAGATTTTTGTGTTCACTCGAACCCTGCCCGTCGCACATTACCACTCCGAACTTTGTCACTCACTTTTGCGCTGTGCGGTAACCCGCGACTCCACTCACTCCTCAACCTTGGTGGATGTTATTGAGCAGTATAATTTTTTTCCTAGTTATCTTCGATGGTAGTTTTTTAATATTATGCTTATTTTTTACAATTTATAATTTTCTCCTGAAAAACGGGAAAAAACAGGGTTTTGGATTTAATTTTATTTTAATTTATTATAAAATTTTTTTTTAGTAAATTTATTTAAATTATTATTATTTTTATTATTATTATTATTAGTTAAAACTACCCCAGAGACCCATCCCCCAAGCCGATGTGCAGTTTTTGGGGTTTATTCCAACCGCTCATCGCGCTTGGGAAACGACTCTCTAGGATAGAGATGTTGATTATCGTTACTTTTAAGTATTCGTTACTATTCGTTCCTCCAGTAGTTAGTAATCGTTTAAACTATTCGTTACTTTGATTAGTTTGATTACTTTGATTATCGTAACGTAAAACATACATATCGTTATTGTATTGCCGTCATTTGTTTGTTACTTTTTCTTTAAATAAAAACGCCGTTTTTTGTTTGTAATTTTTTATCGAAATAAACACAAAAAAAGGTTATATGGAAAAATTATTATAAATTATAAGGAACTATTAGAATACATTATAATGTATGATTAAAATTTAAAAACAAAATTTTATTTACGTTTTCACCTTTTAATCGATTTCTTCTTTCAGAAATTAATTGCCCTGCTTTAGAAAATACCCTTTCAGCTGGTACTGACGTAGCCATAATGCATAAGTATTTCTTAGCTAATATACATAAATTTAGATATATTGCAGCTCTGTTTCTCCACCATTCAAGCGGATCTTCATGTCTATTTAGTAATTCTTCTGCTAGGTATGACTTTACTTCTAAAATAGCTGCTGATCGAGAGTCAATTTTTTTTTTCAGTTTTGACCAATTTATCAAAATCGGACCATATTAAATCTTCTTCTTTTTTTTCATCTTCAGATTTATTGTCAGGGGTTGGCTTCATTTGCTCGATATTATCATTTTCGTGTTGACGTTTCTGATTAATTAAATATGCTACATCTTTTTCAAGGCGCTCTTTTATCATGTTAAAAGTAAGGTCTGTACTAAATACTTTGGATTTAAATCTTGGATCTAATATAGCACATTTAGCCATTAAATTATTTGTTTCAATAGTCGAAAATCTTGTTAAAATTTGGTTTGAATAATAATCAACCAGAGATTTTCCTCCTGAAGTTGTTAGTCCTTTCTTAATATTTAGCATTGCAGATTTCAATCCTTTGACAATGACAATAACTTTTGATACAGTGACATTATTTTCTGAACTCATTTCATTAGAAAGGACGGTATCGGTTTTACTGAAAGATTTGGGCTCTTGGATATTTTCCAACATATTCGGATTCAGCTGAAACTTGGCAGACGTGTAGGAAGAAGGCCACGTAGACCTCGGCCATGGGTGCCGGGCCGATTTTTTGGGTCATAGTGGCCCCGTTGGGTGTACACCCACTGCGTTTTTCAACTTTTTCTGAAATAATCAGATTAAGCTGAAACTTGACAGATGCATAGGAAGAAGGTGACGGATACCATGGCCACACAGATCAAGGCGGGTTTCTGGGTCACAGTGACCTTGTTGGGCCGACACCCACTGGGGTATGCAACTACACCCACCGGGTTTGTCAACTTCTCTGAAATGATCGGATTGATCTGAAACTTGGCAGATGCATAAGAAGATTATGTAGAACTTGGCCACTTAGACCGGGGCGAGTTTCTGGGTCATAGTGGCCCCGTTGTGTGTACACCCACTTGGTTTTTCAACTTTTTCTGAAATAATCAGATTGAGCTGAAACTTGGCAGATGCACAGGAAGATGGTGACGGATACCTTGGCCCAAAAAATCAAGGCGGGTTTCTGGGTAACAGTGACCTTGTTGGGCCGACACCCACTGGGTTATGCAACTACACCCACCGGGTTTGTCAACTTCTCTGAAATGATCGGATTGAGCTGAAACTTGGCAGATGCACAAAAGGATTACGTAGACTTTGGCCACGTGTACCGGGGCGAGTTTCTGGTTCAAAAAGACCGTGTTGCACCCACTTTGTTTTTCAACTTTGAAATAATTAGATTGAGCTGAAACTTGGCAGATGCATAGGAAGATGGTTACAGATACCTTGGCCACACAGACCAGGGCGAGTATCTGGGTTACAGTGACCTTGTTGGGTCAACACCCAATGGGTATTTCAACTACACCCACCGGGTTTGACCACTTATCTGAAATGATCGGATTGATCTGAAACTTGGTAGATGCACAAGAAGATTACGCAGACCTTGGCCACGTGGACCGGGGCGAGTTTCTGGGCCATAGTGGCCCCATTATGTGTACACTCACTGGGTTTTTCAACTTTCTCTGAAATAATCAGATTGAGCTGAATCTTGGCAGATGCATAGGAAGAAGGTGATTGATACCTTGGCCACACAGACCAAGGCGAGTATCTGGGTCACAGTGATCTTGTTGGGTCGGCACCCACTGCGTTTTTCAACCACAACCACCGGGTTTGTCAACTTCTCTGCAATGATCGGATTGAGCTAAAAATTGGCAGATGCATAGGAAGAAAGAAGGTGACTGATACCTTGGCCATACAGACCAAGGCGAGTATCTGGGTCACAGTGACTTTGTTGGGTAGACACCCACTGGGTTTTTCAACTACACCCACCGGGTTTGTCAACTTCTCTGAAATAATCAGATTGAGCTGAAACTTGGCAGATGCATAGGGAGAAGGTCACGCAGAACTGCACTGGTTATTTTATCTTTTACTTTGGAACACATATTCCTTTGGTATACATATTTGAATACCTTGCCTATATATTAGTATTATTTTTATATTATTTAACTTTTGCAATATAATTAGAAGTGGAAATAAATCATTTGCAAAGATTTATTTTTTAAACTCATAAAAGTGATATTGCGGCCAAAAGAAAAGATATAATTTACTGAAATTCACATGCAGATAAAGGGAAATAATACACAGATATAGAAACATATTATAATAGTCTGTATATTGTGAGAGAATTTAACAAAAAAATTCATATTTAATTTTCATCGGAAAATTCTTCTTCATTTGAAGTATAATCTTCTACCATCTGGACAACATCGGCCACCAATGAAACTGCACGGGAAGGTCCTGACTGAAAAGAATTTGAACATGAAGGCATCACTTGGGTCGGAGTAGCATCCATGTATCCCTCGCTATCCAATTGTCGTCGGGACTCTTTTGGGAGAAAGCGATCATGAGCCAAGTAGCGAATTATCTAGAATATGAATTAGAATTATGTAAAAAATCATTGTATTGTAGATTAAAACTTTAAAAGTGATTATTTACCGCCGCAACATGACCACAACATCCTAAAGTCCTAGACCCATTCTTGCAGAGGCAGTACCAGCCACGAATGTCATCCGATCGACTGCCCCATGGCGTGAACTGGACCCAGAGAATGTGCTTACGTCGCTTGGAAAATCTTGACTGAAGCTTGACACGAATAAGATCTGACATGTCCTTGTGCAGCTGAAAGTCATATCCACATCCGGTGGGGGCATGTTGAGCATTATAGTGGATACCGATATTCAACTGATAAGGTCCTAGAGTGATTAATTTCAAGTCATCCAAGGAAAGAACTGGAAACTCTAACACACCGTCTTTATCCGCCGGAAGCCATGAAACATTTCCCCGTTGCAATTTATTTTCTTCCACAAGCGTTTGGACATGATTAGAGGATTCTAGTCTGGAGGCTACTAGTTCAGCCAATTTCTCGTGCCAGGCGGATTCAGTGAAAAGTGGAGGACTGAATGCATTTATTATTGCAACGGCGACTTTCAAAATTCCAGGCAGCTTCGGAAAGTAGGATGCAGCAATGACGTCGTCAAAAAACTTAAACTTATTTTTCAAGCGACCATTGACAGATTCGACTATCCACCGCAACATAGTCACAAGGCGAGAACGATTGGCTTCGGAAGTGGAGAACTGTGCTTGCCCTTTTTTTAGAAGCTCTGGCATGAAACATGCAAGTCCCTGACTTTCGGCGTTATCAATTGAGTCACGAAATCCCCTGTCTAAAACGAGAGTGTCATTTTGTTGCATCAAGGACATTAAAGAGTCTTGTTCATCCATCATCTTATTCAATATGTTGGCGTCGTTGTTACCACTATCACCATAAAACAACCCAGTTGCATCAATAATGTAACCATCAGGACAAACTGCCATCATTGGCTTGAACAAGTTGCGTTTTTTGTGGATGGAGAAAGAGCGACGCTGAAGATTAAAACTGGAGGCTTTCTGGACGTACAAGTAAGTTCCGTCAAGAATAAGTATTAAAGAATTTGCAGGAACTCCAAGGATTGATGTAAAAAAGCCACGCATATGCCGGTCGAACAATTCTTGACGGGTCTTGTGAGAGTATCCAGTATGAAGTGGAACAAAAGTGGTAAGAAGAGACTGTAGAACTGCTGAGATGGTTTCAGAGACTGTAGATTGTTTTGAAATTCCAAAGAGAAAAGCTAGTACACGCTGAGAGACATTCAACCGAAGCTTCATGAGGAAAATGGCCAAAGAATTTCGAACACTGCGGTTGGTGCTGTTGCGAATCGTGCCTTGACAGTGTTGAAGAAGCACTTCAAAATTCTCCATCGAGACTCCAAGTAGCATTTTATAATCTTGATCGGTAAGTAGAGAACCCTTTGCAAAATCAATCGGAAGCTTCTTGTCGGTTACAATTCCTCGTAGAGTTATTAACAACTTCGACACTTGTTCTCCAGTAAGCATTGAGTGATCTTTGTCGGCTACAATCTGATGAATGAGCTCTGGCTTTAATACTTCCTCTTCCATATGATCCCGGCAACAACGATTATTTTCGGGAATTAGGATTCTACGGCGAAGGAAAACATCAATGATTGCTCGTTTCTTAATCCGCGTTCTAACTTGACGCTTGCATACAAAACACCGTGTTTCAGAAGACGCAACTGAATCAATTCTGGGCACAGCCGTAAGCAGAAGATGTTTTGGAGTTGAAACATTTGACACTGGGATACGGACTGAAGAAGACTGAACAGCTTGTTCTTGCGGGGGGAGAATATTTGAAACTGCAGCTGCTGGAGCATTTTGGTCGTGGAGCTGAGCATCTGGCATTTCAACATCATCAAAATACATGGGCTCAACATCATCATTGTGCTGTTTTTGCTGAGGTACGGGAATAGATTTTATCTTAGATTTTTCAACTTGTTTAAGTCTCCACTGAAGGTTAACATTCCCTCTTCGTTGCATATTCATTCTAATGAAGATGTGACAAGCTATACAGATAAGGTCACCTGGTCTTGTATCTTTCCCATTTTCACGCAAAGCGCTACGCAATATTTCCCGAATGCTGTGTTCACTAGCTGAGCGCATGTTCTTTCTAATGCTCGATTTTGAGCCACAGACACAGCACAAGTACTTGACCATCTTTATTTGAAAAATTAATTATTTACGTTAATTGCATAATTATGATGAATCAAGAATATTAGAAAATTAAATAAAAAAATAATATTTCATAAATAATTAATAACTAGCTTGAACGGCGACACGATGGGCTATATATGTGATATCCTAAGGTTAAAAAATTCAAGCTTTTAAATTTTTCAGTAACAAAACAAATCGCTAAAATCCTAACAAATAAAGAAAAAAATGGGTCCATAATCATAAATCTCGTCCGTCATCTTGTAGTTGCTACCTTTTTATTAATTTTGACAAAAATATTCGTAATACCCGACGTCAAAACCCCTATATACCAATTTTGAATGGATTCGGTCCATAATCATAAATCTCGCCAGACATCTTAGAGTCGCCATCTTGTATTTCAAATTCCAAATTGGTTTCCTGCACATCTGGACACCATAACGAATAAACTGTTCGCAAGTTTTCAAATTTTTTCAACAATATGAAGCACTACAACCGCAACAAACAATCAAACATACAAACATAGGTACAAGAAAGCAAACTCAACGAGAATATATTATAAGGATAATTAAAAGAGTCTCGAAGATTTTTACCTTTTTTCCGAGTATGTTGTAAGTTTCTCTCTAAAATCAATTTAAAATATATGTTGAAATCTCCTACAACAATCAGACGAGAAATATAATCATTGCAGTTGTTTGAAGTAAAGTTTTACCCTACTCGGTCTGATGAAATTAAATGTTGGAATCGAACATTAAGAAACTAAACAATAATTTAAAGCTAAATGTTACATACATACATATTTATTACCAAAATTACAACTTACAATACTTACATTCTTTAATAATATTAAGGCGAACTTCAAAAGATGTAGTTAAAATAAAATTCACGATTCCGCTACAAACTACTTTATTTTAAGTATTAAATTCTTTTTTAATATGACAGAAATGTCAAAACTTACGTCAAAATAAAAAATCACAAAATTGCCATGACTTACTTATTTTTGAAACTAAATTCTTTATCGCGGCAGGTAGGATTTAATAATCGGTAGAAACGTAGGTTGGATAGAGTGGATAAATATTGAATAGGACGCCGACGATTAAAACGAAATTATTGCAATATTAATAATGGGACATAGGGAAAATAGATACAAATGGGGTGAAATAGATACATATCGGGAGAAATAGATACAAATGAGATGCAATGGATACATATGGTGGGAAATTGATACAAATAGGGGAAAATAGATACATATGGTGGGAAATAGATACAAATAGTGGAAACAGATACAAATAGGGGAAAACAGATACAACTAGGCGAAAATAAATACAAATGGGGGAAATAGATACAAATGACGAGAAATAGATACATATAGCAACAAATAGACAAAATGGGGGGATATAAGATTCAAATGGGGGGAAATGCATACAAATGAGGGGCACACAAATGGGAGACAATAGATACATATCGAAGGAAACAGTTACTAATAAGAGAAAAGAGATGCAAATAGGGGGAAATAAATACAAATGGAGCGATATAGATACAAATGGCAAGAAAGATATATATGGCGAAAAAAGATACAAATAGGGGGAAATAAATTCAAATATAGGAAAATAAATACAAATAGATAAAAATAACAGGAAGTAGGTACAAATAGGAAAAAATAGATACAAATGGGGGAAATAGATACAAATGAGGGAAATAGATACAAAAGGGGAGAAATGAATCCAAATAAGGGGAAATTGATACAAATAGGTAGGTAATCGATAGAAATGGGGGTAAATAGATACATATGTAGTGAAATGAATACAAATAGGAGAAAATAGATAAAAATAGCCGGAAATAGGTACAAATGGAGGAAATAGATACAAATAAGGGAAAATGGATACAAATAAGAGGAAATAGATATAAATAGGGGGAAATGGATACAAATAGGTAGACTGAGATACAAATAGGATCAAAAAAATACAAATGGGATTCAATAGAAACATATGGGGGGAAATAATTACAAATAGGGAAAAATACATACACAAAGGGGGAAATAGATACAAATGGCAAAATAAATACATATTGGGAGAAATAGATACAAATAGGGGATAATAGATACAAATGGGGAGAAATGGATAAAAACAAGTGGAAATAGATGTAAATAGGGAGAAATGGATACAAAAATGGAGAAATAGATACAAATAGGTGGAAATCGATACAAATAGGGGTAAATAGATACATATGGGGTGAAATAGATACAAATAGGAGGATATAGATAAAAATAGTAGTTAATAGGTACAAATGGGAAGAAATAGTTATAAATGGGAGGAAATAGATAAAAATAAGGGGAAATAGATAAAAAGAGGGGGAAAAAGATTTAAATAGGGAGAAATGGATACAAATAGGGAGAAATAGATACAAATAGGTGGAAATTGATACAAATGGGGGTAAATAGATACATATAGGGCGAAATAGATATAAATAGGTGAAAATAGATACAAATAGGGGGAAAAAGATATAAATAATGGGAAATAAATACAAATGGGGGAAATAGATACAAATAGGGGGAAAGAGATACAAATAGAGGGAAATAGATACAAAAAGTGGGAAATAGATACAAAGGGGTGGAAATAGATACAAATGGTTAAATAAACATATATGGGAGAAATAGATACCAATAGGGGAAAATATATACAAATGGGGGAAATGGATACAAATAGGGGGAAATGGATACAAATAGGGGGAAATAGATACAAATAGGTGGAAATCGATACAAATGGGGGTAAATAGATACATATATATGGCGAAATAGATATAAATAGGTGGAAATAGATATAAATGGGAGGAAATAGACAAAAATACTGGAAAAGATATAAATCGAATTAAATAAAAAAAAAAGTTCTAATTGTTTTAATCATCAGGTAAATCTTCGTCTGTCGCGTACACCGACTCACGATCGTTCGTTTCGGCAGGATCTTCCTCTTCAGTGTCCTCGAATTCCCATTGTGGATGTTCCGTGATTTCAGCTGGAGCTTCTTTGACGTCCAGCTTAATGTCTTTCTGCTGATCGAATCCTATATACGAGTCAGAACGCAGGCACACTGTGAAGGTGTATACGCCAGGCCAACGCGGCGCCGTGAACTTAAGATGGACAGTCTCCTCGTCCTCGAGACTAGTAACGTGATAAGGTGCTGTGAGCAGAGTTTTTGATTTTCTGTCACATATATACGTCCACCAATACTCTTGTTTATCGTATGGATAATATGGACAATGAACAGTATGTGACGATTTTGATCTACCTTCCAGGGATGTCTCTCTGCTGTGAATAAATACAAATGGGGGAAATAGATACAAATAGGGGGAAAGAGATACAAATAGGGGGAAATAGATACAAAAAGTGGGAAATAGATACAAAGGGGGGAAATAGATACAAATAGGGGGAAAGAGATATAAATAGGGGGAAAGAGATACAAATAGGGGGAAATAGATACAAAAAGTGGGAAATAGATCCAAAGGGGGGAAATAGATACAAATGGTTAAATAAATATATATGGGAGAAATAGATACCAGTAGGGGAAAATATATACAATTGGGGGAAATGGATATAAATAGGGGGAAATTGATACAAATAGGGGGAAATAGATACAAATAGGGAGAAATGGATGCAAATAGGGAGAAGTAGATACAAATAAGTGGAAATCGATACAAATAGGGGGAAATAGATATATATGGGGTAAAATAGATTACAAATAGGAGGAAATAGATAAAAATAGCAGAAAATAGGTACAAATGGGAGGAAATAGATACAAATGGGTGGAAATAGATACAAATGGGGATAAATAGATACATGGCAGGGTGAAATAGATATACATAGGAGGAAATAGACACAAATAGAGATAAATAGGTACAAATATTGATAAAAAGATATAAATAAGGGGAAATAAATACAAGGGGGGGGAATAGATAGAAATGGCGACAAATAGATACAAGAGGGGGGAAATACATACAAATATGGGAAATAGATAAAAAATTGGGGGGAAACAGATACAAATAGCGGAAAATAAATACAAAGAGGGAGAAAGCAGTTTGTCGGTGTAGTTTCTACACCGACAAACATTAATAGTTTTATTTGTCCTATTTAAAAATGAGGGTCCAAGTTGATAAATATAAATATAAAATTACTATTAGAAAATATTTCCACGTTTTAAGGCGCCACTGTTAGTTCGGCAATGTTTGACTATGGGGTGAAAAGAATATCTGTCTAAATCAAGCGAAGAAAAAAAATCCATAGCCAACCAAGAAAAAGAGCAGAAATACGCGATGATCCATCCAATTCAAAGACTAGAAGCTAAGATTTTTTATATACTTTTTTTGTTAATTTATCAAAAAATGCTAAAAAATGTTGACGAATCTCTTTTTATAATTTGTAACTTGGTTCCTACAGAAAATTTCTCATTTTCCCAATTGAGCACGTTTTTTTATTTTATTTATCACTAAAACCATTGAACCAGGAATGTCTCATTCCTGAAACCTATGCAATAAATTCATAGTTAGTTGGTTTCCTACTGTGTGAAGTTTGAAGCAAATCGTTAGTGGGCTTCGTTGTTTTTTCTGGGATGCAATATACTTCTCGTACAAAATACATATAAAACATCCTCCAGCAAAACCCCAATTACCCCGCTCTGGAAAATGTCTCATTTCTGAAACTGAAACAGGATACAGTTAAAGAGTTGCCTGATTATATACAAAATTTTAAGCAAATTCATTGGTGGTCTTCGTAGTTTTCTTCGCCACCCAATACAGTGCACTTTTCCGATTTCATTCTTTGTTCAAAGGGTTTCAAAATTTTAGTAATTTCTTTTAGTAACAGCCAATCTGTTTCTGAAAGGAACTCTACTTTGCTATGCATGATTCCTATAACAGCTGTCAAAGAATCTTGAGTTTTTATTAATCTTTCAAAAATATAATATGTAGAGTTCCATCGGGTTAAAACGTCATTTTTCAACTTTAATGGAGTAACTTTCTCATTCATTTGTTTTTGTAATGCCAGAAATTTATTGTTAGTTTTGTTACTTCTATGAAAATGTTCCACTATACTCTTTACTTTTTTCCGTAACGGTTTTACATCTGAATGTTCTAATCCACTCTGAACAATTAAATTTACTGTATGGGCAAAGCATCCTATGTGCCCCCAATCTGTTAGTTTTATTGCCGATGTTATATTGGAGGCATTATCTGTTGTGACAGTAAAAATTTTTGAAAATATGTCCCACCTATTTGCCACTTTTAAAATCTCATCCCGCAAATGCTGCGCAGTATGGCTTTCATCATATTGTTCACATTCCAGTAAACAAGAATATAGTTTCCACTGATCTGTAATAAAATGACCAGTGTAACCGATGTAGCCGGTTTGGTTGTGCTGAGCAGTTCAACAGTCAGTTGTTAGACCAATTGACTCTACAGTAGAGAGCAAGCTTTTCAATTTTTCTTGCTTTTCGGTATATTTTTGAGGCAAAAATGAATTTGTGAAGGTGGATCGACTAGGCATTATATAGGACGGTTCCAACCCACTCATTAGCTCTTTAAAACCTTTATCCTGGACAATTGAGATCGGTTGCAAATCTTTCACTATCATATTCAGGATTAAATCATTAATTTTTTGCTGCCTATGTAATGCAATTGGTCTAATCAAATGGCTTGAAATTAAAGACTGTTGACCCATCTTCCTTCTTTTAGCAGTTGATGAATTACCTTTACTTACGCTTGATGGTTGTTCTAAAAGTGGTTCTATGTGAGGATTCGTTCTCGAGGTGTGAGGCTCTTCTGGTTGACTCTTGGACGATGCATTAATGGCAGAAGTTGAAGGATCAAAAAGTATACTGGTTTCTAAAAATAAGATTCAAATAATAAGGAATTATTAAATAATAACATATTTTTAAATGTAATACCTTTTGCTGTAGTTGCCGGATTTAAGATTCCAGATAGAGTTATATTTTTATTTAAAAAAGTGTGATGTTTCGATTGCAGGTGTTTTTTTAAATTGGAGGTTGAACCCCCTTTATATGAATATTTAGAACCACAAATATTACATTTCGCATATCCTGGAGAAATTATTGAAAAATGGAGCCAAATTTCACTTCTTTTTAATTTTTCTTCCATTTCAATCATTAAAAAGCATTAAAAGTTGTTTCTTTTGTTTTTAATTTACAAAATAAGAAATACTTACTTTTCAATTCAATAAGCAGTGTTCTTAAATTATTGTTTTTTTAATAACTCTAAAACTTTTATGTATATATACTATAAATTAAACACAAGAAATAAACACTTAAATAACATTAACATAGGGCTTCACAATTGGGAATGAGGAATAAAGCTCTTCTAGGAAACGCAACAAAAAATATTTATAAATTTTATCTGAAGTTTTGTAAAACAGTCCGAGGTATAGGGGAGACCCATATAAATTTTTTATAAGGTAAACAAAACAGCTTAAAAAATAAAAAATCCATTATGCCATCATAACTAATCATTGCGGCGAGTTGATCTCAAGATAATCTAAATGTTTGTTTTGAAAATAAACACAGAGTAATATAAACAATTTTATTTAGTTTTTTATTCGAACAAAGTCACGCTTCGTAATCCATAAGTATGTAACCATACGTCGTATTCAATATTCATTCTATCTATTCATCTATTCATATTTCATTATCCAATCTACAATTCTACCGACCGTGCAAAAGTAATCATAGTAATCAAAGTAACTATTCCCATATTAAATTAATAATCGTTACTTCGTATTTGTTTGGGTAACGAATACTCAAGTAACGAATAGTTACTTTTCCAACATCTCTACTTTAGGCTAGGATCGGCGATGCCACTTTTAGTACGATTGTACTTTTTCTACTACTATTGAACATCATTTAGTACGTTAGTACGACGGTGACAAATCTAGTACTTTTTGTCCTTACTGGCATGGCCTACTCTGGAAACGGCAACTAACCATAAAATTGGAATTACTAAAGGTTTGTTCGACAGAGTAAAAGACCGATTACAGATAGTATCTATTGCGCAGAATCACGAGTCAGTATCTTTTTTGACATTTGTACGGATGGATGATGGAAATAAATTAAATCGAAAATATTCGAAAACGGTTATTTTTAAAAAGGGTGTTGTGTTGTATTAGCAAAAATCAGAACCGAGATATTTGATATTTGACTTAATTTATAAATCAAACATGGACAGGTATGTATATAATATCTAGCGATATATCACAGTATTTATAACTATATGATTACACTGTAAAATAAAATATTTTTAGGTTTGTAACAGTGTCTAATAGAAAAAGAACAAGTACAGAAATTATTGATAACAATATTAACAATAACATAATTGAGACGGCAAGCACCAGGTATGTTCAAAAGATAATTTAAAATGCAGTGTAGCTAATAATTATTGTTTTATTTTTAGCAGAAATAAGACTTTACGCCTTGAACAAGTTAATATACAAGAAAGGAGTTTTTTTTAAGAGTCTGAAAATAAATATAAAAAAAATACAATCAGAAATTTAGAGTGTCTTGGCAGACAAACTACAGCTGGTTAGAAGAATGTCAAGACCCCCAATCGTCTCGATGCACAGCAATTGCGAAATGCAAAGTTTGCAATACCAAGATTGTAGGAAGTTTGTCCCACATAAAAAGGCATGAAAGAACACTGGCTCACACTAAAAATATGAGATCTTACAAAATCACACCCTCTGTTTTAAATGCATTTCAGGACAATAACTCAAATGAGAGAAAACATTTAACACGAGTTAAGGAAGTAGAGTTAAAAATAGTCGGATTCCTAGCTGAAAATAATTTACCATTTTCATTAATAAATAATTTTGTCCCTTTTATTAAGTCAGTAGCACCTGAATCGAAGGTATTAAAAGATGTACACATGAAACGTACAAAAGCAACACAATTATGTAATGCAGTTATTGGACCAGGTCGTGAAAAAGAGGTGGCCAAGGATTTACAGGTTTCCAATTTTTCTTTGATAATTGACGAAACTACTGATATCAGCTCTAAAAAATGTTTAACTGTTGTTGCTAGGTATTATAAAAAAGGTGTATTTTCAGATGTATTTCTTTCTTTGATTGAGTTAGAGTCAGGAACATCAGAGTCAGTTTTTAAATCTGTTATGAATTTATTAAATAAATATAAAATACCGCTAAAAAATTTAACAGGAATTGGTGCAGATAATTGCAATGTTATGATGGGGGACGTTACAGGTTTTAAGGCACTTTTGCGAAAGGAAAAAAATTCTGCTAAAATTATTGGATGTACATGCCATTCTTTAAATCTTTGTTCGTCTTATGCTTGTAGCAAATTGCCAAAAAGTGTGGAACAATTTGCCCGAGATATATATAATTATTTTGCTCACAGTACCAAAAAATTGCAAGAACTAAGAGAGTGCCAGATATTTGTTGAAGAAAAACCACATAAGCTCTTAAAGCTGGCATAAACTCGATGGTTATCACTGGAAATGGTAGTTAATCGCATACTAGGCCATTGGAACTCCTTAACTTTATTTTTTCAACGACAGTCCTTGGAAGAAAAGTGCAACAATGCAACTGCACTTCTTGGCGCGTTAAGAAATCCGGTTTTTAAATTATATTTCTTTTTTCTTTCATATATTTTAAAAGTCATTAATAAAATGAATTTGCTGTTCCAGTCTGAAAAACCGCTAATACAAATTTTATTAAAATCTATTTCAACATTTTACAAAAGTATATTGAAGTGTTTTATAAAAAATGAATTTTGTAAGGATAATAAAAAAAATGAATTTTGTAAGGATAATAATTTTTGGTCAAAAGTACAACTAAATAATCCGAGTTATTATTTACAACTCGACGAAATATATGTTGGAGCTGAAGCTCAAATTTTAATTAATAGTAATACTATAACCAAGCATGAGATTAATGATTTTAAAGTAAAAGTTTTGGATTTTTATATTGAGCTTTGTAAACAAATAAAAAAAAGGTTTGATTTCTCAGATCCAGCGTTAAAATTTGCTGGTAATTTTGATCCTAAAGTGGCTGTTTCAAAGCATTTCAGAAGCTAAAGAAATTTTTCCGTATTTAGATTTAAATATTGAGGCTGTTGATTTGGAATGGAGACTTTTAAGTAGTATGGAGGAGTGTGTATCTTTAATTAAAGACGGTGACTGTGATGTAACTAATTTTTGGTGTATAGTTGAACTTTAAAAAATGGGTTTAACCAATATTTGTTTTCTAATTTAATGTATGTAGTAAAAGCTGTCCTGTGTTTACCTCATTCTTCTGCTGCAGCAGAACGAATATTTTCGAAACTAAATTTGATCAAATGTAAAACCAGAAACCGTCTTTTGGTAAATACGTGCAATAGTTTGTTACATACTAAAGACCTATTAAGAAATACTTGTAGTCAGGATTGGCAACCTGGTGAAGAATACCTGACTTATAATCATACAACTTTAAGAAATGAAATTGTATTAGAAGATGATATTATTTTGCAATAAGTTTTTATTTTTAGTAAACGCATTTAGAAAGTAGTTTTTTGTGATTCTTACATACTAAAGATTAGGTAATTTAGAAATTCTTGTAGTCAAAAATGGCAACTTGGTGATGAATTCCTAACTTATAATTAACAAAAATATATTAGAAGATGATATTATTAATAAGTTTTTTTCTATATGCTAATGGCGCGTTAATTTTTAGTAATCGCAGTTAGATAGTATAGAGTTATTTTTGTTATTTTTTATATACTAAAGATGTAGGTACCTATTAGCAAATTCGTTTAGTCAAGAATACGGCAAACTGTTGATGAATGACTTTTAACAAATAAAAATAAATTAGAACATATTGTTTTTCAAAAGTTTTTTCTAATGTGCTAATGGCGTTTTTCTGTTTATCAAAAGTAAAAAAAAGTGTTTATTTTTTTGTTTTGTTTTTTGTGATTTATTATGTTTTAAATTAAAATATTGTAATGTTGCTCTCGATTTTTTTCCTTATATTGAAACCTAATTAAATTTTGTAAGTGGAAAAAGTAATTGTTCAGAAATTGATGAATCAATCACAGAATATGAGACTCAAGGGCCTAGGCGAGCACCTTTTTTGTCCTCTATATGTAATCTGTGGCAAACCCTGACCTCTACCTCTAATATATAATATAACCTTTACCCCTAAATGTACCAATGTACAAGGCCGGGACGTAACGTCATGTGTCAATTCTTCTTTTTGTGCAGTTAAAGAAAAAAGTACGTTTTGGCCCAATTTAGTACGTTTTTGGTTAGATTTTAGTACCAATTGATGATAGACGCGTAACATCGCTGGCTAGGACAGTGTTGCCGATTGGCGGATAATTATCCGATTTGCGGATAATTTGAGACTGTGGCGGATAATTTTCTCATCCACCCGAAAATCGGATAAAAAACGGATAATTTTAAATCTGATGTGATACCGTAAAATTAACATTAATATTTTCAGTTAAACACGGTAAATATGAGATTTTACAAGGCGAGGTAATATTTTGAATTTGGCAACAATGTGGTAGATTCTTGAAGGCAGAAATGGATTAGACAACATGGCATTTTCTAAAGTCGATCTGAGCGGGAGTCGAGAGATTTTTATGTACTTCCCCTATTTACCTATTTGCAATTTGCAGTTTGCAATTCGATCAATATTGAACAATCAAAACAAGCTTAAAATATAAAATAAATAGTAAAATATGCATAAAACATAGGGAAGATTTATAGAATATTTCAGGAGTTATAGATATTTAAATAATTCAGGATAGCGCTTTCGCCATTTTTTTCAAATCCAAGATAACTCGGTAATTACAAGAAATTAAAAAAACGAAAATGTAACAAGCTAAAAATATACGATCTACACTAAAATATGCATAAAACATAGAGAAGATTTATTCAATATTTTAGGAGTTATAGATTTTTAAACAATTCAGGATAACGCTTTCGCCATTTTTTTTAAACAAAAATAATTCCGTAATTAAAGGAAATAATTGCTGCGATTGTTTTTTAATATATTTTTCTGCGACCTTTCTTAAAAACGATCATTTACACACTTATTCTGGTACGTAAAGTTACGCTTTATACACAATTTAAAATAGTGAGTAAAAGTTCATTTTAAATGGGAGTTTCATTATACCACTATTTTATAAGCTAGTTGTTTACCAGTTGCCTTTGACAATAATCATTTGTTTAACTTTCATCGTCATTTAGTTTGACAGCTGTCATTTTACTTATTTGTTTATCAAATTAAATAGGTTAAGTTAATAATACTAGATTAGGTTATCTATAAAAGAATGAAAGAATGGAAAAAACACGTAATGGCTGGATTAAAAAAAGCTAGTTAGTTAGTGAAAAGCATCAGAAAAGAATGGAAAAGCACGTGATAAACGTGATAATTAAGCTAGTCTTTGAGACGCCATTGTGTATCCAATTTTGTCTATGTTTAAAGGTACTTTTCCATCTGCGAATTACAAATTTTAAGGATAAGTCGTATATAAAATGTTGTATGATATACGTGCGTAAACATGTTTTTGCGCATACGTTGTATTTTAAAATACAAATAGTGCGCAAAAACATTACTTTCCGCACCTTGTATCGTAAATAACACTGTAGCCCAGTGTTGCCAATGGATAAAATGAAAAGATCCTCCTATCAACCTAAAATTATCCGATTTTACCCGAAATTATCCGATTTTTTAAATTTATAAAATTACTTGTTTGTACATGTTATTTTTATTTGATCTGGACTTTAGAACGCAATTAAGTATTTTATGGTAATGATTAAAAACAAAAGTTTTTTTTTATTAATAAAGGTAACATACGCATAAATTCTTTTTTATAAATAGAAGTGCATTCAAAATAGTTATTTACGATACAAGGTGCGGAAAGTAATGTTTTTGCGCACTATTTGTATTTTAAAATACAACGTATGCGCAAAAACATGTTTACGCACGTATATCATACAACATTTTATATACGACTTATCCTTAAAATTTGTAATTCGCAGATGGAAAAGTACCTTTAAACATAGACAAAATTGGATACACAATGGCGTCTCAAAGACTAGCTTAATTATCACGTTTATCACGTGCTTTTCCATTCTTTTCTGATGCTTTTCACTAACTAACTAGCTTTTTTTAATCCAGCCATTACGTGTTTTTTCCATTCTTTCATTCTTTTATAGATAACCTAATCTAGTATTATTAACTTAACCTATTTAATTTGATAAACAAATAAGTAAAATGACAGCTGTCAAACTAAATGACGATGAAAGTTAAACAAATGATTATTGTCAAAGGCAACTGGTAAACAACTAGCTTATAAAATAGTGGTATAATGAAACTCCCATTTAAAATGAACTTTTACTCACTATTTTAAATTGTGTATAAAGCGTAACTTTACGTACCAGAATAAGTGTGTAAATGATCGTTTTTAAGAAAGGTCGCAGAAAAATATATTAAAAAACAATCGCAGCAATTATTTCCTTTAATTACGGAATTATTTTTGTTTAAAAAAAATGGCGAAAGCGTTATCCTGAATTGTTTAAAAATCTATAACTCCTAAAATATTGAATAAATCTTCTCTATGTTTTATGCATATTTTAGTGTAGATCGTATATTTTTAGCTTGTTACATTTTCGTTTTTTTAATTTCTTGTAATTACCGAGTTATCTTGGATTTGAAAAAAATGGCGAAAGCGCCATCCTGATTTTTTCAAAAATATTTTATTTAAAAATATATAACTCCTAAAATATTTGATTAATCTTCTCTCTTTTACGCATATTTCAGCGTAAATCGTATTTTTTAAGGTATACAAATTTAGTTTCTTAATTTCCATTATTTACAGAGTTATTTTGGATTTAAAAAAATGGCGAAAGCGCTATCCTGAATTATTTAAATATCTATAACTCCTGAAATATTCTATAAATCTTCCCTATGTTTTATGCATATTTTACTATTTATTTTATATTTTAAGCTTGTTTTGATTGTTCAATATTGATCGAATTGCAAACTGCAAATTGCAAATAGGTAAATAGGGGAAGTACATAAAAATCTCTCGACTCCCGCTCAGATCGACTTTAGAAAATGCCATGTTGTCTAATCCATTTCTGCCTTCAAGAATCTACCACATTGTTGCCAAATTCAAAATATTACCTCGCCTTGTAAAATCTCATATTTACCGTGTTTAACTGAAAATATTAATGTTAATTTTACGGTATCACATCAGATTTAAAATTATCCGTTTTTTATCCGATTTTCGGGTGGATGAGAAAATTATCCGCCACAGTCTCAAATTATCCGCAAATCGGATAATTATCCGCCAATCGGCAACACTGCTGGGCTAGGATAGCTTTAGTAACTCTCCGCAGTGCGAAGCGTACGGTTGTCCCAACCGCGCTCGATGCCTGCACCATTTTTTTAAGTTTTTTGGCTGCGGAGAGTTTTGTTGTTTTATTTCTGTTTTATGATTTTTTAAATGTTTTTACAATAATAATTATTCTAAGAAAAATGGTAATTTTTCATGTAGTAATCCGTACCACCTATCGGGATTATCTCTGGCTCTTTGTCCTAGGAATTGATTTAATAAGTTTTCTGGAAGTTTATTTAAATAAAATTTATTGGCTTGAGTAATGATATATTCGCCGATTGGAGGTATTGACGTTTCACGTAATAATTGTTGGGTGGATGTACCTGGGGGGGGGGATTTGTGATTATTCTGAGACACCGGTTTTGGGCTACCTCAAGCGGTTTAATTGTAGTTTTGGGTGTCGAACAGAAGACTTGGTGTCCGTAGGTCAATGTCGGTCTTATAATTTGTTTATATAGTAGAAGTTTATTTTTTATTGTCATTTTACTATATTTATTTAGTAGTTGTTGTAGTTGTTTTGTTATGATAAATGTCTTATGTTTTAAATGTTTTGTGTGTAGCGTAAACGTTAGTCCTGTATCTAGTTTAAATCCTATGTATGTCAGTGGGGATTTATGTTTAACTATTTGATTTTGAATTTTTAATGGCTTTGATAATTGTCTTTTTTGAGTTTTTCTACTGAAAGTAATTGTCTCTGTTTTTGTTTGATTTAAAGTTATTTTATTTTTGTGTAGAAAGGGTATGGCTGTTCTATTAATATGTATGTCTAGTCTTCTGTTGGCTATTTCTGCCATGTCTGAGCCCTTGTAGAAACCGGTGTCGTCAGCATACAAGGTTGTTACCACTTCTTTAGACATAGGTATATCGTGAGTTACCCAGCTGTATAAATGTGGAGCCATTGCAGAACCCTGTGGGACTCCAGCTCTTATTTTATAGGGGCCCACAATAGTACCGTTTATTTTGATATTAAATTTTCTATTAGATAAGTAAGATTGTATTATTTTAATCACATGCAGCGGAACCCCATTCACAAGAAGTTTGTATAGTAGACCATCAGCCCATACCTTGTCAAACGCTCTGTGCATGTCGAGGGACACAAATACAGTGTGTTGTTTTTTCCTAAAATTATTTCTAATATTGTTTGCAAGTGTTATTAATTGCGACACTGTACTGTGTCCCTCTCTGAATCCAAATTGTTCTTCAGGTATGAGCTTCAGGTCATTTTCTGTTGTAATCAGTCTTTTTAGTATAATTTTGTCTATGATTTTAGCGATAGTGTTTAGTAGTGAGATGGAGCGATAGCTTTCAACTGATTTTGGGTTTTTGTGTGGTTTTGGGATGGGGATGATCTTGGCTATTTTTTGTGTTTGTGGATAGTGTTGGAATCTGAAGATGGCGTTTACGATGTAGTGTAGTTGGACGATGGCTTTTTTGGAAAGGTTTTTTAGGAGTATAGGATCTATTCCATCCACTCCTGGAGCTTTTCTAATTTTTAATGTCTTAATTGTGTCTTACTTCCTCAGGTGTTGTGAGAAAGTCGTCTGGTATGTTTGTCGGTGGAATGTTTGTAATGTTTGTTTTTACGTCGTTCTGAATTTGCGTTTGTTCATGTGTATTTGGAATTGGGTTGTGAAATACTGATTCGAGGTACTCCCCAAACGCCTGTCCGATGTCTTTTTCTTTGTAGTGTGTTATGTTGTTGTTTGTGTGAATAGGTGGTATGTTTGTACGTTGTTGTTTTTTGGCTTTGGCTATTCTCCAAAGCGTATTGTCCTGTGGTGTGGCTTCTGTCAGTATTTTTTGCCAGTTGTCATTTTTGTATTGGGCGATTTTTTTGTTTATTATTTTGCCAAGGGTTATCATTCTATTTTTGTCTTGTCTTTGTCTGGAGTGTTGCCATTTTTTCCTAGTCCGATTTTTGTCCTTAATTAATTCTGTGATTTCTGTCGGAAGTACATTGTGATTTGTATTTATTTTTTGAATTTTTGTGGTTTTCTTTCTAGCGTTTTTTATTATGTTTGTAAGAATATTGATATTTTGTTCGATTTTTTCTGCTGAGTTAATATTTTTGTCCATTTTTATTTGTTTGTCAATTTCCTGTCTGTATTTGTTCCAGTCTGTAGGTTTGTAATTGTAGTATTGCGTAGTGCTTTTTGTAGTGTAATTAGCTTTAATTTCTAGGTATACCGGGTCATGATCTGAATGCGTGGTTTTAATTGTCTGTATGTTATAGATGTTTTTAATGTTTTTAGTTAGTACTATGTCAATGACGCTTGGAGTAGCACCTGTGTATGGGTAATGAGTAGGTTCGTCCGTGTGTGTAAGGTTTATGTCATGATTATTGTCTAAGAATTTTTCGAGTGTTTTTCCTAATGTGTTTCTTTCTGAGCATCGAGTATCCCACAGCGGGTTCCTTGCTGTTGAGATCCCCGATGATCAGAATTTTGTTTCCTAGGGAAGTTAGATGGAGTAGATCCTGGGAAGTGTAAAGGAAGTCAGGTTTGTTATATACACCTATGATGTGTATGTTTTCTGTTTTTATAATCAGGTGTTCGATATTTGAAAGAGTGTTTTCTATTTTTTCGTGTATTATATTATTTTTGATTATTATTGCTATCCCCCCACCTTTTGTTAGTAGTCTGTCTTGTCTGTGAATGGTGAATCCCTAAATGGTGAAAATTGTCGGTGGTTTTAACCATGTCTTCGTAAGTATCATTATGTCTATTTTATTCCTGTGAATAAGCTCCACAAGCATGTGATATTTCTTTTTCAAGCTGTATATATTAAATGTTGCTATTGTGAGTTTATTTTTGTTTTCCCCAAGTTCTGGAGAAAATTATAAATTGTATTTATGGATATTTGTTGCGAACCTGTCAAAAGCCTTCCATTTATCCATGGGCGATTTGGCTGCCCTCATGGCGTTTGTAAGGTCGGTGACTGCTCTAAACATACCATCAAGGTTAACCAGCGAGTGAAGTTCATTGAATACATCGCATATGTTTGTGATGTCATTCATATCTTCTTGAGTTGTTTGTTGAGAAGCTGTGTAGTTTTGGTTTTCGTTTCTTGATTGTGTTCTGTTGGTTTGTTGATTTGTTAATGTTGATGTTTGTTGGGGTTGGGGTTGTCTTCTTAAGGGTGGAAATTCTTCTTGGTTAGGTTAGGTTAGGTTAGGAAGAACTCTTCGTGCCTGTGCATTATTTCCCCATGCGTTATTTTGTGGTAGTGGTGCGTCAACATATCTGTTTTGGTTACTTTGTTCTGAGTTAATATTTTTCCTTTTATCTATGTTTTCTTTTCTGGTTATATACTCTTTGCATGTAACAGATTTGCGGGGCGGTCTCCACCGCAGTTGATGCATGTGGCCGGGGTGTCCGGCGATTTTTTGCACTCATAGGTGTTGTGCACATTTCAAGCAATTCGGTTTCCTGCCACAGTTGGTTGTTGCATGCCCCCACGTTTTGTTAAGTAGTCCAAAGTTATTATTGATTCGGTTGTAATGAAGTAAAGAGGTCTGGCTGGAAATTTAGTTGTCATCTTGTAGCATTCTTTTACTTTTAATTGATGGTTAATTAGTAGCTCTTTCTTAATATCATCAGGAGTATGTCCTGTGCCTAGTCCTCTCAGGACAAAGGCATGCGATTTGTCGTTTTTGTTAGTGTAGGTATAGTGTTCTATTTCCTTCTGTTTAAGTTGATCTAGGAGTTTTGTATGATCATTTTGTTCCTCGCAAAAAATTATGGTCGAGTTTTGCGTATTTTTTTGTTGGAAATTTCCATCTAGGAAATCTTTAATGTTTGTTGTAAATTTTGCCTGGTCTTGTAGGACTCCATCAATTATTATGGGTGGACAAGTAATTTTTTTGTTTGTATTTTTGATATTTCTGTTTGTTTGTGCGGTATTTTCATTTTGTCTTTCGTTTCTTGTGGTTGTAGGTTGTTGTTCACCTTCGGTTTGTGTGGTACTATTTTCCTCTTCTCTATCTGTTAATGAATCGTATCTGTTTTTTGTTGATGTGGGGTTTTTGGTTATCTTTGTTTTATTTCTTCTTGATCTTCTGGGAATTTTGAATCCATCTTCATCTTCTGAGGAAGTACTATCGTAGTTTGTTCTTTTTTTGAAGCTACTGTTAGGTGAGTACACCTCTTTAGTTTTTTGCGGTTTTTTAGGTACCTCTATTTGCGTATTGCCAAAGTTCAGTTTAGTTTGAACAATTTTTGGAAAATTTAGTATGGATAGTGTTTTGTATTCTTTTGTTTTTTCTATTATTTTTGTGTTTTCTATCAATTTTTCTTGTCTGGAATCATTTGGATTTTGTTGGAGTTCTTTTTCCCATTCGGATTCGAAAGCTTTTCCATTATCTCTCTGTTTTGGGATTGCACCTGTCTTTTTTTGTTTATCATTGTTTACTTCTGTTTCAATTATTTTTGTTTCTGTGTTTTCTATTTTTTCATTATTTTTGTAGTTTTTTATATGGTTCGTGTTTTTCCCCTATGGTCAGATTCTTCCCCATTTTCTTTGCTGTCCGTTTCTGAGGTGTTTTCTGAGCAATCTTTAGGTTTAAGAATGTAGTTTTTTACTTCTTTGTTTTCTGTGGTTTTTTTGTTTTTTAGAGGTGTTTTCTCTCTTTTTTGCATATCCTGGCTTCTCTGTCTTTTTTTAGTTTTTTCTAAGCTTAAATGTCTTACTCTGCTTTTTCTGATAGGTTTTTCAATTTTTGGTGGTTCTTCTTCCATTTCCTGCTCGTTTTGTTTTTCTGATTTCTTTAGTATGAGCTCTTTTTTTGGTTTGTCATCTTTTTCTATTTTATTTTTATTGATTTTAAGTTTATTCTCTCTTTCTTTTTGCTTTTGTTCCTTGGATTCGATTAGCAATTGTGTAAAAGATAGCTTAGGAGATTTTTTATTTTTTTGGCTATCTTTTATTTTTTCAGTAAAATTTTGCGCAGGGGTCCCCCCTATATTGAGTTCGTACTCACTTAAATGTTTTTTATTTAACTTGTATTCACCTGTGCCATCAATCGTCTCAGCTTGTGGCTCAACATGATTTTTTTGTATTTTTAGTTCGTTTTCACTGTTTTCATCATCATTGCTGCTAGCCATTTGTTTCACGCCTTTTTTAGGCGTCACTTTGGAATTGTCTTTTTCACCCCCTTCTGTGGGATGCATTTTGCTGGTATCAATATCCCTGAAGGGATTGATCACTTTTGCTTCACTTCTGCCAAAAATTTTAATTTTTTTCCTTGTTTTTCCTCGCTGATTTCACTTTTTACTTTCACTAGATTTTTCTCGCACCTACACTCGGGTAAATCCTAACCTCTTTGTGACTTACTTATCTACGATTGGAGGGAAGGACTACACATCTAAGACAAACAGAATACTAAAACATTTGATGACTGATCATTTGGCCACCTCTTTTAGCTATAGGGGAAAACGAAACAAACAATCTTTCTGTGACCTTCATCTAAACGATGTTGTCATTCGTAAGTGTTTACACTTTCTTAAAAATATATCTATTGCTTGTTTTATCCAGGGGCTGTAAAGAAATGTGATACTAATAAAACAAGTAGTGATATAGAGGGGGTAATTAAAGTCTGGCTCAAACACGCACCTCAACGTTTTGCCAAGAAGAAATAATTTTTTATTGTATACTAACTTATAATATCGCATTTTATAGAATGTTCATGTTTTTAATTTAAAATGAATAAGGAAAAAATTATTGGCAAAAGGCAAATGCAAAGAAGCGCAAAGCAAAATATTTTAAATTATCTCAGCGAAGTTAAACAGAATAATCAATATTTAAATGAATGTAAAGAATGCACTTCATCTTTAATATATGATTTGCCTAGTTCAGATTCAAATTTAAATTGTCTTGATAGTGTAACTAGTTCAAATACAGGTGATAATGCTGATAATCTAACTATATCTAAGAAACTAATACTCATAACTTAAATAGTTCCAGTAATTTTTTTACTAATTCAACTTGTATTTCTACAAATGGTCAGGGTGTCAAAAAAAACTACAGATCCCAATTTAAAAAAATCGTTGACAGATTGGGCCCTTTTAAATAACATAACTCAATCTGCATTTACTGATTTGTTGCATATTTTGTCTCAACATCACCCAGATCTGCCTTTAGATTGCAGAAGTTTATTTCAAACTCAACCAAAACAAATTATTAAAAGTTTGGAAACTGGTGAATACTCTCATTTCGGTTTACTTCACAATATCATGCTTAATTTATCAATTTGTCCTAAGATATTTAAAACATTTCCAGATAAAATTATCTATTTAAGCTTTAATATAGATGGTATACCACTCTTTAATAGTAGTAATGTCCAGTTTTGGCCAATATTAGGCCGTGTTGCCAACCATGAGAAATTTCGTCCTTTTGTCATTGGCATTTTTTTGTGGAAAATCCAAACCTCGGCAATTAGAACAATATTTGGAGGATTTCGTTCAAGAAGTAAAAGTTTTATTAAAAGAAGGATTTTATTTCAATGATATTCACTTTAGAGTAAATTTTATTTGTGATGCACCTGCTAGGGCTTATATCAAATGTGTAAAATCCCATGGCGGCTATTCCTCTTGTGATAAGTGCATTGAAGAGGGCAGGTACTTTGATAAGCGAGTATTTTTACCAGGTACAACAGCTGAACGACGAACTGACATGTCGTTTGTAGAACAGTCTGATGAAGGGCACCATTTAGGGATGTCACCACTACTTAAGTTGCATATTGGCTTAGTTTCCTCTTTTCCTATAGATTACATGCACGCTGTATGTTTAGGTGTCATGAAAAAGCTGTTAAACACTTGGGTTGGTGGTCCTCTAAGAGTTCGATTTAACAGTCAAAAAGTTAAATTTATTTCTGAAAGATTAAATTCCCTTAAAAAATATATTCCATCTGAAATTTGTAGAAAACCTAGAGAATTATCAGAATTAGCACGCTGGAAAGCTACTGAATTTAGGACTTTTTTACTTTATACAGGTCCATTAATCCTTAGAGATGTTATAGATCTGGCTGTATATGAGCATTTTTTATTACTACATTGCGGTATACTTATACTAATATCTAATAATAATCTTTACAAAATTGGTTCTCGAACTGCTAATCAGTTGTTATCAACTTTTGTAATTCATTGTGGAAAAATTTATGGCGATCAATTTCTGATATATAATGTCCATGTTATGTGTCATTTAACTGATGATGTAGAGAAATTCGGTCCACTTGATTCGTTTTCAGCTTTTGTGTTCGAGTCTTATTTAGGCAAATTAAAAAACTTAATTAGGTCACCAAATAAACCCTTGCAACAAATTTTCCGCCGTCTTCAGGAAATTGAATCAGTAAGTAAGAACTTATCATTTGACAAAGAAGTACAATATCAACTTTTGCATTATGCAGGACCTTATAATTTAATTTATAAACAGTTTAAAAAAATATTACTTCAAGATTTCATACTTTGCATTTATACCCATAGCATCTCTGATTCTTACTGTATTGTAAAACATAATAAAGTTATTCAAATTCACAATATTTTAGTAAATGTAAGTAATAAGGAGACATTTATAGTTGGCATGCAGTTTACAAAATATAAACCTTTATACACGTGCCCAATTGAATCAACTAAATTTAACATTTATCTTGGAAAATCTAAATGTTGGTTTGGAAAACTGGGACCTAAAAGATATTATTTGTAAATGCATTGTTTTTCTCTTGGAAAATACGAATTTCGTATCATTTCCAATGAGACATACTTATCAAAATTAATTATTATTTTTTTAACTAATCAATCATACAGATGTATCTACATTCTATATAATGTGCCAACATTTTTTTCTGGGACAAAAGAACATACATGCTAAAATTATAAATAGCTGGAATAGTTTTATTGTCCTATATCTACCTGTAACTACCCTCTATTTGCGAAGTTTATCATTTCTTTGATAATTAAATAAATTTTTTATGTTTAACTCTACAGCAAAATATTGACCTTGAATAGCCACGACAGTCAAATATATGTTGCTACCCAGTTAAACAAAATAGTATTGTGTCATTTCATTAACACATTCAAGTTAATGAAGCCTTTTGCCAAGAATTTTTTCTGATGTAATGTTCATTAGTTTTTTTTAGTTTCATTAAAGAAATTTTCCTTTTGCCAAGAATTTTTTCTGATGTAATGTTCATTAGTTTTTTTAGTTTCATTAAAGAAATTTTGCATTAGATATTATAATAATTAACCTCTTATATATCTATTTAAGTTGGTACCATATGGGAAACTTTTTTACTATCAGTTTTATGCAAAAAAGTTAATATTCATAAAAAGTTCTGCATGGTTTGAAACGTAAAATGCAACCATCAGATATCAATTTTTATCAGTCGTATATATAGTTTTATTTTATGTTACTTATATAGACATGACTATATATTTAAACCCAATTTTTTAATTCTAAATATTTTTTTACCGGTTTTTGATATTTTTGGCACACCTCGTATACGACTCAAAAATTTGATATCTGATAGTTGTATTTTAGGTTCTAGACCATGCAGAAATTTTTATGAATAACTTTTTTTATAACACCAATAATTAAAGTTTCCCATAAGGGACTTAAGTAGACACTGTATATATAGGGAATGTCACGACGAGTTAATACTATCTGTATATTGAAAACCGCTTACACGATATTTAATGAAAATTTATATACGAGGGTTTGTCGTGCCACATCTAAAGAAAATATTTTCAACTTTCCTTCTGTAGAGGATGTTCTGAACGTAACAACCAACTTTGTTATTTTTAATGCAACACCCTGTATTTTTTACTTTTTTAGATTCGTTGAAAGCCGATATACTATTTAGTTTATAATATAGGTATAGTAGGTTTTTAAAATAAGCTTCTCAGGACTAATCTAAAAATGTGAAAAATACGGGATTTTCCTTTTAAAATAACAAAGTTGGTCGTTGAACACTCTGTATAGACCAAAAGTTGAAAATTTTTATTTAGATTTGTCACAACGATAAACCCTTGTATACAAATTTTTATAAATATCATGAAAGCAGTTTTCAATATACAGATAATTTAAAGTCTTTGGGACACAACCTGTTTTAGACATTACGTTTTTAAGATTGAGAAAAATATTATATTTTTAGAATACTTATTTTTGTTAAACTCTTAATAAATGCATATAAGTTTTGGAAAAAATTGTTTTTACTAAAAAAGTCTCAAAACCCACCTTTTTGTAATGGAAGTGTCTAACTTTTTTATTAAATCAGTTGTTTTATGCTAATACGAAAATGTTAAAATGAAATATTCACCTTTATTTAATTGACAGAAAATGGTGTTTTGTATATTTTGCATTTTGCCATAGACTGGTCAAATAAATTTCAACATTCCGGATTCCAGAACAAATTTTGGTTGGATGTGCAGAATGAAAAAATGGCCAAGTTGACGTATGTGTGACGTTAATTATATCCTAATTTTTATTTGGTAAATGACAATTTTACGTCAAAAAATCATGTATTTGTATGTCATAAAATGTGTCCCTTTTACGGCATATATTCACCTGATTTTTTGCGTTTGTAATGACGTCCATTTACGTCATGCTATGACGTCCTTTTACGTCAGCAATGACGTCCTTTTTACGTCGAACAATTACGTTCTTTTTACGTCATACAATTACGTCCTTTTTACGTCATACAATTACAACCTTTTTACGTCATACACCGACGTCTTTTTAACGTTATAAAATCACATCACACGGCTGTGACATAATCACGTGATCCTATCGTCATAAATGTCGTCATTTTAAAAGTCTATATGACGTCCTACTCTCAAAAAAATGACGAAAAAACAACGTCAAATTGACGACACCTTGCTGCTTGGGATGCTTCGCATGATGATCCTTATATTCAATAACAATGTCCAAAATATTGTTTTTTTAAAAATACTATAATTTAAACAAATTACTAGGTTTATTTACTATATTTAGTTAGGTAGGTAAGCGTAATTAGAAGTCGCTCTGTTACTCCAACTGTCTTCTGTTTCAATAAAAAAAACGGCTGTGTCAGCCCAGAACTTTCCCGGTTTAGCTTTAGAAAATAGGATTATTTTTATTACAAAATACTAAGCATTCCCTTAGTTTATGGAACAAATTTTAAATAGCAAGCCAATGGTAAATACGTCTACAGAATTGATATTTCAATGTTCATGTGACATAAGCAAGCGCATGCGCACAATATCTAGCATACTGCTACAATTGGGATCTCCTAAAATCATGGTTGAAACCTATTGTAAATTCTGGAAAAGTTTAATACAAAAGTTGTTAAGAATTTTTTGCTCTACAACTTTGCACTAAAACATTGTGTACTAAACCCTATTGTTTGTCTTCAAAAAAAGGCAGACGTTAGAGATCCTCATGCGGAATCACTTCCCGGGTAACCTGCTTCTGGAGGATGGCCCGCAACCCTTTCCACTTCCAACCTTTCTCGTCTATACGACCAGTTAAAGAAGACTGGAGGTTTGCATCTGAGGTGATCACTCCATACTCAATCCTATGGGCACTGAAGCCTTTCTCCCCATACAAATCACCAGGAGAAGATGGTATGTTTCCTGCTATGTTGCAAAACGGGACAGAGGAGCTGTTGCCTCTTCTAGTGAAACTATATCGTGCGAGCCTGGTGTGGAGTTACATACCACAGGGCTGGTCGATTGCTAGGGTCGTATATATACGGAGAGGGGGGAAGGTAAATAATTCCCTGCCTAAATCCTTTAGACCGATCAGCCTTACCTCGTTCGTACTAAAAACTCTAGAGAGAATTCTAGATAGGCATATTAGAGATGGGAACTGCAGGGAAATTCCCCTCAACCCCAGACAATATGCCTACCCGGTTGGGAAATCCAAAGATTTGGAGCTAAATAACCTCGTAGTAAAGATAGGCCACTCTTTACAGCATACAGAGATTGCGCTGACAGCTTTCCTCGACATTGAAGGGGCGTTCAACAATGCCCTGCCTCAATCCCTTTACGCTGCACTTCTGCGAAGGGGAATAAGCAACTGGATTAAATGCATGCTTGAAAATCGTTTTGTCACATCATCACTGCAGGAGGAGACTGTTAGATTTAGGGCGGCGAAGGGGTGTCCTCAAGGTGGAGTGCTGTCTCCACTTCTTTGGCCACTCTTGGTCGACCCCATACTGGACAGGCTCTCCCAGCTGGGGGTGGATTTTCAATATTATGCCGATGACCTTTTAATAATGGTTAGAGGCTTATTTGAAGAGATTATTTCCAATATTCTTCAGGAAGCTCTTAACATCGTATACAGATGGTGTGAGGAGGAACAGATGTCTGTGAACCCCCACAAAACGGTAGTAGTTCCTTTTACAAAATGGAGGAAGCTTGATAAACTACGTCATCCAATTTTGGAAGGCGTAACCATTCCGTTTGCGGAGGAGGTAAAATATCTGGGGATTATCCTTGATAGAAAACTTACCTGGAACTCCCATCTGGAAGGAACAGTCAATAAAGCCAGGGCATCCCTCTGGAATATCAGAAGGGTATGCGGCAAGTCGTGGGGAATGAACCCTAAACAGATTTACTGGATTTATCAAACGGTGATAAAACCAATGGTCACATATGGCGCAATGGCCTGGTGGACGAAGGGGCTCCAGTCTATTGCTTCGGCTTAATTATCTGGTCTACAGAGATTAGCATGTGCGGCTATTACAGGCGCTATGTCATCTACCCCGACAGCGGCAATGGAAAGATTTCTGGGTCTTACTCCTCTCCATATATTACTGGAGCAGGAGGCCAGAATGACCTCCTATAGAGCCATGTCGGTGGCTGGTCAAATTGAGGAGGAGAGGCTATGGGACCACTCTGGACTGCTGCGAGAGATGAGTACTCACCACACTCTCGGAATGGTTTCAGATGTGCTCTTCCCCAGAACTCACATACAGAAGTCCTTCTTCTGAGAAGAGACGAATGGGAAAAGGGGGATATCCTCATTCCAGGGACGGCTTATGTACTGTATACAGATGGTTCAAAGACCCCAAGTGGTGTTGGAACTGGAGTGTACAGCAGAAAACCGAGAGATGACATCACAGTAATAAGCCTCGGCAAGTATGCTACCATCTTTCAGGCGGAGGTTTTCGCTATAGAATTATGTGCAAGAGAGTTGATAAACCATCATCTTGTCAACAAAAGTATTAACATTTTATCAGACAGCCAAGCAGCTTTACTGGACTCGAAGCTGGTGTGGAACTGCATCGAATCCCTGGATCGCATTGCTACCAGTAACAGAGTAACCCTACTCTGGGTACCTGGGCATGAAGGGGTGGAGGGCAATGAGAAAGCCGACACCCTTGCGAAAAGAGGTGCAGAATCCGAGTTCATTGGACCGGACCCATTTTTCGGCATAGCCAAAAGCAGTACCAAAGACACGATCTGGAAATGGGCCGAGAGGAAAACTGTCCAGCACTGGAAAGATATTCCTGGGGTAGCTCACTCTAAGGCGTTTATAGTCAAACCCTCAGGTAGCACCCTATCGCAGATCCTAGAATGGAGTAGAAGTGATCTACGCTTCCTAATTGGACTGCTTACTGTCATCTGCGGTACCATCTGAAGAAGCTAGGTCTGAGTCAAACATCGGACTTTCGCTTCTGCAGTGTGAAAGACGAAACGGTGGAGCATATTTTATGCTCCTGCCCTGTCCTGGAAATAAATAGGCTTCGTACGTTTGGTTTTGTACAGCTGGAGCCTACCGACTTCAAGGAAGCTTCACCTAAATCAACCATAGAATTCGTAAGAAGGTGTGGATTGTGTGGTGAATTATGGCCCATAGGGGTGAGCCACAATAGGCCTCTGTTGGCCGCAGTAGAGGGGCGAGCAAACGCTCCACTCACATTGAACCTACCTACCTACCTACCTACCTTGTCTTCAAAATAAAAAAAATGCAAAAAGCCTAAATGTGTAAATTTTTCGCCCTTTAGCGGCGAAACTATGGGAAATTCGAAAAAATGTTAAAAATCAAATTCAAAGGAAATTTGGTTCTCTATAACTTTGCATTAGAAAATTTTATATTAAAGAGCATTGTTTGTCCTCAAAAATTTGAAAAACTACGGAAAACTTACATAACATTTTTTGCGCGCCCTCTAGTGGTGCAATTTTGGGAAATTCCGGAAAAAGTGTAATATAAAAATTGTAGGAAATTTTATCCTCTAAAACTTTGCACAACAACATTTTGCACTAAAGTGTATTGTTTGTCCATAAAATATAAAAATAAGCAAAAAATCTTACATCTGTATTCAATCAATGTCGGTCTTGAGGACCCTGTACTGTATCAATTTAAACCAAATCTAATGGTCGCATTCGAGGTACACACCGACCCTTCATACAAAATTTCAGCTTGATTGGTCAAACGGTTCGGCAATTATCGTGGAAGATTACACACAGACACACAGACAGACCATACTCTGGAAATGGTTTCAATCTCCTCGGGGGACCTCAAAATGGATATTTCGATCGATGTCTCAAAAATTTTTTTTTGCTCGTTCACTATAATCTTCCTTTGATGGGTCCGGGAAAGTAATATAAATACCTAGATTTTGCTTTAGCCAATTTCAATAAATCACCTATTATTAATATTATTATTTCTTTTTATTATTTTATTATTTAATGTCAACTCAGAGTGAGAAATATTATATTTTTGCTACTCAATTACATTTTTTGAAACTCGATAAATAAATTGTGAAATAAAAACCAATTACAATCAAAATTAAACGAAGTTTTGTTTATTTTGCAATACCCTTTTGCCTTTCCAGTTTTAATTAAACATTCGAGAATATTATGGACAAATATCATTAGAATTTTATTTTTACACCGTGACTGTTTGGATAAATAATCAATTTTTGTTTACTTACTTTGCCATTGTGGAAAGTTTAATATGTTTTAATTTCCTTTTCCTGTTATTGTATGCAAAACGAAAGGAAAATATATTAAAAATAGCGTGCGTCAAAGCTTAAGGGTGTTAGAATAATAACTATATACTTATAGTTAGTATTATTTACAATTTATGTATTAATCAAGTTGTTAGTTGTTAATGTCAGTTGTTGTTATATACTTGTAATAAAAATTTATAAACAGTCAGTCAGTGTATCTTTAGAAGAATATTATAAATAGAAGTAAAGGCACTGCTTGAAACATATCTTGAATTGTATAAGGATATTCTAATAAAGGGTAGCAAGGACTTTGAAAATATTGAAATATTATATAAGTAAAAGTAATTATTAATTAAGTACCTTAAATTAAGTGGTAATAAATCAGAAAAATGTTTGTATTTTTACCTTATACTGTTTCTATCATATTTAGAAGCATTATTAAAAAACCATAAATATTGATAGAATTTTGTATCCTGAGCTATGTTCAGTGTTGCCAGAGTGGTACCACATATCTCTTGATAAAAAGTACGGTGGTACTCCTTGGATAAATGTGGTACCTAAATTACTTTCTCGGTATGATAAAAAAATATCAACTTTTATCGATTTTTTTAAACAAGAAATTAAAATGTCGATCGTAGATGACTTTAAAAAGAAAGAGAAGCATGCTTCCAAAAATTTGTACTAGATGTGTCATTCTCCGGTTATATTCTCTATGATGTCCACTATGAAGCGTATAGTAAATCACGCATCTGTGTCTCTGTTAACTTTTGACTTTTGCTTCTATTCGGCGCATACTCAGCAATCAATAATTCTTCTGCAAATTGGGCAACTTCTTCGGCCCATAGCAAATATTTATCGAAATAATGTGTTTTTGCTTTCATATGGAATTGAATTGTCTTTTTAAGAGGGGGGCTACGACTGAGGGTATACCCCAGGGGTTCAAGGTTGTTCCACGACTGATAAGTCAGCCAACAGCTGATGATCGCAGTCAAAGGTAACATAATCTACTTAACTCAAAATAAGTAACGCTGCGTTAGAGAAAAAGGGAAAAATATAGAGAAAAATAGAGAAACATATTGTAAAATACTGAAAAATATTGAAAAGTGGGGCAAAATTGGTAAAAATAGGTAAATTAGAAAAAATAGCGAAAAATAGGCAAAAATGGGGAAAATGGAGCAAAAATAAGAACTATAAGGGACAACAAGGGAAAATACGGACAAAATAATGGAAAATAGGAAAAAATTAGAAAGATATAGGGAAAACAGCGAACTGTAATGAAAAATTTGGAAAAATAGCGATAAATAAGGAAAAAAAAATAATAGTATCATTAGAGTTAAATAGCGAAACATATGGGAAAATAGTGAAAAATATAACAAAATGATGAAAAAAATTGACAAATAGGGAGGTTATAAAAAAAAGGGAAACATGCGGGGAAATAGTAAAAAATAGTAAAATTAGGGAGAATAGAGAAAAACAGGGCAAAAATGGATAAATACGGAAATTAGAGAGTAATAATAAAAAACAGTGATAAATAAGGAATAATAAAGAAAAAAGTGAAATAAGGAAAAAATACGAATAATAAAGACAAATAGGGACAAATAATGAAAAACAGAAAAAAATAATGAAAATCAAGAAAAAAATGGAAGAAAAAGGAAAATAGAGAAAAATAGGAAAAATTAGGGGAAATGGGGAAAAATAAGAAATAACAGGAGAAAATAAGGAAACTGCAGCAAAAAAAAATAGGCAACAATACGAACAATAGGGTACAAAGAGGGAAAAACAAGAAAAAAATAAGGTAAATAAAAAAAAATAAGGATATGTAAGGAAAAATAAGTAAAACAAAGAAAATAGGAAAAAACAATGGAGGAATAAATAGAAAGAAATTGCAAAAAAATATGAAAAATATAAAAATAGCGGAATACATATATGGAAAACGGGTGAAAATAGGGAAAAAGAGCTGAATATAAGGAAAAATAGAACAAAGTGGAAAGAAATAGGAAAATTAGAGAAAAATAATCATTCAACCATCCAAAATCATACCAATCTCATTGACAGTTTTATATAAGATGTCTAAAAACCCGGGTGTATCTACTGATTCGATTTTGTTTAGAACTTTTTGGGAGTACCACCTGTTGCGTTTAATAGAACTTTCCAGAATTCTGTAAGATGGCGCTGTTTAGAATTGTAAGGATACTTTTCGTCAAATGTGGATAGTGTAAAGCTGCATATTCGAGTAATCGTCTGTATTTAGTACTCAGAATATAAATACACCCTGTGTGATATATTTTTACCGTTTACTATGACCGATGTATGCGCCATCTAAAATTTCTAATCTAAAACTCTAGTAATCTCTCAAAATTAGTCAAAAACAAGTAGATATAAATCTCCCAGTTTGACCCAAGCTTTTACAGGCATAAGTAGAACTGTGTATAAGAAACTTTCTTTGTTTGGAAAGAAATGTATAGAACAGCGACTATATAAAACCATTCGGGAAGTTTCATAAAAAACGAATGCGACTTTAATGTTAATGACGCTAGAAATACCTTAGTAGGTCTTTTCGCGTCAGGTTTTCGTGCACTATTTTAGGTTAGAAAAATTTAACTTCGGAAATTTAAGTTTCTTGCTGCTGTTAAAGCTAAATTATATATAGCTTCTGGTATGTGTGGTGCTGCATTTGGTATGGGTGTCACTAGCACTGCAAAAATAGGTGACTGTATCTGACAATAAAATCCAACAGTTAAAGCGATATAGTGTGTATTATGACATGCAAACCGATATCATACTTCCACAAATTATAAACAAATTAAATCAATAGCTCAAAATGACCTCCCTTATTTTCAATAAAAAGTTCATACCTTCTCCTTCAATTTTCTATACTGTTTGAAATTGCATTTTATTATTATGATTGTAAAGAAGTTCTATTTCAGCTTCAATTTTCTTCCTTATTATTGTAATACTGGTATTGGAATCGAAATTAACGTTTTCTTTTAAATACGATCATAAAAAACCATCTAAAGGCGTTAGATTAGGACTATTGTGGAAATTGCTGAAGTAAATCGTCAACTTGCGGCAGAATGCCATAAAAATATAAGTAACCCAAAATTGTAATTATAAAATATTGGTCTAACTACCTTAGTCTGAAAAAGTCCACACCAGACATGAATCGATTTGCCGTCTGATTTTTTAATTGTTTTAATTTTAATTGGCCAACTAATTTTGTGTGCGAAAAGTTATAAGTTAAAAACTAACTATCCCAGTCTGTCATAATATACAAGATATTTCTTTAAAAATTAAAAAAGTAATTTTATATCCCGTAAGGTATAGGCGCTACTGGAGCGCAAAGTATATTTTGTTAAAATTAATTTTACTCCTACGTCTTTATATATATTAAATTGTGGTGTCGCTGACTGATAATAATTAACGCACAGCCTAAATCAGAGGTGATAAATACGTAAAATTTTCAGGGTAGCTTCCTTTGGTAGTGTAGAGGAGCACAAGGAATTTTTAAAATTTGCTCTTTAAAAGGTTCAAAATTGGGTCAAATGTCAGAAACAAATATTGAATATCTCGAAAACTATAAATGATAAGCGCTTGAAAGTTGGTGCGTTGATTCTCCTAAAGAAATAAACTAAAACGTGTCTCTGGATTTTTTTGTATTTTTTATCCCAGATACAAACGAAAGGGTTATAAGTTTAAAATGTGTATCTGTCTATGCAATCGTAGCTCCAAAATCGATGAACTGATTTTGATTTAGTTTTGGGTTGAAAGGTGACTTAATCGAGAGTGTTCTTACCTATGATTTAATTATTTTATAATTTTTGATTTTTTCCGATTTTGCGTATATCTAGGACTGAAAAGATTTTTATTATTTATCTCCAAATAATTTAATTATAAATAGGAAGGACAGTATAAATTATTTATCTCAACTTTACAATGTCTACGAGTTAATCGGATTTTAAAGCAATTAAGGGATAGTTTTCACCACCAAAGAGATGAAAACAATTTTTGTTAATTTTATGACTCCATTCATTTGAACTTACATATAAAAGGTATAAAAGGTAAAAAAATTTCCAGCATTTTTCAATTGTACGTTAATTTAGAGGTGGTTGTGGTGGTTTAACATAAACTTTGTGCTTAGTTTTACAATAAATAGGTGGTTTTTTCGATTTTAGTGGTGACGCAACCAATTTAGAGCCGTGGGGCTCATATTGTCATTATCAGCGTCCCAAAAAGCATATAGTATAACGCTTTTTGAGTCGTCAAGCGGTGTTTTGGCGCCTTCGTTCAGGTTTCGGATTTCTTCTGGCGCCACCTTCTGTTTTAAGTGTGAAGGCCACTGCACGAGCAGCGTCAGTGGAGAAAGAATACTCCAGGGGTCGTTTATGCTATCGACCAATGCGTTTTTTTCCAGAAGGGCGGCTTTACTTGCTCCACTGGGTTGAGTACCTGGGTATTCGCTGCGTTGCTGGTGATGCTCCTAGTTATGAAAAATACGAAAGAATAGAAAGTAAATAAAAATCCAAATACACGGGAAACAGCTTTATTAATAACCAAAATAACACAGGAGACAGTAAGAAGGAAGAGGGAGAGCGTGCAACTAGTTTTAATATCAAAACAATATCTACAGGGGAATTAAATACGGATAAGCTAAGCAAAACCAAGCGGGGTGCGGACGGACTCTACAAACGGACTACGGCGGTAAGTATAATGACCGGAAAAACTATATTCCTACTTTCGACGGATAGTATAACGTAACCGAAGTCACCAGAGAGTACTTTTGTCTCTCAAATCGCTACGACGGAGAGCACAATATAGCCAAAGCCACCAGAGTGTACTTTCCGTCGTTTCCTAAAGACGGTACTAAAATCAATGGCGACGGAGAGCAGCACAATGTGGCCGAAGCCACCAAATTATACTTTCTGTCGTTTTCTTAGGACCGTAATACAAAGAGGAACTCACCAATACATAAGACCAGGAGTCTCTGCCTGCACTGATCGTAGATCGGAGCGGACTTCCGAGAATATTTTAAATCGCGGTATATTTTACTGTTTGTGGTGCATAAATGGCACAAGCGCAAGTGTCTCAATCGTTCGGACGGAGTGTGAACTTTCTACAATACGGATCGCTTTTGACCCTATATTCCGAGTAAGGTCGCGGAGTCTATTCAATTTTTCGTATTCACGGTGCATTTTGATTTTACCTATTTACGATCAATTGCCGATCGCGATATTTTAATAAAAAGTATTTTTAATAACGGATTTTAAACGAAAGCTAATTATAATAATTATTTTAAAATGTAAATATAAAACGTAGCTATTATTATTAAGAAAAAGTAATAAAAACAGGGATTAGGGACTTTAAAGATATTGATAACTTTGTTACAATAGTAAAAGCAGTCTCGTTGCGTGGGACGTTCCGAGCGCCACATCCACATTTTAAATGGACTATAGTATGAAAACCGGGGTTACCTTAGCTCTAAATACAAAGCGAATTTGTGCAGATTTTGCTGAAATTTTAAGACAAATAGGGGTTTATAAAATATATTTATTTAGCAGGAGCAGAAAATATGTGCATTACCGACTGATACATCAGTGGGTTAGGAGGTTCAAAATAAGCCGTGCCAATTTTAGTTTATAACCTAACATTAAACTTTATTTATATTTCTTCTTTTATTTTTATGTCATATTGATATCTCGTATTGAAATTAAATCCTGGGTTTTCAAAAAATTTAAAAATTCGAAAATAGCTAACCACCGAAACCATCTAGGTATCACGAGAAGCAAATAAAAGTATTTAAAAAAATACCTTTGATAGGAATAAATCCAATCTCTATTTGGCAACGTTGTAACCATTCGTAATTATTCTATTGGTTACTTTTGAGCGCAAAAAATAAACGGTAATATTATCTTAATATCAGTTTACTTCTAAATGCCAATGCCTTCCAAAAACACGTTTTTCAATAAGAAAACTGTGTACAATGTGTTTACAGTAAACACCTAAAAGTTTGAACAACCATTAAAATTTTTTTAATTTTGTTATGACCTACTGCAATAAATTTTTTTGAAATTAATTTTTACGCTGTTGTGTTGATTTCTATCAAATTAGAACAAAAGGTGTCAAAATTAAATCCATAAATAGCTTGTTTTTTTTACAACTGTTTGCATTTAATTAATAGTCGAAATCAAAATAATAATATGGATTACGGTAAATACTTAAATATTTCAAATTTACGCCAACTTAGCTTCGCCCTCCATGCAGTTGATTAGCCAAAACAATGTATTTATAATGTATGCTCTCGCTTAGTACGCCCACTTAATTTTTCGACCCAACAATGTTTTGATTCTACAACAATTCGATGTAATAATATTTCACTCCAACGATATTTTGACCCAGCGATGTTTCGATGCAGTAACTTTCGAATGGACAATGTTCCGAACGAACGACGTTCGGTCCAATAATATTTCGTTCCAATGACTTTCGAAAGGGCAATTTTCGATCCAACAACTATTTGGCCCAGTAACTTTTCGATGCTTCAATATTTCGATGATGCATAATTTGATTCAGCGAGGGTCACTCAATGATTTATAATATGATAAGTTAATTTTTTATTATATATATTTACTATCATTTATTATTTATTTTTATCATTAGAACAGGATATATTATAATTCATTCGGGAAAAGTAATATCGAAGGCTTATGTTTCAAGAAAAAATTTTATTTCGATAATAAAACTATATGTAAATTCACTATGTGAGAGTACAAAATTTCAAAGTAGCTAAATCTGAGTTGACACTTTGGATGATGTATATGTTGTCGTTTCCACTCAAGAAGACATATTACTTTAGCCAATCCATATTTCCTTTAAAAACTTGTGACATTTTTATTACCGTAATTGATTTTGATATCGTATCAAATAAGAATATTATTGAATGAATAAATCGTTTTAAAATATCAAAAGTTTTAACCGAAATTCAAAATATTAGAATTTAAGATTTCAAAATATAATTAAGAGTGATGATTGATGTCACCAAAATAAAGGCAGTACAAGATATCACTGAAAAAACTGACTATAAATTGGATATTTATTAGTCGATTACTCATTCCAAGTATACCCGGCGAATAAGAGAATGGAGAGAATAGCTTATTCTTCAACGAACATATAATGATTGCTATCATTCACAAGTATAAAATCTACGAGATGAGCTGCAGGATTTTAATAAATATAGCCATTTTAAGGGGGTAAAAGCATTGGCATATTGTTCGACTTTTAAGGGAATTGTAATTTTATCTCCGAAATAATAATTGTCACAAGTCGTTAGTTATAATATTTCAAATTAATTTATTGATTTATTGTGACATTTGCAATTATGCACTTTTTAGAATGTAGTAAGAGAATACAATTAGAGCTCTATGCGAGTTTTCTTCATGTATGTGTAAAGTTACTTGTTGGGTTTGGGCGGTGAATGTTTTTTAATAATCGCATAAGGCAAACTCGACCTAAAAATTATATCAGCCTTGTAAATTATTATTTATGGTAGGGTAAGTTTATAAATAAAAATACTAATAGTCACAATTTGCACATTTGATGTTATACTGTGTTACCCCACATTGTCCTAGAACGTCTTGTACTAATGGGCTTGAGGACGTTACGATTTTATAGTACCTGGTATGGTAAAGCAGACTTCTTTGTCACATTCTGATCAGTAAAACCTTCGATTTTTTTAGTTTTTTTACTTGTAAACATGTATGCAAATTTTAACTTAGCCTTGTACAGGTGTATTTCGAGTTGAGAATTTGATTTCTATGCGTCTGGGTACACTGCCGCTGATGAGTCCTTAAGGGACGAAACAGCTGTCCGATATACGGTCTGGATGCATAGGAATCAAATTCTCAAAACTTACAAGTATTTTAAAACTTGTCAATATTTTCATTACCATTTAGATATGTGCGCCCTCTATCGGTGTCAGTTTGTACTGGTGTTATTACAGTATAAGTGATACCGTGTTCTATTGGTAGATGGCGTTAGCTGTCTACCTGAGAACAACATCCTTTTATTTATACAAATGTTTAATCACTTTCTCCCTTCTTTTTATAGGATCCTTAATACTCTTACCAGTGTAAGACGTTTCGGCATCCACCATCCGTTTTAAAATCTACATTAGTATAAATATACAAGCACTTAATATAATCATATAAAATCACAATAAGCAGAAACTTACCAACGCGTTAGTTCCTGTTAATTTTTTTTTTGAGTTTTTATTAATATCAAAAACTATTATTTTTAAACAGAATCAAAGAAAGTTGTGTTTCAAAATAATTAGTTACAGAATTTTCTAGGTAGTAAAATTTGGTATCAATTTCTGAGCACCTTTTAAGTATTTTTAAAATGTTTATAAAATATTTAAAAGGCTATAAGTCTTATTCGTGCAAAATCCATGAAATATTTGGGCTGACCCGCTTGGATTTCAAAAATAATTTTTTGTGGAGAGCTGTATCTGCCACAATTTCAAAAAAATAAAAACTCAAAAATAGCGCACATAACGTTATATTTAAATTCGCCATAGATTTCAAAATGCAATACTATATAGAGTACCTGGCATGCTGCGTTTTCAAAACATAAGCAAGTAACAAAGTTACTTGTTTCCGTAATAATTAAAATATATAAATTCAATCGCGCACGGCACTGGACTTGAATTAACTTAAAACTATAAGAGAAGCTTCGAATAAAAGACTAGTCGAACTAGTTAATCCTCCACCCGACACATGGAGACACTCCCGTCTGTGCTTCTTAGACGCCGAAGTTCATATCGAGTAGGACAATTCAAACCGTTGTCGGCAGCTGCAGTGGCAGCCCGAAGTAAAAGTTGCTATAGCAATCAAAATTGGAATAGCGGTGGCCGTGCGACCGTTAAGAGACAGGTCAAGCTGAAGGAAAGTTCAATTATAACCGGAGTTCAGAACTGTCATCGACCGCCACGCCAGCCCGAAATACGTGCCTGTACTATCCGAGAAAAGAACCGTTGCACACCTTCTTCTTCGCCGGAATTTGGGTAACAATAAAAGTTTTATTTATTGAATTTTATTTGTTTTGAGTTCTATTCTAACATCCCAGCAGCTAATACCCAGCCAGCTACTTAAACCCAGTAGGGCAAGTAAAGACCGCCCTAGTATTTTGTTTCTCCACTGAAGCTGCCCGTGCAGTGGCCTTCACACTATAGACGGAAGGTGGTGCCCGAGGCAATCCGAAACCTGGACCAAGGCTCCAAAGTGACCCGTAATGACCGAACTGCGTTACACAGAAAATTGCGACTTTGTCCCATTTAAGATATTTTTAGATTTTTCGCGGTTTTTAATAAATAACATAAGAAACGAAATCGTAAAAAATATGTGAAAAAACTTACTACAATCTCGTCAAATGGTAAATGGTGAAAAGAAAATAAAGACTGTACTACCGAAAATTGCCTCCTATAATCCTTTGTAGAAGTATTTGACAGTTTTAAATTAAATTAGAATAAACGAGGTGGCTGCTTTCAATTGTTTTTTATTTAGGGGGATTAAAAAATTTTAGTCCCTCGGGATTAAAAAAATTTAGTCCCAAGGGAGTAAAAGTGATACTTTAGTCCCGTAAAAGCGGAACTATAGTACTAGTTTCACTCCCCGCGGTGTAAAATATTATATTATTCCTGACTGATAAAACATCGCTATTTTTGGTTGGTTGGTTTTGGTTTACTCAATTAGCCACAAACTTTAAATATCGTTTGTGTATCTTTATGAAATAATGTCTGGATTATGTTGATTATTTATGGTATAACACTAGTGGAGTATTTTCTTTCTGCACTGAAGCTGCCCGTGCAGTGACTTTCACACTATAATCGGAAGGCGGCGCCCGAGGGCAATCCGAAACCTGGACCGAGGCGCCAAAGTGACCCGTAACGACCGAAGTGCGTTACAAGCCAAGTTATCCATGTGAGGAAACTCGCCCATGTCTTGTGACGCAAACTGTCTGTAGTTTAGGACTAGTAGAGGATCCGAACTAGAAACGATTTTCACCCTTCTGTTTAATGGATGAAAAGTATTTAGTATCAAATTTAATAAACTGGAAAATATATCTCGAGAGTGTTGTCTAAAAAATTCCTGGCCAGACTATGATTAATTAAAAATTGAATAATTACATAAATATTGCACTCATAATAAATTTAATACTAACCGAAAGTATGAAATTCATTGAATATACAAACGTTGGGTTATCTATTTTTTCCTGGCGTTACTACTGGGTTGGCACAGGTATAAATAGATAAATCGATAATAGTTATTTTCACCTATTTGTTTAATTAATGAATCATATATCAAAATGGACCCTATTTAATTTATCATTCGATGATATAGGGTTATCTGTAAAAAATCTGGTTGTTGAGTTTTGAAAGGTGAAAATCTTATGTGTGTGGAAAGTTGTGACAAAGAGGTCCGAGCTAAATATCCCGTGCGATAGAAGAGAACGCAGCATTGTAGCTGAACGAGACGTGACCGCCGGCTGAAAGTTGTAACAAAGAGGTCCGAGCTAACTATCCTATGCGCGACGAGACCGATACAGGTAATGCAATTAAATTGTTGGTTATGTGGTTTCTTAGTCAAAGAACTAGCCAGCTTAAATTGCAGATTTTGAAATTTTATGTATATTTCACAGCAAAATATCAGTGTCAGAAGGCTTTATTAAAATTCTAGAGCCAGGTGCTAATTTATGAGCGTAAAAAATAATCCTACTATCTGCCTCTTCGTAATTACATATATAATCAACTACTTCAGTTCTTTTATTGTAATTGTCCTAAACTTAATACGACTAGCAATAATGTTCAACGGTTAAAAATATTTTTCTATTTTGGCTAATTGGGACCAAACTTTTGTTCTCCAAGTAATCCAGCCTCTTCAGATAGATAATTTTTAGAATTTCATAAAAAATCTTTCGGCCTAATTTGTTGAGGTCCTGAAATTTTAAATGTAATATCGAACTCCTTTCGACCATGACGTTCAGAATCTTTGATCGAGGGTGATAAGTTGCACTCGAATAATAAATGCATTTCTGTAGCATTAGTTGAACTTATGAGTATTGAGTCTGCTACTTTTTCAAATGTTTGTGGCATAATGCTTCCGATTAGGTCCAAGTAATAAAAACCATCAAATATTTCAACGTTAATATTTCGCTTTCGCAAATGTTGATTTAGGAGTTTTCAACATTTCTCCAGTACATGAGAAAAGAACAGGAGGCATTGATGCCAGTTTAAAAGTCAAACAATGCTCTAGATTCATTTTCTCCTTTATATTAATTGCCAGGAGTCGTCCAAAAATGTCTTGTTCCATTTTTAGTAATCGGCTCGGACCTCTTTGTTGCAACTTTCAGCAGGCGGTCTTGCTTAGCTACAACGCTGCGTCCTCTTCTATCGCACAAGATATTAAGCTCGGGCCTCTTTATCACAAGTTTCCACACGCATAAAATTTTCACCTGTCACAACTCTACAACCGTCATTCACGCCAGATTTTTTACAGACAAACGTATATCATCGTATTCGCAATTAAATAGCGCTGATTTTGATATAAGATTTATTTATTAAACAAAGAGGTGAAAATAACTATTATCAGTTTACCTGTTTATACCTTCTAACCCAGTTAAAAAGCCAGGAAAAAAAAATAGACAAACCAACGTTTGTATATTCTAATGGCTTCATACATTTGGTTGGTATTAAATTTATTCGTTAAACTCACGAGTACAATATTTTTCAATTTTTAATTAATCATAGTCTGGCCAAAAGTTTTCCAGACAACCCACTCGAGATATATTTTCTTATATATTACATTTGATATTAAATACTTTTCATCCATTAAACAGATGGCTGAAGGTCGTTTCTAGTTCGGGTTAGATTAGACATTCGCCTATGGCTCCTGCCGTACACTTCATTCGCCTGAATAATAGCTACGATACCAACATACCGTTGTACTTGTAGGAAGCATAGATGATTGCAATGCCATGTTTTAGTTGTAAATGACGTCGGTTTCGCCTGGGCTATTATTTTTTTGTAGTCTAAAGCCTACACGGGTGTATGCAGAACAACCTCTTAATGTTTCATCGCAGTCGGATGAACTGCATATAAAATACGAACAAACAAACAAACATTTATTTTTATAAATTAAGATAACAAAGAAGAATATAATCTCCGAAAATCCGAAGTTGCACGTAACTGAAGTCGAAGCGTAAATAACATTCACGATATACAAATTCTCAAAGAACAAATACTGGTAATTTTTTATTTACTTATCAACTCAGTTCATGACTGTATTTTTTTAAAAATATGTAAGTAAACTTTTAGTATAATATGTAACAAGATGAAAAAACATATTAGGCACTAATGGAAATATGGTTCAAAAATTGGATACCGGCGAGTATGTAATACAATGAGTGCGTAAGTCATAAAATCCAACCTGACACACAAATGCGATATTTTTGTAAAATGATATCACGTTCTTGTTCGTACGAAAATCCAAGAATTTTTTGTCCATCTTTTTCCTACCCTAATTTTCTTTTTTCTGGTAAAATATTGCTCGTTCTTGTATATGCATATTTTAGGGAGTGTACATTCCAAGTAAAAAATATTTGAATCCGCTATTATTTTATATAAAATTTTAATTGAAACACATGTGAGATTTAAACAGATAATATAAAACGCTTGACTAATTTAACGCCAAGTTACACGAGGCGGCTGATATATTTTCAAATTTAATACCATAAGAGTACTCGTAATTGTCGCTAATCAAGAATTAATTTTTGATAACATGACTCGTGTTAATCCTATATGCCAATAGCGATAGTTGTAAATACACGAATAATATTTATAATTTGTCTTTATATAAAATGTAACAGAATTCAGTTAAATAGAATTTTTTTTTATTGACAATCTGATTATTTACAATTTACATGAATTCAGAGTATTAAGTAAATGTTTTATAGGTTTTCGACGTGAAAGGGAAACATCCACTGATGCTTCTCCTTATAAGCAATTGTTTGTTGAGTTACTGCACCAGATCTTCGGGAAACTTCCTGTGTGGTCTTCTAGTCTCTGGACCGTTATTGTAGAGTTGCTCTATTAGTGTATTTTCATGATTTGCTGTTTGTGTTTTATATGCTGAGGAGATTCGCCGAATTTCACTTGTATTCTTAAATCATCGTGCATTGTCCGATTACTCACGTACCATGGAGCATTTGTGATGATTCTTAGTACTTTGGATTGAAATCAATGAATGATGTTTATAGTTGTTGGGTTAGCGCATCCCCAGAGCTAGATTCCGTAGGACCATATGGGTTTCTAGATAGCTTTATACAACAGTATTTTGTTTTGCAGTGATAATTTAGATTTTCGGCCTAGGAGCCAATACATCTCCCTAAATTTTAAGTCCATCTGAGTTATTTTGGTTTGTATGCACTTTCTACAAATAATCCGTTGGTCGAGGTGGAGGCCAAAGTATTTTGTTTCTGTCGCTACGGGTATTTGGACATTGTTCATAGTTATTAATGGGCAAGTTGATTGGCACATGGTAAAAGTTACTTAAACAGACTTCATCTGATTAACCTTGGTCCTCCATTTAGTGTACCATTCATTTAAAGAATTCAGATAATTCTGTGTAGAGTATCTGAGGCTCTTATAGGATTGCAACGACACTTCGGTCGTTACGGGTCACTTTGGCGCCTTAGTCCAGGTTTCGGATTGCCTCGGGCGCCACCTTCCGTTTAGAGTGTGAAGGCCACTGCACGGGCAGCGTCAGTGGAGAAAGAAAATACTCCAGGGGTCGTTATGGTATCGACCAAAATCACTGGCGGCCAGAAGGGCGGTCTTTACTTGCCCTGCTGGGTTTGAGTACCTGGGTATTAGCTGCTGGGACGTTAAAACTCAAAACAAATATTAATAAATAAAACTTTTATTTTGTTACCAAAATTCGGCGGAGAAAAGGTGTGTAACGGACGATACAGGCACGATTGGCTTGGCGGCGTGGTGTAGTCGGACTGACCGGTTCTGGACTCCGGAAGTAACTGAAGTTGGCTTCAACTTGACCTGTCTCTAAAGGTCGACGGACTGCACTGCTGTTCCAATTGGGACGGCCACAGCAAGTCGGAGGTCTGGCTGCCTCTGCAGCTGCCGGTAACGGTATGAATTGCCCTACTCGATACGAACTTCGGCGTCTAAGAAGCAGAGACGAGAGTGTCTCCATCTGCCTGGCGACGGTTCAACTGATACGACTGGCCTTTTATTTACAATTTTAAGTTAATTTTACTCCAGTGCCGTGCGCGATTTAATTTTATATTTGAAATAATACGGAAAAAAGTAACTTTGTTATAGGATCATCATTGATGGCTAGTACTACTACATCTTCAGCGAAAGAAGCAATTTTGGTTTCATCGCATTCTGGAATATCACTTGTGTAGATCAGGAAAAGCAATGGTCCCAAGACACTACTTTGAGGAATACCAGATTCAATAGGGAAGAAGTTAGATTGGTCACCGTTAAATTTGACAGAGTAATATAAGTAGGATTTGAGCAATAGATAACAGTTGGCCGATAGGATTTTTTTTAAGTGGAAGAGCAAGCCTCTATGCCACACCTTATCAAAAGCTTGGGAGATATCAAGGAATACTGCGTTGTAGTATTTCTTCTCTTCAAGGGTTTTCGAAATTTCATTTACTATCCTGTGAACCTGTTGAGTTGTTGAATGGTGTTATCTAAAGTCGGATTGATGGTTAGGTAGTAGTGTTAGAAATTTATGATCTTCGTAAAATATTTTTAACAGTAGTAGTTCAAAAACTTTGCTTATTGTGGGTAACAGACTAATGGGTCGGTACGACGTGGGATCATGTGGCGGTTTTCCTGGTTTGTGGATCATAATAATCTCGGCGTACTTCAATATCATGGGAAAATAGCATAGGCTCAGCGTTCGATTGAAAATAGTTGTAATAAGAACAATCGCTTTTCGGGGCAGCTGTTTTAGTATTTATGGTGTAATTAGGTCATAGCCTGGGGCTCTAAGTGTATTTAATAAGTCTAGTTAATTTTTAACTTCTGTGGACAAAAATGCTTTTATAGGAAAAGACATCTGCCAGGGAGCATCAATGATGTCCTCTGCTTCATGGTCTATATTTCCTAACTCGTCTTCAAATACTTTGCTTAAATGAGTAGCGGGCCTATTCGACATTCGTTTTTCTTATTGGAGGTACAGAGATCTTTTTGTCGCCTTCCACAATATGTAATCATTTGCCGATAGGTTTGAAATGTATTCCTCAAAGTTGTTATTTTGTGCGTCCCTGAGTGCTGCTTTCAAAATTGTCGTTAATCTCTTGTATTGGTGTTGGTCAATGGGGTTTCTTGATCGTTGCCAAATTCTTCGAGTTCTTTTTAAACTATGAGTTGTCTAATATGTAGTGGGGCAGAGATATTAGCTACTATTTGAGCGAAGAATTGTATGCCGTATTTATGTGGCTTATTAGGCATATACTGTATAAACCCACAACGGCCTAATAAGGTACTAACGCATCATCAATCGTCATAAAAACAAAAATCTTTTTATGCTCATACAGGTGCGAGAAATTTCTATCCTAGTACCATCAGCCTCCTAAATATCTTGAATGTTAGTATGACTTTGTTTACACTTACGGTATAATTTGCACCACCAACACTAACGTGGCCACTGAACATCGGTGCTAGGATACATGGACGCACAAGTAAAAAGTGGGGTGCGCGTCTAGATACAGGCAATTATGTAAGAATGGCGTACTTTTTACACCAAAGCGCCCACCAAAGTGTTAAAATAGCACCCAGTTTACTCTGTTTACCCTTTAACTTCTTGAAATATTATTATTCTTCATTACATAATAAAGTATAAGTGAACATTAATGTGTCAACAAAGAAATAATTAATATTAATGAATAAATTGATAATCGTTTAACTGTGTCGGCTTTTACTTCATTATTAAATTTAAATAAATAAAACAACGTTTTAAGATTTCCACAAAAATAATAACAAAAGTTATTAATTTAATAGTGACTAGTTTCGTTACGTTGTTTTATTTATAAAAAATGATAATCCCTTGGTACAAACATGTAATTTTATAATTCAACGCCCCATAGAAAAAAAATGTTCATTATTGAAGCTTATGCCCATGGACACTTTTGATCTGGATGATCAAAAGTACAACATATTAAAAATTTAAGGAATTTCAGCGAGAACCACTTTACATAAGAAAAGCGTGGTGTCCTTTATTCTTCCGTCTCTGGTGTTTATTAGAGATCTAATTTTTGGTACAATATATTTTTATTCTTTATATAGTATCTCTTTTAGATATAAAAACTTGTTTTTCACAGATGACCTAAAAATTTTCATGGACCTTAGTTTCAATTACTTTTCCAATTTCATCTTGGAATTTAATAATGAAGTGGAGTTCTGCTCCAAATATAATGCTTTTCTTAATCTAAATAAGCGCAATGTCTATAAACATTTAGTCAAAAATAGGAACCTATCAAATTAATAACATTGGGTTTGCCCCATGTATTTAAATGAGTAATCGTTGTTTTAATTTCAACGCTCAGCTATAATTTGTATAACCAGCTATGAAATGTTGAGGTTTATTATCAAAAAATACATATAAAATATTTTCTAATGAAAGTGGGTTAAAAATAATTTGTTATGCTTTAATTATATTAAATTTGGAATGTGTATCTATTGTATGAACCTTCTGTTATTATGTTCATAAAAAAGTGGGACAACTCGGATTGAAAATATGTGTTGTTTGACTTTTAACAGAGATGGCTTCAGCGCGTTATAGTCTGCAGCGCTAGATTCAACTTAAATTGATTATTTATGAATTTCCAACGACTTTTAGGTAATTAATCAGTAATAGGCAATTATTACAATTTTTTTTTCAAATAAATAAAACACGAAGTCAGTAAAACAAAGTAATATATTCAAAGGGTGATAACAGGCAACTAGTTTCGGCTAAATAGCCATCATCAGGCCGAACAAAAAATGTATTGAAGTTACAAATAAAAGTATTAGAAACAATCACAACAAGATATTTAATTCATAAAACTCTCTATTTATTTACGGATGTCATTATAAGATCACTTTGACAACGATTTAATTTATACTTTTCGCTGGTACTTTAATATTCACGAAATTTTGTGTCATGACGAAATTTTATTTTACTTTCACTTCATCTGTTTACAATACACTTTCTTGTATAAAGTGAATCCCTTACGACTTCGAATATGTCTACTAAAGTCATAATCAAGGATATATTTTCATATATGATACAACAAGTGGTATCGTGACTATCGATAATTGCATAACTTATTTCACGAAACTTGTTATCAAATATTAATTTCACAACAATAAAATAAGCTTCGAAAGATCAAAATCAGACAATCCGTTCAAAAGTTATTAAAAAAAAATACCGCAAAAACGCGGTTTTTTAGCCCTTTTTCAATTGTTTATAAGATTGTTATTAATACTTAAAATGCAATAAGTATGCCCAAAAGGTGTGCGAAAGATAAGTTTTACTAATTATGCAACAACTTTAAACCATTATTGTGAGAATAGTTAATATTGAAAAAGGTTCTACATCACGTCATTTTTAATTTGAAGGACTGATTAGAATTGTAATTTAAAACAAAACGTTGATTTTTTGTCGAAAACCGTTTTGAATTATGTAAATAAACATGTTGTGGAAAAGAGCGGATTTTTTTATAAACATTTAGAATAAATTGGAAACTATTCATGTCAGTGAAATAAAATTTGCTGTATTCGAATGAAAGTTAAAAAACGCTTATTAAAAAAAAAACAGTCCGGACGCACTTTTGGAGCTAAGTTAGCCCTTTATTTTCAAAAAATCACAGCGCCCTTAATAACAAACATTAAGAGCTAAAATTTTAATGTGTTGTACACTATTAATTTAACTGTATGCTTCAATATTTTTTGATAATATGAGTCATAAATTGTTTACACAGGTACTGGTGGAAGGGAAGGTAATCCGAACTTGCTAGTCGGAAGACCTGTGGTGGGAAAAGCTTTTGATGGATTTCGCTGGAGAAAAATTGAACCTCGAAATGGTGCGCGCAGTAAAAATTTACAATATCTCAGCTTCTAAAAAAGATAGAAAGTTAATTTTTTTGAAAATCTATGGTAGCTCGAAAAAATATTAACGACGAATTTTTTTTATTTTGACTTCAGAAATAAATTTTGTCAATTGTTTAAACGATTAAAAAAAATTGATAAATACAATTTTTCATCTGAAAATAAATAGTTATAAACAAAAACGTTACAAAATTAAAAAATACAACTAAATTAAAGCTTTAAGCTAATTGTGCAAAAAGAAATACTTTTTCTCACGTGTCATTTTGCTAACGATTTGAATTGCCCTACTCGATATGAACTTCGGCGTCTAAGAAGCATAAACGAAAGTATCCCCATCTGTCGGGCGGAGGTTCAGCTGGTACGACTGGCCTTTTAATCGAAGCTTCTCTCATAATTTTAAGTTAATTCTACTCCAGTGCTCGATTTAATTTATATATTTTAATTATTTCGGAAACAAGTAAGTTTGTTACAGCCTATTGAATTTTTATTAAAAAAAAAAACCAAAAATAGCTCTATTATAACTGACCAAAATTTATAATCAAATTATTAACCGATTTAAAAGTTATATGGGTGGCTCATGACCCATTTGTCTTGTATTTAAAATATCCTCCAACTGTAATTGTTACTGAATTCTATTAAAATAGTATATTATATTAGTAGTACTAGAAGGCGCTTATTATTTGTTGAGCTGAGAAGTTCACTGCCGATGCGCTATAGCCGAGGGATTGTAATCTTAGCGAAACACAAATAATGAAGCGTTCTTCTCCGAGTAATATATACTATTTTTTCTTCAAGCGTAAAGATAATTCAAAACTGACAAATATCAAATTAAATAAATATTAAAATGATAGTTCCTACCTACTCGATTACAATGCCAGTATTAAAGTATTGTTATCTTTTCTGACTATAGTTGTACTAGTACAATAATGAAACTCGTTATTGTAATAGTAAAACAATACGATATTTGTAGGGTCGGTGTTGCCGAAAGTAATATAGTAATATACACCACGGTCGAGAAGTAATGTTTTTCAGCCAAGAATTATTATCCCGAGATGCGAGGGATTCTGTCTCTAAAAAATTGGCCGAGTTAAATTGTTAAGCAGACGAGGACAATTTAAACAATAAATAGCCGCTAAGTTATTCAGTTCGAGTGGTATGTGGAAGATTATTTCATGAACCAACTTAAAACCAATAGGCCGGTCTAATGTTTACTCATTAAGTAACAAAATATATCTTCGAACTTGGGTTTTTTTTTTTTTTTTTTTTTTTTTTTTTTTTTTTTTTTTTTTTTTTTTTTTTTTTTTTTTTTTTTTTTGTATTGTGTATTACTTTGATATATATTTAGTAATTTTTTGTGTCCTGATCTTATTTTTGTTGTTAACGTTCTTATAAATGGTCTGTTACTTCCTTCATGAAACCATGGTTTACCTTTAATTTTGGCCATGATGATTTTATATTTTTCTCCTCCTTCATAGTTATATTCTTGCCAAATGTCCTCCAATTCAAATTAGGTTAACTTCCTTATTCTGGCTGACTAACAGGTAATATAGTTCTATGATTTCCATAATGATATAATTTAGATTGTGGTTTGATAGTAATTTTTCGAGTTTGTATATAGAACTTTTACTATCGCTAAAAATAGCAAACATATTATTGTGCTCATATTTGGTACAATATTCAAAAGCTTTTTTATCGCCATAAGTTCAGCTGATTATATTGAAGTATGTTGTATACTTCAATATAATCAGCGAAGTATGTTGTATACTTCAATATAATCAGCTGAACTTATGGCGATAAAAAAGCTTTTGAATATTGTACCAAATATGAGCACAATAATATGTTTGCTATTTTTATATTTCAGAGTAATTTTTGTTCCATTATAAAAGGCGAAACCAGTTTTATTATTAATATATGACCCATCTGTAAAAATTCGCTTATGGTTGTTCCAGTTTTGATGTGTTTCCTTTAAGAATTGAGCTCTACAGCTGATGACATCTTCTTCATACTTCAAATATTTTGTTGGTATTGCTTGAATTAAGACATCGTAGGAAAATTGAAAACCAGGTGGTATTTCATTTTCATACAAGAGATCTTTGTAATCAAGTAGCGAACAATAGCTACTGTGAGTGGTAATCTCTTTTTCTCCCAGTATTTATTTGTTAAACATGTCAGAAATTACTGGTGTATGTTATTTCTAACCATAGCTTTCTTTATGTTGATTTTATAATCAGCTTATCACTAAGTAATTGCCGTCTTAGATGTAAAGGTGGTTCTAAACATTCCGCTTCTAAAATATTTATTGGAGTGCTTTGCAATGTTCCTGTATATATTCTTAAACATCTGTTTTTATTTTTTCTATTTTGGCAGCTGATCCTTAAAAAATACTTCCATAGTCCATTATGGATCTTACAAATGATTTACAGAATTATATGCTTATATTGGGGTCGGCTCTCCATTTCTGGTGGCTAAATATCTTTATTATATTAAAGGCGTTTTTACATTTCTTTAAGATGTAGAATATTTCATCTTTCCAGTTTAAATTTTTGTCCAAAGTAACTCCCAAATATTTAACTGCAGATGTATATTGAAACTCTATGTTAGCGAGTGAAAGTGTATTTGGATTTATATATTTACTTTTAGTAAAAGTACAAACTGAAGACTTTTTATGATTTATTGACGAGCCATTATACATTAACTTGATCCAATACTTTTTTCATTGGTACATTTTTATTTAGAGATGAACAAGTTTTCTCTCTTAGCGTGTTTAATAATTTTTTTTGACATTGCGTCTAATTTTTTCTAATTTATTAAATTTCGCAAGTTTGTTTCTTGTTTACGCTCCTTTCACATTATACGATTTGGCTCGTCCGATTAAAAATCGTACGTTAAAATATGGAATCGTATGTTTATTTATCGTCCGTCTGTCTCAGTCGTACACATAACTAAATGAGCGCTTTCACATTATACGTCTTTTAGTCATCCGGTAGCTACTTTGGAATGTGCATATATAGTACTTCTTATCGATTTGTTTTATTGCTTTTTGATATTTTTGGTTTATTATTGATTACATCGAATAAATTGACGTTGCAGTTTTAATTTCGCTTATTGAAGCCAAATCTGTATTGTGGGACAAAATTTTAGATATTTACAAAGACCGAATCGCGGCTCGGAATGCTGTATTTGGCACTCGAATCAGATTTTGAGGAAATTAGTGATACAGAGAAAGATGCATATGGAAAGTTTTTATTAATAAATTAATATTTAAATAAGAAAAATCGTACGGCAAAAAATCGTACAATGTGAAACTACAATGCACACGATATAAAATCGTACGTTTTTTAATCGGACGAGCAAAATCGTATAATATGAAAGGAGCGTGAGACGGACGATAAATAAACGTACGATTCTAGAGGCAATGGACGGCTGACAACACGATTAAAAATCGTGCCGGGTTGAAATCGTGTAATGTGTATGGGGCCATGCTCTTCTTCAGTGGACTGAAAATATTTTAACGTACTATTTTTAATCAGACGAGCCAAATCGTATAATGTGAAATCGTGTGATATGAATGGGGCCATACTCTTATTCAGTCGACTGAAAATATTTTAACGTACGATTTTGAATCGGACCATCCAAATCGTATAATGTGAAAGGAGCGTTATATTCCTTAAATACTTTTTTGCGTTCCGTTACTGCGCTATCGCATTATTCATTCCACCAAGGTGTGCTTTTTACTTTATGTTATTTATTTATTTTATATTTAGGAATAGATTCTTCTGCAGCTTGGTTTATTATACATTTTAAAGCCAAATAACAGTTTTGATTTTGTTGGTTAGTATTATTAATATTAGTAGATTTTTTTGAACAATCTTAAAAATATTTGTTCTAATCCGCTTACCTATATTCCATGTTCTGAAATTTTTTTTGTACCGATCTGACTTTTAATTATTATTGTTAAATGTTTTGATCCATATGTATATAATAAAGTTTACCATTGAAACAAATAGTGTACGTTTGTACTGTTTTGTTGATTATAGTTATTTATACAAGTTATGCTTCCGTCACTCAAAAACAATAAATCATTCACTTCTAATCTTTCTAATACATTTTTTCCATATCTGTCACTGTCTGTACAACCCCAAGCAATATAATGCGAATTGAAATCTTCCCCCACCATAAATTGTTTTGGAATATTTTCAAAAATGTGTCCCATTCGTTTAGAGTAATTTTAGTAGCTGGTTTTACGTAGAGGGAATTTAATATGATCGGTAAGCGTTACTTTGACAGCCACTTTTTCTATTTTGTTTGTACTATTAATTTGAATAATAGAATAATTAATATTATTTTTTAGGAGAATGGCTACTCCTCCTTTTCCATCTAATCTATCTTGCCGTATATTATTATATCCTGAAAAATTAACGTAGGTACCTTTTTAAATCAAGTTTCCGAAATTAATTGTTTCTATAGTAAATTTTCTAGGTTACTTTTATTTGAAATAGCTGATCTACAATTCCATTGTGGAAGTTTAAAATTTTCCATTTTGAGTAAACATTTTGTTTAATTATATTTAAAATATCTGATTCTTGTATTTCTCATTGATTATTTTGTTTAAGTAAATTTACAATATATAGTTTGTGTTTATAAGTTTAAACATTTTGTTCTCAATTAAAATGTGAATATATTTGATAAAAAGGTGAGCTAATTATACCTCCCTCTATGTGAGGTGTTCTTATTTGGGATACGAATGCTTGGTGAGCTAATATTTCCGTGTTATCGGTGTTATCATGGTGACTCTTGTGGGGTCTTTTGCTTGGTTGAGTAGTTTGTTGTGGAGAGTATATTTTACTTGGTAACTGATTAGTAGGTGTATTCGTTTGCTGAACTTGAGCAACTGTTTGAACCATAGAATAGTTAGATGGAGATTGGGTAAAATTAAGAAGATTACGTGAAGATAAGGTTGTATTTGTAAGAACAATTGGCGTTAGGCATGTAATTTTTTGTCTAGTAAATTCCGGGCATGATTTAATTTCATTGGCATAATGGTTTCCTTCACATATGAGACATTTTGGATTAATAAATTATATATGCAGTTGATTTTCTCCACATTTTATACATCTACTTTTGTTATGATACTGGCGCCCCATATGTCCATATCTAAAGCAGTTGTAGCACAAATCACTTTTTGTTGATATGTTTCTACTTTGTACAAACCTTTATTGATTTCTACATATTTTGGTAATTTCTGACATTTAAAGGAAAAGAAAATATTAGAAATTTTGGTATATAAGATGATAAAATTATTATTACATTATCTACTAATAACAGGGGTCCATTTAATGGCAGAGTACATTGTTCCATGCTGCGTAATTTATAATATTTTCATTTTACGGGAAGATGAAATATGTGTTATTATCATACCTGAGTGTAATCAAGAAAATAATGGAAATTATTCACGTGATGTAAAGCGCAATTCAGGAATACTTAAAAGAAATGTTATTATGAATTTCTTGTAAAAATGATATAACAACTTATGGCAAATCCTGTTAGCGATAAATATAATAAATTTGAAAAGTTGAAAAAAACCAGTAATTTCACGAATATTTGATATTTGTCTATTTCCCCGAAAATTTGTTAATATTTTATAATTTTTAAAAAATAAAAAATATATATATATATATATATATATATATTGTTGAGTTGTGTCATAAACATTCTTAAAAAGAAAAATCTCTTTCTTTACAAAATTTTATTGAAAGTATTATAAAACGAAATTTTTTCTTGAATAGCACTAATATTAAATAATATTATTAGTAATATTTAATATTAAATTTGAATACTTAAAACTAATTTTTATTGAATGATTATTTTTTTTAATAAAGGTAATAAATTGACACAAGTTTAATTTTTTGAATACTAATTTTTATAAAAATGTATTTTTTTAGTAGAAGAAATTGACATTACACTAAGTTTTATGCTTGAAAATTGATTTTTGTAAAATCTAAAGTTATTTACCAGCAATCTTATCTAAAACCCAAAGAAGTTTTTCCTCCATCTCCATTCGCTCTTTGTGCCTTTTCATTTCGAGTTCTTCGTGTTCTTCTTTTTGTTTCAGTCTTTTTGGCAAAAATTTCCTCCATTATCTAATAAAAGTAATAATATATATAACAAGTAGTTAAAATATAGCGTATTAATTTGTTATTATAAAAATTAAACTATATCTAAAAATTAAAAAGGATATTAAGAAATTTGTATAAACATTGAAAAATTGTCTTTCTATCATTGCCCGATTTTTTTTAGGTTTTTTTTAAGCTTCGTAGCGTTGAAGAGCATTGGGGTCCAGTTACATCGTATCCTTTTTGTTTTAATTCTATGGATATTTTTTCCCATATTTTTTTTTGGACATTGTCCCACTGTGGAGAATTTTCTCCATGGATTTGTATGTCTCCAGTAATAATCGTATACACAGTGGAGTCCACCTGTATAACAAACCTGAAATTTGCATATAAGTAACTGATATTCTCGCATCTTAATCATAAAAAAGTAGGCCAACTAAAGAATTTATTATTTTTAACTTTCACTATCTTGAGTATTAGAGTTAATATTTGCTTGATCCTCAGTATCAAAAAATTCATCATGGATGACATTTTCGTTTGTGTCATTATAGCCACAATCCACATTCTCATAATCACTATTAGTTGAGGTTGAGGGTGGCAGTTAGTGGTCTCAATAGTTCTATAGCAAAAACTCTGTCTGCAAAAAAGTACATTTTCATAAAAGAAATATACTCAAATGATAATGAACATTGTTTATTTATTAACTTTCGATAGCAAAGCAGAAAGTTAATAACATCGCAATCACGTCTGTCTGTGTGTGTATCTGTCAACACGATGTCTTCTGCTCTAGACCTCGGATTGACTTCAGATTTGGTACACAGACACATCAGTTTAAGACACCCCTGTCTAGGGATATCAAGAATTACATGCATTTTAAATGAGATAACCATAATATAAAAATTTGATTAGATTTGACAAAGTTTGAGATAGCCGCACGCGTAAATGAACAGACTTGTATATGAAAGGTCGCGGGTTCAAATTCCCCGGATGAAAAATAATTTTTTTACGAAATATATAAATAAATTCGAAAATAGGAAAAATTTTAAAATATAGGAAGAAATTGAAAAAAATAGAGAAAATCGGAAAAATATGGGATTCTTTCAGATTTTACATGTTTTAGATTACGTAATTGACAAATGAGGAAAAATATATAAATGACTGTTGAATATAAACTAAAATTAATTTTACTAAACTTATTTAACATAATTACGTTTACCTGAGTGCCACGACCACAACGACCGTGGTCGTCATGTGGAACGGCTAAAAGAACATTTTGAGCGTTGTGGACGCTTAGTGAAACGCACCCTATTTCTCAAATAAAGGTTTGACATTTATCGGTATTTCAGTAAACATGCATAATATGTCATCTTGAAAGAAAAATTTATAAGAAATCATTGCGAAAATAATAGTTTTGGAGCCTAGGAGTATAAATGATAGCTGAAATTGACGATCTGAGGTTTTGTATTAATTTGTATCAGTTTAATCAAAGCTTATCACTTATTTATACAAGTCACGTAGTGCAATTTGGAGGTTCTCTTAGTGGTTATATTATGAGGGAAATAATCGCTGATATTGGGTCTAGTGAAATAGTCAACGGTAATATACCAAGATGTTGATTAATAGTCGGCTATTTTTGTTGCGTCTAAATTTCGAGCATATTTTAATATCAATTTGATGAGACATAATTTTGGCTTTAATCAATTGATTATTATAATGCCAAAATTATGTCGAATCAAATTGTAAAATATTCGAGAAATTTAGCAACAACAAAAATTGCAGAGTATTAATCAAGGTCGTATTATATTTAGGAAGATTATTTCCCGCGAAAATCAATTAATCGCAGATAAGTAAATTAGAAAAAAACTTTATTAACAGAAAACCAGGAATACAACTAAAATAGTAATAAGAAATTAAAATGAATACTAATTAAAGTTGAAAACACAATTATTATAGTTCACGTGTTTTTGGTTACTTAAATATCGATTTCTCTGTAGCTGCTCTTCTTTTAATTCTGAAGGTATGGAATTTGCTTGATTAATAACATTATTAGATGATGATGCCGCTACATTTACAGTATTTTCATCAAAACTTCTCATTTTATTTATAATATTTTGGTGGTGCTGCTCATCCATTTGTAAATATGGTTTGATTGACGAAGAACTCCGTGTCCTGTGATTTTGATTAATTCTTGTTCAGAAACTCCAGATTTGGATAATTGGAAATTTTTACTTTTTTCGTATTCACGCCAATCAATTCTGCTCCTATTTTTGTCCATTTTGAAAACTCATTTTTACCGATTGGTTGATTTTTATACCACTGGAAAAACTTATCTTTACTCCAATATTTAGTTGTTGTTAAAAATAATCTGTTAGACGTAATTTTTGGGCCTCGTTTAGATACTATTTTTTTATATAACCTTACTGGATAGCTGCGAGGATTATTGGTATTAGTAATAAGCCACTTGCTTTCGGCATATTTTTGCTACCACCTTGACATGTTTTCGTAAAAACTGGATTGTACTCTATTCTTCCAGATTCAGTTCCATCCGTTTTTAATTCTATTTTAAAATGATCCGTTAAGCACATTACTAATTCACCTCCTCGCCATGCCAACTCTACAGATGCTATAAAGTAAAACTTTTTTTGTAATCCGTCGGGTGTTTCTTCATCATAATTATCCATTATCGAGTACAATTCTGCCATGTCTAAAGCTGTTGAGTTCTGTTTTCGTTTTTCAAAACGGGGAGCTTTTGTAATTCCCGCCTTTTGGCGTTACGGGCGTCTCTTGCACTTTTAAATGTAATACCTTGAAAGGGATCGATGGAAATACCATATTTGTTAAAATATAATTCTTGCAAGCTTTTGGCTGTGGAATTCCACATACATTTTAATGTGTATTCTTTATATTCTTCTCAGTCAATTTTCTTCATGTGCCACGCCCAATCCATCAAAATATTGTTTAACTCACCTTCTGATGTATGTGCATTTAAATTACGCACTGTACAAAATTGTGTAAATTGAGCCCAGATACTATTTTTACTTCGTATACCGTATTCGTAGGTACCAAAGATTTTACCGCTTCTTCTATTGAATTATTATCAAAAACGCCGAATCTTTCCATTTTATAATGTTTTAAATTATGACAGACCTGCGTGAGCAAAAACTGACAGAAGTATTTGACATTTTTATGTGACATTTCAAAGTGACTATTTCTCTAGGGAGATAGTCGCTGATATCAGGTCTAGTGAAATAGTCGCTGATATTTGACTCTGATTGGTCTAAATTTCAAAAATTGTGACATTTAATTGGTTAATATAAAGCAAGGGAAATAATCAATTATATTTATTCTATTTATATAATAGTCAAAAATTGTTTGTATATCAAAAAGGTGGGGAAAATTTAATTTTGCACTATTGACATTTCGTAAACCATTATAGACATATAAAAAGTGAGTTAAATGGGGAAAAGATGCATAATTTTAAGAAAATTCATTACTTTTTTAAATTTAAAATTTCTGGTCGAGTTTTGATGGTTTAAAAACAAGAAAAAACTATACAGCTTTTTTTATTGGAGGCCAAATACTGCTTAAAAATTTTTTAAAAGAAGGTTTCGTTTTTGAAAGACCGCATGCAACTATTTTTTTATTACGATCTTGTAGTTTTTATTTCATTTTTGAAATTCCCATTTTTCTCGATTCAACTATACAAACACTTATTTTTTTATTGGGTTTGATAATGAACCCTAATTTAGTTTCTAGAAATTTTTAAGAATTTATAATTACTTTTATAACAGTTACAAATATGTACAATAAAAATGGAACAGAACTCGACTTATTAAATTCCTAAAGTACAGTTGTGTTCTTCATGGTTAAATCGAGAAAAAATTTTGAAAATATATGAAAAGACTGACTTTAAATAATCTGTTTTTTTTACTGCTAGCCTCAAAAAAAAAATTAAGCGATAAAAATTTTATTCGAAGGAATTTAAAGAACAAGTTGTATTTGGAAGGTGCAATATTATTCTGTATATTTTGAACCATACTCATTTGTTAATTTCATTTAAAATGAAAAAAATGGAACATTTGGAGAATTTTCCATAATGCAGTTCATTGTCAAAGAGGTATAAAAAATTAAATTCATTTAATCCACTTTGTGTCCATAACAGTTAACGAAATCTCAATACTCCTCATTTAAATTTTTGGCACACCGTTTTGATCGATTTTATTTTATTAATATAGTTGTTGAACTAGTTGGTTTTGATTTCTGGTAAAGTTAATAAACAATATATTAAATTTACTATCCAATATATCTAACAATAAAAGTTATTAGTTTAAAGGACAAAATTTTCAACTTCATTGATGTTTACAGATTTCGAAGATATGGAAAATATTATATTGAAATATATCAAAATCCCTTATCTTAGAGTTTGTTTCCATTTCGATATTCCTTTGTAAGTAAAATCGATTTAATTTTTGTTTCAGACCTACAATGAAACTTTCCAATAGCCCACTGAACAGGACTCTGGCTTTGATCTCTCACTGGTTATGCTATGCAAATAGTGCAGTCAATCCAATTATTTACAACTTTATGAGCGGTAAGGTTAATTTTTTTTTATTTTTGGAAAATATGTAAGGGGCAAACCCGCAAGTAGTAAAAACGATTACCATAAAAATACAGTTATTTAAATAAAAATACAAGGTGTTTTTTATCGTCATATTCAATTATTTTAAACATAAAATAATTTAAAATGTTAAAATGCTTGCTTTTAATACGAAATTATTTTATAAGAAGACGCTATTAATATGAATGATATCATTTGGGACCATAAAAATGAGTGAATTTGAAAGTACCAAATATGGCATGTATGTTAATATTTACAGTTTGTAAATATGTAAAAATTATCAAAGAGGGCGCGCTTAAATATTTTAAGAAATATTAAGTTTGTTTACCATAAAATTTAATTCTCAGTAAAATTTTCAACTCTGCAACACAAAATAACGTCTCAAGTCAATATAATTTATAAAAATAAACTACAATGGCTTCTTTTTCCTTCTTGTGAATATAGTTTTCGACATTCATTATATTTTGCCTGCGTCTGCAGCTTTTAAAATCAATTTAAAAAACTTTTCTATTTTATTGTTGTTATTTCATGTTGCAATTTTATTTTATAACGTTTACATGATCCTACTACAAAATATGTATAAATCTGTTGTGTAGTTGTTTTTTAGAAGTAACATAATAATTAGCTAAGAATGTTTTATAAGGCAGTATAAAAAGCATTTATAAAATTATTTTATAATGCATCTCTTGAGATTTTTTAAGAGCTGCAGAAATGTTCATAAAATACTTTTGTAATGGTGGCAACGAAGACTGAACTATTTTATAAAGTGGTGCCAATTTTAGATTTATAGGTGTTATAAAAATAGATTAAAAATGGTTTTAGCAGTAATGTTATTTCACTGCTTTTTACCGAAAACGTTTTCGCAACTCTAATAAAATATAAAATTGCTAGTTGGGGATATATTGAATCCCTCTAGAGGCGTAGAAATCAGACACAATCATAATATAACCAAAAATAAAATGACATGGGATAAATATAGCTGTGTTTTGACGAAAAAATAGTTATTTGTGTAACTAGTGCAAAAAGTGCATATTTGTTGCACGAAGCATCTCGAGACGAAGTCGAGAGATGCAATCATGCTGAGTTGCACACAACATTTTTTCTACGATCGAAATAAATATGTTTTTTATTTGAAATTTTATTAAACAATACAACAAAAATTACTTATAATTTTACTTCTTTGAATTAATTTCAATTTTAATATCGCAGTTCGAGCAATTTACTATGGTCAGTGATGGGCAAACTTCATTTCCAGAAATTTTTTGAATTTTATTTTCGTTTTGGATTATGGAGGTGGAGGTCTCAGGTTCTTCATTAATAACTCTTTTCCGAATTGATGTGGAGTTTCCAATGCTGGTACTTGGTTCACCCTCCAGAATTTGAACCGCTATTTCTGTCTTTTTAGAAATTGACTCCTCAATGTAGCCCTCGGCTACAGTTGAAGATTTCCATCCTCCGTGTCGTTTTAATGTTAACATATCTGCCCCCGATTCTACAAGCAAAGTTGCAGAAGCTCTGCGAAAACAGTGTCCTGTGTATTGCATTGGGTTTTCAATATTTAAGTATTTTGCAATATCACTTGGAATTTTACCAAAGGTGTTTGCACCAACAGGTTGAACTGAACATTTTCCATTGTAGTATCTAATAAAAAATCTATTGTGATTGGTAGATGGGGACGAAGGGAAGCATATTTGCGATAGATTTCAACAAAATTAAAACCTCTAATTTTGCCGCTTATTACAAATGATCGAGGTTTGTTTGTCTTGCTGTCGGGAATTTTTACAGTTATGATACGATCCATATCATTAACCCATCAAAGACTGGCGTTACCGTACAGTAACGGAAAACATAGCTTCCATTTTTAACATCTGCATTGTAACTTTCGCTAGTTTTTGCTAGATGGCGCTAATAATTCGTTTTAGGTATGCACTCTAAAGAGTATTTTAGTTTGGTTTTCATTTTGTTAGTGAACACATGCGCGTAAACTGCAAATTAATTTCTACAATACCGTAACGCTTTGAGTAATGGCGGACATAAATTTTGAGTAAGTATTTATTGCTTGTTTTAAAACATGTAGTAAGTGTTAGTTATTGTATTTTACTTTAAAAATATGTACATTTTTGTATGTTGTATTGTGTTTTGTTGTACGTCTTAGAATTTTTTTGCAGGGAGGTATTTTTTGTTGGTGTTACCATATGGTAACGCCAGTCTTAGGCACTATCAATTTTTTAAGGAGAGGTTTTTTTTCAGATGCGGCTTCTCATTGCAGGAGGCGTTAGATATAGCCTATTCCGAAGATATTGACGCTATTTACGTTGAACCACCCGAGGCTAATGTTTTGACTGATGAAGATTCCGCAGATGAGGATTCTGGGTACAATTGACAATCTTTCGGGCCGACAACTGCGAGCTCCAGTAGAAGTAAAATTTGTCAACAAAACTGCAGAGTCGGAAGAGCCAGATCTTTCCCAGAACGTTACTGCAGAGCCAGAAGAGCCAAAGCTTGCCACTTCCAGTGTTTCAGCTTCAACCTCATCGTACCTCCCAAGGTCTAAAAAAAACTACAGCTGGATTAGCGGTGATCTTCAAGCGCAGACAAGAGACTTTCCCGAACCTGATTTTAAACAATTTATGGATCTTTCACCCGTTCAACTTTTTGACCTTTTTTTCGACGACGAAATGTTTACTTTTTTAATCGAAGAATCATCTCGCTATTCTCTATTTAAAAACTTACCCGACCTAAGAGTTTCTAAAAACGAAATGAAATGCTTTATAGCAATACTAATAGTAAGTGGCCACGTAGTATTGCCAGGAAAAAAATCATATTGGGAATCACAAGGTGATGTGAACAATGTGATGGTGAGTGGGGCCATGAGACGGGACCGTTTCGTCCAAATTATGCGATTTATCCATTGCGCTGATAATTCTAAACCGAACTTGGATGACAAAGTGTGGAAATTAAGACCTTTTATAAACAAACTAAAAGCTAAATATTTGGAATACTATCAGCCAGAAAAACACATGAGTTATGATGAAACTATGATAAAGTACTACGGTAGACATCCATGCAAACAGTTCATTCGTGGTAAGCCCATTCGTTTCGGGTATAAGATGTGGGCACTAAATACAACATCCGGATATTTAGTGAATTGTGAGTTATATCAAGGAAAAAATGGTAGGCGGCCAGAAATCTATGAAAAAGATTTTGGAAAAGCTGCGGCACCATTTGTGTCAATGTTGGATGAGTTAAGAGACGCAAAAGACAGACCTTATGAACTTTACTTTGATAACCTATTTACTGGTTTAAATCTTCTAGAACATTTAAAAGAAAGGGGATATCAGGGCACTGGTACTGTTCGCGAAAATCGCATTGCCAGAAATTGTCCCATTTCGGATAAAAAAACTTACAAAAAAAAAAGAAAGAGGTACATACGACGGAACGATTGAAAGAGAAACAGGTATTATGGTAGTTCGTTGGGTAGACAACAACGTTGTTAGTGTTGCATCAACCTGCCACGGTATTTTACCTGTATCTCAGGTAAAACGCTATAGTTCCGGCCAAAAAAGAATTATTATGGTACCTCGTCCATTTTTGATTGGTGAATATAATGCACACATGGGAGGTACAGATCTCATGGACGAGAATGTATCAAGATACAGGGTAGGTATTCGCAGCAAGAAATGGTGGTGGCCTATTTTCACATGGTTTGTTGACGTCACAGTAGTGAACGCCTGGCAAATACACAGAAAGTCTGGTGGAAGGCTGACGCAACTCGAATTTCGAAGCGAAATTACAACGTGCTACTTACAAAGTTATGGGACCATCCGTAAGCCTGGTGGACGACCTAAAACATCAAAAACCAGTCTATCGTTGAATAGAATTTCAGACGATGTAAGATATGATGGAATGAACCATTTAGTTGTTGAAACCCCGGATAAAAAAAGAAAAAGATGCGCAGGCGAAGGATGTTCATCGAGTGTACGTACAATGTGTAACAAATGTAACTTGGGCCTTTGTATTTCATGCTTTTATATATTTCATACCAAGTAAATAATGCTGTTTTCAATATTTTTATGCATTTTAGTTAGGATTATAATATTTTTGTAAAAGTTAATTTTTTGAATAAAAAGTACATATGAAAGCCTAGCGTTACCATATGGTAACAGTATTTTTTTCGCATAATACAGTCTTAATTACAAACATGTGAACATATATTTCATTTTAAAAACTAAAAAAAAATAAAAAAGAAAACTTCGCCTTTGAAGGGTTAATATCATTTAATGTTAGTTTCTAAAACTCATCCCTGCGGCATGCTCCTGCAATGCCAAATACTGCAACTATCTATAACAAAACAAGTTGTACCTAAGTATATATTGTAATGATATTTACAATTTATCTCAGAAATTTTGGCTGGGTCCTAGTCAAAAAATAATAAACATTACACACCAAAAAAAAATAAAAATTTATAATTTAGGTGCCTGGAAAAATTTCTTTCTTCGGTTCTTCCTTATTTTTTTTAATTCTATATTTTTACTTTTTCTTCTTAATAGTCCTCCAACAAATCCAACTTTAACCCTTGCAACTGTATTCCATCTTCTAATCAGCTTCGTCTCTTTATTTCTTAAATCTTTATCCTATGGTCTGTAAAATCCTTTTCTGATACTATTATAACTTGTTTTTCTTAAGCTCTTTCTGTCTTGTCTTACTTTTTATGACGCTTTTAGTTTATGTTTTGGTTCTTGCTCGGTCTTTTTCTAATCTTTTAATATTGGTAAAATAAAATTTCCTTCACTTGGCACTGTTTATTTATTTTTATTTTTATATTTTCATTAACAAAGCTTATTCTCAATACATTTTTTTTTTAAATTATAATCTAATGACAATTATTAAAAAATTATTTTTCTGACAATTCAAAAAAAATTATATCAATAATCTTTTTTTTTGTTTATTATTTTCTTTACCACTAGATTTTTTTTTAAAAACTACCTCAGCCTTATTTTAGATTATTAACCTTATATTCCCTTTTTACTATCTGACTTAAATTTCATGTATTACAATTCCAAAATTTCGATTTTATTATAACATCTTTCATTATTTTAATAACTTTTAAGATTCTTTCACTTTTCTTCAATTTATTGCCAATCTATTTATAATACCTTTCGTTTCCTATTCTTCACCTGCATATCAAACTCTCCTATCTTATTTAATAAACCTAACAATTAACTTTGAATAATCTTTTAATAAATTAACTTTTAAAAAAAATATTAATTTCAAAAATTCCCTATACAGGGTGAACAATTTCATAACAATATATTTTTTAAAATTAACGTCATTTGCATTGTTATACCTTCATCATTAGATATTTATCATCTGGAGCTTCAATTGAAAATTTGTCAAATTTCTGTCGGGTAAAAATTTTGGATTTCTTGGCATGGTATCCTACAGACTTCTTATTCAAAAAAGGAATTAATTTGGAAAAATGTCGAATTTGCACATTTTTGTTGATTTAAAGTGTCGCTTTTAACATCGAATACTCTGACCTTAAGGTCGATGACTTCAGTATTTCTGATATTTCCTTTAAATGCGCTAGGAGGACATTTTCAGTAATAGTCCCAACAAACTTTGTCTTACACAATTCTATAAAACGTCTATAACAAATTTCATAGACTTTTTTAGATTTCTCGGGCAATAAATCTACTGTAGCTTCATTTGCTGTTTCAACTAAATCTGGAGGAGTACAAATATTTTCTTTTTCACTATCCGAACTCGACATTTTTAACAGTTTTTAAAAAAATAAAATTTGAACTGACAATTTGAAATTAATTGCAGAAACTATCACAATCAATCTGACAGTGACAGTTCAGGCCACATCCATAGGTCAAATCGGTAGACATGAAACGATTTTGATTAATCAAACGGATTTCTATTTGTAAAATGATCACTAAAATTTGCTTGTTGATCGTTTGTGATCTTATTTGAGATTGAATTCATTGAATCACGGATAATTTAAATAATTTAGGTAATATTATTATAAGTACCTATATAGATACTTCGCTTTATGTAAATTCATTAAAACAAAATGTATTCCTGAGAGTCCCTATGGTCTAGTGGCACAGATACCGAACTCCAACCCAGGCGGGCTCGGGTTCGAATCCCGGCGGCGGCGTCGATTTTTTTTTTATTTTTATTTACTAAGAAATTGAAAATTCAAAGCACTCTAAAATTTACTTTCATGCACTAGTGCACAAAAGATTTACTTTTCTGCATTAGTGCACAAAAGTTATACTTTTAACACGGTAGATAGTGCAAAAAGTGGTCACTTTTTGCGTGATCGTAGAAAAAAATTATTTTCGCAAATTTCATGACAAAACCTTTAATCTATATTTATAAAATTTCTATTTAGGTAACTGATTTTGATACAAAACGACGCAAACCCGAAGATACGAATTAATATAAAATCTATTTTATAAAACACGGATAATACGCATGTCCATATTTACCACAAATAAAAAATTTTTTAATTTGTTTTTACAGAAGTACAGGCCGATTTTTATTTTTTAGTACTCTGTAGGAATAATTTGGAGTCAATTAACAAAAACGAATTAAAGTATCAACAAATTTCAAATCAAAGTTGTTAAATCAGTACATAATGGATTTCCAGATAATTCTTGAAGTAGAAACTAATTAAAAGAAGGTTGCGTCGACAAAGAGAAATTGGTAAAAGCGTAAACCGCCCCTGAACCTTGCTCTACTTTGAGTAATTTGTCATTCGAAATATGCGTTTATATCAACCCAACTCTATACATATACTCATCACGTAAAATCTATGTTAAACATTTGAGAGATAAATAGCAAACTTCTCTTTGTGACTAAAACTCCGCTTTGAAAATATACAATGCCGGTAATTAGGAATATAATGGAGAGAATTCGATGATTCAAGTTTCAAATTATAGCTGCAGTTTCGATTGTAACAAGATCCATTGATAAAATTTTGCACTACTTCGATGTAATATAATATACTTATCCAGATAGAACGTACGATTATTGTTACATAGACTTTGAAATATAAAAAAAGTTCTGATTAGGAATATAATAGCAAAAAATTAGATGATTCCAGCTTATGATTTCAAATTTATTTAAGGCGTCTATTCACTTAACTGCATGCTTGAACGGTATACATACACAAATTCATTGTACCAATTTACTGCAGCGTGCGTTGGAGGAAACTTGCTTTTGTTTGTAATTGTACATGTGACTTGAGACTTGAAAAAATTCTATTCTGTATACTTGTATAAGTGAAGGTTGCGCAAATGTAACTGAACGTGTTGAAACGACACTTTATTTTGTTGATAATAAATAATTAATGTGATTAAGCTAAAATCTTTATATTATATTCGTTCCACGAATAAAATTTTAAATATATCAGAAGTAAAATATTAAATCAAAAAAAGTTTTGGACGTAATTAGAAATAATTGACAAAAAAACTACGATATATTTCAAAATCCGTCCTTTCTTTTTTTCGGGTTAACCCAATTAAACTCAAATTAAACGTTATCTTTGTTTATTTTACGACAATAGAGTACCAGATTTTTTTTTCTTTTTTTGCTTAAAAAAAGTGAAAATAACTGTTCAGAGAAAAAACTTCTTGGCCCAGGTAAAATTAACTGTCCAGAGGAAAAAGGCACAGTTAAAAAAAAACTTTCCAGGGAAACAACTATTCAGAGGAAAAGAACCAAAACCCTAAAAGTTCACATAAAGTAAATATAAGATTAAAATCTTATAAATTACCAGATTTCGTGGTCTTTGTTTTTGAAAAATAATATATAACAATGATAATATTAAAATGAAAAACATGACTTTTAGATCAAAATTTAAGATAAAAATGATTAAGATGAATTAAATTTTAAGACAATCTGTAAAAACAAATTAAAAAAAATATAGGTTCTTTTTTTTGTATGAGACACACAGACATCAGATAATTTATAATATTATAAATGATAAGATATGAACTTTTAAGTAAATAATAAAAAAATATACCGGTATTAATAGAATTAAAAATAATTGAATAAAAGTTAAAAGCGTCGAAATAAAAATTAATGATATCAAAGAATTTTAGTGAAAATATAATATAATCTAATAAAACTTACCCTACAAGATGAAGGGAAGAAAAAAAAGAAATCTTCAGTAAGCATCACAAATGGTATGAAGTATAGTTATTTTGACTGAGTAGGTTAAGAGAAGAACATTATTAACATGGGAAAGACATTTTATAGGAATACCAAGAGAAGAGAGGGACATGACGCGAATAAATAAGAAGGGGATATCAAGCAAGTATGAAACTAAAATATATTTAGTAGAGGAATAATGAAAATACAGGGTGGCATAAAAAAACGTAACAGTGTGTAGCGTATACTTGTACAAACCAGCAGAAGTGAGAGTGACACGGCGATATGACAACTGACGTAAAAAAAGGAAATCGTGATATACTTAAAAATTTTATTGAAATTCTCAAATCATTTAATAAAGTAGGTATGCGATTACACACTCCTTCATTGTAGCCAATTTTTACAACATTTTTTTCTTTCATTGCCTTTTAAGAACTAAAACACAATCGGCTGCAGCTAATGCATCTACTTTGTCTATTGATGACATATTCATACAGTCTGTAGGTAACAAAACTGATCTATATACTGCCGCCGATCAGTTGAACTTGTACCTTGTAGCGGCGTAACTTCCATTTAAGTACACTTGTACCGGGTGGGAAAATAAGAACTGCCGTTGGCCATATATCTTCGGATCGGATTGTAGTACAGCTTTGGAAAAAAATGTAATAAACGAGGCCATGAGAAACAACTGGAAATTATTTATAGAAGTGTAGGTCCACCGCTAGCCCTCTATTGAATAAAAAAAATTTTAAAAGCCAAATTTACAAAAGGAGGGTATGCTTTTGATAGGAGAATTTGGGCCTTTTAAATACTTATAAATGAGTAATGAAGTAATACTTTTTATTTTTTTCAATTTATAGAATAATTTATCTTATGTATAAAAAAAATAATAACTTCTGATCAATTATTTTCAAAAAATGCAAAGTGGCAACATTGCAATAATTATTTAAATGGTTAATTGTCAAAACTGACATTTTCTTAATTGTGTTGTTGATAAGAAAATTGTGCATTGTTTTCTTTTCAATTCGTTTATTTAATTTAATTAGTCAGTATTTTTATTTATTTTATACACTTTTTATATTTATTTGTTAGCATATTCTCTAAAAAAAACAGACACGTCACGTTGACATTTGGGTAGTTATTACAATGACGTGCTTAAAATAATCAGCCTCTACCTATGTTTTACATCGAAATCACAGAATACGCACATAAGCGGCGTTGCCAAATGTCTATTTTTTATTATATTGCCTTAAAAAAATTTGCTGAAGAAGAGCTTATTTACAGATGTTCCGGAATGGGGTGAGAGCTAAAATTTTGGGAAAATGTTTCTTTTTTATAGATCTAAAAGGGTGCAAAATCTTATTGCCGGGAGCAGATAGCCCAGAAAATCATACTCTCCTTTGCCTAATTAAGGCCCGGTACTTTCACCTTCAGATAGATAAACGTTATTCGCCAGATAACTATACGTCAGATAAGTTATTTGGAACTCGTTATCTGAAAGATAATTATATGGGTACTTTCATGTCAATTTATCTGACAGATAGTCATCTACGAGACGTACTAATAGTCACTCTCCAAGTTAAATGTTGCCAACAGAAATTAAATCAAAGTAAGAGATACCAAGCTAAAATTGTCTTATGTTAGAAAGAGAAGGAGAGCCTCGAAACCATGAATACGGAACACGCTTTTACTTTGTATTTTGTAAATCATAATTAAAATTTTGGATTATTGTATACTATGTAATTAATGATCAATAAATCGTTATAGTTCACAAATCATTCAAAAAAAAAAGAATTCATATAGCACTTTTTATTAGTTGTATGGATATAAATGTATACAAAGCATAAAAATATGAAATAAAGTGTAAATCAATATACAAAATTGCATTATAACAATTTAACAAAAAGCCAATTTTAATTTCTTCGATTCAACAAATCTTGGAAATAGTCTATAAATGGTCTTCGGGCATTTTCGTCAATTTCTGCATCGTTATTAAATCCTTCTGGATCTTCCAAAACAAAATCATTTTCTTCAAAATTATTTTCATTTTGATCCACTGCAATATTATGCAAAACTGCACAAGCGACAACAATCATTTGTGCCATATTAATATGACATCTTATTCCACTTGAGAGTATTGGGAATCTTCTCTTCCATATGCCAAAAAGTCTTTCTATAGTATTTCTACTTCTAATTTGGGCTTCATTATACAAACGTTCAGCCTCATTTTGAGGATTCTCTAATGGCGTAAGCAAATATTGTTTTAAACGATATCCCTGGTCACCTATTAAAACTCCATTTCCCATCTCATTATTTGCAAATTTCATTTTAACAGCCGAGTTCTCAAAAATATGGCTATCATGTGCAGATCCTGGCCAACGGCTAACTACATCAATTATTTTTAGATCTGCAGATCCCACTACCTGGCAATTCAGTGAAAAATATCCTTTTCGGTTTCTATAGATTTCTGCATGTTGTCCACCGGGAGACACTATTTTTATATGGGTGCAATCAATTGCACCGATGACTCTTGGAAAACGAGCTATATTAAAAAAATGTCTCTTTGCTTCCTGTTTGTCCTCTTCGGTGTTTGGCAAATGAACAAACTGGGGGAATATATTGCACAGTGCAGTAATTCCCTTTTTAATTATTCTTGAAGCCGTAGTTTTGTGCTCTCTGCCAAAGTCACCAATAGATATATAGAAATCACCTGTTGCTAAAAATGATCTCTTCTTGGTCTAACATTATACTCCTGTTCAGGATTTATTGCTTCTAATTCATTAATTAATCCAACATCAACATCGCCAAACATCTCCAAATCTTCCAAAATATCCATTCTTTAAAAATAATATTTTTATTAATAATTGCACATTTTGCAAAAATAATTATTAGTATTAGTAGCTATTATTTAATAATGATTATCTAGCCATATACTGTTGGATACTATACATTATTGTGTTAACAAATTATCTATAGTCCACTTACAAACTAGTCAAAAATTTCAAAGTTTTTATTAAGTAATTTTAAAACAACACTTACTTTATTATGTATTGGTAAACTAAAAACAATATTTAAGTCTTTTAAAAATCACTATTTAAACGTATGTAACAAAAAGTCAATAATCAACAAATAACAAACCACAGCACGTGCAAACCTCAAAATAATACATGGTTTGTTAGGTTAGAATTTAAAAAATGTATTTAGTGCACATGCGCTTGACTTTTATCTATTAGATAAAATCACTATCTATAGGAAAAAGCTTCAGATAGGTTATCCTCAGAATAAGACGATTTTATCTGGTAGATAGTGCTATCCGAAGGTGAAAGAACGGTATTTTTTTTATCTTCCAGATAATATTTATTCTTCAGTATAAATTACTTTATCTGGAGGTGAAAGTACCGGGCCTAAGAAGCATAAGAAAAACAATTCTCGTATTTTTCAAAAAATTATGCGTATATTTGATAATTACATGTTTTTGTCTAACTATTCAAATAAGAGGTAGGGGAGAGTGGGAACTTTGTTATGAAAAAATGACTCCGATTATAACTAGAATATAAAAGTAGACGAAATTAGCAATATAATGACGCAAACTGCATGTGAATGTCTTTTTCCTATCCCGAGATAGAAATGTGTGAATGTAACCTAACCTATAAGGTATAAGGTAATCAATTTTTCATTTGGTGTACCTACCATAAAAAATAATTAAAGGTAGAATTAAAAAATAATTTCAATTAAACGAATTTTATTATAAATGGAAAGATAAAAGCCTCTTGTCGAAATTGCTCAAGAATAACCATGTTCGGTATATCTTAACACTTACAGAAGGCATAGCTATATGTAACGCGTTACTAGTTATTTCGTTACTTTTTAAAGTAGGCGAACAGTAACGGTAATTGCGTTACTTTGTAAAAGTAACGCGAAATCATTACTTCGCTACAGTAACGCGTTACTGCAAAAGTAACGCGTTATTAAAAAGTAACGCCTTACTTTAAAACTAAGGTTTTTCTCTTTTATTTTTGCGGATTGACGTGAAATAATCTTTTTGTTATTTTTTTGTACCTCGTCCATTTCCCGCGCCACTGTGTTCTGGAAAGCATTTTAAAAAATCAAGCTTAATCATCTAACTTTTATTTGAAAATTTAGTTTGTATGTGCAATAATAACGACGATAAATGGTGAGATGGACAATAAAAGAACAAGAAGACATGGAACAAGAAGAATATGTAGAAACGTATCGCGCGTTATTACTTTAAAAGTAACGAATAAATCTTTACTTTAAAAAAAAAGTTAGGGTAACGTTTATCTAACACGTTACATTTTAACAAAAGTAACGGTAAAGTAACGCGTTATTTTTTTTTGAGTAATGCCCCAACTCTGACAGTAGGTAATTAATTGACATGGTTGAAGTATATCAGGTTAGACATTGCGCAGGATTTGTGACGTCACCTGGTGCCCATCAAAAATTTTTAATGTGTCATTATATGAGGTTATTATCTTTTTTGACATATTTTTATTTAATTTCAGCTATAAACTGATTAAAAATGTATTGCGCTATTTTTGGTGTAAAAGTAATACTCGCTCTAAAAACAGTACAACGTTTTTTCGATTTTCGAAGTGCCCTTTATTACAAAAACAGTAAGTTTTATATGAATAAACATGTTAACATTTTTAGACTTTATTTTAAATAATACAAAAAAAGTTCTGTAAGATGTATTGTGTAATAGTTTTAAGTAGTTACGTATTCATTTATTAGTTAGCATTTTATTTTACATTTATTTTACATACCAACTTGTATGACTGTAAATCTAAGTTATACTCGTATTTACATTTGCCATATTCGTTCTAGCGTGTAAATTAAGCACTAGGTATATGAAAACCTAAGTAACATAAACCTACAATAACAATGTGCATCAAAAAGTTTCACCGATAATATAAGCTATTTGAAATCACTTTTTTTAAATAATTTTTTGATTAAACATTTATAAAATCACTTAAGGTAATCTAAAGTATTTTATTTGTTACATATTTGACAATTAGTTTAACGATAGAATTAGCCATAATATAATTGGGCATATTCTGGTTTTTACATCTAGCAATTAAAAAGTTTTTATAATACAAAACACATCGGAATCGTAAAAAAAGTTTATACCTTTATTAAAGTAGTTATCACTTTTTAGTGTACAATACTTTAGAGTACATTTTTATTAAATATATAGCCGTAAAAAAATAAAAATCACCCGAAAGACACAAGAACCCTATGCAATCCAATGTTAAATTACTTCGTTTGGACTCCAGCTGACGTCATGCGCAAACTTGGACGAATTTGGGACGTCTGAGTGTCTAACCTGTGTAATTTTTAAATCATGATTAATTGACAGCTGAAATCAAGTAGGTTATGACTTATATGATATGTCAAACATTATTTGTCCTGTTACATGTTTCTATAATATATCCAGGTAATTTTCTATAATGTAATTGGAAGAATATGATTATTACAAATGAAGAAGCGGTTTACTTGTTCCCTGTTTATTATGAATGCATGAGAAATGCAACTGTTACTTTTAGAGTATATGCGCAACAGCACCCAAACAGATGACATCACAGCAAAGGAGGTTTTCTTCTAATCGCCTGACGTTTGCGTACTATAGGAAGTGTTCATCTCCATTGTCCGAAATATTCTACGAAAAGATAGGTGACTACTTACTGAGTAATACATACCTACCTACCAATTTTATTAACTTTTATGCTTTAAGAGTTTTCGAAGAAAAAAAAACGGGGTTTCCCGCCCGTCCGTCTACATGTTCGCCTGATTCAACTCGAGAACGGAGATAGATAGAGACAAACGGACTACGGCAATCGATTCAGCATCATTAAAAAGTGGAAAAATGATATTAATCGTTGACTTACTTTTACTTTCCCGCTAGTTTTACCATATATACTGTAGTATATAAGGTAAACCCCTATATAGAAATTTATTTTCATAACTTTAGGTTTTCGAATACTCTAAATTACGGCAAAAATATTGCTGTTTTTCACTTGTTTTTATTTCTTTTCATGACCTATCTTTAAAAGCCTGTAAGTTACACATTTTTCATTTTTTAATTATAGGGGAGACTGGGGGGTTGATCCAGAGGGAGCTTTAAGCCATAAATGTTGCACTGGTAATGTATCCTTAAATAAATTTACTTTTCCGTTTAGTGGATGCTTATTCATTACTTCTTTCACGTTATCTAAGTTCAACAATAAATCGAAGTCATTTACGAAAGTTATAGTGAAAAGATATTTTTGAGGCTACACAATGTAAGTTTTTTAACAAAATATATTCTTTATTCACATTATTATATTTGAAAATATATGGATGAATAACACATACTAATTCAACATACTTTCATGTATTAAAATATTTGTTAGGTTATATTTTAACTTAAAAATCGTAATTTGTTGTGGCTACTGGTACGAGGGGAGGGATGAAAATATTTCATATGGGAGGTTTGTACCTGTACTGGGTTTCCAGTATTCATTCTTTTCCAAGTGAAAAAATATAGGCTAACGTAGATTGATCTTTAGCTTCTTCTGCTAAAATCTTCACTGAATCCTCTACAATAATAACGTTTTTACAGATGCCTTTTAAATGGAAATCGAAAGGCCGACTGCCTATTGATGCTGAAATTTTGGAAACTGCAGTACGGGAAATATGTAGTACTAATGGTAAAATCCGCACAGTCGCCAAAAAATATAATATTGATAGAACCACACTATCTTGGTACGTAAACAAATTTAAGTCAAACGAAATCGTATCGTTTGTAGCAAACTTTAATTCTTCGCAAATTTTTACTAATCAAGAAGAATATTTGCTAGTTAAATATCTGCTCAAATGCGGTGACTTACATTATGTACTTACTCCAATCGCAGTAAGAAAGTTTGCTTACATCTTTGCAACTGAAAATAACAGAAGAATTTCAGCAGCTTTGGAGAAAAATAGTACAACAACGCGTGATTGGCTAAGAGGTTTTATATTAAGACACGATAACTTATTACTTAGGATACCAGAAGCCATGACTGTAGGAAGTGCCACTGTATTTAATAAATATACCGTGCACCTATTTCTTGACAACTTAAAGACCATCATGACAAGGGAACAGATTACACCTGATTGCATATATAATGCAGATGAAGCGGGAGTTACAACAGTATACAAGCCGCAAAATAATTGCGAAGAAAGGGCAGAAGCAGGTATCAAAGGCAACATCGTGTGAAAGAGGATCACTGGTAACAGTTTTATACAGTGTAAGTGCTTCTGGTAACACTATTCTCCCATTTTTAATTTTTCCGAGGGCTAGGATCCAGGATTATATGACAAGATGCTACTGTTAATCCATCAGGTTGGATGACCCACGAGAATTTTGAAAAATATTTACTGCACTTCATCAACTGTTCTCGAGTCAACGAGAATCACAAGTATATGATGATACTAGACAACCATGATAGCCATATTTCCCCAAAAGGGCTTAACATTTGTACAGCCCTTGGACACCAACGTTTAGGGGTCTTTTAAAAGGTTTTATAATGAAGCGGCAGATAACTGGTTGGTCAACAATCCTGCACAGCTGATATTCTTAAAAGAAATATCTGAACTTGTGGTAAGTGCTTACGTTCGCACTTTTACGCCGGCCAATATAATAGGTGGATTTTCACATAGTGGTATTTGTATATACAATCCAGTTGTATTTTCAGATACAGTTCGGAAATTACAGATCGGCCAGATCCATCTGAAGCTTTACAGGCTATGAAAAATTTACTTTTAACTGTCCCTAGTACTTCCCAAAATAATCCCAATGCATTTGTAAGCCATGAAGTTATAAGGCCATTTCCGAAAGCTCTTCCATATAAAAATAAAGCTGGAGGAAATGTAAGAAAACACGGATGTTAACGGAAACCCCCGAAAAAGACCAAATAAAATTTGAGGCAAGAGCAAAGAAAAATGAAGATCAAAATAAAAAAGGAAGAAAGGGTGGAAGGATTTTAAAAAAAATTGGAGTTAGAAGATGAAAAACAGGTGCCCGTTAAACAAAATATCATGGATGAATCTGAACAATCTAACGATTCTTTCAGATTTTTAGATTTCTGATGAGTTAACCGATATTGAGGAACCGATGACTATGTTCTTGTACGATTTCCTGCCAAAAAACTTTCCGACATTACATTGCTAAAGTCATAAATATTAATGGTAACGATTATGACTTATGACACTAAAGCCTCCGGGATACAAATTTATTTTTCCCGATGTTGCCGATGAATGTTGTGCACCTATGGACGATCTGGTTCAGTTACCAAACCCCTCCTTTACTGGAGAAACAGAAAGAACACATAGGACACTATCTTTTCCAGTCAATTTTACCAAATATGAAAATTTATTTTAGGTTTTTTGGCAAATATTTGTATGACTGCTGTATTCTTTTATTTTTTTTAAGTACCTATGTGTATTTTTTTGTTAATTATTATTATTGCAGGGTTTAACTGTCTTTAATAAATTTAATTTTAACTCGTAACATTATCGTTATTACTCTTGTCTCAAGCCTCCCTATGCTTGCCTCAAACCTACCGTTGCTTGTCTCAAGCCTCCCTTCATAAAGGAGGTTTGAGACAAGCGCATGTGGTAATTAAATCAATTATTTGTTGCTTAATAAAACAATTTTTAAAATAATCTCGCTCTTGTGTTAAAAAACTAAAACCAATAGTTAATCAATACGTAAAAAACTTTATGTGATTACTAAAATACGAAACAAAACCAGGTCGCTGAAAAAAAGTGGCTCAAACCTCCCAGTCTCCCCTATCTAAATAAAATTGTATTTTTTGTATCATTCGTAACAGCTCCAAACAGTTAAAAGCACTTAGAGTCTTCTTTAGTTAACAACGAATGACTTCAATGTGTGTCTTACTGCTTTAATAGTACCTACTATTTTTAGATTACACCGATATTACATAGGCATACACTAAGCTTTAAATTCTGGATATTTCGATAACAGACTGAATTATTGTAACTATTGAATATTATAGAAGACGGTCCTGAAATACTTTCACACATTATGTGCGTGCAGTCAAATGAACCAACATTTCAGAGTGATGGTAGTGTAAATCGCAATAACAAGCATTATTGGTCTCAAACAAATCCCCACTGGATGCAGGAGGTTCAACATCAGGGTCGTTAGTCCAAAAATTTGTGGTGTGGCATTATAGGTCGACAAATAATTGGATCTAATTTTTTTAATGAAAATCTTAACGGAGATTGATATTTAGATTTTTTAATAAACGAATTGCCGCTCCTTTTAGAAGATGTACCTAACCTAACCTATCCTTTAATTATTTTTTATTGTAGGTAAGCGAGGACGGTAACATTATTAGTACAATATTTTTAATTACTGAAGAGAGGCCAACATAAAGCCTTTTTAACAAGACTAAAGTTGTTTATTTCGGTTGAGGCCAACTAGTCTAATTGAAGGTTGACAAAAAATTCCCAACATTTACACATTTCTTAAAATATCTCTGGATAGGGAAAAGATATCGACATGCAGTTGTCGCCATTATATTGTTAATTTCGTCTACTTGTATATACTATTGTTAAAACTGCATGTTTCCATTTAATATTTTCCAAAGAGAACCAGATTTCTAAATAACGCCCTCTAACGCGCACGTTACTTTGAAGTGGATTTGATAATATTACAATTACACTAGTGGAAAAGAGCTCTTTTTAACAAGACCAAAGCAAAGTTCGGTTAAGTAGAATCGGAGTTATGATCGTTTTTTCATAATACGTGGCCCACGTTGGGATCGCCAAATTTGTGAAACTATAATTTATTTTGTTGATAATAAATAATCAGTGTGATTAAAACTCAAAACCTTTCATTATGGGTTCATTCCACGAATAGAATTTGAAATATATCAGAAGTAAAATATTAAATAAAAAAAATTTTGGACGCCAGTCAAATTGATTTTTTGATGTAATTAGAAATAATTGACAAAAAACTATGATATATTTCAAAATCCGTCCTTTCTTTTTTTTGGGTTAAGGAAATTAAACGTTACATTTGTTTATTTTACGATAAAGATTGCAGAAATCTATCCTTTTTGTTTTTGTTTAAAAAAAACTTGGTTTGTTCTCGAGGTTTTTCATTTTTCTTCTTCACCAACTTAGATAGCTTGGTCCAAAAACGTAGTCAAGGTAAAAATGTCGCCCAAGAAATACAAGTTTGGTCCAAACGAACGTAGTCCCAAAGAAAAAATGTCGTCCAAGAAACATAAGCTTGGTCCAAAAAGAACGTAGTCCCAAAAAAATGTAGTCCAAGGGAAAAAACCAAGTCCAATGGAAAAATCCTAAAAGTTCACATAAAGTAAATATAAGACAAAAATCTTATAAATTACCAGATTTCGTGGTCTCTGTTTTTGAAAAAGAATATAAAACAATTATAATATTTAAATGAAATACATGAATTTTAGATCAAAACATGAAATATAAAAATAATTAAAATGAATTAAATTTTAAGACAATCTGTCAAAACAAATTAAAAAATAGATTTTCTTTTTGTAAAACGAGACACAGACATCAGACAATATTGCTATAAAATATAAGATATGAACTTTTGAGTAAATATGACAAAAAATATATATACCGGCATAAAAAAGAATTAAAAATAACAGTAAATAAAAGTTAAAAGCATCGAAATAATTAACAACGAAGGCAAGGGATTTTGGTGAAGATATAATATAATATAATATAATAAAAACTTACCCTATATAAAGAGGGGAAGAAAGAAAATTTTCAATTTACAGCACTGATGATATATAAGCCAAATGTTATGACTGAAGAGACAAAGAGAGCAAAGAGAGAGACAAAGAGAGCAAAGAAAGATACAGAGAGTAACATGGGAAAGAAATTTTATAGTAATACCTAAAAGAGGAAGATCTAGAGTAGGGATTTCAAGCGATCTGAAATTTAATGTACCGAGTAAAGGAATAATAAAAATACAGGGTGGCACAAAAAAAGGTAGAAAGCCTATATTTTGTATCGTTACCATGGCAACTAAAAAAAATTCCGGATATTTTTCTCCTCCTTGGAGTAAATTATACTTGAAATGTTTTGACGTTTATAGTAAAATGACATTTACATTTACCATCAAAAGCCGTCATTGTCCTAGTATTTTTTAATATGTCGATGTGAAATTTTCTTACCGAATCCCCCACATGCTTGAATTAATTGCGGAAAATTTGTCCCGTACATGAATTCTTAAAGAAAATTCATGTACTAAAAAAAATTCCGGCAATAATTCATGCCCAAGTGATTTAAATATCGAAAATGTAGTGGAAAAATCGAGCTTTTATCAAAATGTTTTGTTCCTAGCATTTCCCGCCCTAATTCCCTACCTAATTCCCCACCTAGTGACGTATGAAGAACATTTAAATAATCAAGAAAGACCCAAAAGAGATGTTCAAAAGCGTTCCTAAGTACAGGAATATACATTCTTAATTAAGCTAAAAGAGAGGGATGTTGTGTTAGTGCTAATTAGTTCGGTTGAACTAATTATTGGATGCTTGGCAAGCCTGCGTGGTTGGATGACTTTTGACAGTAGGTGAGAGGTAAGGAGAACTTCGCTCTCTGGCATGATTTGTGAGTTACTACTAATAAATGTTTACCTACAATACTCATACGTTTTAGCGAACGAATCCTAAAACAAAACAGAAAGTATCAACTGTTATCTAGTTCTTTTTATCAAAAGAACTAAAATACAGCATAAATAATGACATGTTGTAATGCGAGTAGTGTTGTGAGCATTTTGCAGATATTTAACATCATCTTTGTTTTTATGAAATTAATCTCTTCAGTCATGGTTTTTGGGACATTTGGTACGAACCATAATACCATAGGGATTCCTTAATCCTGCATGAAACACTTGTATACGTGCTTAAATTTCCGAATTTTATTGTTAGTTTTTCGTGCAAGAGAAAATAGATTGAAATTATAATTTTCTTATATTTAAATAAAATTGATAAGGGGTTTCGTTTGGACAAGTAATTTTCACTTCTAAGATCACTAAAAAATACTAACAAGTTCGTCTTTGATATAACAGTTTGTTAATGTTTATTACTTTGCCAGCAGCGTCCCTTAATTTACTTATAGAGGTGCGGAAATATATAAATTAAATAATTTCTAAGATCGGTATTTTCACAAAATGCGTAAAGGTGCTATCAACGCTTTCTAAAAAAAAACTGAAGTTCATTGATGTTACCATCAAATTCTGGAATGCTTTTGTAATGAACTATAATAGAGAAATTAGGGTTCGGCATTTTATTGCCGGGATACTATTTTCATAATATATATATATATATATATATATATATATATATATATATATATACGTACAGCGATCCGTTCAACCCCCAACTCGATACAGATTGATCCCTTTGACCCCATTTGTGCCTTTTGAACCCCGGGGTTCAAATATCACTTAGTTTTTAACGGTTCTTTTGGACCCTTGGGAGCTAAAGGGATCATTAAATGACAAAATAGCATTTAAGCTGGTGGTTAAAGGGATCGAACGGTAGACAAAGCCTAAAGTAGTCAAAGGGATCAATATAATAATTTCAACCGGGGCTTAAACAGCTAACAGCAGTTTGAACCCCTATCTTAATTTACCCACCATTTCTTTTTTTATTCCAAATTTTTATTAGTCGAAAACCTTTTTAGTCTTATTTTTACGACATTTTAAATCATATCAAAATTAAAGAGTAATATGTTTTATTTCTTCGACGAAAATTCAAATTTTATATTTTAATTAGATTTGATTCGCTTTCTATGTCAAATGGAAAAATGTTTGATACAACTAGTTCTCGCCTATGTATGTTACATCTTATTATTAAAATAAATTCAAAATTAGCTTCTTGCATATCTAGACACGATGACGAACAAGTTTTCAACAACAATAAAATTCCCTACAACCGTAACAAAAATAACAAAGAAGGATATGTCCATAATCCTATATCTCGTCGGCATCTTAGAGTCGCCATCTTGAACTTATTATTGTTGCCAAAAATTTTATAATCTCCGGCCCAAAAACCCCCACTAATCATAAATCTCGTCCGCTAATTTGGAGACGCGATCTTAAATTTATTAATTTTGATGAGAAATTCATAATTTCTGACACCAAGAACACGCTATATACCAATGTTTAACATAATCTGTTAATAATCTTAAATCTCGTTCTCCATTTTGGAGTTGCCGTGCTAAATTTATTAATTTTGATAAGAAATCCATAATTTAAGATGCCAATAACCCCCATGTACCAATTTTGAATAGAATCTGTGTATAATCATAAATATTGTCCTCTCTCTTGGAGTCGCCATCTTACATTTTTTCATTTTAACACGAAATTCATAATCTCCGATCCCAGTAACCCCCACATGCCAACTGAATAGGTCAATAAGCATAAATCTCATCCACCATTTTGAGTCGCCATCTTGAAATCTTTAATTTTACCAATAAATTTAAAATCTCCGACCCCAGTATCCCCAACATACCAATTTTGAAAAGAATCTGTTAATAATGATAAATCTCGTACCGCCATCTTCAGTCGCCATCTTGAATTTATTAATATTGAGAAGAAATTCATAATCTCCGATCCCAATGACCCTCACATACCAATTTTGAAATGAATCGGTTAATAATCATAAATCTCTGCCGCCATCTTCAGTCCGCCATCTTGAATTTATTAATTTTGACAAGAAATTCATAATCTCCGACCCCAGTAACCCCCACATAATAATTTTGTAAAGAATCGGTTAATAATCAAAAATCTCGTCCGCAATCTTCAGTTGCCATCTTGAATTTATTAATTTTGAGAAGAAACTCATAATCTCCGACCCCAGTAACCCCCACATACCAATTTTGAAAAGAATCTGTTAATAATGATAAATCTCGTACCGCCATCTTCAGTCGCCATCTTGAATTTATTAATATTGAGAAGAAATTCATAATCTCCGACCCCAATGACCCTCACATAAGAATTTTGAAATGAATCGGTTAATAATCATAAATCTCTGCCGCCATCTTTAGTCCGCCATCTTGAATTTATTAATTTTGACAAGAAATTCATAATCTCCGACCCCAATGACCCCCACATACCAATTTTGAAAAGAATCTGTTAACAATCATAAACCTCGTCCGCCATCTTCAGTCGTCATCTTCAATTTATTAAATTTGACAAGAAATTCATAATCTCCGACCCCAGTAACCCCCACATACCAATTTTAAAAAAAACCTGTTAATAACCATAAATTTCGTCCGCCATCTTTAGTCGCCATCTTGGATTTGTTAATTTTGACAAGAAATTCATAATCTCCGACCCCAGTATCCCCAACATACCAATTTTGAAAAGAATCGGATAATAATCAATTCTCGTCTGCCATCTTCAGTCTCCATCTTGAATTTATTAATTTTGACAAGAAATTCATAATCTCGGACCCCAGTAACCCCCACATACCAATTTTGAAAAGAATCTGTTAATAATGATAAATCTCGTACCGCCATCTTCAGTCGCCATCTTGAATTTATTAATATTGAGAAGAAATTCATAATCTCCGACCCCAATGACCCCCACATACCAATTTTGAAAAGAATCTGTTATTAATCATAAATCTCGTCCGCCATATTCAGTCGCCATCTTGAATTTATTAATTTTGACAAGAAATTCATAATCTCCGACCCAAGAACCCCCACATACCAATTTTGAAAAGAGTCTGTCAATAATCATAAATCTCGTCCGCCATCTTTAGTCGCCATCTTGAATTAATTAATTTTGACAATAAATTCATAATCTCTGATTTTAAAAACCCCTACATACAAATTTCGAAAAGAATCTATGAATAATCGTAAATTTGGTCCACCACCTTAGAGTTGCCATTTTGATTTTATTAATTTTTACAAAAAAAAATTCATAATCTCTGACATCAAAAACACCCTATATACCAATTTTGAAACTAATCAGTCATCTTGGGGTCGCCATTTTGAATTTATTTTAATCAATTCGGCTGGGGATGTTTATCAAAGATACTGGAGCAGCGCCGGACTTAATAATTCGACAATATTATAGAAAATCATTGTACAATAAAAAAATACTATAACTCAAATTCTCATAAACCAAATTTTATAGTTTTCGTGCTGATTTAGCGGGCCATAAAATTGGTCCGCTTGATCTATCCAGTTCTATCCCTAAATGATGTACAAAAATAGTCATACATTTCTTGAAAAATATACTGAGGCTCCATCGTACTGGAATATATTTTGTAGGGTATTTAAAGGAATTTCTGAAAGTTCTGGTATAATTCATTATTAAACGAGCGTAGAAAGGTGGCTATTATTTACGTAGATGAAGTTTTCGACAAAAACGAGTGCAGCGAGCCAGTGTTGGAATCAAAGTCAATAATAGCCACCATTCTACGCAAGTAGAAGACTATACTTTCTCTACGATTATGCGACTTATGCAAGAAATTATATACCTAAGTCATAGTTTTTGACACAAAGCTTGAAATGACACTTAAAGTATTAAACTTTGACGTTAGTTAATTTGACATTGCAAATAAAATGGCAACTTATTAGGAGGTTGCTAAGATGCGATTGGTTAGTTATTTTCAAAGCAATGCGATTTGTTGATTTCAGTGTGAATTATTATGTTATTATTCAATGAGTGTATTATTTAATAGTCGTAGAGAAAAAATGTTAAGTATATTGACGTGTTTAAATTCACAGGAAACATATCTGATCTTATTAAACAATCGATTACAATTCCAGTCGATAAAATCACAGAAATAAAACTGTTTAGAATTTTTACTAAATAACTAACAAAACATTCATAAAGAAAATGATATTTTTCTCGAAAACGGTTAATTTTAGCATAGTAAAATGTTATTTTTTCACTAAAGAAAGTCGATATAATTCAAAAATATAATCATTTTAAGCAGTTACAAGAAATTCAGGGGTGGTAAAAGGTGCTTGATCCCTTCTGCACGCCTCTGGAAAAATCACTAAATTATCTATTGATGTTAAAACAAGTAGTTTATCAACCTTATAATCCTCCTAGAGTTTCATTACAATCGATCGCACCGTTTGAAAATTAATAATACACTAATTGATTTAAAAAACTTTAACACCCTGTATTTTAAAAAGGGTGAATTTACGTACATAACTTCCCTACTTGTAACGTACATTAATATATTTTAATATAATGACAAGTTATTATCATTAAATAAAAATACCGCTTACTTGTTAGAATTTGTATACTATTTTATACTATTAATTTATAGAATAAATTCAAAATAACTTATTAAAAAATTAGGGCCATTCTCATTTTTGACCATAGGCAAAAGGGTCTCTCTCTGTGCGTTAAGATTCATTTCCGAAAATAAATATACCTGAAAAAGGGCAAGGGCAAGACAAACAGTTTAATTTTCGTAAAATCGTATCTTTGGAAGTTAAATCACTTGAATATAATGTTAAAAATATATACAGTGTGACTGAAAAAGATAGCAACAAATGGGAAACATTTTTATTGTTAGTTTTAAGGAAAAAAGCTATTCTTTATAAAAAGTTCTGCATGGTCTAAAAGATAAAATACAACCATCACTTAATAATTTTTTTTACCTGTATACGAGGTGCGTCAAAAAAATTAATGTTCCTTAAAACTAAAGTACCCTTCTTTTAAAAATTATAGAAAAATGTAATTTGGAAAATTTATTTAGAAAGAATATACGTCCAAATATGAAATCGCAACTTCCTATTTCAAAGCGATATTTTTTCTTATACCAAAGTTCTATATCTACATACAAAATTAGTTTCCACAATTTTTTTAAGTTGCTTTTTAGTTAAAATAATAAATTAAATCTAGTTTAATATGCAAATTTTATACATAGACGTTAAAAAAATTTAGAATTACGTGTTTTCTTCAGAATTCGTAATATCGTTTTAAACTAGGTTAAATCTATTATTTTTACTAAAAACTAAAAAATGTTCTTAAAATAATGTGTGGTAAGTAATTACTTTCCGTTTTATAAAAAATTGTGAAATTTAAAAAAAAATGGATCAAAGAAAATTTGAAATTTTATTACATTTTTAAACTAAATTGAATAACTTAAAATATTAAAGATATTACAATGGGATTTTTACCGTTCGAAAGATAATATAAAACTAAATTTATAATGTATTTCAGTTTCTTCAAATTTAGAACTATAATTATTTTAAAATATAAATATAATAAGTAAGCTATACTTATAATAAAGTTATAAATATAAAATAAAGAATTTTTTTAATTTTTTTGTAGTTTTGTGAAATCAAAGAGAATTAAAGAATAAAATAAGTAAATACTATATCCGCAGGAAATCCAAAAGTACTGTATGTGTAAATTGTTTCATAATTTTAAAATAATATTTTAGGCATAGAATTTTCATTTATACAAATATCAAAAAATTGAAATGAAAATTTGTATTTCTACTTCTTCTGAAAATAATTTTAAAAAAAGTGCAACAGACACGCTCTAAAGAATTAACTACAAAATCGATAGGTGAAAACCGCAGCTTCCTATCTATAGTATTAACGGAGCGCCCGTCCAAAAACGATTTCAGGCAAGATAACATGTGGTATTGGCGCCTCTTAAAGGCAAGCATCAAGTTTTTTCAAATACGGACCTATATTTATATCACAATTCTCATTTTAACGACATTTTCATAATTTTCATATTTCTAAGTGAAAGAAATCTCAGGTTTTTCCCAAAGACGATTATTTTTCTGTTTGTTTAATTTCTACTATTTTGATATTTTTTTTTAGTTCACTAGTAATGAATCTTTTTTATCGAAATCGTTAATATCGAAGTATGCCTATTGTTACATTCGCTTTGATGAAAGGAAGAACTACGACAGGACCGTAATTAAAAATTATTCTCACTGTTAGTTATTTCAGGTAAAAAATTGTTAAAATGACAAGAATGGCAGAATTTGAATTTTGACGGTTTATCAATTTTTGTAATAAAAAAGACAGTTCCGTATTTAACAAAAATAACTTGATGATGGCCGTTAAAACTCGAAACAACGTATTTAAGATTTATTAGTACAATTTTGTAGCAAATCTCAGATGCAATAAAACCTTTTCGATTTTTTGATATATATTTTACATAAACATTTTCTGCGTAAAAAAAAACGAAAAATGGTATTTTTAGTATTCCCTATAGATTTTTTTCGATCAATGTAATGTTCTCCACAATATTTTTGGCTACTGCCAAAATATTTTAAATTGTTTAAAATTTAATAAAGAAGAATAACTATGTTCTTAAAAAGTTAATATCTAATTTTCTTTTCATTAAATATTATAAAAAATGTCCTTTCCATTTAAGATAATTGAATTAACATTGAATTTTGAATTATTTCTGGTGTTTTTAAAGATAAAAACATGAAATTTTGGCTGGTAATTTTTGTTTAAATATAAACGGTGAACATTTCAATTATTTAATATAACTCAATATTGTAAATAAACCTTGTTTTAATTATTTCCGTGGCTAACTTATGATTTTTTAGAACAATTTTTGATATGTGAAACCTTTATAACTTTAAGTATGTCATAAATTTTATTTCAGATTATACCTATATACAATAAGTAAACACTTTCACAAACTTTATAATTATGAACTTATTTATGAATCTATTGTATAACAAAAAAAAATTTAGAATTATATTTAGAATAATATTATTTGAATAAAAAAAAATAGTACGCCTATGACAGAGCGATCGGCTATTTTTGTCCCTTATTTTGTGTACCTAAATATGTTTATAATAGGTACCTAGAAATACTTTTGGATTATATTTTTTCTTTTTTAATTTCATTAGAAATAAATGCCATAAATATTTGTATATTTTTTTCTGTACCTGTACGATGAACTTGGATATTAAAGGTATAATTTAAAATAACTGGAACTGTCTATTAAATATTTTTGAGATTTGTGTACGATTTTATTTGTAGAAGAATTTAATTAAAAACCAGCCATTGACAATACTTTCAATATATTTGCTTTTGCTTATTTAAGCAGTGCTAACAATATAGTTTACGTATGTCATTTTCCTCCCTTAAGTCATGAAAGCACTTGATATAAATGTTAAGAGCGCGTCTGTGGTACTTTTTTTAAATTATTTTTAGTAAAAGTGATACGACTATCAACTTTTTTCTCTAGACAAATATGAAAAAAATAGCACAGACGCGGTCCTCTGATATATATTTTAAATATCATGAAAAAAACCGCGTATTTTCAGTTGCTATATTAGGCGAGTTCTCTTCTAAAAACGAATAATTATGTTCTACTCTGTTCTGCGCAAAAAAAATAGACTGGAGGGTAGGATTACCTAACATTCACAGGAAAATACTAAAATACAATTTTTACACCAAAGATTTTCAAAATTCAAGTACATTTTCCTTGGGTAATTCTCTAACCGGCAACCACAAAAATCACGTGGTGGTTAGGTCTTACGAAAATTAGCGAAAAGGGCCTACTAAAGATTTAAAGATAGAATACTTGCATATGATAATGCGACGTTGCCGTATGTATATTTTTATAAGTATCTTAAAGATGTTTGAAAAATTAGAACGATTCAGTAGGACGGGCATTTTATTATGAAGTTTGGAACTTTTCATCAAACATTTTGTCAGAAGGGTAGTTTTAGAAGGTTGATAATTATTTAATGATTAAAATAAATAATACTTCTATGAATTTGTTATAAAAAGTTAAAGATACTAATTATAATAATATCATTTGGGCTTTTGCGTTTGACTAAGTTTGTTCAAAATATTACATACAAATCTTAACATTGGCTAGTAGAAAAAGAATCGCCATGTATACAGTCTTAGAACTTTTCATTAGAATTCTTATCGACAATATTAATATTACAATTAGTATATTTAACTTTCGTCACAAACTAATTGCCACATTATTTATTTTCTCAAGGTAACAATCTTGCCTGTTATCTCAAAAAATGTCCTTTACATCGCGTTGTGCCCAATGAGATATTTCATCAGGAGATCGTAGACTATACAGTGTGTGTCACGAAGAGGGTAAACTATCTGTATATTAAAAACTACTGACACAATGATTATGAAAATTTGTATACGAGGGTGTGTCGTTGTGTCACATCTAAATAAAATATTTTAAACTTTCGATCTATACAGGGTGTTTCGAAAGTAACGTTGTTATTTTAAATATAACAACCTGTGTTTTTTTACATTTTTAGATTTGTTTGGAAAAGCTGATTTCAAAAACCTCTTACACCTATATTATAAAATAAATAGTTTTAAAGTTATAGATAATTCAAAATCGCTATTTTTCAACTTTAAGTCATTGCTCCGTCCAAACAACATAAAATCGGATAAAACGGCTTACATGTCGTCCCTATCTTAACTTTCCAAGTACTACTTGGTAATATATGAGAAAAATGTATACAATGTTATCAAAAGTACGAAAACTTTGAGCCCCCTGTATACTTTTCGTTCTTATATCACCAAGTAGAACTTAAAAAGTTTAGACAGGGGCATGTCAACTGTTTTATCCGATTTTACGCCGTTTGGCTGGAGCATTCACTTAAATTTGAAAAAATACGATTTTCAATTGTCTATAACTTCAAAATTATTTATTTCATAATATAGGTGTAATAGGTTTTTCAAATCACCTTCTCAGAAATAATCTAAAAATTTAAAAAAATTTAAAAGAACAAAGTTGGTCGTTACTTTCGGAACACCCTGTATAGACCGAAAGTTTAAAATATTTTATTTAGAAGTGGGACAACGATAAACCCTTGTATACAAATTTTCATGATTATCGTGTGAGTAGTTTTTGATACACAGATAGTTTACCCTCTTAATGACACACCCTGTATATTATACTAAATTTTCAGCCAATTCGACTGGGGCTCTTTTCCATAAGAACCGTGCAGGGTACTTTCCATCTTATAACGGATATCTTTGCTCTAAGATTAAGGTACATAAAAACATTGAGATTTTTTTTAAGAATGGCAATTATTTGGCTCTTACCTACTTACATATCTGTTTAAATGAGTAGTAAGTAGGTATATACATGTACTATTGGATAAATAAGAGTATATTCTTCAACAGGCATAGAGTGAAGGCCATTATTCACGAGAATTAATATTGCGACACGAGGCATCGAGTGTCGGAATTATTGGACTGAATAATAGCGATAATTCTATGCCAGTTGAAGACTACGCTTTCTCCACGACTGTACAAGAAATTATATACCTGATATTAATGTGAATTCTATAAATCAAAGGATGTGATTGGCTAATTTGACGTGGATTCATAAATTTATTCTTCAACTAGTGGAAGAATGTATATCATTCTTCAACGAAAAATATAGTAAGAATCAACTTATTATTAAAAAGTCGTGGAGAAAAGGTATTCATAATCTCTGGATAGGTAAGGAATATTGGTACATATAAATAGTATATAGGTAAATAAGCAAATATTATTTCTAATTAATTGTAGCAAAAGTATCTCTTTTAATGTGACTATAAATTGAACGTGGCAACGTCGGTCCAAATTGAAGTAATGCCTCCTTATAAAAAGTATGTAGGTAGTAGTGTAATAATGAGCACTAGTTAAAACCAAGTCATGGGCGTGCGGATAATATCAAAAACTAGATGTAAAATCTGAGAGAAAACTTTCGATAGAAATGATCAGCAGTTTAAAAAAAATCGATATTCTTAAATGTCAAAACTGCTAACAACAAAATCTTTAAAAATTATGAAAAAAACACTTTCGAATCTATAGAAAAGAATATCAATAGTTACATAAAAACCTTGTGTACATTTTTTTAAACACCGTTTGAGCATCCCTAGAATTTTGATAATTTTTTTATTCAGTGATTATATCACTCATAATATAATAATGTCCTATACTGTTACTTGATTAATAATCAATAAGCATCCACTAAGTAGATCTGTACTTTTTATTGTATCATTGAAATACCCACTTCTTTCCTCTATTCAATCGTGTAAACTACTTAATTTTTTATTAGGTTTCGACAATAAACTGTACTTTGTTAAAGTACGATCCTGTTCATTTTTAGCCCGAAAATATGACTGTAAGAATTATAAATTATCTCGAATAAGGGGGAGGACAATTTGATCAATTCTTACAGACTCAATATAAATAAAAATGACTTGTTAGTTTAGTACATTGTAAATTCTAGTTATCAGTTATCATTCAATAATTGAAGTTTAAATAAATTTTCTTTATTTTCTGATTGTAGTTATTTTAGAAAATTTAATTCAGCTATTTAATAGAAAATAAGTATACTTAGGGCGTTAAGCTGAAAGTATGCTCAATTTATAATTAATTTTATTTAAAAATATTTGGAGTGAAAATGGGACAGGACCGTACTTGGAAAAACTCCCAAAGTGCAGATCATTGTCAAACCTTCATAAAAAGTATTTAGACATGGTCGGATAAAGGAAAATCGAGGATTTCAAAAATTAAATAAAAAGGACAGGTCCATATTTACAAAAAATAGTTATGTTAAACGGTATTTAACTTTCAATAAAAACCCTTATATAGTTTTTTCCTTTAAAAATTAAGATGTTAATTAAATAAAACAAAAATCGTCGATTTCGGTTTTTCTCAAATATCTCTAAAACCGGACCTGATATTTTAATTTTGAAAAAAACCAATTAATTTATCTTGAAAATACACATCTTTTTTCCCATTTAACCGATATGGCATTTATTGTGATTTACGTGCTCTGTAGAGGCAAATTAAACACCACCCTGTATATTATTATTGTGGTATATGTAGCGGAAAAGTAAAAATAGGTCAAAGTTTAATATCATTTTAGGGGTATTTAAATCAAGCTTACAGACGGACGGACGAACAAAACCGTTTTATAAGAGTTTTTTTTTTGGAAAATTCTAAGCCTAAAAATCCAAAAATAGAATTTGGTATTTTGGGGTCGAAGATTACAAATTTTTTTATGGCAAGCGATTATGAATATTTTATCAAAATCATTATTACAAGATGGCGACTCCAAGTTGCCGAACGTGATTTTTCATTATGGACCGATTCTTTTCAAAATTGGTATGTGTGAGTTCTTAGATTCGGAGATTATGAATTTTTTGTCAAAATTATTACATTCAAGAAGAGAAACGAAAGTGGCGGACGAGATTATTGATTGTTGACCAATTATATTCAAAATTGGCATGTGGCACATTTTGAGGTTGTCACAATTGATAAATTCAAGATGGCGACTCCAAAATGGCGGACGAGATTTATGATTATTGAAGTATTCTTTTCAAAATTGGTATGTAGTGGTTCTTGGTGTTGAAGATTATAAATTTTTTGTCAAATTTGTACATTTGACCATCCTGATCAAAAGTATCCATGGGCACAAGCTTCAATAATGGACAGTTTTTTTCTACAGAGTGTTGAATTTTAGAATTATCTATTTTTACTAGGGTATTATCAATATATTCCTAATCTTTCGTTATTTCTTTAATGCCACATAAATATTCACTAATACTTCATTTATGCAATGGACCACGAATATTACGAAAATTGCAAGAAGCTACAGGGTGAGTCAAGAGTAAACTGTGTGCTATTTATGTTTATAACAGGAAGTAGTAATTTTTTATATACTATATAAAAACAACTAACATTTAACAAAATTCTATCATACTTTGTAAACAGAGTGAGTCAAGAGTATTGAAATATGCGTGAACAATATTTAGTGAGACAACCTGTATATTTTGTAATATGTCACATGTGTTTGTACACCCCCTAGCTAAAATAAAAAAATACTTAAAATATCTACAGCGTGTTTTAAAAGGTGTGACATAAAAAAAAATTGGGAAAAGTGTGCATTATTTTAAAAATACCCAGTATTTCAAAAACGTTGTCAGTGAAATTCCGCATTTTTCTTCTATGTGGTAAATGTGAGCTCTCAAATATATCTTCAAGATATGAATATATTTTAATGACCAGTTTTCCGAGATATATGGTTTTCAAGTGTCCAATCTCAACGTTTTTTAAACAGATGTATTTAAAAACTATAAATAAATATTAGAAAAGGTATATTTAAGTACTACAAGCAAAAACTAGGAACAATATATACTTAATAAGTAGATGTGGAGGTATTTTCTAGGTGTTAGGTTATGTTGGTTGGAAATTAACAAAAACAAGAATCGTTTGTACACCACCATAGATGTAGAGCTATTAATCTGTTTAAAAAACGTTGATATTGAACATTTTAACACTCGATATCTCGAAAATATGTTCATATTTGGAAGATATATTTAAGAGCACATTTAGCACAGAGAAAAGAAAATACGGAATTTCACCGACGAACTTTTGTAAAATAAAATAATGCAATTCTGCACAATTTTTTCCTTTTAAAACACGCTGTAGATGTGTTTTTTTTTAATTTAACTAGATAGTGTAGTAATACATGTGACATATAATAAAATATACAGATTGTCTCACCAAATAATGGTCACTTACATTTCATTACTTTTGACTCATCCTGTATACAAGGTATATGTTGTGACATATTATTCTTAAATGGTAGTTGTTTTTATGTAGGATAGAAAAATGTTACTGCTTCCTGTTAGAATCGTAAATACAGGTACCATGAAAATAGCACTGTTTACTCTTGACTCGCCCTGTAGCTTCTTGCACTTTTGGTAATATTCGCTGTCCATTGCATAACTGAAGTATAAGTGAACATTTATGTGGCATTAAAGAAATAACGAAAGATTAGAAATAGATAGATATTGCTGTACTAAAAATATGTAATTTTAAAATTCAACAATGTAGAAAAACAACTGTCCATTATAGAAGCTTGTACCCAGGGACACTTTTGATCAGGATGGTCAAAAGTACAACATTTCAAAAATTTAGGGAATTTCACTTTAAGATGGCGACTCCAAAATGGCGGGCAAAATTTATGATTATTGACGAAATCTATTCAACAATGTGGGGATTTTTATGATTCGTAAGCTTTCACACTAGTGCAAAATATACTACATTTAAAATTCTGTTTTTTTATTATTTCATATACAATATGTCTCAGTAAGTTGGAACCATATGGGAAACTTTTTTATTATTAATTTTAGGAAAAAAATGTATTCTTCATAAAAAGTTCTGCATGTTCTAAAATCTAAAATACAATCAACAGATATCAAATTTTTTCAGTCGTGTACGAGGTATGTTAAAAATATGAATTTTACTCACTTGTAAAGTACCTTTAAATTTGACAATATCGAAAAATGTTATTAAAAAAAAATTTATCAGTACCAAAAACTATGTTCAAATATGCAATTACATACATTTATTTTTAAAAAATAGGTTTTGTGCTTGTTTACTATTGTTTCTATTTTGAATAAACATTTATCTCTTGTGATTGTAAAAGTCATGATAACCTCGTTTCTTAATGTTTTCTAACTATTTTGCAATTTAAACACGTGTTGAATGCATATGTATTTATTTTACAAAGAACAAAATACAAACAAATAATAAGTTGTGCAACTAACGTAATATTAATTCTAGAAATAAATAGAAACTTAATTTCCACTTATTCCACTAATGCCTCGATATATCCACCCTCTCGTTCAATGCATGTATTCGTTCTATTGGCAAATTCACGTAATACATTTCTGATAATTTCTGGAGAAATTTCCTGGCATTTTTCTAAAACTATTCTTTCTAAATGGTTAACATCTTGAAACGGCCCTTCTTGGTAAACTTTTTGTTTCAAGTAGCCCCAAAGGAAGAAATCAAGGAGGGTAAGGTCAGGGGATCTAGCAGGCCAAAAAAGATCAGAATGCCTGTGGATAACGTTTCCATGGAACATATGTTCAAGATATTCCCTAACATTCAATGTACTGTGACATGTGGCACCGTCTTGTTGGCACCAAATACATTGTCGTTCTTGTAAGGGTAGTTCGTCTATGAAGTCATAAATGTTAGTTTGTAAAAACTGTAAATATCTTTCGGAATTCATGGTTTGGCGGAAAAAGGTCCTATTAATCTGTGTTTATAAATGCCACACCACACGTTAGTTTTGAAGGAATATTGATCACGAGACTTTATTACAAAATTAGGATTTTCATCAGACCACCAGCGACAATGTTGTGACGCGACAGTTCCATTAGACGAAAATGTTGCCTCATCAGAAAAAATAATACGTCTCATAAAAAAAGGGTCATCTTCTTACTCTGCTTGGATGAGACAGCAAAAATCAAAACGCTTATCATAATCTCTTTCTTTCAATGTGTGAATTATTTTTGGTTTGAATGGTCTGTATTTATTCAAATTCTTGCCACTGTATCTTTACTTACATTTTTTTGCATCAACGATTTCCTTTTGCGTAATGACATTTTTGGATTGTTTACAACAGACAGCATTACTTCAAACTGCGTATTTTCATCGGCAACCAATTGTCGGCGTTTCACATCAAACCCATTCTTAATACTTCCAGTATTCTTGAATTTGCTCATTATTTTCGTAACAGTTGAATGGGTAATATTTTTATTGGGATGCCTATGATTAAAAATAATTGTGGCTTCTCTATGGGTTTTATAATTTTCTCCCACAATCAAAACGATTTCTATTTTTTCTTCACTACTTAACAGAGCCGCCATTTCTTGTATTTTATAAAAACTAACAACTAGCGATTTGACGTTTGCCGTCAGTGCATCCTAGATTAAAAATCGTTATGTTCGCAAATTGCTATATACAGAATTATCATTGCTAATACAGAGATGTGAGTAAAAATAACAGAAATTATTTTTTCGTGGCAGATGGATAATATTAGATATCTGATAATAGCTTTCAATTATAATCAACTTTTTATAATAACAACTGTCAATATTCAGAAAAATAAAGGTACTTTACTCTTGAGTAAAATTCATATTTTTTGACATACCTCGTACACGACTGAAAAAAATTGATATCTGTTGATTGTATTTTAGATTTTAGGACATGCACAACTTTTTATGAAGAATACATTTTTTTCCTGAAATTAATAATAAAAAAGTTTCCCATATGGTTCCAACTTACTGAGACATATTGTATATACTTAGATATAATTTTTTCCACTACCAGTATTGGAATATGTCATTATTTATGCTGTGTTCGAGTCGAGAAGCTAAATTTCTTTCCTACAAGTAGATATTTTTTTATTATTGACTAGTACTAGATAATAAAAACAATTGAAGACTAAACGTGATGTCAGAGGTAGGCGATCTTAGAATTTTATTCGAATTAATTATACGCAACTGTCATTGCGTTTGTCAAAATAGTGTTTTTTAATTATTAAAAAAAATTGACAGCAAATGAGGAGTTTCTTTTGAATTCCTATCATTTCAAGTGAATTGTTGACCTAGTCAAATAAAATAGAGCTAAGTAATTCCTTATCAGATATATTTTCGTTTTAAATAGTTTGAGGTCATGAAATAAATCTTTTGATTTTGATAAGTGGTATTTATGTAACCTAACCTAACACCTTTTTTAAAAGTAACTTAAAAATATATTTAATAGTCTTTCAAATCTAAGTTTCAAATGAAATTTTAATTTAATTTATTGAATATTCTTAATCAATTATTTTCATAAACTGCTTCTTTTCCATTAAATTCTTTCCAAATAAATACCCAAAACAATTAAAAAAATATTCTTCTAAAAATGATTAAATGTTCTAGTAGTGGAAAAAATAGTATATAAACCACGGGAGAGAAGATTTTTCTCAGCATCTCGGGATAATAATAATGCTCGGCTGAGAAAAAGTATTTCTCGACCTTGGTGAATAATATATTAATTTATGGTTCCTTAAATTAACGACGCAAGATAATTTCATTTAAGGAAATGTAATAAATAAATAAAAATAATATAGGGGTTCGAAGTACTCAATATATATACGACTGAACTTTATACGTTTAAATTTTTATACGATTTTAAACGGATGCTAAATGGATCAATATACGTAAAAAAAGTGTATATAATTTTAAACGATTTAAACGTTTATTTCGGTGGTCAAAAGGATCGCTGTACGTATATATATATATATATATATATATATATATAGAATTAAAAATTGCTATAACTATTGCCACTTAGCTATTTAAATAGTGAAAGTTATCCGCGTATAAGAATCTTACTGGGCCAATATTGGAAAATTTATTTGTAATTTAATTTCACAAAAACGAAAAAACCAACTTCTACAATTTTTCTTTCTACGGTGTTAATAATAACAAAGACAACACCAGACTGATTAAGTAGAAATAAAAGTGTTGTGTCTTAATTCTAGTTTTCAGAAATTTAGTGCATTCTCATGTACTTAACTGACGGTTGGTTTTTACTAATGTATTATACAAACAAAGTAAACTGTAGCGAATTAAGTGTTCAATTAAAGATATTCCGGAAATTTCCATCTGAGCTGCTTCATTTAAAATTAAATTATGAATAAACATGAATTCACCGGTGGCGTTGTTTTACATAATATAGGTATAAACCACAATTCTTGAGTTAATTGGAGAATATAGGATTATTGCACTGGAAGTACACGTATAATTTATAGGTTTATTGTATTAATAAATCTTTTTTTTTTATTTTCAGTCATATACAATGGTTTTACCTTCCGACTATAACTACATAACTCCATTTAGATTTTTATGCTACAGTGGTATAAAAAAACACATTCAGCGGCAATATTTTGTCACCAAAATATTTTTCAACAAAATAACTTCAACTTATGAAAAAAATATTTAAATATTTAATTACTTCTTTCATCTCGTTGAATTTGTCATTCAAAGATGTACACACCTTGATAAAAATGATTTATTAAATTTGGTCATAATAACTATATTACATTGTTCGAGTACATATTATTATAATAATTAAAATATACAGGGTGGCGAAAATTTCATTGCAATGTATTGTAATCTCGGAAACCGTAAGAGATACGACGTCGGTTAAATGGAACAAAAGTTTCTTAATTCGAAAACTAATCGACTGGTGCTTTGCATCCACAGATGTCAGGGACGGTTTTCATAATAATTGATAAAAACTAAAATTGCACATTTTATTTTTAATGCTTTTATTTTGAACAATAGAAAAAAGTGTATAAAACTTTTTTGTTTGAAAACGTGTTACCCACGGTCTGATAGTATTAGATTTTGAATCCGACGTTTAGTTTCAGCCCAGTCACCCTCAACTTTTTTCTCAAATACGGACCTGCACTTTTTATGTAATTTTTGTATAGCATTTTATTTCCTGAATTCATCCATGTATTACACCTAGTTCATTTTTGATTATTTGAATGAATTTTTAACTATTTAGTACAAATGCTTTTAAATACGGTCCTGTACATTATCTATAGTTAATAATACAAAAGAATGTAAAGGAAACAAATTATTTTATTTCATAATAAATTTATTAATTTACACTAACTGTTCAAAATGAGTTATGCATAACTCATTTTTTTTGGTCATTTGGGCTGTTGCTGAGTTCTAACTCTTCGACGTAACCCATCAACATTTTGATGCATCTTAAATTGGCCCCACAAGTAAAAATCCATCGGATTAAACTTTCGAGTTCTTGGTGGCCAATGTTCAAGATAGTTATTTTTTCTTGCATAGAAATATTCGTTTTTACTGCTAAATAGTCCATAATTCGTAAATGTGGTCTTATATGTCCACAAAAATTATTTTATTTATCTACTGTTGGTAACAATAACAAAATCTCGATAGTTGTTGTTTGTTTTTAGGATGTACTTATTGTACTCTTTGAAATTTGTAAACTAGATAGATTTTAAGTAGGCTATGAAGAAATCCAGAAAGTGACAGAATTAGCTTTGTCGTTTATGAACTTGTAATAGTAACATTAATTTAGTAACAGTGTTTTAGTCATTTATTCATATGTAGACAATCTATAGTTTAACTAAGATTTATTGAGAAATTGTAAATTTGTGTTGTATGTATTAAAATATAAAAAATGGTTCGCTATACTAATGAGGAAAAAAGAGACATGTATGAGGCGTATATCCGTTGTTACAGAAACGCCACTAATGCGCTGGAATTGTATGGACAGCAAAATCCAAATAGACGAGAGCCTTCCAAATACGTATTTTATAGGATTTCAAAAGTTATGAGTGAAACATGTAGCCTTTCAAAACCAAGAAAATCGTATAATGTTATACATACTATCAATGAAATAAATACACATGCCCAGATACATATAAATCCTGAAAACTCTTCTAGAAATATTGCACAAGAGTGTGGTATTCACCGAACCACAGTTAACAGAATATTAAAAAAACCTAAATATCGAGATTATAAATTTCAAAAAGTTCAAAAAGTGGAAGACGGTTGTTGTTTGCTCGTTGGTACAGACATCAGTTAAATAATCCGTTGTTAAATAACAAAATTTTGTGGACAGATGAGACCACATTTACGAATTGCGGCATGTTTAACAGAAGAAACAAACATTTCTACGCAAAAGAAAATCCCCATCTTGTGCGAGAAGTGCGACCACAAGTAAGACATTCAGTTAATGTGTGGAGTGCGATAATAGGTAATAAGGTAATTGGTCCAATATTTATAGACGGTTCTCTAAATAGTGTAAAGTATTTAAATATTTTGGAAGAGGTTTTAGATGATATGCCTTTAAATGTCTTAAGAGAAATTGAGTATTTTATGCAAGACGGTTGCGGAGCACACAATGCCGTACGAGTCAGAAACTATTTAAATCGTAGATTTCACAGGGGATGGATAGGAACCAATGGACCTGTACGTTGGCTACCAAGAACTCCAGAATTGAACCCAATGGATTATTTCATGTGGGGCTACCTCAAAAACATAAGTTACGATACTGGAGTTCCCCAAAATATTGACGAGTTGCATCAAAGAATTGGAAGTGCTTTCGACGAGATCGATCCAGATCACGTTGCTTCCGCAACAGCTCAAATGACTAGAAGGATTGAGTTATGCATAACACATGGTGATAACCATTTTGAACAGTTTCTGTAATTTAACAAATTTATTATGAAATAAAATAATGTGTTTTCTTTACATTCCTTTGTATTATTATCTGCCTATAATGTACAGGTCCGTATTTAAAAGCTGTTATAGTAAATAGTTATTAATTCATTCAAACAAATAAAAATAAATTAATAAAGAAAAGGCTGAGCGTACTTATATATATTGTAATGATATTTACAATTTGTCTCAGAAATTTATTATTTTATCTTCAAGAACCTATTTTCTTTTCTCTAGTACTATTCTTCTTACCACAATCTTCATAATAATTCCTTACATTTTCTTTCTTTATCCTTTTTAATGGTTTTGTTCCCATACCTATGTCCATTAATAATTTGTTCTATACTTCCTTCAATTCCTGATATTTAATTTTTTTTAATTCTTCGCTCAAGAGACTTTAATTATTAAAGACACATTAACTCATCTAACTTTAACTCATTTTTTTTTTAACTAAACTTCTTATAACTAATTTAAATTTATTTCTGACTTCCTATAGTCTTCATATCCATTGTCATTCTCCGGTTATCTTCAGTTAATCAATTAATTTATTTCCTTTCTAATTTTAAATTTGACTTTACGTCTTCTATACCTTTTTAGACTTTCCATTCTATTTCTTCTATTCAATTGTTGTATTCGCCGTTTTAATTTTGTTACAATTTCTTTATATCTTATTTCATTTCCATTTCTTTTTAGGTTATTTATTATTTTCCAATTATTAATAGCTTGTGTGTTTCTTTTTTCTATTTTAATTTTTGCTTCTATACTTTGTTCTACTTTCTCTTGTTTCTCTATTATCTTTTCTTCAGATTCTCTGATATTTTCCTCTATTACGCCATCTATCCCTGTAATATTATCCTTGAATTTATTTTCTAAAATTTCCATTATTTCTATGGTATCTTGTACTTCCAGTTGGGCTTTTTCAATTTCTACTTTTACTTCTTCTTTAGATTTTCTTTCTTTTTCTTGTAGTATTGCGCCAATTTTTCATCTTGCACTTTTTCTACTTCTATTATTCGTCCTATCATTTCCATCCTTATTTCTTTTTTTGTTTCTTCTAATTTGTCAATCATTTCTGTCTTATTTTTTTTTAATTCTTGTGTTATTCCTATTATTTTATTCCCCATCTCCTGCATTATTTCTTCTTTCATATCATCAATTTTCTTCGTATTTTTATCTATTTTCTCACCCATATACTGCATTTCTTTTTGATTATTATCCAATTTCTTTCCCATTTCTTTTCCCATATCTTGCATTTCTCTTAAGCGTTCTTCTTTATCTTCCTTTCTATTTTCTTGTATTACTGTCTCAATTTCGATCTTTAATTTCTTGCTATTTTCATTCATCTGAATCATCATTTGCATCATGATCTCTAGTTTATCTTGCTTCTGTTCTTCCTGTCTTGATTGTTCATTTCTTTCTTGACTTTCATCTACATTTTGTTCCTGCATATCTTCAATATCTCCTTGTCCTACTTCCAACTCTTCCTCTTCTTCCATTTGTCCAATCCTTTTTCCCCCTCTTAAATCCATTTTGTTTCGATTTACACTAACACTTCACTTGTATCAAATAACTAAATTTTAGTATAATAATAAATGTCCACTCTGTATTTTTTTTTAATTACGTCACAAATGTCACTATTACAAAATTTATTATGTCAAATTTTTTTTTGTATTTGTCAAATTCACAATTGGCAACAAATTTAGAGTAAGTAAAAGAATCTTACCAATATTTATTCCTCATGCGATTTTCTTTAGTAATATTCCAAATGTATTCAAAATTTTTTTTAAAAATCTCCGAAGACTCTGCTAGGTTAATTTAGCCCCATAATGACTTTGATCTGCCCCACGTTTGCTTGTGCCCCACGTTTGCTTTAGCCCCACGTTTGCTTTAGCCCCACGTTTGCTTTAGCCCCACGTTTGCTTTAGCCCCACGTTGGGCGCCATTTGTAATGAAATTTACAATTTGTCTAAGGAAATTTGGCTGGGTCCTAGTACAAAAAAATAATAAACATTACAAAAATAATCATCAAAAAAAATATAAATTTATGTTTATCCTGTTATATTCTTCTCCTTGCTTCTTCTTCCAAATATCTTCTTACTTTCTTGTTTCTTAATTTATAGATGCTTTTCCAGAATTTAATATTGTTATAATTTATTCTTCCTCCATTTCTTCTTAGTATTCATTGAGTACCATTTTAAATTATACTTGTATTCACTAACTTGAATATTATTTTACAAATCTTTTTTTTATGTTGAATTAAAAGAAATTTCTTCGTTAATTGATATATAATTTCATAATTTTCCTACATTACTTTACATTTACCATTCAATATATCTTTCATCACAAAATTTCCCTGACAATTCAAAAAAATTATCCATCCAAAATTTTTTTGTTTATTATTTTTTTTTTCTTTTTTTTATCCAAAATTTTCTTTACCACTAGATTTCTTTTTTTAAACTACCTCAGCCTTATTTTAAAATATTAACCCTATATTCCCTTTTCACTATCTGACTTAAAATTTCATGTATGACAATTCCAAAATTTCGATTTTATTATAACATCTTTCATTATTTTAATAACTTTTAAGATTCTTTCACTTTTCTTCAATTTATTGCCAATTTATCTATAATCATAGATTTCCTTATCCTGAGGTGTCTATGTTCCAAATATGAAGTAAATCGAACATCAAAAACGGAATATATCATGTCGACAGATAAACACACGATATAAAAGATATAAAAACTATTGTGCTGCTATCTACATATCTGAAATTATTAAATTATGCGAAAATAGTCGATTATTCCTTATCGAAGTCATACAACCTTTTAAAACTTTTAATTGACTTCTCTCGACATTTTAAGCCACCCACAACACGATTGAGGGTCGGTTTTATAGACTGCTGTTAAAGTTTCATAGTAAATCCGCCGCCAGACGATACTACCAACGTTTGACTCAAATATTGGACAATTGACATGGCGAATACCCTGCTACAGGGTGGAACGAATGTTTGAATCCAATACATATGACCCAATGTTGGCTATTGTTTCTACTGTTGAATGTGTCAAATATTGAATATTTTCCTGTATGTTTTAATAGTAAATTAAAAAATGGAGGATGAAGATGATATTGTGGCTGCTGCCACCACAGTAATCTTGTTATCTTGCTGCAAATTGTAGGTGGAGATAAAGAAAATGACGCAAAAATAGAAGGTGCTGGATAGTGTCTTTAAATATGAATAGAGGATAGCAAGTTTCTATACTTTTATAGCACTAAAAAATATTTATAAACATTATAAATAAAATTGAATCTTGTAGATACAATGGTTCAGATTTTTTTTAGATTTATTAAAGGAGCCTTCAGGAAAATTTGAAAACTTTTGTCGAATGTCAGCTGAAGATTTTGAGTATTTGTTGAATAAAATAGGCGGAGAAATAACAAAAAAAACACAAATATGAGACAAGCTATACCAGTTAAATAACGTTTGGCAGTTACACTACGATTTACAGCTACTGGTGATTCTTTCACGAGTCTTGGATACCTTTTTAAAATATCTTATCAGGTCATAAGTAACATTATGCCAGATGTTTGTCAGGCCCTCACTGAAGCATTAATGAATGAAATACAGGTAAGGAGAAAACTGCTTTTTATTATTTTTATAAAACGAAAAATTATAAGTAATTTTAAAACTCAGTTATAAAGCTAACATTGTTCCAACATATCCTTCGCATTTGAATAGAATCTTAATATTGTCCCATCAGGAAGTTGGCGGATCCTTCTTAAACTTTAGATTGGTTGGATGATGCTGAGGGTATAGCATAGGCAGATCTCGGTGAAAGCGAAAATCCAGTGCATAGCGGTGAAATTTCAGAATTATTACTGCCCACTGCAGAAGAAGGTATAGAGGAATTTGAATCAATTGCATCAAGTTCTTCTTCGAAAATTAAATTGTCAATTTTATTTGGTACAATAAGTTGATTTCGTTTTGGTAGTCTTCTGAGTTTAGTAGCCAGAAGTTGCCCGTACAATTCTGTTGCACCTTGCGAGTCTTTTCGTGTTTGAGATTTCGTGGAAATATCTTCTCTATCTGAAAAATGTCTGATTCATTGTCTGGTTCCTAAAAAAATACACAATTGAAACAACAATTATTTTATTAAAGAAATATATAACTGAGAAAACCATTCATATCTCTGACAAAGAATTCATAATCTCCGACCTCAAAAATGCCCATATACCAATTTTGAATGTATTGGGTTCATAATCATAAATCTCGTCCGCCACCTTGGAATCTCCACCTTGTATTTAAAACTCAAAATTTGATTCCTGCACATCTAGACACCATAACGAACAAACTTATCAAGTTTTCAAATTTTTTCAACAACAATACAAATCGATAGAACCGTACAGCAATATAACTTTAATCACTGTTTTGGGGCGTTAGATGGAAAGCTCAAGGATGAATAAACAATGCTGGAGTATTCGCGATCACATTACTTTACCGTAAAATGATGCGAGGAGAACATATGCTACCAAGAAGCGAACCCCTGCCAGGATTCCAAATTAACGTTCCATATATTGTAGTTGCTGATGATGCATTCCCTCTAAGTACCTCAATTTTGAAAACATATCCTGGAAATCATGCAAAAGGCAGTATTGAACGGATTTTTAACTACCGCCTTTGTCGGGCTCGTAGAATTGTAGAAAATGTTTTTGGCACCAATGTTACTACAAGCAGAAAAAGCAGCTTTGGTTACCATGACATGTGTACTCCTTCATAAATTTTTACGACAAAGTAAAACATCTAGAGATATTTATAATCCAAATGGAATTTTTGATTATGAAGTAGATGGTACATTCAAACCAGGAACGTGGTGTCAGAATGCCGGTAATAAGACCCTGATTTCCTTGTCAAAAATGCCCAGAGAATCCTCCCAGCAAGCAACAGGTGTTCAAAAAGAGTTTGCAGAATATTTCTTAACCAATGGAGCACTTGAATGACAAGATCATATTAACTGATGATAGCATTTCTTTACTATGTAGTTTGTATTTTATAGAAATATATTTTACTATTTTTTTTAATTATTATTTTAAAATAATATTATGTACTATATAAAATAGAATTACCTCTGAACTGAGAGTTGGAATTTTCTTGGTTGTGACCGATATAAATCTATTTATTGCATGAAATGCAAACCAAGTAGGTAGATATAGATCCGGTAATAGACGAATTTTTAACTTTTTTGGCCAGTGTTCTGTAAGTTGACATAAGCGATTCTTTCTTTTTTCGTAAGGCATCTACAGTTACATCGATAGTAATTTCTTTTGCAATATATTCCCAAGCGTCATATAAGTTGTTGCGATTTTTATGTTTTGGATACCAGAGTACGGCCGTGATTCATATAATTGGATACATTCCAGAATGTGCTCGTTTGTCCAATTCATTTTATCAATAATTGATGAGTTATTTTCCATTTAAACAGTAACAAATTTAAAGCAACTAGGACGAAAATAAAATATACATGTCTTTTATTAATTATTATTTAAAATACATGCATAATTAAGATATAAAAAATTCATATAAATAAAAACACATACCTGTCAAATAAGAAAAAAACGCAATAGGGCAGTGTTAACTGGTGCCAGAACATATCTGACAGTTCTACGTAACTGACGACACTATAATAAGATGTCTAAAAACCCTGGTGTTTCCTCTTATACCTGTAAAAGTTTGGGTCAAACTGGGAGATCTTTACCTACTTGATTTTGATTAATTTTTGAGAGATTATGAGAGTTTCATCAGTACTGAATACAGAAGAATACTCCGATCTGTAGCTTTATACTGTTCACACAAAATGTAACAAACTCAGCGAGGACTCGAAAAATTCTAAACAGCGCCATCTTACAGAATTCTGGTAAATTCCATTAAACGCAACAGGTGGTACTCCCAAAAGATTCTAAATAAAATCGAATCAGTAGATACACTAGGGTTTTTAGACATCTTACACTATAACAATCCACGGAATCGTGTAGCAGTGTATCAAGTGTCTTCCAACTATACCATCCAGTAAAAAAAAACCTTTGAACCGGGTCAGAAGACCAACAAGAAGCCGAACATGCTCCAACACGAATGTTGGACGCTTGACACTGGACACTCGAAGTTCGATCATCGACCACACGATATGTCCAACGTTGGAAGGCGTTGGTAGCATCGTCTGGCACCGGCTTAACTCCTGCAGTTAACCGGACAATTATTTAGCCGTTTAACTCATACCAGAAGAAACTAAGTTTTATAATTAATGACATTGAAGGAAAAAAAGAACTATTAGATTGCATGAATATCGATCGATCTGTCATTTGTCTTACGGTCCGAGTTAATGATGTAGCCCAAATAATGCACTTCATCTTTTATAAACTGGGATTTTCTGAATTTGACTTTAACTTTTCAAAAACCATTTCAAAATGGAGGTCGATATTACCAGAATAAATAATGAGATCGTCTATATAAACACAAGTGAATTTCTTACACTCTCCTTTCAATACCTCACTCACATACCTAATCAAACTTGCCATTAACGTGGAAAGACCAAAAGGCAATCTACAAAAAGTGTAACGTAGCTCCCTCGTACACGAAACCTAAATTTTTAGTATGTTTTGGATTTACCAAAATTTTCCAATAAGCAGCAGTTAAATCGATGGTACTAAATATTTGCCTTTTTTTAAAAGTAAATTATAATTCCCCAGGATTGGGTGGAATTATGAAATCATTAGCCATTAATTTATTAACGCCCTCGCGTCCAAACAAACACGCACCGATTTATCCTTTTTTGTTACACATACTAAAGGCGAAATAAATTCAGTTTTTTCATTTTTAATAATTTTCCACCGGGACATCTCTTCAACCTGTCTTCTAACCTCATTGGAAAAAACAAAAGGAGTCGGATAAATAGGGGCTTAAAAATTAATATTGCTTTGTAGTTTAATATCGTGTTGACAATTATTAGCGCAGCTAGGAGTTTCTGAAAAAATATCTCTATAAGAAAGCAATAACTTATAAAGTTCATCTCTTTTCTTGTTGCTCCGATTCGAGATTGCTCGAAGGTCATTTTCGCTATAACTGTGCCGAACCACGGGCGTCTCGGCGGTGATGTTTTCATTTCGGCACAAATTGATCTGGATTTTGGAATATTTCAAACTGTACGTTATTTGTAATGAATAGGGCATATTATTTATTATTAAATTTAGTTTTGATTTGTTAAATGGCTTTATACCTAGTTAATCAATTTGATCCAAACAATAAATTGCCATCTAATCCCGGTATTATTAAACAATTGATATTTAAAATGACGCCCCTAATTTCTACTAGCAATAAAATTTGGTTTTTAACGCGACACATTTTATTTCCCGCCACAACAGCTATGCTGGTATTCTTGACCGGTAGTTCAGGTATCCTGAGGGATTCTTTAATTTTATTGTAGCATTCGTCCGATACCGCGCACACGTCAGAACCGCTATCTAATAATACTTCGATTTTGTTTTCGCTAATAGTTAAATGGAACGATGGGACTAACGTTTCGGTCTCCTCCATTAATGCTTCAGGATCTGACAACATTTCATCTGGGTCCCTATTAAAAAATGTTATATTTCGAATATTCGAATTTGTATGCCCAATTAAAACAAACCATTTGTTATCATACCTCTCCTTATATCCGCTGGGAAATGTTTAGACAGCATTTCCACTATTTTTTCCGCAGAAATGCTTTCAGATAAGTATTTAGCTTCTGAAACATAACTCAAGAAATATTCCGCAAGAATCCTGACTTAAAGAGACGGTAAGATAGTTCTAAATATAAATCGTGTTGTTTATCAAACCCCCAATATTTTTCCTTACATGCATTTTCAAAATATTCAAATGTTATTAAACTTTGTTCTTTCATTTCGGCCCAATCGGCAGCATCTTAGACTTTGATTTACCAAATTGCACCATGCAGTTTCAGGAACCCGGCGTCATTAAACAAATTATTAAGTTTTATTTAAAAAAATTATAGGATGGGTTTTAGAGATAAGATAATCCACCCCCAGTTCTCTTCAGTTTGAAATGTACGATTTATCGTTTTTAGGTACATTGGAAGAACCAACATCAACTACTTTATCGACCTTATTTTTTGGTGACGTATTATTAACTTTAAGACGTGTTTTTTCGTCTATAGTTTAAACGCTACTAACTAAACCCTTGGCAAATTTACCCAATTTTGACGTATTATTAGACAATTCATTTACCATAGTATGAAGTGGAACATGTTCCTCATCGAAAAAACTAGCGTCTTTTTTAATTTTCCTTCCATTGTTTTTAGGAGGCATTTTTAACAGAAATACAGAAATATCAATACAGAAATACAGCAATCAATATTCTGACCTCCTTTATATCATGAAAAAGGGGAGTAGAAAGTAACAAACCGTACTAAAATTTTACACAAAATATACCTGATCGTCTAGTAGTTAAGTTAGGACCCACGTTGCTTTTAATAATCGTAGTAATAATAATAGTATTATTTATTATTAGTAATTGTATTAAACCCAGAAATTGTACAACTTACAAAGTTGGATTTGGCAAATGCTTATACCCAAGTTTGGATTGATGAAAAATCAAAAAAATCAGTCACCATATCGACTCATAAGGGTTTATTTCGATATAACAGGGCACCGTTTGGTATAGCAAGCATTCCAGCCAAATTCCAAAAATTAATGGAGTCATTTTTAGAAGGAATTCAAGGGGTAGCTGTATTCTTAGACGATATTTTAATTACTGGTCGTAATAGACAAGAACATTTGTGACGTTTAAACTCTGTCTTGTCAAAATTAAACGATGCTGGTCTAAAAATTTGTCTAAAAAAAGGCGACTTTTTTAAAGACAAAATCTCATATTTGGGTTTCATAATTGATCGTAAGGGTTTACATACTTCGAACGAGAAATTGTCTGCAATAAATAACGCTCCGGCTCCAGAAAATATTACTCAACTAAAATTGGTTAGGTCTAATCAATTACTATGGAAAATTCTTACCAAATTTATCTACAGTATTATACCCCTTACATAATTTATTAAAAACAGAGGTAGAATGGTTGTGGTAGTCAGATTGCGATCAAGCATTTTCTACAGTAAAAAAAATGCTAACATCAACTTCAGTTCTTATACATTATGATCCACAGTTGCTCCTGAATCTAATTACGGACGCATCACAGAATGCTGTAGGAGCTTTATTAGCATATGTAATGTCGGATGGTACTCAGAAACCTATTGCATACGCATCTCATACATTATCTCTCTCAGAAAAAAATTATTCTCAAATTGAAAAAGAGGGACTCGCTATCATATTTGGTTGGTGCAAATTTAATCAATATATCTATGGTCGAGAATTTACTTTAGTCTCAATTTTTCGCCCTGAAAAAGGAATACCACAGTTTTCAGCAAATCAGTTACGTCGTTGGGCGGTTATTTTGTCAAATTATAATTATATAAAAGGGTTTGTTAAATCAGAAAAAAATTTAGCGGATTCCTTCTCACGTTTGCCCGAACGTTTTAACGAACAATCGTGGGAAAATGTAGACATAAATTTTATTAATTTTTTTTTCAAAGAATCAACATTTCCCCTTAAATTTTGAATCTATTCAGTCTGAAACGGAAACTGATGATATCCTTGTCACAGTCCGAAATTATGTTTCTAAAGGTTGGCCTACAAACATTTCTAATTCTTTAGATACGGAAACGAAATCATATTATAGAGTTCGAGATGAATTAAGTATCGAAAATAATTACTTACTCTGGAATAATAGAATTATAATTCCTACTACATTAAAAAAAATGATTCTTGAAGAACTTCATTCATCTCATATGGGGATTGTTAAATCAAAAAGTTTGGCAAGGTCCTATTTTTGGTGGCCAAACTTAAACAAAGAAATCGATCAAATTTGTTCAAATTGTGTATTATATAAAAAAACACCCAATAAGGCAGTATTGAATTGCTGGCCATTCCCGGAAGAAGTTTGGTCACGCTTACATCTTGATTATTTAGGTCCATTTTTACAAAGACATTTTCTAATTTTAGTCGATTCCCTTAGTAAATGGATCCAGGTATTCCCAGTTTCAAATATAACTTCAAAAGTAACTAGAGATATTTTAAGGACCACTTTTGCGAGATATGGTCTTCCAACTTAGTTGTCACAGATAATGCAACAAATTTTTGTTCTTCAAATTTCGAAAATTTTTTACTCCAAAACAATATTAAACACATAACCTCACCCCCATATCAACCTTCTTCGAACGGTGCTGCTGAAAATGTCGTTAAAACTTAAAAGCGCTTTAAAAAATGCATTGGGGAAAAACAGCCCTCTGGACATTAATAAAGTTTTAAACAATTTTTTATTCGATTATAGGAATGTACATCATTGTACTACTGGTAAGAGTCCTGCAAATCTTATGTTTGGTCGTAACTTAAGGACACGTTTTGACTTACTTTTACCTAAAAATAATATTAAGGGCGATAAAGATTTAAAAGATCATGTTTTGGCTAAACAAAAATTGCAAAAATTTTATCATGGGGGATCTAGAGACATTAAACTATGCATTAATGATTCGGTTTTTGTAAAAAAACTATCAAAATGTTCATAGACCTACATAATGTAAAGGTGTAATTATAAAAAAAGTGGGCAATTCTATATATCTTCCAGAATTAGCTTTAATATGGAGCGCCGTCTGAACCAGATTAAATTGTGCAATAATTTGAAATCATCACTGCCAAATAATCATAAAATTGATACTGAAAATTCAGATGTTGCTAGCCAAATAAATGATAGTAATAGTTTATTACATGATAATGTGGTGGTGAATAAATCTATTAGAAGTGATCCTGATTTAAGTGAAGAAAGCAATTCGTTTGAAAATAATAATAATCGTCCAAAAAGAATTTGTAAACCAGTGAATCGATTAAATTTGTAATAACTTTTAACTTGTAGAAATACGATTTTTCATATATTATATATATTTTTTTTTTCAAGAGGGGAGATATTGTGGTGTACTGATATCTGCTTTTATTACTATTAAATTATAGACAGCGATAAAAAACCCCTAAGATATGACACTTTTAAAGTTAGGTGACAAGTGATTATAAATCAAAACACAAAAATCTCAAGAAAATATTCATGCATTAAGAAAATTTACTGCAGAATAATGGCGCCATTTGGCATAAAAGGTATAGGGAAAACCGGAAAAACTAACCACCATCGAAATGAATGTATTAATTATGAATTATCCATGTGTTAACAATAAATAAATTGTAAATAGCCTTTTTGGAGCTTATAAAAAATCCATCCAACGCATACCCATCCCCGGGACATCTACCAACGAATATGTACACAGAGTTACTTTTGTTGTTTGGATATTAGTGATATCATCTTTTGTATGGGCAATTCTACTAGATTACGACCGGATCAAAACCAGCGATGCAACCCTTATGTTCAGATTGAATACTCGTTGGACATTAATTTAGAATAAGAGAATGCAATTGAGAAATATGCGTAACACTGAAAATATATTTTAGAAAAATATATTATAAAAGTTGTTATTTATAATGGTACAATTAACTGATACATGACACCCTCCTGCGCGAACCCACGAAATATGGAAATCTTATAAGCTGTTTTAGACGGTACGTATTTAATCTTTGTCTCAGATACTATAAGAAGTTGGCGAATTGAAATATGAAAATACTTGTTCTGATCTATTTTTACGAAGACCAAATAAATCCAAACGAAGTGAAGAAATTGTCGTTTACGATGAAAGATGTAAAATGGGTAGCCGCCGAAATATTAAGCGTGGGGAGGAAGAGCGTAGCGTCGTAGAATGGCGTCGAATTTTGTAACTTCTTCTAATTTCGTTCGTAGTTTATTTTGTGAGAATGGACTGAGTTTTGAAGAAACAAAACCCAACTGTTTGTTATAATTACAGGCGTCGTCGTCTCGGCGCTGAAGACAGGAACTTCGGTGACGGTGTTGGTAGTTTGAAATTTGATTTTTGGCTGATCTTTTCTCCTGCTTTCAATCACCTTTTTATGCTGAGTTTGACTAAACTCTCCTAGTCATAATGTTGTGTGGTATCGTGTACTATTTATTTTTCTGTAAATACAGACATTTAAAGTATCTTGAGAAAGACGCTGATAATGACAAAATAAAATATAATTAAAAAACCCGATAAAACGTTGCTTAAAAAGATTGAGTGCCTTAAAAATCAACAAATTCTAAGACGAAACAAACACATTAAATATAATGTGTTTTGGCTATCTCTAAAATTCCTTAAAAAATTATTCAATAAAAGGAAATAAAATACCATTTTCAGGTGGCGTGAAAGAGAATCTATTTTTATTGAAATTTCAATTTGCAATAAAAATTGATATAGGATTATTTGTGACCTGCCCCATGCAATATTTGATAACACTTCTTTTGTGTGAGTGATACTCATGTGCGCCACTCCGATTTTACCTAGTTCAGAGGTTTTTATTTCCATTTAAATTTAACAAAACTAATTTTTGAATTGTAAATCAATAACTCCAAAATTAAGTTTAAGATAACAATTAAATTAGTTTTAGAAACCTCCAACAGTACGCTTTATAAACCACATAAACATCAAAAAACACAAATACGTTTTTCCAAACCTAATAAAATTACTTGAAGCTATTTTCTTCGTCAACAGACGCTTTATTGAATCATGTCTAAACTTTTACCATTGTCTTAATTTGAAAACTGTACTCTATAATATTAAAGCGCAATTTTATTAAAATGTCAATCAGTTTTAAAATTTTCACCGAATCTCATTAAAATTCCTCCTACACCTAACGAGAAGCTTCTTCAAATGAAAATTACATTTTGTGAGAAATTTGATATATCATTGTATCGCGCGTGGCGTATTAAGTTTGGCATTCTTTCATTTATTTTATGGAATCTGACAAGCTACAGATAATTAAGGAGAGAATGAGAAAACTATAGTTTAATTTAGCGGTTTAATGTAGAACAAAGCGAACATACATTTTAAATTTAAGTAAAACGTTTAAGTCTGTTTAATAATATCTTTTGTATTAAAATGAAGTTTTAGAGGTTTATCATTTTTGTTATTTGGAAACTGGAAAACAAAATAAAAGCTGAAATTTTGACTGCTACTACTACTTTGGTTTTAAAATTGAAATATAAAATCAAAATCAAACGTTTTTATATAAAAAGTTTGTCTGTCTATCCGCCCATCTGTCCTTCCGTCCTTCCGTCGTTCCTTCCTTCCGTTCTTCCGTCCGTCACTCTATCTGTGTGTCTGTCTGTCTGTCTGTTTGTTTGTCATATTACAGAAAGTTTGTGCCTATTAAGACAAATAAGTAATAGAGTTTTACAATTTGTATACTTTTTATTGATGTAAAATTAAAAATTTTGATTTAATTTAAATTCAACGTAAGTTAAAAATAAACAAACAATTTTATTACTTAAAGTTTGTGTTTAATAAGACAAAAAAATTATAAGGAAGATTTAAAAGTATGAAATTTTAAAATTTGTTAATTTTTTTTCTTATGTGGAAAAATTTAAAATTCTGGATGGGAGACCGTATAAAAGTGGTGTAATAATATTAGTTTCATGTAATTCTTATTTTAATAGGTATAATATCGTTTGAACGAAAAGAAGTTGCATATTTAGGAAAGAATAAGAAAACATTCAAAAAATCACGTTAAATTATATATAAAAAAAACCAAGCAATTTTTTAATTTGATGACATCTCACTTATTCTAATCATACTGAGATAATTAATAAAACATATGCCGTAAATTGCTCACTGTGAACTATTAACCCTCCATAAATGCTGTGATTGTTGTTATAAGCTTAAAATATGGCTTGTATTCAAATCTGTAACGTCTTTGAAAAATTTTAAACATGTCTCACATCTATGAATATTAATGGCCTTTTTTATTGAATACCCACAAACATAATTAAATAAATTTTGAATAATAATAGGTTCTTTGCGATAATCATGATCTACTGTTGTCAACTTGTTTGATTCAATATCTTTTTAAATTTTTGAATCTGTGTACTTTAAATTTAACAATAATTCATCAAATCAGTTCATTGCATTAGAATGTAAATGGTTTAGACAAAATATTTTTTTAAAGGCTCTATGAAATTATAGTGGAGTTGGATTTCATGAGTTACCTCCTTGCTGCCGGATAGTACCAAAAAAATTTTCAAGAAAACTTTGCAAATAACATTTTCGACCAATTAAAAGCCTGTATTTTGTATCGATACTAGAGCAACTAAAAAAATTTCCGGAAATTTTTCTCCTCCTTGGAGTAAAGGAGCATGAAATTACACTACAAATTTTTTAACGTATATCATAGTAAAATGACATTTACATTTACCATCAAAAACCGTCATTGTCCTAGTATTTTTTTAATATTTCGGAGTGAAATTTTCTTAACGAATGCCTCATAACGATTATTTTGTGGTCAAAATATAATAATGTTACTGGTCGAGTAATTTTTGAATCGCAGTAAAAAAAATTATACAAAGTAATATTGTTCATCAAAATGTTACTTAAAAACTAAAACCCGTCTCACAATAAGAACTCACCCCAAAAATTTGTAAATAATATAATGTTAAGTTACCTGACAAAATAGGTATACTTAAATAGCATGATAAACGAACTTAAACCAGGATAATCGTATGACCTCTAAATATAATATTTGCAAAGGTTAAAAAAATTAACCCAAAAATATCTGTCAAAAGTTGGTTAAAAATTATTCATAACTCAAAAAGTAGTTTATATACTACTGTCAATATTATAACCAAATCTGTATTAAAAAATAAATTTAACGTTTAAATTTTGAAAGATAGTCCGAAAAAAGTAAAAAGAAAAAATATGTAGGATTTTACATCTAACTTGTACTAAATTTCTTGCGCTGAAATAGATATCGGTCAATTGGGATCTGGTTCTCTTACACAAAATGACCAGGAGTTCCAATTCGATTGTGTAGTCCTTTCTTCAGCGGAAGTCAAGGAAGCAAACGGGAGAAAATACCCTCGGACGGTGCAAGGCCAAAATATACCACAGTACTTCTATCTCCCATTACAAAAAGTGTTTTGTAACCACCTGCATCGCACAGCAAGCAAAAAACGAAAATCTCGTAGTTGGAGTAGAAATATCCTTCATCCACTGAAATCTCGAAAGTCGAGTAGAAATATTCTTCATCAACTGAAGAATCTCGAAGGTCAAGTAGAAAGATTCTTCACGAACAAAAAATACCATAGAAGGTATGCCTAAAAGGCATTGCTTGAAAGATGTCCAAAAAAAATAAGCGTGCCTAAGAAGGCCATGTCAAATCTATAAAGAAAAAATAAGTGACTGAGTATGGTGTACACACTTAATATCAGGTGAAGAGTGAAAACGAGTACATCAGTGTGTCAAATATATAATTTATTAAAACATGCGGCTAAGCACTTTCTGCAAATAAAGCCATCATCAGAGCCTTCCTAAAAGGTGTTAATTTACAGTACAAATACAAATAAAAATAAAAAGAGTCAAACTTAGGTCAAAGCGATACCCCACCGGAAATATTTAAAACCATGACAACAGATTAAAAATTAAAATTAAATTTCAAAATAGCAAATACAACTGATCTAAATTTGATCCATGATAACAATAAAATCAAGAATAGATAAGAAAAGAAGTAGATTGTTTTGAATGAAAGGAGTATAGAAAAGACAAATTACTACCTAGTCCCACACTAGGCAGCAACAAAAGAGAGCACAGGTACCTATAGTCGCCTTTTACGACACAGTGTTTGCTGGGGAACCAATTCTTAAACCGGGCACCCACGGTGAATATGATGAAGAGTTCAGGTTAATCAGGGGCAAATACGTTAACTGGGATGAATGCCAGATGCTCCTTAATACGTGTATCTAAAGGTCTAATATATAGGTATCATACCATTGGTTAAAGCTAGTTGTTTAAGTAAATTTATTTCAGAATTGAAGTTGATATTCGACAAAGGGAGGTTAATGAGTATGTGAACATAACAGGAGAGAGCTGACATTTTATACTGAAAAGGATGGTTAGAATTATAAGGGATGAGATGGTCGGTTTGTGTAGGTTTCCTAAATATGTAAAATTCGATGGAGTTATTAATTTTCGTAAGAGTCAGGTCAAGAAAGTTAATCGAGTTGTTAGACTCGATCTCAAGTGTGAAGTTGATAGAAGAGTGTAAGTTATTAAGTTCAGAGAGTATAAGCTGTGCATCATCAACATTACCCGAGACAAAGGCTATCGTCAACATATCGAAACCAGTATAAAATGTTAGAGAAACTATTATTGTTGAAAATTTTATTAACTTCCAAATCATCTAAGAAAAGGTCAGCAAGTAATGGTGAAAGGCAGTTACCCATTGCTAAGCCTTCAGTTTGCCTGTAAGGCTTAAAACAAATTTAAAAAAATATTTTTTATAGATTTATAATTCACTTTTTCACTTAAAAGTTTATTGTTAGTTTGTCTACTATATCATCATTGTAATTTTTATTTTCTGCTAACTGGCATTCATACTAGTTAACGTATTTGCCCTTGATTAACCTGAACTCTTCATCATATTTACCGTGGGTGCCCCGTTTATGAATTGGTACCCCAGCGAACACAGTGTAGTAAAAGGCGACTATAGGTACCTGTGCTCTCTTTTGTTGCTGCCTAGTGCGGGACTAGGTAGTAATTTGTCTTTTCCATACCCCTTTTACGTTTCAAAACAATCTAATTCTTTTCTTATCTATTCTTCCAATTTACCCTTTATTCTTCGACTAGTTGCCATGTTTTTTCATGGTCTAGTCATGTCTATTTGGTTCCTCTAGCTTCTGGCCTAGTTCTTTCTAACGCCAGAGCCCTTCACTCTACTCTAATAAAAATCGATGTACAGTTAAGTTTCCCAACCAACTATGCTTGGTTTCTATGGACTCCTGTATGTATCACGTCCCTAGTTACTAAGCATAGCCCTTTTGCCTTTTAATTACACTTATAAATGATGATCAGTTCAGCTCGGATTGGTGCAGTTCGTAACTTTGATGAACGCCCTCTCGTTCCCTCTCATTTGTCAACGTCAGCTAAATTTCATTTGTCATTAATATTCTATTGTCACCGGCCATGCCGTTTGTACAACCATGTTGGATCATTAATCAATTTGACTTCAATTATTGATTTTATTGTTATCATGGATCAAATTTAGATCAGTTGTACTTGCATCAGCTATTTGCTATTTTTCATCTTTTTTTTTTATTTTTAATCTGTTGTCATGGTTTTAAATATTTCTGGTGGGGTATCTCTTTGACGTAAGTTTGACTCTTTATTTTTATTTGTATTTGTACTGTAAATTAACACCTTTTAGGCTTTATTTTCCGAAAGCGCTTAGCCTAATTTTTTAATAAATTATATATTTTACACACTGATGTACTCGTTTTCGCTCCTTAAAACAAAATGGAAGCCTGATTAACGATATCCGTAAGGTGGCGTGACGACAAATCAATATATCGTAAACGAAGCAATTTACTACTTAAAAATTGTTTTGAGTTGTGATATACCTTGAAATTAAAAGAACCTTTTTCATTAGGGTCATTGAAATAATTCGTTTATCATGTTGCGAAATACTTACAACAGAAAAATATTTACAAATGGCTTTTTTACTTAAATTATAAGAGAGATGTAAAAACATAAAACATTATGCTACAGGATGTCCTGTTTGATATAAAAATCGTAGACAAAAATTATGTCCATGCGTAGAGATCAAAGGTCAATTTTCATGTTACACCATTGATAGTAATGATTTAGAATTTTTTTGATCTTGATCTTTCCCCTTTTTATAATAAATGTTCAAGCTATTTATAAATATTATCATGTCAATTAATAATTGTATTTGAAAATCAGTACCTTCAAAAACATTTTTATATTTATTTGCCTTTTTTAGGTGAACTGCATTTAACAAATCAAAAAGTTTGTCTAACTTGTCAATAAAAGTTATTTTACCTACAGCAGCTTGTGGAAGGATTCCCAAACTCACAAATGTATTCATCGCACTTGTAACACTATTGCTCAACACTTGAGTAGCAAGGTTGTCTCGCATTTTTTTTTAAATTACTTTAATACATGTGAGTTAGTTAGTTCAGGTGCACATTTATTTTATTTCTTGTAAAAAGTCTCAATATACGTCCACGACGTTTTCATATTATCAAACCATTAGGTGTTATTATTCAAATTGTTCCTTGTTGCTTTAACTAAATAACAAGAATATGTAATTTTTTTATTTTCTTTTACAAACTCTAGATTATCACAATTGACTCCAAGAAGTTTACTTAATTTTATAAAGTTTGAACCCATATCACTTACATATTTAATCCAGAGTTAAACAATTTAAAAATGCATTGTTTAATATCGGGAAGTAATTTTGTGGTTTCAAATTCACTGCTGACAAAAAAGTATGCTAATGGCAACATCCAGTTAGAGTAGAGACCTCTGGTCATAATAACCAAGGCATTTTCTACTATTAAAAATTCTTTTTTGTCAGCTCCTATATCATTCAATCCCACAATGCTTGTCTTGCTCTAATATAGTTTCTACTATTATTTTAAGTGCCTCAAAAACATTCTCATTACCTAAACCTGGTTTGGAAATTAGATACTTTTCATTTTTTGTAACCTTTGTTTAGAAGGCAAGTGTAATAATTTTTCCAAACATTTATAAGCTCGGGGTCCCAAAAAATACAAAGTGAGTGCAAATTTTTTGTAATCATCAGAATACCGCCTAGCCAATAGTTTTTATTTTTTAAATTAACTTGAACTTTCACAATTTATTTCTAGGAGTTTATCCAAAAATTTGTCACACTATTGCAATAAGTCATTTACGCCCTACTTACAGTTTTTTAATTTTCTTTATTTTATTTATATTTTTAAGTTTAGTTCTCAATATCTTAATTTTAAGCTTTACCTTCTTCTTTCTGGGGCTACTAAAGGTCAGATTTGTAGATGTTTATGTCGAAATTGATGGAGACAGTAAGGTAGGGTTCAATGTGAGTGGAGCGTTTGCTCGCCCCTCCACTGCGGCCAACAGAGGCCTATTGTGGCTCACCCCTATGGGCTATAATTGACCATACAATCCACACCTTCTTACGAAGTCTTTGGTTGATTTAGGCGAAGCTTCTTTGAAGTGGGTAGGCTGTACAAAACCAAACGTACGAAGCCTATTCATTTCCAGGGCAGGGCAGGAGCATGAAATATGTTCCGCCGTTTCGTCTTCCACACTGTAGAAGCAACAGTCCGATGTTTGACTCAGACCTAGCTTCTTCAGATGGTACCGTAGACGACAGTGCCCTATAAGCAGTCCAATTAGGATGCGTAGATCACTTCTACTCCATTCTAGGATCTGCGATAGGGTGCTACCTGAGGGTTTGACTATAAACGCCTTAAAGTGAGCTAACCCAGGAATATTTTTCCAATACTGGAGAGTTTTCCTCTCGGCTCATATCCAGATAGTGTATTTGGAACTGCATTTGGCTATGCCGAAAAATGGTTACGGTCCAATGAACTCGGATTCTGCACCTCTTTTCGCAAGGGTGTCGGCTTTCTCATTGCCCTCCACCCCTTCATGCCCAGGTACCCAGAGTAGGGTTACTCTGTTACTGGTAGCAATGCGATCCAGGGACTTGATGAAGTTTCACACCAGCTTCGAGTCCAGCCGGTTGGAGCTCAGTGCTCTTAAAGCTGCCTGGCTGTCCGATAAAATGTAAATACTTTTGTTGAGAAGATGATGGTTTACCAACTCTCCTGCACACAGTTCTATAGCGAAAACCTCCGCCTGAAAGATGGTAGCATACTTGCCGAGGCTTACTGTGATGTCAACTCTCGGCTTTCTGTTGTACACTCCGGCTCCAAGACCACTTGGGGTCTTTGAACCGTCTGTATACAGTACATAAGCCGTCCCTGGAAAGAGGAGCTCCGCCTTTTCCCATTCGTCTCTTCTCGGAAGAAGGACGTTGAAGGACTTCTGTATGTGAGTTCTGGGGGAGAGCACATCGGAAACCATTCCGAAAGTGTGGTGAGTACTCATGGGGACAGTAAAGGAGAACATGGTTTAACATAAGTTTCTACTTCAAATTCTGAATAGCAAATCGTTATTACTGTATAAAATTTTAATATTTCTGCATTCCAATTTGGTTGGACGTTGTGTTCTTGGGGAGTTAGCTAGGATAGCTTATCTTTTGCAGTCTAAAGACTCGCACTCTGAAAATATATGTTTGGCCGTTCCTTTTCCGTATTGTCTGCAGGAAAGTTTTCCTTGTACAGCCCCATTTTATGCATATGTCCTCTCATTGAACTGTGACCAGTGCGGAGGCCGGAAAAAATATTTATTTTAAGCCAGATATGTGATAACTCAACCAAATTTCTTGTCTTTTTTTTTATTTTTTTTTGTACGAAAAATATCCACATTTACCCGTTGAAAACCACATTTTAATATTATCGACATTATTTTATTGCGCTGTCCACTTAACGTACTGAAGCAAATAAATTAACAAACTTCTCAGAATGAGTAAATTCAATACATACACATTTAAATAATTTGAATGATTAGGTCCAAACGTTCTTTACTCCACCACAAGTGTGGCGGTACCGCTGTGCTAAGCGGAACGAACAAGGCCTATTAAATAATTTAAAACAAAGAAAATAAGACAGGATTGACATTGACGTATAACTAATACTCGCGCATGCGCGTACAAAATTTGGTCCATGCAAATACCGTAGCTTCCGCTTCTTTGTCGATAGGTATTCTTTCTTTAAAGTTTCAAGCTTCGAATTTTTTTAATTTTTGGCTGTTGATAGTTGAAGAAATAATGTTGACTCTTTTAAATAGAGATTTCCAAGGACTTTTAAAAATGGCATTGAAAGTTAATTTCCGCGACATATTGCTTCTGGCATTTTTTGACAGTGACACTTCCGTTTGACAGATGTCGAACAAAAACTAACCGGTGAAGAGTGGCATGGTACTACAATGTCTGATCGTCAATCAATTTGACTTAAATTTATTGATTTTATACTATTATGGATCAAATTTAGATCATTGGTACCTGCATTAGCGATTTGCTATTTTGCAATCTAATTTTATAAAAATTTTAATCTTGTCATGCTTTTAAATATTTCTGGTAAGGTATCGCTTTGACGAAGGCTCTGATGATGGCATAATATGCCGAAAGCGCTTAGCCTAATTTTAATAAATTTAATTTTACACACTGATGTACTCGTTTTCACTCTTCATCTGATATCTAGTGTGTACACCATCCTCAGTCACTTATTAAAAACTAACCGGTTTTTCTGACAATTAACCGAAACCCGTTTTAACAAAATTGGTTCCAATCCATGAAGTACTTTTTCAGATATTTAATATTAAAATTTCAAACTTTGATATTTTTCATTTTTGACAGATGGTAGTGGGAGAAATAGTTTTGACTGTTCTGAATAGTTTTTCAAGGGCTTTGAAATGACAAATTACAAGCCAAATTCCGTGACATATTGCTTCTGTCATTTTTTGATAGTGACACTTCCGTTTGACAGATTTCGAACAAAAACTAACCGGTTCTTCTGACAACTAACCGAAAGAAACCCAATTTATCGAAATTGGTTCAAATCCATGAAGTACTTCTTCAGATATTTAATATTAAAGTTTCAAACTTCGACATTTTTTTATTTTTAACAGGTGATAGTTGAAGATATAATTTTGACTGTTCTAAATAGTTTTTCAAGACCTTGACATATTGCTTCTGTCATTTTTTGACAGTGACATTTTCGTTTAACAGATGTACAAAAACTAATGGGTTCTTCCGAAATCCATATCCATAATTTCAGCTTAATCGGATTAAGCGCGTGGCTTTTCTCGTAGAAGAATGCAGACAGAGACACAGACAGATAGACTTCTATCTGGAAATGGTCTTAATCGTCTCAGGGGACCTTAAAATGGATTTTTCCGTTTTTATATTGAAAATTTTTTTTTAGCTCGTTCACAATACTTTCCCTTCTCTTGAATGGTGGGTCGGGAAAGTAAAAGTTACGATGATCTAAAGTTTAAAAGTTTGTGAGTTTTTTTATGCACAATTTAAAATTTTGATTTTAAACATTAAAAAAGTTATACAGAAAGTTTGTGACTGTTAAAACAAAAAAGTTGTAAGGGTCTGAAGTTATAAAACTTTTTATTTTTTTTATTGTTTGTGTAAAATGTAAAACACTGATTTCAGCATAAACAATAAACCAAAAAGTGTAATAGAGAAAGTTTGTTTCTGTAAAGATCTTACTTTTTGAAATTTAAGAATTAAAAATTCGTATTGACAATGTTCAATGCGCATTCGCTACTGTTTTTTATTTATTTCAATAATAAATTTATTTTCATTTTGGTTTCGAACTGTCATTGTCCAAAATCAGTAAGTAACGACTTCAGTTATTCCTCTCGTAGCTGTAGTAAACAAATTTCTTGCCCGGTTTGCGGAGGTGCCTATGAATTAAATCAATATCAGTCATCCACTAAAAATGCTCCAATTAAATCAAAGTATCTAGCAAAGATATAGATATTAATCACACCGTCTGGGAAAAACATAAATGCGCCTCGTATAAAGAAACTTTAAAAAAATTTAAATATAGTCTCCTCATTTCTGAATAGCAATTAATGGGAAATTCTCATATTCCCCTCGTAGACTCAGAGCTAGGTCTTGGTAAAGATGCGAATACCTTATCAGTTTTTTATTAAAATTCTTTAAGTTTAAAGGCAAAAACTGGTCAGGTTCTAAATTCTTTATTTGAAAGTAACTTTCGGATTTTTGCATTAACCGAAAACTGGCTTTACTCATCTGTTAACAATTTGGAATGATTTCCGGATAGTTTTGATATATACAGGATGAATCGTAATTTTGAACGAACTTTAAAGAGAGGCGGTGGTTATTGGAGTACATGAAGATTTTTTGTTTGTAGAAATAAATCTATCTCATTTTAACTTTCCTCAGCTTCAATTGATTGATATCATAGTTGTTAAAATAAAGTTTTTATATAAATATATTTATTTACTAAATATTTACACACAATAGTGCAGTTCTCATTGTAGGAGACTTTAATTCACATAGTAAGAATACCCTTACTATCTGAATTGTGGTAATTGCTCTTAATAATTTTTCACAAATTTTTGATCTGTCTCAAAATAATTTTTTATTTAATAACTCTAATAGACCTTTTTAATACAGCTTGTCATGTGGAGAAATCCATGGATCCATTTGTAACTGAAGATCAACATCATACTGCTTTGGATGTTATTTGTATATTTGATTCAAAATCTAACTCCAAAAGTAAATTGCAATCCTGCTTCCAGAACAATTATAATTTCAAAAGAGCCAACTTTCAACAAATATATGATCAAATATCTGTTATTGACTAGACCTTCTTGGAAGATTTCCTTGGTATAATGGTAGCATTATCAAAGATTTACATTTTAAAAGCAGAATCTGGCGCAAAAACAAAGGTGAAAGTCATTTACAGGCCTTTGAAGATTTTAAACGACTTCGGGAAAAAATAAAGAATGACGTTGATGCCGCATATAAAAAATTTTATGTTAAACTGAGGAAGAAATACATTTATAAATAATAAACGAGGTAGTTCTAGTTTTTTGTCTAAATATGGAATAGATCATAATCACTTTTTCATGGCATTCTGCTTAACTTACTTGTTGTATTTGGATTATCTTCATCAATAATTGCACTCTTTCAATCCTATTTATGGAATCGAAAGCATTATACTTTTAAGTCTACCGAATATACCGCTTCTTCCGGTATTCCACAAAGGTCGAACCTGGGACCACTACTGCTTTTTATTACCCTTAATAATGATATTGCTGAAGTTATAGATATATATTTCCTTTTGTATGCCGGTAATCTAAAACTATACTGCCTCGAATATAGGTGATTGCGAAAACCTCTCGGAAAATGTAAGGCCTGTTGTTGAGTGGTGTTATCGTAATAACTTGCTACTAAACCCAGATAAATGTAAAGCTGTATCTTACAGTTTAAAAATGAATATACTATTCCTTGATTATGCATTAAAAAACGTGGCACTTGAGCGACCGAAAACATTTATGGATCTTGGCGTCAAGTTTGACACTGCACTATGTTACGTTTTGTTGTGCCACCCTGTATTTTTATTGTTCATTTACTCGGTCTATCTGATTTCAGCTCGCTTTAACTTCTCTAGATCTCCCACTCTTTTAGTTATTACTATAAAATGTCTTTCCCATGTTAACAACTCTCTCTCTTTGCCTCTTAAGTCAAAACAGTTGACTTATATATCGTCTGTGCTGCAAATTGAAAATTTTCTTTCTTCCCCTCTTTATATAGGGTAAGCTTTTATTATATTATATATTCACCTAAATCCCTTGCCATCATTATTAATTATTTCGACGCTTTTAACTTTTATTTACTGTTATCTTTAATTCTTTTTAATGCCGCTGTATATATTTTTTTGTTTTATTTACTCAAATGTTCATATCTTATCTTTTATAACAATATAAATTATCTGAATAATTCATTTTGATTTTTTTCATATTTTGATCTAAAAATTCATTTTTTTTATTTTAATTTTATCGATTTATATTCTTTTTCAAAAACAGAGATCACGAAATCTGGTAATTTATAAGATTTTTGTCTTGTATTTACTTTATGTCTTTTTTCTTTAGACTACACTTTTTTTTTGATCAAGCGTTTTCTCTTTGGAGCAAGTTTTGTTTTTTCCTTTGGGCTACGTTTTTTTTGGACCAAGCGTTTTCTCTTTGGAGCAAGTTTTCTTTTCTCCTTTGGACTACGTTTTTTTTTGGACCAAGCGTTTTCTTTTTGGAGCAAGTTTTGTTTTAACCTTTGGACTACGGTTATTTTGGACCAAGCGTTTTCTCTTTGGAGCAAGTTTTGTTTTCCCCTTTGGACTACGTTTTCTTTTTAGACCAAGCGTTTTCTTTTTGCAGCAATTTTTGTTTTTTCCTTTAGACCACGATAGTTTATTTTCCTTTGGACCAAACTTTTTGGAGCAGTTGGACCAAACCTTTGTTGAGCAAATCTTTTTTGGCTACAAGTTTCCGTTGGTGAAAAAAATCAAAACCTCAACCAAAGTAAAAAAAGTATCGTTTCAACTATCATTTAATAAGTATATCGATGATCGTATCGCATGTATGGAGTAATTGCACGTAGTTGTAGTGATTTTAAAGAAAACTCGACCTTAAAACCCTATTCTATGCATTTATAAGATCAAAGTTAGAATATGCTTCAGTTGTGTGGAGTCCGTTTTATCATCATTATATAGTTCGAATAGAAACTATTTAAAGACGATTTCTAAAACAGCTAAGCCTAAAAATTGAAGGCATTCTTCCACCAATAGACTCACCTCTCTGAGTTATTACAAAGGCATAATCTTGTCAGTATCGAAAGAAGGCGTGATTATTATGGTGGAGTACTGACTTTATTATTAATTATTAACAGTATTATTGACTGCCCAACCTTATTGTAAAAATTTAATATTTGAATTCGCAGAGTTTCCTCCAGACACCCTAGTACCTTTCTCGCACAAATATTCCGGACAATTCTACGCTCCATACCATGTGTAAAATGACAAATTCTGTAATGGGGTTTATGACCTGTAGAGTACTGTATTTCAAATCAATAAATAAATAAATAAATCAAATAAATATTGATTCGTTGCAATTTTATGTTAAAATTATATGATCCCAGTCAAACTTGTTCTTAGGATGACATATATTTGAACAGATCACGTTTACCTAAATTATTATTCTGGAAATAAATGCGATTTTTTTTGTTGATAATGGTATTAATAGAAATTGGATAAATTATAAATTGTTATAATGTCCAATTAATTTTTTTTAAATTGTGGATGAGCATAAAATTAAAATGTTTTTGATTTAAGTATAAATCCGATGGATTTAAAGAGATAATAAATTTTTCTGCTTTCCATATAGCAATTTAAAAATAAACCTCGCCTCATTCTAGTCTCTTACATATGATTCACAACTTCAACAAAAATTGAATGTCAGATAATCTCAGAAAGATATTCGTTCTTCTAATGCTTTTACCATACCAAGCAGAAAATTTTAATTTCTGAATGTATTGATCTATTTAATAAATCATATGCATTGGTTGATCCATATGACCAACTACTGTGAATTGATATAACACGTAATATTTTCCAAAAAAAATAAATTTCTATTATATATTGTATGTTTCTTAATTTTAAATTCACTGACTGTTTTTGGCATATCTCCTTGTTGCAGGTAAATTCCGCAAAGAATTCCGCAGGGCGTTTGACACGTGTTTCCAGCGTGAAGCTAATAGGCACTACCAATCAGGAGGAACATTCTACAACAAAGATTCAGGATTCGCATCAAGGACACAATCCAGGAACGACTGTGAAATTCACAGACTAAACACATTTAAAGATTACGACACGAAATTGATCAGAAAAGGTACTAGAACTAGTGTGTTGCAAGTGGATATTTGAAAAGTGAGATTTCAGTGTCAGAATGAAATGGATTAAATAAAGTGATTGTTTTTAGTAAATCTACAGTGGATTAGAAAAAATATCAATATTAACCCTTTCATATCTGAATTTTTCAATGCCATTATTATTTTTATTCTGTTAGCTAAATATATGATTCTTAAGCTGTACACTTTTCGCTAATGGTGTCTTAAATTTATTATACATGCGTTTGTCAGGACCAAATTTTTTAACTTGAAGTAGATGTGTAGATATACTTGCTTTACTAATAGGAAGCTTATTTTGGACTTAATTACTTTAAAGAAAATATTAATATTTTTGCTATCTTTAATTAATTGCATAAGTGCAACATTAGGGATTAGCTGTAATATTTCTTAAAGTATTTTATTAGTTACTGAGACAAAATCTGATCTAATATTTCCTTCTGGACCTCTCCCCCATTGTAAAGTGTTTATAGGTCATTACCATTATTCGGTTCAAAAATTTTTAATACCTGTTAAAAAACGGATGATACTAAAATTAAAATTCGTATTTTTTATATGGTATACCGAACGAGTATTCTAAAAAAGAGAAATAACAATTTATCTAATAACAATTATCGATTTGTCTACAAATATAATTGCCTAATGTCAAAGTTGAAATGTGGTTTTTCAAATCAAATAATCAAGTGTAACGAAACTTTTAGTCAAGTCAAGAAGTACTTTCTGGGTCAAACTTTTTTCTCCGCCTCCAAAAAGTATGGACGAGGTGTTATTCGATTCGGCATAGCGTGTCGATGATTGCAAATTGCAAAAGATATAATCAATTAACTCAAAAAAAATGGGATTTGATTTTTTGCAAATATCTCAAAAACTATTTGACATTTGACAAAAAAATTATACCTCCCGAAACTGTAAGATCAATATTTATAATTTTCCGATAGGGGTGAAAATACGGCCAAAAACGAGGACTTTGGCTTGCGTAAGCACCGCCCACTTTGGACCTTTAATGAATAAATATTATGTAATTTTATTAAATATGAAAATTGAGCATTGAAAAAATTCAGGCATCTGCTGGAAATATTTACGAACACTAATAACAATATAAGTGCGATAATTGTTAAATCACAGATCTGATTTTTTTTTCCTTTTTTGGACCTATTGACTTTTTTTTTCATATTACTATTGATCCGGTTTTATGATTAGAATTCACATGAAAATGAGTTTTAAAAATTTTTATTTTTTATTTTTTACAAAATTGATATAAACAAATACGTTGTTTATAAGATAATTTAAAATTACTTTTTTGGAAACATAATCTTTGATGTAAGTTATGATTTAAAAAAAAATCGTTCCTTAAATTTTTTTCGTTTTCTGGTAGAAAAAAATGTTAATTAACAAATACATTTTTAAGGAATAAAAAAAAGAATTTTAAGGAACGATTTTTTTTTATAAACCATAATTAGCATCAAAGATTGTTTCCGAAAAAAAAATTTTAAATTATCTTTTAAATAACGCATTTGTTTATAACAATTTTGTAAACAATAGAAAATAAAAATTTTTAAAAATCATTTTCATGTGAATTCATAAAAAAACGGATCAATGGTAATGTGAAATTTTTATCAATGATTAATCAAACTTTTTATTTTTTAACCTAAGTAAATTGTTAATAACAAAGTGAAAAATAACAACTTTTTAATTTTTCCAACGGGAATCTCTTTTGAGACCTTTCAAAAATAGATCCAAAAAAGGAAAAAAAACTTCATATTTGTTATTTAACAATTATCGCACTTACAATGTTCCTGTTCAAGTAGAAAAAAATTGTTAACTAACTAATGCATAATTAATAGGAAAATCGCGATAAAAATTTTTTGATTGCGAATTATTGTTCATAGATCTATTTAGTGGATGCGCGAATTTTTTTAATTCCTAATTTTGTTAAGTTTAAATAATATTTATTCATTAAAGGTCCAAAGTGAGCACCGCTTACGCAAGCCAGAGTCCCCGTTTTCGGCCGTATTTTCCCCCCTCTTGGAAAATTATAAACATTGGTCCTACAGTTCCGGGAGATTTTTTTGGCGAATTTCCTCCTCTTTTTGAATGTTTTTTCAAATTTGAAAAGTGTCAAATATTGCTTATAAATTGAATAGTGTCTTCTGTAACAAGGATAGAATAAAAAGAAAGAGTGAAACGGCGTAAAATACATTCAGTTTTAAAAATTACAAAAGTAGTTTATTTTCATTTAGTTGTTTCTACAAACAGATAATTTTTTAATATTTTGACATTTTTTTTATTGTCTGGTCAATTAAACTATAAATCAAGATGGTTTCAAAATGTTTTTAAATTCAATTTAATATTAATATAGTTGAGGCTGTATTAAATATTATTATATTAAAAAAAAGTATATTAATAAAAGACAGGTCTGAAAATATGGTATTATCTGCTTTAAGTGTAAATAAAAATTATTTTAGAGAATATAAATATATATGGATTAAAAAAATATAGTTTTATATAATATAAACAAAATGTTTTTCGATTTTAAATATATTGTGAATATTTGTAAAAAAAATTCACATGTCTTATTATATAATTAGCAGTTTTCACGGAATTAATAAAATAAGTTCAAAACTTACATAGAAATATGACAAAAATCTAATTCTGAAATTGAAAGACAATTATTTTGTATAAAATGCAAAAATAAGCTTTTAATCTAACACTGGGCATTCATTATTAAAATATATCGATTTATTTTTTATTTAACCTCATTTATACAATTGGACTCTAATTCAGAACAAAAAGTGGAAGGTACAAAAATTAAAACATATTTTGTGTAAAACTTGAAATATTTATTCAAGGAATATAAAAAAATGGTTTTAAATTTTAATCTGACTCAATGTATTTATTTTCTTTTCCTTCGCCTTATCTTCAGTTTATTTTTAATATACATACATTAGTGTTCTTTTAAATGAAATTTTCACATTTCCAAGTCAATTTCGAAGTGAATACTCGGCGTTTCGCTTTCGCCGTAGGCAGTTGGTTTAGATATTAGAGTTACCAGACTATTTATCTGGATATGACCCTTACTTATATGAGAAAACATTTTTATCAAAAATTCTAAAAAATTTAGCCGTACCAATATACGATTGTTCATTAATATTTTGTTCATTTAAAAATTTTAAATATCTTACTTGATACATGTCATTATAACAGTTGTGAAAGGGTTAAATATATAGAAATATTTAATATTCGTTTATGTAAAATTAAGCTTTAATTTCAAAAAAATATTTCAAATGTGAACGTAGTAGGACTCTCATTAAACTACTTAAATTGGAATCATACAGATTTTTTTTATTATTATTATTAAGAAAAAAAATTATGCTTCATGAAACGTTTTGCATGATACTAAACCTAAAATACAACCATCAGATATCAATTTTTAAGCCGTATGCGAGGTTTATCAAAAAATGTGAATGATGAATGTGAAATTTGTAAGTGCCTTTATTTTTGACAAAATTAAAAATTGTTGTAAAAAAAGGTGATCAGAATTAAAAACTACATTAAGATCTGGAATCATATCCCTACTACAATTTTTCATATTGTTAAGAATGCTCTTGTCCAAAATTTACATTTTTCGACAATCCTCATATTCTGGTAAAAGTTACGATACATAAAAAGTACGATACAATACATATTTGTTTATAAAATAATATAAATTCATCGATAAATAATAATAGGAACATATAAGAAAAAATAAATTGCAGAACGCTGCAAAAGGTACGATTTGCCCAACTCGTTTGGTAAATCGTAACTTAGGGTGGCTAATCGTACATATTATATAATGTGACGATACAAATTTAAGATGCAACAGTTTGTTTACATTCAAGATAAACATATCTTTTTGTACCAACACTCATTCCAGAACAAACTTGATGGACCCAACAGTTACAATTTAGACACCGTAACATACTTTCAATCAGGGTTTCTTCGCAAATGAAATAATACCATTCAGCTGAGTTTACCTCTACTTCAATATCTTTTATTACAGCGCTTCCTTTATACAATTGGTTTGGAAATTTTAATTGATCGGACATCGAAGGGACATCTACTTTAACGTTTATCATTAGTCCTTGTGATGATTTTGATACGATAGCTTTGGAACAGCCTGGTTATTTTTCAGTACTCGTTGAAGCTTCGTTTAAATTTCGCTTTGACGTTCCACTTGTCGAGCTTCCAACTCATTTTTGTATGAGATACTGCTCAAAATACCTGCAGGCTGACACAGCTTACATTTTTTTCCATTGCTGGTTTCTTCTAAAAGAGAAAAAATCTCCTGCACAGACATATTGTTTATTGATTCTGATGTAGATAGACAGAATTATCTGTTTCCGGTCTAATTATTACATTCACGTTATCAGTTACCGCCTCTGGAGTCACTAGATCCTGCTCACCAGTAATTGTATCTGGTACTATTTCATTATGATCATCAGCAGTATCATTATTATCTAGTAAAGCTTCAGCAGCCACAAAATCACCATCACTAAAAACGCCTCTATCAACTGGCCATATTTCGGTACCTTTAAATCCATTACTGATAGTAAATATAGATGTAGATCAAGAATATGCCTTGCTCAAAATAGTTGTCATATTCCTGTGTTGGTCCTCAACCATTTCTGTGGTACTTGTATAAAATAGATTTGCATGGGTTTAAAAAAACTTACGTCTAATGGTTGAAGATGATGAGTGGTGTATCCAGGCAATTGTAGTAAGATAATTCCTTTTTCTATGGCTAATAATAGACGCTTACGTTTGTAAATTATCACAGGGGAACACAAATGCCTGCAGCATTCACGCAGCAGACAATAGTGGTATTAACAGCACGTCCTCCGCTGGAAATACCTCCTAGGTATGAAGAAGATATAATAAATAAAATTAAAGCTCAAAGAATCAAGTGGCTGGGACATATATGGAGACAACGAAAAGAAGTAGTAACAAAAGCTCTACAATGGCAGCCAGGATAAAAAAGAAAACGTGGAAGACCCAGATCGAAATGGTTAGCAGAGGTAGAAGGGGACTTAAGCAAGACGGAAGGAAAGAACAAGTACAATGATAAATCGAATATAGGGACTGACCCACCCGTTAAATGGATTTAGAAAGCGAAAGCGGCGCAAACTCACATAAGGTGTTAAGCCATATATAGTAATAAGAAAATTTAAATATAAGATAGTCACAGATGGGAGCTATGAGACCTTAACGTTGGTGGAGGGGCCTTGGTCCTCGGTGCCCTACACCGTTATTGTGTGGGATACCTGGGACCAACTAAGGAATAGAATTCGGCTACACTGCTACCGACTTCAGGGGATATAGATGAGGAGGTACTGCAAACCTCCGAGGACGTTTTTCTAAAGATCGACTTTGGTCGGATCCAGACAAGGTTGGTCGAAAAACTTCCCCAAGGCAGTGGTGTGACGGGATCCCTCTTTTAGCCACAATTTTTTGGTTTCTTTATTGTACAGTACAAAATCTACTTTCATCAACATTATATGTAGTTATATGCATCGACGGTTTTTTCAAGGATGTTATAAAACTCGTTTACATTTTTTCTATTGAAACCGGCGGCTCTAGCTAACGAAACCTTCTCTGGTTGTCTGACTGACAGGTATGAATGGCTTTTATGAAATTATAGAACCACGCTTTGCCAACCATACCTTTTTCTACGCTAAGAGTATTAGAAATTTTATTTCGTCTGGCTAATTGAAAAGCAAATATCACTTATAGTCAGACCAAAGAATCTTTCTTCTAACTTTAGGATGTGCTGGGCCAGTTCTTCTTCCGTTTCCAACGAAAACGTTGTTAATCGACCATGATATTGTATATCGTTATTTGCTTTTTTATTTAGATATTTTAGGTGTCGCCGAAATGTTGGTTTGAGAACATTGTAGCGTTTGCAGCATTCGTTGAAGCCGTATTTAGTTTCCTTAAACGCCTCTATGGCCAGTTGCATATCTTCCTTAGACCATTGGTTATATTTTCTCCTTTTCATCAGAAGGAATTATTTTGCTTAATTATACACATAAAGGTAGGAAGTGCTGCAACAAAATATATTGGTAACATTCTATAAACTTCCTGTATTAACTGACTAGTTCGGTAAATCGTACCAGAGGTGGAACTCTGTAAAGGGTACCGAATGTTTTCGTTAACGAGTTATTCATTTGTTAGTTTCCGTCATAAATAACCAGTAACACACAGTGATATAAAGGTAACATGTTTGGCACAAAATTACCTAGGGGCGTTTCCGTCAGCGGAAGAAAGTCCGACATCGGAATTTGTATAATTAAAAAACACACATATCAAGATATAATAATAATAGGTATGTTGTTTATACTCAACTTAAGATCATATTTATTTATCTCTTAACTGGTCCAGCGGTATAAGGTAAGGAATTCCGAAGCGATAGGTCCAAGGTTCGTTTCCCAATACCAACATTTATTTTTTCTAAATTATTTTAATTCTTTTTTGCATTTTTGCAATTGTTTGATACTTTTTACAAGAAAATTTCCCCTCTTTTTCCAAAAATGGGAATATTGATATTTAACTAATCTGTGTCAGTAGATCGAAAAGAAGGGGTAATTTTTGAAGTGGTAATGTATAAAGAAATTTGAAAAAAAGGGAATTTAAAAAGAAAATTGAGAAAAAAGGGATTAATTAAGCTAGTTACTAAAAAAAAAGAACAAAAAGAAACATGTGAAAAATAATGTTTATTAAGCTAGTTACTTGAAAAAAAGAAGAAATGAGGTGCATTAAAATAGCTACTGAAAAAAGATGAAAAAGAGAAATGCTTAAAAAAGTAATGAAATTGTTAGGTTAGACAAGTGTAGTTTGATTGCCATATTTAGATAAATGTAGAATACATTTATAGATGTTGTCCTGATCGCAGATAGGATAGATTTAATTAAATCAACGAAAACGACTGCTCCCTGTGTGAGGACCTTTAAGCTGGGGTTAGTGGAGTAATAAAAATTATAGTGATACACACACGTAAATTTTGTTCGTAGACACGGCCAATAATAAATCATAAAGTCATCTGCGACGCCATTGATTGGTTATCCAATCTTATCTGTGTATATTTATTTTAATTTTAAAATAAACGTAAAGAACACCACGGTCGAATTTTAAGATTATCTGTAGTCTCTTTTAACTATTTCACATTTTATATTATATCACTTAAGTTCGCAACATATGGGAAACTTTTTTATTATTAGTTTTACGAAAAAAAGTTTTTTTTTTGTAAAAAGTTCTGCAAGATATAAAACCTAATATGCAACCATCAAATAATATATTTTTTGAGTCGAGGTGTGTCAGAAAATATAAATTTTGCTCAAGAATAAACTACGATTATTTGAAAAAATATAGAAAAATGATATTTGGAACTAATATGTTATAGCCCGGTTTATCAGGCCAGTTAACTACAGTAAAATTTTCATTGTAGAGGGAGTTTAATTTTTCGGAACAAAATTTTCAATCGTAGTCAGGGTAAAAAAGCTTACGGTTCGTTTTAATAAATATATTACATATTGTGAATGTTAAATAATAATAAACATATAAAAATATGTATGTCAAAGCGCAATATATTTACGTTTAATGAAACTTTATAAACTTCTTCTGCGACGTCGTTCGCACGCATTTAGTTATTATTTTCTGTTGAATTTTCTCCTCCACTGACCTTATGTGACGAAATGCCAGTTTTGCACCGTTCTTTAGGGCATTTTGTTTGAATTTTATATCATGCGTTATTTCCTCAAAACCATTTCTTAATTTTATATTCATCTTCATTTTGATTGTACGGGACAAAGTTTTAGATTTCAACCTACAGGTGTCGCCACATGGCAAGTTGCACACAGCGAATACAGGCAATTCAATATGTCTAACATTTGTTGGTAGAAAGGAATAATTGCATTCAAATGTTTTTATGGTTCAATATGTTAGTTTCGTACCTAAATATCAATAAGGTGCCGACCAAATTTTTTTGTTTTTTCAACATAACTTCAAAGCAAAGCAAAAGTCAAGATTTCTAAAAAAAGGCTTTTATTGTAGAAAAACCAATACATTTTTTCAATTTTTACCTCTGGCCCTTCAGATAAGAGAGGTATAGTAATCATGCTAAAAATTGTGTAGTAAGTTTTCAATAGATAAACACGTTTTAAGGTCCATAGAATACGATTTTGTTATTTTCACTATGATGTCTGTATGTATGTGTGTGTGTGTTAGTATGTGTGTGTTACTATGGATATTGTAGTAACGATAACTCAAAAACCACTGAATTGAAAAATATGAAATTTTGCATACATAATTCTGATACCCTAGATTAGATCTGATTAGATTTTGGTGTCAATCGGACAACTGGAAGTGGCAGTTGCTATGAGTGATGACGCCATTACTAAACAAAATGGCAATAAAGTTTTACACATATATGTTGTATACACTATAGTTTATTTTTGTATCATTAAAATTTTCAAAAATTTTGCTATTAACGTGTAAATTTTTGATTAAAAAATGGCGAGAGGGCATGTGCTGGCCATAACAGATTTGTTTACTATCTTTATTACTAAAGATTTTTTGATGCATTTTAGCAATATACAAGGGGTTTTTAAAAACAAAGAAACGACTTTAATTAAAATTTTTATACGACCAACGGTAACCAAGATATTTTAGGGTATTTGCTCTCATCATATTTTTTTAAATTTCCGGAAAATAAATTTATTGCACAAAAACATGTTCACGCACATGGATTATACAACATTTTATTTACGACTTCTTCTGAAAATTTGTAATTCATAGATGGAAAAGTATCTTTATACATAGACCAGATTGGATAAACATTGTCATCTCGATGACTAGCTGAAGTGTTCCCTTTATCGCGTGCTTTTCCTTTCTTTTTGATGTTTTTCACTAACTAGCTTGATTAATCCATTTAATATGTGTTTTTGTCATTATTTTATAGATAATCTAGTATTATTAACTTAGCCTATTTAATTTACAAACAAATAATAAAAATGACTGGGCTGTCAAATTAAATGACGCTAAAAGTGAAACAAATGACTATCGTCAATGGCAACTGGTAAACATTTAGCTTAAAAAAGAGTGAGATAATGAAAATCCCATTTAAAAAGTGTTGTTCATTATAAAAGAGTTTTGAGTCAATTTGAGTGTTAAAATGAATCTGCCATTTAAAATACCTTTTACCCACTGTGGCCTATTTCATAAAAATAGTAATTTTAATATAGTAATTACTATAGCAATAATTTTAAATTACTGTATTAATTAATTTTGTTCCATCAAAGATATTTTTATTATATTATTTTTTGACATACATAACTAAAGTAAAAACCACTTAACTTGTCCATAGATACCTAAGAATTTGTTTAGATGGCTTCCAAGAAAAAACATGATTTTTTTAAGAAAAATATTAGGGAATAAACAAACTTTATTTGGAAAATTTTCGAATGTCTGAACGAGGCAACAAAAACGAGAAAAGTGGGAAGAAACAAAAAAATTGCAGTTACCACGGGCCTTGTCATGAATTACAAAAATTATATTTTTGTTAGTTCTTTCTCTTGCGCTTAATTTTCTTGTTTTTCTACGTTTACCCTCTAGTTACTGAGGTTCAGACTTAGTTCTCCGTGTCCTGGGCTCAATTTTAAAACCCAAAAAAATTTTTCAAGTATTCAGTTATATAGTCATTTTTCCACAATTAATTCTAGTATTATTGGTCTTTGAATTGTATTATTTTTAATCTTTGCACTTTAGGTTTAGTGTTTGCAGTTGGCTTCCCCCCATTCATATTATGGTTAATTTTTGTTTGTCAGTTGTCACACTCCATTTTGTGCAGTTGACTTGTAACTAATGTTCGTGTCACTTACAATTTTTTAGTATCACTGTTTTTTTCTACGTATTGCCCTTAAATCAGACACAGTAGATAAACATATTCTTTTTATAAACTTTCGAGCTGCCCTTGTGGATACGCTCCCACATCGTAGGTATTTTCTCCTAGCCATACGTAGGATTTCTGACTGGCCTTCATGCCTAAAGTCATTAAATGCGACTTTTGGAATAGTTTGGGAGAGGATTTTCATTACCCTTCTCCCATTAACCTCTTATATCATGTTCTATTGACGAGACACAATTTTTGTTCTCATAATGTTTTTGTCAATTTTATACTACAACCATTTTTATTCTATCAGTACCATGCAACTAATTTAATTGTAATGTTGCTTAATTTTTACCCCAAACCAAAATTGTATTTCACTGTTTATCCCATGATGTTTATGGTAAGCCACGTATATAAGTGTTTTACTGTACCTGTTGTTTATTAATGAGCACTTTTGTAGGCCTGAGTTTGGCGGAAGCAGAAACTAGTTGCCAATTTCACACTTAACTATTTCAACAAATATATTTCTGTGGTACTGGACTTTGTGTGTTTAATTACTCAATGGTTGACCACATTTGAGATATGGATAAACTAATGAATTTAAATCTTAGAAAGCTAACAATGCTAAGTAAATATATTTTTTAATATGTATATCATTTTATATTATTGATTTATAAGAAAGTATTGTATTTGTAGTGATTTCAATGCAAGTATTTTTAGATGAAAGATTGCGAAGCAAAAACTTTTTAGGTTTCGCGTTACAAAGTACTACCGCTATTAAAACGCTCAACTGTAATTTTGGTCGGGTCATATATAAAGTACCTATATATGCGGATCGAATTCTTTTCCTCGCCTACTTTTTGCCACGGATTTACCTACATGTATTGTACATACAATAAAAACATTTTAGACGAAAATCGGTAATACACCTTACTTCACAGAGATGGATAGGTTAGTTTTGGGGATGTTAGAAAAAGAATTTCCAATTACTGAAAGATTGGGAATCCTAGACAGTATGGAAAAAGAAAATGTATGCCTAATTAACCCAAACGAGAAGTCACAAGAGTATCATGAAAATACTACACTAATAGAACAACCTGCTAAGAAAATTAGGAGTCACGAAAAAATACGGTGACGCAATAAGATATACTTGATTTAAAAATAGAAAAGTTACAATTAGAAATACAATATTATAAACTAAAACTATAAATTCTAGAAAAGGAACGTTTACTATAAACACAACATTCAGAATTTACTGAAAACATCGAATCGTATATAGAGATCAATTGAAAAGAATAACAAAATTCTTAATCAAAAACATTATAACAAAAACAAATTTTTGAATTACATCTCTACTATTTTCCTTATGTACTATTTCATTGAATTCGATATTGATTTCATTATCTTCTTCAATATTCGTGCAATCATTATGGCGATTTGGATTGTTTTCCTTTATTGCATTACATAAAGCGACGCAACATTTTATTATATTTCAAGCATAAACTAGATTTACTCTTAAATAATTAAAGAGTGGAAATTTTTCTTTAAGAATAACAATTTCATTTTCAATTTTTTTCTGGTTCTTTTGTGAGCTGTATCAAATCTGTTTTGGGATCGATTATCTTAATTTTGGACTATAGGTGGAATAAGCCATGGTTTTAAAGGGTAAATATAATTCCCAATAAGACATCATCAGGAATCGGACGCCAACCTTCTTCCACATATCGATATAAACTGCTATTCCTTAAAACACTTGCATCATTGAAACTACTAGGCCAATTAGCCTAGCAAAAGTAAAACTAATAATCGGGGCCACACACTAATATTGTATTCAACGAATGCTTGTCATGCCGATCTACATATGCTACCTTATCCTCACCATGCCCATCAATATTAATTAAAGTTCCGTCTAACGTTCTACATACTGAAGGTAAATGTTTTGAACCACTTGAGCAACATCTTGAGGCCATTTCTAGCATTAATTGCAGAAACTACACTACGAATTACTCTACTAACAGTAGCTTAAGATATTCCATATATCTCCAATTGTGTGATATTGAACAGCATTGCCCAGATAGTTTAAAGCAACTTTCAATTATTGTTTGGAAATAAAGATTTATTTCTATTAGTTGGATATTCCAAAATTGGTTCAATGCCAAGGAGAATTGCATTAAATTTTTCAGAAGTCATCCTAAACCGTTCGTTAAATTCATAAGTTAATGTAAAATTTTCATAATTTATTCAGTCTAAAAGTTCTGGGTCTTCAAAACATAATTAGTTCTTCTTCCAAAGCGCTTGATGGAGATGAAATCATATTTTTTCAACACAACAAGCCATAAACCGATGCAATTACGACAGTAAATACTTATACGGCTATTAATAGATGAGTAAATATTTTATAACGAATTGATGTTGGCGAATAAAACGAATAAAGCAAATAAATAAATAAATAAATGACACATAATAAATGAGCGAATTGACCACCTCTTTGTTGAATGTATACGTTGTCTGTATATACAATTTTTATGGCAATTTTCTAATATGGTGAGTGTAATGCTATTACATGCATCACTTAGTTTTTCTTTGAGATGGTCGATATCTGTAGTCGGTGTCAAAAAACTTTTATCTTTAAAGTATCCCCAAACAAAAAATTCTAAAGGAGTAAGGTCCGGAGATGAGATCGAGCTGGCCAGGAAATCGGTCCATTGTTTCCAATCCATTTTCTTATGAATATTGCATCTAAATGGGGAGTGAAAAAGAAGGATAGTTGTGGTACTGGAAATGAAGGGGTAAAAAGTGTAAAAAATATTAAAAATATTGAGGTCCATATTGCCATATTGCCAGTTGAGCAATGTAAGGAAGGTAAATTAAGGTAATCTAAGTTCCAAACCAACTATTGAAAGGTCCGGAAACAGAATTAAATTAATTTTTGTTAAGTATTTGCAGTAGAAGGGCCGGAGCTCTAGCCTCTCCAACTCCGCCATGGATACATCATCCACGTTCAAAGGTCCATGATTGACCAGGACCTGCAGGATCCCTGCGCAGAACACTCCATTCCAGAGTATTCAGACCCAGGTTTATTGTGCGAAGCACCTTTAGTACCTGGTGCCCCTTCTGTCTGGGTGTGACAGCATCCTCAGTGATAAAGGCCACACAGATGTGGGGTTTCAGCATCTCCTCTTTCTGTACCAGTTTGAGTCTGGCTTGGTGCCACGGAGAAAGGTCGTTTACGATCTTTTCCATCCACTCCGCTGTCATCGTGTCAGCATAGTCGAGGAGTTATATTCCTGGCCTTTGGGTGCAGCTCAGGAAACGTATTTGAGGTCTGTCCTCTGGAGCCTCTTGAACAGCAGTCATTACTGGCCGCCGTATCAGTTTTAGCAGGTCATTCAAAACTGGGCATTTGGGTGTTCAGGATATATTATACCTACTCTGACACTTTCTACCATGGCTTCTAGTGAGCGCTGTTGCTTCGGCTACCGAAGCAGAGGAAGATTTACCTTCACCCTACGTCTTTTCCGAAATGGTTTTGGACGACTCACCAGAGGCGGTTTGTCCTCCTGTTGGCTTGCTGTCCAAATCCCTTAGGATCGTCATCGTACTTGACGCCACTCTTTAGCATCCGGCTTGGACTTTTTCTCGTGGCACCAGCAAATCTCCTCCTTTCGTTCAGGTCGCTCCTTTCGTTCAGGTCGAGGTTTGAGACGGCTTCTACGGCCGCATCCTCCTTCTCTGATTTCAGTTCATCCGCCAAAGAGGATTGAGGGGATAATAAACACTCCATTTTCACCTCTTCGGAGAGGTGTGGTTTCCGCCACCTCCATCTGCTCAGAATTGTCTGAATTTAAATTGATGGGAGGAATGTCCCCACCATTTGTTGTTTTGTTTATCAGGTCCATATGAGTCCCACAAGTAGCTAGGGAAAAATGTTGTCATCCGCAGCAGAGCCCCGGCATGCATGCCACGGTAAGGCTAGATATTCTGGGAGGTCGCATGGTGTCCCAGAGGCTCCATTTGTTGTACCATTCCCTGGTACCATGCAGACTTCGGCACGGATCGCGTCACACCACTGTCTTGGGGGAGTTTTTCGACCAACCAACCTTGTCTGGATCCGACCAAAGTCGATCTTTAGAAAAACGTCCTCGGAGGTTTGCAGTACCTCCTCATCTATATCCCCTGAAGTCAGTGGCAGTGTAGCCGAATTCTATTCCTTAGTTGGTCCCAGGTATCCCACACAATAACGGTGTAGGGCACCGAGGACCAAGGCCCCTCCACCAACGTTAAGGTCTCACAGCTCCCATCTGTGACTATCTTATATTTAAATTTTCTTATTAATATATATATGGCTTAACACCTTATGTTAGTTTGCGCCGCTTTCGCTTTCTAAATTCATTTAACGGGTGGGTCAGTCCCCATATTCGATTTATCATTGTACTTGTTCTTTCCTTCCATCTTGCTTAAGTCCCCTTCTACCTCTGCTAACCATTTCGATCTGGGTCTTCCACGTTTTCTTTTTTATCCTGGCTGCCATTGTAGAGCTTTTGTTACTACTTCTTTTCGTTGTCTCCATATATGTCCCAGCCACTTGATTCTTTGAGCTTTAATTTTATTTATTATATCTTCTTCATTCAGTTCTTCTAATATTTCTTAACTCGGTCTCCTTCTATATTCCTGCTCTCCGATCTTCACCGGCCCCAGAATTGTTCTTATTAACTTTCGTTCGTTTATCCTTAATTTGTCTTCTTCTATTTTAGTCACAGCGATCGTTTCTGCTGCATACATCATTATGAGTCTTAATATTGTTCTATATACAGGTCGTTTTTTTTTATGTGCTAACATTGCCATATTCCAAACCATAAGAGATACGAAGGTGATTAACGGGCAAAAAGTTAACTACTTTGGAGAACATTACAATGGTCAAAAAAGATCTACCCGGTATCTCGAGTTGTACCGGGAAAACTAAAAATGCGATATTTGGTTTTTTAAGCATAGAATTTTTATTTAAAAAAATATGAAAAAATGGAAAAGGAAAATTTTATTGTATCTGCAATTTTCTATAAAAGTGTCCTAATAAATCTTTGATACGATGTTTTGTGTCTTAATGGACACCATCAAGTTTTTTTAAATACGGACATGTCTTTTTTATAACAAATATTGATAAACCGTTAAATTTGAAATTCAGTGATATATGACACTTGTCATTTTAACGACGTCTTATTTAAAATAGCTAACATCATCAGTGACAATAATTTTTAATTACGGTCCTGTCGTAGTTCTTTTGTAAATTTATTTTAATTTTTTTAAAATGAATATAATTGTCTAACAATTTCAAAATGAATTAGACAATAGGCACGATTCGGCATTACCTAACAAAGAACAAAACATAATGAAGATTTCAGATTTCATATCTGATATTACCTGAATCAATTTTTATCAAAAATTGTTTTCATATTTCTCCAATCCTAATATCAATTTTGTCCAAAAAAAGATTTCTGTTTGATTTGAATAATTAAACAGCATCTCAGTTCTTTCTTTTACCATTTATAAATAGGTAGGCTTTGCTTTGTTTTCATGACAGGAAAATAAATGAGTTGTTGATAACTTGAAAGCTGTCAGAAGATTATGCAGTCGGTTTCTTATTAAAAAAGTATTCAAACGACGGATTAATTATTTATGCTAAATCAAACAGAAATCCTCTTTTGACAAGAAATATGTATGTTGAGTTATACCCGAATCGTCGAATTCCAAACCTTAGAATATTTAGACGATTAGAAAGAAATTTGAGAGACTATGACAAAAAGAAAACTAGACAATGTGTTGTGACTGGAGGTATAACGAACAAAATTTGGGTAAGCAAATAGTACCTAATAAAGATTAACAAAGTATAAAAACTATTTTATTTCTTTTCAGGATTTGTGACTTAAATAAAATTTTTTCTAATCAAGACTGTTCTCTAAGAGAAATCAGCCACGAACTAGGTATTACCGTAAAATCTGTTAGAAAAATTTTTAAAAACAAAAATACAAATGCTAAAAATCTGGAAGTTGAAGATATTTCTAAAAAAATAATATGGAGTGAATCAAGGTTATCCAACAATGGTTAGGAATAAATGTTTGGTTGTAAAAAATGAGTGATAGTTATTTAAATGAATTGCCACTGAACATCTGGCGGGAAATAAAATATTTTCAACAAGACGGTATTGTGCATTACAATTTATAGTAGGAACGAAATACCCAAATTTTATTACAGCGGAAACAGTCCTAGTTATCGACAGATGTCCGAATTTGAGTAAACGACTGTAATCCTCATGTAGTACTTAATTTAGTCTTACATTTAAATGGCCTTATTTTTAAAGATGTACTGTCAGTAGATAGAACGTCCTTTAACTTTAACGGTTCTGTAACTAACGACAATGACGTTTAGATTGTGACAATTGTATAAGGAAATCAACTTGATAATTTTATTCTAAACGTCATCGCCTTTAGTTATTGAATCTTTAAAGTTAAAGGACGTTCTATCTACTGACAGGTAGTCTTGTAATGCATTGCACAGTTGAAACAGCAAGCGTTAACAGGGTAGAACTGACCATTCCTAACGACCTGGATTTATTTTATTTATTTAAAATGTCGAAACTCGACACATTGATAATGTAATTAAAGGTGGCTTAAACTTTTAGCAGGCTTTATAAAAATCATGATGTTTTCAATTTTAATTTTTTTTTTCAAGATTATTAAAAAAATATTTAGGGTGGGACAAGCATTTCAAGAAAATAATTAGGGTAGTTTGTTATTAATAAAATTATTTAAGGATCTTGTCAAATGGTAGAAGGAATTCTAATTATTTTTTTAAGATTATTAAAAGAATATTTAGGGTGGGACAAGCATTTCAAGAAAATAATTAGGGTAGTTTGTTATTAATAAAATTATTTAAGGATCAGGTCAAATTATGGTAGAAGGAAAAACCCAAATTTTGTAACAATCATTTTTATGTTTTTTATTACTTTATTTCTTGTTTTAACATAAGTATAAAAATTTATTTTATTTGATTTTACAACAAAAAGAAATTAAAAATCTATAAAATCTGTAAAATTATTAGAATCACATCTGGATTTTTTTTTGCTTTCCCTTTGATAGGACCGGGAAAGTAAGATATTCGTGTACTACTCCAAAATCAAATTATTAATATTTTATTTTCTAAGTACAAAATTAAAAATCTATTTTCATGTTTTTTTTTAACTTTATTTCATGTTGTAACGTTAAGTACAAAAATTAAAAATATATTTTCGTATTTTATTTTATTAATTATTTCATTTGATATTGCAACAAACAAAATAAAAATCTATTTTCATGTTTTTTTATTAATTACTTTATTTCATATTGTAATTATGTAAAAATCTATTTTTGTATTTGTGAAATTGTTAGAATCACGTTCACCTAGTTTCAACCCTGTATGTCGCCTACCCTTGACAATTCCAGGAAGGTATTTTACTATAATTTGCAACCTACTATACCCCTCCCCATAACTCAGCAATAGTAGGGGAACATTTAAATGCAATATTCAAAAGAAAATATATTGGAAATAATGGACCGATTTCCTAGCCAGCTAGATATCCGGACTTTATTCCTTTAGATTTTTTTGTCTGGGGATACTTAAAGGATAAAGTTTTTTTGACACGGACTACAGATATCGACCATCTCAAAGAAAAAATAAGTGATGCATATAATAGCATTGTGGTGGTCAATTAGAGCATTTATTATAAATACGTCATTTATTTATTTTTTTTATTAGTTTATTCGCTAACATTAATTCGTTATAAAATAAATAATTTTCTGCTTGCTTAATTTCTACTACTTTGTTTTTGTTTTTTATTTCACTAATTTCACTAATTTCACTGTTTTTATCGAAGTTGTAATGCCTGTTTTAATGAAATCAAAACAAATTTTCAAAAAATACGACAGGACCGTAATTACAAAATTTTGTCACTGATGATGTTAGTTATTTAGATAAAACATCGTTAAAATGACAAGTATGACTCATCCCTGAATGTGGATTTTAACCGTTTATCCATATTTGATATCAAAAGAACAGGTCAGTATTTAAAAAAATAACTTGATGGGGCCAGTTAAGACACGAAACGTCGAAACAAATATTTCTTAGTGCACTTTTGTAGACAATTTCAGATGCCACAAAATTTTGCTTTTTCATGTTTTGATGTTTTTTTAAATAAAAATTATGTGCGCAAAAAATCAAATATCCCATTTTTAGTTTTCCTGTATGACTGGAGAAGGGCGAGAGATCTGGTAGATTTTTTTTGACCAATGTAATGTTCTCCAAAATAGTTAACTTTTTGTCCATTTCATCATCTTCCTCTCTTAAGGTTTAGAATATAGCAATGTAAATACATGATAAAAGAAACAGCCTGTACATCTATGTTTATTCAGTCATTATTTTGTCTTTTATCAGGTTTTTATTTGCTTGGTACGCTCGGTTTGTTGCCATTATTTTTTCTTCGATCTCCGTTGTTCTTCTTTCCCCTTTTTTGTTGATCATTACGACCAGGTATTTAAATTTTTGTACTTCTTCGATTTTTTTATTTCCTATTCTTATTTCCCCATTTTAGCCTGTTTTTCCAAATCTCATTATTTTAGTTTTCTTCACAATAATTTTTAGTCCTAACTTTGTAAGAAACATTATCGGGGTTTAGAAGTATACTTTTAGGGATTCGTTGGGTAGTTTTCTGCAAATGGCGTTGAAGACAGACGCTGCACTTTGTTATACTTTTATTTACACTTTTATACATTATTTACAACTAGGGTGAATGATATGGCAAGAAGGCAGAGCTTAGTTAATAACAATATTATTTTAATAAAACCGATTCACTTTACAAAAATACGTGTTTATAGAGCGACTTCTAAATTGGCGCGAACTTCGTGTTCAGCTGTTGCCAACTTAAAACAGTCAAAATAAAATAATTACAAAAAATAGTGGTGGAGATTATCTCCAATGAACTCCTTCTCTTCTTTTTTAATCTCTTTTAGTATTTTTCCATTTTTCTTCTGCATATTCGATTAATTGACTTCCTGTTCTTAGATTTCCCTTTTGTATATTTCTTAAAATGAATTCTAGAGCCAGATTGAACAAATGGCTAACTGACAGTGAGTCTCCTTGTCTTACACCTTTGTTTATATCGAATTCTTCCGTTTCTCCTTTTTGTGTCAGGATAACTACCTTTTGATTGTGTCATTGTCATATTTATTATTTTTTTACTTACTCCTTGTTCTTTTAAGGCTTTCATAATTTCGTTCACCTTTAGCGAGTCGAAGGCTTGTTCGAAGTTTAAAAATAGCATTTCTATTTCATGTTGATTGTTGTATGATTTTTTCATGATTTGTTCAATAGTGTGTATTGCATCCATTGTGGATCTGCCTTTTATGAATTGCAACGACACTTCGGTCGTTACGGGTCACTTTGGCGCCTTGGTCCAGGTTTCGGATTGCCTCGGGCGCCACCTTCCGTTTAGAGTGTGAAGGCCACTGCACGGGCAGCGTCAGTGGAGAAATAAATACTCCAGGGGTCGTTATGGTATCGACCAAAATCACTGGCGGCCAGAAGGGCGGTCTTTACTTGCCCTGCTGGGTTTGAGTACCTGGGTATTAGCTGCTGGGATGTTAAACTCAAAACAAATATTAATAAATCAAAACTTTTATTTATTACCAAAATCCGGCGGAGAAAAGGTGTGTAACGGACGATATACAGGCACGATTGGCTTGGCGGCGTGGTGTAGTCGGGCAGACGGTTCTGGACTCCGGATGCAACTGAAGTTGGCTTCAACTTGACCTGTCTCTAAAGGTCGACGGACTGCACTGCTGCTCCAATTGGGACGGCCACAGCAAGCCGGACGTCTGGCTGCCTCTGCAGCTGCCGACGACGGTATGAATTGTCTACTCGATACGAACTTCGGCGTCTAAGAAGCAGAGACGAGAGTGTCTCCATCTGCCTGGCGACGGTTCAACTAGTACGACTGGTCTTTTACTCACAATTTAAAATTAATGTTACTCCAGTGCCATGCGCGATTTAATTTTTATATATTTTAAATAATACGGAAAAAAGTAACTTTGTTACAGAAATTACATTGATATTGCCCTATAATATTTTGAGTTTCAGTTACTAGTCGTCTTTGTATTAGTGATGATACTATTTTGTAGGCTACATTTAATAGTGTGATGTATCTGTAGTTCTTGCTGGTCTCCTTTTTTGTGTATCGTTATAATTTTTCCAATTTCTCATTGGTTCGGCATTTTCTTTTCTTACCATATTTTCTTAACCAATCTATGTATTCTTTAATGTAACATGTCTCCTTCGTATTTTATTAGTTCTAAATTTATTCCACACATCCCAGGTGCCTTTCCGTTACTACTTCTCTTGATAATATCTCTTACTTCCGGTAATTTGTAATAATTTCTTCTTCTACTTCTTCTACTATATCATCTGATATCACTGGTTCATTTAGTAATTCCTTAAAGTATGTTATCTATATCTTTGTATTCTTTTTCCTTCTCCAAAATTTTTCCTTGTTTATTCTTTATTCCTTTTAATTTGTTTTTGAAAGTCCTGTTATTATTTTTTATGTTTTTGTAAATTTTTTTTGAATTTCTCGTTTTCTATCTCTTAGGTCCATCCATATCCTTTTTATTTTCCTGATTATTTTCTTGCTCTCTTTCCGTAGCGTTTCGCATTTTTCTCGATCTTCTCGTCTATTTGTTATTATCCATTGTAACCAGCTTTCCGTCAAAGAACGTAACTGAAGAACTGCTTTCAATGAGTAGGAATCAACTACGAATTACCACATTGCTCCTCACGGGACACCTTCCCACCAGAGCGCATCTAAACAAAATGGGGCTATATAACCGCGACGTTACATGCAGACAATGCAATAAAGGGACCGAGAATGCACTCCACATACTATGCGACTGTGAGGCGCTGGATCACAGAAGGCAAAGAATATATGGAAAACCAAAAATGGACCCAGAAGACTATTACAAACAGCCATTAAAGAACCTGTACAAACTGGTACAGAGAACAAGGTTGATGGACTGGGTGTAGTAGACAAAGAGACGAGAGATAACGCAATAAGCCCACGAGGCTGCAGTGAATCCGGTTGCAAAAAAAAACCAGCTTCCCATTTTCTTTTTACCTATTATTTTTTTGGGCTGCTTCTTGTATGCTGTTTTTTATATTATCCCATTCTTCTTTGGCATCACTACGTTTTCGCCTCTCATCTTATTTTAAGGAATTTTCAAGTTGTTCTATATATTTTCCTTTTACCTGATCATCCTTTAATTTTTCAGCGTCCCATTTTAATTGTTTATTTCTGAATTTACGACTTCTTGTTTTTTGTTTTATTTTTGTCACTACCATGATGTGGTCCGAGTCTGCGCAAGCTCCTCTATATGATCTTACATCCTTAATCAAAGATTGTCATTAATATGTGGTCTATTTGAGATTTTATTTGCTGGTCCGGTGTTATTTTGTGCTTGTCGGGATGTGGAAACTTTGTTCTGTTGACGGTCATATCTGTTCTTGTTGCTAGGTTGCATAATCGCTGTCCGTTGTCGTTGGACATGTTTTGTATATTTTCCTGCGACGAGTTCGATATATTGTTCTTTTCCTATTTGAGCATTGAAATCTCCTATTACCATGATCGCGTTTTCCTTAGGGATCTTTCTATTTCTTTCTCTATATCTTCGTATCGTACCATCTGTCTTTTTTTCTCTGCTCGAATTTTCCGTCAGTGCATGTACATTTAGCAATGATAGGATGGACGGTTTTGCTTCTACCCTCAAGTATGCAAGTCTTATCACTTATCGGCCGGAATTCTAGGATATTTTGCCTTGCATCTCCGAGTATCATAAAGGCTATTCCATATTGTCCTTGTCTCTCGCTCCCTGAGTATCTATGACTGAAATTTTTTATTTCCATTTCCCTTTTTCCCTTCTATCTAGTCTCTTGTATAGCAGCTATGTTTATGTCGTATCTTCTCAATTCGCTCATTTTTCTTGCATTTTAATGCAGTTAGCATTGTTCTAATATTCCGTGTATTTATTTTCATTTGATATTTCTAGTACTATTTTGTATTTTTTTTTCTTTGTTTTGTACTTCTGCTTTTGTTTCAGTTAAGACTTTTTCTTGTCCTTGTTCGAGCCTAGTCGTCGTTCCTTGTTGTCTTTCTTCTGTTTCATTTTATTTTGCTTCTGTTTCATTTTATTTCTTTATTTCACTTTCTTTGTAGTCCCACCTTTATTCCTCTCCATTTCCCTTTTTGTCTCTCATCCCTTGCTATATCTTTCATTCGCCTCTGTTTAAACCTTTCATTTTTCGTTAAATCGTTATTGATGTATACTCTTTCGTCTTTGTTGTCCTTTATTTTATTCATATTCTGCATTAGTTTTTCTTCGTCTTTCTCCCCATTAAATTGTATCAAGAATGTTCTGGGCCCTAGTTCCATAGCTGATTTATTATTTTGGTTCTCTCATCTCTAAACCCTCGTTGATCTTCTCTAATTTGCTGTATGTCTTTATTTATTTTTGGTCATATTTCATTCCTTCTATTTCTGTTTTATTGTTTGTAATTATCCCTTGTTGTGCTCCTTAAATTCCTGTAATATATTTCTTCATTCATCCATTTCTTGGTGTTTTTCTATTTTATGTCATGAGTGTACTGTTGATTTACTTTTTCGATGTATTTTTTCTTTCTCCAGTGACACGTCGTGTTCCGGTTTATTTCTTTTTTGGCTCGTTCAGCCTATTTGGGTTTCGTACGTAGTTTGGCATAGTGTAGGCTTACTTTCGTTCAGCCTGCGCCCTACTCTACGAACTGACCAATCCCGTCTTTAGTTTTTTTGCCTTTCTTTTCATTGTCTGAAATTCACGTTTATAAACTGATTTTTTACTTCTCATCTCGCTCCAATACTACACAAATAGTCAAAATTCTAAGCACCGATTAACAAATTATCAACCGTGGTTCGATAGACTTCGTCAATAGATACAAAAACCCGGTCGACTGAAACAAATAGAATTTTTAGGTTCAATATTTTTTCCCAAACTATTCTAAATATGCTTAATATACAGTTTTTTAGCTCACCTACAGTTATACAAGTGAAAAAGGACACTTTGCTTACACTAATGCACTTTCGCACAAATTTAAACTCACTGTAACATCGATTTTAGTTTACTAGGACAGGTTTTGCAAAATACTTTGTCGTTGAGAATATTCTACCACTTTCCAGTACATAATAGGAAGGCGAAAATCTATATTCAGTGAAAAATCACATATTTTTACAAATGTGGTGAAAACGTCCATTAAATAAAAGTTACGGTTTGAATTCGCGATATTTATTTATGTTTCTGTAAGCAAATGCCCTCTAAACAACGAGCTGTAAGATTTTTAATGATATGGCTCTGTTCTCTGGCAAGAAACAATGTCAAGGATAGTATATTGCCAGATCTATTTTGAATTATCCGAACTTGAAGATAAAATATTTATAATGGTAAAATACACTAGTTTTGTATAACAAAATTTAAAATATTGTTACTGTTAATTGGTATATGTTTGGAACTATTTCGATTTTTGTAGTTTTAATGGATATAAATGAGAGTATTCTTAACCGGTGACTTGGGGTAAAAATTTCATAACTGGAAACTCGGTAATTTGTTACCTGAACATGAATCACAATTGGTGACTTATTGTTTGTCTGCGGTTATAGAAGTAGCTAGTAATTAGCCTAATTTACAATAATAATACTTTTGAATTGTAACTGTATGTTATGATTCGTTTTAAAAATAATAATTATAAACCGCTTATTATACTCCTTTTCCTTAAAAACTGACAGTAATGGAATGTCTTAAGGAATGTGAAAGGAATATTGACATCTGTCATTGCTCCAAAGTAGTAGAGATTTTCGATGGTTAAGAAAGAGGAAATTTTTCCAGTGGCGGGCAATTTTATTGTTTTAGATAGGTATACGATAAATTTACATTTTAATTTAATACATTTTTTTTTGTACTTAAAGTAAGGTCAGTAAATTCTGAGTTCTGAAACTAACGTTAATTTCCCACAAACGTTTACCGCCTGATCCACTGAATAACCTGAAAAATTTTCTTAAATACCGTCGTATACATTTTTTATTAAGTTAAATTCCGCTTCAGAATAATGATGCCTTTGGACAGAAGTGTTGCTACAGCTACAGAGGTCCGCAAACAAAAACAATAAATAAAATAAATCACCGTGTATTCCCGTTCCCGCCAATACGTACCGCAGATGAACTCAAAGCTGCTCCCTAAATAAGCACTGATCGTTTAACATATAAGCGATGTTACCTTTTCCATACGGAGTACATATCAGATGTTCTCTTTTATTGCATGACAAATAATGAGAGAAAATAAATTTTAAAACACATGGCAACGCCTTGGCAATCTGATGAACGACTTACCAGTGTTGTCGATGTGAAGTAAATTACGTATATATAACAGTTTTATAAAAAACATATAAAAAAGGTTCCTAAAATTTAAGTATTGTAAATTATTATTATAACACAAATTATCTTAAATATGATATATTATAATATCAACCAATAATAATATTTTTTAAGGATTTGATTTGCATAATTTTGTTTGATGAAAGGAATTCTTCTTCCAAATATTGGATAATGTAGCAACTCTGTTATGTGTAGTATATTTAGTATGTAATATGGGTTGTCTAACTGTAGGATATTACGGATGTCTAACAAGAATAGTTATTCAGTTAGTTTATAAGTTGACACTTGACAAGTAGCAATGTTAAAATGGTTAAGGTGAATACATCACCGACTCGTGAATTCAACGTCGGAAGCACCCACATAGTTCGATAAGAGATGGACCGAGGCCTGTGCAGTGCTGACGTAGCCTAAAAAGTATCACGGGTAATAAGACGTCGTGTCTCAACTTTTTCGATACCCGAAAATGTTTGGATGGTGTTGGTCTAGAGATGGGTTTGGGTGCGGGTGAATAGAAATAGAAATTCGAGATTATTATTTTATTGGTACCTAGGTAGTTTTAATCTATGCAGATTCAGGATTTTATTTACCCGCTGTAAAACAACGTTGAAATAATTTCTTCTCTTGGAAAATAGTGTTTTTAGAAATGTATCTCTTTCTCAAATAAAGAAAGAATGTTATTTTTTTAAAAATAAATAATTGACAAAATTTGGAACTTTTAGGTAATTTTAGTTTGATTATAATGAATTTAGACCTAGGAAGGATAAAAAATTCAAAAATAAAATAAAAATGTCATCTTCAAAAAAAAATTCCGATAATTTCAAAAATTTATAGAAACTTTCATAAATTTCAATTGTGTGTCAAAATATTCTTCAAAAATTTAAAAAAAATTGAAATTATGCAATTTTTCGGAAAATTTCAAAAATATCATGTAGTAAAAATGCAAAAATTTCTAAAATATATCAAAAATTAAAATTATGTAATGTTTTTTCGAAAATTTCAAAAATGTCAAATAGTAAAAATATCAAAATATTCGAAAATTTCTAGAATATATAAAAATTTTAAAAAACATTGAAATTATGCATTTTTTTTTGAAAATTTCAAACATTTCAAATAAGTAGTGAAAATTTCAAAATATTCAAAAATTTCTAAAACATTTCAAAAACTTAAAAAAAGTTTAAAATTATGCATTTTATTATCGAAAATTTCAAAAACTTCAAAAAGTAAAAATGTCAAAATATTCAGAAATTTTTAAAATATATCCAAATTTGAAACTATGTAATTTTTTTCGAAAATTTCAAAAATTTTAATTAGTAAAAATGTCAAAATATTCGAAAATTTCTAAAAAATATAAAAATAGCAAAATATACAAAATTGTTCTTTTGGGATGAGTTTTTACGAATCATTCATATACCCGTTTAAAAGTTATGGGGGTGGCCAGTGACCCTTTACAAATAACGAAATAAAATAATTAAAAAATATAACAATAATAATAATGAAATAATTTATTTGTATCAATAATAGTACATTATATACCAAGGTCGAGAAGTAGTAAAAGAAGCAGTTTATGAAAACAATTGAATGAGAATATTTAATAAATTAAGAAATTTAACTTCTCGACTCGAACACAGTATAAATAATGACATCTTCTAATACTTAATATTTTTTTTTCGGACGTTGGATCTGATTCTGGAAATTCTAAATTAAAACTCGTTAGTATTTAGAACCTCAAAAACAGAAAAAAATATCAAAATGGCGGAAAACGTGACTGTGACGGTTGTAAACACAGGGAATTTAGGTAATATTAAACCTTTTGACGTCGTAGATAACTGGGAGATTTTTTCTGAAAGGTTAGAGCAACATTTAATAGCAAATAGGGTGGAAGAAGAAAGGAAACCCCCAATTCTGATTACATCAGTTACCGAAGATGTTTATAAAATTTTGAAAGACCTGTGCTACCCAGATAAACCGAAGGATAAATCATATCTGTGTAAATTATTGGATGGACAATTTAAGCAAAAGGTATCAGTGTTCAGAAAGAGAATTGAATTTGACTCTTTAAAACAACAAAACGAAAGTATAAATGAATGGTACATAAAAGTCCGAAGGACAGCTGCTGAATGCGAGTTTGGTCAAAATTTAGAAGAACGTGTTAAAGACAAATTTGTGGTCGGTTTACAGCGAGGCCAAATTTTGGACAGGTTGTGCGATGAAGAACCAACTAAACCTTTGAAGGACTTGGTAGAAATTGCAATTAGTAAAGAAGCAAATTTAAGAGACTCAAGGCGCGTTGAAGTCAATTTTTCAGAGAGATCCAATCAAGGTAAAGGAACAAAATACATGCAGAAATATGAGCCCCAAACAGTAAGTGACGAAGGAAAGCTGAAACTGATGGGGGAAGGCATTTGTTATTACTGTAATAAAAGTAATCATAATTTTAAAACTTGTAAATTTAGAACCTTTGTTTGTACCAAATGTAGTAAAAAGGGCCATATTGCTGCCGCTTGCAAAGCAAAAACAAGTAATTTTGTAGAACCTGAAGTAGTTATAGAAGATGAATCAGTAGAAATGTTTAATGTTGATATTTTTAGTCTTGAAGGTAATAATTATGTTAAACCACTATTTGTTAAAGTTTTCATAAAAGATATTCCTATAAAAATGGAAATAGACACAGGGGCTGGTATTTTATGTATTCCGTTTGACATGTACGAAAAATATTTTTCTATGGTTGAATTACTATCTAGTAGAACCAAATTAAAATTTTATAATGGACCTGTCGTAGAGCCAAAAGGTCAAATGGTAGTTAAAATTAAAATAAATAATAGAGCAGAATCTTTTTCATTGATGGTGGTAGAGGGGGCCACCCGCGCATTATTAGGTAGAGATATTTTTACAAAATTTAATCTATCATTAATAAATAATGAAGTTTATTTTTCTGACAAAAAATCACCCATTCAGCCTTATATAAGTGTTAATGATTTGCTTATTACTGGTAATTATTTGCCAGAATTAGAAAACTTAATTGACAAATACAAAAATTTATTTGATGACAAATTAGGGAAATATAAAGAAGAGAAAATTCATTTAGAAATTGATAAAGAGGTAAAACCTATTTTTAAAAAAACACATACAGTTCCATATGCTTTCAGGGAAAAAGTTCTCTCAGAAATTATTAGGTTAGAAAAAGAAGGGATAATAGAAAAAGTAGATAATTCTTTATGGGGTACTGCCCTTGTTCCTGTGTTAAAAGCAAATGAAACTGACATAAGAGTTTGCGCTAATTATAAAATGACTATTAATAAATATTTACAAGATTTTAACCATCCGTTGCCTTTGATCGAGGATATTTTCACAGCCTTACAAGGTGGTCAAAAGTTCACAAAGGTAGATTTTAAAAACGCATATAACCAATTGGAGCTGGACGAAGAAACAGCAGAGTAACTATCTTGGAGCACTCCATATGGCATTTTTAGCGTTAAAAGGCTTCCGTACGGAACAGAGCCAGCATGTTCTATTTTTCAGTGTATAGTAGAAAAGGTTCTGCAAGGGTGTAAAGGCACGGTCAACTATTTAGATGATGTAGTGGTTACTGGCAAAGATGATCGTGAACACTTAGAAAATTTAGCAGAAGTTTTTGAAAGATTGGACAGGGCAGGTTTTAAATTGAATATGAAGAAATGCATGTTTTTTAAAGATTCTATTTTTTATTTATGTCATAAAATCTCTCAAGCAGGTTTAGAGACTGATTCAAATAAAAACCGAGCGATTTTACAACTACCAGAGCCGAAGAATCTTACAGAAACTAGAGCATTCTTAGGCATGGTGAATTATTATTCTAAGTTCGTTCCAAATTTAGCACATAAGTATTGTATTATTTATTAGCTAAAGAAGTCAAGTTTATTTGGACTGGTGAGTGTCAAAAATCTTTTGAGTTTGTAAAGGAGGAAATTACGTCAGATAGAATATTGATTCATTTTGATCAAAGCAAACCAATTAGATTAGTGTGTGATAGTAGTGAGTATGGGATAGGAGCAGTGTTACTACATTTGTTACCAGATGGTTCGGAAAGTCCTATTTCATTTATTTCTCGGGTATTGAATAGTGCTGAAAGAAATTATTCTATGATTCATAAAGATGCTTTAAGTATCTATTGGGCGGTTCAAAAATTCTATCAGTATTTAGCAGGTCGTAAATTTGAAATTTTGTCAGACCGTAAACCGTTGAAGGCTCTCTTTGGAGAATTTAAAGCGTTACCCAAGATGGCTGCAGCTAGATTACAAAGGTGGTCGCTTTTTTTATCAGGATTCGATTATACTTTTAAATATATTCGTGGAGTTGATAATGTCCAAGCTGATGCTTTGAGTCGTCTACCCCTTTCCATTACTAATGAGGTTGCAGATGAAAATTTTGATTATTTAAATTTTGTTGAAACATCAACACCGATTGATGTAAATAAAGTTAGGTATGAAACTAGGAAAGATCCGACTCTCGGTAAGGTTGTTAATTACATAAGGTATGGATTTCCTAAGGCAGTTGATGAAATAATGAAACCATTTTTTTTAAGAAAAGACGAACTTTCGGTTGAAAATGGAGTCATCATGTGGGGTTATAGAGTAGTTATACCAATGAAATTACGTGCTCAATTATTATCAGAGTTACATAATACGCATGAGGGCAGTACTAAAATGAAATCAAATGCTAGATCATATTTTTGGTGGCCTTCTTTAGACACAAATATTGAGTCTTGAGTCTTTTGTAAATAATTGTAAAATTTGTTATAGTTTTAAATCAGAGACGCCAAAGGCTACTGTATTGCATTGTGAAAGGGGTTAATATATGTATGAAAGAATTCATGCAGATTTTTTGGACCAATAAAAGGCAAAATGATTCTTATTATAGTGGATACTTCACAAAATGGCCAGAGGCTTTTATTATGGGCTCTACGGATGAGAACCCAACAATAGAAAAATTTAGAGCGTGTTTTGCAAGGTTTGGTCTACCTAGAGTGGTAGGAACTGATAATGGTTCACAATTTACGTCGGGGGAATTTTTAGAGTTTTTAAACAAAAATGGTATTAAACATTTAACATCTCCTCCATATCACCCATCGACCAATAGCTTTGCAGAAAACTCTGTAAAGTCTTTCAAATATTCTATTAACAAGGCGTTGAAGGAGGAAAGAGATAAAAATGTGTCATTGGAAACATTAATAAGCAGATATTTATTTCATTACCGTAACTCAATTCATTGTAGTACTGGAGTGTCTCCTTCTAGCCTTGTATTTAAACATAAAGTAAGAACTCGATTTGAGTTTTTGTCACATAATGCTAATCAGTTTAATAAAAAGGAGTTAATTAGTAAAAGGGAAGAAACTTTTAAAGAGGGTGATCCAGTTTTTGTAGAGATTATCGAAATCCTAATCGTAAAACTTGGGCAGAAGCCACAATTGATGAAATTATTGGAAATAGAATTTATTTATGTAAATTAAAAGCGGAAGATTTAATTTGGAAAAGGCATCTGAACCAACTATTACGAAATAAGGAAACTGATTTACATTATGATTTACCTAAAACACCTGTTGTAACTAATGTTAGTTACTTGCCTGTGGGAAGTGAAACGGGTACTGGACGTGATTTGTTCAAAGAAGACGAAAGTGTAAATGTGGGGGATGAAATGGGCTCCAACAACAATAATATGAAACAAAGTGAGGTAGGGCATAAGTGTCCTAGTAATGTGGTTAATGATATTTCTAGTTCGGGGAATTCTGAACCTGTTAATAGCTTTAAGGAAAACAAAAATATTGTAAGTCCTTAAATTTCAGAAAGACCTACGAGTAATTAAGCCACCCCAGCGCCTACATTTAGGAGGGGAGATATTTGTAGTATATTTAGGATATAATATGGGTTGTCTAACTGTAGGATATTACGCGTGTCTAACAAGAATAGTTATTCAGTTAGTTTAAAAATTGACACTTGACAAATAGCAATGTTAAAATGGTTAATGTGTTATGAAGACATCTTAAAATATATATATTAAAATTTAGCCCATCTTTATTTCAAATACGATATACCATTCCTAACATTCCATTACTGTCAGATTTTAAGGAAAAGGAGTATAATAATGAATTTGTTTTGGGATTTTTACTTTATTATCTACTGCTCTAAAAACCATTAAAGTATCGCTAACGAGCTTTTTTGAGTACACCTAAATTATTTTTATCCAAACTTCAGCCTTTTCAGCAAAAAAAAAATTAATTAAAGCTAACCTGAACCTGAATCACAAATATCAGTACATGCGCCTTGCTAAATAATATTTTTTTAATATTATTTTTGAAAGATAAAAATATATAAAATGTATACCACTTTAAAGAATATTGAAAACTCACCTCGCATCCCTTTCATCAGAAAGATTGAGGTTTTTTATAGTACCGTTCATTGATTTAAGTAGACTTCAACTTACCCTGATTAAGTAATCAAAAACCTCGGAAATAAAAAAAACTAATGTTAAGTACGTAAGGAATAAAAAAAGGTTAAAATAACTTATCAACTACGCTAAATAGACTAACATGAAACGAAGAACTCTAATTTATAAATAAACTAAACTAAACTCAAAACAAGAAATATAACTGAAATAACGCATGCATAAGACAGTCAAATAAATAAGGGCGAAACATTGGCAGCAACACCGCAAATACATTTAACAGTAAAACTTTGCATACAGCGACATCTTATAGTTCGTCAAGCAACGTTACATGCAGATGCAGAAAACTGCAATCACTACTTCGAGAAAGGTGAATATGTTGCCATTTTTAGTCCATACATAATGAGGATAATTGAGGGTAAGATAAGCTTTAAATTTCAATTCATTTCCGATGATTTCATAGAAAGTACTAAAATTTTTACTCGGCGAAAGGTTCTTAAAACCACAATTTCTGTTATTACGTTTTTTTTTTTTGATGATCAAAACTGATCTTTTAATTTCAAGAAAATATTTTTTGCACAAAATGCTCAAAAAATAATATTTGTTTAAAATTTAAAATAATATACAATATATTTTGAAAAAAGACAAAAAATTGTAAAAAAACCATTTTAGTTTTTTTTTCACTATTATAAAGTTATAATATTATACTTCTATAATCCTCAATTGTAGTACTCTCAATTAGTGGTTTGTAACCGTCTTAATAATCCGTTTTATTTTATAGTTTATACTTATTTTTCACAATCCATTACTCCAGGAAATATTCCTATCAACAAGTTTAAAATATCTTGTTTTACTTCTAATAATATTACTGTTTTTAATGAATAGTATTAAATGTTTGTACATTGTAACTTCTTTATATTTACTTTTATTTTGATTATTTTTTATATTTCTAAAAATCTCTTCTGTAAATAAAAACCGTTGATAGCATTGTCATTATTGTTAAGCCAAACAAAGTACCTTCTTAAACTAAACAGCTTTTTAAACTAATTCTTTCGTTCTCTGTTTAAAAGGAAGTCGAACTGTTAAAAAATTTAATCAAGCAAAGGAAACCTAAACATTTTTCCGAGGCATTGAAGTATACGACAATACAAAATGAGAAACAAGAAAATCCCTATATAGTTAGTTACCTGGAAAATACTTTAATACAACATGCAATGAATTTCTTTTTTTGAATGTTTCGGATTTCTTCAGTGCACGTTATAAATCGAATGTCGTTAGATAAATTGCAAAAATATTTAGTATATCCTTATTATGAAGGTAAAAATATGTAACTGTATCGATTTTTCTGAAAATTTGGGATTAAGCTCATCTTGCTTATTGAAAACATTCAACCCTTAAAAATTATCCCTTACGTCGAAAATAAGAAAAGAAAACTAAACAGCGTAAGACAGAGATCTAAAAAGTTTCTAAACAGTTCCTTTCTTCTCTATATTCCACTGCGTGTGTTTATGCCTGTTTCACTAGTGTTTTAGGGAATATGCACAAGATAGGAAATTCAACGTGTTAGAGGGAGAGGATTCAAGATTTTAGTATATGTCCGTTATTATTAGTTAAAATTGAAAGCGGAAAAACTCACTGTATTATAAATGTGACGTAGAAATATATACGTAAACAAAAATTATCACTAATGGGTATTATGGTCTAACTTCGTTACTAATAGTCAGATTTTGACGAGACAAACAGCATTATAATATAACTGAGACGTAAAATTTACACGTAAAGAAAAATCATACGCATAATTAATAACAACAGAGCATTAGGGTATAACTTCGTTGTTAGTAGTCAGATTTAAATGGTACAAACGTCGCTTTATTGTGTGAAGTATAATAAATACATAAACAAAAATCACGCGCTGCGAAAATGTCAAGGATATACGGGATGTATCGAAAAGTCAGGCCACGCTACGATAAAAGGGTCACTAGCGTCTATCTCGGTTATGGTCGTATTTAAACAGCACTATATTGGGCACGTGTGGTATATTAAACATGTAAAGGAAAATGATGCACAGAACCAAAGACAACCAGGCATTATGGTATATCTGGGTTACTGTTGGTCCACATTGAATAACTTCAAGTATTCGATTTTAATAAAATTTAAGTATTTAGTGTAGTTCTATATTCATATCGGAAATATAACCTCAAAAATACCAAAAGTGCATAACGTTTTAAAAATTGTTCTGATTTTTATAATTAATTGGTTCAAAGCATAAGTCCAGAATTTTTCATTCGATCTAATCTAAATGCATTGGGAGCTGAGAAATTATGTTCTGAAGTAGTTAGATTTCCTGTGGATTAAGCTTGGTAATCCACATTTTCCCATTTTTGTAGCTGTCCTTTTCTACGCTATGTCGCGTGGTGTGTTTGGCTCTCCTTTGCGCTCGATTTTTATTTTGGATCAGGGCTTTCAGGTCGTCGTTACCCAGTAACGAAGTTAGACCATAATACCCTTTTGTCGTTGGTTCTGTGCATGATTTTTATTTACCCATGTTGTTTACATCACATTTATAATATAGTAAAGTTTTCCGCGTTTAATTTGAAAAAATAATAATGGAGATGGGTGCTCTTGTTTACTTAAGCTGCATCCTCTATCTACTCGAGTGAAAAAATTGCATATAAATATTGTACATTTATAGTATAGCATATACAGACTGTTTCTTTTGTCATGTGCTAACATTGCTATGTTCTAAACTATTACAGATGCGAAGACCATTAAATGGGCAATGGAGAACATTACACTGGCAAAAACAACTGAAGGGACTCTCGCCGTTCTCGAGTTATATAGGGAAAAAAAATTAAAAAATGGAAAAGGAAAGTTTTATTGTATCTCAACTTTGCAAGAAAAATGTACTAATAAATCTTCGATACGACGTTTCATATTATGCCGGCCACCATCATGTTATTTTTTTTAATACGAATCTGTTTTTTTATTACAAAAAACAGTTAAAATTTAAATTCAGTGATATATCACACTTATCACTTTAATGACTTTTTCTCTAAAATAAGTTATATCATCAGTGACATTAATTTTTAATTACGGTCCTATCGTAGTTTTTTGTAAATTCGTTTACATTTCGTCAAAACATATATGATAATAAGCATACTTACCTAACAATTTGTATATGAATGATGCATTATTAATGAAATAAAAAAATATCAAAATTCTATGAACGCTCAAATACTGGTGCATCGGTTCGGGACTTCGGCCCATGGGGTAGCGAAAGTGCTACTGCAGATTTGTCCAAACTTCTTACATACGTAATATTATACGTAGAAAAAGTTTTAAAAATTGAACGAAAAAAATTTTTTCTTATTCAAAACACCTAATTTGTATAGCGAATACCGGAAGCTCTTTTCCGATCCTGCTCAAAAATAGTATTCTTCCCTAGCGAAAACTAACAAGTAAAGTGAAAACCGCAACTGGATGGGAGATTTTGTTCGAGAATTATAATGTGTATATCCAGACTATTAAACAAACGCCCAGACAAATTTTTTTGCATTTTCGAACAAGGAAGCTTAAAAACTGATATTTTCTTTATTATGAGAATTATGAAAACGATTTCAAAAAAAAATTGATTCAGGAGAAATTGGGTTTGAAGTCTTCAATTTTCGTTTACAAAATATACATAATTTTGTCTTGCCGGGAAATTCCATTGTTTGTAAAAGTTTCTAAATCTAATAATTTATATTTATATAAAAGAAAAAATCCAAATGTGAATAAAAAAAATATGTACATTATAAGGTAAAATAATAGTTTTGTTGCATATCCTGTATTTTTTTAATGTCAGGAAATTTGATTGTGTACAAAAGTTTCCATGAAAATGTGTCCAAAATGTACCGTGTGATTGAAAGAATACGTACATATCATTATAAAGATTATTTTCTCTGCACATTGTGTAGTTTTGTTTTTGTCAGCTCATTTTATTCTTTATTAAATTTTCTAAATCTAATAATCAATATTTAAATTAAGAATAAAAAACGTAGATTCGTACTTTAACGTGTGTATTTTAAAGTTTAAGAAAATTTTTATCAATTAAATGTCACTGGTCATCTACGGAACAACAAAAATCAACAATAGAAGAATTTAGCAAAAATGCGAATAAAAATTGTTTTAACAAATAATTACAAGTCAAGCTTTAGAAGTGCCCAAAAAAAACAATTTGGAGAGCTTTTATTCCATAAGTAGGGCTATGGCCTCAAAATTACCTTTATATGAGATAACATTGAGCATAATTTAAAAATAAGTTCTTGACATTTTTTTTTTAATTTGAAACTTTTTTTCGAAGGTTGTAAATTATAGACGGAGAGAAAAATTCAGTAAAGTTTAAAAATTTAGAAGAAAAGAGAAAAAAGAAGAAAATGACAAAGGTGTTAGTTTTTTGAGAAAAAGAGAAGGAGTAGAAAAATAAGAAAGTGGCTAGCTAAAATATGTAGGTGTACTTAAGATTATAGTAACTAATCATCACATGCCCCCGAGGCTCTTAAATAATCCTTCATTAATGTTTAAAATTTTAAATTTAATATGTCACAATTTTTTCGCACTTCCTATGTTTGACTTGTAAGTATTTTTTAAACGAATTTTTATTAGCATTTTTTACTAAATTCTTATATTGTTAATTTTAATTGTCCCGAAAACGCTTGAGATTTAATAAATAAAATGTTTTAAATTAAACACTTTAAAGTACGAATCTACGTTTTTTATTCTTCATTACCAATTGTGTGTACACACCTAAAAGTAACCTTTTGTTACCTTCGATAATATTTAGAGGTAGTGTATTTTCTTATGGGCTATGACCTTAACTATATTTACCTGTTTTAATATGGATAACTGATCGAGGTCTTGACCCATAAGAAAATGCACTCACTATAAATTGCAAAGTTTACAAAATATACAAGGTGATTGAAATAATACGTATATTATCATACTTTTTTAACGTCTTTTTTAAATGGAATATCATGTATATAGTCCATATTTTTTATGTGTTATCAAAATTATTAGATAATGTCAAAGTATGCTTATTGTTATATACATTTTGACGAAATTAAAACGAATTTGTCATATATCACTGTATTTGAATTTTTACGGTATATCATTTTTTGTAATAAAAAAGACAGGACCGTATTCAAAAAAATAACTTGATAGTGGTCGTTAAGACACGAAACTTCGTATCGAAGAAGTATTAATACACATTTGTAAATAAAATGAGATACAATAAAAAGTTCCTTTTCTATTTTTTTTATATAAAAAAACAGGGCTAACCTAAAATTAATCAAAAAATATATTCCATATATTACAAAAATTTAGACATTGATATTAAATAAGAATTTGACTGATTTTTTAAATAATAATAATAATAATAATAATGTACATAAGGATTTTCTAATAAAATTCAGACCATTGCTAATATATGCTTTGTCCAATTTTAATAACAGTTATGTAACGCTCTTTGCGTTGTTATGCGATCGGTTTGGCGCTTTAGTCCCGTTAACGGTTTACCTCGGCGCCACCTTCGTTTATTGTGTGAAGGCCACTTGCTCCGGATAGCGCCAGTGAAGATAAATATTCCATGGGTCACTATGGTACTGACAAAAGGCTTGCAGCCAGAAGGGCGGGCTTTACTTGCCCCGCTGGATTGATGTTCCGCTGGAAGGTTAATGCTCACAACCAGTTAGTAACAAAAATACAAATAAACAAAATCACCAAGTAGCAAATAATGGGCTTTATTTAATACCAAAGCATATACAAACAAAATCCGGCGGGGAGGGAGAAATAGTGTGTAACGTGTTCCAAAGCAAAACCAGAAAAATGCGTAAATGGGCTATGAACCAATAAGTGGTGTTACGGATTATTATCGTAATACAACGCGTGCAGATGATAAGCGAGAAAATGTACAAAAATAGGGATATGAGACAAAGTTCTATTTTCCGGTTTATAAATTCATATAACAATAAACTATCCTAACAGTGCGTCGACGGATGGCTAGCAATATGAAGTAAGTACTCAGCCCAGGCCGCTTTCCGTCGTTTATCCATATTAAAAATATAAAAAAATGAACGGCTCTCTATCTGGCAGGAATATCGCTGAAAAACAATTTATGAGTTAGTATGCCGACAGATGGCTGGCCCTGTGAAGTAAGTACTCAGCCCAGGCCGCTTTCTGTCGGTTATCCCGAAAAAAATAAAAATCAGACAAATATATATATATATGGCTTTCTCCAGCAGGAACACCGCTGAAAGTAATTTCAAAATTAGTACGTCAACAGATGGCTGGCCCTGTGAAATAAATAGTCAGCTTAGGCCGCTTTCTGTTGGTTATCCTGATTAATAATAAAACAAATATATATACGGTCCTCTCTCCGGCAGCAACAATGCTGAAAATAATTTCAAAATTAGTACGTCAACAGATGGCTGGCCCTGTGAAGTAAAAAGTCAGCTTAGGCCGCTTTCTGTCGGTTATCCCGATTAATGATAAAACAAATATATATACGGTCCTCTCTCCGGCAGGAACAATGCTGAAAATAATGTTAAAATTTGTAAGCCGACAGATGGCTGGCTCTGTGAAGTAAATACTCAGCTCAGACCGCTTTCTGTCGGTTATCCCGATCAAAAATAAATATACGACTCTCTCCGGCAGGCTGAAAAATAATTTAAATTATAGTACGCCGACAGATCGCTGGCCCTGTAAAGTAAATACTCAGCCCAGGCCGCTTTCTATCGGTTATCCCGATTATCAATAAAACAAATATATATACGGTAATCTCTCCGGTAGGAACAACGCTGAAAATAATTTCAAAATTAGAACGAGAAATACAACTTTGAAGAAATCTTCAAACGGGAGCTTCGCTTTACTAATACTCTGCTCACTGGTGTTCTGGTCTGGCGTGGTGGTTCGGCTTGCGGTGCTGGCACATCTAACTTTATATTGTACTTCGAGTGAAAAGCAACCTTCCAAATTTTCCACTCTTGTTATTACTTTTGGATCTGGAAGGAGGCGGACATTCGTGGTGCCGAATAATTTAAACTGATGTGTAGGATATATTAAAAGAATATTTTTGCAAAAAGAATTTGTACGACGATTATTAACGGAGATGGGATAATTAATGCTTTTTGATTTTTAAAATTGGCCGGAGTTAAGTAACTTCTTTACAGTTAAATCCGCCATTATTTATGCTATGAATTCCAACCATAAATAAATCAGTATTACGAGTAACTCTTGTTAGGGCTAATCATATACTTCTATTTAACAATAATTGATTTATATAATTTCAATTGCATTAATAACATCAAGTTTGTTACACAAATTTTATAGCCTATATCCTCTAGAAATTATATGTTAGTTATCGATTCGTAATTTTAAATACTTTATGAATTATCCTTTTTTAAAAATTTGAGCTAGCGCTTCTGTGATTTTTAAAAAAGAAAAATAATAAAAATTTCCTTGGAAGATGATGAAAAATTTGGTAGACTTTAACATGTTTAATACACTATCCGGTCAAAAACTTGACACCGCAAATACATAGAGTCGAATAGTTTTTTGTATAGAGTGAATGAAGAAATTAATGAACTAACTGCAATTTGAGATCTTTAAATATTTCAAACTCTGAAACTTTATTATCAACTAAAAAATGTTTTTATATTTATTTTATAAATTATTTTGTTCTCCACTATTGACAATACTGATAAGCGAAACGTTGTACACCTAATGTATAGAATATATAGAAAATTATCTAACTTTCTTAAGCAGATCGTTAAATAATTCAAACTCTAAAATTGTATTATAAACTAAGAAATGTTTTTGTATTTATTTTAAAAATTATTTTGTTCTCCCATATTGACAATATTGATAAGCCAAACGTTGCACACATAAATGTATAGAATGTATAGAAAATTATGTAACTCTAAGAGGGGAATAAACGCTAAACTATTTCCTTTAAAAAATGCATGAATATTTTTAATCAGACTTTCTTAAGCATATATATTTTGGGACTATACGCAAGTTGTCCTAGTAATATAGTATAGTCAACAAGTACTTTTTGGGTCAAAATTTTTCTCCGCCTCCGAAAAATATGAACGAGGTGTCATTCGATTCGGAGCAGCATGTAGATGATTTTTGAAAAACTTCAAGAGCCGCTTGACCTTTAGTGAATAAATATTATTTAAACTTATTAAATATAAAAAATAAAAATTTATGAACAATAATCCGCGGTCAACAAATTTTTATCGCGATTTTTCTATTAATTATGCATTAGTTGATTAACAATTTTCCCCTCTTGAACGATAATTGTTAAATAACAAATCTGATTTTTTTTTTCTTGTTTGGACCTATTTTTGAAAGGTCTGAGAAGAACTTACCATTGCAAAAATTAAAAACATTGTTGTTTTTCACTTTGTTATAAACAATTTACTTTGGTTGAAAATTAAAAACCTTGATTAATACATGAAAAAAAAATTTTTCTATATTACTATTGACACGTTTTTTTATGATCACAGAAGTCACCTCAAAATGATTTTTAAAATTATTTATTTCTTATTGTTTACAAAAATTGTAATAAACAAATGCGTTCTTTATGAGATAATTTAAAATTTCTTTTTGGAAACATAATATTTGATGCCAATAATGATTTTTTTAAAATATTGTTCCTCAATTTTTTTTTTTTTTGCTTAAAAATATATTTCTTAATTAACAATTTTTTTCTATCACCTGTAATTATTATTATTAGGGAACCATTTCTTTAATCAAAAATTATCTTGTTCTTTGATAACTAAAAAAAAATTGTTTTTATTTAAATTTTCATTGTTTATTTAATAAACAATTTTTTATAAACAATTAAATTTTTTTCTATATATTTTTATCTTTTTCTACATAATGAAACAAAAACAACCACGTGGTATTCTTTGAGAAAAATTATTTATATGGTAGAAAAAACTTGTTAATTAACAAATACGTTTTTAAGTAATGAAAAAAAATTTTAAGGAACGACTTTTTTTTTAAATCATAATTTGCATCAAACATTAGGTTTCCAAAAAAAAAATAATTATCTTATAAATAATGCATTTGTTTATAACAATTTTGTTAACAATAAAAAATAAAAACTTTTAAAAACCATTTTCATGTGACTTATGATCATAAAAAAACGGATCAGAAGTAATATGAAGAAAAATATATTTTTTAATGATTAATCAAGCTTTTTAATTTTTAATCTAAGTAAATTGTTAATAACAAATTAAAAAATAATTATTTTTTAGTTTTTCCAACGGGAATCTATTCTGAAACCTTTAAAAAATAGGTCAAAAAAAGGAAAAAAAATTCAAATTTGTTATTTAACAATTATCGCACTTACAATGTTCATGTTCAAGTAGGAAAAAATTGTTAATTAACTAATGCATAATTAATAGAAACATTTTTTGACCACGGATTACTGTTCATAAACCTATGCAGTAGATGAATTTTTTCAATTTTTAATTTTTAATGTTCATATTTAATAAGTTTAGATAATATTTATTCGCTAAATGTCCAAAGTGGGTAGCGCTTACGCAAACTAAAGTCCCCGTTTTCGGTCCTATTTCCAACATTCTGGAAAAATTATAAATATTGGTCCTACAGTTCCAGGAGATATAATTTTTTTTGGTAAATTTCCTCCTCTTTTTGAATTTTTTTTCAAATTTGAAAAATGGTAAATAGTTTTTAAGATACTTGCAAAAAACGAAACCCCATTTGTATTTTTCAGTTAATTGTTTATAACTTTTGCAATTTTTGCAAGCAGGTCTTGAATTTTTTTCAAAAATCACCTACACGCTATACTCAAGGAAATTTACCAAGGCACAAATGTATCTTTGTTTATCTTAACCAAACTTGATGAAATGAAAAACGCTGGCCAAAATTAATGTCGTAAAATTGGATTTGGAGTAGCACAACAGGCAAAAATAAAAGGAAAATACTGGTTTTGTAATGGCTGAAAAATATTTATGTACTGTTAAACCCAGCGTCAACCAATCGAAAGTCTGAGATTTCCGACTTTTCACGATAATGTTATTAAGCACAAACCTAATGTCACATTAATACTGCTGTCAGAAGTTTGACTTTTCGGCGTTTTAGTTATTATCTGCAAAAGTAAAATTAAATCTGGTTAAACGCATTAACGATAAGTCGAAAGAATTAATTTTAAATGTGTTAGCCTTTTTCAAGACTCTTACAGACTTCTGTGAACAACAGGGAAAAGTTGTATTGAAGTGGCAGCGGCGGTGCTCAAAGTTTCTAGGAGGAGCCTGTAGAGGTTGAAAAAATCGCCTGGAATTTCAGACATCCAAATCACCGAAGATAATACGCTGAATAAAATGGACATAAAGTTTCAAGATTACCGCCCTACCACTACCAATACAATTCTATAGAAATGGTATAGTCACAGACTAAAAGATTTTATGACAGTAATATTTAAAAAATCCAATTCAACTCGTAAATATATTATAAATGTGTGGGTCCAAGCAATTAATTCTGTTACAGAGGAACAGTAGAGTCCATATGTCCGTCATACCGAAAAAGTTATTTCGGATACGTGGGAGATTGAAAAAGTTTCCGATGCAGTTAACGTTGATCCATTTATAATTCATGTAGATAAAGAAAACACCAATGATGAAGAAGAAAAATTAGACGAATAATGTATTATGTATTATAAAATAGTCGTTTTGGACAAATATCTATACTGGAAGAACGCATATTTACTTATTTTTTCCCTATCAATTTTCATTAATTATGCATTAGGTAAAACGGTAAAACTTAATACTTTTACAAACATATACGTCCATATTCATTTTGTACGATTGAATAATCGGAAATGAATACCTTTTTCAAATACACATTCGTTTCGCCTTAAAAACTTAGTGGTAGTACGGCCATGTTTACATGCATTCAACTGAATTAAAATTCGACGTATGAAAAGTAACTAAATTTTAGCAAACTTTTGTTTTGTGCCTTGGTGAATTTCCTTTAGTATACTCCGAATCGCGTGACATCTTGTTCATATTTTTTGGAGGCGGAGAAAAAAGTTTGACCCATAAAGCACTCTTGACTATACTAATAATTTCTTATATTTCGATACTTAAAATAATACAAATATTATATTAATGTATTTTCAATATTAATGTCATTTATAACAAGAATAAAACTAGTTTTTTAGGAATATCAGTTGATTTTTATGTAATAATTCAATATACGTATAAATGTACACTTCAATATGACCACAAAATCAACCGGCGATATCTAACTGCTTTGCGCTTACCTGCATTATATCCAGCAGTGATTTAAGGATTGTATTATTTAAGGACAAAATATTTACTGAAAATTCAATAATAATCTTCAGGCTCTATTTTGTAAAACAATATCTACTTCTTGATACAAAAAACTAGCCTATTGTAAAAAAATTAATGAGCAGGGTCGAATCGCATTCCACTTAAGTAATTACTCTGTTTACAGCAAACACCAGGTTTTAAAACAAAATTATGAGCATAAAATAAGTCGATTATTATTATTATTACTTGATATATTTAAAGACTTTTTTCAAAATAGTAAAACACATGAGAAAAATCATATTTGTATTAAAAAAAATCGGTTTGCGATTTAAAAGTAATGAAATATTAAATGCCAAAAATCAACAAAAACAAAATTTAAAAAAAATCTCGCTGTTTTTTAATTCAATTATACTGATTTCATACAGTTAAACATAAAAAATAATTACCCAAATTATAATTATTATTCTTATTGACAAGAGTAGTCGGTGTTCATTAAAAACGTTAAATATCCAAAGTTCATTCAAAATCACTGATTTAAAAAATTGTATTATTTAATCAAGTTTATTCTCAATTAAATCTAATAAAAATTAAATTTCACTAACTTACTTCCTTGACTAATCCTTTGTCAGCCAGTAAATTTTTTTAAACTAGAATTTGTTTAGCGTCAATTAAAAAGTTGGTTTTATTAAAAAGCAGAATCTCTAAATTTAGAAGCGTTTTTATTTTGAATATTAAAAAGTAAATCGCATTTCGTAAAAAAATTGTTTTGAAATGTAGATAAACATCAGTTTCGCCAGGAATACCATAATCATCCTTTTCTATGTCTGTATTTTATGGGGCGGTATAAACAGTGCAGTGCTCAATTAGATGAAAGTTGATTTTAGTATGTAAATATACAGAGTGGACCGCCGGAAACGCCTCGGTCTGTTGAACACAAACTAAACATTTTTTTCAAATCTGTTTTCACAGCGAGATGTATATCAGAAATGACAACAGTCTAAAAATAAATTTATTTATATATGGTTCTCCAGGAAATTAATATATATGCAAGGCATGTCTACGTAGTATATATGGCCGAAGGCAACAACCAACAAAATTTGCAAGCACAAGTCTCTAGTACTTGCAACTTTTTTGGCTTTCTATCCTCAACATCTGAGACCACTCCTCTTTTTCTTTTTCTTATTCACATTTCCTTATTGTGTCTTTGTGTCAAGTTAGACGAAATTTTGAATAAAATGTTTTTAAATAGTAATTTTTACTTGAAACATGTAATTTTTTCTATTTGTTTATAATGCTCAACGTATTTTAATTTATGCTTTTATGACTGTGGTGTTTTATCCTGTTTTCGACTCTTTAAAGAAATATGTAACACAGCACCGCACAATCACATTCTTGTAAGTTATTTTTTTTACTAATATTTTGTATTTTTTATATACATTTTTCAGCCTTTTGTAGATGTGTTGATAATGCTTGTAAAGATTAGCGAAAGCCTAATTTTTTCATGAATTGTATACATTTGTGGATGTCGTTGATCACATACTCACCGCACACATAGTTTTTTCATGTATATAAACTATATTAGCAGTTATAAATTCATTTACTAGGACATCTGCAAATACCTGCAATCATAAATTTAATATTTCAATAAAAATAATCATTTATTGGATCCGCATCTGTGATCTGTTTCCAATAAATGTTATAGTATATGGTCTATTAAAATGTACGTGCTCTAAATGTAACAAAAAAATCCAATTTTCTATCGCTTTATGTAAATTAAGGTAGTTTATCATGTGTGTACAGTGTTCATAAACTGTTTATCGTTTCAATGGCCAAATTATGTTACCAGGATTGGATCTGAATATATATGTGAAAGGTAATATATTTTTGCCACTACTATTATTAGAAAATATTATTATGTATGCTGAGTTAGAGTCGAGAAGATACATTTCTCTCATAGTAGGAGATAATTTTTATTGTCTTCTAGTAGGAGAGAAAAATGAACTGACATAAATGAGAAGATAAAGTTCTCTTCTAGATAAACATTATTTTTTATTACCTTCTAGTTGGTGAGAAAGATGAAAAGGCATACGGAAACGTTAAATGACTGCTAAAACGATTAACCCTAAAACAACAAGGTGTAACTTGGTTTATTTATTAAAAAAAGTATTCAAATCTTTAATTCCCTAACATATAAAGTATAGTTAGACAACAAAAGGCAAATCAAATATACAGAGTGGGATAAAATATGAGAACTGCTGATTTGTGAAATCACACTGACTAGACCCTTTCTGAAAGTTTACAATGGGTTGTTCACCTGGATATCCCAGGTAACCACGAATAAATTGCGTAATCTGTTTTGGCAGCCGTTGATTACTTATTATTTGTTTCATGCAATCTTCCACTAATGAATCAGCTAAGGACTTTAACAATGTAGATTGGGAAATTTTTATATTAGGCTGTTTCAGCCTATGTAGAACCATTGTATTCGCTGTACCTCCGTCTAACTTGCCATATAAAAATCTCAGTGGCTGTCTCCTTGTTTTTCGAACAACGGTTTTTAAATGGCGTAGCTGATCGAAAGTATCAACACCTCGCTTAGTACTATTGCGGAATTAAATAATTTCTGGTTTTACTGTCTTTTCGTCTTGTGAGTGATTGGAACTAATTAAAATAACGCATTTGATCCGTTTTGGGACGTGTGAAACAAGTGTTAGTTTTCGAGCAAATGCGAAAGCTGAGGACGGGATTTGTGAACGTTTCGATACCAAATATTGTGGTGTTACTTCACTTTTTTTAACAATTTTTCGACCAACTTACAAGACGAAAACCAGTCTATGGTGATATTTCGATTGGTGCCCTGAATGTTTTCAGTAAGCTTCAAAACATACTGTGTAGGAATTGAACCTTTTTGCTTATTTCGCTGCTATTTACCAATATATGGCAGAACGTACACATATAGCTCGTTTTGGCATCGAATATTATAACAACTTTCAAACGGTACTTATCAAGCTTGCTAGAAACGTTTTGGGCGACTAGTTTTATCATCAAAACGTAAACGCGTTAGCAGAAAATCAAAACGGTTTTTGTGTATAGCGCATCTGAAGATGTGGACACCGAATTTTTCAGACCACATATCTGCAAGTAACTGGTGGGCAATTTTTAAGACACCAGCAAAATATAGTAAGCCGAAAATAGCCAGCAGCTACCTTCTATTTGTTAATATTGTTCGGTGGTAAATCTTGATGCGCGAACTTCAATTTCTTTATTTGTATGAGTCAGAATTGTTTCGATAAGTGTTTCAGGAAAAAAGTGCAACAATTTTTAAGGCTGGTTTTATTCCTAGCTTTTCCCTTCGGTCCGGGACGATGAAGAAATATATTCTTCTTTGAAATTCTAGTTCTCCTACTGATCATAGATTGTTTGAACCATACATAATTATTCTTGTCTAATATTTTGGGACGGTAATTTTTTCCACATCGTGATCCATGGTGTTTTGATCAATATTAATATTAATCTCTGCATCAACTTCTTCTTTCAGTTCTCTCACTTCAAACTCGTCTTCAAGATAATCGTCTGGTAGTAAAGAGTTTTCATCTTCACTTTCACTTTCATCTATAGGATTTTCTTCTTTATTACTGGAATCACTCTCATATAGGGCTTTCCACAGTTCTTCATTTATAAGAGTACGTTTATTTAGATTCATAGTGTTGCTATAATTAAAAAAACGTAATAAGATACTGTAAGATTAACACTTACCGACGTAAAACTTCATGCGCCAATCACAAGATAGGGTCAAAATCCAGAAATGAACAAAAAAACACGGCTAAACGTGGACTAACATAAAAACGCACACGATTAGTTTCAAATACCACTGATTACTGAAGTTAGGCGGAAGGATAACAATACAGGTTCAAAATGATTATGCGCATGTCACAAAATGTATGATGTCGGGTCACAGGCGACCCCACCTCGTGGTTCTAGGTTAATAGTGGAATATTAGTACATAAACGATGATAGAGAAGATTTATCTCAGCAACTTATTATCCCGAGATGCTTCACATTTTATTAAAACTCGGCTGGGAAAATTCTGTTTTAGTGGCCTTAAGAAGTTTTTAAATCTAAAGCTGTGAATTATTATAAGCATATATGATTTATGCTTATAAGGGACATCAACTGATGTTTCTTTTCTATTTATATAAATATATCACAGTAATAAACTCTGAGGTCAGACTCTATGAGGTCTTTTTATACCGGTTCATATTATATGAATATAGTTTTGTCTATTTGTTTAAAATCATATGAAATTGTCAAACTTGTCTTTTATATGTTTTTTACTGTCAGTAGATAGAACGTCCTTTAACTTTAACGGTTCTATAACTAACGGCAATGACGTTTAGATTGTGACAATTGCATAAGAAACCAACTTGTTAAATTTTATTCTAAACGTCATCGCCTTTAGTTATCGAATCTTTAAAGTTAAAGGACGTTCTATCTACTGACAGTTAGGGTAGTATTTTTGTCGTTCTGGTATTAAATTTTTGTAAATCATTGACGAAGTCAACAACTGCATTACTTACTTATTACTTTTTCTCAGTGGCACTCCTAATTACACTAATGAGATAGGTCGTAAACTCACCGATCTAATATAATATCATAATAATATTTTAAATATTAGAATAAACTAATGGTTACTCATAGTAGCTGGGAAGCTTCTCTATTATTTGCTCAATTTGTATTTTTAACCTTGTTTTGTTTTGTTTTGTTGTTTAGCTCTAAATATAAACCTTTCAGGCAAAAGTATTTTCAAAACCGATCCTGGCGGCCAAATCCATATGTAATATAAACTCGATCGCGTTCCTTTGTTGTTTCAATAAAATTGAGTTTTGTGAAACAACAGACTTTTGTCACACATTTTTCTATGCCTATAGTGGAAGTGGAATTCATTGTAAATGATATTTATGTATCGATTTATTTTATGTGTGATGTATTTTTAGAATTTCGATTTTTTAATGGCGATATTCATAACCAAATGTAGCCATCAATAGTAAACATTTTCAATAGATAAAAAGAAGTGAACGTTTCCTTTAATACAATGTTTGAGTTTCTACTTAACCGATATGTTTTTTAAAAATAGATTAGAATTTATTTCATCCATTAATTTAATGTATACGGGATAATATTTATAAAATCTGCAGTTTAGGAAGATTAATATAAAATTCGATAATAGTCCATTCGTTTAGTGTACACCGATTTTCATATATAATACGAGTGGCATCTTGACTATCGATAATCCCATAAGTTTTTTCACGAAACGTGTTGTCAAATATTAATTTTACGAGTCCGCAGGACGAGTGAAATTATAATTTGACAACACGTTGAGTGAATTAACTTATGGGATTATCGATAGACACGATACCACGAGTTGTATTCAATATAGGCTATATCACGAACTAATGACATTTTAAAAATTTGACAGCTCAATAATTTACATTTACAGTACAAAAGCAATGTCAAAGATGACAGCATACCTACTAGATTTTTAGCATTAAAGAATTTTGACAGCCGCTGCTAGGGCTTGCCGTGTTTAGCACCTGAACTTTTGTCCCGAACATTTTTCGACGACCAAAATTTCAACAAGAATACAAAAAGCTCGCCGAAGTTCAGCAGAAACATATTATGTCGTGGGCTGTCAAAATAAAAGTTCCATTACAAAATTTTAAATTCCATACAAATGTGAACACAGAAAAAGCGAACCGTAGGTATATGAGCTATGCCGTTACTTGTGAATTAAAAACTTTGTCCGCGAAATTAAACTCCGATTCTATAAAAATGAAAATTTTACTGCAGTTAACTGACCACATAAACCGGGATGTAACAAAGCCGAAATTTTAAAATTTGACTTAGTTTAACCGCTAAAAATTAAAATTATTATTAATATATAAGTACGTAAGTTATATTAAATAAAAGACTGCATTTTTGCATTGGTTCGATGGTTATGCGGTTTAAGACACGGATTTGAAAGCACAGGGTCGTCGGTTCGAATTCCCATTCTTGTTAATTTTTTTTTTCAACAAGTAGCTTTTTTATTTTTTTTTTATCAGTAAATCCGCGATATTAAACCAGATTCACCCGAAGCAGTTTAATTTCGCGGACAAAACTTTTAGTCCGACTCACGACAAAAGTTTTTACCTTCGGTTCGTTTAGATTAATTTGTCATTCGAAATGAAAAAAGATTTTATTTTAGGATTTCTGAATAAAAATTATCCAAAATTATATAATAAATAAAAAAGTTACTTGAAAATAAAATTAACAAGCAAGTAGTGGATTTGAACCGACGACCCTTTAGCTTTTAAATTCGTGTCTTAACCCGCATAACCATGGAAGAAACTCAAAAATGTAGTCTTTAATTTAATAAAAATGACATACCGATATATAAATAATAATTTTAATTGTTAGCAGTTAAACTAAGTCAAATTTTAAAATGTTGGCTTCGTTATAACTCTTTTTATGTGATCAGCTAACTGCAGTAAAGTTTCCATTGTCATAGAATCACTCGAAGGAGTTTAATTTTCGGAACAACATTTTGAATCCGAGAAAGAAAGCTTACAGTTCGCTTTAATAAACATATTACATATTGTGAATGTTAAATAATAATAAAAATATAAAAATATGTATTTCAAAACGCAATATATTTACCTTTAATGAAACTTTATAAACTTCTCCTGCGCCATTGTTGGCACGCATTTCGTAGTTATTATTTTTATTTTCTGTTGAATTTTCTCCTCCGTTTAGCATATGTGAAGTAATGCTAGTTTTGCATCCATCTATTAGGGCATTTTGTTTGAATTTTATATCATGCGTTATTTCCTCAAAACCAGCACTTAATATCATATTCATCTTTTAAATATCAAAATGCCTGCATTTGATTTTGATTATACGGGACAAAGTTTTACATTTCATCCTACTGGTGTCGCCACATGGCAAGTTGCACACAGTGAAATTAGTTTTACTTTTTTAAACAAATAATTATTTAAATAAATGAAATATTAAATGTTGAAAATATTTTTAATTATTTCCTTGTTGAAGGTAGGGTTTATTCTTCTGAATCCGGTAAGTCGCTGTCATCATCATTATTAATTATAATTTGGTTTATTTCATTTGTAATCTGTTCTCTCGCTTGCACATATTTTTCCAAATTTCTGATGTAGCAACATTCAGAGCTTCATTCCGTATTCTTCTTACGGCTTCATCAATGTGACCATTTTTACGCGATTATCGTAGAATTATTTACAAATACCGCCTCTATTCTCAATGGGGTTAAATTCACAGTGGTATGGTGGCAAACGAAGTACGTGATGACTATATTCATGAATAATTTTGTCCACTACATAAATCTTGGGCTTTTCATTTTTTTTTTTTTCAAATTTCTAATAATTCTGATTTTAAACCGTATGCAGGAAATTTTATTAGTTCATGTCTTAACCAGTTACTAATAATTTTTCTTCTTATAACTTAATAAATATTTAAATATTCATGTTGTGATGATAGTCAGATTTATTAGATTATCAAACTATTTTGCATCCTTGATAAATGCATAGATAATTATGTGAATTTTCCTCGCTTGCATAGTCATGTTTTATTGATTTTTAATTTTTCTTTCTCGATTATTTTTGTACATTCCGTCGAAAAAATCTAGGTCTCATTTAAATATTCAAACAAAGCACTACCTCCTTAAAACTTATTTAAATCCATTGAAAACTAAATGCGTTTGTGGACTACTACTCATTTCTGACACAATGCCTTGCGATGATCTTCTTTCTTAAATTTAAATTCGATATGTTTTAAAGTTTCCATAAAATGGTTCTTTCTACATTTACAACTCCTTTATTTTTAATTTCTTCATGAAATGTATCTAAAGTTATTTTACTTTTTGGCTCATGTCGTAAATGGTATTACGGATTTTAGTTATTTCATCAGGAAGGTCCTCGGTTTTTCTCCTCGAGTGTCTTTTAGAGTTTTCAAAAAAAAAAACTCTTTTAGAACCTTTTTGTCCGTCCATCCTTATGAACGTTTGACTGAGCTCATAAACGGTAAGAGATAAAAACAAACAGACAAAGGCAATCGACTCAGCATCCTTAAAAAACACCAAAATGATATTAATCTTTGATCTATTTTTACTTTTCTGTTACATATGCCATATACTTACTACTCATAACCTAACCTATAAAAGTTTGTGATAATCTAACCGTTAATACTTCTTATATGTTTCTTATTATGTCGAGTCGGACAAATGTTTTATTTGAAAAAATCTGGGTACGGGGTCATTTTTTCTGGTCACTCATAAACTATTTGTTTTAATGCACAAGGAAAATAAATGACCTAAACATAGTTTTTCTTTCCGTCGGATATTTTTTTAATTTAAAAGCGAAAAAAATATTGTCGGACAAATATTTTGGGATTTTTGCGGGTCCCATATCCCAAACATGACAAGGTGATGACGTCATAAAATTTAATACTTCGCAGCTGATTTTGGCAGATTCGTTTAAGAAAAATATTGAAAATTAACTGGCAATTACCTTGTCTACAAATTTTGGAGGGGGTACTTATTGTCGGACGCCCTAAAGTTAGGACTTTCATGCAAAAAGAAATACCTCCTACCCAGAATTTTCCAAATAAAATATTTGTCTGACTCGACATCAACAACATACATATATACGAAGTATTAACAGTTAGGTTACTACAAACTTTTTAGCCGTGAGCTCTAGGCCTATACTGTAGTATATAAGGTATATATACAGAAAGGACTCCGCACTTTTCTTATGCAAACGAGACCTCCGTCAAATTGTCTGAATTTTTAATTTGTTATAGTACTTGATATTCTGATTAAAAATGTCCATGACTAGATTTCGAGATACAAGGCGTTGAAGTTATAAATCCAGATTTTTTTAAATTTACCAGAAAAAAATTCCTCTTAAATATTTTTGAAAGTTACTGACTAATATATACAATACATACTTAATTATCAACATCAAAATATTTTCACTTACAGGGTGATTCATGCTTTCAACTACCTGTTTTGGTCAAAGTATGATTTTTTACTATACAAAAATACAGCTTAAAATATAAAAAAAATCACCGTCAATGTTTCTTAATATTTTTTGATATAGTATAGATCTCGATGTCCTTGTTTAAAATACTTATTGGTAAAATTAGATCCCATGACTGGTTTTCGAAATATTAATTGTCAAATATCAATTTTTAACAAGAAAAAAATATTTACAAATAAGAAAATACCGTGAACTAAATATTTTTACAAACTTTATAATGTACCGTTGTACCGGACACGGTGGCCAGGTTTGTTAAGGCATCACATATTATTGAACTAAAAATCGGTTTATAGTTCAAAGAGAAAATAAAAAAGATTTTTTATTACGATACAAGTTTATTTCAGGTAAATGTTTTATTGAATCCGTAATTCATTTTAAGCTTATTTCTACGCCACTCGTTAGGTAAAGTCCTTTGAGCCTTCGGATCTAATTTTATCCCAAGCACACCTATTCCACAGATACTTCTGTAAAGATAAAGTCCAAGCTAGGTGTAAAAAATAACTGCCAGAATTGAAATAAGGTGAAACAGAACAACCTCTTTTATAGTGATTAGAGATTGATTATCTTTTACTATATGGGACCGATATCGGTATTATCTGGAGATAATCGATTTACTGCATCCTCGACACAATTTAGTAGATGTGTTAATAAAAATGTAATATTTTCATAATACACCCAGAAAAATACCCATGTATTTTTTCTCACTTTGCTGTGTAAAAAAATTTGTTTATTTACACTACAGAATTGTTCGAAATTATATTACAGCTGTGTGTAAAAATTTTCATATGTTTTGTGTACGTGATAATGTGTAATTTTCATAAGAAAGTTGTTCATATTTAATACACAGGAAGTCTGGATTCTTTTTAACCAGAAACTGTGTATATTTATAAACATTTACCCTAAAAAAATCTTTAGAAATCTGGTAATAAAATTCAACAGCAAATAAATATTTTTTCCACACAAATTATAATATATATTGAGTATGTTTGATACACAATTGTGTAGAAATACAGACGCGCTAAAAATGGCGCCTTTTTCTGGCCACTTGTCGTTAGTCTAGCCATGTTGCCAAATTACTTACAAGATATTTTATAGAAATAATATCTGTAAAGAAATGGAATTAATACAATTGGTAAAAACAATTAATTTTGCCCAATAGGTAGACAATTTTTATTTCACTTGTATATTTGCACATTTGTTGTCGAAATATCATTAAAACACGCTTCAAAAATCATCTACAAAATAAATTAAAATACACATCACGATTTTTTAGCGCGATGTGGCAACATAACAGCTCTTCGACCATCTCAATGTCTCAGTCGTTTGCTTTTGCTGTGTTAGTTTGTTTTGCGATTTGATACCCTAGAATAAATTATGAGCAAGTGGAAAAACATTTTACAGATAGGCAAATATGTAAGTAAATAAGAAATTTTCATTATTGATTTATTTAATAACCTTTTTTAATTATAATTTAAGAGAATCTAATTGACCACAAGATCTTCGAAAATAGGACATAAATCCACATTAAGAAACTAATCTGATATTAAGGATTAAAATAAATGATCAGGAAGTTCAACTGAATGAGGTATTTATAAATGAGAACTTTTATCGATTTTTATTAAAGAAATGTTTTTTTAGGCTGTTTCTCATCAATTTATTTTTTCGGAGGCAGCAATTGTTCAAGTACTATCTACTAGTCTACGTAACCGATGATGAAATCGAAGTAGAGCTCGGTCCAAGCCAGTAAAGCCTATTTGTATATAAAGGCAACAGTGGGATTATATTATAAAATTTTACCAATACCTGATATAATCAATGTAAGTACCTATTTACTAAATGAAGTCAAATTTAATGCTATAATTCTAAGTTTTTATTGTAAGTTTGTTCCAATATACTGGGTGTTTCATTGATAAATAGACAAACGGTGACTGAGAATAGGAGAGACAAAGATATTTCTATAAACATATGGTTAATGGGTTTCACGTAATTAATATAGAGACACACACAGTGTTTTGTCGATTTTTCTCATTTCTTTCGAAAATCTAGTAATTAACGAACTACCCAGTATATTATTTTGAACTTTAAGCAGTCATTGTGATTTATGCAACTTACTATGTTTTACACATAAGGCAGTTATTTTTGCTATAATTCTTGTAGTAATATTTTAATAAACATTTATTAGTGTTTTAATTCCTAATATAGTTTAGTATTTTTGTTCTTGTTGATTTTTTTATTCAAATACACAATCTAAATATTTGGTTATAAAAGTTGTATTATTTTTGTGATCACATGGATATTTTTCGTTTTATAAAATAAAAATATTTATGATATTAATTTGGCATTTTTTTAATCTTTTTCCAATTTCAGAAAAAATGTGTAACCTCTTCTTGGTAGGTAAAAATATTTCTAATATAGTTATGATTTTTATACAAATTATAACACTATTAAACAAATATTCTATAGATTTTCTCTAAACAATATATGTACAAAAAGCATATTTCAATTTTAATGAAACTACACAGCATTGTGTTAAAAGATAAAGGTATTGGTTTTACTAACCCTACATAAGTATACATAAATGTGTTAAAATATACACACCCTATTCACATTTATTGCACAAATTATGTAAGTATTAACCCTAATTTGTGTAAAATTTCTACAGTCTAAATTAAATAAAAAAATATACTGTTGGAATATACTACACAATCCTGTGTATAAAAATCATATACTTGTGTACTTTGTGTTCAAAAAGTTTATTATAATAATAACCACAATGTGTTTACTTGTCAAACAATTGTTGATACTAATTTCACAAATCTAATAAAATTATTTCTATTTAGCATGTATAAAAAATCAAAAATTTATTGCAAAATAATACAAAACTTTTAAATTAAAAACCAATAAAGTGTAGTACACAATTTGCTAGACAATTCATACACAAATTGATTCTGTGCCCATTCCAGAAACAAATTATATAGATCATGTTTACAATTGTTGATTATAGATGCACACATTTTTAAGTGTGTAGCATATCCAAAAAACCATTAAATTATTATAACACTTACGAAAAGTTTTCAGACCACATGAGTACGTGCATCACTAACAGTAGACGCAGGATTGTCTTCATTCATACTCTTATATCAACCACAACATGTTGTTCGTGATCTTTTTAAAACTGGAGTAGATTTTAAAACGTAATAACTTAGCTAGGTAATTTTCTTAACTCGTTACTTTCTGAAATAATTGTTTTCTCTCTTTTTATATATGATAGACTTAAATAAAGATGGCAAGGATCTACTAGGTGAGGGGTTGATACAAGGTTATCAAAAGTACGCAAACTTTGATCACCCTGTATACATTTTGTTCTCATGCCACAAAGTAAAACTCAAAAAGTTAAGATTTTATGTCGCTTAGCCGAAGCAATTACCTTAGTTGAAAAAATGCGATTTTCAATTGTCTATCTAATTTATATGGTGGATATAATAGGTTTTTGAAATAAGTTTCTCAGGACGAATTTTAAAATGTTAAAAAGATATAATTTAAAAAAAAACATAACTTTGATAAGTCACAGATTTATTAGACACGACCCTGTATGCTGGTAGTTATTTTTCGATCACTGCTTTTTACTACTTTTATTTAAGATATTTTTGCTTTGTGACGTGCTTTCTTTCTACAAAAGATACTTGACGTCACTATGACACCCTCGGCTTCGGTATTTCTCTAGATTGCCCCGGGCGCCAGATTTTTGGGGTGGTTTTCTCCACCGACTCTTGATCTACGGTCTCAAGTGTACTTGGGTAGCAACAAATGGAGGTTACGGTAATTCCAGGGGTCTGTTGTCGTAGACTGTTTAGCGATGCACGGTGTAAAACAGGCTTTAATTGTTTCACAGTGCCAAACCTGAATTTACCGGTTGCTTGTATTGTAATAATAATAAAAAAATGCAAATATCTATATTCCTTTTATAATTATTAATTCTTAAACGTGTATTACTTCTGAGTAATAAAACCAAACACCACCAGTTATTTACAGTTAAATACGTTTTTACTATGATTGAAGAAAACGCAATAATAAGATAATTAAAAATAAAACAGTGGGAAGCAGCGTACAAATCTACAATAATGCCGGGTATAAAATAAGCCGGTTTAGCAGAAAAATGCTATCTACTAGAAAAACATGATTTGATCAGAATAAATATTAACGTGGGGAAAAGGAAGTATCAAAAGAAATAAAATATCTCCGGACCCTTCAGATTATTGACTTTTCCTTTTTTAGCTCCGGATTCTCTGAGCAAAGGCCCCCTATGATCCTGCTTAGCAGAGACCACTAGGGCGATGCTCCCAAATCCCTGAATCAAAGCCAGAAAAGTCAACTATAAGGTAGTCTGAAATGACAGCCGTATGAGAACCCGCTTAGCGGAGAACGCAAGGGTTGCCCTTCCAAAAGACCTGGGATCTAAACCCGACGATATTCTAATCCCCGATAGTCCCTCTTATCCCTACAAGGCACAATGATAACAGAAAATTCAATGGAAGCAAATTGAACGTTTATTATAATGAAAAAAAAAAGGCTACAATCTTCGGAACTTGGCAAGCGTTAAATGTGGTTGCAGATAAAAGCGAATAAAAATAAATTTACAAAATGTTTTCTCTTACCTAGTGTAGACACACACACTAATCAGTTTCGTTGGTCTTATCAAGAGTTAATGCCGGTTCACGGTATCACAGATTCGGAGTCGGTTTCGGTATTTTAAAAGATCTACGCGGAAAGAGAGAGAAAAAGCCCAGAATTTTCGTGGCTCCTGCCTTTTATCAAATTTTTCAAACCCCACTTAGCAAACCCCCACTAAAATAAAAATATGCGCGGCAGAAAACGAAACTGATTTGTGTTAAAAATTAATTTACAGAATTACAAAGGAGTAGCAACTAGCAGGAGTAAGAATAAATTAAATACAGTAATTTCCAAAGGAGTAGTGATTAACTAAATTGAATAAAGTAATTTAACTGATTTAAAAAAAAATAAAATAAGAGGGTGTTTACGGTTAAAAAAAAAATAATAATTGTACTAATTATACAGGGTGAAAAATAACTTCGTTACAGCTTATTTAAAATTAGGAAGCAGCTATCGTCTACCCACCAATCGATAATACATGTTAAATAAACTTGAAGATATAAATATTGTCCAAGCACGCGTTGAAGCCCAAAATCTATCTTATAGACCTAATAGGCCCTTACCATCTTCATCTAAGTCTATACTACATACAAGACAAACTACAATGAGAGGAAATTAATATTTTAGAAATTGATAAATGAAGAGATGAACCTAATTTCTTACGTTTTATAATTTATTCTAGATGTAGAAACGCCAATAAATATATGTTGTCGTTGGTATACGAGACGGAACTTGAAGATGAAGATAGGTCTCCTGTTTTCTACTATTACTGTACATGTTCATGAGGTACGAGAACTTTAGGTACTTGCGCACATGTTGCAGCAATTTTATGGTTTTTTGTATATTTTTGTATATACTAGACACCACGATAATGTGACATTTCCATCAACACGTCTACTAAAATATGTCGATGATGCAGCAAGCCGATTATTACCACATAATATCGATCTTTGTCCCATATTAGAAGAGAATTAATCTCTAACCATCATTTTTTTTAACAACTATTGTCCTGAGTTGTGGAGGCGTGAATCTTTTACAGACACCTCACGCTTGGTTCTATGCGTGAGGTAGTGTTGGACTCTACCCTGAGCCCTCTGCAAGCAGAGTCAGGGGCATACCAACTAAACCCTCCTCTGTAATTTGTCCTATTTTGTGTTGTTCCTTGGCCCCTGATGTAGGAGAGATGTTCTCCCTTTCAGGGATACAGCGTTGATCTGAATGTGTTAATTAACTTACGAGCCTCCCTGGATCTTCGACGTCGGTGGTGGTTGGTCGAGCTCATCTAATGCTAAGGGAGATACCCTCCAATAGACCTAGGTGCTCGTCCGGGAGATCTATGTCTTCTCTTGCTTCGCTAAGGATCCTAAATTGGGTTGGGTCAATTTCTTCTTTGGTTTCCTGGGGATTGTTCGCCTGTTCCTGTCAACTGTCCATTTGGTCCTTGGTTTCTTGTTCGTTAGTTTTGGTGCTCTCCAGTCTTCTCCCGACGTACCCTTTTTGGATCTTCTTGAATCTGAAAATGATTGTAGGGATATTAGTTGTTCGTAAATTTGGTTGGATGGGAAGCGCCAGGGAAGGTAGGCCATCTTCCTAAGGATCCTCCTCTCTGTTGCCGTGACGGCGTGCAAGGGACGAGGAGGGATACTGGAGAAGTTGACGGCTCTATATTCCAAAGGATTTACAAGTGTGTAGCAATGTCCGTGGGTTATACATGCCAAATCGTCCACCAAGGGTACCGACGAGAGAGGACCGTCTCCTAACTCTGTCTAGAGTTCTTTGGAGTTCCGAAATTGAGCGTACGCGTGAAGCATACTAACAAGTAGGTAACTTCATCCGCAGGAACGAGTCTCACTCCCCAGAGCCCAAGGTTGATGTCTTTGATGTTTTGATTGGATCTTCGTGAGTAGCTGGGATATTTGAATATGATGAGTTGGGTGTTTTGGGGATTCAGGGTAACCCTCCATTTGCTACACAATATCGGCCGAATCGATTGTGTAGTTGTTGTATTTTGGTGTTTAGAGCTTTGGTAGAAGGAGCGGAAGCTGAGATTTTGGCGTCGTCAGCATAGAGTTGGATGTCTTGGCTAGGAGGAGGTTGGGAATGTCATGGGTGTATATGACATAGAGGACGGGAGCTAGGACGGAGCCCTGGGGAGTGAAGGAATCTGAGAGGGAGTTTCCCACTTTGACTCTGAAGCCATCTGGACATCAAACAGGATAGCCGATGCACAGTGCCCAAGGTTGAGAGATTTGGTAGCTAGGGTGGAGAGTCTCACTAGTGCCTCTTGGGTGGAGTGATCTGTAGGAATTGGGGGATGTATTTTTGTATGGTAAAAAATCATACTTTGACCAAAACAGGCCTGTGAAAGCATGACTCACCCTGTAAGTCAAAATATTGTGATGTTGATAGTTAAGTATGTATTGTGGATACATATATTAGTCAGTAACTTCCAAAAACATTTAAGAGGAACTTATTTGTGGTAAATTAAACAAATCTGGATATATAACTTCAACGCCCTGTATCCCGAAATCTAGCCCATGGACATTTTTAATCAGAATATCAAGTACTATAACATATTAAAAATTCAGACAATTTGACTCTCGTTTGCATAAGAAAAATGCGGGGGTCCTTTGTTGTTCTGGCATTAAATTTTTGAAAACACGAAAAATCACGGTATATATATTGCCGTGTTTCACTTTTTTGTGTTTTGTTTGGCTACGTTTTGGTTTTCTGATTTTTATAAGTGTTATCTCTTTCGTGTGCTTGTGTAGAAAGAAATAAAGTAGAAATAATTTTAATAATTCAGTTTAAATTCAAGAAGCATTTGAGCATATTATCACTTTCGGCTTTGCTTTCGAAATAATACCACTTTTTGACAGGTCTGACTTTTTTTGACATTTCTCTAGAACTAATCGAATTGAATATATTGCCCTGTCTGAAGTATATTGCTCTTAAATGAATATCGATGTAAACTAATTGAACGAACTAGATTTTAGTTTTTGTAAAATATAATTAATTAATGCGTTTTTGCTCGTTTATATTTAATTTAAATTAATACGTAACATTAACTTACATATTTTATAAACACTTTTAAGATCCTTACAAAAAGGACAAAAGAAAAATATTTTTGTAGTATTTTTATTTCCATTTTTGGCGATGTATAGCAAAAATTACTTTTACTGGCACAATGCTGTATCAATTTGGTAATGTATTTAACTTAAGTCTACTTAAGTTTTAAATGGAAGTCGAGAATTGCAAATAATCGTTTTATAATATAAATCTAATAACAATGTAGGTTTCCACGGAATTCCCTTTTTGTTTTTATTATAATTATTATTACCAAAGAAAATAAATATTTTAGTTGTATACCATTTCCACTATGAACACTATTTAACATAGCTTTGTTATTGTATTTTTTATTAAAAATTATTGTGTGTAAAATTGTAACCAATTGCAAAATTAGCAAACATACATGTTGTGTAATATATTTAATTTATTTTTAAATGGAGTTTTATTTTATTTTAGTTTTGTAATAAAGTGTGAGATCATAAAATCGATTCTTCAATTCATCGTTTTTTTTTTAATTTAAATACGTCGTTTAATAAATAATAATAACGATCAAATACACTAAATTCAACACCAAATGTGCCAAGAGTTCTAACAAGTCATCAAATCATCTAGGGTGATAAAATGCATTATTAGATGCAAAGAGAAAACATTATAAATATATTAAATCACTAGTTGAATACCCGTGCTTCACTACTGAGCCCAAAAAATTGCTTATTTGTACTAAAGAAGTTTCTGATTCTCTATGTTGTCCATAAATCTGCCTAAAAAGTTATTGCCGGATATTTGGATAGGTAGTCCAGAAGAGTGGTGAATGAGAAAAGAAATAAAAAAATGTAAAAACGATCAGCTGTATTACCGAAACCTATGTATTGGCAAACGGAGTATTAAGCACCGTCCCCAAAAATGTAGAACTTAAATACGTGTTGCTTTATTTTAAAAGAATATTGAAATACCAATTTTTAATTTTTTTATGGCTACAGCACGCGCACAATCAGAAATCCTTTAAGCCACTTCAAAAGTGGGGCATGCACGAAAATGGCAATTAGGTCTGTAACATTTTTTGTATATGAGATCTACACACCCCTAAAAAAGTCACCTGTAACATGAAAATTGACCTTTTTTCTATCTATGCATCGATATTATTTTTGTCTATGATTTTTACATCAAAAACAGGACATCCTGTAGCATAAAGTTTTATGTTTTTACATCTCACTCATAATTTAAATAAAAAGGACATTCGTAAATATTTTTCTTTTGTAAGTAGTTCGCAATATGATAAACGAATTACTTTATTACCCTAATAAAAAAAGGTTCTTTTAATTTCAAGGTATATCACAGCTCAAAACAATTTTTAAGTAGTAATTTGCTTCGTTTACGCTAGATATGCTCTGAATAGTCGTTTATAGTACTTGACTATAGGCAACCCATATTACACATAGGGGCATTGTTGGTTGTCTAAATATTTAACTATTTAGATATTTTAATTTGTCGACAGTGTATGCTGCCTTATGTCTTATCGAGGGCTTCTTTGTAATGAAGGATTTGACATGCCTTTATTAGGCACGCTTATTTTTTGCGGGTATATTTCAAGCCATGCCTTATGCCTTCTATGGTATTTTTTTGTTCGTGAAGAACATTTCTACGTGATCCATTCATTGAATGAAAAATATTTCTACTTGAACTTCGAGGTTCTTCAGTTGATGAAAAATATTCTACTCGACCTTCGAGATTTCAGTTGATGAAGGATATTTCTACTCGAACTACGAGATTTTCGTTTTTTGCTTGCTGTGCGATGCAGGTGGTTACAAAACCCTTTTTGTAAGTGGGAGGTAGAAGTACTGCTGTGGTGTATTTTGGCTTTGTACCGCCCGTTGACCTCCGTTGAAGAAAGGACTACACCATCGAATTGGATGGATAAAATTCTACATTTTTTTTTCGTTTTCCTTTTTTTGGAGTGTCGAAATTTAAACGTTAATTTAATTTTTTTATTCAGGTTTGGTTATAATGTTGACAGTTGTATATGAACTACTTTTTGAGTTATGAATAATTTTTAACCAACTTTTGACACCTATTTTTGGGTTAGCTTTTTTAAGCTTTACAAATATCAGATTTAGAGGTCATAAGATTATCCTGGTTTTAGTTCGTTTATCATGCAATTTAAGTATACCTATTTTGTCAGGTATCTTAACATTATTTTAATATAAATTTTGGGGTAAGTTCTGATTGTGAGACCGGTTTTAGTTTTTAAGTAACATTTTGATCTACAATATTACTTCGTATATTTTTTTACTTCGATTCAAAAATCATTCTACCAGCAACCCTGTGGAATTTTGACCACAAAATAATAGTTATGTGGCATCATATATTGCCCTGATATTTTTTTATATACCAAACTGTGGATTCTTTTTAAATAAAAAAAAAACACCAGCCAGGAATAAATTGATTTTTGAATTTTTGCAATTTGCGTTTGATTTTTTTACTTTCAGGATAAATCAATTTAAATAGTTAATTTTGTCTACAGTAATTATTCTTTATTTAATTGAACAACATCATACGATACAGTTCTTGTGATTTTTCTTGATTTTTGCTTTTAAAATTAAGTGGTGCCTGACAACCCTTAAAAAAAGAGTAATATTTTTAATTCACTAGTTACAAACGACCTAATGCTCACCAGACGAAGAGCTGCCGCGCATGCTGGTTTGTAAAGGGTATCTTTTTTGATTACCCCTGATAAGATCACATAAATAAATAAATTCAAAACTTATCGAACCGCATTAATTTTCTGTGTACTAAATCTAAGATTAGTTTAGTGTCACACACCTTAGCTGTTTTCGCCATCATATCGGGATTATCGTAAGATACATGTTCTTAAATTTTAAAGAATATCTGTCATACCAATAATTATAAGCTCTGTAACATATTTGCATAGACAGTAGATAAGCTATGTACGACAATCATGGACCTCCGTGAGGGGACGGGGGAATGGAACATTCATATCTTCGTGATATTGGCCAGAATTGAACGCGGAAAACGGCGCATTATTTGAAATGTGACGTAGAATATTTACATATAAAAAAATCCTGCACGGGAAACGACAAAGTAAAGTAGCAACTGTCACTAAACTATCAGCTAGCTAACATCACGCCCAGAAAAAAAAACGAAAAAATTCATCGACAAGAATTAGACAATAATTATTATTAACCTAACCTAACCTAACCTAACATCAAGCCCAGAAAAAAAATCGAAAAAATTCATCGACAAGAATCATTGAATCAAGGTAAACTCACAATTTTCTATAGAGCGAAAGCGAAATAATAATAATTTGAATATTCATGGTTATAATTTAATTCGCCCCTGTTGGAAATAAAAACCACATTTTTCAGTATCTCTACTAATAAGAGTATAAAATATTGTGCATTTATTAGCGAAAATTCTTCAATTGGAAGTGCTGGTGTTTCTGATGTATCACTTAACGTTAGACATGGTAACGAACTTGATAAATCACATTTCTAGGAGTAGTAAATGCAAATTTTCACGTAGAACGTTAGTAGCATGTGCAAAAGTAACAAGAAAACTGATCTTGAAAAATTCAGTAGCAGTCACACCCATCTAATAGTTTAACTAATTTTTATTGTGTGTGTGTGTGTGGGCGTTTGTGTACGTGTGCGTATGTGAGTGTGTGTGTCGAACCTCCCAATTCGACTGACATCCTCACATGGGGCTATATAATCATATAAAAATGACATTTATTGTTTTTCAGTTATTAAATTAAAAATATAGGAACAATCCATTTAAAATTTTATGATGACTTATTATGAATAAAATACAACTCTGTACAGTTTTAATACATTACTTAATAATACTAATATGTAATATAGCTAAAATATTTTCTAAATTATCATCCGTCTGAAAGTTTTTCATTCATTTCATCTTTGATAAATTAACTCCTATATAAAATGTGTCATTTAATGATAACAGTTTTGTCAGTTTGACAGCGATAAAAAAGGTGCATCCTTTTTTATCGCCATAAAAATGCCTGTTCCTCATAATCAGAATATATCTAGCAGCTGTGAATCGCGTCAGCACGTCACTTTAACTTTAGTTCTGTCAGTTAAAATTTTTTTTTGTCGATATTGAAATATGCAAGATGAATAACAAAATAATAAAAATTATTAAAAAAATGGTAATAATAGTAATAATGAAATAGTTTAATTGTATCAATATAGATAATTATTATTGTTGTTCATTCTATGTTCTGTCGTTAATTTGGGTACACTCGAATTGCACAAAAATTAAGAAGGGTCAATTTTATTTCATAGGTATCTATAATCCCTTACCTGAATTGCACGACTTTCGATTCTCGACACTTGATCTATCACCTGAACTGCACAAGTTTATATTCTTCCAAATTATGGAATTTTATTATTTAATATTTATAGTTCTTAATTTCTTAAATAATTAAATTTAAATACTACAAGTCAGTTAAATTTAAAAAAATATTTTATTTAGGCTAGATATTAAAAAACATATTAAAAACAAATAGGAGGTATCCATCAGAAATGATCTACACAGAATCTAAAATATTAGACCTTCGGCAGCTATATTTTAAATCATTAGCTAATACAATACAAAAATGAGCTAAACACACTAGGACATTCTTACCATACAAGACAAAAAAGTAAATTTTCACTACCTTTTATGAATAAGACAATAGGACAAAAATGTCATCTTTTTCTAGGTCCGAAAATTTTTAATTATATTCCTGAAAATCTTAAAAATTACTCAAATTTAAAATCATTTAAAAAGAAAATAACACAATACATTATGACAACTTCGCGACTCTACATCCACTCGTTAATAGATTAAACTAAATTAAACTAGAACTTATTAAATTAAATTAAACTAAAATAATGATAAAAAAAACGCTATCTGACTGCTAATATTGTGCTGGGACCTACCTACATAAAAAAAAAATTAAACTAAGAATATTGATATTATTACCATTATAAGTTTTACTTTATTTACATTATATTTTATTTTATTTGTTTGTATGTTAGATTTTACTTACATACAGGTGGTCAAACACCTCGTAAGTTTAGCATCTACTTTATTCATAAAAAATGTTTTATAATATTGTCTATATTTTAATGTACTTCTTGTTATTGAATAAAGTTATTGTATTGTATTGTATTGTATAGATATTTAGTGACATCAATAAATAAATATCATTACTTAGTTCATTCATTAAATTTATACGATACGCACTTAACAAACATTTTTCTACTTATTCTACCTAACCTATAGTCCTCTATTTTATTTTCAATAAATTTTTGCTTCTACAAGACTTATTTTCTGACAGCTCTTTTTTGGTTGAAATTCACTTTTATATATGTATCTTTTTGCATGTTTTTTATAGTATCCAAAAATACATAAATAATCGGATCCGGAGAAGAACAATAATTTTTTATCTCTTCAATTGTTTAAAATTCCCCAACAATTAAAAATATGGAAGTAGTGCAATGTCTAGCCAGGGATTAAATACAAAATATTTACCCAAAAATATTTTAATGCAATTCAGGTAGGGGATTAGTATGCTAATGAGTTTTTGGGGCAATTCGGGCGCACCGGTTAATTAATCTTGTCAAAACACACTCAAGCTTTTCTTTTAAGGAAAAATTTCTTTTACGCTCAAAATTTTTCCATCGGTAATTTTGCTCGAAAAACTGACATGGTAAAATCGCGAGAATTACTGATTGACAAAATTTTTCATTACAAAGAGAAATTTATCCGATAAAAAAAAGCTCTTGTGTTTTTACTGTTGAAAAAGGTCATGTATGTCACTGGTACTATTCATGTCAATTAATGTAGAGTAAAATTTTAGAGTGGCGCCGTTCAAAGCGCTGGGTACCAATCGAGTCAGGGTTATGTTGCTGCGGGTGATCCTAGGTAAATAAAATAAATAGACTCGAAATTATTGTTATTGTAAAACTTATTTATTAGGTATAAGGTACCTTGAGGTAACTATACTGCTCTCATAAGCAGAAGTGCGGTAACTACAAAAAAAAATCAAAAATAAGATTTTTGCAACAAACGATTCTTTATCAAGTATTTTATCATTTCCAACACAGAAAACTGCGGGATCTACAAATTAAATTCTCATTTAAAAAGTTGCCGTATCTTCACAAATTTGACACACGCCACTTAGTAGAAAAGCGGCTTCTGTTCGGTTTTATGTAGATGCCGCGTTTCGGCTTTGTACGGAAAGTTAAGCCTCTTACACGTACATTTACATAAGAAATAAGCAGTAAAAATAAGAAATAAAAATAAGCAGTTAAAAAAATTATTTTTTGTCAACCTGCATTCGTTTGAAATAGGCATGCGTGCAAACATAAATCAACTGTCAGATACCTTTATTAATATAATTATACATAACCTAATATTTTTGTAATTTTTTTTGTACATATCAAAATCAAGTCATACATAGGACCTTTATGGTATTTTCACGGTGCGAGGATTTTTATTATAAAGTGAAAAAAGAAAAAGTAGGAGAAATTGTAGATAGTTAGTGTTACTTAAATTTATTTCAGTCTAAGTAGATGGTTCAGAGATATTTTCAGTTTCAGTATGATAATTTTCTTTTCATTGAATACTGTCGCTGTATTTTCGTCGTATAATAACTATAGTATAACTGTGATCTTCACTCATATTTATTTTTATTCTACATATTCTACATATTTATTTTTATTCTACAACTAAAAACAAACTACAAACCCACAAAAATATATAAATACAATAGCTCAATATCTTAGCAGCTAACTGCCAAATGGTCAAAGTTATGAACATGTACTGTTTTTCATTGGTCAGAAATAAAATTTTCATCCTTACGGAAAAAATTATTTCATATGTATTATTTCTTAATTTTTATTTTTTAACGTGCCTTGCTAGATACCTAATCGTGGAGTGATAACGATCTATCAAATTTTATTTTTTATTTTTAACTGCTTATTTCTTGTGTAAATGTACGTTCAAGGGCCTTTAAGATGCATTTCTATTAGTGATGTTCATAATCGAATTATTTGGATAATCGGATTAATGACATTCGAGTGATTTCAATAATCGGATGATCAACCGAATTAAATATCACTTGAATTCTTGAATACTCCACAGGGGGGCTATTCTCGAACTCGGACGAAGTGAACGTTCTCTTAAGAGAAGTGAATTGTCACATCCTTTCCTTGTTCTCTAGGTGCCACAAAACCGTATTCTCGGATGTAGAGGATTATGATCGAACGCTTGAAACAATCGTGCTGTGTTGCCAATAATTATTTGTTGGTCTTCTTCTTTTAATTTACTAAAGCTCTACTTATTTGTTGCGTTAGATAACTTTTATGGTGTTTTTAGTAAAATGGAAGAAAATAAATTTCGAAGTTCTTCGATAAACAAAATACAAAAAGAAATGCTTACAGAATTTTTGAAAAAAAACGAAAATCTTCAATGTGGCAAGTTTACCAGTGACTTCACTTTTAAAAAAGCCCAGAATTTATGGGAGGACATTACAAACAACCTTAATAGCATTCCGGGTGGTGCTAAAAAAGATTGGAAGCATTGGAGGAAGGTATGTTAAATTTTAACACAAAATATAATAATATTGAACTTTCTTATAAAAAAATAAATAATACATAATTCAATATTAATACTTCCAATTATTTTTTTCAATTCCAGACCTGGCAAGACTTAAAAGAAAATGTTAAAACTAAAGCGGTGAAGGAAAAAAAATACAATTCTGGTACAGGGGGCGGACCTCCGAATACAATTAAACTTGACGACACTGAGAACTCCATATTAGAAATTATTTCACCCAAAATTACTTTTGGGGACGGAGCTGTAAATGTGCCTGAAGTAATTTTTGACTTTAGAGGGGTTAGTTGTAATATTAATTAAAACAATTGTATAATAAATAATTATGTTTACCTATTGCAGGATAATGATCAAGGTGGAGGTTCAGTAAATAATCAAAATGATTCAGTAATCATGTCTGAAGTAAACATTGGTGAAGAAGTATCAATTGAGGTAAGTTTACAAAATACTTGTTGTAGAGATGTTAACTAAAACAATTTTAGTGTCCTAATAAAGATCATCCATATAGTTTGAAAACTATTAATAAGAAACCATTAAAGAAAATAACAAAATCTAGAAGATTGGAAAATTCACTTAAAATATCTCAAGAATTAGTGAAAATAGAAGATAAAAAAAAAGCATTGTTGAAAATTTTTATCAGGAAAAGATTATTTATTTAAAGCACAGAAAGGTATATGAGAAAGAAAAGCTCAAAACTTTGAAAGGAGCATATTTTATTAAAAAAGAGAAGCTGAAAGCCATTAAAAGGGCTAATTTCCTTCAAAAAGAAGTTCTAAGGGAAATTCAAATTTTAAGATCATTTTTGGGGAGATTAGAATATTTCCAATAGGTAGTTATTAGTATTTTAAAGGTGAGAAAATTAGAAAAAGTTTGGTTTGTTTTTTAAAGTTTGTTAATTTTTGTAAAACAAAAAGATTTTAAATATATCACATTTAATATTGGTTTCTCAAACTCAGGAATTTTTATTTAAAATAAAAGTTGGTCCAAGAGAAATAAATATTAAAATATTTTGTTACTATTTACATTTAATAAAACATTTATAATACATTTTTTTTATTTTTCTAAATATAGTACAAATTATGTATATTGAAATGCAAAATCCACGGGATACAGGGTGGATTTCATTTCCAAACTGGAGAACTCGTTCTCAATGGGCTGGGTTCAAAACGCCTAAATAAAAAAATTACAAAATATAATGAAAATTAATAAAATTAATGATCTTCTTTTTATTTTCTTCCTCTTCTACTTCTTCAGCTCTCCTAATAATTTTTGTTGACTCTGCACCTTCTTTTTACTACTGCTCCTTATTCACTTTTGAAATTGTTTGTTTTCGTCTTTTAACTAGTCACCAATTATTTTTTTTAAATCATTGTTCCTCAACTTGGATAAATAATTTTGCTTACTTTTTTCTTTACTTTTATTTCTTCATTCAATCATCAATTTTTTATTACATATAAAACATTCCTTTATAAAAAATATTATTACATTTTATAGAATTATTTCTTTTTCAGTTTTTCTTTTTATTTTTGACAACCTTCTGACTTTTTATTTATTATTATTCTCCCTTCAATTTTTTTTTAACCACAACTTTTACATACTATTTTTTTTTTATATAATTTTAAACTGAAATTTTGATTTGACACCAACCCAATGACAAATCATTTCACCTGCTAAGAAATGCCATCCAACCTGTCACAGGAATTTCAAATTTCAAATGTCTTAAGCCCTATTCAGATTACAAAAAAAATTAATTTATAGTTTTAATACCAGTTACCCAAAATTTCTTTTTAATTTAGATTTTTCTCTTCAATATTAAAAATAAAGAGTACTGTTAATTTAACCCTTACTTACTATACTATTTTACAACAAATTTTATACAAATTTTGTAACAATTACCCAAAAATACAGGGTATAACAAATTTCATAACAATATGTATTGTAAAGGTTCATTCTGGTATAAGACTATTAATACTATGTAAATTTAATAATATAGCACAAAAAATATCAACTTGCAATACTAATCATAATAAATAATTAAACTCATGAACAGCAACTAAAATTTAATGTAAAATCACCTTGTACATAACAAATTTGTGAATGAAGTAAAATGACATTAGTAGGAAATAGGTAAATACCAACTTATTTATCATTCGAATTATAAATAATGTATATCAAAACAATTGGCACCCAACGTGGGGCCTAAATAAAATAACTAAAAATAATGTCCCAAATCTATTAAAAAGCTTAAAGCTTTAAAAATATTAATTGTTAAAGTGGTTAGCTACTATGTGCTGCTGAATTCTACGGGCAGCTGCAAGGTCAGGATTTACTAAACCTATCTGATTTGGTGGTGGCAATTCATCCTCATAAATACCAAAATCTACAATTATATTTTGTTCCTCATCTGGTTCTGGGATGTTAGCTTCTAGGCACATGTTATGAAGCACTGCACTTGCATTTATCATGCTTGATGCTTGTGTAGGCAAATAGTGCAATACTCTGTGTTTTAATAGACAACGAAATCTATTTTTTAAGACTCCATTACAACGTTCTATTATACTTCTTACACTTTTCAGTCTGTCATTGAAAGCTTCCGCTGCATTATTAACAGGCTGATGATGCAGCGGTGTTAGAAGCTAAGGTCTAAGTGGATAGCCTAATAAAATAATTTAAATTGAATTATATATACCTATTAATCACAAAATTAAAAACTAACCTGAATCTCCCAAAAGAAAAAATAAATTCTGGTCATTATTTCTGTAGACTTGCTCCATAACTAGAGCTACATTTGATTGCCTCCATATATGAGCGTCATGGCAGCTACCTGGAAAGCGTGCATCTACACTCATTATTTTTAAATTTTCATCACATATCTGGAAAATTGTGTATTGTAAAACTTTTCACGTATTTAAAATTTAACACAATCAATGGGACTCAGCCATTATGTGAATTAATTTATAAACTTACCAGTTGCACATTTATAGAATGATAATTCTTTCTGTTGACATATATGTGTTCAGGATAATCGTGACCATATGGTGGTGCAATTGCTACATGGGTGCAATCAATAATTCCCACTATTCCTGGAAATTGATACTTCTCATAAAATCTAGAAAAAATAAAAATCAGTAAAATATTCAAAAACAATTTGAGAAGCTATAACTTATTTCTAATATACTCCAATTCTCCTTGATTTCTAGAAAAACGTATCCATTGGTTTAAAATTTCATCCCTGTTTAGTGCATCACAGACTTCTCTAATAGAACGAGAAACACTTGCCTGGCTTATTCCAATAAACAGGTAGCTGCCCGTTATTTCTTGGTAGCTGCCTAGACCAAAAAATCGTAATGCAACTAGAACCTAAAAATTATAAATTCAAAAAGTACACTAGGCCAAATGACATTTGGGATAGTTTATCCTTTTTGGTATTAATATATCTACATAATTTTATTTGTTCTTACCTTTACTTCAATACTTAAAGCTGAAGCTCTAGTTGGACCTTGGAGAAATGGCGTCAATAAGTCTATTAGATTTCGCACAAGTTCTTTATGCAATCTAAATAATTTAACAAATTTTTCATCTGTTAACTCAAATGCATTTTCTCGTCTATGAAATCTTCTCACTGGCCTATTTTGTTGTTCTTCTGCATCGACGAGATCATTAAGCACAACAAATCTGCCTAATCCACCTTCCATATTTTTCACAGAAAATAATAAAGAAATAAAAAGTTAAGCCCAGAGTACTTTGAAGAAAATAACTATTGATATTCACAAATCTCATCCAAGTCTGACCAAATCAACATAAAATCCTAACCTTACTTTTGGACATCAAAACAAAAAATTACAAATGCGCAAGCGTAAGATGATTTATTCTCATGAGAAGACCACGTTCTCCTAAAATTAAGCAGTAGAATAACACTCTCTCGATTTTTGTAGGAGGTGAATATTCCTGAAATTCGAGAATACGACTTATATTATTTCAATGGAACCACGCCCCCTTTTCCTATGAGAATCGTAATCGCATGACTCGAGAATAGCCCCCCAGACGTTATCAATTATCGATATGAACCACCACCATCCGATACAAATTTCGGTTCGGTCCGACTCGGCCGAAAAACGATTTCTATTCTGCGTCACTCATACTCATACTTATCACTTCTTGCTTTTGCTTGTATCATTCGACTCGCTAATAATAGTTGTAATTTTTTATAATAATATTATTCAATTCACCGTTCTGCTTTTATTTACTTCAAATACATAATGGTTGTAAGACGTCAATTGTTTGGAATTATTTCCATAAAAATGAAAATCATAATACGACTAAGTACATGTAACTTATGTAAAAAAATTTAAAATATTTTGGCGGTACAACCAATTTGAAACAGCATTCGAGAATCCCATAAATATTCAAAATCAAGAAGCAACGAAATTACAAAATCAAGAACCTGTACCAGTGCACCTATTCTTGAAAATCAGGGAGTAGAAATTAAAATAGAAATAGGCGTGGCTGCCTGAAATATAAAATAACCCTATTCTTGAAATATTTCGATGGAAATATCTGGGACTTTTATTCTCCCAGGCAGTATAAAATGTCTATTGTTAATAAGTGAGTGAAATTTGTAGGGAGTAGAAATTTATTTGAAACATTAACCTAACTATTTAATCTGTCGGTCCGATTTATTTTGTTTGTATTTCGTCTCCTTTATTTTTAGAGTTTTGCTGGGAAGTTTACTAATATAATGGATAATATTGATGACTTATTTGTATCGAATATTCTCATGAATGACGATGTGGAGGAAGCTCTGTAGGAGGTTGAAATAGGAAGAGTTCATAATACTTACTTTCCTCCAAGCTTCCCAGATTTTATTGACTCCCTCAGGCATACAATTTAAAATTGTGGCCAGCTCAGACCGGAGGGCTTGGCACTGAGCCCGGGTGAATGTGGGGGTAAATTTGCCAGAATAGAACTGTGGTCGTTGCGAAATGTAATCGACCAGCATTTGTTTTTGTGTTTTGTTAATGTTTTAACCTAACCTAAGTCTTATGTTATGTATGTCACATGGCTGTCAGAAATTTAACTGCTACGATTGGATAAAACGAAATTTCAACACTTGACAACTATGTGTGTATTTTCACTCACTCCATTTTTTTAAGAATAAGGTATTTTTGTACCGAGAGAAAAAGCTGGGAGTAGAAAAAGTAGGGAGTTACTTTGGGAGTAACTTTTCTCTTGATTTCAAGAATAGGTACACTGGACCGTCTTGTGAATCTGATTTTATAAAAAAGAGAGTAACGGAATCATCAGATCAGAAACGTCCAGCTAAACAATTAAAATTTTTTGGTAGTAAAGTAAATAATGAACTTTCGGAATCCGATATAGAGAAATTGGATTTGAAATTACTGAAACTAAAAGATTATCAACCTCTATCCATCGTAGAAAATGAAAGTTTTTTGGAATATTCCTGTGCATTGAATCCATTGTACAACCTTCCTAGTAGACAACGATTGTCTTATGTAATGCTACCAAAGTTTTACACATAGTCGGTTTCAGCCCTAAATTTAATTTTAAATAATTTGAAAAATATGGCAGTTACTTCGGACATATGGACTTTCGACAGCACCAGAGCATATATTACATTGACGTATCACTATATATTTGAAGATAAATTATATTCCCGTGTTTTAGCTACAACTCAAATATTAGGTTCTCATACGGGAGAAAATATCGGGTTTGCCTTAAAAACAATTATGGATGAATGGAATATTACCCAGAAAATTGTCACAGTGGTTTCAGACAATGCATCAAATGTTTAAAAACCAATGAACGAGTGTTTGCAGAAACATCATCATCCCTGTGTTGCACATACTCTTAATTTAAGTTTCAACGAAACACTAACTAGCAACGACCAATTGAAAGCTATACTGAAAAATTATAGATCGATTGTGGGCCACTTCAAGCATAGTGTTATTGCTAGTGATAAATTGAAATCCATTCAACAATAGATGGGATTACCATTTTTAATAATGGAAAGGCTTGTGAAAATTAAAAACCCACTGTGTATTGCTGTCACTAAGTTACCGAAAGCTCCAGAATTTTTAAACGGAGATGAAAGGAGAATTGTTAATTACTGCATTTTTGTTCTGAAATCAGCTTATCATATGACAAACATATTATCTGGTGAGAAATATCCCATAATAACTCTAATTATTCCGTTGATAAGGGGATTCCAACATACGTTGAAAAATGTAACCACTCAGACAGCCATAGGTGAATCCATAAGATTAAAGTTATTAGATAATATTACACGCAGATTAGGTGGAGGGCAATAAAATTGTTGCAAAAGCGGTCTTCTTAGATCCAAGGTTTCGGTTTAGATGACAATGCTTCCAATGCGCAAAAATAGGTTACAGAGGAACTTGGCCAACTTATTGCCTCCGATTATCAACCTCGTGAACAAAATCAATCGTCACAACCATCAGAAGCTCATCACATTCCAGAGAAACAAAAATCTCCTACGACTGACATATGGTCCCATTTCGATAAAAAAATATCAGAAATTAAAATAATTTCCATCCTATCATCAATGGTAGCACTGACAATAAGGAAATATTTGGAAATGCTACCACTTGAAAGGAAAAAGGATCCGATAGAATTTTGGTCAAAGCATAAATTAATTTTACCTGAGCTAAATTGAGCTCGCAATGAAATATTTATGCATTCCTGGTACTTCAGTTCCATCAGAGAGGGTTTTCTCTAAAACATGACAGCTTACAAATTCGAGAAGGAACAGAATCAACCCAAAAGTTCTGAACCAAATCATATTTTTGAATTAGCAATTTTATTTTGTTTATTTGTCATTTGATATCACTGTTTTATTTTTGACAAGTTTTTGTACCTCTTTATTTTGATATTTTTAAATTTAGGATGTTTTGTATTTGCCAAAGAATGTATTTTATTTTATTATTTATATCTATTTGTATAAATACTTGTTTTCAGATTAAAATATTTCAAAATTTTTATCCACAGTAAAAACACAAGATGTTATTTTTTATCGGATAAATTTCACTTTGTAACGAAAAATTTTGCCAATCAGCAATTTTACGAGAAAATCTGACATGGAAAAATCGCGATTTTGCAAAAAGTTAATTTTTCGAGGAAAATTACTGATGGAAAAATTTTGAGTTTAAAAGAAATTTATCCTTAAAAAAGCTTGAGTGTTTTTTGGCAAGATAAGTTAACGACAAATTATAGAATGATCAACAATAATTATCTATGTTGATACAATTAAATTATTTCATTATTACTATTTTTTTACAATTTTTATTATTTTATTATTCATCTTCCATATTTCAATATCAACCAAACAAATAATTTTAACTGACAGAACTAAGGTTAAAGTGACGTTTATTTGACAGTTCTGAAGTTTTTGACAGTAACCAAAATATATGTAAGACCATATGTTCATATCCAGACTTCAACTAAGTTTTAACTAGACTTTATCTAGACGTTAACTAAAAGTCTTACATTACAACTAATTTTTTCTTAAATCCACAAAATATTTGATTTCTCCCCAATTTGACACAAGTATCTAATTAGATTATCATATATAATACTACTAGTAGCATCTTGACTATCGATAATCCCATAAGTTATTTCATGAAACGTGTTGTCAAATATTAATTTCACGAGTCCTGCGGACTCGTGAAATTATAATTTGATAACACGTTGAGTGCATTAGCTTATTGGATTATCGATAGACACGATACCACGAGTTGTATTTAATAGATTATATCACGAATTAATAACATTTTAAAAATTTGACAGCTCAATAATTTACATTTAAAGTACAAAAGCAATGACAAAGATGACAGCAGACCTACTAGATTTTTAGCATTAAAAGTACCAAGTGTGATTATCAGTTATTAGTCAGTATATGGTGATTTATTATTGATTATTAATCAAGTAACAATATAGGACATTATTACATTATTAGTGATATAATTAAAAAAATTGGGGTAAGAAAACCATAAAAATCAAAAACCATTATTTAAAATAAATGTTATGCGTTCAAATCGATTATAGTTCGGTAACAGCCTACACGACGACGTTAAGAAAATAAGTAAATTTATAACACCTAACAACAAGTTTTCGTACCCGTACACTTTAAACCCAAAACATATGCGATATAACAAATAAAAATAGTAATAAATTTAAATATCTTTAACAAAATATGAATGAGGGTATAACTCCATAATGTTACCGCTATTATAGCTTTCCTTAAAAATTAAAATGTTCATATCCAGAAACGAAATAAAAAAAAAAGAAGTTTATCTTCACCAAAGCCAGAAGAACTTCTCTGAAATATAATTTTCATCGACCTCTGTGGGCCAATCACGAGAACCTAAAGATCTTGAGCGCTGCGTTTGAATATCGGCCTTTGAGCCCCTCACAAGAACAACCTTCTGGACCTCCCACAAGAACACTTAAAATAAGTAAAAGATCCAGATTTAACAAAACTCTAATGAATTTAAATCCCTGTGGCCCCTTTCTTAAATTTTAACACAACCCTGAACCAATTTACCAGAAAAGTATTTATAAAATAAAGCAACGCAAAAAATTTACAATGAATAATATACAAATTAACCCCCCCACCAATCAAATACTACTAATTGAATCAGATATTAAACAGCTATATTACAAGAAAAATGTGACATTACTCGCTATAACCCTACATTTAAAATATTATACGTGGCCACCAAATAGCAGAATAAGATTTATACATTTTATATATAATTTAAAAAAACATACCTCCTTCGAGGGTGTAAAATGTAATACAGAGAAACTCCCTTCAACTTCGGTTTATTCTCCTTTGAACTCCTAGGACTTCTAAATATAACTTTACCAGACAACGAACAGAAAGAAAGGTAATTAAGTTATAATCCCGATACAGAGGGCATCGAATACAGGTAATCTCAAAAATACCAAATCGCAATTGGCAGTAAATATCACCAAAACCTGTCACTTCGACATACATGGACACGAATTTAGATAATCCCACTAATGAATGACTCAGCAGGCCATTAAATGTTACAGATTTGTTCCAAAACGTGAATTCACCTTCTTTTTTCATCAAGCAAGCAAATCGAACTTCTCGGCAAGATGACAGATGATCGCTGAAACCAGATATCCTGTCCAGAAAAATGTCAAGCATATTCAAACAGACGCAAGAGACAACAAACCCTTAACAGAATACACGCGCTAAATTCACCTACAGCGCCCTCTACAACACAAGATGGCACGACCCCAGAATTCCCAACTCAATCTCAGAAGGTTATAAGAAGGTTATACCACCACCCGCAAGTCAATTTAGATCCCCTTTAGGGCCGGTTGTTCAATCGGAGATAATCCAGCCATATCGACAGAACCAAGTTCAACAATTCGGTTTCAGTTTTTCAATAATGGTTTATTGGATAAACCTAGTTTAACCGTGGTTTAAACCAATCTCAGGAATTCGGTGGTATAAAGGAGATAATTGACTGATTCCAACCTATAAATTTTCTGACTTTGTTTGATAAACATATTATTGTGTTATTGTGGAACATTTTAATCGGAATATTGTACTTTTTTATGGAAGATATAACCGATGATGAAGATTTTTTGGAAATTATTGATATTATTGCCCCAAGAAGAAAGAGACCCGTATTCAGACAACGTCGAAACCATTTGGAAGAATGGTCAGAAAAGGAATTTTTAAATCGATTTAATATCCCACGATATCAGTAACCAGACAAATCGGTAATATTTATTTTGTTTTCAATATTTCATACAGATTTCAATGTTTTTTTTAGTAGTCATGCCCTGACACCAGAAGAGATGGTTCTACTAACTCTAAGGTTTTATGCCACTAGAAGTATGATGATAGTTGTAGGAGATTTTATAGGTGTTGATAAAGCTACAGCATGCAGGATCATCCATAGAGTGTCTGAGGCTCTAGCAATGCTCTATAGGATTTATATAAAGATGCCAGAAAGTGAAGAAGAGAGACGAGAGAAGGCTATTGGAATTTATCAACTGAGCAGATTTCCTCAGTGTATTGGTGCTATTGACTGCACACACATAAAAATACAATCACCAGGAGGAAATGATGCTGAAATTTTTAGAAACCGCAAAGGCTATTACTCTATGAATGTTCAAGGTGTATGTGATGCTTCATTAAATTTACAGAATGTAGTGTGTCGTTGGCCAGGTTCTAGTCATGATTCCACGATTTTCAACCATTCAGAATTATCTATTTCTTTTGATAATGGAGTGCATAAAACTTATTTATTAGTTGGTGACAGTGGTTACCCTATAAAGAAATACTTAATAACTCCTTTGGCACATCCCCACGGCCCAACAGAACATTTATTGAATGAAGCGCAAATTCGAACTCGAAACTCCATTGAAAGGTATTTTGGAGTATGGAAACGTCGTTTTCCTATCTATTGAGTAAAATTTGATAGATATGAAGCAATAGTTATTGCCACAGCAGTACTCCACAATATTGCAAATAGCTTGCATGCACCAATTCCAGATATTGATGAAAATACTCTACAATTGATTCAGAATGACCTGGACAATAATGACAATGCCATTGCTCAATTGCCATATGATGGCCCAAACCACATCCTTCATAATTCAACACGTTTATTGTTAATTCAAAATCATTTTTCTGTAGAGTTCTAGAAAAAAAAATATAAATATGTATTGATATGGTTTTTTATTTATATGCGTAGTTTTAGTTCTGTTTTTGTATGTATTGTGGTTGACTGTGATTGAAAGGTAGAAGGTTATTGTCAAATGTAAGTTTGACAATGAAAATAAGGTTATGATAAGAAGTTTAAGGTGCGTGTGGATGTATTTAAATGTGTTGAAGATTTACTTAAGAATGTTTTGTATTTAGATGATTATATTTATTTGATTTAATAATGAGTTCACAACAATTGTGGTACAAGTAAAAGAAAAAATCTTAGTGTCGTTAGTCATTAAATTTACAGATAAAAAAAAATATCTAGTTGGGGAAGAAAACAAATGAAAAAGAAATAATAAACAGTTTTGGTTTTTTTTTTTTGATTAATAAGAAATTATAGAAATGTCATTAATAGAATGAGATGTTTTAAAAAAGGATTATTGTAAAGATTAAAGAAGTTCTTTTATAGAAGAATAAAAAATTTACATATAAAAAAAAGGTTTATTAATAGAAAGGAAAATATTAAAAGAATATAAAAAAAACATAACAAAGAAGACAAAGAACAAATTGGTTTGTAGGAGGACGAGGTGGTGGTGCAGATTAGTTTAGACGGAAAGACAGAAATGGGTGGAGATTAAAAAATACAGACGACAGAAGAGGGAATTAACTAGGAGGTGATACAGAAAAAGAAATAAAGAAACTGATTAAAAGAAGACGCAAGAGAGAGAAGAACCAGAAGAATAATACTAGAGGCGCCCAAAATTTATATTTTTTTTTTAGTTTTTTTTTGTAATGTTTATTATTTTTTTTAAGGAACCCAACCCAAGGGCATAAGAGTTTTCATGATAAAAAACACAGCTATTCTAATATAATATATTATATACTTAATATATAAACTAATAATTATCCAGTACTCTCAAATATAAAACTGAATGTATATTTTTTCAATTATTTTACATCCTTTATTCCACTTTGAACTAATAAAACAACATCTGCATTATTGCATTACATATGCATATTTATATAATTTTTTTTTTCAAATAACATAAACAAATGATAGACTCCCAATAGAAAATAAACGCTGTGGCTACACGTAAGGTAACCAGACGATATTATATGTATGGGAATGACGTGATTCCTGGTTACCTTACATGTAGCCACAGCGGAAAATAAAACAGTTCTTAACCTAACAAAATGATTATCACTGATAAACCAAAATAACATGAAACATGCAACTTAATGTAAATATTCAGTCTTCAGTGTTTGGATTCAAATTTAATAATTTTTGTTTGTGTATTTCTATCATGTAGGTTCTCTTTAGTTTCCATAATTGCCTCTGTATTTCCAAAAAGAGTTGATGTTTTTCTATCATATGCTGTTGTTTCAACTTATGTTTCTCTTCAAATGCTTGTTTTTGCGATTTCACCAGATCGGATTTGGAAAGAGCCCAAGTAGAAATTTTTTCTTTGATGGTAGATGTGCTTTCTCTTTTCGGAACTTTCAATCCTGACGATTTTGCTGTTTCAGCTTAGCTGGAGTATAGCTGCTCCAATCTTTAATCATTGGTTTCTTTTTTTCTTTCTCTGGAAAGTATGTCATAAATATTCTATTTTATGATGAAATATGGAATGGAAAGACTTGATTAATTTTATTCATCAGCAAATTTGAATAAAATTGAAATATTGCACTAACTGGCTTACCAATAAATGAAGGTGAAGCAACCAGCTTGTCAGGACCGTTGGTCTCTGAACAATCATTTTGACAAAAAACTGTTTGTAGATGATACTTCGTGGGTAATGCAAGATATAGTTCAATATTTTGAGCTGTGACCATATATGTAATACTCCTATATCGCCAGCTTGAGAAAGAAGTTTGTCGCCGATAGTAGAGAGACGATCGTTTCTCTCTCACACAGCCTCGGATAGTCATAGGCGTCACAGCTGTAAAATCGCCTACGTTTGCTTAACTTTCCTTTTCTCTACGTTCCTTTTTCACCACGGGACACGACGCCAATGCAATTTATGTATATGGGCATGTGCGTTGGCATCCAATTCCGATCTTGCATCTCCTTCTGTCGGAACGCTTTGTTTCTACAGGCAAAGATAGGACGTTGGCGATATAAGAGTATTACATATATGACTGTGGCCTAAATACATAGATATAAGGTTTAAATTTAGCTTAGCGGAAATCAGTTATGGGAAACTGTTGTTTTGCGAAAATGCGCTGTTGCCAAGTTATAGACGATAGTTATTATGGAAATTTTAGTAAGAAAGCATCAATATAAATTTGCATTTTCAGTAACTGGTATGATTTTCAATATTTAAAAATGCGCTGTTGCCAAGTTGATCACTTCGAATTACTGGAAATCTGATATGAGCATGGTTTAAGGCGGCTCTACCGCAACGTAATTTTTTGTTATTAAAAGTTAGCCTTTAAATTTGATTTTATTAGAAAAATATTTTCAGAAACAAATTCTGAATGAAAATGACTAAAGGCTGATCGTGCTAGATTTTTAAATTTTCATCTGTTTTTTGAGTAAAAAATTAAAATTGAAAAAATTAAAAAAAAAAGTCGAAATAAATATTTCGCACGATCAACTTGTTGGACTATTTATTTTTGACTTTTTAATATTTTTTAATTTTTTTTTATCTTCATGAATAAATACTAAAAATTAATAATTGTTTCAATTAATAAAATGTACCGGTAGTAGCGCTCTCTCTATTGTTGGCTGATGTCATCCGGTGTGTTCATCCATGCCTTGGCGAAATACACGTTAGTCGCTGTACAGTATCGGACGTGCCATTTTAGTTGGGACTTGTTTTTTGGTGATATTATGGGAGATACAGTGTCATTTTTCTTATAAAGAGCTTACTCCTGAGGCTGGTGTTACAGAATATAACATTAAATTTTTAGTTAAATTGGGCAATTAACTTAAATTAAAAAAGAATGATAATTTATATTATCAAGTTCCAGGTCAACTTGCTATTACATGTGCTAAATATTGTAATTGTTATTAACAAAAAAACCATTTTATTTTTTGATGGTAACTCAAAAACTGTACAAGATAGCGGGAATTGCAAAAAAGATCCTTACAGAGGAGGAAATGAAAAAAAAACTTTTAACTCTTGGACCTCTAGCTCTAATATTTATAATTTTAATTTGTTGCTGAAAAAAGGTCTCCGCGCGACAGTTTCGGAATGAGCCTCTATAGTGAGTACCGCATCTAAAATATTTTTTTTAAAGCACTAAATATTGATTTAAAAATTTGAAAAAATTATGGTGTCATTTCAACACTTGAAGAAAGAAAGTCCCGTTGGAAAAAAAATTTAAATTCATTTTTCAAAAACTAGCCTATTGTTAATGCACTATTTTCTGTCATACCGCTATTTTCATTGAAAGCTGGATAATTGTTTAAATAATCACAACAAAATTTTTTCAAGTCTTGGAGTATTTTCTATGAGTGTACTCAATAAAATGACGCTATAAATTTATTTAAAATTTGTTTATATTGTTCATAACGAGTTTTCAAGGTTAACAAAAAATGAAAAATCGTAAAATTGCTAAAAAAAATTTTTCTCATATACTATGGTGTAGCTGTTTTTATATTAGAAATAAGGATTATATTATTGTTGGTAAGATTTTTAACGCTATTTGTTTATACATGGCTTATAAACAAATACTTTACTTTAATATTTTTGAAAAAGAAAAAATTTACCATTCAATTGTTTAGGGCCAATGATAATTTTTTAAAAAAAAATTATTTCTTAAAAAAATTTTCATATTGTTTATTGTTAGCATAATGTTTATATTACGATCGGCCGTGAGTAGTACCTTTTACCCTACCTTCCCTACCGAAGATCATAGACTCGTCCAGGCAGTGGTTCGGTGGACGTCCCCACTGTTGAGAGGGACGTAGAACCATCTGCGTGCCTAGTTTACATGAGATTCGGTTATATAATAAATATGATGATATTAAAGATGTTATAAAGTGTATACATAAATAATTAATACGAAATAGTGATTATTTCTAATATTTATAATCGTTTTTTTCATATTTGCATTATTTAAATAATTGGCTAAGAAATAATTTTGTCTTTAAAGCAAGTTTAGCGATATGCAAGTTTGTAGCAAGACATAGAATTGCATATCTCTTGCATTGCCTGACATTTTACACTACGCAAGTTTGAAGCAAGGTACATTTCGTAACAAAAGTGCAGCCACAATAAAAAAATTTGACATTTATTCACAAAAATCTTGGGTTATGAGTGACTTTCATTTGTTTACGTCTAGATAAGCGCCATTTGCCATTATTATAATATATATAATATCAGTTAATTCCGGCAAAAAAATGCTAATAAAAAAGAAAAAAATGTTATTATTAACCTTAGCGACGACTCTTGGATTTCTTATAAAAAAAACCAACAAAAAAAAAGGAAACCTAGAAAGTGGTGGGACAAACCATGGATCAATCAATCATTAGGTAACTTAGGAATTACAAACGAGTTTACTGAATGTAACGACTCGAAAACATTTAAAAACTATTTGAGAATGGATGAGGTAACTTTTGAGAAACTTTTAGAAAAAATAAAATACAAAATACAAAAAAAAGATACGAAATTTCGAGAATGTATATCTGCAAGATCAAAACTAATCATTACCTTAAGATACCTTGCCACTGACGAAAGTTTTATGTCTCTGCAATATAATTACAGAGTTTCAAACAGTGCAATATCATGTTTCATTCCAGTTGTATGTAAAGCCATTTACGAAGAATTAAAAAAAGAATATTTAAAGGTTATTATTTATTATTTTATTAGAATTGTGAATGTAACGAAAAGTTAGTGTCTAGGCTTGCCTTTGTAAGAAGAAGTAACAATGAAACTGATAGATATTTAAATGAGAAATATATTGTAACAATAAAATAGTAATTATTTTACTTTTAAGGTTCCTTCTACAGCAGCTGAATGGTTGGAAATTGCTAGTAAATTCAATGAAAAATGGAACTTTCCAAATTGTCTAGGAGCAATGGATGGCAAACATATAGTAATTAAGGCACAGAGGAACGAAGGATCTGCTTTTTATAATTACAAGAAGCAACACAGTATAGTTTTATTGGCACTGGTAGATGCAGACTATAATTTTTTGTATATAAATGTAGGAATGAATGGCAGATTATCTGATGGTGGAGTTTTCAGGGAAACTGATTTAAGTCAAGCAATTGGAAAAAATCATTTAAATTTCCCAGATGGCAAGCCTCTTTCATTACAAACAACGTCTGTTCCATTTGTTATTGTAGCAGATGCTGCATTTCCATTGTCAACGCATATTTTAAAACCATATCCATTAACAAAAATGACTAAAGAGCAACGAATTTTCAATTACCGATTAAGTCGAGCCCGTCGAGTAGTGGAAAATGCGTTTGGAATTTTGTCTAACCGTTTTAGGGTACTCTTAAATGTTAACGCATTAATACCTGAAAAAGTTAAACTTATTACACAGGCATGTTGTGCCTTGCACAATTTTCTAAATCGTGAAATGACAAAAAAATACACTGGTTAAGAACCCGAAATAGATATAGATAGGAGATACACTTTTGTCTATGGATTAAGTGCGCAAGCTGGAAACAGGCCACCAAGAATGGCAATTGATACAAGAGATGTATTTAAAGCTTATGTTAATGGTGAAGGAGCTATATCATGGCAAGATGACATCATTTAAAAACAGTAGATAAGTTTTTTAGTATAATTTTAATAACATAATTTTTTTTAGATAAATTTATAAAAATTAAAAGATGTATATAAAATATTTGCATTAATTTTTATTTCCTGCTTTTCTCTCCTTGGTTGATCTGTACGCCTTTTTAGCTTTGTACAGCTCCAGTAACACATTTTCTTTAAAACAATCTAGTATATCTTCATCGCCTATTTTCTTCATCTCTGATGATAAGTAGCTAAAATGGTATATTTATTATTTCATATGTTTTATGCTTATGATTTATTTAAAAACATCAAATGATATTCCCGAGTTAATTTATTTATAACACTTACTGTCAGTAGATAGAACGTCCTTTAACTTTAAAGACTCAGTAAGTAAAGGCGATGACGTTTAGAATAAAACTTTACAAGTTGATTTCTTGTACAATTGTCACAATCTAAACATCATTGTCATTTGTTATAGAACCGTTAAAGTTAAAGAACGTTCTATCTACTGAGTATTAAATTGGTTAATAGCTTTTAATTTGAATTAGTAAGTTATTAATAAAATAAAATACCTGGCAAAAGGATCTACACTACTATCAGTGTCTCCCATCATGTTTTCAATGACATTAGTAGTTTTTTGCAATAAATTGCTCAATTGGTTATCTTCGGTTTTCTTTCTTTTTGCTCGCAGAGTGGTTCTTGTAGCATTTATTCCGCGCGGTGTATTTTGTACATTATCTATTTCTTGTGGTGCATTTTATACTGGATTTTCTACAGTGGGTGTATTGGAGGAAGATGGCTGATCATTTGTGAGCTGAGGCCTACGAGTGAGCAAGGAAGTAGGTTGAGAAAATGCATCAGCATCTCCATCAAATAGTAACTCGTTTTCTTCACTACTTTGTTGTGGGCTCTAAAACAATAAAAATAATAAAAGATGAGTAAAAATTAAAAAAACTCAAACATATAAAGGCGTGAAAAAGATTCTTTTACATATAATTTGTTTTACCTGAATGATATCCATATTAGATTCTCCCCCTGTCACTACATTTGCAGAATCGTTTAGAAAATGGAGCATATCATAAAACCACAATTTTGGGGTATATACATCTTCCTGAGATGCACCACTCGCTTCTGACTTTTTAATTTTATTAACTTCAGCCATTAACTGCGTTCTGATTCCATGAATTTTGCTCTTGACCATTTCTACGATCACGTCAGCAGTCGGGTGCAAATTTTGCATGTTATTAGCTATTTTTGCCAATGCATTATTTCTAGAATTTCGATTATGGTATTCTTTGGACCGTATGTCATATAGACATGGACAATTCACATAGAGCAGAATTAAAGAGGTCGTATATTCTGTAGACCATATCTGTTTACTGCAATATAAAACAATCGTTTAAGATTCATATTTTTTTTAAAACTACATATTATACTATATATTATATTTATTATTTACCTCTTTTTTAATAATTTTGACATTTTCCCTTAAACACGAAAAACAAACAACAAACTGAACAAATACAAAATTAAAAAACAAACAACAAACTGAACAAATCCAAAATTAAAATTAACAAACTCAACAAATAGAAAATGGAGGGTAGAATAGAAATGCAGTGAAATGCACGCGTCGCCCGTCGCTCGCCCCACCAAATAGTGTAGGTTGGTAGTGGAAATAATACCAAATAAAAGAACCAAAATATCGTAAAAATTGCAAACCTTGCATGAAAATATCGCGGGCGCAAGCGCAGTGATAAAATATTTCTTGCCACAAACTTGCATATCGCTAAACTTGCATAATGTAAGACAGTCTTAACAATCATTATTGATGGCTCATAATACAATTAAAAAAATTTTTTTCAATAATAATTTCATTGTTTATTTAGTTCAAAATTTGTTATAAACAATATTTGGGTGTCACAATATTTTTTTTCTAATACTACTAAAAATTACAAAACAACCATACCCAACAATGGGGCGAAAAATAAATTTCTGAATATTTTTTGAAAATTGAATAAAAAATACATAATTTTTTTTTTCTCAACTTTGTTAAATATGGTTGTTTTTATAATTTTTAGTAGAATTAGAAAAAAATATGGTGACGCTCAAATATTGTTTATAACAAATTTTGACTAAATAAACAATGAAATTATTAATGAAAAATTTTTTTTTTAAATTGCATTATGAGCCATCAATAATGAAGGCGACTGATTATTTAAATAATGCAAATATGAAAAAAAAACGATTATAAACAAGAAAAATTTTTGAAGAATTTTTTTTTTTTTAAATCATCATTGACCCTAAACAATAGAATGGTAAAATTTTTTTTTCAAAAATATTAAAGTAAACAATTTGTTTATATACAATTTATAAACAAATGGCGTTAAAAAATCTTACTTACAATAATTTAATCTTTATTTCTAATATAAAAACAGCTATACCATAGTATACGAAAAAAAAATTTAACAAAAATTTTCCGATTTTTTATTTTTTGTTAACTTAGAAAACTCGTTATAAACAATATCACCAAATTTTAAATAACTTTATAGCGTCATATTATTAAATACACTCATAGAAAATACTCCAAGAGGCGAAAAATTTTTAGGGTGATTATTTAAACCATTATCCAGCTTTCAATGAAGACAGAGGTATGAAAGAAAATAGATAATTAACAATAGGCTAGCTTTTAAAAATATTTTTCAAACGGGACTTTCTTTGTTCAAGTGTTGAAATGATTACATAATTTTTAAATTTTAAATCAATATTTGGTACTTATTTTAGATGCGGTACTCGCTATAGAAGGCGAATTCATCCCGAAACGAAACCTGTTTTCAGCAACAAATTGAAATTATAAATATTAGAGCTAGAGATCCGGGAGTTATTTTTTTTTTGGAAATTTCCTCCCTCTTTAAGGATCTTTTTTGAAAAGTGGTTTTTTTGCAATCCGCGTCGAATGAGCCATCGCTCATATTTTTCTTACTCTTCTAACTATTTTTGCAGAAAGCTCACTTCTCGACTAGACTACGTTGCATTCTATACTACCTATTTTGATATAAAATTATTTATTTCGACCTATTTTTACAATATCATTTTTGTTGTTGAGTTAATGTACGATAAAACAGTTTTCAAAAACTTATTTATTATTTAATAATACTTATAATATTAATATAACCATGACGCTAGTAATGTTTCAATACAAGAAATAGGTAGGTAGTATCATCAATAATATAAGTACCTAAAATTTTATAATATATTCAAGGATATTCAGTTTATATAGGTATTTTTCATTTTATTTAATTTCAGAAAATCTTTTACTTTAGAATGTAAATAAATATTTAAAATAAATCTTGTTATCCATTTAAAAAAAAATACATCCATAAGATGAACCCCACAAAAAACGTTAATTAATAAAACACAGAAAGAAAACAACCATTTTTTCGAAGCGGCGTAATTATACTAAAAGTAATAAACTAAACTTTCAGAATTAACGTAATATGCAGACAATTTTGGCCGGTCCGTGTGTTCGGTACAGATAAACACCGATAAAGGTAGACGTCCTATTTAACTACGCGGTAAAACGAGAGAAAACTATTATAAGTACAACTGTCTGTATACGATCAAAGTGAGTGTTACGTGTAGGGATATTTTATGAAATGGATGAGGGACCTCTCAACTTTGGTAGAATGAAAAGCGGTAGTTATAATATTGAAACTTTGCGGAAATGCGCTGTTGCCAAGTTTTGGGCGCTGGACAACATGGGAAATCGCCCCAAAGGATGGCTGATTATGGAGAAATGGAAGGATTTCAATTTAAGCACTTAATTTAAACCTTTTTCCTATAAAATAAAACATACTTAAATTTCTGTCTACAAATTAAACGCTGTGGCCTGAAACTGTCTAATCCATTTTTGAAAGTTTGGAGACCCTTATTTCAAAATGTGTTAACTTTAAAGTAATAGTGATATATATTGTCATTTTTAGAATCTAACTATCTATTAAAATTTGACATAAAAAATTTGGAATGACTCTAGATCCGCCAGTTTTTCTGTACTTATACTACATTTTTGAATATATGCATCTGCAACTTGTTCTTAGCAGATTTTCATTCTTACTGAAATGAATTCGGAAGAGACGAGTTCATCGTTTCCATCAATTAATTATGATTTGATCATATGATTGATTCATTGCTATAGAGTAATCTGAAATATTATGTCGACAACACACACGGGAGCGAAGCGAGCGCGTCCGGCCGACATTTGGCAAAACAGCGCGCGCGGGTTTGCCAAATGTCGGCCCAACGCGCGCATTTATTTTACTACCTTATCCACTATTTCTGCAAATAACTTAAACTAGGATTTTTTTTACAGGTTACTATGGTAACGGTTACCATCACAACAGTTTCCCATAACTGATTTCTGCTAAGCCAAGTTTTAACCTTATATTGATTATATATTCAGGACGCAGCTCAAAGTACCCAACTATATCTTGCATTACCCAAAAAAAAAGAATAAATCCTTAATTTTATTGCGAGATCCATTTTGTTATGATTTCATTCAGAAATACAATTAAAAAAGTTACCAAGAGAATCGTAGCTATTTCATTTGATAATGGAAATCAAAAATCCAGCAAGAACAGACAGGAGTCAAACGAACAATCACGTAGTCACGTTTGCCAACATTCTATAAATAAAAAATAACAGACATAATTGTCAGCTGATTAACCCAACTTTAGTGATCTGTTAAAAATTCAAATTAGAGTGAATTTTTTGGAAAAGTGCTGAAATCAAATAAATACAAGCATTTGTAGTGTTTTGATAATAACTAGGAAGAAATTTGTGTGTTTTCAATAACAGAAATTTGAGCTGCAAATAATGAACAGTATCTCCGAAACTACTTGAAAGCGCCACGTTTTGATTTCGGATTCGTGTTCAGGAGACCAAAATATGTAAGACCACTTTTTTTTTAAAAATCGCATGATCCCTAAGAACGATGTATTACCTCCTGAACCTGTTGATAAATTCTTCATCTATCCAAATGTTCATTGTGTTGATTCGCGAAAAAAATTTTCGAGCTCTTCTTGGGTTTTCCACAATATTTATAACATCTATATCTTCTTCATCATCAAATAATATATCTTCTAATATTTCCAATATGTCCATGTTGAAAATATAATTATGTTTAAAAAATCGTGTCAAGAGTCAAGACAAGACAATAATAAACAATTTATAGAGGTTATAATTTATAACATAAGTGCATCAGTATTTCAATTTGCTTTCAATCCGCGCATGTGTTAACCGAAGCTTGAATTTTAACTGGCCCTCCATCCACCAGTTGACAGTTAAACTCGGACTGTAAGTCACAGACACCTATACAACGAACTTTATTCATTAGGTGTATTTCTTTTGCACTTGGATCAGTTCACTTGGATCACTTTTAAACGGGTCAAAACTGACCACGCAGAAGTTCAAATAAAAGGCGCATACCAAAGCAACTGACGTTGTCGTTCCGTTCCTGTCAATTATCATCTGTGACTGGCATCAAAGCACCAACAAAAATCTTCAAGAAATGGCCATTGACACCTATAATTTTCTTTCTCAGATGACGAATGTATCTCGGAGAAAATGTATTCCTAAAATTGAACGTTCAACATTGCACCGTAAATATAGACGTCTTTTCTTAAGAAATATTTACCAAAATCATATTATCTTCCTCACTAGACGAAGTGTCGCCTTCCATTTAATTAATTCCTAGATTTTTAATTTGCTCCACTTTTTTTAGGTTATTGTAACGCCGTTAATTACTGTCAAATAATTATAAAAATCCCGCGATCTGTTTTGGATCACTTTTGAATCATTTCAGCGGGTGGTGCAGCATCGGTAAGGGGGGAGGTGATCCAGGTCATTTTTGATTCAGTTCAGTTGCAATTAAAACAGTAAAGCAAGTGACCTAGAACTGAACTGAACTGATCCAAGTGCAAAAGAAATACAGCTATTAATCCAAAGTTTAACTGACACTTGAAGTTTAAACTGAACCTATACAAGTGGCCCTTAAACGCTCAACTATTCTAAACTTTGAGAAATATGGGTCTAGAGCTAACGTCATAAGGAACCTCCAAGGTTAATGTCGTGAAAACATACCCAGTGTAGCGCGCTTCAATCGCAAAACAATCACAGCTGACTCCGAACACAGCAACAAACCCATGAACGAGCTAAACCGAACACTCTCCGCGTCGATTTGTCTTTCATGACCGGTGGTGTCAGAGATCAAATTAAAAGAAGATAAACAAAACCCAGCTACTAATAATTATATATACAAATCATTCTTTAATTAATCGATCAAACATATTGTTATGAATGCAAATGAGAGAATAATTACATCCAGTGTACCTATTCTTGAAATCAAGAGAAAAGTTACTCCCAAAGTAGCTCCCTACTTTTTCTACTCCCAGCTTTTTCTCTCGGTACAAAAATACCTTATTCTTGAAATAAAGGAGTGAGTGAAAATACACACATAGTTGCCAAGTGTTGAAATTCAATTTTATCCAATCGCAGCAATGTCTGACAGCCATGTGACATAAGACATAACCAAAGAATACCTATCGTATTCTTTGACATAACTGTAATGTATTAGGTATGGACCAGTGTCGTATTAAAAAAAAAAACATTAACAAAACACAAAAAGAAATGCTGGTCGATTACATTTCGCAACAACCACAGATGTATTCGGGCACATTTACCCCCACATTCACCGGGCTCAGTGCCAAGCCCTCTGGGGGTCTATTCTTGAATGTCGATCAAAATTTGACGAATTCGACATTTGTCGACGGAAATTGTCGCACAAATCAAAATTGTGGTATTCTCGATTGGTTTCGACTTCAATGTCGAATGAGACAAATATTGTCGAATAGAATGAGCTGGCAACACCGAACTAACGATAACGAGTCTCGAAGAATGTGTTTTGTGCTGTCTTGTCTTGTCTCTTGTCTAGACTATATGTTTCACAGCTATATCACTCTCGCTTTTTATAGTTAGTTTATAATACATACCTACGCTACGTATACATTTAAGAACAATTGAGTAATGGCAGACGAAGAAAAAAAACTAAGTTATTGTACTCAGTCACAGAAACAAATGTTAATAAACTTGATGAAGGAAAAGGAAAATGAGCCACTTCTATCAGGAAAATTTTCTAAAAACTTTACATTCCAAGCTGCAAAAAGTAAGTGGCAGAGTATAGCTTCAATTCTGAATTCGGCCCCAGGAGCTTCCAAAGATTGGAAGCAGTGGAAAAAGGTAGTAAAAAAACTCTTGAACGTTGATAGATTAGTTATTTTTTCTCTTTTAAAGTCCTGGCAAGATCTAAGATCGAAAACAAAAAAGAAAAAGTCGGAACAAATTAAATATGCTAGAGGTACTGGTGGTGGTCCTCCACTATCACCTAAACTTGACATTACAGATGAGCTTATATTGAGCACTATAGCCCCTACAGCAATCACAGGTGATATCAATGTAAGTGAAACCCCCATAGACTTTGACTTTACGCTCAATAATATAATGGAGCTTAAGCCAGATGCAGTACAAAGTGTAGATTATGTCACTTCAGATGTAGGAAACGAGGTTTTTTTGAATGACCATATATACTCCAAAGAAGATATTAACCCTTCCTTAACCGCTGCTTCAAAAAAGAAAAGGACAGTGGCTAGCCAACGTTTGCATACCAGTGCTGTTGCAGCAACTACTCTTGCTGAAGTTAGTAGAGATACACTGGATGTACAAAAGCAGTACTATGAAAAAAAACTCCAGTTACTTGAGAGACAAGTAGTCGCTATTGAAAATTTGGTGGAATTTTTGAAAGGACGGAACATTGAATAGTTGAATTTACTATCAAGTCAATCTAAATGATGGACTGTGTTATTTAGTTTTTGTACCTGTAACAAGTAAATTCCTTTTTTTGTTTCTTACAAAGTTAACTTGCAACAAGCATTCAATTATTTCTTTAGTTTGTGTACTTGCAAGAAGCATTTAAATATTATTTTATTTTTTTAGTTACTTTAATTTGTATAATGTCTTACCATATTTCATTGGGGAAAATTCTGAAAAAGAATCATTTGAGTTGTAACAAATGTAATATATTAAAATTAAAATAAATGATCAACATTTCATTGTATTCATCTGTAGTAATTTATAAGCCTTCTCTGTAGCCTCATACCCTCTGCCAGTAATGGATTTCTTTGGGCATCCTGGTTTTCATTCTCATGAATCTGAGGAATAAGACCAAAATCTTCTTCAAACTGTTCATCTTGATTCAATATTAAAGGTACATTATTTTCTACGCACATATTATGAAGCACTATACAGGCGTTTATGATGGAAGATGATTTATTAGGTGAATAATGTAATGTTCTATGTTTAAGTAGGCACCTAAACCTCATTTTTAATAATCCATTACACCGTTCAATTGTGCATCTTGCTTTTTTTTGGGCTTCATTGAACCTTTCTTCTTCCTCTGTAATGGGGTCAACCAAAGGTGTAATTTGCCATGGGCGAAGAGGATATCCAGAATCTCCTGAAAAATACAGCATAGTATTAGAATATAGCAATCTTTTATATGGGAAGTAATGTCTATTGTGTTGAACATATTAACTTATTTTTATCCAGAAGGAAGTATCCTTCAAATCCTCTTCCATATAACTGTTCTAAAAATTCCTTCACATTGCTATTATTCCATATGTAGGAATCATGCGTGCTACCAGGATATTTAGCATTGACATGAAGTATTTTCATATTCTCATCACATATCTGAAAATAAATTTCAGTCTAAAAATAATAACCTATTATACCTATATGTGTTTTTGGAGGTACAATTGCCACATGTGTGCAATCAATACAGCCAACAACTCCTGGCATTTCAAATCTGTTGTGGAACCTAAAACGATTTTAATTGTAGCTAAGTATTCAAATAATAATTTTTAATATTTCGGTAAACCTTTGTCTTACAGTATTGAGTTCATTCACATTTCTTGGAAATTTAACAAATCTTGAAAAAATTTCTATAGAATTAAGAGCTACTGTAATGTCATTTATACATCTGCTTACTGAGGATTGTGACAGTGCAAAACTTTTATTATCTCCCACAGTTCCCTGGTACGAACCAGTAGCATAGAAATGTAGTGCTACAAGAACCTAGAGAAAATAAACAAAAATTATTATTGTAGGACTTGAATTGAACTCGGTTGGTAGGTACTTATGATAGGTTTTGATAACTCACCTTTTCTTCAAGAGGTATTGAGGATGCCCGATATCCCTGTTCCACTACTGGTTCCAGAATATTAATTAACTCTCTAGTCAATTCCTTAGTCAACCTAAATGTTTTTATAAATTTTTTATCCGACAAAACCCTGAAGGCACTCCTATAAATGCCTCGTCTGTCTCGAGGCCATTCATAATTTTCTTGATTTTCCAAGTTTTCCACTGCTATAAATAACGCTGCCATTGCCATTTCTAACCATATAAAACAGGTAAAAAATCTGTCAAATATATTATCTTGCATTCGACATAAAATTGTCGACTGCTCTAGACCACTCTACAATTTGTCGATCGAAAATTGTCGAATGCGACTTTTGAGAATAACAAATTGCGTTTTTCGTTCGACAATATAAAAATCTCGCATGCGACACAATTTGTCACTGTTTGAGAATAGACCCCCTGGTCTGAGCTGACCACAATTTTAAATTGTATGCCTGAGGGAGCCAATAAAAACTGGGAAGCTTGGAGGAAAGTATTATGAACTCTTCCTATTTCAACCTCCTACAGAGATTCCTCCACATCGTCATTCATGAGATTATTTCATATCAATAATTCATTAATATTATCCTTTATATTAGTAAACTTCCCAGCAAAACTCGTAAAAATAAAGACACGAAATACAAACAAAATAAATCGGATAGACAGATTTAATAGTTAGGTTAATGTTTCAAATAAATTTCTACTCCCTACAAATTTCACTCGCTAATGACCAATAGAAATTTTATACTCCCTGGGAGAATAAAAGTCCCACATATTTCCATCGAAATATTTCAAGAATAGGGTTATTTTACATTTCAGGGAGCCACGCCTATTTCTATTTTAATTTCTACTCCCTGATTTTTAAGAATAGGTGCACAGGATGAAAGGGAATACCAATGGTACAAGTAAGAAACCCAATGAAACATTTACTGGCCCCAAAGAACATTAAAAACACCTACCAATCCCAGAATAATTTCATATTTCATAACCCCAAGGAGGTCGTTTATCTCCCTAGTGAATTATAGTTCTCACCACAATAAAATGTTTTAGGATTCTACAGCAAGCAGACATTGAAAAATATACCCCAACAGATTCTATCATCTGCCAAGCTAAAACAGACCAAAATAATAAAGAAAAAACATAAAACCCGATACAATAGACTGAAAATTGATGAATCACTCGCTGTCACAGCTAGTGATCCTAGTATAACCTAAACCTCCACATTATTCTAAAAATAACCTAAAGGTATTTTTTTTTGAATCGGTGACAACAAACACAAATTAACTATGATGTCTAGATGTTCGACAAAAGGTTACAGCCTGCATTATTTCACCTGCAGAAAATGGCAATGACGGTCCTTGGGCTAACAGAAAAAAAACGAATACAATTTTTGGAACTAAAAATGGAAAATTAGTAAATACCAACATTTCTGATTAAAAACCTAGTGAAAATATCAAAATTACCTACACAAACTTAAGGTAAGCGCAGTTGTCTTAGTGCGGAAATTGAACCGTTACAAATGATTTTTTCTTGTTGTATTCTTCTATGGTTTTTTGCTGTTTTTCTGACTTCTTGATTTTTGTTTCATTTTACCAAAAGAATCTTAACTCCACTGATGGGATCACTCTATATCCTGAAATTCCTCAAAAAAAAACAGTGTCATTCTGCCAATTATCAATAAGTTCTTTTAATAGCCGATACCCAAAAACTTGTTGACACTGTTTTCAGGCCGGTTCTCTAATTGACAACTGAAAATGAAAATATTTATGGAACGGTTGTCACTTGTCAGTCTTGTCAAAACGTTCTGATTTTCTAAAACAGACTCTGCCAACAGATTAATGCTCCAAACATGTAACATTAATTATTATTGATAACTTTTAAAATAAACCATTTCATGAAAACATTGGTATTTATTATAGTTAAATGACATTAAAAAATCTAAATCAATATGTAAATACAAAATACATTAGTTTTATAGTGTTGCACTTCAACAAGCTTCTTAAATATTAAATATTTTTATATAAAAAATAAAACAACTTCTTAAAGAAATAAAAATAATTTCCATTTGGTTCTCAAGTCTTAAAAAATAAACAAATATAAATCAAATAAAAACTCTATTTCTTAAACGTAATAACAAAACATAACTAATTTTAACCACAAGATTTACAGTTGCAAAACATTGCACAGTCTTTTTTAATCTTTTTTAAAATTATCTTTAAGAAAATGAAATACATTTTTTTTAAAGTCCATTTTTCCCGGTGGCGCCTCTCTCTGTTCTGCTCAACTTCAAATGCACTAATGCTTCTTGCTTTTTTCGATGATGTTTCATTTCCATCATCTAAACTTTTTTTTTTAGATTTGGAGAAAGATCTTTCTTTTGCTCACTTGATCTGAGAGTTAAGATACCACTACTAGATGCAGTGGCAACTGGCTGAAATTGGGGATCTTTATAAAAAATTTCTTCAAATGCACTATAAAATTTCCAAGAAATGTTTTTATTTCCTGATCGGTTCAGTTCAAATTTTATCTTGCCATATTTTTTTTTTAAATTTCGCTACTTTTCATCACATTTTGTAGCGGCTTTTTTTACTCCACAAACTTCCATTTCTTTACTAATAATTTCCCACACCTTCTTTTTGGTGTAACCAGAACTTTGAGACTTCTCCTTATGTTCTTTAAAAGTCTCAATTAACAACTTGGTCATATCATCCTTCCATTTCTCATCTGATCCTGCCGTTGAACTCGATGGAGAAAAAATATTAGTATCTATTTTGTTGGTAGAACATGGCAAATTCTCAGCTACTTGAAATTGTGAAGTAGATCTCAAATTTTCCTTATTGCCCGTAGACACTGTTTTTGTATTAAAATCCAAAAAAACATTTGCAGTATTCGAAAAACAAGAATGGGTACCTAATACATTTGTTTGGATTAAATGGTCCACTGTGCCCATTATACCAGAACAACCACTGCATTTAAATATTTCAGAAGTATCCTAAAAATAATTTTATCACAGTTTTGTTCAAAATTAAATAATTTAGACAAACCATTTACATCGAATCGTTGGTTGTTACGGTGACAGATAATCGACCGCATTTTCAGGAAACCGTATTCCGTAAATAACCTGGTTTTCAGTAATTTGGTGTTTACGGAACGCTTCAAGTGTCACCTGAGCAACCAAGGTGATTAACGGAACATATAGTATCTTTGGCGAACGACTGACAAAACGAAAGATCCAAAAAGACAATTTGTCAATCATCATTAACAAACGATATAAGTATTGACGTCAATAAACATTATTACCAAAACAATAAGGTTGGCATGTAATGAAATGCGCCAACGAAAAAAGCAGGCACTATATAGCCAACAATTCCGATATTCTACGCAAAATCCACCCAAAAAAAATTAGTTATTTCAAAATCTTCTAAAAGAAAAACTTAGTTTCCCGAAAAAAACAAACATTTATCATGAGGTATTATTACACACTCTAAAAGAAATTTTATTTAAAAATAACTGAACCGTAAGTTACTAAGGGTTTCTTTTATTTAACGGATAGAATAGGTAAAAAGGAAGGATTTTGCCATTTTTGAGTCTTCTATACACGGTATGATAGACAAATTAGACTGTTTTACCGATTCATGTTTGAACATGATCGTATGATTAAAGTTTTACTTAATTTTAAATGCGCGGTTAATAAAACCGTTAAAACATTGAAAATATAAAAGTCTCAACAAACCATTTTTTAATTAGTTACTGTAGAACCCGTAATGGAATGATAGGCAATTTTCCTCTTTCTATTCATTTATTTTCAATTTAAAAAATGACTGAATGCGTAATTAGTCAATGTAAATTCATTGAATTTGACTTTGAGTTACAATCGAATAAACCTCTTTGATAATTTGAGAAACTGGCGTTGGTTTAAGCAATAACTCGTTGTTGTTTTTTTGTTTTTGCCTTCTATTCATGTTTTATACTCCCGAGTAATTAAGTTGACTTAGGAGTTTAAATATTCAAAAAAGTGGATTTGTTCAAGTGAAAGTTTCTATAATTAGAGTGGATTCATCCGAATTTAATTCGTTTTATTTTTAATGTATACAGATTATTTTACCATTTAATTTATATTTTACCAAACAAACTCATATACTTCCAAGAAATATTTTTTTTTACAAACAGTATTACATTTATGCTATTTAAGGTGTCAATTTATTGTCAAAACTGATATTTTATTCCACTTGTGTTTACTTAGATACCTTTCATTTATATTTTAACTATTTTGAGCGAAAACGAAAACAATGGGCAGCTGTTAGTATATCCATTGATCGTTGATTATTCGGACTATTGATTGTTGGGTCTACTGGTAAGTCGGTCTATTGGGAAAATTCACGAAAAAAGCGTTCGGTCTATTGGTTTTGCGTCTACTGCGAATATACCCTTAACTCTTTTTATGTATATTTAGTATTTTTTCTTTCTATTTATTCAAGAATAAATATATAATTGAGTAATGAAACACACAAAGTCCAGTACCACAGAAATATATTTGTTGCAAAAAAGTTCACATTTGAAATTGGCAACTAGTTTCGGCTTCCGCCATCACCAGGCCTACAATAAGACTCGTTAATACAACAACAGGTACAAATTAAAAAAGAGGGACTTACCATAAACATCATGGAGCAATCAGTGAGATAAATTTTCGTTTAGGGATAAAATTAAGTTACATTAAAATTTAAAATTGTTAACATGGTACTGACAAATTAAGCTTGTTATAATATTAAATTAACATTAACATTAAGGGGACACAACATGTGTCTCTTTGATAATACCTGATTAAACAGGAATATAGAAATGGGATTATTATGATCAAAAACAGGCTAAAAGTGGCATAAATCTCACGTAGGAGTGAACCCTTAGGATGGGGGAGTGTACCCACAAGGGGCAGCTCGAAGGTTAACGAGAATTAATTTTTATCCACCATGGACCAATTAAGGGCAATAGTGAGAAAAAAACGAAAATAAAATTAAAAAAGGTAGTGACAAACACATTTGTAACGCGTCAACTACATAAAATGGTGTGTGACAACTGACAGCCGGAAAATAGCCATGATGTGAATGGGAGCAAGCCAACCTTAAAAACATAAAGCTAAAGGGTAAAATGTTTTACAATAAATATGAATAAAATAACAAATAATAATACAAATTAATTGAAGAAAAATTACTTAAATTTTTTTTGAAAAATTAAGGGTATTCGATTGAGTCCAGACCATGAAGAACCTAGTCTCAACCTCAGTAACTAGGAGGGTAAAAGTAGAATAGGAGGAAGAAAAAGAAGAAGTGAAAAAGAGGAAAGTCAATTTAAATGTCAATGTTAATTTTCACGGGGGCGGAGGTTATGGTATCAGAAGTGTTTTGGCGTATTTGTAATATTAAATTAAATATAATACATTCTGCGTGTATTTAGTGTTGCCTATTTTTGATAGTCAAAAAAGCCTAAACCGGGTTTTAGTAGAGAGCACATTGTTGAAACTCGTCGTACGTACTAAGTATGAAATATGGGTTGTTCATTTTGTTTTAATTTAATTAACGTGAACGGTGAAATTGATTTCCGTTTCTCCTTCCCATCTTACCTTTAGCTATTTCACCGAAGAAATATGGTATTACAACCAGCCGGTGCAAAAGGTAAGATAAATTATCATACAGTAAAATATTTGTAAAAATATAGAAATTATTCTTTTGTACTAAATCATAATTTGGTCACTTCGACGGGATTAATTTGAATAAGATTTTATAGTTTACCGATTGTTCTTTCCGTTTTTTCTGCCTCGAAAAAATCTAGCTTTGATTATTGGAAATACATTTTGTCTGTTTATGTGCGCATCGCCTACCTCTCTCACGCACGTGTGAGTTTGTTTTGAATATTTTTTTGTGAAAATATATTTTATTATTCGAATATGAATTTGGTCGATATACATTTATAGTGCCATTCTTAACGTATTTTTGATTTTATTTGATTTATTTCGTCGCGATTGATCAAGTTAGACGTTAATCTTTAGTAAATATACCTCTAAATCAAATCAAAATAAAATTAGATCCATTGCTAGCAAACGTGAAAATATTTTTGAAGCGCTCAACTTGAGGCAGGCTAGGCCTTAGAAAATGATCCACAAAATGCAACAAAAATTCTTAACTTTTTAGTTAGGTATAGAACGTTTCTAAAAACGCATTTAGACTATAAGGAAGTAGTACAAGATATATTTGTTCTAAAACAAGAAATTAATCCAGATTATTATGGCCCTTTAGATGCGTTTTATGATATTTATTCTAATATTGAATTTGTGGCCACTTCGTTATTGCAAAATCTGTTATTTCGAATATTTATATTGAGTCTCGTATTAAAATGCCTAAATTTAAGATATTTAAATTCGATGGTGAAAACTTATCCCTAGGTCTTTTTTTATGAAAATTTCAAATAGTTTCTACATACTAAAATAGATAAGTTGCAATATTTGTTAAGTTGTATTTCAAGGAAAGCACTAAAAAGTTGTGGTTCTATAGAACCCATTTCAGATAATTATGACATTATTTGGAACATTCTTATTGAAAGATATAATGATAAAAAATATTTGTTTAATCTTTATATGGATCGAATTATAACTTTTCGTTGTTCAAGCACCAATAGCGAATAAAATTTAGAATTGTTTTTGGAAAAATTTGATACTAATATCTCCTCTTAAAAAGATTAAATCTTGACAATTTAGATGATCACATTTTAACTTATTTAGCTATGTTAAAATTGTCCCACGAAACTATAGATTGATTTGACTTGATTAGAAATAAAGATGATTTTCCCGCTTAGTAAATGGGCAACACCGTTTCCTCCGCATTCCCCATGTTAAATCCCATAAGAAATCGCTAAGGTTAAAAATAGCGAAATTGGCTCTAAAAGTGGTGGGGGGTAAAATGCAATGTGCGCATGCGCTACGTTATTGGATAGCTAATGCCAGGAGGAGTTAGGGAAAAATAACGAAAAAAATCTCAACTACCCCGTTCAACCCCCCAACTACCCCGTGTTTACGTAAAATTGATACAATATATCATGTGACACATCGTTGAATAGGTCTTTACGTGTAGAGTAAGCGAAAAATATGAAAAAAATTCCAACTACCCCTGCTCAACCCCCAACCTACCCCGTGTTTACGTAAAAATATATCATGTGTCATATCGTTGAATAGGTCTTTAAAAATTATGCAAAAAATCCCAACTACCCCCCCCCAACTACCCCGTACGGCAAAATATCGTGGTAAAGGATAAATATTTACTTTCCCGCTATTGCGATATATGTAATGGCATTTAACTAGTAATATCTCCGTTATTAACGATCCTAAATTAATAAAAAAAATTGCTTTGTATTACAAATGTGACTCGTTGAAATAAACTAAGATTAGTATGGAGTAACGGTCCTAAATATTTATAAATGGGCAGGCCTAAGGAGTAGGGGCCCAATTATTACCAACATAAAAGTTTCTCGCAAATATATGGCATTTATCTGAATAAAGGACCGTAATATTTAATTTTTCGCGTCCAAAAGGGCATTAGCAAGCTCCGTTATTAATGATCCAAAATTAATAAAAATGACCGGGATACAAACATAATACTTTAGTGTAATAATACGTTGATTAAGGAGGAAAGAGCAGTTAATCCAAAAAGTATAAAACATTTATTTAGAATATATACAACGTAAAATATTTATAAAATATCCATTGGCTTGGGCGTAGTCTCTATTGAATAGTGCCCCCATGGTAAAGTTTCGTCAGTTCCAGGTATTAAATAGCGCTTATCATCTTTATGGTTGAGGGCAATCTTGCGTTGAATGATGGAATGAACTTGATGTTTAGCGGAACGGATTAGTCTCTGGTCAACAGATATTTCTTTATGATAATTCAAACACTCCACATAATCGTCAAAATTTATTTCAATTTTCACAACAGACGATTTTACTCCCTTAGCTTTCTTGGAAACACCATAGTTCCGTAAAATAGTCTCAATTTCATCCTCGTCATACTCCTCTTCTTGCAACTTTTTCCTCTTCTTTTCAATATCTTCATCGGTCCTCAACACTTTTGTTGCATATAATTTAGATCTAAGTCCTACATAGTCAGTCATCGGCACCCCGTTATTCTCATCCTTCATCATTCCAAGCACCTTCTTATTAACCAGGGGTATGCTGTACACGTTGGCTGGAGGATAATCGGACGTATCAAAATATGTACAGCAATCGCGTTTTATGACCGCGTATGGATCATCATCAACAATTTCGTAAATTAGACTGTCTGTGTCAGTATACGTTGCACAACAATTAGGAAAAGTGGTAGCCATATATCCATAATGAAATTCGTAAATAGTTGTTTTTGCCAAGTCAAGGATAGCTTGCCCAACGTAGATGGGTTTATTGAGGAAAATCTGCAATTTTCTCAGCTCCACTGCAACCAAGTTCTCGTTAAAAATTGTGCAATTCTTAAACTCTGGTTTAGCGATGTACGCCTCTGCTCCGTATCGTCCAGCCCACTCAGTCAAAAGACGAATGCTGACCCTTTTCCTTATATTCTCCATCGTTTTTCCTACAAAAACAAATTTATCAGTACTTTATTATACAATTTAAACACAAAACTTACCAAATACAGCATTGTTCATCAACTTGAACAAATTCTTCTCAAACTCATTCTTTGCCTTCTTCCTAAGCTCAGTGTTGAGATCAATGTAGCTCTTTAACCATGGCGCCTGTTTAAATTTAAGAACACTGTGGATTTTAGTCAACACTAATCCATGTGCTATGACTTGTTTGAGGGCTCTATAGTGGATTACATACTTTTGTTTGTCGTTAAGCGTAGCCATCAACTTGGTTAATTCTCTAGCATTTTTCGGAGGCTCGCCCGTCTTCGGATTAATGTGCTCCGGGCAGAAGGGAATGTCTTTGTGGGCGTCGTGGAGATGGCGTGGATATTTCAAATCGACCTCTAGAATGTATCCTTCATCAGCGTCATCAGGAACCGTGGTAACATCGATGTTTGTATCACACCACTCGAAGCCTCCATATGGTAGATACTGGGACATCGCCCACCCGTACTGATTATTCACATCGAAATACATGAGAAAAGTCTTTGGTTTTGAGGGGTCATAGTTGTTAATATATCTATTGTTGGCTTTAGCTCGTCTTTTCGAGCAAACCTGACTAAGTCCTCCTCGTATGCCCCGTTCAACGAAAAGGAACATGTCGGGATCAGTCAAAAGCTCCAATTCCTGCTTAGTAAATTTCAACATAGCGTCCCATGTGAAACCAGGCAATGTAAAGTAGTGGGCGGGGTCCAGGTCATATGTTTTAAGACAGCTGGAACGGAATTGTTCAAATACATCAACCAGCAGCATAATATCAGTCTTCATATACAAATCCACGTATTCACCTAGATTCTGGCAGCGGAATGTGCTCCATACTTGTTGAGCACGATGATAGAGACGGCGAGGGCAGGGCTTATTTTCAAGTTTATTGTAAAATGCAGCTATAGGAGGCAGGCAGGCTTCATTAAAACGATCAAAGGAATCAAAGTAATCATAGGGCATTACACCCTTCTTCGTTAATAATTTAAATTGTTCTTTGGGTAGCTCGGAAAATTGAGATTTTAAATTAGGATATTTTTCCATGTATGATGCCAATTTATCTAATGACGAGCTCATGAAACGGAAGCTATCAATAAATCGGAACTGAATAGGTGTCTCTTTCACATGCTTCGTAAAACTTATATACTTTTCCTTTGTAATTGGTAGTAAATCGATAGTTCCCTTCATCCGTGTAGCAATGTCTGTAATTAGAAAATGTGCATCATAGCCACTCAAATTGTGGAAAACAACAGGAACCACGTGACTGTCCTTATAGTTGATATTGCAGGATTCGTGAGCAGCTCCTCTATAATTATTTTCGGGAATCAAGTGATTGTAGTCTCTCACTTTTTTATCACCAGATTTAAACGCCCCAGTACATATATGGCAGTGTGTAGCTTTTTGAAATTCCAATTCTTCCTCGCAAGTCATGTGGATATCATAAGGACACCAAAATACGGTCGCCATATCCTCAGCCAGCTGGGCCATCTCATCAGCAAACCACTGCATACAATCCTCACCTCTATATGAACGATAAAACGAAAGAGTATCGTCGTAGGAACATTTCATAAAGAAACCGGCTGCAGCAGGAACGTGATGTTGCGGTTTCTTGGGGTCGTTAGTTGGCTTTAAGACGCTTTCGAGATCGGCGTAAACAATGAACGGGGCCATCTCCTTGTTTTTGTTGTTCTTGAACTTAAGGATGTTCTTTCCTTCTTCGGGCATTCTAATAGCTGTTTCGTTTATTTTCTGGCAATCCTCCGAATGTTTATTCAGCTTATCTCCAGAACGAAAGTAATGAAGACAACGATCACAAAAGAATTTTTTATGTGTTTCTTTACTTAGCTGCTTCGACAGAAGCCGGGACATGCTCTTGATCCACACAAAGTGGTAATTTAATGGAGCATCACCCTCTTCGCCCTCCTCATAATATTTGTCTTGAATCATTAATAAATTAATGTGGCGGTCTTTCTTGTCCTTTGTAAGGTAAGTAGGTAAAGTTAGGTATGCTGAAGACTTCTTTTCAAGAACATAAACGTTGATGGAGATGTCATTTTGCTTCTCAAAGTTTGGGATCTGCTTCAACGTCATCGGAAATTGAATGCCTTTTAATTTCAGAATTGAGGAATAGTGGGGGTATGATGAAATTCTGTCAGTGTCATGTACAACAGGATTGAGAGCAGAGGTGACTGCCCACGCAAAGCATGCTTGATCGTCATTCTTGACATTAATACAAGCATTCTTTTTCTGTATTTGAGATGGCAAATTAATATACGATGACCCAAGCTGGGGCGTATATTTATTGATGTTGATTCCCAAGTTTATCACCTTCTTTAAACTCCAGCCTGAGTCTCTTTCCCGGAATTCTTCGAGCTCTTTTGTTATGGGAGCATCAATTTTATCGTCAAACCAAGCGTCAAGGTTAGTATAGCGGTAAATGGCAGAGTTTGATGTGGTAAAGTACTTGTACTCGGTAAGTACCCTGTCGCCCTTTACTATCTCAAACTCTCCGCAAAAAACACCATTCACCTTGACTGAAGAGAGCCTTAGCGTCCTTTAGAAAATTAGCAGGATCTTTGTGCTTGAGGTTGGAGATAACGCCAGTATGGATACGTGACTTAAAAGCTGACTCGGAGTCTTCCCAATGAATACGATCTCTCGCAGTCTCCTTTCGAGATTCTAGCCCTGCCCCCTTCTTTTGCGCAGCTTTGAATTGTGACCTTAAACTCCTAATATTCCTAAGACAAGCCTCTAAGTGTTGCTTCTCACCAACCGTCTTAGCATACCGCATAGCGTTCCTAATTCTTTTCATTGCCTTTTCGCATTCATACAGTCCTTCTCTTGCCACCGCTTCAACGTAGTTAGGTGTTAACAACCCCAGAAGCCCTGCAATATATTTTGTCAAATCAGCGAATAAAGACATCTGTAATAAAAATAAAGTATTAATAATGGTCTTTACTCTTTGCCCGTCTAAAATAAAATGCGTAAAATTTAATGGGGTTAATGGTTTTTACTTTTACGTTTATTGAAAAAAAAAATCAGATTAACAGTTAACTAAGATATCGTATGCCTAGTATTTTATTTAACTATCTGGTATATTTTCGTAGCATTTAAGATCTATCGGCGACAACGGTGTCGGTGCTGGAGACGGTGATAATACCAAAACATAATAATAATAATGGTTTATTATTGATTTATTACAAAAACAAAACATTTTTTTGCAAGAATTGCACAAGCGAGTTGCTTCAACTGGAATTGCTTCTATTCTTCGGTGTGTTGGGGGTTGCATTGCGAACCGTTTATTGGCATTCATTTTCATTTAATTACAATATCTGTAATAAAATGTGGAAAATTAAAAAGTGTATAAGGAATATTATTATTATTATTAATTAATTAGAATATTTTTAGTAGGTTATTATTTTTAAGATAAGTTTATCTTTTTTAGGAATTTCGAAACTAAACATCCTGAAACAATACGTTATGAACAGATCGTGGACGATTCCTACTGCGCTTAACAAATTTTTAGGGGTAATAAATGAAAACACCAGTTATATTATATTAAGAATTTATTTTTTGTTCCCCTCAGAATGCGGTTCTTCCGAGCGGTTCTTCCCGAGCGGTTCTTTCCGAGCCTGCGGTTCTTCCCGAGCCTGCGGTTCTTCCCGAGCCTGCGGTTCTTCCCGAGCCTGCGGTTCTTCCCGACCCTGCGGTTCTTCCTCCTGAGAACGTGCAGCCTGTTCCCGCTCTCTTATTTCTAATATTTCATCATAGGTCCCCCAGGGACAAGTGCATAAATCGGATCCTGGGGGGCAAAACTCGCATACTTCACTCCTGTATCTACAATAAATACGTACAACTAAAGTTGTAACTACTAATGTAATAAACAGATAACTCACAAATCAAAATCATCCTCCTCGGAATCATATTGGTCATAATATTGATCGGCCATTTTTTCGTAGGATATTCTGAAAATTACACATTTGCGTTTTAATTTATTACCCCTTTAATGATTGGGATCTAATACCGGACGTAGTAGGAAAAGATTAGTTAGTAGAATTTTTGTAATACAAGATGTTACTAAATATTTTGGTAGCTGCTAACATATTTTTAACTTGTTTAAAATAGGACTTTTATCACTGTCTACTAATCTTAAAAATGTTACTTTATGTCACTTACTGTCAGTAGATAGAACGTCCTTTAACTTTAAAGATTCAGTAACTAAAGGCAATGACGTTTAGAATAAAACTTTACAAGTTGATTTCTTATTCAATTGTCACAATCTAAACGTCATTCTCATTAGTTACAGAACCGTTAAAGTTAAAGAACGTTCTATCTACTGACAGTAAGTGGCATAAAGTACCTACTAACACAAATCGTGAGTTCGGCGATATACCAAGATATCAAAATGTTGAACATTACTTATGATGTTCAAAACTTTTCAATTAGTTTTACCCCCCACTATCACAAAATCTGGTATTAATGTTGGTGATTCAAAATTCATATGTCATTTATACTGAGCAGGCTTATTAGTAAACAAGTATCAATATGTCTGCGCGTGAGGACATTCAACTTAAATTAATTAAAACCTGTATCGAACAAGAATTTATTAAAAACAATTATTGCGGAGTATGTCTACCAGCAAGTTTCATTTTCCACGAAATAGCCAAGATATATGGAATAACGACAAAGGTATGTGTAGGAACAAAGTTTTACCCGAACGGGGTAACAATTACGCCACATTTTTGGAATGAACATAGTAACATTGTATACGATCCTACTGATGCAATTACCAAACACTATTTACCTCATGAATTGGAATTTACTTTGAAGAAAGGAATGTTTATGCGTAATACAACTGCAGATGCCAAAATGATTGAAATTTATCGTACCTTTAAGAAAACCAAGTCCACAGCCGTGTACTTTGATGAGGCTCCAAAACATTTACTTAAAATACGAAAAAATATTCATGATGATGTAGCTAAAATACTTAAGAAATAATAAGAAAATATATGTTTAACTATTATACAAGAGTTTTTATAAAACCTATCCTAGCGTTAACTTAACAATATGAAAACCATATATGCCATGAGAAATAATGATTCTAGGAATTTCAAAACCCCATCCTCAGTTTCTCTTCCGTATTCATAATGCTTAGGTACGATAGATACGCCGCAGCGTTGAGGAGTATATGCACTAAAATATTTACAGGATGGTAACAGAACAGATACTTAGCTGTATAAATTATCTGAAAAGAACGACAGCTGATAGAAAAGAAAGAAACATCTTCAGTAACCGCGGACTTCTAGATGGAAACAATTAATGAATTACCAGAGGATTCTGAGAGGGCAGAAGGGACAGAAGAACGTTGGCTCAAGTCTTCTGCTCTGTCAGATCCGTCTGGTCTGTCAGATGTACAAATAATTGAAGGGAACTAGTCGTTAATAAGATGTCACATGACCCTATACAGACTCTAATCATTTAAAAGATACATGTATTTGAGAGAAACAAGTAAAAATAGCACAATAATATCGATGAAATATAGCATTGTATTTTTTCGTAACAAAATTCTAAACGTTTAAAACGTAGTAAAATGTAACGTTTCGTACGTATTTTTTGAATTCTAAACGTTAAAAATGGCGAAAACGTAGTAAAATGTGACGTCTCGAACGTATTGTTTCAAATCAAAATTCTAAGTGTTAAAATCGTAGTAAAATAAAAACAAACATTTTTGAACAAGATGGTTCAAATATACTAGTTGACCGCTTAAGGGATCTAATCACCTATGTTCCTATGCAGACTCTAATTATTAAAAAGATACATGTATTTGAGAGAAACAAGTAAAAATAGCACAACAACATCGATGAAATATAGCAATGTATTTTTTCGAATCAAAATTCTAAACGTGGTAAAATGTGACGTTTCGAACGTATTTTTTCGAATCCAAAACGTTAAAAACGTGGTAAAATGTGTCGTTTCGAACGTATTTTTTGAATTCTAAACGTTAAAAACGTTGAAAACGTGGCAAAATGTGACGTTTCGAACGTATTTTTTCGGATCAAAATTCTAAACGGTAAAAACGAACATAATTGAACAATATGCTACTTGACCGCCTAAGGGATCTAATCAATTCGAGCTTAGATTTAGCCTGGCATTTTTTTTATAAGTTTCATTTCATTGTACTACAGCGTCGGAATGTTACCAAGCAACGTGCTTTCGAAAACTAATAAAATTATTTCGTGGGATATTACTACTGGAAATTTTTGACATCAAAATAAAACCAATCAAAATAGTTCATTTTCAGGCACGAGTATAAGAATGTCCAATCAACGCTTGCTTCAACTGACAACTGCCTTAGGGATATTATCACCTAAGTAGGGTATACACTAAATAAACTCTTAGTAACTAGTTTATTTTATTTCATTACTAATTAAATAAAAAATTTCGTACTAGAAACACTAATTCTTCCCATTTTATTTCCAAAGAACATGTCCACAAACAATTAATTCTAACGTTAAACCTAGCTTAATGACATGATGTTATACTAAATGAATTTTTGCCAGTTGTTTTAAATTGAAATTTTTAAAATGTCGCGATTCTAAAATTTTCAAACGGACAGTGATAAATACTTATAATTTTATTAGTTTCCTCAAGCACGCTGATTAAACGTTATTAATCTGGGCTCGAATATGCTGGTGGTTCTTTTGTATTTTATAATTGTAGAATAAATGATGGTTAGGCAAAAAATACCAAATATCATAAACTTTACTGAATATTATTTTTTAAAATTTCCCGTTATTATATTTAAGCATTTATAATAAATCAAAAATATCTACTTACAACTTATTGGGCGATGTAGACACTAAACTGGAGTAAACTGTAAACTGTTTGAAATACTCTCCGAATGGTGTTTATATACTGCGAGGTTGTGTTGTATTAATCTAATAATGCAACTAATAAACTATGTGAGGTTTCGGCCGGTATTCCCAAATTACGGAATTTTTGCTAATGCGAAGGAAACTGGCTACCCATAAGATAAGAGATTTCCTACAAGTATAGATTGCGGTAAATCTGAAAAACTCTTGCTTGATATACAGTTCCGGGATAACATCGGTTTGTGGGTTATTCATTGTGTTTCTTATCATACATTTTTTTTTAATTATTACACATTATTTGAATTAATAGATAATAAAATAAAAAAAAAATGAAATTAATCTAATTTATTTCAAAATGCGTCTCTTTAAACAGAAAGCTTTGCTGCGTTTTATATATGAAACAATCGAAAAATGGAGTTTAGTTTCAGTGCTAAACGAATCTGAATTCTTTTTCACCTCGATAAAAAAAAGTTCATTTCCGTGTTCAGGCTTCAAAAAGGTATATAAAAATAAAACACGTCTTTTTAATTATAGTATGTTTATTTCAAAAGTTATGTATAAAATGATGAAATTTTAAATAACAACGATTTTAATTGTTTAATTAATCCTTGGCCTGGGCAGGGGATCTGAAGTAGATTCCAGTTAAAGTCGCCTATTTCCACTACTGATCTGGTAAATTCGTTGTATTTGTAATATATATTTTTGCTCAAAAAATAAATATGCCCATCAATATATTTGAAAGCGGATGTAATAGTACCAGGTAGCCCAGGGAACGATGAGGCAATTTTACCTCGATTTATAATTTCACTACCATCGAAATTAAATTCAATAAATGAATCTCCATTATAGAACATATACGATTTTCCAGAATTAGTTTGGAAAATCGTGTTTATTTGGGTATTGTCGGGTTGAGAAATTAAAATATCTCGTTCAATTTGTATTGTTATAATATAACTTATTATTGTTGGTAACGATTATGTCGCCTATATAATTTTGAAAGATGTGTAAATTTGACACGTTTGTAAATTCTTTTGGCACATAGTAACTTATTTGCTCCGAAAATGACGGAACTTTATGAGATTTCAAATCATATATCCAGACGAGCTGATCTCTTACTATGTACATCCGGTAATTGGGGAAGTCGGGAGCGCTTGCAATAAAAATTAGATCAGGATATTCAATCTCACATAAATTTTTTATTTTTTCGTTATATTTCATAGTGGTTTTCTGCGTTGTAATTGCGGGGGGCGTCGTAGATTTTATTTTAGGGGTAGTTTTTGGAATAAAAGTAGGCAGGGTAGTTCTTATTTTAGGGGTAGTTTTTGGCATAAAAGTAGGCTGGGTAGATTTTATTTTAGGGGTAGTTTTTGGCATAAAATTAGGCTGGGTAGATTTTGTATTAGGAGTAGTTTTTGGTAGTTCAGTGGGTAGAAATTTCGGTATAGTCGCATATCGATTTATAGGCCCATATAGTGCTTCTAGCCCCATTTTATCATCTTCGGTTAACTTAATATTTGACGGATCATACCAAGCAAACATAAGTGCATTGGAGTTGTCGCTATGTTCTAAGCCTAAGGCGTGCCCTATTTCGTGCACAAGAACAGCATAAAAATTAATACGTCCATCGTCCGTGGTGTTTATACCTAAATCCCAATTTTCATTGTTGTCCATATGAATTTCGATACATGAATCCCCGCTTGGATGAAATGCGTGGGCGAGAACTCCTCCAGGTCCATCAAAAGTAAAGTTGCAAGCGAAATTTCCTTGACAGTTATAGCGAAAACGATGAAATTTGCCGACAAGGGTAATTGTTATATCTGGTTTATCACGTGTCGGATTTTTTACTTGTTTAAATTTAAATTTGGAATTTTCTTCCCATAGCCCAAAAGCTTTTGTAACTAGATTAATCGTTTCAGGGGTAGGTTGTGGAAAATACCAATTTAAAGTCATTTTTGTCCATTTTGTACGCACTCGGTAAGAATTTTCTCCAACCACACACCGCGGTCTATTTATTAGTTGAAGAGTCTCCTTATTTAACATCCCGTCTACAGGTAAATTGTACCTTTCTTGAAAACTGATCAGGGCCGAAGGAAAATCCGTTTGTGAATTGTTTTGTATATAATTATACTTTTCTAAAAACTTTTTAACATCTTCCTCTGTTTCGACATGCCCTCTAGCGGCCGTAAACAAGAGTACTGCTACTAGCACAACCTTCATCTTTGAAGCCTAAAGAGAGACTGAAGATGTAGTTGTTACCATAGAGAATATAAGAAATAATTCTTCTATTTACAATAATATATTCAATTTTCTCTAAAAAATAAGCACAAAAGTATATATTTTTCACGGTGAAACTACGTGGAATTAAAAAAAAAAAGTTACGATAAAATGTGAAGAAAATTTTATGTTCTACAACTTTGATAATCTGTAATTTTAAAAAATATCAAAAACAAACTTTGTGGTGTATCTAGCAACAACGGTAAGAGTTTAAAACGTTTTAATCACGTTAAATTAAACCATAATGTATACAAAATATATGTGAAAAACTTTATTGCCATCTTGTTTGATAATGATGTAATCACTTATAACTGGCACTCCGGCTAGTTCTCGCTTCGTGTACTTTAGTGTAAATAGGTGGCAAGCAATTATTCTTAGTTTAGCTGTGCTCTGAAAAAGGTCTTTCGAGTTTTAACGGATCTTTACGTTTTGAGGTCACCTGAATCCATTTATACCATTTTTAGCATGATGTCTGTCTGTGTGAACACGATAGCGTCTAAACGGCTGAACAGATTTAAATGAAATTTTATATACATATTTAGGGTAATAAGGAGACAAACTGTATAGATTTTGTAGTTTATCGGACAACCGAAAGTGACAGTTGCTATATGTGATGACGTCATTACTGAACAAGATGACAATAAAGTTTTACACATATATTTTTTATACATTATAGTTTAATTTCGGATGATTAAACTTTTCGAAAATTTTTGCCATTGTTGCCAGATTTATCAAAAAGTTACTTTATTTCATTTTTTTTAAATTTTCAAAATTATGCATTTTTATGAAAAATTACAAGATATCAAAGTTGTAGAAGATAAAATTTTCCACATATTTTTTCCTTACTGTTATTTCGAATTCCTAATAGTTTTTCCGCTAGGAGGCGTTAAAGAAATACATATATAGACTTTTGCGCCTTTTTTAGATTTTGAACCAAAATTATGGATTTTTATGAAAAATTACAGTGATTCAAAATTGCAGAACATGAAATGTTCTACAAATTTTGTCTTTACTTTTTTTTCGAATTCCGCATAGTTTCGCCGCTAGTTTTTAGTTTAATTTTCAAATAATTTTTATTTTTATTAAATTACGATATTTTACGGTTATTCACAAATTTTTATTCTTTATTCAAGTTTTTTCCTATATTTTTCAATTTTTTTTTTTAAACATCCTAAAAAATAGAAAAACATTGCGAATTCATTTGATGATTTTTTACAATTTCGTACGATTTTTTATGATTTTTATCGGTTTTTTACGATTTTTAAAAAATACATAATATACTATTTACCAAATTGTTTTGCAATTTTCTTGAGCGCTACTTGAATTTTTTCAAGTTTCTAGATGTAATTTATTTTAGGATATTTTCTATTCTTTAAGCCATATTTGCATTAATTTTTAAAATATTCATGAAAAACGAAATCCTTAAATTGTTGCGATTTTTTTGAGCGCCACTTGAATTTTTTGAAAAAATTTCTAGATGCTATTTATTTTAGAATATTTTCTATTCTTTAAGAATGTTTTTAAATTTGTAATATTTGCATTAGTTTTTGTGTTATTCACGAAAAACGAAATCCTTCTTAATTGTTGCGATTTTTTTGAGCGCAACTTGAATTTTATGAAAAAATTCTAGATGCCATTTATTTTAGGATGTTTTCTGTTTTTTGATATTTGTATTAGTTTTGAAGATATTCACAAAAACGGAAATTTAATCATTAAAAAGTTTTTAAAATAAAACAAAATTTGACTAAAAATTTTTTATTTTTTATTTTTTTAAACTAATTTTATTAGTGTTTTGATACAGAAAAACTAAAATAATCGATTAAACAATTACTTTACTAGGAGTGTTCGGAAAGTTGGGTGGGATAACCCCCTCATTTTTTAGTTCTACTTGGTAGCATAAAAACAATGGGCATATAGGGTGGTCAAAAGTACAGGGATTTTGGAAAATTGAAAAAGTAAAAAATATTTAATGAAACAAATATCTTCAACAAGCAAAATTTTGTTTTTATATTTTTAAATTATAAAATAACTAGGTATAAATTATTCAAGTAGAAATTATCAATTTTATTTTTAAACTTGGAAATTTTCTATGATTGCGGCCAGGATCCATCCTAATACGGTTTTAAAATTTTTTCTTTTATTTTAAACTTGGAAATTTTCAATGATTGCGGTCAGGATCCATTCTGATATGGTTTTAAGATTTTTTCTCAATTACCGCAACAAGGCACATTATAAAATGCAATTTTTCCCTATATCTAGTTTTAGTGCAGTTAAAATGGATTTGTAAGTATATCGAAAGTTTTAACCTACGAGATATTGTGGCATGTTTTTTGTTTTTTAGTGACGATTTTGAGCTAATATTATTTTTAGAGGAGTATTTGGTAGATGATGGATATTTTTCGTAAGTTTTATTTTATTATTTTCGAATTAAAATTCTGTTTTTTATTTGTTAAATATTTTTTGAGATTTTTTATTAATTTTTGTATTTCATTTTTCAACTAAAAAATTTTTTTACGAATTAAAATTCTGTTTTTCGATTTTTTATTAATTTTTGTATTTCATTTTGCAACTGAAAATTTTTTTTTTTTTACGAATTAAAATTCTATTTTTTTATTTGTTAAATATATTCTGGAGATTTTTACGAATTAAAATTCTGTTTTTCGATTTTTTATTAATTTTTGTATTTCATTTTGCAACAAAAAAAATTTTTTTTTACGAATTAAAATTCTATTTTTGTATTATTTTTTTATTTGTTAAATATATTCTGGAGATTTTTACGAATTAAAATTCTGCTTTTCGATTTTTTATTAATTATTTTATCTCATTTTTTTTTTTGGCAAAAAAGCTTATTTTTACAAATTGAAATTCTGTTTTTGTATTTTTTTTTTATTTGTTAAATATTTTTTGAGATTTTTTATTAATTTTTGTATTTCATTTAGCAACTAAAAATTTTTTTTACGAATTAAAATTCTGTTTTTTATTTGTTAAATATATTTTGGTGATTTTTTACGAATTAAAATTCTGTTTTTCGATTTTTTAATAATTATTTTATTTTTTTTTTGTTAAATATTTTTTGAGATTTTTTATTAATTTTTGTATTTCATTTTTCAACTAAAAAAATTGTTTACGAATTAAAATTCTGTTTTCGGTTTTTGATTAATTATTTTATTTTATTACTTTAGATTATCAGAGTTCGGGGATGATGACCTCGATATTGAAATGGTGGACCAGTTGGTGTGAGTCTATGTTAGGCAATTATTTTTTTACCACAGCATTCTTTATATATACATCATTTCACATTTAAATATCTAATTTTTAGGGATCAGCTGGGCCCTGAGGATGACGCATCCGAAACATCTTCTTCGAACGACCCCGAAGAAGATGTTCCGGATGTGTCTTCTTCGCCCGTCCCCGCAGAAGGCGCTGGTGATGGTGAGTCCTCTTCTGACGAGGAAATGCCCGAATATGTTGGGTAGGGTACAGTATTCCTGCTTATACAATTTTTAAATTTATTTTTCTTTGCAGAATTGATGACCTGCGGCGATTAGGGTATGATGTTTAACACGTTGAGTGCCAACTACGAGATATTTTGTAGTTTGACTATTAATTATCTGGTAGTTGGCAGTCGACGTGTTAAATCATCATGTGGTTATGATAGGCCTATAGGGGAGTCTTCCACAATAAAAAGACAACGCGCCAAGAACTCATACTTCTAGATTAAATATAATCTTAAGTAGTGGGGAAAATGGGTTCGCAAAAAATCTGCCTACCTATATTTGTATATATTGTAAGGATATTATATTGAATACCACACGTTAGTATTGTTTTTAAATGTAATAAAAACTGCTTATTTATATATGAGTTTTATTAAAAAACACCTTGTATAAGTTAAATGCCATTACATATATCGCAATAGCGGGAAAGTAAATATTTATCCTTTACCACGATATTTTGCCGTACGGGGTAGTTGGGGGGGGGGGGGTAGTTGGGATTTTTTGCATAATTTTTAAAGACCTATTCAACGATATGACACATGATATATTTTTACGTAAACACGGGGTAGGTTGGGGGTTGAGCAGGGGTAGTTGGAATTTTTTTCATATTTTTCGCTTACTCTACACGTAAAGACCTATTCAACGATGTGTCACATGATATATTGTATCAATTTTACGTAAACACGGGGTAGTTGGGGGGTTGAACGGGGTAGTTGAGATTTTTTTCGTTATTTTTCCCTAACTCCTCCTGGCATTAGCTATCCAATAACGTAGCGCATGCGCACATTGCATTTTACCCCCCACCACTTTTAGAGCCAATTTCGCTATTTTTAACCTTAGCGATTTCTTATGGGATTTAACATGGGGAATGCGGAGGAAACGGTGTTGCCCATTTACTCCGCTTATAGTGAGCTTGTGACATTTGTACGCCAACGTAGTAAAAATGGGTCCGGAATTCTAAATGTAGTTTTGTTTCACCTAAACCTACAGCTAGAGTTAAAATATTTAATATTGTTGTACGGTTATTTTGCTTTAATATTCTCTACGATATTTTAAACAACTTTGTTCAATAAGATTTTTTGATATTTTTAGCATTTAGGTATTTGAGTGTATTTCTCTTCTGTATTTTACTTTTTGTTGATATACCCAAACTAGTACAGTTAAAATATTTAATATTGTTGTATGGTTAGTTTGCTCTTATATTGTTTACGATATTTTGAACAATATTTGATCGATAAGATTTTAGTTCTGTTTGAGTGTATTTCTCTTCTTAATTTTACTTTTTGTTGATATACCAAACAGGGTAGAGTTAAAATATTTAATACTGTTGTATGGTTAGTTTGCTATCATATTGTTTACGATATTTTAGACAACTTTTGATCAATAAGATTTTTTGATATTTTTAGTTTTTAGTATTTCTGTTAAATATAAATAAATAAAACAACGTTTTAAGATTTCCACAAAAATAATAACAAAAGTTATTAATTTAATAGTGACTAGTTTCGTTACATAGTAACTTCATCAGACTAATATTATTTACAAGAAAATCAAGAAATTTATACTAAAACAACTAAGAATAAAATTACCTCTCAAAAATTATGAGGGCTTAACCAAAAGCTATTAACAAACGTTCAAGCAATTAAAAACTAAAGAGAATTTAAAATAATTTAAAAATACTTTAAAAGAACATTTGTCAAAAGGATTAAGGTATTAAAAGAGACTTAAAAGTGGCGAATTGTTAAGGTCAAGTTGGTCATTTAATAATAAATCCGTATGTTTGAGTTTATTGATTTCTAATGTTTCTAAGTAATTTAACCGAATGCCTTTACTTTGCGTATGTAAAATTTTAAAATTATCATTAAAAATATGATTTTCATTAATTAAATGATTGAAATAATTTAAATCTAATTTATTATGTTGGAAAGATCTTTTATGTTCATTAACCCTTTTGACAAATCTTCTCCCTATATACCTTTTTGGACAAGACCCACAAGTTAGTGAATAAACACCCGATTGAAAATTTTTATTTATTTTATCTTTATTATTTTTAATTGCCATGCCTAAAGTATTGATCGTTTTATATGCAACATTCATGTCTAAATTTCTTAAGAAAGAGGATAAATTTTTATGTGGCAAACCTAAATACGTAAAAGATTTTTTTTTTTGTTAGTTAAATGGCTTTGGCAGAAGTAAAAGATTTAAAATTAGATTTATTCGGTTTAAGTGATGGATAAATTAAATGAATAGCTTGTTTATGTAACTTCTTATTTAAAATATTATCAATAATAGAGAGGTTGTAACCGTTATTCACCGAGATCTGTTTAATTAAATTTAATTCTTTATTGAAATCCTCGTCACACATAGGTATATTAATTAATCTATGTACCATACTATTATAAGCAGCTAATTTATGTTGATAAGGGTGATTAGAAGAGTTATGTATCGTAATGTCCGTGTGCGAGGGTTTGTGAAAAATGGAAAATTCGTGTCTGTTATTAAATTTTTTAATGGTTAAATCCAAAAAATTAATGCAATTATCTATTTCTGACTCCATGGTAAAATTAATATTAGGATGAAGAGTAAAACACACCAAAATATCATCAACATACCTATACCAGTAAATACATTTTTTGAATAATGGGTTCTTAGAGATAGTATGTTCTAAGGAATCCATAAATAATTCTGCCAAAAGCGGACTCAGAGGATTACCCATTATTAACCCTTTATTACACGAATAAATTTTGTTTTGGAATTGAAAGTAATTTTGATTTAAGCAAATAGTAAGAAGATTAATTATATCATTAATTATTACTGGGTTTGTGTTTGAATCAATAAGTTTTTCTCCACCAAAGAGATAGTCTCAGTGGGAGGGATAATGGGAAATAAATTTTGTACATCAAATGAAACTAATTTTGCATTGCTTGGTATGGTAATGTTTTTAATTTTATTAATTAATTCATACGAGTTTTTGACACTAAAAGAAGGATTAAAAGACGTATAATTAGAAATAAGATCAATTAATTTTGAAGAAAGTTTGTAAGTTGGAGCGGTTACAAAAGAAACTACTGGTCTAATCGGAGAATTATTTTTGTGAAGCTTAATTAAAGAATAAAGTTTGGGAGGTTGGGGATTCATGATAATAATTTTGTATTGATCAAATTCACTTATTACAGATTTAGAATTATAAAGGGTAAATTTTAAGATACGTTGGTACGATTCAGTTGGATCGTGTTTTAAAATTTTATAATTGTCATTATCCAAAAAGGTTAAGGTCTTATTAATATAATCTACTTCATTAAGGCCGCAGTGGCACACTCCAATATTCATAACAATAACTAAATGTGACATATATCATATTAATGTCAAATTTCATAAATCTATTATTCAACAGATGTAGCAATATGTCTTATTTACGATTTATTTCAGCATACATTTGACCAAATTATTTACTCGTTTTAGTAGTGACATTTTATTTCATATTATTTATCTGGTCTACTATACAATATAATTTTAATCTTATTTCATTTTATGCCAAGAGCAAGAAAATCTCTGAGCTCTGCTAGGATATGGCAATGCTGTAAAACTAACTTTGTTTGTTTGTTTGTTTATCTTCGATAAATACGTAAAATCATCATAAATATAAATCACAAATATATTTGTCCACGACTGTTTTATAATGAAGCCATTTTTGAAGAATTTTCTAACTTAAAATGGTATATATTATACACTATTAGCAGTGAATAATCATTATTCACTACTTTTTATCACCGCTCTTCCTATGCTTAGCCAATGTGATATAACGATTATAAATTTTATCCATTTTAAGCCGCGACTGTCATCCAAATGTCAAATTAATAATTTAAATTGAAATGTCAAACTTTTGACTGCAGAATATTTTATTAAATTTTTACTAAATTGTAATAAAATAATGGATTGAGAAAGTGAAAATGAAATGTGCTTAACACCTGCACCGCCAGAAGTAAATATCAAGCTCCATACAAGTAAATAATTCTAATTTTTATGCCAACAATCAAAAATTTCAACAAATAATCAGAATATTAATGTTAACGTTAATCCTATTCCTGCAATTAACAACAAATTTTTCAAATGTAACTATTAACATAAATAATTGATGTTAAATTGTAATTATATAATATTAATATACTATCTAATTATGTTATAAATATTAAAAATAATGTTCCATCAATGTTTGCCAATAACAGTTAATTAATAAATACCTACAGTCGTGGACAAAGTACAGTATTCTACTCGCATATAATGGCTATTATTCACACGGGTGTTTTACGACACTCGCCTGCGGCTCGTGTCGTAAACTACACCCTTGTGAATAATAGCTGTCATTATATGCTTGTTGAATAATCTACTATTTATAGATATTTCATTACGGACGGACAGATTTCGTTCAAAATTGCCATATGGGGGTTTTTGGGGTTGGAGATTTCAAATTTTTTCTCAAAATTAATAAATTCAAGACGGCAAACGAGATATGTGATTATGATCAGATTCTTTTCAAAATTGGTATTTGGGTGTTTTTGGGGACGGAGATTATGAATTTTTTTTTCAAAATAAAAAAATTCAAGACGGCGACTCCAAAATGGTGGACGTAATTTATGATTACTAACCGATTCCATTCAAAATTGGTGCATGGGCTTTTTTGGTGTTGGAAATTTTGATTTTTTTTTCAAAATTAATAAATTCAAGATGGCGGACAAGATTTGGAATTATGATTAGATTCTTTTCAAAATTGGTATTGGGGTTTTTTTGGGATAGGAGATATCATGATTTTTTTTTTCAAAATAAAAAAATTCAAGATGGCGACTCCCAAATGGTGGACGTAATTTATGATTATTAACCGATTCCATTCAAAATTGGTGCATGGGGTTTTTGGGGTTGAAGATTTTGATTTTTTTTTTCAAAATTAATAAATTCAAGATGGTGGATAAGATATGGAATTATGATGTAGATTCTTTTCAAAATTGGTATTGGGGCCTTTTTAGGATAGGAGATCATGATTTTTTTATCAAAATAAATAAATTCAAGATGGCGACTCCAAAATGGTGAATGAAATTTATGATTATTAACCAATTCCATTCAAATTTGGTACATGGGGTTTTTTGGTGTTGGAGATTATGACTTTTTTTTAAACTGCACAGAATTTTTTATTTACATTATCAAAATCAAAAAATATTTCTCCTGCAACATATACAGTAAACCATGATTGTTCATTTTTTCAAATATAAATATGAGAGTGTCTACAGGTCCGTCTAGTCGGACCCGGTGAAAACCCAATAGGTCCGTCAATCAGCTGTTAAGATTAGGATTAAAACATAGTTTCGTAATTTTGATATTTATTTTATTAGAAGTTTTGACTGACCAAAGCTAACCTGTAGAATTAAAAAAATTTTTATTTTATTAAAAGAAGTCTTAAAAATCCAACTTGAGTTTAAAAATAAAATTAGGGAGATGTGGGATTCGATCCCCGGATCCATTTCACCACTAGCGGGCACTATGCCACGCAGCTACTTCAGCATTGTTTAAATATGTTCAAACTTATTATTTAAGCGAATCACGTTTCATAATAAAATAAATATAAATTAGTGTTTCGCCTTGTATTTTAATTATTAATATTACAGAACTAAAGTATACACATTCACTAGGAACGCTAAAATAAATATCAAAATTACGAAACTATGTTTTAATCCTAATCTTAACAGCTGATTGACGGACCTATTGGGTTTTCACCGGGTCCGACTAGACGGACCTCTAGACACTCTCTATAAATATTTCGGTTTAACCTAGCAGATAACAGATTGATGCGCTCGGAAAAATAATAAAAATTCGGTTTACTCGCGAATCCCATGATCAATATCGACATCTTATCACCAGCAGCAATACCGAACGCAGTGCGAAACTGGAAAGTTTGGCAAAACAGTAGCGCCTATTGGGAGAAATATTCCCTAATGAGAGACAAATATTCCAAATCTGGAGACAAATATTCCAAATCTGGAGACAAATATTCCATAAAAATAATTTCTTCTGTATCATTAAAATAATTGCGTGAAAATTTAATATTAATTAATTTGTTTTGTTAAGTAACAAAAGATTATGTCATAGATAAGTTTAATTTTATGCGTTCGCGGTACATAAAAATCCTGAATATATTCCGAATAGGACATGCGCAAGTAACTTGTCCCTTTGTAATCCTTAAATGTGTTCTGAACTAGTTCAGGATTAGCTCCGCGAAAATACCTAATATTCAGATTTTTCTAAAGGTGTTTTTATACGTCAAAATACAGTGAAACTGCGGCCTTAAGAGCTACTACCGTATTGCCTTTATCGGCCCTGGAAAACACAATATTATCAGAGACAGATTTTTGTTTAATTGATTTTAAAATTTTTTGCTGCTGTATATTTGAAGGAAAATCTTTAAGATATGACTTTTTATTTAAAGAAGGAGCTTGAAATTTTGACGGTTAATTGTTAGGAATATCTCTTAATGCGAATTCGGTATCAACATCTAGTAATTCTAAAGATTTAATATTATTATTTGGCGATAAATTATGTTTAAGAAAGCGAGCTTTTAGGAAAAGGTTTTCTCTTCATAATTTTACTATTTGTTGATATCCCCAATAGAAGGGATAAAATATTTAATATTTCTGTTTGGTCAGTTTGCTATTATTTTGTTTACGATATTTTAAACAACTCTTGATTAATAACATTTTTTGATATTTTTAGTTTTTAGGTCTGCTTGAGTGTATTTTTCTTCTTTATTTTACTTTTTGTTGATATACTCAACAGGGTAAAATTAAAATATTTAAAATTGCTGTATGGTCAGTTTGCTATTATTTTGTTTACGATATTTTAAACAACTCTTGATTAATAACATTTTTTGATATTTTTAGTTTTTAGGTCTGCTTGAGTGTATTTTTCTTCTTTATTTTACTTTTTGTTGATATACCCAACAGGGTAAAATTAAAATATTTAAAATTGCTGTTTGGTCAGTTTGCTATTATTTTGTTTACGATATTTTAAACAACTCTTGATTAATAACATTTTTTGATATTTTTAGTTTTTAGGTCTGCTTGAGTGTATTTTTCTTCTTTATTTTACTTTTTGTTGATATACTCAACAGGGTAAAATTAAAATATTTAAAATTGCTGTATGGTCAGTTTGCTATTATTTTGTTTACGATATTTTAAACAACTCTTGATTAATAACATTTTTTGATATTTTTAGTTTTTAGGTCTGCTTGAGTGTATTTTTCTTCTTTATTTTACTTTTTGTTGATATACCCAACAGGGTAAAATTAAAATATTTAAAATTGCTGTTTGGTCAGTTTGCTATTATTTTGTTTACGATATTTTAAACAACTCTTGATTAATAACATTTTTTGATATTTTTAGTTTTTAGGTCTGCTTGAGTGTATTTTTCTTCTTTATTTTACTTTTTGTTGATATACTCAACAGGGTAAAATTAAAATATTTAAAATTGCTGTATGGTCAGTTTGCTATTATTTTGTTTACGATATTTTAAACAACTCTTGATTAATAACATTTTTTGATATTTTTAGTTTTTAGGTCTGCTTGAGTGTATTTTTCTTCTTTATTTTACTTTTTGTTGATATACCCAACAGGGTAAAATTAAAATATTTAAAATTGCTGTTTGGTCAGTTTGCTATTATTTTGTTTACGAAATTTTAAACAACTCTTGATTAATAACATTTTTTGATATTTTTAGTTTTTAGGTCTGCTTGAGTGTATTTCTCTTCTTTATTTTACTTTTTATTGATATGCCCAACAGGATAGAGTTAAAATATTTTAGAGATGGGAATACCGGTTCCTCTTGAATACCGTTGCAATAGCGATCGCGCCATAAAGATACCGCGATTGAATCGCGTTATTGAGGAGCGCTTATTTGATAACTAAGCAAGCACAACAAATCGGTACTTCGACACGGTTAGTATCTAAGGTTGATAGAGGATCCTGAGAGAGATAAACTTATGGGCCTTCAATGTAATAAATATTTCCACGCGCGATATATAAATTAATTATGATATTTCTTTTAGATGTTTGTTATGGGCTGTAATATAAATATTTATGTTTATGGTTGATTTAATATTTAGATAGGTATCTTTTCTGTTTGGTTTTATTTATTTTAGTTACCATATATGTCTATTTAATACGATATAGGGTGTAAAGGAAATAAATGAATTTTGATGGAATAACCAGCGTTTTTTTTATTTAGTCAGTTAATATTTGGGTTACGGTGTGTCTACAGTCGATTATAAAAGAGTATAGATCTATTGGATTGCTTTGTGTGCGTTTAGTTAGTTATAATAATAAAATATTCTTACGTTTTTAATATTTTTAGTGTATTTTTTTAAGACATTTCAAGTGCGTTTTTAAGACATTTTTAATATTTATACCTTAATAAGTTGTTTAACTTTCCGCTACACGCGCGAGGACTCTCAGCCCTGTCGAATTCAAATTTAGCCGCCGTATCGAAACGCGCTCTTTCCGGGGATTTTCGATTTAGGTACCTGTCAGGAGTGGACTGAGATAGATCAGTATCGTGTGTGCGTTTGCAAGCTTTACGTGTTACTGAGTAATAAGTGATTGCGGACCGTGAGTCCCACGCGTGTAAATCTGTCCCAAAAAGTGATTTCAACATTTTGTTTTTTTAACGTGTATTCGACAAGGAAAAGTAAGATTTTTATTGTTTTATTAAATTTTTATGCAAGTGAGTTAATTAGCATGAAAAAAGTGTTGATTTTAAAATTATAAAAAATAATTTATTTTTCAGGATGTCTTTTGAAAAAGAACAAGAAAAACTACAAAAATTACTGGAGGAAACAATGTTAGAAGATGACGACGTAGAAATTGAGTACGATGGCGAGGACGATGATAGAGAGGAATATTATTTGGAAGAAAGATCGGACGATTCAGCTTCAGAGCAGGATATTTCAGACACTGAACAAGAACCATCAAAATCAACATTAGACGGTCCATTTTTTATGGGTAAAGATAAAACCACCAAATGGAGAAAACACCAACCACCAAAAAATGTTAGGACAAGGGCTGAAAATTTAATAAAACACCTACCTGGGCCAAAAGCTGCCACCAAAAATTTGACGGATCCGCTTGATATCTGGAAATTCTTTTTTACTGAGGAAATTTTGTATACCATTGTAGAGCATACAAATCAACATATTCGTGCAGCAGCAGAAAATTTTGCTCGTGAAAGAGATTGTTCTCTCACAAATATTTCTGAGATTCAAGCATTATTTGGATTACTTTATATGGCTGGAGTCCTCAAATCAAGCCGGTTACACGTAAGAGAGTTATTCAGTACTCAGGGAACTGGTGTGAAAATATTTCGTTTGGTTATGCCGGTAAACAGATTTCAGTTTCTTCTTAGACATTTGAGGTTCGATGATGCTGAAACAAGGGATGACCGAAAAAAACTAGATAAGTTGGCCCCTATTAGGGAAGTGTTTGATGTTTTTGTAAAGAAGTGCAAAGACGCGTTTTCTCCTTTCCATTATGTAACAATTGATGAAAAATTAGAGGCTTTTCGAGGACGCTGTGCATTCAGACAATACATTCCCAACAAACCCAACAAGTATGGAATAAAGATCTATGCCTTAGTAGACTCAAAGTGGTATTTTGTAAGTAATCGTGAAATTTATGTCGGTAAGCAGCCAGAAGTTCCTTACGCAGTTAACAATGCAGCAAATGCAGTAGTTGAGAGACTATGTGAATTTATAGAAGGTTCTGGAAGAAACGTTACCACTGACAACTGGTTTACTATTATACCTTTACTGGAGTATCTTAGATCTAAAAAACTGACCCTTTTGGGCACAATACGCAAGAACAAAAGAGAGTTGCCAGAAGAGTTTTCTCGCCCAGTAAAATCACGGCCAGTTCAGTCTAGCATGTTTGGTTTTCGTGAACATGTAACTCTAGTATCCTACAAACCTAAACCCAATAAAAATGTATTACTGGTATCAAGCCTACATCATGATGATAACATTGATGAGACAACAGGAAAACCAGAAATGATTATGGATTACAATAACACTAAAGGTGGCGTTGACACCGTTGACAAACTTTGCGCTGCTTACGACTGTGCGAGAAATACCCGAAGATGGCCTATGGTCGTGTTTTATTCAATGCTGAATATTGCTGGCATCAATACTATGGTGATACACAAGTGTAACAGTCCCAATAACTTGAGAAGAAGAGAATTCTTGCGGAATCTGTCTTTACAATTAGTGGACAATCACTTACGTCAACGAGCTCAACTCACTTGTTTGCCGAAACAACTAGCGTCAAGAATTAGAGAATTAACCGGATATGTGGAACCACAACAAAGATTAGCAGCACCAAATGAAAATAATGTTCCCAGAAGAGGTCGCTGTGGTTTCTGCGATCGGAGAAAAAATCGACCTACAAAATACTTCTGCATAAAATGTGGAAAATACATGTGCTTGGAACATTGTACTTTATATGTTCAGAATGTGTATAAATGATGTTGATTAAATATAAGTGTTTACTAATTTTACTAATTTTTTATAGTCCATTCACATTCAGAGCATTGTTTGTGAAAAAAACTTAACGTGGACTCACAGTCCGCGTGCGTGTACTTATGTTAAAAACAGGCACGCGTGTAGCGGAAGGTTAAGAAGGATATAGGTAACTTTAATTTAGTATTAAAAAAAAACATATTATCTATTAATACAATTTTAGGAAATATGGCTCCGAAAAGATCTATAAAATCATCTCTGATTTGGAATTTTTTTACTGAAAAACCTAATTCGGACAAAATTGCCATCTGTAATATCTGCAAAGGAGAATTTAGCTTTAAAAGTACTTCAAACAATCTTAGAAAGCACATTGAAAAGAAACACGTTAGTATTCAATTAGGAAATACGCAAACAAAAAAGACCAGAACTACTCTCGATGAAAATGCCGGTCCAGTCCAAATAGAATGTGCTCCTAGTACAAGTAAACAAGCTGATTTGATTGATTTGAATACCGAGTGTAGCAATGTTGAGGTAACATCTGAACTTCCGGTTACGAGGACCCAAACAACGATAAGCTCGTTTCTAAAAAGAAAAATGGGTGTAAGTGTCAGAAAGAAAATTGATGACAGCTTGATGAAGCTTTTTACTTTGGATTTTCAACCATTTTCCATTGTTGAGGATAAAGGGTTTAAATCATTTGTTTTTGATTTGAATCCCTCATATCAGTTGCCTGCGAGAAAAATAATTACCAACACATTGCTTCCTGCCGCTTATGAGGAGGTTTATAATGCTACAAAATCTATTGTACCAGGTATTAAAGCGTTGACATTAACAACAGATTGTTGGACTTCCAGAAATACCGAAAATTTTTTGGCTGTCACGGCACATTTCATAGATGCCGATTTTCAAGTAAAAAGTTTACTATTGGAGTGCGTTTCATTTCCTGAAAGTCACACTAGCGTTAATCTTGCTGCTGCATTACGAACTGTAATTAATGAATGGGACTTAGAAAGTAAAATTTTGATGGTTGTGTCAGATAACGCATCAAACATTAAAAAAGCCATTAAAGAAGTATTAAAATTACGACATTTTGGTTGTTATGCTCATACTCTTAATTTAATAGTGCAAGATTCATTGGAACCCATCGCAGATATAATTAATAAACTCAAAAGCATCATCGGACATTTCAAAAGAAGTACTTCTGCCACTGCAAAATTATTAGACCAGCAAAAGCAACTTAAACGAGATCCTAAGAAATTAATTCAGGACGTGGTTACAAGATGGAACTCTACGTATTATATGGTTGAACGATTTGTAGAACTTGAGGAACCATTAAAAACTGCAATGGTTCTTTTAAATAAAGATTTTCCAGTAATTTCAATGAAAGAGTGGGCTTTCTTAAAAGAAATGGTTACAGTTTTAAAACCAATGGAAAGAGTCACAAATTTGATAAGTGGACAAAAGTATGTGACAGCATCTTCGGATAATAATTACTGACGGTCTACATTACACTTACAGTGAATTAAAAAAAAAATTGAAACACCTTTAACCCAGGAAATTATTAAATCTATTTTAGAAGGAATTGAAAGTCGATTAGGTGATCTCGAGAGCAGCAATTCTTTGATCTTATCAACATTTTTGGATCCAAGATATAAAAATTTGGGATTTTCCAACAATTTAATTGGTGAAAAAGTAAAAAAATTGTAATATCTCTTGTAGCTGATAAAATTAAAAATAAAAAAGATATACCTAATCCCACAGAAAATGTGACAAATAAAGAAGATGAAGACGAGGTAAACTCTTTAATATGGGGCAATTTTAACAAAAAAATTGCTACTTTCCGTCCAAGTGGCACATCTCAATCCAGTGCAATTATAGAGGTTCAAAGATATATTGAGGAGCCACTTATTCTTCGAAGTGAGGATCCACTTAAATGGTGGAAAGAAAAATCTTACAACTTTCCTCATTTAAGTGAGATAGTGAAGGAAAAGTTTGTGACGACTGCGACTTCTGTGCCATGTGAACGTTTATTTTCAAAATCTGGACAAATATTGTCTAATCGCCGGAATAGATTGAGTGCCACAAAAGTTAAACAATTATTGTTTTTAAATAGTGAACAGAATATTAATCATCAATAAGAATAAGCCAGTTTAACTTAACTACTAATTTTAAGATGCACAGGTTTTTCTTTTCTTTTTTCCATTTTTTTTAGAGTTACATATTTTTTTCAACCGTTTTTATAGTGAACTTAAATTATAACAAAATTTAAAAACTTTACAGATACCTATACCAAATGTATACGCGAACGCGAAATCAATCCAAATAGCAAAGCGAAATATCAAGTAATGATTCGCTATTCAATAGTACCGCCTTTCAAATTTCAACGTTATACCTATCTCCACCGCGAACGCTATTCAAGGTATGATATTAGTTATTTCGTATATAACGTTACTAAAATAACGACACATCCCTAAAATATTTAATATTGCTGTATGGTCAGTTTGCTTTTATTTTGTTTACGATATTTTGAACAACTCTTGATTAATGACATTTTTTGATATTTTTATTTTTTAGGTCTTTTTGAGTGTATTTCTCTTCTTTATTTTACTTTTTGTTGATATACCCAACAGGGTAGAGTTTAAATATTTAAAATTGCTTTATGGTCAGTTTGCTTTTATTTTGTTTACGATATTTTGAACAACTCTTGATTAATGACATTTTTTGATATTTTTAGTTTTTAGGTCTGCTTCAGTATATTTCTCTTCTTAATTTTACTTTTTGTTGATATGCCCAACAGGATGGAGTTAAAATATTTAATATTGCTGTATGGTCAGTTTGCCATTATTTTGTTTACGGTATTTTGAACAACTTCTGATTAATAAGCATTTTTAATATTTTTAGTTTTTAGGTCTGTATGAGTATGTTTATCTTCTTTATTTTACTTTTTGTTGATATACCCAACAGAGTAGTGTTAGAATATTTAATATTATTGTACGGTTAGTGTTATATGGTTTACGATATTTTGAACAACTTTTGATTAATAAGAATTTTTAATATTTTTAGGTCTTTTTGAGTGTATTTCTCTTCTTAATTTTACTTAATCTTAATATACCCAACAGGGTAGAGTTAACAGATTTAATATTGCTATATGGTCAGTTTGCTTTTATATTATTTACGATTTTTTGGAAAACTTTTGATCAATAATATTTTTTGATATTTTTAGATTGGGTAGTTTGCTTTAATATTATTTACGATATTTTGAACAACTTTTGATCAATAAGATTTTTTGAAATTTTTAGTTTTTAGGTCTTTTTTAGTGTATTTCTCTTCTTTATTTTCCTTTTAGTTTTTAGGTCTGTTTGAGTATATTTCTCTTCTTTATTTTACTTTTTGTTGATATACCCAACAGGGTAGAGTTAAAATATTTGATATTGCTGCATGGTTTGCCATTATTCTGTTTACAATATTTTGAACAACTTTTGAATTATAAGATTTTTTGATATTTTTGCTTTTGGGTCTGTTTGAGAGTATTTTTCTTCATTGTTTTACTTTTTGTTGATATACCCAACAGAAGGGTTAAAATATTTAATATTGCTGTTTGGTCAGTTTGCTATTATTTAGTTTACGATATTTTGAAAAACTCTTGATTAATAACATTTTTTGATATTTTTAGTTTTTAGGTTTGTTTGAGTATATTTCTCTTCTTAATTTTACTTTTTGTTGATATTCCCAACAGGTTAAAATAAAAATATTTAGAGTTAATGGATTTTGAGATGAGCCCTGCGTGATACCGTCGTAGTATACCAGATTGCGTTCGAAAAAAATGTTACTAACCATCCTAATAATTTCGGCCCTTCAATTTCATTCTTTGACTGTCCTCCGTTCAGGTTGTTTTGACTCCGAATCTTTTAATAGTGCAGTACATTTTGTTTCCCTTTTAGTTCCTTATAGTTAAGTTACGATTTTCGTAGACAATAATTTGTGAAAATGTTTTGTGCAGTGAATTAATTTACTTGAGAGTAATGTATTAATTTATTTTATTACATTTTTAAAATTAAAAGTTTGATTTTTGGCATTTTATTACCTAATCAAAAAGAATGTTATTTGACATGGGACATTAGGCAGAAATTTTCAATTGATGTATATGTAAAACTTAATTTATATTCATATATCTTTATTTTGTGTATTAATTTTTAAAATCTTTTGTTCTAGAATAAACCTGGAAACATGAGTGATTCCAAAAAAGTTATACATAGTCAAGGTCGACAAATCATATACAGTGTATATAAATTTATGAAGGCATAAAAAGAACAGAAAGCACTAGATTTCCCTCTGTTCAATTTGAATGAAGGAGTAGCTAAAGCTTGTGCTGTTTCTAAGGCCACAGTGAAACGTATTGTGAGCGAAGCTAATAAAAAATCACCTGGTGAACGTCAAATCACCTATTAAAAGCGTCAACAAACCTTCAACTTCCAAAGGATCCGTTAATGAATTTGAGGAAGAAATAATTCGAAGAATTATTTATTCTTATAGTGCTATTCATAAAAGAAGGCCTACCATGAAAATAATTTTTGAAAAAGTGAGAAATGAAGAAGGGGTGTACTTTACTGGTAAAATTGATAGTTTCAGAAAATTGGTTAAAAGAATGTAATTTAGATGGTGAAAAACTGAAGATAAAAGGAAAGTTTTAATGGAGACATATGACATTAAAGCTAAAAGAACTGAATACTTAAGAAAGTTAAAAAAATACAAAGAAGATGGACGGCCGATTGTATATTGTGATGAAACCTATATCCACAGTTCACATACCGTACCAAAAGCATGGGACGATGGTACAAATGAGTGTTTAAAATCACCCGTAGCTAAAGGTAAACGGCTAATTATTTTACATGCTGAAGGTGAAGCAGGATTCGTACCCGAGGCACTTATGATTTTTAAATCGGGAATGAAAACCGGAGACTCTCATAATGAAATGAATAATACAAATTTTGTCAAATGGTTAAAAAAAAATTCATTCCTAATGCACCGAAAAAATGCTTATTAATATTAGACAATGCCTCCTAGAACCCATTCCAAATTTTTCACGGAAAAAATGCAATGCTGAACTGGCTTGCTGAAAGAAATATATTCTTTCCTGAAAAATCAACTAAAGCAGAACTATTCACAATTATAAAAATACACAGGCCAGTTTCTGAAAGATATGTAATAGACCAAATTCTAGCAGAACATGACATTTTAACATTGCGTCTACCACCCTATCATCCAGAGCTAATCCCAATGGAAAAAATATGGGCATTGGTGAAGAACTTAGTAGCTGCCTGCAACATAACTTTTAAAATGGATGATGTATGGAAGTTAACGGAGAAAAAATTTAGTGAGGTAACGGTAGAAAACTGGAAAAACATTTGCGCCAAAGTAATAAAAGTTTGTCATGGATCAAGTGGCGGATTTAATAATAAACGTAGGAGAGGATAGCCACAGTGAAAGTGAATTTTCGGATGATGAAGACGATGACGACTAAAGGTGCATTTCCATTGATCCGTTATACGATATCCGATTCGGAATCGTATTGTTATTTTCGGACAAATTAAATAGTCATTCTCCACGTATCCGAAATCCGTAATAAAGTTCGTGGGTTTTAGTGCTAAATATAGTTACATTTAATTTACATTCTAGTAACTTTAATGATAACTGGCAGTATTTTGATGTCAAATGTCAACTACTGTATATGGTTTTGGTACACAACCACAACAGGTTAATAAAACTTATATATCATTTTACTGTCTCGTGGGTCTAGTAATTTTTTTTGGTCTAAAAGCAAAAAGATAACTGATAAACCAATGGACGAAATGGATGACTATTATTTAGAGAATGAAAACAGCGGTAATGAACAGTCTCAGGTGAGTAAATTGGCATCAAATAAAGTTCTTGAAGAATTGTTTAATTCTCATACATTCTTTTTTTAGACTGAAGTTACTGATACCGATACTCGCGGATACCTTTAAAGGAAAGGAGTAAAACTATCAGAGTTAATCTTTGGCTCGAAATGTATGAAGCTTTTGGAGGTATGCGACTGAATTCTAAGTTGTTAGGGATTATATTAAGTTATATTGTAGCACAAGAGGATTTGTCAATATCAACATTTATAAAAAAATGGAGAAATCTCCGAGATACCTATGTACGTGTGAAAGAAGAAATGGAAAGCTATATACCAAGTGGTAGTGGGGCAGCTAAGAGAAAAAAGAAGTGGGAATTTTATGACCTTATGTCTTTTTTGAGTGACACAGTAAAATATCGGCCGTAAGTAAAAGTGTACATAAAATTCTTAAAAAAAATATTTACTGAAAACATAGAATTATTAAGGAAAAGGATCTTTTGGAATATTTTAGAAATTTTGAATGGAATTCAGTCATGTATCTATGTCAACATTATTTTTTCCACTTTTTAGAACGGTGAGTAACATCAAATTAAATATAAGCAACACACAGACCATTGAGGAAACAAACGAAACTGATACACAAAGGGAAGATACTGATAGTTTCAAAACCAATGTTACAGTGCCTACGCCTAATAGTTCTACTAGTTCTGGTGATACTTCCAAGATTTATGCCAAAAGTAACAGGAAAGATATAAAGAATGTTGATTTGGCAATAGTAGAGGCTTTAAATAGTGATTTGGCAATAGTAGAGGCTTTAAATAGAGCCAGTGCAGTACCACCACCATCATCTTCCATGCCAAATATAAATCCAATATGCATCACTATATCACAAATGTTGTCGAAGATGCCATTAAAAGAGAGAACACCATTGGAAATTCAGCTTTTACAAAAAGCTTATGATGGAGCTAAAGATTATCTCAATTAATTATTATGTCACAGTATTCCGAAATAAAAATCCTTTAAATGTTTCATTTCATTTTTATTTTTAAAATATTTTAACATTATTTTACCATAATGTTTTTATATAGTACAGTTTACATTTTATTTATCCCATTGAAATGGAACTGCACCATCAAATAATAGGTGGGAAGTTTGATTTCTCATAATCTCTGAAGTTTTTCCATACATATTGCTTCCTATTCGGCTAATAGGTGAAAAATTATGTGTAATATTTGTCCTACATTCACCAATAATAATATTTCCATTACAGTCTTCTCTATCTATTAGCGAATTTGTAATGTAATTTTTATTTTCAGCAGTCAATTTTGATTCCTCATTTATTAGAAAATTATGTAAACATACTGTGGCTCTTATTATACTTTGCACCGTTTCTATGCTTGCTACAATAGGTTTTCTATAAATTCTCCATTTGGCAGTCATTATTCCAAATACATTCTCAATTATTCGTCGTCCTCTACTAAACCTAAAAATAATTCAGTACTTATTTTTGAGACATAGGTATGTGTAAAAAATATTTTGAGAACAAGTAGTTTTGACACAGTTTCAAATACAATTTAAATGTTATTCTTTTACCTCATCGGATGCAAGCTGTTTAAAAAAATGATAACAAACCTGTAGTTGAAAATCCTTTTACATTGGGGCAACAAACGACCTGGGCAAGGACGCATTATGTGAGGTGTTAAGGGAAAAGCCTCATCAGCAACAATATAATAATTGAATGGATCATCTCCATATTCAATAGGTGAAGGAGGCGAAAAGCAGATATTACCATTTAAAATCAATTGGCCCATAGCACTATTTCTAAATATACCTCCATCACTATGACGTCCTTCCGCTCCTATATCGACCAAGGTGAATCTATATCTGGCATCACATATTGCTAAAAGCACTATGCTATGAGTACCTTTGTAATTGAAATAAGTTGATCCAGATTTTGGGGGGGCCTGAAATGAAATTAATTTGTTATTGGTATATACAAAGCAAATGAACCAAAATTGGATAAACAATGAAATAACATGGAGATTTATTATTAGCTTAATATGATTATGATACATTATCATATTCTACTGATGGATAAAGTTTGCACTTTTGTGACCAGTGGTTGAATATAAATAAGAAAGTCAGTGGTGATATTTTTATCTAAAGTAGCACACATTGTATATATTTTTTATTCTAAATAAAAATGATTGGATTGAGTTTATTTCAGATATTTTCACGTCCTCGAACTTATTACCTCAATTATCACATGCTTTCCATCTATAGCCCCAACACAATTTGGAAGATGCCATTTTTCTAAAAAATCATCGGCTATTTCCAACCACGATCGTTCTGAGGGGGTTAAAAGAACTATATCACTTAAATAGTCCCATAAGACATCGCAAGTTTCCCTAATGATTTTTGAAACAGTGCTACTCCCAATGCGAAAAGCATATGACATTGAAATTTGGCTATCTCCACTTGCAAGGTACCTGTAAATACACGAAAAATTATGTAATTATATTGAATTATAAAATTACAAACCTTAAAGTCAAAGCTAGTCTTTCAGCCGGCGATATGGGTTCTCTCTCGTATATGATATATTTTTGTAAGCGATGGTCCAACGATATTTAATAACTTATTGAATGTGTGATTGCTCATTCTCAAATAATTGAAATTCTGTTCGCTATCGGACAATCGCATTTCTTGCACCAAATTATTAAACACTCCCTGGGCCTTTCTTCTCTTAAAAATATCTCTCACCCACAATCTCGGTGAATTTCGTTTTCTTTTCTTTCTATTCAACAGAAGAATCGAAAGCAGCAACAAATTTGTCGTTGATATTTTTTCTACATTATTTTCCATTTAAAAGAATATAACGGAAAATTTAGAAAATTTAAAAAGTAAGGTTAAATCTGATCCGATAACGGACAAAAGTTAAACAATTTTTAACTTTTTCCGATAACGGAAGAAAGTTGAAACTTTCGGATAAATATTTGGCGCTCTGTCAATTTTAAATATTTCTGCCAATCACAACATGTTCGGACGATCGTATAGTCGGATGACGGATGTGTGGGAATCCACCTTTAGGTTGCGAGCCACTCGCTAAATTATAAATATTTTGACGAATAAAATTATTTACATGCGATAAACACAATATATGTATATAAATTTATATAGTTGATAATAAATGCTTATAGTTAAGAGCTTTTCATATAATTTCCTCAGTTATATTACATAGGGTTTTTCTAATTTTGATTTTATTATTAAGCTCAGGTAAAACATGGTATTATTTCTTTAATGGGCTAGGGCTCCTAAATGGTATTTAATAGCTTGTAATCCATAAGCTGTCTAGGTCATTAAAATATTAATTAACTGATTTCTTTGTAATTATAAATCATTAGTTTAACACTCTGTATTGCTTTGATTTTATTTATCTCTAGACATTAACCCAATTTTTATGATCTATAATAAATGTAATTCCGTTGAGTATGTATCATGTTTTAAATTATATTTTACAATAAAATTATAATGTTATTTTCAACATACTTCGCCTGGGATATAAGAATACAATCAACTGAAGCGGACTTTTTCAGTTTTCACATTAGGAATTTATTGCATTGTTGCCTTTTGTATCTACGCAACTATTTACAAGGTTAGGGCCCATCTCAAAATCTATTACTTCTAAAATTGCTGTATGGTCAGTTTGCCATTATTTTGTTTACGATATTTTGAACAACTTTCGTTCTATAAGATTTTTTGATATTTTTAGTTTTTAGGTCTGTTTGAGTATATTTCTCTTTATTTTACTTTTTGTTGATATACCCAATAGAGTAGAGTTAAAATATTTAATATTGTTGTATGATTAGTTTGCTATTATATTGTTTACGATATTTTGAGTAACTTTCGTTCTATGAGATTTTTTGATATTTTTAGTTTTTAGGTCTGCTTCAGTATATTTCTCTTCTTAATTTTACTTTTTGTTGATATGTCCAACGGGATTGAGTTAAAATATTTAATATTGCTGTATGGTCAGTTTGTCATTATTTTGTTTATGATATTTTGAACACCTTTCGTTCAATAAGATTTTTGATATTTTTAGTTTTTAGGTCTGTTTGAGTATATTTCTCTTCTTTATTTTACTTTTTGTTGATATGCCCAACAGAGTAGAGTTAAAATTTTTAAAATTGCAGTATGGTCAGTTTGCTGTTATTCTGTTCACGATATTTTGAACAACTCTTGATTAATGACATTTTTTGATATTTTTAGTTTTTAGGTCTGTTTGAGTATATTTCTCTTCTTCATTTTACTTTTTGTTGATATGCCCAACAGGGTAGAATTAAAATATTTAAAATTGCAGTATGGTCAGTTTGCTGTTATTTTGTTTACGATATTTTGAACAACTCTTGATTAATAAGAATTTTTCATATTTTTAGTTTTTAGGTCTTTTGAGTGTATTTCTCTTCTTTATTTTACTTTTTGTTGATATGCCAAACAGGATAGAGTTAAAGTATTTAATATTGCTGAATGGTCAGTTTGCTATTATTTTGAACAACTTTTGATTAATAAGAATTTTTTTGATATTTTTAGTTTTTAGGTCTTTTGAGTGTATTTCTCTTCTTTATTTTACTTTTTGTTGATATGCCAAACGGGATAGAGTTAAAGTATTTAATATTGCGGTAAGGTCAGTTTGCCTTAATTTTGTTTACGATGTTTTGAACAACTTTTGATTAATAAGAATTTTTGATATTTTTAGTATTTAGGTCTTTTTGAGTGTATTTCTCTTCTTTATTTTACTTTTTGTTGATATGCTGAAACGACACTTTTTTAAGTTAAATATAATTATTGTGATTAAGCTCAAATTTGATTATGGGTTCGTTCCACGAATAGAATTTGAAATATATCAGAAGTAAAATATTAAACAAAAAAATTTTGGACGTCAGTCAGTTGATTTTTTTCGATGTGATTAGAAAAAATTGACAAAAAAACTATGATATATTTCAAAATCCGTCCATTATTTTTTTTGATTAAGAAAATTAAACCCAAATGAAACGTTATGTTTGTATATTCGACGATAATAAAACAGAGTATTTTTTTCTTTCCTTTTCAAAATTTTGAACTGATTTCCTTTATGGTAGAGGGTCTTGATTTTTTGGTGATGTGACTGTCCCGTTCGGAGTGTGCCGTCTTCAGTTGTCCCGGCAAAACTTGACCACCATCCACATAAATGACAACTGCTTGGGAAGTGGATCCAGCAATAATCAAACCACCAAAAACCTTAAAAGTTCACATAATGTAAGTTTAAGATTAAAAATCTTAAAAATTATCAGATTTCCTGGCCTCTGTTATTGAAAAAAGAGTATAAAACAATGATAATATCAAAATAAAAAACATGAATTTTAGATCAAAATATGAAATACAAAAATATTTAAAATGAATTAAATTTTAAGACAATCTGTAAAAACAAATTAAGAATTAGATTCTCTTTTTCGTATATAGACACACAGAATTAATAATTTATAGTATATGATAAGGTATGAACTTTTAAGTAAATAAATAAAAAAAATATACTGGCATTTATAGAATTAAAAATAAAATTACAAGCGTCGAATTAATTAAAAATGATTTCAAAGAATTTTAGTGAAAATATAATATAATATAATAAAACTTACCCTATAAAATAAAGTGGAGACAAGAAAGAAATCTTCAGTTGATAACACTGGCGATATAAAGATATAAAAAGTGTATTGCTTGTACTCAATAGATAAAGAAAAAGGAGGTTATTAGCATGTGTAAGGCATTTTATAAGAATGCCAAGAGAATACACAATGGCACAAAAAAACGCAACAATGCCCAACGGGATAGAGTTAAAATATTTAATATTGTTGTATGATTAGTTTGCTATTATATTGTTTTCGATTTTTTGAACGACTTTTGTTCAATAAGATTTTTTGATATTTTTGGTTTTTAGGTCTGTTTGAGTGTATTTCTCTTCTTTATTTTACTTTTTGTTGATATGCCCAACAGGATAGAGTTAAATTTTCTCCACGACCATTACTGAATGTATGAATTCTGAAATCATTTTTAATAATAGAATGTAAACATTCACACTCTAGAGTCTGAATATTTATTCTATAATACTTGCCTCTTATGCATTTTGCATGTATTTTCATTCTTTATCAAGGTAAAGAATGGATTTTCTGTAATCGAACTAAACAATATGGACGGTAATAATTATTTTCAAACAAGTTTTAATTTAAACAAAATAATGAGTGAAAAATCAAGTGAAGTAGATATAGAATTTAATAATATCTGAAATTGTAAATTATGAAAAAACACCAATGCACCAGATTTTAATTTCGGTAAGTGTACCACAGCACTATAAATATTAATACAATGTAATACAAATATGTCAACAAATAACTTGTGTTCAGATTTAATTTAATTTTGATTTATACTTTTTGATCGTGGAGAAAATATAGTCTGTTACTCGGTCAAAATGAAAAAATTCGACACTCGTGGTTCCTCACACTCGCATTCGCTCGCGTTCGGAATTTTCCACTCGTTTCGAATTTTTCATTCTAACCTTATTACAGAATCTACTATTTTAATACTGCTGCATGGTTAGGTTGCTATTATATTGTATACGATTTTTGAACAACTTTTGTTCAATAGGATTTTTTGATTCTTTTAGTTTTTAGGTCTGTTTGAGTTTATTTCTCTTCTTTATTTTAGTTTTTGTTGATATACCCAACAGGGTAGAGTTAAAATATTTAATAATGATGTATAGTCAGTTTGCTATTATTTTGTTTACGATATTTTGAACAACTCTTGATTAATAACATTTTTTGATATTTTTAGTTTTTAGGTCTGTTTGAGTATATTTCTCTTCTTTATTTTACTTTTTGTTGATATACCCAACAAGAAAGAGTTTAAATATTTAATATTGCTGTATGGTTAGTTTGCTATTATATTGTTTACCATATTTTGAACAACTTTTGATCAATAAGATTTTTGATATTTTTGGTTTTGGGTCTGTTTGAGAGTATTTCTCTTCTTTATTTTACTTTTTGTTGATATACCCAACAGGGTATAGTTAAAATATTTAATATTGCTGTGAAGATCAATTTACTGTTATTTAAAATAGCAACCTTTCATAGTTGTCGCTTAACGACATCTATTAGACAGAATATTAATTAACCACTATTTAAAGTAGTACTCTTTTAAATCGACGATTAGGTGCTATCATTTAAAATAGTAGTACTCTGAAAAATCGTTATTATTGATTTTTACACGCTTTTACAGCTGGTGGCATTGTTAACCTAAAGATTTATATAAAAACTTTAGGCAGACGAAAGTTGCTCTCTTGTTCTTGCCTGGTGATTCGTAAGCATACACATTTTATAAATAGTTATTTCTTTTATATCTTGATTTGACTACGGTTGTACAAATTTTAATAAGTTAAAGATTTGTGAGCATATTCTGTGCTCGAATTGTAGTATTATTATTACGTATCTAGTTTATCTCATTTTTGATGTGCACAGTATCTTAATTCTTTTCACCTTTGCACGTGTCGCTCGACATGTTTGATTAATCAAATTTATCTTCACATAATTTAACTTTAATATAGAAATAATTTAGCTCGCTCACGTAGAGTAATTAAGCGTTTGTTTTGATTAGAAAAAAAACGTACTTCAATTTTCAGTCGAATGTATTCGACACTCTTTTAAATTTGATGATGTTGAAGACATTTTTTCCTAATTAACGAATCTTAACTACGCATAATTTCGTGACGTCTCTTATTTGCATTTGTGCCTTCGTCAATCGAAGTCATTTTTTTCATTTAGTTAAAAACAAAATTCCTTTTTCCTTATTGTTTTGTTTTCACCATGCAATTTTTACGAGCTCTTAATAAAACATTCCAACATTTATTTCCTTAAAAATAAAAAAACTGAAAGAGGAATTTGCAAAGATTCATGCACCTCGACAATGATAGACAGTTGTTTCGATCTTTATAATCTCATCAGTATCATACCGTCGAAGTGAATAAATTTTTACAAATTTCTCGACTGTAACCCATGAAGGCCAAGCCAACCGAATGTTAACAGAAATAACGCCATCAAAATCTACTAAGCCTTTGGGGGGCATTACATGTCACCATCGAAAGGTGGCAGCACTTCTAATACGAATAAAATCGTAAAAATTGTTTAAAAATAAATAAACAGAAAGAGGAATTTGCAAAGATTCATGCACCTCGACAATGATAGACAGCTGTTTCGATTTTTATGATCTCATCAGTATCATACCGTCGAAGTGAAGAGAGATTTGTAAAGATTTTTTGATGTTTTTAGTTTTTAGGTCTGTTTGAGTGTATTTCTCTGCTTTATTTTACTTTTTTTTGATATGCCCAACAGGATAGAGATAAAATTTTTAATATGGTTAGTTTGCTATTATTTTGTTTACGATATTTTGGACAATTTTTGTTCATTAAGATTTTTTGAAATTTTTGCTTTTGGGTCTGTTTGAGTGTATTCCTCTTCTTTATTTTACTTTTTCTTGATATACCCAACAGGGAAGAGTTGAAATATTTAATATTGCTATATGGTTAGTTTGCTATTATATTGTTTACTTTGAACTTTTGATATTTTTAGTTTTTAGGTCTGTTTGAGTGTATTTCTTTTTTATTTGACTTTTTGTTGATATAACCAACAGAGGAAAGTCAAAATATTATCTTTGAAAAGTTCGTTTATATAGTTTTAACAATAGTTTTTAGATATTTTTAGCTTGTTTTGTATTTTGTATTTTTGAACACATTTGAACACACCTTTTTATAGGTCTTCTGGGTGTTTAGTAGCAAATTGTTTTAATTTTCCCCTTTGTTTTTATTTTGCTATTTTCTTGTGTTTCTAAATAAAGATATTAAATTCTGAAAATGGGTCGCAGGCACAAAATACCGATATCTAAAAATGATTAAAATTATTGAATCTATACTAAATAACTCGAGTGAAACGGTTAAAGATGAAACAGTTTTAGACTTCTAAAAAAGTCTTATGGTACGGCTCTGTCCGTCTGTCTATCCGCGTTATAACTCAGGAACAGATAGAGAAACGGCAATGGACTCAGCATAACTTGAATATGTGCCCAAGCGAGTTTCAAGTTTCTGCAACTTTTTGCTTCAAAACTGGAGAATTATTAGATGTATGATTTTTTAGAAGTCTCATTTGCCTGCTTACCAGCGGGCGCCGCACACATATTTAAACTTATTGCCAAATTATTAAAGCGAACTAAATTTGGTTTTCCTAGCGTCAAATCACGCATAATAAATAAGGATTATAAACATTTGAAAATTATTTCAAATACCGTTCTTGGCCAGAAAAGAGTTAATTTTAAAATAGATACTAATTTGGTCGCACAGCCAATGCATGGCAACTGGAGAAATTCAAAATCATTTCATGGAGAAGTCTGCAAATCCGCTGGTTTGGAAAATGATTTAAAAAATAGAAAAAAAGCGTATAATAGAATATCAGTTACAAAAAAACCTAAATATGAATCAATGTATTCAGAATAATACAAATATTTTGAATGAATCTGTAAGTAATTAAAATGACCTATTTGTTAATCAGCACACATTAAGTTATGATGTTGGTGTTGCATTGTCAAAATTAGATTCTCGAAGCGATAAGCGTATACATTGTTTTATTTCATCGTCTCAACCACAGTCATATAAGAATTTGAATGCAATAACTTCTGCACCTAACAATAACAACCAAGAAAATGGTTGTTATAGTAATGATGTCACTATGACGGCAAATACAGCTACTATCTCCACTTCATATATAGGGGTCTATTCAGTAACTTACGATGTCGTTAGGCTAACGATATATTGCTCAACAACATTTTGAACGATAAATTCCTAACGCTTATTCAGTATGTATGTCGTTAGAACGAAATCTGGTTACTTGGTATTAAGTGGAAATTGCGAAGGTTGGCAACATTATAATGTTCTGTGCCCAAAAAACTAAAGTTGCGTTTGTTTGGTTTGACAATGACAACTAGACGGTGGTTTTTCACAAAGAGAAAGTTGGTTTTTCAGTTAAGTTTTGGGTTTATTTTTCAGTGTGTTTGCCACTCAAGTGGTGATTTAAATTGAGTTTTTTTATTAATTCATAATGACAACTGCACCAAAAAATCGGAGAGGTCTCAAGACTACAAGGAATCAATTAGAGGCATATCTCAATGACTTAGAGTAAATAAATCATTGAGAGAAAATAAATTTGATGGGTCAGACCCAGATATTCTGAAGAGGACATGGGACCAAATGACGGAAAAATGTAATTCACTTGGTGGACCCGGCCGAGATGTAAATGCTTTTGTACTGTAAATTTAAATTATTGAGCTATTATTGGTTCGTGAAATTAATATTTTTGACAACACGTTTCGTGAAATAACTTATATTAACAAAAAAATGTCACTTTGGTGCCGTAAGAAAATATGTATTTGTGAAATTTTTAGACATAGGTTTTGTTTTTTATATATTTTTACTAACTTGTTTCATGCTGTTTTATGGAATCTTTTACAGAAGATCAATATTTTTCAAGTAAAGTTTGTTTTATGCTAAAAATGACTTCGAGAACTGCTTATCTTCAGGTACCTTTTACTAACTCATTTTCATCACTTCAATTATGTAAAAAGCAAAACGGAAGAATTGGCATTTGTCTATCGGTTATACCTCCAATTCTTTGCTAACGACATTCTAACGTCAATAAAGACACCTCCACCGACGTCGTATAGTAACGATACATTTTATCGTACAGTAACGACAATCTTTAGCTACAGAATAAGAAACATCGTCAGGTAACGATATAATCGTTCATTAACGATATCGTTAGGCGTTACAGAATAACCCTCATAACACCATAGAGTTTTAATATGCCTAAAACATTGCTAAACCAATCCAGCCCCGAACTAATATCAGTGGTTCTGCCAAAAGATGTAAAAAACGATATTTCTAATAGAAATGTTTCCACTTATAGTAACTGCAAGTTTTTGGAAGGAACATTTGAAATCGAAAATAATGTTAGATACCTCATTTTTCTAAATAGCCGTTTAAATAAAAAATACTCTCCTACTTATTTTCGACAAATGATAACGAAATATATAAATAATGTATTCATTATAGTTATTAAATTTGTAAAATATTTGAAAAGCATAATTCTATTATTATTTATGCTGCATGTAAACAAAATCATTACATTAGTCTGATGAAGTTACTATATAACGAAACTAGTCACTATTAAATTAATAACTTTTGTTATTATTTTTGTGGAAATCTTAAAACGTTGTTTTATTTATTCAAATTTAAAATCATTACAAGTGTAAAAAATTTAAAAAAAATTTTGTGACAACTTAGTGTAGGTTTACAATTCCTCTATTAATTACTTTCGATGAAAATATCTAACTTCTCAAGTGAGGGGATTAGATAGGTCAATTTTGAAATTTAAATTAGTCAATTAAAAACAATTATTATAGTTATCGAACAAAAAAATAATATGTCAAGGCAAAAACCTTCAAAAAGTCAAATCCGACGGCGTTTTGCGAAAAGTTAAGTCCGAAAGTAAATCTGAGCATGATCGACATAAAGATGATTTTATTTACGTTTTATTGATGCAAAAAGATCATCAAGATTTTATTAAAGAATTTTAATGTTGAAATGTTTAGTTTAAAACAATTAGCTGTATTAAAATCCAAAAGTGTAATGATAAATTACCCTTCATTTATTTTGATGCTACTGGAGGTGTTGGAAGACCTCCAGTTGATAACTGTAAAAGGATTTTATTCTATTCGGCAGTAATAGTAACGGAGAAAACAAAAATAATATGCTCCATATTTTCAATGATTTCGTCTCAACATGATTTCAATTCCATATTTTGATTCTTAAATGATTTCCGATTCTTTTGCGAAAAAATTCCGGAGTGGTCACTGATTTTAGTTTTGCTATAGTGCACGCAGTTTCTAAAGCATTTAATAAGTGCACACTCTCAATATTTAGAAAAATGCTATAACATAAATACGAGCAGGAATATCAGTAAACAGGAATTCATTCAAATACATCTCTGTTGTGCTTTTTTTATGAAAATGGTCTCCAAAGATGTCGATCAACTCTCGAAAAATGAAAGCCAACAAAAATATTTTAAGGAAATAATGGCATAGGCAATTATGATAAACAAATTAAAAACGTTTGACGAATTTATTGAAAACTTGAGTATATTATTAAGTAACGAATTTTATAATATTCAGTGTGAAAGTTCATTTATTGATTTGAAATTGTTTTTTACGGGCTTAAATCCATAAATTAATGTCACGCAAGATGATAGTAATATCACTGATGAAAACTAAGAAATTTACTCGAAATAATAGTTTAACATAATATTTTAAACCAAATATGTGAGCGGCGCCCGCTGGTAAGCAGGCAAATGAGACTTCTACAAAATCATACATTTTATAATTCTCCAGTTTTGAAACAGGAAGTCGCAGAAACTTGAAACTCGCTTGGACACATACTGAAGGTATGCTGAGACAGACAGACGGACAGAGCCGTATCGTAAGACTTTTTTTAGAAGTCGAAAAGGAGATCCAAATCCTTATTGGAATATGAATATTTTAAACTCAATTATAAATAAATACTTATCTTTGTGCCCCTTATGGAGTGCATTGATGATGGATGAGGAAAAGAATCGCTACAGTAATTCATTAGTAGAAAAGTACTTTGTATAATTAAAACATATTTCTTTAAATGGAAAAAAAAATTTGAAATGCTCCCACTTTACAAGGAAAATAAAGTTGGATATGTTATCCTTACATACCGAAGAAAATTTAGGAATCAGTAAATCTATATTAACCGAAATAAACGACACAAAAGAAACTAGGGCAAAAGAAGAATGGAATAAAAAATATAAAACAACTACACCGTCCCATTTCGATGCCAAATTTTTAAAAGGAGTTAATTCTACTGCATCATTCTATTTAGCTTATTGTGGACATGGAGTTTTAAATGCTGTAACAGCGTGGGTTCAATGCGACAAGTGTTTACGTTGGGTTCATTAATCTTGTGACAAATGGACAACTGATAAGACGTACTCCAATGAATTTATTTTATTGATTTACCTGATGCCTTTAACTTCAAGAACATTAATACGTATTTTTTTTTTTTTTTTTTTTTTTTTTTTTTTTTTTTTTTTTAATAACAATCACCTTCGAGGCATTGTGTTAACATTACAATCTGATCTTAAGATCAATCAGCAACATACAGCTAACTTAATTTACTACACTGTAACTAACTAAGGTCTTACTCAGCAGCATCCATAGTAGATTTCTATTATATTTGGTATACTAACTAACGTACACTTCAACACGTACTTTACTCTGCTTTTGGTAATCTCGCTTCACCAACTCGTAGGGTTTAATCCTCTTGAGTCTTCTCGCTGTTCCTGCAGTGTCGAGGAGCTGGATTGGCTCGACATTGGTATGATTGTGAAGTCGTAGTTCATGACTCGTGGCAAATTTGGTTATAGTTTGGTCAACAGTATCCATATCCAGATCCTTATGGAGCCTACTGTTTCGAATATACCAAGGTGCATCCACAATGTTTCTTAGTACCTTATTCTGAAATCTTTGAATGATTTGTAGATTACTTTGACTAGCACAACCCCATAGTTGAATACCATACGACCAAATGGGTTTGAGTATATTTTTATACAGCAGGAGCTTGTTGTGTACAGACAGAGAGGAGTTTCGTCCAATCAGCCAATACATTTTTTATATTTAATTTGAAGTTGTTCACTTTTCTTTTTAATATGAGCTTTCCAGCGAAGCTTAGCATCGAGGGTGATACCTAGGTATTTTGCTGTATTTGCGAATGGAATTCGTTTTTCATTTATGTTTATAGGTATATGTTGTTGAGCTCTATTGGTAAAGTTTACGTGTATAGATTTGGATTCATTTATTTTAATCCTCCACCTTTGTGTCCATTTGTCTATTTTATTGATTGATACCTGTAGTTTTTCTGCCGCTTCTTCGTGGCTATTTCCTACTGCTAGTATGGCAGTATCGTCTGCAAAGGTTGCTATAATATCATTTTCTAATTTAGGAATGTCATTCGTGTATATGAGGTATAAGAGAGGTCCCATGAAAAATATGAACAATATTTATTACAAAAGATTCTAGTGACAAATGAGGAAATAGCAGAGCTGGAATGTATCACCGGAGACCAATACAAGAATAATGAATGGCATAATGAAAGAAAAATAAGGGCAACCGCGTCACGTTTAGAAATAGTTTTTAAATCTCGTAGCTTTTCACAGAAATTGTTTAGTTCGATGACAGATCCCATAAAATTTAATACACCAGCTGTTAACCACGGCATCGAATATGAAGATACAGCTGGAAGAGAAGATTGCCGTCAAACAAATGTAAAATGCATATAAGCAGGACTCTTGATACATAGGGAATATCCATATATTGCAGGGTCACCAGATGGTTTAGTTGGCGAAATTGGTTTTATTTGCGGAGGACGTAAAATATGTGTGGCTTATCCTAGATAGAAAACTTACCTGGAACTCCCATCTGGAAAGAACAATCAATAAATCCAGGCCATCCCTATGGAATGTCAGAAGGGTATGCGGCAAGTCGTGGGGAATGAACCCTAAACAAATTTACTGGATTTATCAAACGGTGGTAAAAATAGTGGTCACATATGGCGCAATATCCTGGTCGGCGAAGGGGCTCCAGTCTATTGCGGTGGCTAAATTATCTGGACTACAGAGATTAGCTTGTGTGGCTATTACAGGCGCCATGTCATCTACCCCGACAGCGGCAATGGAAAGATCTCTGGGTCTTACTCCCCTCCACATATTACTGGAGCAGGAGGCCAGAAGGACCTCCTACAGAGCCAAGTCGGTGGCTAGTCAAATTGAGTGGGAGAGGCTATGGGACCGCTCTGGACTGCTGCGAGAGAAGTACTTACCACACTCTCTGAATGGTTTCGGATGTGCTCTCCCCCAGAAATCATGTACAGAAGTCCTTCTTCCGAGAAGACACGAATAGGAAAAGGGGAGCTCTTTCCAGGTACGGCTTATGTACGGTATACAGATGGTTCAAAGACCCCAAGTGGTGTTGGAGCCGGAGTGTACAGCAAAAAACCGAGAGTTTACATCACAGTAAGCCTCGGCAAGTATGCTACCATCTTTCGGCGGAGGTTTTCGCTATAGAATTGTGTGCAAGAGAGTTGGCAAACCATCATCTTGTCAACAAAAGTATTTACATTTTATCTGACAGCCAGGCAGCTTTAAAAGCCCTGAGCTCTAACCGGCTAGACTCGAAGCTGGTGTAGAACTGCATCGAATCCTTGGATCGCATTGCTACCAGTAACAGAGTAACCCTACTCTGGGTACCTGGGCATGAAGAGGTGGATCGCAATGAGAAAGCTGACACTCTTGCGAGAAAAGGTGCAGAGTCCGAGTTCATTGAACCGGAACCATTCTTTGGCATAGCCAAAAGCAGTGAAAAAGACATTATCTGGAAATGGGCCGAGAGGAGAACTCTCCAGCACTGGAAAGATATCCCTGGATTAGCTCACTCTAAGGCGCTGATAGTCAAACCCTCAGGTAGCACCCTATCGCAGATCCTAGAATGGAGTAGAAGTGATCTACGCCTCCTAATTGGACTACTTACAGGGCACTGTCGTCTGCGGTACCATCTGAAGAAGCTAGGTCTGAGTCAAACATCGGACTGTCACTTCTGCAGTGTGGAAGACGAAACGGCGGAGCATATTTTATGCTCCTGCCCTGCCCTGGAAATGAATAGGCTTCGTACGTTTGGTTTTGTACAGCTGGAGCCTACCGATTTCAAGTAAGCTTCACCTAAATCAACCATATATTTCGTAAGAAGATGTGGATTGTATGGGCCCATAAAGGTGACAAATGGGCAACTGATAAGACGTACACCAATGAATTTGTTTGTAAAATTTGTTTTATTCATTCACTTGACGCCTCTAACTCCAAGAACATCAATATGTATGAAAAATGTGAACAATATTTATTACAAAAAATTCAAGTGACAAATGAGGAAAGAGCAGAGCTGGAATGAAGCACCCGAGACAAATACAAGAATAATAAATGGCATAAAGGGTAAAAGCGTCCCCATTTCGGCAAAGTTTGTAAATCTCGTAGCTTTTCACATACATTTTTTACATCGATGACAGATCCTGTAAAATTTAATACACCACCTGTTAACCACGGCATCGAATATGCAGATAAAGCTAGAAGAGAATATTGCCGTCAAACACATGTAAAATGCATAAAATCAGGACTCTTGATACATATGGAATATCCATATATTGCAGGGTCACCAGACGGTTTAATTGGAGAAACTGGGATTATTGAAATAAAATGTCCCTATAATAATCGCGATATCGATCCAGTTAAATATCCGTTTGATTTTTTAGATACAGATGGTTCGATAAAATGGAATCATAATTATTTTTGCTAAATTCAGGGCCTTCTTAAAATATCTGGAAGAGAATGGTGCGATTTGGTTGTTTATACTTTTAAAGGTATCAAAATAATTCGTATTCTCAGAAACAATAACTTCTGTAAAACATTAATAAAAAAATTAAAACAATTTTACGTATCTGAAATGTTACCATTTTTAGTGTCGTCCTCATACCATTCTCTTTCGACTCAACACAAGTTTTGGACCACGCCCGATAAACTTTATTTCTATGAAAACGGTTTGGTTAAAAATCAGAATTATTATAAGAAATTATGGAATACATATGAAATAGATATTTTCTAACTGCCGATTCATCTGAATCATCTAGTGCCAAAGAAATTCTGTTAGATGACTTTAGCACTCTAAATCACAAAGAATGGCTATCCAGTTTTATTATAGACCATTGTTTTCATATTTTAAATAAAGTTTCTAGTAACAAGTTCCAAAATATTTCAGTAATAAAAGCATCCTTTTTACTCCAAGATTTAGTAAATGAAAAAGATTAAGAAGACATGAACTACGTTATGCAGAGCATTCCAATACACAAAAAAAATTTCTTGCAATGCCCATTAATAGAGGTAACCACTATTACCTAGTATTAATATCGACTGTGGATAATGAAATAATTTTATTAGATCCAATAGGAAATGAAAAATTTTTCTATCAAAAATTGTGCATTTTTAAAAACCAAAAAATTGCCCTGTAAAAATTTTGTACTTAAAAATTTAAACCATATTAAGCAAATCGATGTTTTTAACTGCGGAGTGTATATAATATATTTTTTTCTAAACTTTGTAAACATAAACAACTAGACGAATGGATCGACATAAATAAATCTGGAAAAGATTTAAAAATTTTATTATTAAAAATAGCAATAATATCAAAACAAAATGTATATTTTGCTTTAAAGAAATTAATACATATTAAAATGAAAATGAGTAATATACTTTTGTGTTTTAATATGATTTATGAAATAACAAATTAGATCACAATAAACATAGATAATTATTTTGCTTATGTATTGGATACTTCTTTATTTACCTGCGCAGTTCTTTCACTCTTTTTTATTTTTGCTTTTTTCCTTCTCCATGATGATAATATGGCCGTCATCTTTTTCTTGCACTGGAAGATTACTTTTAACTGATAGATCATGCCAGGCATCATTTTTCTTAATTTTATTATAATATTGCAAGTATTTTGGATCCCTTAATACTTGTTTATTTCTGTAAATTTCGATTAAACTTAAAGTAGCTTCATAATACCACTCCATGATTTAAAAAAGAACGAAACAACCCACAACTCTAACTGCTGGTAAAAAACTGATAAGGAACCTCCATCCACACGTGCGACATCCGTGCGTAACACGGCTGTGCAACTTTTCTTTGATGCGACGGCAGAAAACGGCCTTTGTTGTGTCCTGATGTTATGTGTAGTTCGAGGTTGCAATTCACCGTCCACACTGGATGCGACGCGGTTACGCGACGGCGTCCGGTTCGCTGTTTTACTGCATGTCTGTATGCACCTTAATAAAAACGATATATGTTTTGTAAATTTTAAGTAAAAAATGTAAAAATTTAATTGGTTAAAATTTATATAAACTTAAAATATTCGGGTAGCACTTCGGTTCGGAAGCAAATTTGGTTAAAATTGTATGTAGTATATTGCAATATGCATCTTCTGTCCAAATATGAAGTTGGCTTTGCGTTACGGTTAGAAGTTATAAAATTGTAAAGGATTAGGGATCGTATTTCAAACCCTCTTTCCATTCTGAAGCAAATTTGGTTAAAACTATATGTAGTATATTGCAATATGCATCTTCTGTCCAAATATGAAGTTGGCTTTGATTTTCGGTTAGATGTTATAAAATGTGAAAGTAGCAGTTTAACCATTGGTAAGCAATTTCTCTTAAAATTATAAAAATTTAAAAGATTATTACTCAGTAGATAGAACGTTCTTTAACTTTAACGGTTCTGTAACTAATGACAATGACGTTTAGATTGTGACAATTATACAAGAAATCAACTTGTAAAGTTTTATTCTAAACGTCATTGCCTTTACTTATTGAGCCTTTAAAGTTAAAGGACGTTCTATCTACTGACAGTTAATGTTATTTAATCTGTATCTTCTGTCTTCTTATTGCAAAGATCTGTTGCAACAAATTTGTATGTAATTGAAATCAGTGAAAATTCATATACATAATATGTGCACCACTGTACGCTTCGATCGTGCAGTTCTGGCTGCTGATTTCACATCGGTACAATTTAATAAGAGCGGATAGGGATCTCGAACTTACTGATAAGTCTAGGGGTGATGGTAGGATCGTTGTCCAAAAAAAAACAAACAAAAAAGGACACTGTCCGCCAAAAAAAAATTAAAACACAAAAAGACCGTTGTCCGCCAAAAAAACCAATAAAAACACAAAAGGGTTTTGCCCTACCAAAAAAAATTTTATTTTCAGAATATTTTTGACCTATACTAATTATTTTCTTTTAATTATGTTTTAGGTACAAGAAAATAATACTCAGCGACGACACGACTAACAGACTGACAAACCCATTCACAAAGCGACAGGACAAAACAGACAGACAATTGGGATAGAGGCTCCGGTCATCCTGTAAAAAAATGAATATCAGCCAGGAATCCGTCAATGTCCATTGGGGCGTAATACTGCCATACCATAGCAAAGCGAGGATCGTGAGGCCCAAGAGACTTCGGTCAGAAAAACAAACCCTCGATATGTCCACAGTGGCGGGCATTTCAAGGGAAAACCCTGGGGGAGGTGGCAACTGATTAGGTACAATATCCCCTTGGCTCAGGCTCACGAAGTGGATGGATGTATGGTCGACGGGTGATGGTGTTCTCATGGCAATACAAAAATAACACAAAATCTTATCAATTATAGAACATAAGTCATTATTTGAAATTTTAATTGTTGAATTGAAAATAATAAATTTAAGGTTAATATAATGGGGGTACACATTCCACCAAATTCTAACATGAATGACTACAACAATTGTTTTGATTTCTTGCAAAGGCATAATAATAATATGAACACATATATTTTGGGAGATTTTAATATACCAGAAATAAAGGATATGTATTGCAGTAATCTTAATAATGTTAATTACAAGCCGAATATCTTAAATAGCTTTTTAAATTTCAATAATTTTACTCTATATAATACTATAAAGAATTTTTAAGGGAAAACATTCGATTTAGTAATTGCAATGTCGCTGTGGAACAGTTCCCTTTAGTGACTGAGAATCGGTATCACCCATCTCTAGAGGTGTACATATGCTTTAAACAAATCGGTTGTCAGGCCTCAAAAAATATTACCAATTTTAAGAAAGCAAATTTCGACTTATTAATTCAAATGATGAGAGACATTAAATGGGAAGACGTTATGTAAAATTCTACTGTGGATCATGCACTTGATATTTTCTATGGTAAAATTTATAGCGTACTTGAGGCAACTGTCCCTAAATGTAAAACATGCAAATTTCAATAAATTTATTATATGGTTTACACCTGAGATTAAAAATCTTTTAAGGGAAATAAATAGCTATAAAAAATTAAAATCTTGATTTGATTTCTACATCCATAAATATAGGGTGTTCCATTGGTAAACGTACATACGTCAAGGGTGGATAGAGGTCATCGAGGTGGTTCTAAATAACATATATGTAATAGGCCTTGCAATCTTTATAACGGAGATACGTTTTATCAATTTTGCCTAATTATTTAATAGTCCATAAGTTACAAACCACGCGGTATATTTTTTATCTTCGGTGCACATTTTAAGAGTCATTTGACAAATCGATTAACCCATTAATCGTTGAATAAATCCAGGTCTGGCTTCACGATAAATTAACAATTTATTGTACCCACAAAACAAAACTATGTACATAAAAATTTTTAAAATTTGTTTATAGATTTAAAAAGACAATAAAAAATGGAGTCAATTTGTATACTTTTTCTAGTTGCGCATTTAATTCTACTTAGAAAAATTTGAATTAAAGTTGTAAGGTTTTAGGAATTTCATGGTATACATTTAAAAACAAAGCTTTGTTCTAAAAAATTAAAAGATTCAGTTAATTCAAATTGCTGAAACCTTAAAAATAATCATATTTTGTTATTAAAAGAATAAAAAGTATCATTAAGACTAGATTGGAAAAAGTTATATCCGTCGCTACAGTTTAAAGGAGTGGTCCATTTTGTTTCGTTACAAACAAAGGCTACAATTTTGTTTATTATACAAGGTAATTTTTATCTAAACAAAACATTGAAAATAATAAAATAAATTAGTTACAAACAAATCAAAATTATAAAAATTACTCAAAATGGCCTCCATTTTTTTCGATGCATTTTCGTGCTCGTTTTATAATGTCACTTATTGATTTTCTTATCATCTCTGGATTATTTCTCGCAGACAGCTTCAATCTTTTGAAGAAGTTCTCCTCTAGAATTTATTTCACACGAATATACTACGGATTTTAAATATCCCCAAATGTGGTAATCACAAGGATTCAAATCTGGCGACCTTGGAGGTCAAACATGAGGTCCATCCCTGCCTATCCACAAATTTGGGAAATCGTCATTTAAAAAATTTGTTACTATTGCTCTAAAATGATTTGGGGCGCCATCATATTGGTAATACATTCTCCCTGCATCTACATTTACATCATTTGGTAATACTATTTTGGATAAAGTCCAGATAGACTTCACCAGTAAGTCTTTGTGGCAAGACATGCGGACCAATCAAGCGATTATTTAATACACTTCACTAAATATTATAAGAAAACTTAATTTGCGAATTTGTTTGTCCTGTTGAAAACGGATTTTGTTCTGTCCAAACAAGAGTATTTCTTAAATTAAAAGCACCGTGTTAATTGGGCCTCATCCGTAAATAAACATTGGTTTAAAATTCTTCGGTTTTAGATAATCCACCTGCTAAAATTTATTCTAGGAATTTCATCTCCTGCTTGTAACCTTTGCACTTGTTGTATAGTGGATTGCAAATTATAGTAGAATACCTTCCAGGAATTGTCAAGGGTAGGCGGCATACAGGGTTGGAACTAGGAGAACGTGATTCTAACAATTTCACAAACAGAAAAATAGATTTTTACATGATTACAATATGAAATAAAGTAATTAATAAAAAAAATGAAAATAGATTTTTCTTTTTTTGTTGCAAAATCAAATAAAATAATTAATAAAATAAAATACGAAAATATATTTTTAATTTTTGTACTTAACGTTACAACATGAAATGAAGTAATAAAAAACATGAAAATAGATTTTTAATTTTGTACTTACAAAATAAAATAACTAATAACTTGATTTTGGATCAGTACACGAATATCTTACTTTCCCGGTCCTATCAAAGGGAAAGCATAGTGAACGGGCAAAAAAAAATCCCAGATGTGATTCTAATAATTTTATAGATTTTATAGATTTTTAATTTCTTTTTTGTTGTAAAATCAAATAAAATAAAACACGAAAATAAATTTTTAATTATTGTACTTTCGTTACAACAAGAAATAAAGTAATAAAAATCATAAAAAAGATTGTTAATTTTATGTACAAAATAAAGTAAGTAATAAAAAAACTGGCGGCATCAAACTCGGCACATCCTAATCTTTTAATCCTTATACATTTTAAATTAGATATTTGAAACGACAAAATCGGCATTAAGTTGTTAAAATCCGTTGCAAATTATAAGAAAATATCCTTGGACCGATGATCACTTTAACCCTGTATATATTCTTATCAACCCAATAAAATGATCGTAAAGTACGATTGCTTCCGTTGTTACAAAATTTGGTTTTTCCTTCTACCATAATTTGACAAGACCCTTACATAGTTTTATTAATAACAAACTACCCTAATTATTTTCGTGAAATACTTGTCCCACCCTAAATATTTTTTTTAATAATCTTGAAAAAAAAAATAATTAAATTTAAAAAAATTAATCAAAATTAAAAAAATCTTAATTACACAACAATTAACAACAAATAACACAAGAGCACAAATGGAAATAAATCCAGGTCGTTAAGAATGGTCAGTTCTACCCTGTTAACGCTTGCCGTTTCAACTGTGCAATGCATTACAAGAGTACATCTTTAAAAATAAGGCCATTTAAATGTAAGACTAAATTAAGTACTACATAAGGATTACAGTCGTTCACTCAAATTCGAACATCTGTCGATAACTAGGACTGTTTCCGCTGTAATAAAATTTGGGTATCTCCTTTCTACTATAATTTGCAATGCACTATACGTGTAATGGGTAAAGACGATTTTTTTTTAATCATCGCCAAACAGTGACATGTGGCACATTTAAGGCATTACTAATTTTTCTTGTGCTTATTTTTGGGTTGTTTTGTACCATATTAGCAATATTGTCGTTCGCTATTTTCGTTTAATTTTGCAGTTGGAAAGCAACCATGTTCTGTAACATTAAAGAAAACTTTAGAAAACGTTTTATGAATCGGTAAACGTCGTCCAGGAAAATCGTCCTTCATATTCCCTTTCCGAAGCTCGTCCATTTTCACAGAATCCATAAACATACAAAATATTCTTGATTCGAAAATCTATGTCGCATAATAAACTATTGAATACTAGAAATTATCAAAAATGTACAAGTAAACTTTGTTTAATTATGATATAAACTATAACATTAGCTGTCAAAAATATGTCCTTTTTAATTTTCACGGCCAGCTTTATTTGCATTAGCCGAGCATTGTTTAATAAACTAATAATGATACTTAATAAAAAGGGAAAAGTTAATTTTAGAGACTACATAGATTTCTTACATCGCATTTGAGTAAAAGATTTTGTTTGAAAAAAACAAAAACTTTATTGAGAAAAACGGTTTTTTCTTTTAAAGGAAATCCTCAAATTATTAAAAACTTAAAGTTTTAGTTAAAATTTTTCTAAGTAGAAATAAATGCGCAACTTAAAAAAATATACAGATTGACTCCGTAGGGTGTTGTTTTGTGGATACAAAAAATTGTTAATTTATCGTGAAGCCGGACCTGGATTAATTCAACGATTAATGTGTTGCTCGATTTGTCAAGTGACTCTTAAATTGTGCGCCAAATATAAAAAAAAATATACCGGGTGGTTTGTAACTTATGGACCATTGAATAATTAGGCAAAATTGATAAAACGCCCTGTATCTCCGTTATAAAGATTGCAAGACCCATTACATATATATATTATTTAGAACCACCTCGATGACCTCTATCCAACCTTGACGTATGCCCGTTTACCAATGAAACACCCTGTATATAGAAACCAGAAAAAAAGTTAAATATTTAAAAAATTGGGATTATAAAAAGTTTGTAACAAAACCGAAGAAAACATAGGTGAAAATATAAATAAGTTTTGGACATATGTCAATAAAAATAGTAGCAATGATAGTAGAATTGATAAATTTGAATGGAAAGAAGTGAAAATAGCAAAGGGTGAAATCAGTAACAAATTTGCTGAATATTATGCATCTGAGAAATCTAATTATAACTTAAACTTACTTTATGATATTAATAATGCCAATGTTTTAAATATTCTCAAAATAACTGAAAGAGATTAAGAAATATCAATGCGAAAATTGAAGCTAAAGAAATCTGCTGGAATTGATTGCAACTTATACTCCAATACATAAATCGGGTAATAAAAGTGATATCGAAAATTATAGAGGTGTAGTCTATCAACAACACGGGTTTATGTCAGATCGGTCAATAAATACTAATTTACTATTATTCCTGGAATCAGTAAGTGACGTTTTTAAAAATAGGATACAATTGGATGAAATATATACTGATTTCAAAAAAGCTTTGAATAAAGTTAACCATGACGTATTATTAAAAAAATAATGGAAACACTTCGGGCAAATTTCACGCCAATTCAGGTGTTCGGCAAGGTTCAAATTTAGGTCCGTTACTCTTTATTTTGCTAATCAATGATCTCCCCGATTATATTTATCATTCAGAATGTATCCTATTCGTAGATGATTGTATAATATTTAGAAAGATACAAACAATTCGTGATTGCATACTACTTCAAAAGGATTCAATCAACATCTGGAATTAGAGCGTAATGTAAGTAAATGTTATATCATGTCTATTTCTCAGAAATTGCAGGTAATAGTTTTCGATTATTTAATTAATCAGATGGTTTTAATGAGGTATACTGAGTTCAAACCAAATATTTTATTACCAAACAAAGACTATCAAGATTTTGTATAATACTTGGGTAGCTGTGATTTGGGCTGATCAACCACAAGTATACTTAGAACCTATTGAAGAGATACAGATCAAATACTTGCGGTATTTTAAAAAATATCACCGTTGGCCAGATTATATAACAATAAGAACTTCTCGATTACGAGAGGATTTTGAAGTTATGTCTTTAATCAGTAGACGCAAATTAATCAGAATAACTTTCCTATATAAAATAAATAATAGCATATTTATATCTAATAACTTGTTACAAATAATACCACACGAAGTACCATCTAAAAATACACGTTTTCCATTATTATTTGGAAATATTAGATGTTCTGTTTATTCTCCATTAGAAGCCATGCTAAAACTTGCAAATAACATTAATAATGTTAGTGACATCGACACTAGCCTTAAATTATTTCAAGAAAAGTGTCATTTTGAATTTAATAAATTTTAGTGTATAACTTGTTTTCCTTGAATTTACGATAAATGTATTTTAAAATTAGATTTAACATGATTATTGCCCATTCAAGTATAGAAATGACCATATACTTGTAATAAAATTGTAATTAGGTTATAAACCTGTTTTAATATTAAATAAATAAAGTTGTAAATTCTTATTGTGCATTTTTAACGGCAAACATTCTTTAAAATGACAGAGGAAAATATAAGAATTCCAAGCAACACTTTTGTTTGATGTAATCTTTTTCTAATTATTCAAAGTATACCGACTAAAGCAGTAATTTATTCAACATCGCATTAGACGCTTGAGCTTCTTAATAGTTCATTATATTGATAAAATATTCAAGTGAAATACAATTATTTTTAAAGCATCAAGTCATTTTCCTTTAATCTCTTCTTGTGAAACAATGTCCGTACATAATTTATATAAAAAACTTAATGTGATATTATTTGGAGATATTCACACTTACGAAGGTAAGTAAATAATTAAATTGTATAAACTTTACATATACTGCATATATATAATCTAAAATGACCCCTCACTTTTCTTATGGAAAATGGCTTTCTGCCAATTTTTTTTAAATTTCAGTATGTTGTAGACATTTCCTGATTAAATGTCTCCAGGGGCTCAACTTAATCCAATGACCGGTTTGTCTTGAAGTCTTGAATTTTTTAAAAAACTGATCAACTTATATTGAATTTCTTCATGGGAGACATTACTCATGAGATGGTATTTAAAAAACATATTTATTGTATATACAGGGTTTACCCAAAAGTCAGCGGAGCTACTTTATTCATAAAATTACTAAAATACTTCTGAAAACAATTAAACATCAGTTTTGACAAATTCTTAATAAGAAAAACTGCACTATGTACTGTTTAAAAAAGGAGCCCAATGTTGGTCTTACAAATCTGATTTGTTTTCAAAATCTCCTCAAATACGATGCTTTATCGGTACAGTTGTAACAGATTTGTCTCTAAAAAGAGTAACGCATTTACTATTACAACTTGCTGTAAAAGATATTGTGTCTGAGAAAGAGAGAGCACTATTTTTTATATATATGCAGGGTGTCTCAAATATTAGGTACTCGTGGGCTATACAATTCGTTACTTTTATGATGTCTTAATATTACTATATTCTAAGCCGTAAGAGATTCTAAAATGATTATAAACGATTCAATGACAGGACCCAGACCCGGGAATAGGGGCGCTACGCCGTTTATGACCTAGAGAATAAGAATCAGTAAAAAAAAATTATATATATATATATATATTTTGGGTTGGCTTCTGTCAAAACAGCTTGAAAATAGCAAATTAATTTTAACAATATTAAATCACTAAATAAAATTAATTAATACTATCTTCCAGTAGCTCAAGTTCTCCAAACTTCTCTCTGCTCAATTCCATATACTTTTTGGTTTGTACTTTCTGTTCTTCTACAGATTCTCTTGACTTAATTCTTTATTCCATAAGTTGTTTTTGATTAGTTTTTTTTATTCCACCAGGTATAGTTTTTTCTTAATTGACTTCGTCTAAATTTAAAAATTTTTTTTTTTCATTTTTTAAAATCTCATCGGTATAAGTTTTATTTTCCGTACATATAAGCTATCATCAGTATTTAGCATTCAAAATAACTCTTCAAATACATATTTTAGATTATAAAAATTGTGGACATTCCGAAATTTAATTGTCTTATTGATTTGTTACTATTCTACCTTCAATTTTTTTTTAAATTCGAAATCTTTTTAACCTTTTATACTAGATTTTATTGATATCGCAACCATTAGTTTAATTATATTAGCACTTTATTCCCTGTTTAACTCTCTGACTTCGATTACTTAAATGTAATGCACTATGATTCTAAAATCTTAATTTTATTGTATTATCTTTTATTGTCGTAACAAATTTCAAGATTCTTTCACATTTTTTTAAATTTATTGCTAATTTATCTATACCTTCCTTTCCTCTTATTTACTTACATATCAACAATTAACTCGTACAAAGAATATCATTACAAATTCATAAATTTACATTTGAAATTTTCAATTTATGGAAAATTTTAAATGTCAATTTCCTAACTTTCTATTCTATTTTATTACTATTTTCATTATTAAAAATATAAAATCCCTTGAGAAAATAGTGGTTACCACACTTATATATAATTTGTTTTATATTTCTTCTTTCGAAAAGCGATCTATAACAACCATGATTAATTTATATCCTTTGTTTTGATGCGAGTAATTTCTCATTTCCATGAGGTCTATTTGCCATAAATCATCCAAACCTTTAATGATGGTTCGTCGTTTAGGGTAATTTTTTCGAGCAGGTTTATGCAGTTCATTAACAAGTTGAATCTTTTCCTTTGACGACATGTTGACGATTGAAAGGAGATTGCTGGCGCCTATACAGTTATTTTACTTAATTTTGCCTCTACTCCATGAAGACGTGCAGTCATTGTTTCAACATTTTTGACAATACCCTCAACATTGCCGCTAATTGTAGTTATGCCTGTTTCATTATTTTCAATTGTCTCCTTAAAATGATCGATTTTGGTATAAATATCGCCAATGCTATTTTTAACATCATCATTTAATGCATTTATATAAGTTCTCAAATCATGATAAGACTTCGAAACGGTGGTATTTAGCGTTTCAAAACTTGTAATTATTTGAACTGTTACATTTTTCAACTCTTCCAACTGTTTGGAAAAATCCACTAATTTGGGTTCAATTAATGTCGTACGATTCGATTCAATTCCAAGCTGTTTCCTTAAATCATCAATGTCGGAAAGTTATTTGGTCGTCGTTTGCTGCGATGCATTTGATAACTCTGTTTTCAATGCATTAACGTCTGAAATTTGGGCTTTTTCACGTAAACTCTGCTCAGTATTTAATAATGCTGTAGTAACCGGATCGTAACTTTGTTTAAATTCCCTTCTTAAAAACTCTTTAGCTCGTACTATGGAGTCGTCTACGTATATTTTTGTTGTTAGGTCTTTACTTTTCGCAGGAGGATCTTTTAATCTCTGCGATATTTGCTCCATTTTTCCCGATACATCTTCAATGCGACGTTTCATTTTATTGTTAATGTCGGTTTCGGTCAAGACTTTCAATTTGTCAACGTATTTTTTCGTTGCAGCATCTGAATCAATTGTCGGTTACTTTATGTTGCACAACTTTACATTTTCAAAGTCAACATTTCCATCGGAAGTATGAGGAAGTGCTAATTTTGGAGGTAAACGATTATACGGAACTGTTTTGTGTTTCCCGAAACGACGTCCGAATTTATCGAGACTCATCTTGCAAATGACATTTCTGGAACCAAGTTACTTTATTATATTGGCTTCCTCAGCTCATTAATAATAGCTGTAATTTCATTATCTTGTGAAGTATTTCCAGCATGTTTCGAAGCAACTAACAACTTTAAACGATCGATCAATTCATTGGGATCGTCCCAATACACGTATTCTATAGGTTTTTCATTATGAATCAAATCGCATCGTGTTGCTGGTTTCGATAATCCTGCTCCTTCTCGAGGCTGAAACAGGGGACGGATAATGTCCATATATTTGTGTTTTTTTGTACCTTTCAAATGTCCTTTAGAATTTCGATGAACTCCTGTTGCTTCTAGAATGGCTTTATAAGCGGTTAAGTCATCTGCATCAAAAGCAGGGTCATCATAAAAAATTAATTGATACAATCCTGGAGTTCCAGTCACCCCGTTCCACTGATTGTCATAAAGTACGTTTATACTTTCAGTTTTAGCATCAAACTCTATACGTTTGTTACCCAAAAACCACCAATCATTTTCTGATTCGTACACTGGACCATACACTCGATCGATTCTCTCGTTATTCTGCCAGTAGTCTTGAACTACTTGTCGACTCATTGGAGGATACTGATCCAGACAGTCGTTAATAGCTTCTACAGCTACCGGTTTTTGAGAAACAGAGGCTTCATCAATTTCACTAAACTGTTCGGTGTTGTCGTTGTTTCCTTCAGCTACATCTTCCAATGAAATAAAATCGGTTTTTTTTGGGTGATGAAGCTTTTTGAGGCTTAAAATTCGACGTAATGGATGACATTTCGTAGCCTTCAACTTTGGGCTCATTTTTTACTTGTTCTTTTTTGACGGAGTTATTTGGCGAAGTTTTTACTATTTCTTGAAGAGGTTCAGATATTGGCTTGAACAGTTTCCTAATAGATTCATCTTGTTCCGTTTTGTTCAATTTTATTGCCAGATACTTTTTACGTATAGCTCGAGCAAGTTCAGCGATTTTTCTCTTGTGAGTAGCTACAGCTACTTGATTCTTTGCCAGCATGATGTCGAATGACGATATGCTCTACAATTTTATGTATTTATCGAAGCCTACTCTGTATCGCCCGTGATTGAGTGGAAAGTCTTTAACAATAACTGACGTACCATATCGATGGGCCCAACACTCTGCACACATTTTCTTGAATTCTTCAAAGGTAACATCTGGAGACACATGTTCATCAAATATATGTTTTAGGTTAATTTCATCCTGTTTATTTAGGATTATAATGTTACAGTTGTCTCGTATTAGCTGTTTTGGTACTTTTGAGTAAGTTTGACAGAGATATGCTGCATCAATATCTTTATGCCGGCACATTGAGTAATATTCTCGAATTTTCTGCTGACCGTCGCAGCCAACATCGTCAAATATGAATATAGAGTTATTTTTAGCCTTATTGGGACTTATAATTTCTTCGTTGTCTTTAAAGGGATAGTACCCAACGCCTTTAGCACTGGAAATCACTTCTTGGAGTAGTTGATATTTTGGCCAGTACAGAGACTTTGAATAAACATACACATTTTTAAATTTAGCGCTGTTGGGATCGAAGAGCAGCGACAGCATAACATTTGTTTTTCCGCATCCTGAGGGGCCGGAGATGATGGCGCGAAACGAATTCGGTAGCAATTTAACATGTTTACTATGTGTACTTGGTGTAAAGTCCAAGTTGACGATGGGTAGCGTCTGTGCTTGTTGAATAACCTTCATCGTGTGTCATCCAGGGAAGAAATGCAGGATTATAAATATAGATTACGCGACACATCATCATCAGTCTTCATGTTGGTGTATCAGGGTGAAGGTGTCTTGAATTCCATCATCAATAAGCTACCAGTCGAGTTACATATTCCTGGCTATCAATATTGTGGACCTGGTACAAAACTACTTAAGCGACTTGCACGCGGAGATCCCGGCATTAATCCTTTGGACGCTGCTTGTAAACAACACGACATTGCTTATTCGCAAAACAAATCTTTAGAGGAACGCCATAAAGCCGATCAGATACTTGAAAACGCTGCTTGGGACCGAGTAAAGTCCAAGGACGCTTCTGTTGGTGAAAAAACTGCCGCCTGGGTCGTTACCACTGGAATGAAGGGTAAACGCAAACTTGGGATGGGCGTCAAAAAGCCTTCTGTTTCTTTTCAACGTGGGATCCTTCAGAAAATTGCAAAGTCCTATAAACCGGCAACAACTGTAACAAAATCTGCTTCGAATTCATTGAAGGTAGCAAGACTTGCTGTGAAAAAGGTTGGAGGGCGTCGTCGTGTTAAAGTTCCAAGAATTATTCCGATTGCCAAATCTGGTGGAATTCTGCCTCTAATACCGATTTTTGCTGCGCTTGGAGCACTCGGCAGTCTCGCAGGTGGAGCAAGTGCAATTGTAAAAACAGCTATTGATGCTAAGAACGCCCAAAAGAAGCTCGAAGAAGATGAACGTCACAACAAAGCAATGGAAGCCGTTGGTAAAGGACTGTACTTGCGAAAAAACGCCAAAGGTGGCTTTGGTCTATTTCTGAAAAAGCAAAAAAACTGATAACGCTACCCAATAGGCCATTGTACGATTTCGAACTTACACGTTATGCTAAAAAACTTAAAATACCGCATTTTCGAGGTGTGTTTATGAGAGACACTTTACCTTCGAGTCCCCGTAAACGTGAATGTGGTATTGTAAATTTGGATACCTCCGACAATAATGGTACTCATTGGGTGGCCTACAACAAGAAAAACAATCACGTGGACTACTTTGATTCATTTGGTAACTTGAAACCGCCGAGAGAACTTGTATGCTATTTGGGGAACGTGAAAATTTTCTACAACAACGATCCATATCAAACGTACAATCAAGCTAATTGTGGAAAATTGTGTTTGAAATTTCTACACAATAATGGCGGATAATATGGGCGTTCAAGTCATAATGGCACATCTGACTGATAATAAAACATTTTCGGAATTTACATCAGAAGAGTTGAAGCATATCCCGCTGGAATTTTTAATAAAAAATGTGAGACCTGGAGAACTATTGAGTATATGGCATAAACTGTCTGCAGAATACACGTCAAAGTTTGATCTTCAAATACGGCTTCCATGTTATGTTCACTACAATAGACCTGATTGGATCACACACTGGGACGGACCTGCTGATGCTCAAGAAGATTGTTGTTTTTGTAAATTAGCCTTAAAAAAATAATTCAATAAATGTTTGTACACAGATATAATTGTTTCATTCATCATGTCGCACTTGTTGAGAGTAAACAGTAATACTCACGTCTTCACTTTTCGTCCTTCTACGCCAATATTGTTGGACCCGAAAAAAGATTATGAATTAGCACTTAGTTTCATTCGTACAATTCCATACCGAACATTGAAAAAGGCGATAAATTTTACTATTTCGATAAAACTAACAAATTGAAAGTCATCGAGTTTCCTATAGGATGCTACGAAATTACCGATATAGAAGCATTTATACGAACGAAGATGGGGCTTGAAAATGAAGTTAATCCTGAACTGTTTTTCTCGTTAAAACCCAACAATAATACGCTACAATGCGAAATCTTTAGCAAATATTATAAAATAACGTTTAAAAAGCCAAATAATATTGTACATGTATTGGGATTCTCGGAAAAAAATCTTAATCCTGGCCTAATACATTCATCGGACTTGCCTGTAAACATTATAAAAGTATCGACCATACACTTTGATGCCAACATTACGTCGGGAGCCTTTGATGGAGACAGACCTGCACACACGATCTACGAATTTGCTGTAAAAGTCGATCCTGGCTACGCTATCGACGAAACACCTTCAAATTTGCTATATTTACCAGTTATACCACAACGAGAAATAACCAACATTACAGTGTAGGCTTTGGATCAAGACGGCCATCCCGTAAACTTTCGAGGTGAAACTAGTACTCTTGTGTTGGAATTGAGAGCAAGGAGCCGATGGGACTAGTTATAAGATATAGAGGCGCTTCCAAGTCTTCAGTGCTGTCGCAAGCGCCTAAGCGTCAACATCTAACTGCAGCAAATATATTGTTTCTCCGTTCACTTGGATATGTCAACGATGACTATGTACAAACGAAGAAAAATTGACGAAGCACATACTTCTCCGATGTTTGATCTATATCGATCCCCAACATTTGATGAGTCTATTCGTAAGGCAGAGTATAGGTCCTATACACCGTTCGTAAAGTCATTCAATTGCAACGATGTTGTGGAATTTAGCATCAACCAAGTCGACTCGTTCTTTGCCATGAACCAATCACTGCTGGCTATTAGAGGGAAATTGGAAATAACCGGCGGAGGAGATGTATCTTTAGCATCCAATTTTGGAGCTTTCCTTTTCGACTCTTGCACGTACAGCGAATCCGCTAGAGAAGTTGAAGCAGTACGCGATCCTGGAATTATAAGTGCTGTTCGAGCTTACACTTGTTACAGCAAAGAAGACTCAAATCATATGGCCATCGCTGGCTGGAATTATCCTTCAGCACCTATTCTCGCCACTCATGACAAGTCTTTCAGCTTGTTGATGCCGCTTAAACATATTTTTAACATTTTCAACGACTATCCTATGATTACGTGCGGCAGACAAACTCTTAGATTTGTAAGAGCAAGAAACGATAACGATTGCATAATTGTAAAGGAAAAAAATGTTGGTACTGCTACAGCAACGACTACCACCGTAAAAATCGTAATTCAAAGTATCGAGCTGAAAATCAAACACATTTATCCGAATGATGATGTGAAAGAACAACTTTTGAAAGCTATTCAAACTGACAAACCGATACTAATTCCGTTTAGAAAATAGGAACTGAATGAATTGCCTGCAATTACAGCGGGTGCGCGAAGAGAAATCTGGGCAGTTAAAACTAGCACCGCAATCGAACGGCCACGTTTCATTGTCGTATGTTTTCAAACTAATAAACGTGATGCTGTTGGGGAAGATCCGACTTTGTTTGATCACGTGAGTACTGCTAGCATTCGAGTATCATTGAATGGTGAATACTATCCCAACGAACGTATGCAGTTGGACTTTGCAAATAATCACTTTGCTGAAGCCCATTTCAACTATAGCAACTTTCAAACTAGTTATTCAAATTCTGCTTTGAAGAGTTGCCTTTTGGACTATGTTGCATTTAAAAACCGTTCTTTGTTCATCATTGATTGTTCCAAGCAAGAAGAAACCATGAAATCATCTACTATTGATGTGAGATTGGATATAGAAGCCGATTCTGGATTTCCCGCTAATACTAAAGCTTACTGTATTATAATTCACGACTGTTTAATGGAGTACTTCCCCCTCTCTGAAGTACTGAAAAGTTTAAATTAGATATCACTTAGTAAATGCCAGTAGTTGAACGTTTGCCACGATGAGAATAGCACTCTGTGATATCCAAGGGTTCGATATTGAGGGCAGTTTCCATCCAAAGGAGATGTCAATTCAAATCGGATCCCATGTTTCTAACTTTCTATTCAAGCCTGCAATACCCTACGCTAATTTAAGTGCACGTGATAAGAAAACAGTTAGACATGTAAAGAAATATATTCATGGAATAAACTACAGCTCGGGTAACATCGAGTATACGGAAATTAACGATATATTGGAAAAATATTTGCTATTTGCTGCAGACTGTATTTACGTTAGAGGAAATCAAAAGGAGGATTTTTTACTTCAGAAATGCCAACAGTTATTGGGTACCCCGCATCCCGCCGTTTATGATGTCGCAAAATATGATGGATTGCTCTGTCAAACAAGGAGATTTGAATCTTGTCATACGCCGTGTCTAAACCATGCATCTGGAAAATTTCTGTGTGATGAACGCAACGTTAATATGTTACATAATTGGTTGTATTATATTATATTACCTAGATAATGTACTTTTTTCAAATAAAAAATGTTTATTTATATATGGGTTTTATTGAAACACCCTGTATATTTTTACTTATTTATTTTGTTAAAGAAAGTCGATTTCTTACATTTTTTATGACAATTTTTATCAATAGAACAGAAAGTGCCGATAATATCGCACATAACATTGAAAATATTTTGTACAGTTCATTTTGAATGACTTTATTATTATTCCATAATGATAACGGGGTTGCTTCAATACCAATACTTCTTAAATCGACTTCAGCTCTTGAGATGTGTTGCCACGTCTCAACGTCACCCTCGGTCTCATCTTGAAATACGAGCTTCAACTTGTATCTCGTCTGATTAGCTGGTACATTAATCGAAAACACTGGCAATTTTCCATCATTAACTTTATTTAAAGACATCATCTGCCATTCTGAACGCTGGCACTCAAATTCCTCGTTAAAACATACGGCTATATGTTTTACTCCAATAGGGACGTTTGTGTAGAGCATATTGTTCAACACTGCTGTTAGAATTATGAAAGACATTTTCAATGCGGCCATTTTGTAGGCTGAATTCGTCTTAGTGGATATTGAGTCTGCGGTAATTGACGATTTTCAAATACTTTATCCCACGCAGAACTTATAGACAGACGGCCAAATTGCTTAATCGTTTTACTTTTATCTTCGTAAAGTATTATGTCTTGATATAATTTTCGAACTTTCTCTCCAAATTCCTCCAATTTACGTGTGTGTTCTGGCGATGCCATCATACAACTGACAAATTCTACCAAATCTATATTACTTATAAGCCCCCAATGCAATAAATATTATTTTGTATATACCTCTCTGCCCATGTTGTTTTCCCGCGTTTAAATCGAACCAATAGTAACGGAGATATAAGCTAAGGCCCTTTTGACGTTTCTTCTACACAGTATTTTTTGACATGTAATAATTTTACGTTATATTTCAAATATAATGCCGTTTGACCCACCCAAATCGGCCCATTAATTACGAAGATATATTATATTGTGGATTAAAAATGGCTGCAAAAAGATGGCTAGCAGCGCCATCTGTTTGTTAGCGGCAGTACTACATCTTAGAGTTATGTAAAGTACTATATTTTTATTCCGCAGCCATTTTTTATCCTAATATTTAAAGTATGCCACGTGCCGCCATTTTTATCTGCGTCTCTTTCTGGTACGCTGAATTTCCTATACTTCTCTCTCTAACACATTGAATTCCCTATACTTGCGGTAGTAGTTGCTTAGGTGATCTACTTCCTACCTCGTATCAATTGAAAATAAAAGTACAATTTTATGGCCACCCGGACGCTGTAACATCCCAGGTAATGAGAACGCAGACAACGCAGCTAAAACTGCGACCAAACGCCCAGTAGATGAAGGAATACCAATACCGTTTGAGGACGTAAAAGTCAGCATTAAATGTATTATCAACTCAGCGTGGCAAAACCGCTGGTCAACGTATGCCGGACACTTTAGTGCTATCAAACTAAAGGTAAATAGATGGGATTATCCTCATGCATTAACAAGAAGGGAACAAGCAATAATCTGTAGACTACGTATCGGACATTCTAATCTCACATATTCTTACCTCTTATCCGGCTCACATAGACCCGATGCACTTGGTGTAACGATCACCTCACAGTCAAGCATCTATTTTCTTGTCCAGAGACTCACCAGCAAAGAATCTATACAAAATGGGTACCTGAAATAAATAAAATATTAGAAAGTGAAAATCAAATTCAAAATTTACTTACCTATTTAAAAGAGTTATCCATATTTCATAAAATTTGAAAAAAAAAACACATTCATCAAAACTAATGACCATAGCAGTCGAAGCTCACAAACAACAAAAAAAAAGATAGTTACAGTAGTGGAAAAATAATTTCATGTGGAGTACCTCAGGGGACGGTCTTAAGGCACATACTCTTTAATATATACTTAAATAATCTTTTTATGATGCAAAATCATCAGTCTTGCGGATGACACCGTAGTGTTTTGCGATGTTGACAACAGGTTTAACCTAAAACAAAAATTAGAGCTAGATTTACAACATGTTAAGATGTGGTTTGATCACAGACTTTTGTCGCTAAACATTAACAAAACCGTATACCTGCGTTTTAGTTCCTACGTTGATTCTCTACCAGATTATGATCTGAGTATTTAAAACCTTTCAATCTCACCTGCTGGCAAGGTGAAATATCTTGGTATTGTGTTAGATCATAATTTGAAAGGGGATCAACAAATACTATATCTTGTAAAAAAACTACGTTACGTACCATTTAAATTCAAAGAGAGAAAAATAGTTAATTAAAATATTTCTAATTAATAATTCTAGTTTTAAGGTATTTAAGGAATTACTTCGGTATATTATTATTTATATTCTGCCACACACAAGTATCTTACTTCGTGGCTAACTTTTTTATTTGTAATATTTTGTTCGTGAACAGTCTGTAATTCTGTATAAATATTCTTATTAATTGTACTAATCCATTTTGTTCTAAATTTGACATTCTTTCACTTGTATCTTGTACTCCTAGTTTGACTTTTTCAATTTCCACTTTTATTTCTTCCTTAGATTTTCTTTCTTTTGTAGTATAGAAAAATTTTTATCTTGTACTTTTTCTACTTCTATTATTCATAGTATCATTTCTATTCTTACCTCCTTTTTTGTTTTTTCCATTTTATTATCAGTGTAGACTCTCAACTCTTCAATTTTCTGTATCATTTCAATTTCATTCTCTTTAATTTCTTTTTTAATAATCTTTTTTTGCTTCCTATCTTTTATTATATCACCTTGTCCAACATCTTCTAGAATTATGGCTATTATTCACTTGAATTATTCCGACACGTGAATAATAGCCTTCATTCTATGCTTGTTGAAGAATATACTATTCTTCTATAGATTTTCTTGAATTAATTTTTTATTCCATAACTCGTTCTTGATTAGTTCTTTTTATTCTACCAGTTACAGATTTTTTTAACTTCTTAATAGACTTCTTAATTTAAATTTTTTTTTATTTTTAAATAAAATTATCTCATCGGTTTTATTTCCCAGACATATAAGCCAACGTCAGTGTTTACCATTCAAAATAACTTTTCAAATAAATATTTTACATTATGAACATTGTGGACATTGAGAAATTTAATTGTCTTATTGATTTGTTATTATTCAATTTTTTGACCTTTTCCCACTAGATTTTATTTGGTAAATTTATTTCCAAAAGAATATTCATTAACGATAAAATCAAAAAATTAATATCTATTCCTTCGCTGATATTAGTGTTATTCCTTAAAATTTATTTAAGGGTCAAAAACAATTTAGTTTTAATCTCAGCTTCAGGTAATAGTGTTTTTTACATTCGGGAAAATTTCTTAAACTAGATTTTGGTTTGAGAAGAATTTTTCCTTTTGTTATTGCTGATGTATCAAATCCAATTATAGGCGCAGATTTTTTGACTCATTTTGATTTAACTTTGGATTTCAGTAATTCTAGAATCGGGGATAATGAGACGTCTGTCGACTCAATTGGAAAGATTTTTTGTATTCGTATGGACAATAATTAACTCAAACTGTTTGGTAGGTATGTTCAATGTGAGCGGAGCGTTTGCTCGCCCCTCCACTGCGGCCAACAGAGGCCTATTGTGGCTCACCCCTATTGGCTATAATTCACCATACAATCCACACCTTCTTACGAAGTCTATGGTTGATTTAGGTGAAGCTTCCTTGAAGTCGGTAGGCTCCAGCTGTACAAAACCAAACGTACGACGCATATTCATTTCCAGGTCAGGGCAGTAGCATAAAATATGCTCCGCCGTTTCGTATTCCACACTACAGAAGCGACAGTCCGATGTTTGGCTCAGACCTAGCTTCTTCAGATGGTACCGCAGACGACAGTGCCCTGTAAGCAGTCCAATTAGGATGCGTAGATCACTTCTACTCCATTCTAGGATCTGCGATAGGGTGCTATCTGATGGTTTGACTATAAACGCCTTAGAGTGAGCTAACCCAGAAATATCTTTCCAGTGCTGGAGAGTTTTCCTCTCGGCCCATTTCCAGATAGTGTCTTTCGCACTGCCTTTGGCTATGCCGAAAAATGGTTCCGGTCCAATGAACTCGGATTCTGCACCTCTTTTCGCAAGGGTGTCGGCTTTCTCATTGCCCTTCACCCCTTCATGCCCAGGTACCCAGAGTAGGGTTACTCTGTTATTGATAGCAATGCGATCCAGGGATTCGATGCAGTTCCACACCAGCTTCGAGTCCAGCCGGTTGGAGTTCAGTGCTTTTAAAGCTACCTGGATGAACCCAAACTGTTTAGTGTCGAAAGTAAATTTACGAAACTTATCAAAAGACTGTTTTTTCTTCTCAGAACTACCATTTGCCAGTTAAACATCATATTGTTGCAGAAGGAATTGTACCTTTTTCTACACCAAGACGTTTAGATCCTAAAAAACATAATATTGCTGAAAAGAAATTTGATAAGATGATTGAATTCTGTCTTTGTCGCCTTTCTTCTTCTTACGTTACTTCTGCTTTACATATGGTTCATAAAAAATTTTCATCATACTGGAGACCTTGCAGTGACTTCAGATTTTCAAATAAAGTTATAGTGCCAGACAGGTTTCCATTAACGTTGATGTCTGATGTCAATTTAAAATGTTACGGTCGTAAAATCCTTTCAAAAATAGATTTAGTCAGAGCATATCATGAAATTCGTGTGACAGAAGAAGACATTTTTAAGACAGCCATTACTACTCCATTCGGACCTTTCGAGTTTCTTAGAATGCCTTTTTGTTTACGTAATGCTGATAATTCTTGTCAAAGATTAATTACAGATGTAACCCTTCTGGAATATCAGAAGGGTATGCGGCAAGTCGTGGGGAATGAACTCTAAGCAGATTTACTGGATTTATGAAACGGTGATAAAACCAATGGTCACATATGGCGTAGTAGCCTGGTGGACGAAGAGGCTCCAGTCTATTGCAGCGGCTAAATTATCCAGAGATTAGCTTGTGTGGCTATTACAGACTACATGTCAACTACCCCGACAGCGGCAATGGAAAGATCTCTGGGTTTCACTTCTCTCTACATATTATTGGAGCAGGAGGCCAGAATGACCTCCTACAGAGCCATGTGGGTGGCTAGTCAAATTGATGGGGAGAGACTATGGGACCACTCTGGACTGCTGCGAGAGATAAGTACTCACCACACTCTCGGAATTGTTTCGGACGTGCTTTCCTCGAAAACTCACATACAGAAGTCCTTTTTCCGAGAAGAGACGAATGGGAAAAGGGGGAGATCCTCTTTCCAGGGACGGCTTATGTACTGTACACAGATGGTTCAAAGACTCCAAATGGTGCGGGAGCCGGAGTGTACAGCATAAACCGAGAGTTGAAATCACAATAATCCTCAGCAAGTACGCTACCATGTTTTAGGCGGAGGTCTTCGCTATAGAATTGTGTGCAAGAGAGTTGGCAAATCATCTTCTTGTTAACAAAAGTATTTACATTTTTTCGGACAGCCAGGCAGCTTTAAAAGCACTGAGCTCCAACCGGCAGGACTCGAAGCTGGTGTTGAACTACATCGAATCCTTGTATCGCATTGCTACTAGTAACAGAGTAACCCTACTTTGGGTACCTGGGCACGAAGGGGTGGAGGGCATTGAGAAAGCCGACACTCTTGCGAGAAGAGGTGCAGAATCCGAGTTCATTGGACCGGAACCATTTTTCGGCATATCCAAAAGCAGTGCCAAAGACACTATCTGGAAATGGGCCGAGAGGAAAACTCTCCAGCACTGGAAAGATATTCCTGGGTTAGCTCACTCTAAGGCGTTCATAGTCAAACCCTCAGGTAGCAGATCTTAGAATGGAGTAGAAGTGATCTACGCATCCTAAACATCGGACTGTCGCTTCTGCAGTGTGGAAGACAAAACCTCGGAGCATATTTTATGCTCATACCCTGCCCTGGAGATGAATAGGCTTCGTACGTTTAGATTCGTACAGCTGGAGCCTCCCGACTTCAAGGTAGCTTCACCTAAATCAACCATAGACTAAGAAGGTGTGGGTTGTATGGTGAATTATAGCCCATAGGGGTGAGCCACAATAGGCCACTGTTGGCCGCAGTGGAGGAGCGAGCAAACACACCAATGACATTGAACCTAACCAAAGTATTATACTTTATTTTCGTGTACTTAGATTATGTCTTAGTAGCAAGTGAGGATGAATCTTCTCATTTGAAACATTTAGAAATTTTATTTAAAAGATTTGATCCATTTGGTATTAATGTTAAACCAGGCAAATGTATATATGGAATTAAAAAAATTAATTTTTCAGGTTATACAATTTCAGATGAAGGTAGCGCGATCTGTGGAAAAAATTAAGTGCATTAAGAATTTTCCTAAACCAAAGACTCAAACAATTACAAAGTTTTATCGGTATGGTAAACTCTTATGATAAGTGCTTTCCAAAAATTGCTAGCATTTTTGGCACCTTTGCATGATTTCATAGTTTTTGTGGATAAAAATAAAATTAAAATTATTCAAGAGTGGTCTGTCCGTTACGAAGATAATTTTAATAAAACAAAAGAAGCACTTATTAAGGCTGTTAAGTAATTCTTGTGTCGGCTCACTTGTGCAGCAAGAAGTGAATGGTATTAGGAGGCCCATCGCTTTTTTCTCTAAGAAATTGTCAAAATCACAGTTAAACTTTAGTGTATTTGATAAGGAACTTTACGCCATTTATTTAAAGTTTTTTGTGATCATAAGCCAATAGAGAAAGCTATTTTTTCTACAGCAGATAGATCACCTATACAATCTAGATACATTGATTACATTCTTCAATTCACAAATAAAATTATTTATGTAGGTATTAATAACGTAATCGTAGCAGATTTTTTGAGTAGAATGCAGTTAGATTTTATTTCTACTAAGAATTTAGAATCAGATTAGAATTAGAAATTTTGAATAAAGGGCAGAAATTAGATTCAGATCTGAAGAAGCTATTAGAAAAACAAAGTAAAAATAAAAAATCGAAATGTTTTTTGGAATATGTTAAAGTCGATTTTCGTCCTATCAATATATGGTCTGAAACGTCGGATAATTTGCTAAAATCTTATATTCCAAAGCCTTTACGTTACAGTATTTTTAGTGGAATACATAATGTAGCTCATACCTGAAGTAACAGTTCTTTTAAAATGATTAAAAGTCGAAATTTTTGGCCTCATTTATCCAAAGACGTAATTTCTTGGTCTAAGGCTTGTTTTAGTTGTCAGAAGGCAAAAGTTAGTAGACACACCAAGGCACCTCCTAGTGATTTTAAAATTCCTGAAGGAAGGTTTCAGCATGTTCACATGGATATGGTGGGGCCTTTTAAACCTTCAGGAGGTTATTCTTATTTGTTAACAGTAGTTGACCGGTTTACTAGATGGGTAGAAGAATGATAATCGTCAGAACTCAGATTAATCGTTATAACTCAGATTAATCGTTATATTTCTAGATTTGGTATTCCGCATACGGTTACACGTGATTCGAATCTCAATCATTTAAAGATTTCAGTAAATAATTTGGGTTTTAAGAGCGTGCACACTACCATTTATCATCCCTCTTCGAATGGTATGGTCGAACGTTTTCATAGGACAAAAAAAGCTTCATTAATAGTTAAACTTCAAAATAATAAGAATTGGAAAGATGCATTACCAATTCTTTTGTTAAGTTTAAGAGTCGCGGTTAAGGAGGATCTGAAATACCCTTCGGCTGAACTAGTATCGTTAGACATTGAGGTTACCCGGTGAATTTTTTATAAACAGTTCCAAATCTTTTGATTCTCATTCTGTTTTATCTACATTGAATGATCATTTTAATAATATCAAACCTTTATTTTTCCTTGTTTGAAAATTTTGTTTTCCTTAGAGTTCCAGGAATTCGGCACTATCTAGTTCCCCCTTACGACGGGCCGTTTCAAGTTTTAGAGAGGAATTAAAAAGTTTTCAAAATTATGATTAATAACAAAGAAACGTTTGTCAATGTTGACAGGCTTAAGCCTGCATTTTTATTGACAGAACAAGAGCCGTTTGTAACACCAATGAGAAATGTTATTTTTGCGTTAAATCCGATTGTCATTGATTAATGAAAAAACATTTTCTTCCTAAGGAGGAAGGTCCTGTAGGGACTTTTACCCTACAAGATGTCAGTTACTTTATTGATTGACATTAAATTATTATTTCAAGTCATTTGTTCACAGAATGCATTAATGTTTATTTGTTCGCGGTTATTGGCAGTTATTTTTCGTTAAACCATTATTTTTATTTTCTCCTTGGAGAGGTAACTAGCTGAGAAATCAAGAAGCAATGGATTTCCAGTTTTTATTTATATCCAGATTCATTTTTAAAAATAAATATTTAATATTTGAAGTATTATTTAGATTTTTAATTATAAAATATCTTCCACAAACTATACCAGTCACTATATATTTTTATTATAGGTGATCCTTTTCATGTGCTGATAGATTGGTGTACAATGTTTCATCGTACGCCATTTCACAGAGTTGTGTCAAAAATAATATCTTGGATGTATATGATTCAATTGTCTATTTATATTATCTATATGTTTGTATTTATAAAAGATGATGTGGAACTGAGAAATCATTTGCCAATAGTCTCTTTGATTTTATATGTAAGTGAAACCATCCCTTCTTCTAACTTATATTTTAATATTTTATAAGAAAATACCCGTGTACAGAACAAATAACTATTTCTGAAAATATGTTAATGGAACATCTTTTGCAATAACTATTTAATAACTAATATATAATATTAATTAAAATCATAGATGTATTAAGTTTTAATTTAGGGTTTAATTAATTGACGATTTTTATTTTTTTTATAGTTAGTAACAAACTACCACATGTCAAGAAGAGTTTATGAGTTCAGCGGACCTTTAATGGATATGGCAAAACATACTTACTCAAAAGCAAGACCTCCAAGTAAAGCATTGGTGACAAGAGCAGAATTATTTAGCAATTTGATCAAAACATTCTTATATATAGTTTGCTTTTTGATAATATCTATCGATATTGGATTTATTTTATTCGTAAATAGAGAAAAAAATTTGATTTTTCTTCTATGTCCACGTGTTATATTGGATTATAAGATAATAGTTATATTTTTATTTGGGGGTTTGGGATGCCATGCTCTGTTACATGTTTGGGTCCCATTATGTGTGAGCTGCTACTTTATTGGACAGATATGTTTGAATCTAGTAATGTTGAATGAACAAATTGAAGTCCTGATAGAATTTGAAGACGAATACAACGCTGGCAATGTTTCAAATTATGTTAACTACGCACTCTATCAAGAAATTATAACTAATAATCTAAAATACTTTTCTTGGCAATTTAACAGAATAAAGCAGTAAGTTTTCTGTTAATAAATACAATTACAATAAATAAAAACGCTTATTGAAAGGTTGCAATCTAGATAAGAGAAATAATAATGGCAGGAGACCTTTTATATGTGATTTATTAGTTGTTGAATTTAAATTAATTAAATAATCCATTACATAAAATCATAAGAACATTACGTTTTTTACACATTTCAAATGTAACCTGTATTGTCATAACGAATGTCGTCATCAACTCTGGTTGAGAAATGACTTGAGGCACTTGTTGACGGACGACCTCCTGGACGTGGAAGAGTTTGATAGATAGTTAAGTAAGATTTCACAATGACTCTTCTGAACCGCAGTAAAGTTAGTCTGTTTAATATAAAATCTAAGCATATTGTATGGTAGTATCTAGCAGCCAAGTAAATACATTCCACCACCACTTTTTTCCTCTAATATTAGATCGTTACCTCCCATTGAGGAGTTAATTTGGCAATAGCTAACGGTCGCTGTATTTGAATATTTCTTTTTTCAGCTTGAGAAAACCTTTTTATATGGTTTAACGGATTTGCATCATACTTTGTTGAAGCAAGTGTAACAATACTGTTCATCATTCCATCTAACCAGTATTGCTCCATAAGTTCTATCCAGTGCTGTTGCATATTCTCCTCTTTTGTAATGTTTGTTTTTGTGGAAGAGGACAGCGTGATGGTATACTATTTTCTCGAATGGTGCCTGTTGCACGATATCCGAGATTTTTCAAATAATGCAATAAATGCTAACTTGTAAATAAATTATCAAACAAAAAATTATATCTCAGACCTCCTTTACTGCAGTTTCGTAATTCGTCTATCATTTTCACTAGCGGTGCAGCACATTTACCAAACACTTTTTTGTAATCGTCTGGAATATTGATGTCAGTACCTTGATAAGGGATAAAATTTATTAGATATCTACTTTTAGTTGTCGAACTTAAAATGTTGTAACAAAACCTTGTAGGTTTACTTTTATAAATTGTTTGCATGAATGTCTGCCATGATATTTTACCATAGCTTCGTCAAAATTTAAATCTTATTCTGGATCAAAGTATTGCACAAATTTATTTTTCAAAATATTAATAAGAGGTCTAACTTTACAATATTTATCAGCCAAATCAAGATTATCATTATTTACGTAATGTATATAACGACAAATGGAAATAAATCGATCACGTCGCATAGCAGTTAGCAAAATGTTTCATTTTTATTAAAAAAAGGGCGGCAATTTTTTTTATACAACTAATTAACGGAAAAAAGCGGCAAATTCTCCAACTTTCAATTTTTTAATATCGTCATTATTTACGCAGTTGCCTTGCTAACTTGATATCAAGTTAGCAAGACATTTAATTTTTAATAAAAAAAAAAAGCGGCAAATTACTAATAAGATACTTTTGTAATTTCCTCCTCTTTTATCCCATTTTTTTCTATTTTTTTTTATTCTTTCCTCTTTTACTCCATTTGTCTAATTTTCTTTTTTTTATTTATTTCTAGTTTTTTTCCTGTTTTTCCAAATTTTCGTTCTTTTCCTATTTTTATTGATTTTTCCATTTTCTTTATTTTTTCCTTATCGCCGTGAAAAACATTTTCCCTATTTTACCTTATTTTTTCATATTTTCGCATTTTTCCAGGTAAAATATTTTTCTTATTTTTTCCTATTTTCCCTCTTTTACCCTATTGTCCCTATCATTTCAACGTTTTTTCCAATTTTTCCTGTTTTCGCATTTTTACGGGAAACATTTTTATAACCTTTGATAAAAAATAAAGTTTTCTACAAGCGTGCGGAAAAGTATACTTTTCCGCACGCTAGTAGAAAAAATACTTTTGCTAAATTTTTTTTTAATTCTAGGCACTTGTAGAAAAAATTCTTTTTGCTAAATTTTTTTTTAATTCGCCTAGTTTGTAGAAAAAATATTGTTCCTAACACTTGCGTAAAGTATCTTTTCCCCAATTAATTGCATGCCCAAACTCCGCTTCGCGTCGTTCGGGCAACTGCAATTGCGTGCGGAAAAGTATAACTTTCCGCACTTGTTAGGAAAATAACTATTTCAATACAAAACCATGTACAAAAATAAAAAAAATAGTTGACAGCTTTCGGAATCGAACCCACACCTTCGAGGAGACGATTACTATAAACCAGCGCCTTAGCCAGCTCGTCTAAATTACTGACAAAAAGAAATAAGAATGAAATAAATGATCAAATAAATACACTGGTCAACCTCTCAAAAGAAAGAGGTTTTACATTTTCGAAGGAAGAAACCAACTGTGTCCATTTCTACAGAACACCCAGAGGCCAACCTTCGTGTAGAAGATCACCCAATCAATGTTAAAGATTGGATTAAAATACTAAGAGTAGTTTATAAGAAGCTTCTTTGGGAAGAGCAAATAAAGCAACTAGTGACGAAATGTTAAAAGGCGCTTAATGTAATAAAATGTATGGCCAGTATTAAATAGGGAGCAGACTAAGAAGTTTTAAAAAGTCTTTATTTGTCATTACGGCGCCGTTGTGTACAACTCCTGCAGACCATCAAGGCTAAAAAACTAGATAAGGTACAACTTTCAGTTCTCCGCCTCACTACTGGCGCCTTCAGAACAAGTCCTGCAATGGCACTTCAATGTGATACGTCAATTTTACCACTTAACCTAAGAAGAGATCGTCAAACAATGTTATATGGCTCCAAAATCTCCCTTATCACCTCAACAACACGATCTTTCTGTCTGATAATGATTATTCGGTTAGGAGATCAGCATCGAGACCTGCCCCAATCCGAAACATTGAGACATGTAGAAAATACCAGGAGACAATTCTAAAGGTAACAACCCTCCCAATTCCACCATGGACAATAAACCCTCCAGATATAAATGTTAAATTAGCCTTATGGAATCAATGTATTCATGCAAAGTTCTAACCGAGCTGAAAATGCCAAAAATAAAACTTTTCAGGATTTATTTTTGGCACCAAATTTTGCAAGTGATTGCATTTTGGGACTCTTTAGAAAATTTTGAATCCAATGGCAATTTTGCGCTAGAGAGACCGCGTAGATTTTTGATAATTGACTTTTAATGCATTCTAAAAACTAAATAAAATTTTGTTATACGTTTTGGACCAATCGAAAGGTCACCATGGTTTTAGACTTTTGAGAAACGGCTTAGTTTTCGAGATCGTGTCAAAATGTTGACATTTTTGTGTCAGAACATTGCAACATATCCACCCAGTTGGCGGCAACTGGGTGAAATATAATACAGCCATTTTTGTATTTTTTTTATAGTATTGAGGAAAGTACTAAGATATCGGAATAGAAATCTCTGAACGAGGTAAAAATGGAGTAAAAATGAATTATCATTTTTTCTGAATGGAGGGAAATAGCCAATGGGTGTACTCGATTATGTTTGAATGTGTTAGCCGATTTTTGTCATTAAATACTCCCTGGATAGTCATTAAAAAATACTATCGGATAGAAAATTGGCTGAATCTGATTTCTCCCAATTTTTAGACGATGTTTTTATATGAAATCTGTCAAACTTTTTCCGAATATAGGTTATAGTGAGAGAGAAGAATATTAAAGCTCGATAGAGAAGAATGGCTGTGATGTAGGTTTTGTAAGCATAGATAAGCGTGCTTCTTCTTCTCATTTTGTCGAGAATCTGTCGAACTTCCATCAAATAGTTAACTGGCTTCGTGAAATACGTTCCCAACCAGTCGACTTAGTTACTGGGATGATCTTTTCTCGGAAAAGCATGTTACACATTGTTAAGAAACTAATTATATTCCCTAGTAAGATTAGGATACAAAATTGGATTTTTTTGTAAATTGACAGTGATTCTCCATTTCATTTATAACATATTTTTCGTCCACTTTTAGCAAAATTACCAAATTAATAAATATACAAATATTTTGTTGTGAAGTTCGTTAATACGATTTATATAACTATATAGTTTGGGTATTTTATGTTTAAGGTTAACGTTTTACTACAACGAAAAAGCAAAATGGAAATTACTTATTCTTAATTGTAGTGGTGCTGTTTTATTAAGCTGCAGTTTCACTTTTATTGTTGTAAGTATCAATATATGTTTATTATTACTATTATAGTAGAAAGGCAGAATGGTTTTTTCAAAATTCGAATATCAAGAACATTTGCACCACCCTGTATATCAAAATAAAATAATTTTAAGACGACTAGGTTATAACTAATCCTGCATTCTTGGAAACGAACTAGGGTGATATAAGCAATAATACAAAGTTATATTGTATATTTACTTAACTCAGCACCATATGGGAAACTTTTGTATATACAGGGCGGCGCAAGCTTAATTGATCACTATTGGAATTTTATAAACCGTTACAGATACAATGTTGATTAAGTGGGAAAATATGCGTATTTTAAAGACGAATTAAATGATTTTCTCAAAATTAAAATATCAGTACCGATTGCCGAGTTATTTGGGAAAACCCGAAATTGACGGTTTTCATTTTATTTAATTAACAACTTAATTTTTAAAGATAAAAAATTATAAGGTTTTTTAATTAAAGGTCAAATACCGATTTAACATAGCGTATCTGATTATTTAAAACAATGTTTCATCTTTGAAGGGCTATCCTCAAATAATTTTTTTAAATACGGACCTGTACTTTATGAAATCTCTAATTTTTCTCTATTCAACAATGTAAAATACTTAATTTTTTAATTAGGTTAAGACACTTAGAATTTTTCCATTTTCACTATAAATATTTGTTAATCTTTTTGAATTATATTAATTCAAAATTAAGTATTCTTTTAGCTTAATGTCCTAAGTATAAGTTCTATTAAATATCTGAATTCAATTTTCTTAAATAACTATAATCAGAAAATAAATAAAACTTATTAAAATTTAAATATTTAATGATAACAGATAACTAGAAATTAAAATGTCATTATGAATTATTTTAATTCTATAAGAGTTGCTCAAATTGTCCTTCTTGTTATATTTTAGAATTCTTGTACTTATAGTTTTAGAGTAAAAATGAACAGGTCCATACTTAGAAAAATTACAGTACATTGTACAATAAGCAAATTTAATTTTCTACATGGTTGAATAGAGAAAGGGTTCAAAGATTCAATAAAAAGTACAGGTCCCACTTAAAAAAAATAGTTGGGGTGGCTATTCAAAGAAGAAATTTTGATTTAAAAAACGATACGCTATGTTAAGCGATATTTGGTCTTCAATACAAAAGTTTTGTTTTTTCTATCTTTAAAAATTAATTCATTTAAATTAATGTAATTCATATTACTGAAAGTTGATATACATGTATATAGACTCTTTGCACAATATTCCAATTCTTCAAAATATTATTTTATTTTCATGTACGTATTTTTGTTGTTATCGTGGTCAAATATGTCCAAATGTATTAATCTTGGTTCTATTTCCGATTTTTGTTGTTGTTTTATGGATTTTTTTATTTTATTTAAGGAAGCAGAATTTGATTTAGAAATAATTCCATATAGTATTGGATGTCTTGTAACATGTATAATTTTCACTACTGTAGCTGAGAGTGGACAGAAAATGCAGATGCTGGTAGAGTATTTAATTTATATTGATGCACATATACAAGATACTAGCCAGTCCGTTTAATCCTGTTAACATTTACACATTTTTCAGTACCTGTCATAAATATTTAAACCGGTTTGTTTTAATTTTAAATATATTAAAATTAGTGATTCCTTCTGTTATTTTAAAAATATAGATTACTTTAACATATTAAATAAAAATAACTTGCAGTCGCCCAGTGGTCGAAATTCGACCGTAATTCATTTTAAATTAAAAGTTTATATTCATACGTATTTTTCCCATTTTCTGTATTTTTCTTTATTTTTCCTTTTTCCCTGTTTTTCGCAATATTTCTTTATTTTTTTTTTCTATTTTTTCCTATTCTTCCTCTTTGTTTCCTCATTTCAAGCATTTTTCCCTATTTTTTCTCATTTTTTCTAAGTTTCTCTATTTTCTTTATTTTTCCTAATTTTTTTATATCTTCAAAATTTTATTCTATTTTTTCCTATTTTTCCAATTCATTTCTGTTTTTTCTGATTTTTTCCTATGTGTTTCTATATTTTCCCATTTTTACTATTTTTTACTATTTTTTTTTTATCCAAAATTCGTCCAACGCGCATAGAGGAGTTTTCACTGCATAAATAAAATACAATAAAGAAATGCAAAAACTTGCTTTAAAAAAAGTTGACAGGCTTACAATTAATTCGAATCCATGCCTTAGAGTCTCGTATCTTAATATCAGCCTCTATTCGTCTATCATACCGATAATTTTAAATAGTCTAATGTTTGAGATAAACATTGTGTTATATTATATCTAATTTAATTTGGTTTGAATTTATTTTAACGCATATTATATATTAATTTTAGCTTTTGCACTCCTCCTGTATAAAAACTTTAACTTCACAAAATATCACACTCCTCCGTTCGCACATTACACTTGAAAATTTTTCTCTTTGCGTATTAATAAATAGATATCTTTCTTTTTCTAGGCCGAAGAAGTATATAACAACCTGCCAATGCTAAACTGGTATCAGTACGACAAGTTTAATTCAAAATTGTTTATGGGTTTATTAATACAAGTGAAAGAACCGCTTTCTATCAATTGTTATGGATTTATTGTTCAAAACAGGCTACTGTTGGTAAATGTAAGAATATTATTTTAAGAAAATATAAATTAATAACAATTATAATAGTACATCATTAGAAGTATGTCTCAGTGGCACAGACCGTTTGCTATCGGTCATATTCACTTGAAATGGCTATTTATATGCTAGAGCCAACGTGGGTTCGTGCCTCGTATCTGACAGTGAAATTTTAATTTAAAAAATTTCAGTGTTAGATACTTGGCTCGAATAGGTAAACCGCATTGGATATTAATTTAATTAATGTCTAATGCGGAGCCTAGATTTTCAATCCTCAGTAAGTCGCCCCGGAGCGCCACGGCAAATAATAATAATAGCCGTCCCTTCCCCGCACAAGCCATTGGCTTCTGGGGTTCACTCGTAAGGGGGTGAAATGTAGAGCGAGTATTATTATTATTATTATTATGTATATATTGATATGTTTTTTTTTATCAGCGTAGATTTAGTTCTGTTTTTGTATGTATTGTGGTTGGTTGACTAAGATTGAAATGTAGAAGGTGATTGTCAAATGTAAGTATGACAGTCTAAATAAGGTTATGATAAGAAGTTTAAGGTGCCTATGGATGTGTTTAAATGTGTTTAGGATTTCTTTAAGTGTGTTTTGTGTTTAGATGAACATTTTTTTTGATGTTATGAGTTCATTTATTACAAATATTGTGGTAGGTACATATAAAAAAAATCTTAGTATCAGTAATCAATAAATTAAAAAAATAAATAAAAGAAAAAAAATATAAACAGTTTTGGTTTTTGACAGATATTGAGAAAAAAGAATGAGATGTTAAAAAAAAGTTCTATTGAATGGTTTTATAAAGATACTGAAAGTTGTATTCTAAAAAAATAAACAAATTATATATAAAAAATCGGGTGTGCCACCCCAGCACTTTCCCGGCTCGGAAATGGAGAATAGGATTATTTTAATTACAAAAGACATAAGCATTCCATTAATTTATGGAACGAATTTTAAATAGCAATCGGACGGTAAATACATCTACACAATTGATATTTCAATGTCGATAATGACATAAGCTGGCGCATGCGCACATTATATAGCACACTGCTACAATTAGGATCTCCAAAAATCATGGGTGAAAACTACTGGGAATTCGGCAAAAAGTTTGATACAAAAGTTTTAGGGAATTTTATGGTCTACAACTTTGAACTAGAACATTTTGCACTAAAGCCCATTGTTTGCTTTCCAAATAAAAAAAAAACGGAAAACAAAAAAATGTGTATATTTTTGCCCTCAAGCGAAACGGGGAATCGGAAAAAAGTTAAATATAAAAGATAAAGGAAATTTGGTGCTCTACAACTTAAGACTGGAAAATTTTACACCAAAGTGCATTGTTTGTCCTCAAAATTTGGAAAAACTGCGAAAAACATACATGCATATTTTTTGCGCGCCCTCTAGTAATTCTGGAAAAAGTTTAACCCAAAAATTGTAGAAAATTTTATGCTCTAAAAATTTGCAATAGAACATTTTGCACTAAAGTGTATTTTTTGTCCCAAAAATTTGGAAAAATTGCGAAAAACCTATATAATATTGTTTGCGCGCCTTCTAGTAGCATTCCAGGCACACACCGACCCTTCATACAAATTTCAGCTTCTGGAGAGAGAGTAAGAGTGAGAGTTACGGACATGGTATGTGCTAATGCCAGTGGAGCGCACAAGATAAAATTGTTGTATATTGGAAAGAGCAAAAAGCCACGATCATTTAAAAATGTGAAACCCTTCCTGAGAGAGAGAGGGGGGAGTTTATTAGATTTCAAAAAAATCTAATATAATATACTCTCTTTCTTTCAATATCCTTCATTCTATTTTTCTTCACCTTGTAAGACAATATATTGATACAAAATAACCTATTAAAATAATAATAACAATAATAAAAGAATAGAGTTTCGTTTATTGACCACACTTGTAAATTTGGAGTTATAAAATAGAATATACAAAATATATAAACAAATCACATGAAAGAATTTGAAACTACAAGCTGACAATATATAGCAAGATACAATATTTATATAAACCACAATTTTACAAAATGCAGATATACAGGGTGTTTCATGTCGAAACGGAAATACTTAAAACGCGAATAGAGGTCACCGAGACAATTCTAGATATACCACATTTATTGGCTCTGGCGGCCTTTGTGACCGAGATACAGGGTGTTTTATCGATTTTGCTAATTTCTTCCTGTGGCCATAACTGTCGAACTAACTCGTACATTTCTTTGATATTTGATCACAAGAGAAATCCAGGTCCGGATTAACAAAAAAATAGAAAGCAATTGTGACCTTGAAACAAAACCCTGTATGTTGAAATTTTCAAAATCTTTTTGCATATTTGAAGAGCACAAAAAACTAAATTCAGAAGTGCGCTTTAAATTTTTGCGCAGACAATTTAACTACTCAAATTTTGAACTCAAAGTGAAGTTTTTAAGAACTTTGAGACTAAAAAGTGGTTATTATTAACTTTTAAAAATAAATTATTAAAACTATTAAATCCATACTAATTTTAAAATTACTAAATAATTATTATCTACGTTGGTTTTCCTTTTCATAGCTGTAGATCATTCCGGTTTATATTTTCCAGGTCCCTACTTGTCATTTTTGAACAGTTTTTTTAAACGCCCTGTATGCATGTATTAAAAATTGGTATTGTGTTATGTGTTTTTTAATGTTTTAGTAAAAGAATTGAAAAATATTAAGTCGATTTTGTTCCAGTTAAAATAATTTCATTGTTTTAAAATACAATAATTTAACAAAACTATTATACTAAATTAAAATGATACAAACTACAACAATTGCTCAAAAGGTCCTGCATTTTGGTCTATACATTTCCTTACTCGTTTTAAAATATTTCCAACTGAGTTTCGAATTATATTGGGATTGTTCTTTATTGCCCTGCTAGCTTCTTATATTCTTCTAATAAGTTTATCTCGAGTATTTATTTTAGAAGAATACACTTGTGATTTTAGATGACACCAGATATAATAATCTACGGGATTAAAATCTGATGATCTTGAAGGCCGATCCATGCATTACCAAAATTGATATTTAAAAAGTCTCTAACGATGAGCCTATACTGAGGTGACTGGCATCATATTTTCCAAAATTCCAAGTACACTTCGCCAGTTACTCGTGCAGGTAAAATGTAGGGTCCAATTAGTTTATTATAGAACACACCGCACCATATGTTAACGGAAAACTTATGTTGTGAATGCGTTTGTCTGGTAAGAAAGGGATTTTCTGTTGCCCAGGTATGATAATTTCTTGAATTGAAGACACCGACACGCGTAAATTAGGCTTCATCGGTAAACAGGCATCTGTTTATTATTCGCGGATTCTGTGGGATTCATCTACTAAAGTTCTTTCTAGGATCATTATCACTATCCTCTAATCTCTGTACTTGTTGTATGTGACAAGGATGCAGGCGATGTTTTTTTAATCTACGCCAAACGGTGGTATGAGGTATATTTAGGGCATTACTAATCCTTCTGGTGCTAATTTCCGGATTGTTTTGAACTGTATTTAAAATATTTTCTTCCATTCCAATATGCCTCCTTTCATGGTGTTCGTTCAATGTTACGGTTGGGAACCGTCCATGTCTACGCATGTAATTAAAAACTACCTGAAATGTTTTGTTATTTGATACTCTTCGACAGGAAATCGTCTTCCGTACTCTCTTCTTGCAGCCAGTCTATTCCCATTACAAAAACCATAAATAAACATAATATCAGTATATCATTTATTGGAAAATTGAAGAGGCATTTTTGTAAATTAACACATTAAATTAACAATAATGAAAAGAAATTAATTCGCGGTGATCTAAATTATCTGACATAAAAAATAATCTTCTGGCAAAGTCATGGGTACCTAGATTTAAGTTCGGATACGAATGTGTATAGTATGTAGATTCATATAACATACCAGCCTGAGTAGATTAATCCCAAGATGCATGGTAAATATACCGAAAAACAATCCAAATTTAATCTGAAAATCACTCCAAAATATTTTAATTTATTATCTTAGTTTTCTTAAATTTCGATTTAATTTTTCTCAATTTTTAATACATACATACAGGGCGTTTAAAAAACTGTTCAAAAATGACAAATAGGGACCTGAAAAATACAAACTGGATTGATCTACAGCTATGAAAAGGGAAACCAACGTAGTTAATAATAATTTACTAATTTTAAAATGAGTATGGATTCAATAGTTTTAATAATTTATTATTAATAATAAGCACTTTTTAGTTTCTAAGTTCTTAAAAACTTCACTTTAAGTTCAAAATTTGAGTAGTTAAATTGTATGCGCAAAAATTTAAAGCGCACTTTTTAATTTAGTTTTTTGCGCTCTTTTCAAATATTAAGATATATTTTGAAAATTTTAATATACAGGGTATTGTTTCAAGGTCACAATTGCTTTCTTTTTTTTTGTTGATCCGGACCGGGATTTTTCTTGCCATTAGTAAGTGGCTCATTTGATTTCTGAATACATGTGTACCAAATATCAAAGAAATGTACAAGGTGGTTCGACAGTTATAGCCCCAGGAAAAAAATAACAAAATCGATAAAATACCCTGTATCTCGTTTACAAAGGACGCCAGAGCCCATAAATATGGTATATCTAGAACCGCCTCGGTGACCTCTATTCGGGTTTTAACTATTTCTGTTTCCCAATGAAACACGCTGTATAAAATACTACAATAAAGTTCTATTTTAATTCTGATAAGGATTCGTTAATGTTATTAAAAGAATATTTTAAAAGAAAATCCTTTGCAGTTTGAATTGAAGTTTTGTCATTGAATCAATTTTAATATAAACAAAAAGGTCCTCCAAAATATTTTTAGTTGTTTGATCCTACATTTATTTATAATCAAATAATTACAATTTCTGATATTATACGTATGTTTATTAAGATCCTTTTTAAATATATTTTTGTTATTGTGAGTCTCAATAAGTGTCTCTAATGCATGGGAGTCGCAGTATTTCCAATTTCTCAAAAAGTTTCTTACTGGGTGTATACAGCTGCCTTTTGCAAAATAAACACCTTGTGATCATTGGTGGAATTACCCCACAATTAATATTGCTATGAATTATTGCATAGTAAGCAGATCTTAATAGATACTCTGGCAGGCATGATTTTAATTATCCGGTGACAAATATTTGAGTCGCAAGTTTTGAACTTTAAACATCCATATTTCAAAGAAGTATCCAAATATATTTGTAGCAATTTAACATGTTGTGATTTTGATAGCCATGTGTCTGAACTAAACAACAAATTACTTTTTTTTTTCATTTAATTTCAATCTGTTTGCTGAAAACCAGTCAGCTACCATAACGGATTCGTTCTGACAATATTGGTGTCATCCGCATACAGAATGCAATAGTTATCAATAGCCCCTGGAAGGTCATTCACAAATAAAATAAACAAAATTGGCCCTAAGATCGAACCCTGAGGTACATCATTCGATATGTGATGAAGGCCATTCTCATAAACCTCGTACTGAAATCTATTATGTAAATTGGAAGCGAAAAGGTTGAGCTTTTTCCACTTATACCGGAAAATTCTAATTTATTCAGAATGAGATCTGTGGGTACACAGTCAAAAGCCTTTGTGAAATCATGCATGGTTGCCGTTGTACTTTGTCCATCATCAAGACGCTTGACTACTATCTTTAAAAGGCAAATGAGACTACGTATGGTAGATTTATTCTTCCGATAGCCGAATTGGAACTCTGTTAGAAGAGACTGATCCTAAATATTAGATAATTTTTTCCTTTATAATACATTCAAAAATTTTATTTATGGTCGGTAAAAATTTTAGTTATCCGGAGGTCCGAATTACCTTTTTTGTACAATGGTAAGATTTTTGTAATTTTAAAGGAGTCAAGCCAACATCCCTCTTCGACACATGTATTAAATAATGATGCTAGTGGCGTTACCAAGAAGTCTGCAGACGCTTTTATCATTTAGCTATTTATGTTATAAAAATCTAAACCAGAAGACTTACTTAATTTCAATATAGTTTCTCGGACATCAATCTTTAAAATAGCACTTATAAAAAACGAAAATGATGGTTTTTTTCAATTTTGTTAAGAAGTGATGTCCCTATTGATTCTAAAATTGTATCAGAAATAGATACAAAAAACTCGTTAAATTTTTTATTTTTGGTTATTCTTTCTGAATTTACTTTTTTCCAGTATGATTTGGATTTATTGTCTGATGAGGTACATATTATGTTGGTATATGCATTATTTTTTGTTCTCTGATAGCTTTTTTGTAATTTTTATTTAATAATTTATATTTATTCCAATCTGCTTTAGAATTCGGTTTCAGGAATATACATTTGGAATTATTTAATTCTTTTCTCATATTGCGTAACTCATCATTGAATTGAACCACTTTATGCCGTGTTTATGACTTTGTTGATATTTTTCTGGAAAGCGTAAACCAACATTATTTTTCAGAGTATCTAATATAATGGTTACTAACTCCATAGAGTTATTAACATTTAAAGTTGGCTAGGAGGAGTTTTCAAAAACAGCTCTGTATGGAAACTGATTGAAGGAAAAAAATTAAATATTCCAAAACATCAGCCTCTTCCTGATCGACAAAAATTGGTACCTTATGTGATTGTTGCGGATGACGCATTCGAACTACATGAAAATATTATGAAACCTTATGCAGAGGTACATGCAAAGGGCTCATTAGAATGAGTTTTTAATTACAGACCGTCCAGAGCACAGATAATTGTAGAAAATTCTTTTGGGATTATATCAGCCGTTTTTAGAGTACTCAGAAAACCCATGCCTCTAGGCCCGAGAAAGCATCTGTGGTTATGTTATCTACTATCCATCTACATAATTTCTTAAGAAATAGTACGACGTCAAGACATTTATACACTCCTCCTGATTTTCCGAATAACGTAGAATGGCGTGAAGAACAAACAGAAGCTCGCTCATTTATCAACTTAAGGAATATTCCACGGAAATCTTCTTTAAATGCACAAGAAATCAGAGGAGAATTTGCAGAATAATTTTTAAGTAATGGGCGAATTCAGTGGCAAGACGATTATACTTGAATATATTGTAATGAAATACTCTGTATGAGTCATTTTTTATAAGTTAATTATTATTTATTTGTTAAAAGGTTTGAATAACATAAATATTTGTGATTTTTGAATTTTATAAACAGAGTTTATCGTTAAAAGTTTAATTTTAAAGCATTTATTGTAAATAATTGCTGTACACAGTATTTAAAATCAACAATTGTGGATGAGTATAAAAAGAATCTTTTTGGTATTATCATATCATTATTATAATATGAATGATTATTAGTTGTATAATAATTTAATATCGAAAAGTTAAATTTTGGAAAAAATATTAAAGTAAATTTTTGCTGTATAGTTAAAAAGTAAATGGCAAGTTGTCAAAAGTGATTAAACATTTTTTTTATTTATTAATCAAGTAACAAAAAAAAAATAATTTTGGGAGGACAGTTGAAAAAAAAAATAAACAAGGAATGACTTTGAAAATTTATATTGGTCAATATTAATTTTAAAATTATGAATTATCAATTTAAAAATTACAAAATAAACAAAAATAAGTTATTAAAGAAGAAAATTGGGATAAAAAGGTTACTACTGAAAGAAATTATGTTGTATCAAGTATTGAAAAGCAGTAAATAGAATAAGTAAAATGAAAAGGCAAGAAGATGATGATTTAGAAGGAAAGAAAACACCAGAAGAGACATAACCAGGATATAACAAAAATCTATATTTTTTTTGTAATGTTTATTTTTTTTCTATATAGAACTCACCCCAAAATTTTGAGATATGAAAATAACATAACAATATATATTTTATTTACTATGTAACTTTTAAGTTCGAAAATATAAAAAAAACATGCACACATACAGTGTAAAAAAAGAATAAAAATAAAATGACTTACGATTTTGTTGTGTTTAACCTTGTCCAAAAGAAAGCTGAACTTTTAAAAGCAAACCACGTGCTCAAATAAATATCTCTAGCTACATAAGTAATAAAACAAATAAATTTGCAGAACTGAAAATGATTCTGTCTTATTATGTACCTTTGCCAGTACCCATTCCTTTTTTTACGTTGAGTTTTTCGCGTCTAAATGAGGATAGTAAAGATGTCATTTTTTGTTTAATATCCTCTATATCACGCCTTATTTTATCAGCGATTTCTTTCCAGTCATCATATTTTAGAGTTTTCATATGGTAATTGTTGTTATTGGGATTCCAAAAAATGGGCCTTTCTTCATAAAATTCTATTAATTGGATAACACTCTCCACTGTGTATTCATATTAAAACTTAGTCAATCCAAAATTCAATAAATTTTGACAAACCAAACTGCGTGTCGTGCGTCTAATTCAAATTCCATGTCCAAACTAACGCGCACTAACAAGCAAATTTCGCTCAAACTAAATACAGGTTAAAAAGAAGAATTCAATTGTTCAACTCATTTCAATACATTTTAATCAAATAATGACACAAGTAATTTTATCGATCATTTTGACTTAACATTATCAACATACGCACAAGTTTAGAAGACGCGTAGTATAAAACCATAGTAGATTCCGGGCCTGATATATAATTAATCAAAACTTCAGATTTAAACTGATTTAGATTGTATAGTAAAATCAAATTAAAAGGCATCATATGAAGTACTTGCCCGTCAGTAAGTCTTTAAATATGAAAAAGCAGCAAACAATAATTTAACTTAAATAAATCGGTCAAGTGCGTGTCGGTCTTCGCACATTTGACTAATTAGTCAAAAATACTTGGTAAAAAGATTTAAAGAAGTGAAAAGAAAAATAACCTGGCACATATGTGTTCGACGAAGAAAAAAAAATTATGAATATCACAATCCGCATATATACTTAGATATAGTAACAAATTTTGAAATGCAACGAACAAATTTGTTAATATCAGCGTAACCGACAAAGATAGAAAAAAATTATAAGATGAAAAATGCGTTTTTTAATATAACTAATACGATTACACAGATAAAAATAATAAAATATCGAATATCACAATGCGCATAAATACAAATAGGTACGGAACCATAATAATGAGGTTCATAGGTCAATGGAAAGTTAAAAAATACTTCGGAACAAAATTTTGTAAGAAATGCTGACTTTGGCGGCTTCTCATGCTTACGTTTTGCAGTATATATATATACTGTATTAGTTATATTAAAAAACGCATTTTTCATCTTATAATTTTTTTCTATCTTTGTCGGTTACGCTGATATTAACAAATGTGTTCGTTGCATTTCAAAATTTGTTACTATATCTAAGTATATATGCGGATTGTGATATTCATAATTTTTTTTTCTTCGTCGAACACATATGTGCCAGGTTATTTTTCTTTTCACTTCTTTAAATCTTTTTACCAAGTATTTTTGACTAATTAGTCAAATGTGCGAAGACCGACACGCACTTGACCGATTTATTTAAGTTAAATTATTGTTTGCTGCTTTTTCATATTTAAAGACTTACTGACGGGCAAGTACTTCATATGATGCCTTTTAATTTGATTTTACTATACAATCTAAATCAGTTTAAATCAAAAAATACAGCTTTTATCTACTCAATGAGCTCTATTCAACGAAACCTCACTTGATGAAAACATTTAAAAATATTTTTTATAATTTAAATGGCTTTGGGTCAACAAGAAGCGTATACTGTGAAAATTTGAAGACTCTAGCTCCAACCGTTTAGCTGCTAGATCGGTGTGACAGACGGACGGACGGACACGCGAGTGAGAACAACAGGGTTCCGTTTCGACCCTTTGGGGTACTCAACCCCAAAAACTATAAAATAAACTGTATACCTTATAAAATTTTTCTAATTTTTGTTTTTTTTTTCATTAATAATAGATAGTTTATAAATAAATTATTGTGTCCAGCCATATTAAGTACATACATGAAATACCAAATACAATAACCTTTGTACCTAATGAAAGGAGAAAGACCTATGAGACCGTGTATAGATGAAAGGATCTATAATTATAATTTAATTATTGAAAATGCAAATGGTAGATTGCACAAAGAAACAGAAAAATATATATGAAAAAGAAGAATAAGACAATAAAAAGAAAGACAATGTTTTAGAACGGTGACTTAGTAATAATAAAGGCATGAAGAGTGCCGAACAAAAAGCTGAAACGGTGTGCCAAACTACAATTACCTTATGATGGTCCATATACGATTAACAATGAAAAAGGTATAAAGTATATAAATTCCGATGTAATACGAGGAATTTTCAATTTTACGTACATATATAAATTTAATAATGATATAGACAATAACATGACATGATAATTGCAAATATGTAAAATATATTGTATATGATAACAGTAAATAATTGTATAAATTTTATTTTTTATGAAAGATAAAATTTATAAATAATTTAGCTGAATTTGTAATGAAATAAAAACATGAAAAAGCAGCAAACAATAATTTAACTTAAAAAATTATAAAATAAACTGCATACCTTATAAAAATTTTCTAATTTTTGTATCTTTTTTTTGTCAATAATAATTAATAGTTTATAAATAAATTCACCGTGTCCAGCCATATTGAGTAATAATATTTGTCGAACAAGTAGAGTTTTTGACGACAAATGTTTTTTCGAAATAGCCTAATCGGAAACTCTTAATAAGGTGACTACATGAACGAAATACAAATTCCAGGGTTATAAGATAGTTGTACATTTCGTGAATAAGGCAGTGTAGTCTAAAATAGAATAAAATTTTATTGATACAAATAGTTATAATACAATTAAAGAAAAAGAAAAAATCGATAATAAATCGTTAAAAAACAACTTTTTAGAAAAGGATGGTACAGGTAATTAAAATTATGAAAATTAGAGATTTTATAGGTATAAATGTTAAGAATGATTATTTGAGATCTGGTATAATAATATATTTCTTGAGAAAAATCAATTTATAAAAAATTGTTAATAATAGTAAGTGGACATGTTGTGAAATTTTCCTATATTGTAATAGAATATAAAGGATTGAATTTGTAAGGAAGTAATTATTCTCAAACTATTGTAGAATTAAGAAGAAATAGTAACAATAAACTTTATACAAAATTTAGAAAATGTTTTTTTGAGTTAATAAAAGTAGACTGTGTCAAGAAAATTGAAAATAGTATATTCTTCAACAAGCATAGAATGTATATGAAATTGATCATCGTGCAACGGGTTACTCTACATACAAGTGATATTTTTTACTCCAGAGATAAAAATATTTTCACTTCTAGAAATGAAAATGAAACAAATGAATAATGACCGGTAATCAGACGAGGCTGTATCGGTGTCAATTTATAGAGCAACGGTAATCCAGTATTTTATAAATAATATCTATCGTAGAAAAAAATAGCATTTCCTATTCGAGATAAAATACGTTTGTTTCGTTCGTGAAATCGTAAAAACATAGTATTTTCATTTCTCGTTGTAAAATATACTATTATATATTTTTTCTTTTGTAGATTTATAGGATATTACACACCTATATTACATATTTTAAATCAGCCAGAACTGAAGAACAATGAATGTACTATTTTGATCTCACATGAAAAGATTTAAACTTGACACCTCACTAATTCTACTCATAGAAGCAAATATTAAAATCTTATAAGCACTTTAAATAAACATGTATTGTTACAATTTTCATGCAAATTAATAAAATATGACAAAACTAATGTTTTTAATTGTGGTTAGTATAACAGCACATGATACTATTTGATAAAAAATTAACTTTATCTACAACCACTACGCAAAACACGCTTTTCTACAAAAAAATTTATACGCAAAGCAGGTCTTTTCTAAATTTATTTGATATCCGTTGGAAAAGTAATAAATTAGAGTGCGAAAAGTACACGCTATGGAAATGTCAAACACAGCTATGACCTGTCAACTTTTTTGAAAAGTTACTGTTTTTCTTTCATTAATAAATGTGGTTGTAGAAAAAATATTGTGTACAACTTGTACACACAGCACTTTTCCAACTCGCTAGATGGTTTGCGAGAAACTTCTGAGCTTGTGGGAAAAGTGACGCTTTGCGCACTTGTACAAACTACTATTTTCTACGAATCCAAAAAAATAAAGATGTTTGTTGATGAAGCTCCTGATAATGCATTTTTGTTAACTAAGGTGAGTTTAATATGTGTGACTTATTTTTTCTGTCAATCAAGTAGCTATTAGACCATTTTCAATTTAAGGGACGAGTAATATTTCGATTTAACAAATTTTTACAAAAAAAAAAAGATTGAATAAAAAAGATTTATTTTTATCATTTATTTTAGTGGTAAAATGGAGATTGTTATCATACCATACATTAAATTCAGATCCAAAATAATAACCATATCAAGTACTGTTGGGGATTGATATAGTGGACTGTAGTTTTTATATATTTTTTATTACAACGTTAAACAAAGTTAATATTATAGAACAAGAATGACATTAATTAAAATTTTATTATTCACTGTCAATGTTTTTTTAATAATGACGTCACCGCCAACCATTCTCCGTCAATGATTTATGAAAGTCTTATTCTTATCCTAAACAAGTACCTAGTTGTTTTTATTCAGTTTTGTTTTTTAAGTTGCTTGTATTATTGAAGTTATGGGTGCTTGTTGCAGACAAGAATTATATAACATGAAAACCACTGACATTAATGATTCCGGATCAATGATTTTGGTTACAGTACCAGACAGAAAAACTAAAATTAAGAGGAAGTTTACCATTTGTTACGGGTTGAAATCGTCACCAAATAATTTTAGCATTTAAACATAGACCAAAGTAAACTTTATTTAATTACATACAGTATATTGACTTTTTATCATTTGTTTAGTAAACCCCGGGAAAGCTTTTATTCGGAGGCTTAGGTCGGTGAGTCGCTACCCTTCTCCTCTCTTCCGTGCCCATCATATTTTTAATTGATGTTATCTGCCTAAAATTCAAATATAAATCAAATTCAATTTAATTATTGCCGAGAATAAGGTAAATATAACCTCTCTTATACTCGCTTCTTTTCTTGATGAAAAGTGTCACCCTTCAAAAATCGATTGTTCTTCCTTTGCTCTCAGTTACATCTATTAATCGATATTAATCGGATTTCACATAGTGCCAATCTGATAAATTATTTTAGCACTAAGTTTTACCGCCTAAAAAACTGGCCTGAGAAACCGTTTTTCTTGGTGAATTAGACACGTGGACGTGCTCGCTTAATAGCGGATTTAATCAGGATTTTACTATCCAGGAAAATTTAAGAAGGTCTGGAACAGTACCGGATTACACTTTGTGGATTTATTTTTCTTCCCGAATAGTTCTCCAAAATTTTCTGCTTCTTTAGAAGCCACGTTGAGGCCACCCACCACCCAAGGTAAGCCTTAAAATCTAAAATAAACTTTTCTTCATCAATCAAATCCCATTTAACTCTTCCTTAATTTTCTTACTCTCTTTTAGGCCTTCATTCTTACCTTTTTCGTAATCGATTACTCTGACATCTGTCTCGTTTACTTCTCCTGGCGTTCGACTGTACGCTTAATCTGGAGCTCCATCCTTCTCTGGGCCACCGTCTGAACGGGACTCGCATGAAACGCCGGCCCACCCTACCTATTGGGACTCCGGAGCACCAGAGATCGGTAGCCTCTCGCCGAGAGAAAAACGCACGCCGCTGACTTCCCGAAAGATCGTCAAAAACCAGATAAGCCTTTTCACATTTGACTACATAAAAATAAAATTAACGTAAACAATTTGATATTCATCATTATCTTGATTATTTTTACCTATTTTTATCTATCAGCGTCTTTAAAAATTACAACTGTGAGTCTTCTAGAAGGTATCAATCCGCGGATCTTTTGTATCTAATAAAACAAGTTATTTTCTGTCAACTTTAACCCTATTGCACATATGAAACATTCAACTGCAGCATTATAATAAACAATAGAAAAGAATAGGAACTGTTTTCACTTTACCTTTTTAGCGAACCTAGTAAAACCCCTGAATTCCCCTTCGGGAAAATTTAGGTGGTAGCAAATTGGCGCCCAACGTGCATATATTCTTTCTATTTTTATTATAATTCTGTTTGGCATTATTATCTGTGCTTTTCTTTGATCTTTCAGAATATTTTTGTTGTTTTGATTAATCTTAATTGATGTCTGACAGTTCTTAGGTTGACACTGTCACTGTCAATTAATCAATCGATAGTAATCCGAGATATTTTGGTAATCGATATAAGTACATATTCCGATCAGCAATATTTTCGCGTTGATTTTATTTCTTGATGGTTTGATGACATCATATAAATAGTATATTCGCGTTTTATCATTTCACATGTTTGATCGGTATACAGTTAAAATAAATGATTGATATAAGTCACAGTAATTTAGGAATGAAATATAAAGGAATATTTTTAAGTGTTTAAATTTATTTGGCCAAACATTTTTTTTTCATAGGTGGAAAAAAAACAGATTAATAATAAGGTTTCATTTACTTTCATTTCAACTGGTTTTATTATTAGTGACTTTTAAGTAAATAAATTTGTGTTGTTTTCGCTCAACTTATTGATAATTTGATATGGGTTTTTTTTCAGCTTATTAGTATTAGTTCTGTTGCATACTTTGAAAAAGTATTAAAATACCTATTGGATTTTTTTTTCTCGTTTCGTTTTTGTGGTTATTTTTTTGAGTCTAATTATTTTTTTGGAACGGTTGTTCAAAAAAGGTCTATGTTGAGTGAAGTACTCAGGATGGAAAGGGAGGGAGAACGTGAATCTCCTTCGTCGGTTGTTTTAGATACGGATTATGAGTTGATGACCTGTGAGGGTAAGTTGAATGATTTGTCTGAAGATATCCAGAATTTTAATAGGTTTAACCGGACAAACGATTTCAAAAGGATCTCGTCCCGACTTAATCATCTAGATCAGCGGTTAGGGCGGTTGGTTTGTGATTCTCTTCAGGGGGAGAGGCGTTCTAATCTGCTAACTTTTTGCGAAGATCTTAAAACAACAGTTCGAAATATTTTCGATAATGATGATTTTCATGCGGTTGTCTCTAGAACAGAGAGATCTATATTAGATTAACCAAATCCATTACTGCCAGAAATTCTACACGATTCTAGACGTATCATCACCTTCTCAGATGAAAAACATGTGGATTTACAGGATGATGATAGGGGTTCAAGAGTAATCGATCAGCCTAGGGTGTCTACTGTTCATATTAATCCTGTGACTACTTCGACCGTTTTGGGAGTTGATAGGCGTGGACCGTCGAGAGTTTCCACTTTACGAAATATTTTTGAAAATCTTAATATACCTGCTCAGACTGACTTATCGCTAAACAATCCGCAAATTTCTGTTAATCAATCAACAGCTAATTGCCCTTTCTATCCTCCACCTATTTATAGTCAGTCTACATCACTTCATCCTATAAGCAGACCACCAATGTTTTATCAAACTAACCGTCCAGTGCTAACACCTTTCGTTCTAAATCAACCCACTTTCGAGTCATTGTAAGTACAGCCATTATCCCACAATGAAAGTAAGTCAGGGTAATTCCCTTTATCATGGTAGTTATGACACCAACATTAATTCCAACATGCAGTCGTTCACGTCTCAACCTAAAATCATGGAAGATATTTCAAAGTTACCTGTGAAATTTGATGGGATATCTAGCGTAACGAGTTTTTTGGAAAGAATCGAGGAGTTACGGGTGTCTCGTAATATCTCAAAAGAACGATTACTGCGTTCCGCTCCAGAACTCTTTACTAAAGATGCTCTATTATGGTATAGAATGGGACAATTTTCTACCTGGGAAGAGTTGGTTCAGAAACTTCGGAGTGACTTCCAACCTTATGACTACGAATATTCCTAACCCCGTTTTCCCTATTTCTTCTGCGAATTGTTCTAGTTTGGGAGTTAGTCATAATAACCCGGTCTGTTTTAATTGTAATGAATCTGGCCACAAATTTAGAAAATGCGACAAACCGAGAAAAGTTCTTTGTTTTCGTTGTGGGAAACCAGGAGTTATAAGTACGTCATGTTGTTCAAAAAACATCCGGACTCCTTCACAGTAGGTCGGCTAACGGAGGATTTTTCATCTACAACGACCCTAAAATCGGAAAATAGGGCAGTCCTAAACTACATTTTAGCTCATGCCCAGGGGGATCAACGACCTTATTTGAAGGTAAAATTGTTAGGGAAGGAATTCTTAGGTCTTTTGGATAGTGGAGCATCTAGGACTATTGTAGGTGGTCCAGGTTGGCAAATCTTAAGCAAGATGTGCAAATTACATTCTAACAAGGTGGTAGCTTGTACGGTCGCTAATGGTAATCTTGTCAAAGTCTTGGTACATGTTTGCTTCCTATTCAATTACAAGATAGAATTTCGGTCATTAACATTCTAGTTGTTCCTTCTGTGCCCCATCAATTGATATTGGGCATCGATTTTTGGGCTAATATGGGTATTATTCCGGATATGTTTACAGGCGAGTGGAGTTTTAGGAATGATGAACGTATTGATAGTGTTGAAACTAAGGGAATAACTAATCTTGATTCTCTTACTGACCAACAACGAAAATCATTAGATCAAATCGTTGATGAGGCCTTTAAAGATATGGGAGAAAAACTTGGTTGCACCCATCTAGTAGAACATGTGATTCAAACAACATCCCCTCCTATTAAGCAGAGATATTATCCAATTTCTCCTGCCCTATAAAAAGATGTCAATGCCGAGTTGGATGACATGCTCAAAGCAGATATCATTGAACCATCAAAAAGTACTTGGAGTTCTCCAATTGTAATGATTCGTAAGTCCGATGGTAAATGGCGCTTCTGTGTGAATTATAAAAAATTGAACGCCGTCAGTATTTCAGATGCATATCCTATACCCTATGTAAGCTCAATCCTCGGTAAATTACGGGATGCTCTAGACATAAAATCAGCGTATTGGCAAATTCCCATGTCCAAGGAAAGTCGCCCACTTACAGCTTTTACTGTCCCAAACCGTGGGTTATTTCAATTTAAGAGAATGCCTTTTGGCTTACACTCTGCCCCTGCTACGTGGCAACGATTAATTGACCAAGTCATAGGTGTGGATCTGGAGTCTTTCATTTTTGTATACCTCGATGATATCATCATTTGTACTTCGACCTGGGAGAAACACATGGAGGTTCTTCGAATTGTTCTCCGGCGGATCAAAGATGCGGGGCTTACCCTTAACAGAGAAAAGTGTCTATTTTGTAGGTCCGAATTGCGTTACTTAGGGTATGTAGTCAACGAGACAGGTCTATTGGTTGATCCAGAGAAAGTGGAGGCAATTCTAAAAATTCCAACTCCTCGAAATGTAAAAGTGGTTAGGAGAATTGTAGGGATGACGTCCTGGTATCGCCGCTTTATTCCAAATTTTTCCGACTTAATGTCACCATTAACTCGATTGACTCGAAAGAACAAAACATTTGTTTGGGATCATACTTGTGACGACACACTGGTTAAGGTCAAACAGATATTGGTAAGAGCTCCTATCCTCGCCTGTCCAGATTTTACACGTCCCTTTGTGGTAGAAACAGACGCCAGTGATTATGGTTTAGGTGCGATTCTGTCCCAAAAATTTCCAGACGGGGACCGCGTTATTTGCTACCTGAGCCGATCTCTCACCAAGGCGGAAAGAAAATACTCCACCACGGAAAAGGAGTGTCTTGCAGTCCTATTTTCTGTAGAGAAGTTGCGACCTTATTTGGAGGGCTCAAAATTTGTTGTCATTTCGGACCATTATAGTTTAAACTGGCTTTTCAGTATTAAAGACCCTGTTGGGCGAATTGCAAGGTGGGCATTGAGGCTTCAGGCGTACGATTTTGAGGTAGTACATCGAAAAGGCAAGGATCACTTAGTACCGGATGCTTTATCTCGTGCTGTTCGTTGTTTGGACTTGATCGATGTTCCGTTGGTGAATCCGCCACTTTCAACCGATAGATGGTACACAGAGATGTTTGGTAAAGTTCAGGCCGCCCCTGGTAAATATCCATTGTGGATGGTACAAGGAGAAAACCTGCTGCGAAATTCGAAAACCGCTTATCCTGATTTGGTATTCTCTGAATGGTTGATTGTCATGCCCAAAGAGAAGAGACTCAGTGTCATACGAGATCATCATGACCCACCTACCGCTGGACACTTAGGAATTTCTAAAACGGTCGCCAGAATCGGTCAAAAGTATTACTGGCCCAGATTAAAAGCTGATGTAGCTCGGTAAAACGCAAGTGTTCTACGTGTCAACGTATTAAGCCAGAACAAAAACCGCCAGTGGGTCAAATGCTCTCTTCTCAAGTCACCGCAACGCGACCTTGGGAATTAGTAAGTACAGACTTGGTAGGTCCTTTACCAAAATCTACCACCGGTTTTTCGTTTATTCTTACGGCGATGGATTGTTTCAGTAAATTTTTGTTAACTTTTCCACTTCGTTCTGCAACCGCTGCTAATATTGTAAAAATATTAGAAGACCAGGTCATTTTAGTATACGGTGCACCAAAACGAATTATCGTAGATAATGGAGTTCAATTTATAAGTCATTTGTTCCGAGAAACTATGCATAGATATGGCGTTAAAATTAAATTTACTGCCCTTTATCATCCTCAGGCTAATGCGGTGGAGAGAACTCATCGGGTAATAAAAACAATGTTATCGGCCTACATTTCAGATGATCAACGACATTGGGATGTGATTCTACCAAAAATTACATGTGCGATAAGGTCAGCAAGACATGACGTTACTGGTGTCACTCCGAATTTGATCAACTTTGGCAGAGAAGTAATCCTTAATGTATTAGGGGACGAACGCATACCCTCAAATCAGCATGATTTAGGTGATCAAGCCGTTGAGCTCGACAGACTATTTTGTGATGTTAAGAAACGTCTACAGACCGCGTATCAAAAAGCCAAAATTCCGTACAATCTTCGACATAGAAATGAAAAATTTTCTGTAGGACAAAGGGTGTGGAAACGTAATTATGTTCACTCCGATAAGGCTAAACAATTCACAGCCAAACTAGCTCAAAAATTCATTGGACCTTTCACTATTTCCAAAGTGGTTTCGCCATGGTCGTACCAGCTGGTGAATGATAGTCAAGTTTCAGTAGGCATTACACTTTGTGAATTTATTTTTCTTCCTGAATAGTTCTCCAAAATTTTCTGCTTCTTTTGAAGCCACGTTGAGGCCACCCACCACCCAAGGTAAGCCTTAAAATCTAAAATAAATTTTTCTTCATCAATCAAATCCCATTTACCTCTTCCTTAATTTTCTTACTCTCTTTTAGGCCTTCATTCTTACCTTTTTCGTAATCGATTACTCTGACATCTGTCTCGTTTACTTCTCCTGGCGTTCGACTGTACGCTTAATCTGGAGCTCCATCCTTCTCTGGGCTACCGTCTGAACGGGACTCGCATGAAACGCCGGCCCACCCTACCTATTGGGACTCCGGAGCACCAGAGATCGGTAGCCTCTCGCCGAGAGCCAAACGCACGCCGCTGACTTCCCGAAAGATCGTCAAAAACCAGATAAGCCTTTTTCACATTTGACTACATAAAAATAAAATTAACGTAAACAATCTGATATTCATCATTATCTTGATTATTTTTACCTATTTTTATCTATCAGCGTCTTTAAAAATTACAACTGTGAGTCTTCTAGAAGGTATCAATCCGCGGATCTTTTGTATCTAATAAAACAAGTTATTTTGTGTCAACTTTAACTCTATTGCACATATGAAACATTCAACTGCAGCATTATAATAAACAATAGAAAAGAATAGGAACTGTTTTCACTTTACCTTTTTAGCGAACCTAGTAAAATCCCTGAATTCCCCTTCGGGAAAATTTAGGTGGTAGCACATTACAAGACGATATTACGAAATTATTTTAAACAGTCTACAAATCTTCGTCCATCACATGCCAAAGAAAATATTTTTTTTAAACTACCAAAAAGTCAAATGTTCCATTCAAAAGGTACGAATTAACAAATTGCGTTCAATGGAAAAGCAAATAGCCACATTCCTGAAACTGCCTAACCCTGAAATGTTCACGGGTCACTGTTTCAGAAGAACATTGTAATAAAACCAAAAGAAACAAGAGAAAATAACATAAAATTAATAAAGAAAATAACTGTACATTAAATCAAATAACAAAAAAAAATTTTAGATTAAAGCAAATATATCAATTTCAAATGAAATAAATCAAACAAAAATAAATTAGGTCACAAAGTAAAAAGCCACGCGCGACTGGATGGCGCCATTCGATATCAACCGGACGTGGAAAGAATCCTTTGTTTCGTAATAATACTCAAATGTCGAAATTCTAAAAACATAGTACTGTAACCGAGTTTTAGACACGAAGTCCAACGGTTGCAATAATTTTCGCTGAGTTCACAAAAACTTCATAAGAAACGAGGCCAAAAAGAACCCCGCCAGTAGAAACAGCGAAAAAGACATAGTACCACGTCCCAGGAGGCGGCGATGGTGCTGGCTGCGATCAGAGGTGGGATGACGACAAAAAAAAAATGAGTAGTTGCTAGCGAGCCGCGATCGCGAGAACTTTCCTTCGGGTCAGAACCGGGGTTGAGCACTTTGGTCGTTGTTAAAAAAATAAAAAAGAAGAAATTGTTTCACGGTTAAGGAAACCGGGAGTTCGAATAAAATAGCCGAGCAGGCGGTCTCATGTTATTATTTTTTTTTGGAAAGTTAAGTTTCAGTGGCGAATAAAGAGATAAAAGGGTTAATAGTTATTACCGGACGATTTCTGTCGAAACCAGGAGTCAGTCCACCCATCGTGTTACCAAGACAATCCCAGGAACGGATTAGGCGTAAGATTCGTCCCCGGTAAGCGAGAAATTACACTTTACTAACAAAAACGTACATTTTGGTTTTTTTTTTATATACATATATATCGTTAGAGTACCTTCAGTAGCGAGGGAGAGCTCTCTTGTTTCTTTGGCTTTATGTTTAGTTGAAGAGAAATTCAAATAGGGGCGTGTGCCTCCCCTTTCATTTTAGTAAGTTAAGAGGGAGTTAATCTACTCGGTTCTGGGTATAGTTTTTATTGTATATGTTTGGGTTGTAGCCGTTAAATAGTCAATTTGTCAGAATTTAAGACTTAGTAGTTTTTTTTTAAATCAGTTTTTTTTTATACAAATAACGTACTATTTTCTTTTGCACTTAAGTCTCAATTAATTTGTTTGTTTTGTTGTTCATATAAAATTTGTCACATGTTTTACCTTATTTTTTTTTTTTAAATAAACCACAGTAAAATTTCACTTACGTAGTTTTATATGACCATCCTGTAAAGAGGGGGGAATTAGTTGACTAAGATAAGGAGAATCAGAGCGAATCAGATATAGGTAAATCAATATTTTTGATGACTAAAATCTTTAAGTGATAGAATAACTTCTCCCCCATAACCTGCTCCTGTCTGTAAGACCAAAGACTCTCCCTCAGCGAGAGCACGAACCACCCTTTCGACTGAGAGGCGGCTGTTTCCAGTCCAGACAGTTCTACCTGGAATACAACCCCTTTCAGCGCCTTGACCGGTGCTCAGAGCCGTAATTTTCTCTCCCAGGAGAGTGGTGACATCACGCTGCCGTTTACAAGTTTGTCTTGTAGGACAAACCCCCTCGTTAATCAGCTTTAGAGAATAATCTAAGGTTCACCAGTTAAATTTCTCCCTTAGAAGTTATCACACTGGTGAATGGGTGAGTGTCTTTTTTTTTCAGGGGATATTACACCCTTGCGGGTTTCTCTCCCCCTCTCTCTTTTTTTTTTTAGGGGATATTACACTGGTGACAGCGGTTTTCGGATTTTTTTTTCTCTACCATATATCTTATAGACAGGACAGTAATTTGACAAACGGACCTTTTTGTTTAATAATAAATAAATTAATACAAGAGAAGAGAATTTTATGAGAAAAAAATTTTTTTTTAATTTTGCTATAATAGGGGGCAATCCTGACTAATTCTCATTATAAAATAATGAATTAAAGAATTATCCAAATCAAGAAAAGAAAAGAATATTTTTTTTAGTTTTTGTTGAAAAATTCCAAGTAGGACCCTGGAATTAACGGAGGTTAATAACTACAACAATTTGCTAAGTAATGTAATTTTACTAGAACAATAATTATAGGCAGTATACTGGAAAAATAAAATGCGCTTAACTAATCGTATTTAATTACGAAGGTCAACAAAACTCGAGAAAGGAAATGCGGAATAACAGTAAATTTTTTTTAAGTTGCAAAATCAAGATAAATAAAAATAATTTTGGTCAAAAGACACCCAATGGTTTAGAGTTTTTTTTGTACTACGAGTTGCATAGATTTACTGGAAAATAACGATAAATTTATTGCGAATAAATTCCCATTCAGACAAATGAAATAAGCATAGGCGTACCAATATTTTTTTTTAGTATTAATAATCAATTTAAATCCATATAAATACATAGGCAGACCAATATTTTTTTTGATTTACAAGAACTAATTTTGGACGAACATACAGAATAAACGATTTTTTTTTTTTAAATTGATCAAAACCACACAGAGGTGTGCCAGAATTTTTCTTTCTTTTTTCTTCCATAGGATTGGATACTATTTTTTTGGAAAATATACACACATAGGCGTTCGCAATTTTTTTTTCCTTTTTATTTTTTTTCTCTCTCTCACGTTTTGTCGTGGGTTTTTTTTCATTCGACTTTAACTTAGGATAACCAAGCAGAGGCGTGCCAATAGTTTTTTGGAGAACCAGGATTTTTAATTTTTTTTAGGAAACCATAGGGCGAGTTCAAGGAGTTTCGACTGTAATTTTTTTTTTTTGGGTTTTGCTTTTCAGGCGAAATAATCAATTAAGGTGAATAAACCTAGGCACAGAGGCGTACCAATCAGGGAAAAGGAACAAGGAGTTAAACGTTGATTTTGAGATTCGATCTCGATATCCTTTTGTTGTAACCCACAGGAAAGCATAGGCGTAGCTCAACAAAGAATAGTTACAAAAATATAGTAATTAAATATTATAGAAGGAACTCAGGGTCGGTTAGTCAAGCAGAGGCGTGCGAATAATTTTTTTTTTTTGGGGATTCGATTTCGATCATTTTTGGGGTTTTTAATATTGATTTTTTTTTGGGGGGAATTTTAATTTTGATCGAAGATTTGTGTTGTTGGTAAACAGACAGGATTCCTTTTACCCAAACCCAGTTCTTTTGTTTCAGAAAGATCGTCGAAAAATAGGATATTTTTTTTTACTTTTGATAACATTCAAAAAAAAAAAAAAAAAAAAAAAAAAAAAAAAAAAAAAAAAAAAAAAAAAAAAAAAAAAAAAAATGTCTCTTACTAACGATCCAACAGGTAATGCAGCAGCTAGTGGACCAGCAGGTGCAATGGTAGTTCAGCTACCCAATCAACCCTTAGGGGTTATTGCGGCAACTTTAGCAGACTTTAATGGAAAAGAAGTCGCTAGATATTTTGAAAAATTAGAACAGCGTGCGGAACTTGATAATTGGTCGCAAGGCGACACTTTAAAATTATTAAAATTTAAATTAACAGGTGCGGCATATCAATTTTTTAAATCGGATCCATTTTTGGACAAAGCGAGTTTTGCGGAAATTAAAGAAAAGTTTCTGCGTAAATTTACGCAAAAACGATTACCAGGTGATAGTTTATTACAGTTAAGTGGGTGTTACCAAAGACATGACGAAAAAGTAGAGGACTTTGCTACAAGGTTGCGCCTTCTTGCGGCCAAAACGTTAGAAGATGATTTAGCGGATGCAACACCAGGCGAACATGCCGGAATAAAGAAGAAAAACAAGGATCTTCTACTAAACCAATTCAAAATGGGGCTGCGTAAGGACCTCATGAAAGAAACTGGAGTACTTCTATTAAAGGAGCCGAATTTAACGTTAGAAAAAGCGGAGGAAATCGTATGCCTTCAGGAAATGAACTACATGATGCTCCAAGGGAGATCAAATTCAGCCAGAGTGGCGTTTATGGAGGAAGAAAAAAGATGCTACAACTGCAACAGAACAGGTCACAGAACCAGAGATTGCAGGAGCAGGACAAATAGGTCAACGAACCAAGAAAAAGACTGCTTCAAATGTGGGAAGCAAGGACATTGGGCAAAAGATTGTCGCTCCAGTTCAAATGTTGATATAAGAAAAGAATGTCGCAAATGCGGAAGAATGGGCCATCAAACAAAGGATTGCTGGTCAAACCAAAAGCAAACACCAATAGAAGAGTGTTTCAACTGTGGATGAATGGGCCACTGGGCAAAAGACTGCTGGTCAGGACTCGAATAAGGGTAATGAAAAACCCAAGAGAGACCAAAGCAGAAATAGATATCAGAATTCAAGACCAAACAACAATGGTTACAAGGGAAATGGCTACAATGGAGGAAACTACCAAGGAGCCAGACCAAAAGAATATCAGAGAAACAGACCAAGTTCACCAGCTTCATCCTACCCGAATCAAAGAAGGGACAAGGGATACAGTGAGAACAAAGGCAAATATTTAAACTAAATCGGGCCTACGAAAAACCCCGTTCAAAAGGCCAAAGGGATAATATTAAAAGGGGAACCAAAACCAATATTTACAATATCATAGACGATGACCCAGGCCAGGTACCTTATCTCGTAACCCTCAGAATAAATGGAGCCAGACGCTCATGTATGCTGGATACAGGAGGCTCATATTCTCTGATCAAAGAATCACTGATTCCTAGAGATCACATTGACCCATCCATATTAGACACGTTATGTTTAAGAGGTATAACAGGACATGAAATTAAAATGTACGGAACATCCACCGTAAAAGTTCAACCAGAGAACAAAACAAACAATGCCAGAACTCAACTAATAGTATGCGAAGACCATATGTTAGGAGAAGTATCAGTGCTATTAGGAAGAGACTTCCTAGCACAACAGAAAGCAATCATCTCCTATGAAGAAGAACCAGAGCTTATATTATGGGGTCAAAGAATACCAATGAGAACAACAGGAGAAATAATGGAAGTAATGACAGTAATCGGGCATAAACCAAAACCAGAAAAGGCACAAAAAGAATGGCAACAATGGGTACAAAGGGTACAAAAATTTATGACAGAAAAACAGCAAGTGAAGACTATTAACAAGATCCAGAACGAGGACAAACATAAACCAAAGCAAATGCTAAGCATCAAAGAATGGAAAGAATGGCTACAGGTAGTCAAAAACTTTATGGCAAAAGACAAGAGCACGAAGGCTACGCAGAAAAAAGCAAAAGTACAACAGGTAGTAAAGGAAAAGAAGGAAGATAAAGGAAATGAAAATAAGACCAAGAAACAAAAATCGAAACAACCACCGGGAAAACAAAACGCCCCCATAGAAACACAAAAAGGAACCAAATCGAAAGAAATATCACTAACAGAATCAGAAATCGTCTTAGAAGAAGAACTGCTGATTCCAGCAAGAACAGAAGTGTGCACAATGGGAAAAATGAAGAAAACAATGGAAGGCAAAAGCATAGTATGTGAACCACTAGAATCTGGCATACCATTCATACGTATGGCAAATTCCATAACACAAAATAAGAAAGTGGTACCAATCAAAATAATAAATGCTTCATTTAGCGATATTACGCTGAAAAAAGGTGAAAGAATTGGCCAGGCTTGCCAATGCATAGAGGAACCAAAGAAAAAGCTAGAAAAAATAGCAGAATTCGACTACAGCAATAATAAATGGATTGAAGAAGGCTTTGACCTATCACATATATCCAAAGAAGGACAAGGAGAGCTAACCAAATTGCTAAGAAAATACCACTACCTATTCAAAGATGACGAAGAAATCCTCACAAGCACCACCAAAGTAAAACATAGCATAACCATTGAACCAGGAACACAACCCATTTGCAAAGCACCATACAGAATACCATATCAGCAAAGAGAGGTATTGCAACAAGAAATTGATAGGCTACTAGAAGCCCAAGTGATAAAACCATCATCAAGTCCTTGGTCAGCACCAGTAGTGCTAGTGGTAAAAAAGAAACCAGATGGTACAGAAAAAGTTAGGATGTGTATCGACTACAGAGGACTAAATGCAGTAACCAAGAAAGAATACTATCCGTTGCCAAATATTACCGATCTACTCCAAGGATACCAAGCAGAAGATAAAACGCTTTTTTCAGTTATCGACGTAGCAGAAGCCTACCACCAAGTAGACATGGAAGAGAAAGATATACCACTAACAGTATTTAGCACATACCACGGCCACTTTGAATATACAAAAATGCCATTTGGACTGGTTAATGCACCAGCCACATTTCAAAGGTTCATGAATGTAACATTGGCAGGATTAACAGGAATAAGCTGTATGGTCTATTTAGACGACATCATAATCTTCAACTACCTAGGAGAAAAGGATCGCATCAAAAAACTCGAAAGCATACTAGAAAGACTAAGCAGTGCAAATATTAAGCTGAAACCAAAAAAATGTAACTTCATGCTTCAAAAAGTCAAGTATTTGGGACATATAGTTACCCAAGAAGGGATTTCACCAGATCCAGAAACCATAGAGGCAGTACAGAAATACCCTCTACCAAAGAACGTAAAAGGAGTACGAGGGTTCCTAGGATTAGTCAACTGGTACAGAAAATTTGTGCCAAATATAACCGAAATAGCAGCACCTTTGGTAGAACTAACCAAGAATGACGTGGAATTTAAAATAACAGAAGAAGTCGTCATAAAAGCAATAGACACTCTAAAAGGGATTCTGACCTCAGAAAAGCTACTAATTTTCCCAGACTTTACGAAACCATTTATTTTATCAACAGATGCATCAGGCATCGGAGTAGGTGCAATATTGAGCCAAATAAGAGAAGGCAAAGAAAAACCAATAGCATATGCAAGCAGGAAGCTAAATAGAGCAGAGTTGAACTACTCCACTACGGAAAAAGAATTACTGGCAATAATATTCGGCGTAAAAACATTTAGGTGTTACCTCTACGGAAAAAGGTTCACCATCATCACAGACCACAGACCACTAAAATGGGTCTTATCACTAAAAGAACCTAGTTCCAGACTTACAAGATGGGCTTTAACTCTGGCAGAATACGACTTCGAAGTCATTCATAGACCAGGAAGAAAACATGGCAACGCAGACGCGTTAAGTCGAATGTATGATCCAACAAATAACTACATCAATGTTGACTATGAAGAATACCTAGAATATAAGAAACATAATACCCTGCCAATATCAAATAATGCAATCGTAAAAGAATTGAACCCATTAGCAACGCCGGATGAGCAATCACTAGCGATATTCCTGCCAAGAAAAGGCCAAATGAAAGATAATATTATAACAAAGATAAAGGAAATATTAGGAAAGCCAGAAATACCAAAAGACCAGGAAATAGGAAGCATAATGGAATGGAGTGTGCCAAACAAACGCTTATACTATATAATAGAGAAAGCACTTCCAGAGGACGAATCCTCTTATCAAAACGTTTGGGAATGTCTGAAAAATCTGAAAAACCAATGTGAATTGAACAAAGAAAAATCATTGGCACTTATACAAACCGAGGGTCAACTAAAAGGACTAAATTGGGAAGAAATCGGAAACATGAGCAAATTTATATTCTACAACTCCAATGTAAAAATGGAAATACTAAAAGGAAAAATAACAAGCAAAGGTAAATGCCATTAAGGAAGAAGACCAATGGGAACCAATATGGGACAAAGAATCGGTAAGAAAGGAACAAAAGAAGGATACCTTCTGCAACACACTAATAGAACAATTAGAAGAAGAGAACGAAGACGCATCTAAAAGTTATTACTTGGACACTGAGGAAATAATATACCAAAAGGGTAAAAGAGAAGATAAATTGGTCGTGCCAAAAATATTAATTAAAGTACTGAAAGACTTTCACGATACACCGCTATACTGTCATCAAGGACAACAGAAAACAATAGACGCCATCTCAAGAAGATTTTATTGGCCAACTCTAAGAGCAGATGTGACAAAATATTGTCAAAAATGCGACTCATGCAACAGAAGGAAAACTTCCCCACATTTCAAGAAAGCACCTCTGCAGAAATTTACAGCAGTAACAAGACCGTGGGAAATCACTTCAATGGACATAGTCGGACCATTAGTAACATCCGACAAAGGAAATAAGTATTTGCTAACATTTCAGGACCATTTAACAAAATATTGCGAGGCAATACCACTACCAGACCAAAAGGCTGCAACCATTGCAAGAGCGTTCGTAGAAGAAATAGTGTGCAGACACGGCACACCAAAAAAGCTTCTTACAGATAGAGGAAGCAATTTTATGTCAGAAGTAATGAAAGAAGTCTGTGGAATCCTCAAGATAAAGAGATTACACACAGCCAGTTATGCACCGACCACTAACGGGCAAATCGAGCGGATGCACAGAGTTTTGAAAGACATGCTCTCTCATTACCTGTCACGAGACCAAAGAGATTGGGATCAGTGGATACCATATGTACTAATGGCCTATAGAGGAAGTACACACACATCCACAGGGTACAGTCCCTACTACCTGTTACACGGTAGAGAACAGACTCTACCAATTGATCACTTCATAGAACCAAAAAGAGTCAGATACGACATAGAAGAAAATTATGCAGCTGAATTAGAAGCTAGATTGGCACAAGTATATGGAAAAACACAAGCAAATTTAGACAAGGCTAGGGAAGCCAGAATAAAAAGATATAATGAAAAAACGGAATTCAGGGAATTCGAAGAAGGTGATAAAGTGTACCTTAGGGATTTAAGCACAACGAAAGGAATTTCAAAAAAGTTACAGAAAAAATGGATTGGGCCATTCGAAATACGAAGTAAAGTTGGACCGGTAACGTACCGAGTCGCAACGCCAAATGGAAAAATGAGCAAGTAGTGCATATAAATAGGCTCAAAAGATATTACGAAGATGAAGAAGAGGAACTCATCACCGAAGATGATGAAGAAATAGTTGACCCCAAGGAAAACAAAGAAAAAGAGAATGAAGAGGATGAAAATGAGGTAGATCCAGCAAAAGTAGCTGCATTACCACTATGGGGAAAAATAGAGACCCCGGAACCACAGCGTCCCAAGAAAAAACCGAGAAGAAGGTTAAGGAGCAATATTGAAGGGATACCACTGAGAAGGTCAGAAAGAATACGAAGACGTCCTTCAAGTCTGTCAGATTTTGTATGTTATATAAGTAGTATAGCAATGCCGGTTCTACACCACATCCATCCAGTTCTCTCACCTGACCGAAGAAATACCTCCCCCCTAGGTAACCTGAACCGAAGAGAATCAACCCTAAAGAGAATAAAAACAGCCAAAAAGACCCCAAAACGATCGAAAAGTGCCCCTTTGACCGTAAAACCACCCCAAAAGTAGTAATAGTGCCCTTTTGTCCGATGAGAGACCGACGACAATGACCAGAAGCGGTAGTAGAAGAGTCCACCCTGTATGGGCTATGCAAAACTCATCGCTTATCGCTTGATCTCTTCTTCTTTCTCGCTAACAAAGAGTCCACCCTGTATATTGTCAAAACTCTTCTTCTTTCCCCAAAACTAGCCTGATTTCCCTAAAACTAGCTTGATCTCTTGTGATTTGGCAACACCACCACCAATGATTATTTGAAATAACACGAGTTAAATTTTTTATCTTCTTTCCCCAAAACTAGCCTGATTTCCCTAAAACTAGCTTGATCTCTTGTGATTTGGCAACACCACACCACCACCACCACTACTACTACCACCAGGACGATAAAGTTATTTTTGTTTTTGGTTTTGCATTTAGTAATGATTCTTCGTCAAAAAAACATGCCTGTCCCAGTGAAATACAAATGTCGAAAATGTGGAGGTGGAGGTGGAGGTGGAGTTAATTTAGTTTGTTTGAATTGTGAAACGGAAGCCTATTTCAAAAGTGTCGATGGTAGTAAACATATTCCCTCATCATATAGTAGTGAATATCAGAAAATGTGGGGAAAAAGTAGCAGCATTTAGTGTCACTTCTCCTAGTCAATCAGTTAGTCCACAATGATGATAATTGATGTTAGATTAGTGTGTATGCTTTGTATGTCTTCTAGAGTGAGAAGTATTGAAGGACGAGCAGGAGAAGGTCGAAGTACGATGTATATAATTTGCTCCAATTGCACAACAAAACTTCAAAGGTCTCCACTAAATCGAAAATTTGTGTCGAATCCTCCTAACAGAGATTCAAGATATAATTAAAGTTCCAATCAAAGACAATGTGGTTGTGATTGTAGTTGTTTTGTTAAATAAAAAACTTAAATATATTTTTTTTGTTTTATTTCGTTTAATATACATGTTTACTTTTTACAAAATTGATACCAATAATAAAGGAAATAAACATTTTCTAGAGCACATATAATGTTAATAGAAGTATGGTTATTACATAGATGAGATTTAAATATGCGTTTTAAATCCGGGTGGGACAACAAATTAGAATCTTCTAAATTAATAATTCGGTTTTCTATTAGCTTCTCCAAATATTTCTGAACGAAACTGTTTTTCACTAAAACATCATCATCTTTACTAATCGAGCTTTTAAGGAATATGGAAATGTCTTCATACCGGAGCTCATCATCACTGTCCCAAGAAGTCCACTCCAGTCCCATAACTTCACAAAGAAATTTTGCTTCCTTTAAAATTGAACCATTCAACATTTTTTCTGGTATTGGCATTTTTATAAGTCTATGTAAATATTGTTCGGAACTAAAGTTAAAAATGGCAATTTCTCTGGGTAAAAATACATCTTCAGAAAATGAAAATCCAATTACATCAATGATATACATATTTGTGGTTTTTTTTTTTTTTTTTTTTTTTTTTTTTTTTTTTTTTTTTTTTTTTTTTTTTTTTTTTTTTTTTTTCTTAAAACGATTGTAACTTAACGAATGGTAAAATTATATGATGATTGGGTTTATATACTAATTTTCCCTCCTCCTCCTCTCCTCTCCTTCTTCTGTTACAAAACATTATTTTTATCAATCCAACTATTGTGTGAGTCATCGAAACCGAGCCACTTTACAAACACTTTATTATTTTTTCGTTTTAAAACTTTTTCCACTAAATATACATCGTGGTGTTTTGCCTTTTGTAGTTGTTCGTTATAGAATCCACCAATAATATTTTCATTTTTTTCATCTTTTAATAAATAAGTAATGGGATTGGTGTAGTTAATTTGTCGAATAGTAAAAATTTCGGTAGACCAGTTGGGTATATATTTTTTGTCGAAAACTCCTCTATTTTTGGAAATGCGAACGTGATCACCGACTTGAAATCTCTTATTTTTAAATGTAGTGTTGTTTGATACTTGTCGATTGTAGACTGTGTCCAGTAAGGCTTTTTCGTTTGTTTGATTAACTTCATTGGGTTTCATTCCGATGGTACGATGTTTTGTATTATTGTATTTGGTTGTGATATTTTGTAAAATATTAATCCACTTATAATTACCATTAAAACTGAATTCTTTCCATAAATTCATTTTTAGTGTACGAATTACGCGTTCTGCGATAGAAGCTTTTTTTTCGCTATATACATTATAGTGATTAATATGATATTTTTTGTTTATAATCTTCATTTGCGGATTGAAAAATTCTGTACCCATATCAGTTTGCAAATTCTTAGGTTGTTGTGATTTAAATATTTTTTCCATTGCTGTTGCTACTTCAGAACCAGATTTGTTTTTTAGTGGTAATGTCCATACAAATTTCGAGAAACAATTTATTACAACTAATATATACTTGTATCCTTTATTTACATCTGAATATTTTTGCATGTCAGCTAAATCTGCTTGAAATAAATCGTTTAATGATTTAATGATAACTTTTCGTCGTTTAAAATTAATTCTGGCTGGTTTATGAATTTCGTCAATTATCTCTCGTTTAATATTTGACATTTTATTATGCTATAATGGAAGCCTCTTTAAGTTCTTCAATAATAGAATTTATTTCGTTCTGGTGTCCTGTATGGCCTGCTGTTTGTGAGGATACTAATAATCGTAAGCGATCAACTAATTCGTTTGGATCGTCCCAATGGACGTAGTCTATTTTATTATTACTAACTTCCATAAACATTCCCCTACCTTCGGTAGCAGTAAGTGGTGCAATTATTTTTTTATATTTTTCCAATTTACTACCATCAATTTGTTTATTAGATTTATAATGTCTTCTGTTGGCGTGGGTTTTTTGTACAATTTTTTTATAATTGTTTTTATCTTGTTCGGAGTAATTGGTTGGATGTTTTTTAAACAGCAATTCATATAAACCTGTAGTTCCTTTATATCTTTTATTTTTTATTATTAAATCAGCTCCTTCAATGAATAGCTGAGAATCACCAATCATTAATTTTTCTGTATCAGCATCATGTCGTATTCCATACTTATGATCAAATTGGCCATTATCATTTTGATACATTTTATGTATATATTTTCGGGGTAACGGATCATATTGATCTAAATAATCAACATACGCATTTTCAGCAATATCACGAAATCGTGTATTAGTACCAACGTTTGCGACTTCTTCTTCTTCAATATTTTCATCATCAGCATCATCAGACTCTATGTCTTGTCAAATAGATTTTTTTATTTCATTTGGTTCGGTATTATTTACAGTAGATGTTTTTTTTCCCTCATCATCATCACCATCATTATCATTGTCACTAGTTGTTAATTTATTTCTATTTAATTTATCTTCAATATTTTTTAAATGTTTTGTAATTGGATTGAATAGATCTTCTGTTGAACTTCTCCTTGTTTGAGTAATCTTAATTTATTTCTTATATTTTGACGTTTTATAATAAGTCTCTTTTTCAAGTGTTTATTATTAATTTTCTCCATGTCCGCTTTTGAACATCAGGTGTCAATCCGCTTTTGATCCGCTTTGATCCGCTTTTGATCAGGTCTCGATCCGCTTTTGATCAGGTCTCGATCCGCTTTTGATCAGCTTTGAACTGGTTCTGGTCCGGAATACAAATAAAACATCGGTTTTATAATATTTAATTTATTAGAACATTTTAACAACATTGGTAAGTGGATTATAATTCACAAGACGATCATGTAGAATTAAACAAAAAGCAGTAGTGTTAGCTGACACATTCTTAAGCGTTTCAAATTCCAGCCTGATATCAACACTACCAGACTTTAAACTTTCGTTTTGTCTACTACAATCAATTACCGTTATTGCAGCAAATTCACGAAATTTAACCATATTAAGTAATGGTTCAGCTACAACCTTTCCATAATAAGATTGCTGAAAATTGGCATACATTTCATATAATACGGCGAAAATATTTTTTTCGAAATCTAAATTTAAATTATCATATGGATACATATCTGAATTTAGGAATAATTTAATATTTGATAATTTACAGTGATCAAAATGACTCATATCGCTTGCTACAATATTTTTCTTATTTGTTTGAAACCCAACTATTACATAACGTGGTCTTTCCAATTGATTTGTAGTCTTGATGTTCCAGGTATGGCTCGTTGTTTGTTGTAGTAAAGGGTATTCGTGCAGTTCCCAACTGCGAAATGCGATTTCTAAATTTCTTCCATTTTCAATGTATTTTAACAAACGCAATTTTTCAGCATCTGCAACTTGAACGTGTGGAATTTTCCATAAGATTTTTGATAGATGAACTTTTGGCTTTAGATTGTCGAGCTGCGAAATTACTGCATTAGCATCAGTTGAACTTCTAATCAAAACAAGTTCTTGACGTATGTTTACGAGAATTTTCTTAAAGTCTTCGCATAGACCTAGTAGAAGTTTTAATGGTAGACAAACATTAAAATAACCTGCTGTGTCTACGAATTCGGGTGGTGTTTCTGTCGTCTTCCAACCTATACTATTATACCTTATACTGTCATTGGGCGTCAACGAAACTAAGCCTTTCATAGTTGATGTTATACCAACATTGCGGACCCTATCAATGACACATCCACCGATTTCATAACGAATTTCATCAAATAGATATGCAATACCATTAGTAATAAAATTTAAAGCTGGAACGAATTTATCATTAGAATCAGTAAGGCGTCCTTCGATGTACAAATAACTTTCTGCCGGCAACGTATAAATGTCTTGCGTTTGAATCGGTATACGTATCTCATCGGAATTGTTGAATGTTGTATTTGCGTATGGTGGATGAGTATGCGTTTCACAATTAATCACTGAATTATCCATAATTACATGATCTCCAATATTTAATATGTTATAACTCATTTTATTGTTTATCTTCTATACTACTACTACCACAATTACACTTGAATAAAACTATAATACGTTGTAGTCCTGAATTAATATTTACTTGAAAATTATACCAAAATTTTCGTAATCGTCGTCTACTACTCCAATCACCTATGATGGTTCTATAAAACTGTAAATCCTTGTGCTATCAAATATAATCTATTTTCAGGTGTTAGTTCTTTGAGTCTTCGTGACGTACTGTTTATTGTCTTAGAATAGTTACTCCTTATATAGTAGTTTGAGATAGGTTGATTGTAAATTAGAACCATTTTTCGATTCTCTTCAAATGAAGTCTTACCGTCACGACTTCTTTCTTGAAATTAACCAAATTACCATCTTGATCGACTATTTTAAGAAAAATTTCATCAATGTATCTTGTGTTTATTGGTAAATAGATAACATTTATAAATTAATAATTCGGTTTTCTATTAGCTTCTCCAAATATTTCTGAACGAAACTGTTTTTCACTAAAACATCATCATCTTTACTAATCGAGCTTTTAAGGAATATGGAAATGTCTTCATACCGGAGCTCATCATCACTGTCCCAAGAAGTCCACTCCAGTCCCATAACTTCACAAAGAAATTTTGCTTCCTTTAAAATTGAACCATTCAACATTTTTTCTGGTATTGGCATTTTTATAAGTCTATGTAAATATTGTTCGGAACTAAAGTTAAAAATGGCAATTTCTCTGGGTAAAAATACATCTTCAGAAAATGAAAATCCAATTACATCAATGATATACATATTTGTGGTTTTTTTTTTTTTTTTTTTTTTTTTTTTTTTTTTTTTTTTTTTTTTTTTTTTCTTAAAACGATTGTAACTTAACGAATGGTAAAATTATATGATGATTGGGTTTATATACTAATTTTCCCTCCTCCTCCTCTCCTCTCCTTCTTCTGTTACAAAACATTATTTTTATCAATCCAACTATTGTGTGAGTCATCGAAACCGAGCCACTTTACAAACACTTTATTATTTTTTCGTTTTAAAACTTTTTTCACTAAATATACATCGTGGTGTTTTGCCTTTTGTAGTTGTTCGTTATAGAATCCACCAATAATATTTTCATTTTTTTCATCTTTTAATAAATAAGTAATGGGATTGGTGTAGTTAATTTGTCGAATAGTAAAAATTTCGGTAGACCAGTTGGGTATATATTTTTTGTCGAAAACTCCTCTATTTTTGGAAATGCGAACGTGATCACCGACTTGAAATCTCTTATTTTTAAATGTAGTGTTGTTTGATACTTGTCGATTGTAGACTGTGTCCAGTAAGGCTTTTTCGTTTGTTTGATTAACTTCATTGGGTTTCATTCCGATGGTACGATGTTTTGTATTATTGTATTTGGTTATGATATTTTGTAAAATATTAATCCACTTATAATTACCATTAAAACTGAATTCTTTCCATAAATTCATTTTTAGTGTACGAATTACGCGTTCTGCGATAGAAGCTTTTTTTTCGCTATATACATTATAGTGATTAATATGATATTTTTTGTTTATAATCTTCATTTGCGGATTGAAAAATTCTGTACCCATATCAGTTTGCAAATTCTTAGGTTGTTGTGATTTAAATATTTTTTCCATTGCTGTTGCTACTTCAGAACCAGATTTGTTTTTTAGTGGTAATGTCCATACAAATTTCGAGAAACAATTTATTACAACTAATATATACTTGTATCCTTTATTTACATCTGAATATTTTTGCATGTCAGCTAAATCTGCTTGAAATAAATCGTTTAATGATTTAATGATAACTTTTCGTCGTTTAAAATTAATTCTGGCTGGTTTATGAATTTCGTCAATTATCTCTCGTTTAATATTTGACATTTTATTATGCTATAATGGAAGCCTCTTTAAGTTCTTCAATAATAGAATTTATTTCGTTCTGGTGTCCTGTATGGCCTGCTGTTTGTGAGGATACTAATAATCGTAAGCGATCAACTAATTCGTTTGGATCGTCCCAATGGACGTAGTCTATTTTATTATTACTAACTTCCATAAACATTCCCCTACCTTCGGTAGCAGTAAGTGGTGCAATTATTTTTTTATATTTTTCCAATTTACTACCATCAATTTGTTTATTAGATTTATAATGTCTTCTGTTGGCGTGGGTTTTTTGTACAATTTTTTTATAATTGTTTTTATCTTGTTCGGAGTAATTGGTTGGATGTTTTTTAAACAGCAATTCATATAAACCTGTAGTTCCTTTATATCTTTTATTTTTTATTATTAAATCAGCTCCTTCAATGAATAGCTGAGAATCACCAATCATTAATTTTTCTGTATCAGCATCATGTCGTATTCCATACTTATGATCAAATTGGCCATTATCATTTTGATACATTTTATGTATATATTTTCGGGGTAACGGATCATATTGATCTAAATAATCAACATACGCATTTTCAGCAATATCACGAAATCGTGTATTAGTACCAACGTTTGCGACTTCTTCTTCTTCAATATTTTCATCATCAGCATCATCAGACTCTATGTCTTGTAAAATAGATTTTTTTATTTCATTTGGTTCGGTATTATTTACAGTAGATGTTTTTTTTCCCTCATCATCATCACCATCATTATCATTGTCACTAGTTGTTAATTTATTTCTATTTAATTTATCTTCAATATTTTTTAAATGTTTTGTAATTGGATTGAATAGATCTTCTGTTGAACTTCTCCTTGTTTGAGTAATCTTAATTTATTTCTTATATTTTGACGTTTTATAATAAGTCTCTTTTTCAAGTGTTTATTATTAATTTTCTCCATGTCCGCTTTTGAACATCAGGTCTCAATCCGCTTTTGATCCGCTTTGATCCGCTTTTGATCAGGTCTCGATCCGCTTTTGATCAGGTCTCGATCCGCTTTTGATCAGCTTTGAACTGGTTCTGGTCCGGAATACAAATAAAACATCGGTTTTATAATATTTAATTTATTAGAACATTTTAACAACATTGGTAAGTGGATTATAATTCACAAGACGATCATGTAGAATTAAACAAAAAGCAGTAGTGTTAGCTGACACATTCTTAAGCGTTTCAAATTCCAGCCTGATATCAACACTACCAGACTTTAAACTTTCGTTTTGTCTACTACAATCAATTACCGTTATTGCAGCAAATTCACGAAATTTAACCATAATAAGATTGCTGAAAATTGGCATACATTTCATATAATACGGCGAAAATATTTTTTTCGAAATCTAAATTTAAATTATCATATGGATACATATCTGAATTTAGGAATAATTTAATATTTGATAATTTACAGTGATCAAAATGACTCATATCGCTTGCTACAATATTTTTCTTATTTGTTTGAAACCCAACTATTACATAACGTGGTCTTTCCAATTGATTTGTAGTCTTGATGTTCCAGGTATGGCTCGTTGTTTGTTGTAGTAAAGGGTATTCGTGCAGTTCCCAACTGCGAAATGCGATTTCTAAATTTCTTCCATTTTCAATGTATTTTAACAAACGCAATTTTTCAGCATCTGCAACTTGAACGTGTGAGTAATGGAGCTATGAGAGTTCTAGAATCAAAACCCTCATTTTTATATGTAAATCTCCATAAGAAAATCTAAGGTCCATTCTGGCAATTTTTGGCTCAAAAAAGTTTAGAGTGTAAAATTTATACAATCTGCGCATGCGCTACGTCATTGGAAAGCTAATGCCATAAGGAGTACGAGAAAAATAATATAAAAAATTCCAACTACCCCTTCAACCCCCTACCACCCCATGTTTATGGAAAAATTAATAAAATGGATCATCGTTGAACATGTACACGTCGATTAAGGGAAAAATAATGAAAAAATTCCAACTACCCCCTTCAACCCCTAATACCCTGTGTTTACAGAAAAATTATTAATATGTATCACGTGACACCCTCAACATGAAAGATAGGAGATCCATAATTTTTACTTTCTCGCTATAATTGTTAAATAACTGTCAGCTACCAGTCAACACATAATTTATAATTTTTACTTTCCCGCTATATTTTAATACAACGCCACCAACGTAGCACTTTCTCGTCAAATTTCTTTCTCGCTATAATATATAAATTTCTATCATTTAATAATTGATGAAAATTCTACTTTCTTTTCAAATTTCTTTCCCGCTATAATATTTAAATTCTATCACTTAATAATTTACGAACATGGTACTTTCTCGTGTCAAATTTCTTTCCCGCTATAATATTTAAATTTCTTTCTCGCTGTAATATTTTAATACAACGTTACCAACATAGTACTTTCTCGTCAAATTTCTTTCTCGCTATAATATTTGAATTTCTACCATTTATTAATTGACCAACATGGCACTTTTTTCGAAATATTAAGGAGTGTTACCATCATAATTTCATCAACATGATACTTTCTCGCCAGTAATTTAACAACATTATTTTAATAAACAGTGTTACCAATATGATACTTTCCCGCCAATTTATGCCAACACAATACTTGCTCGTCAAATTTCTGCCCCGCTTTAACATTTTAATATAACGTTACCAACATAGTACTTTCTCATCAAATTTCTTCCCCGCTTTAATATTTTAATACAATGTTACCAACATAGTACTTTCTCATCAAATTTCTTACTCGCTATAATATTTAAATTTCTATCATTTAATAATTTACCAACATTCTACTTCCTTTTCAAATTTCTTTCCCGCTATATTTAAATTTCTCTCATTTAATAATTTACCAACATTCTACTTCCTTTTAAATTTCTTTCCCGCTATAATATTTAAATTTCTCTCATTTAATAATTTACCAACATTCTACTTCCTTTTCAAATTTCTTTCCCGCTATAATATTTAAATTTCTGTCATTTAATAATTTATCAACATTCTACTTCCTTTTCAAATTTCTTTCCCGCTATAATATTTAAATTTCTGACATTTAATAATTTACCAACATGATACTTTCTCGTGTCAAATTTCTTTCCCGCTATAATATTTAAATTTCTATCATTTAATAATTTACGAACATTCCACTTTCTTGTCAAATTTCTTTTCTGCTGTAATATTTTAATACAACGTTACCAATATAGTACTTTCTCGCTATAATATGTGAATTTCTGCCTTTTATTAATTTACCAACAGAGCACTATTTTCGAAATATTAAGCAGTGTTGCCACCATAATTCATCTAATACACATGATACTCTCTCACCAATAATTTAACAACATGATTTTAATAAATAGTGTTACCAATATGATACTTTCCCACCAATTTATACCAATTATAAACAGTGTAATATTTTAATATAACGTTACCAACACAATACTTGCTTGTCAAATTTCTTTTCTGCTGTAATATTTTAATACAACGTTACCAACATAGTACTTTCTCATCAAATTTCTTACTCGCTATAATATTTAAACGTTGTCATAGCTAGTTTTTCTGTTAGCCATCATTTTAATAATTTACCGACATAGAAATTTTATCGTATAAAAATAAAAGTATGGTAATTTTTACTTCCCCACTATAATATTTAAATGCTACTATATCTTTGTAGTACTTAGCTATCATTTTAATGATAAAACTTGGAATCAATACTCAACGTATAAGTTATAATTTTTGCTTTCGCGCTATTATAGTTGAAGAATATATACAACCATTATTTATACTTTCCCGCTATCAGCATAACATATATTAACTTTTATTTTCAATACACGTATAATACAGTGTTGCCAACATGATTCTTTCTCTCCAATTTATCCACTACTTACTTTCTCATAGTGCAAAATACATTTTCTAAAACGATTCAACTGAATAGTTTAAAAACATTGAAATGAGTAGAGACAGTGACGGTCTATATAATATTTAACTTCAAAATTGTAATTGTCATACTAAGATTAATAACTTCAACCTTTCACTAAAACATGAGTAATTGGTAATTTTAATTCATCAATACAGTGTTGCCATGTAATACTTCGTAGGAAATAGTGAATGAATAATAATTTTGTGTGTAGGTTGTAGAACGTATTATTTTAACGAATCTTTTGAACAATAACGATTTTAAATACTTAGTTTTTTCTAAAAACGCCAGTAGGTATTTTTAGTTGGAACACAAACAAGGAAGGGCTTTCGAGGTATTGTATTTAATGTTTAAACTGGCAAATACTCCCCCTGTTAAGTCCATTACCATATTCATAATCACATGATTAATTTATGTTTATTGTGAAGGAAAGAAAGATCAATCCGATTAGTATAAAACATTTATTTATAATATATACAGCTTAAAATATTCATAAAATAAACGAAATAAAAAATTTATATTTCAAATCTGAAGATGTTAATCGTCAACATCCATACCTATCACATTGTCTGTAATTGAATAGTGTCCCCAGGGTAGTGTTTCATCAGTTCCCGGTATTAAATATCGTTTATCATCCTCGGAACTGAGCGCAATTTTGTCTTGAATTATGGAATAAACTTGGTGTTTGGTGGATCGTATCAGATTCTGCGTAACGGTCTTCTGTTTCCGATCATTTAAGCAATCAATATAGTCTTCAAAATGTATTTCAGTTTTCACAACAGATGACTTAACTCCCTTTGCCTTCTTTGTCACCCCGAAATTGTTCAATATTCCATGAATTTCATCGTCATCGTACTCATCATCCTGCAACTTTCTCCTTGCCGCTTCAAGGTCCTCCTCCGTTCGCAGTATACGAGTAGCATATAATTTTGATCGCAGTCCAACATAATCAATCATCGGCACGCCGTTATTCTCATCCTTCATCATACCGAGTACCTTCTTGTTAACTTGAGGAATACCATAATCATTATCAGCAGGATAGTCAGACGTATCGAAATACTGATGACAGTCCCGCTGCATAACTTTATATGGATTTTGATGTAGTTCATATATTAGCGAATCAGTATCGGTATATAGACCGCAAGATTCAGGAAAAGCGATAGCCATGTATCCATAATGGAAGTCGTAAATCGTGGTTTTCGCCAAGTCAAGAATAGCTTGTCCAACGTAGATGGGTTTATTTAACCATATTTCCAGCTTTCGCAACTCCACAGCAACGAGATTTTCATTGAAAATTGTGCAATTTTTGAATTCTGGTTTCGCTATATACGCCTCTGCGCCGTAGCGTCCAGCCCATTCAGTTAAAAGATGGATATTGACTCTTTTCCTGATGTTTTCCATCGTTTTTCCTGCAAAAATGGGTATATTAGTACTTCATTATACTTTTTAAACATAAAACTTACCAAATACTGCGTTATTCATCAACTTGAAAAGATTCTTTTCAAATTCATTCTTCGCCTTCTTCCTAAGTTCGGTGTTTAGATCGATGTAACTTTTAAGCCAAGGACTCTGCTTAAATTTAAGAATGCGATGGATTTTGGTTAACACCAACCCATATGCTAGCGCTTGCTTGAGGGCTCTGTAGTGGATAACATATTTTTCTTTAGAGTGTAATGTGGCCATCAATTTTGTGAGTTCTTTAGCATTTTTTGGGGGCTTACCAGTCTTCGGATTGATATGTTCCGGACAGAACGGAATGTCTTTGTGGGGGTCATGGAGATGGCGAGGATATTTCAAATCGACTTCGAGGATATATCCTTCATCAGCGTCATCTGCCACCGTCGTAATATCGATGTTTGTATCGCACCACTCGAAGCCCCCATATGGTAGATACTGAGACATCGCCCAGCCATATTGATTATTAATGTCAAAGTACATAAGGAAAGTCTTTGGTTTTGAGGGGTCATAGTTATTAATATATCTATTGTTTGCTTTAGCTCGTCTTTTTGAGCAAACTTGACTAAGTCCTCCTCTGATGCCTCGTTCAACGAAGAGGAACATGTCGGGATCGGTTAAAAGCTCCAACTCCTGCTTAGTAAATTTCAGCATAGCATCCCATGTGAAACCAGGTAATGTAAAGTAGTGAGCGGGGTCGAGGTCATACGTTTTAAGGCAGCTGGCACGGAATTGTTCAAATACATCAGCCAGCAGCATAATATCAGTCTTCATATACAAATCCACATATTCACCTAGATTCTGACAGCTGAATGTGCTCCATACTTGTTGAGCACGTTGATAGAGACGGCGAGGACAGGGCTTATCTTCCAGCTTATTGTAAAATGCGGCTATAGGAGGCAGGCAGGCTTCATTAAAACGTTCAAACGAATCAAAGTAATCATAGGGCATCACACCCTTTTTCATTAATAATTTAAATTGTTCTTTGGGTAGCTCGGAAAATTGAGATTTTAAATTAGGATATTTTTCCATGTATGATGCCAATTTATCTAATGACGAGCTCATGAAACGAAAGCTATCAATAAATCTGAACTGAATAGCCGTCTCATTCACATGCTTCGTAAATGATATGTATTTTTCCTTTGTAATGGGCAACAAATCAATTTTTCCCTTCATCCGCGTAGCAATGTCTGTGATTATAAAGTGAGCGTCATAGCCACTCAAATTGTGGAAAACAACAGGGACCACGTGACTGTCCTTATAATTGATATTGCAGGATTCGTGAGCAGCTCCTCTGTAATTATTTTCGGGAATCAAGTGATTGTGGTCCCTGACTTTTTTCTCATCTGATTTAAACGATTCAGTACATATATGACAGTGTGTAGCTTTTTGAAATTCAACTTCCTCCTTGCCCGTCATGTGAATATCATAAGGACACCAGAAAACAGTTGTCAGGTCTTCAGCTAGCTGGGCCATCTCATCAGCAAACCACTGCATACAATCCCCCCCTCTATATGAACGATAAAACGAAAGAGTATCATCGTAGGAACATTTCATAAAGTAACCAACTGCAGCAGGAACGTGATGTTGGGATTTCTTAAGATCACCAGTTGACCTTAACACACTCTCAAGATCGGCGTATACAACGAATGGAGCCTTCTCTTTATTTTTGAAGTTTTTAAATTTTAGGATGTTCTTTCCCTCTTCGGGCATTCTTATAGCCGTTTCATTAATTTTCAGGCAATCCTCAGTATGTTTGTTACGTTTATCTTGAGAATGAAAGTAATGAAGACAACGATCACAAAAGAATTTCCTTCCTTTATGCTGGCAAAGCTGGGTAGATAGAAGTCTAGACATGCTCTTGATCCATACAAAATGGTAATTCGATGAAACATCACCCTCTTCGCCCTCTTCATAATATTTGTCCTGGATCATTAATAAATTAACATGGCGATCCTTCTTATCTTTAGTCAGATACGATGGTAGAGTAGCAAAGCGGGATTTTTGTTTTTGAAGAATGTATACGTTGATGGATACATCATTCTGTTTTTCAAAGTTTGAAATCTGTTTGAGGGTCATCGGAAATTGGATACCTTTAAGTTTTAAAACAGAGGAATAGTGAGGATATGATGAAGTACGCCCTATATTCATTCTTGCAGGATGGAGAGCAGAGGTAACCGCCCATGCAAAGCAGGCCTGGTCACCATTCTTAACATTAACGCAGGCCTTTTTCTTAGCTATTTGTTGTGGAAGTTCGAGATATGACGAACCAAGTTGAGGAGTATATTTGTTGATGTTGACTCCAAGATTCACCACCCTTTTTAAACTCCAGCCTGAGTCCCTTTCCTTGAATTCATCAAGTTCTATTGTTATCGGAGCAACAACTTTATCGTCGAACCAAGCGTCAAGGTCGGTGTAGCGGAAAATGTTAGAGTTCGAGGTGGTGAAGTACTTGTATTCGGTAAGTATCCTATCGCCCTTTGCTATCTCAAACTCACCGCAAAAAACACTGTTCACCTTAACAGCAGCATCCTTTTTTAACGCGTTATGGATCCGCCTCTTGAAGAGAGCCTTAGCATCGTTTAGAAAATTAGCAGGATCCTTGTGCTTGAGGTTAGAGATAATTCCGGTTCGAATACGTGACTTAAAAGCTGACTCGGAGTCATCCCAATGCACGCGTTCTCTTGCCCCTTCAGGTCGTGATGGTAGCCCAGCCCCCTTCTTTTGCGCAGTTTTGAATTGTGCCCTTAAACTCTTAATATTCCTGAGACAAGTCTCTAAGTGTTGCTTTTCACCAATCGACTTCGCACTTCTCATAGCGTTCCTAATTCGTTTGATTGCCTTTGTACACTCCACCAACCCTTCACGAATCTTCACATCATCATTCGGAGTCAGCAAACCAAACAAGGCAGCAATGTACTTTACCAAATCCATGAAGAGAGCCATACTGAAATGAAATGGAATCAATAAAATAAACAATAAATATAACCTCAAACTTACATGTAAACTGATTTTAAAGATCCAAAATTCCAAATTTTCCTAAAGGACAACTCCTGATACGTCTGAACTGCTGAAACAGAATGAGTGAAGTCATGAACAGTATCTATATTTATAACCTCGATTTAACTTTTAGTCGGACGGTATACTGAACGCTCTAGATTTTTTATTAAATTATATAAAATGCCCCCGAAATGCTGGAATTTATGCTTTCATTTCCATAAGAATACACGTAAATTAGGTAATTTCACATAAAATCTTCAATTTTGCTACTTTTTTATGATACTAGAAACTACAAATATGAGTTGATTTTTAAGAACTGCGTTTCTAGGAATATTGTTATATTAAAAAATTCTAGGAATTGTGCTAGACACTATTTTCACGAATTTACACAAAAAATTAAAATAATCATGATTTAAATTTATGATTCAACATTTGACGTGCGCAGACATGGAAAAAATTTGTGAACGCTGTAACAAGACCTATCCTGACACACGCGAGTTCTGCAATAAATGTTATATTAGAGCAGGTCGAAATACAGGATTTCCTTTAATACCGACTCATGGAATACCTATCGTGGTCTTACTTTCGACGACAATTTGCAGAAAATCTTGAAAACTTTTAGTTTTGCATGACATGATTAATGTTGGTGATCGACTTTCAAAATTCATTTACCATTTAACGTTCACACTGAGCAGAAGCATTAGCAAACAATTATCAATATGTCTGCATGCGAAAACGTACAGCTTAACCTACAACAATTATTGCGGAGTATGCCTACCAGCAAGTTTTATTTTCTATGAAGTTGCCAAGAAATATGGAATAACGACAAATATATGTGCCGGAACAAAGTTTTACTCGAATGGGGTAACAATTACGCCACATTTTTGGAATGAACATAGTAACTTTGTTTATGATCCTACTGATGCAATTACCCAACACTATTTACCTTATGAATTTGAATTTACATTAAAGAAGGAAATGTTTATGTGTAATAGAACTGAAGATATCAAAATGATTAAAATTTATCGTACCTTTAAGAAAACCAAGACCACAGCCGAGTACTTTGATGAGGCTCCAATACATTTACTGAAAATACATAAAAATATTCATGATGATGTTGCTAAAATAATAAAAAAATATGTCTAAATATTATTCTAGAGTTTTTATAAATCCTCAATACCCTAGTGTTAACTTAAAACCCGATATGAAAACCATATAGATGAGAATTTATGATTCTAAGAATTTCAAAACCTCGTCCTCGGGTTCCCTATCATCATGGTCTTCAAATGACATCTCACAACGACTCATAAATCATATTGAAAATGCTTAGGTACGATAGGTACGTCAGATATCTCACAGCTAACACGCCGCAGCATTTATGTATGCAATAAAATATTTATACCATGATGACACAACGTGATGCTTAGCTGTCTATAGTATAATTATCTTAAAAGATTGGTCGCTGATAGAAAAAAGAAAACTAGATAAGTTGCAAACAATTAATGAACCGTCTACCTGAAGATGCTGAGAGGGCAGAAGGGTCTGAAGAACGTTGGCTCAAGTCTTCTGCTTCTCTGTCAGAAGCGTCTAATCAAGTATTCAGGTCTGTCAGATAGGTTTGGTCTGTCAGATGTATAAATAGCACCAACATAATTGAAGGAAACCAGTCGATAATAAGATGTCATATGATACGTCACATATTAAAAAGCTTGCTGAGAGTATTCGAAAAAAGTATTGGGCCCTAAAAAGAATGGAAGCTGATAAAGATGAAGGTGTGCAAACGATATATAAACCGATAACTGAGCCACTGAAACAAATATTGCAATATGCTTCAGAGTCGAACGAACATTCTCCAGAAGAAAAAAGCCTTCTAGAAATGTGCAAGGATAAATCTGATAAAGCATACGGACCTCGATATGAATTTTCGAAATGGAAACTTGGTAATAAAAACATTCAGTTTGATAAAGATAAAATAATATTGGATGATAAGGAGTTCAAGAGTACATCGGGACTATATGATTTGCTGTTTTCGAAGAAACCTCAGAATTTTACCGATGATGATCTACAAATTTATAAGCAGTTGTTGGACCTATCCTGTGTACATAGGGATTCCCGTGGCCATTTGAGGCACCAAGCTTGTAAAGAGAAATTCAACAACATTATAAAACCACTATTTAAAAATAAAGCGAATCCTAAAATTTCAGCAAGAAAAAAGAATGATAAATCATACGTTAAAAAGATTCGAAACATCGCTACCAAAATTCAAGATGAAAAATCTTTAAGAGATGTAGATTATTTCCCCAAAAATGAAGTTACTTATTGGGACGATCCAAATATGCTCGTTGATCGCTTAAGGTACCTAATCAATACAAACGGAGCGGAAGAAGAAATAACCTGCATCATTAGCGAGTTAGAACGAGCCAATATTATTGGATGATATTATTTCATCCCTAGCTAGTGAAGATGGATGTTCGATTATTTACCAATCAAGATGCTGCTGAGAAAGTCAGACAGTTAAAGATATCAAACGATCTGATTTACCAATGGTATCATGACAACAAAATATCCTGCTACATTTTATATGTTAACGACAAACCTACTTCGTTCGCTTTGATGTCAACTCTTTTAAATGAACACGGTAATCCGAAAAAAGGTAAATTATATATATACGGTGGAGGAACATCGAAGAATGGGTTACGGATTGAATCTGCTTAATCATATCAAGACAAGAAACCAATTTACGTCATTTTGTTCTAATATTGAGTCTGAAAATTTATTTGAAAAATGTAATTTTTCGATATCCGTAATAAATATTTCAAAAAATGATTTGTCTTTACTTTCCAATTTATATAAGAGGCGAAGGTTAAAGTTTTCTCAACTCTCATAGGTTGAAGGCCAACTTTTCTCAGCTCTCATAAAAGCTAGACGGTAACCAATAACATATTTTAAAATCCGGAGAAAAAATTATGTTTATCGGCATTGAGTTGAAGCCGATCACATCAAAAAATTCCCAGTTCAATTTGGTGTTGCGAATTTGTACTCTATTTAGCCTGAGTATTACAAATTAAATGATATTAAGTGAAAAATATTCCATAGAAAGCATAAAGGTCAACGTTTTCTCGACACTCATATAATAGCTAGACGGTAACCAATAACATATTTGAAATCGGAAGAAGAAATCCTTTAATTGGAAACCCCACATCAACGGTTAAAAAGTTAGCTCTAGACTGTTTATTATGATATTTTGACGTTTCAAAATGCTTAATTATGTTTATTGGCATTGAATTGAAGACGATCACATCAAAAATATTTCCTAGCCCAGTTCAATTTAGCGCACAATATGTTTATGAATTTGTACTCTATTTAACATGAGAATTATAAATTAAATGATATTTAGCAAGAAAATTTCCATAGAAAGCATAAAGGTCAACGTTTTCTCAACTCTTATAATAGCTAGACGGTAGCCAATAACATATTTGAAATCAGTAGAAGAAATCCTAATTACACTACATGATTGGTGAAACACTTAGATAATATTAGAATATATAATAAAAAAACTTACTTACATTTTTTACTAAAAGACGGTGATGCTAGTTGACTGGAGAAACAATAAGATGATGCTAGAAAAAATAGTAATGATAAGTTAAATTTTAAAAAAAATTAAATACCTCTCATACCATTTTAAAAATACCGCTTTTTTCCATCTTAAAATGAATTTTTTAGAAAATAAAAAATAAAAATTTGGAATAAATCATAAAAACCCTAACTTAATTTTTTTAAAATAATGAATAAAATTTAAAAACTATTATGAAAAAATAGCAACACTTTTGGGAATATTAATATTAAAAATATGAGCTATAATTTAATTGGGAAAACAAGAAACTAGATTATTGAAAAAATAAAAAATTGAAAACAATTTTGAAAAATAAAATTAAAAACACTTTTGAACAATAAAAATAAAAACTTACATTTTTACTAACTAGCACAAAAAAAGTCTGAAGACGCTGATGCTAGTTGACTGGAGAAACGATAAGATGATGCTAGAAAAAATAGTAATGATAAGTTAAATTTTTAAAAAAATTAAATACCTCTCATACCATTTTAAAAATACCGCTTTTTCCCATCTCATAATGAATTTTTTAGAAAATAAAAAATAAAAATTTGGAATAAATCATAAAAACCCTAACTTATTTTTTTAAATAAAGAATAAAATTAAAAAACTATTATGAAAAAATAGAAACACTTTTGGGTATATTAATATTAAAAATATGAGCTATAATTTAATTGGGAAAATAAGAAACTAGATAATTGAAAAAATAAAAAATTGAAAACAATTTTGAAAAATAAAATTAAAAACACTTTTGAACAATAAAAATAAAAACTTACATTTTTTTACTAACTGTAGCACAAAAAAAGACTGAAGACACTAATGCTAGTTGACTGGAGAAACGTTAAGATGATACTACAAAAAATAGTATTCATAAGTTAAACATCTTAATACAGAAAATATTTAGAAAATGAAAAATAAGAAATTACAAAAAAGAAAAACCCTAACTGAATTATTTATATTAAAAATAAGAACTATAATTTAATTAAAAAACAAGAATCTAGATTTTTGAACAAAACTAAAAAACAACCTTTGGGAAATTAAAAAAATTTAAACTATTCTGAAAAAATAAAAAAATTAAAAAAATTGAAAAAAATATTTTTTAAGCATGGTTGAAAAATATGAAAAATATTTTAAAAGTATCTCTCCTACTATTCAAAAAATAAAGAATCTAGTTTAAAAACTAAAAACACTTTTAGCCATATTTTTCATGTATCGCTTCTACTATTTAAAAATAAAAAAGTAGTTTGAAACTGTTTTGAAAATAAAAAAATAAACTTTTATTGGTAAAAATTTAGAAATATTTTTTAAGTATCTCTCCTACTATTTAAAAATAAAGAAGTAGTTTGAAAAAATAAAAACACATTGGTGATATTTTTTAAGTATCGCTAAATTAAATAACTAATTTGAAAAATAAGAAACTGAAACTGTTTTGAAAATAAAAAAAACAAACTTTTATACTTAAAAATTTTGAAACAATTTTTTTTAAGTATCTCCTACTATTTAAAATTAAAAAACTAATCTGAAAAATAAAACACTTTTAACCATTTCAACAAATAACAAAATTAAAAACTTTTATAGTTAAAAAAATTTGAAACAAATTTTTTAAAGTATCTCCTACTGTTTAAAATTAAAAAGCTAATCTGAAAAATAAAACGCTTTTAACCATTTCAATAAATAACAAAATTAAAAACTTTTATAGTTAAAAAAATTTGAAAAAATATTTTTTTAAGTATCTCTCCTACTATTTAAAATTTAAAAACTAGCTTGAAAAAGAAGAAACAAACTGTTTTGAAAATAAAAAATTAAAAAAACTTTTATAGTTAAAAATTTGAGAAATATTTTTAAAGTATCTCTTCTACTATTTCAAAATAAAAACTAGTTTGAACAAATAAAACACTTTCAGTCATTTTAAAAAATAAAAAAATTAAAAATTTATAGTAACAATTTAGAAAAATATTTTTAGGTATTTAAAATAAAAAAATGGTTTGAAAAAAATTAAAAATTATATAGTTGAAAAATGTGAAATATATTTTAAAAGTACCTCTCCTACTATTTAAAAATAAAAAAGTAGTTCGAAAAAATATAAACACATTAGTCATAGTTTTTAAGTATCGCTGAATTAAATAACTAATTTGAAAAATAAGAAACTGACACTGTTTTGAAAATAAAAAAAACAAACTTTTATAGTTAAAAATTTTGAAACAAATTTTTTAAAGTATCACCCCTACTATTTACAAATAAAAAATAAAAAACTTTCTTTTAAAGTTAAATTTGGAAAAAAATTTTAAGTACCTCTCCTACTATTTAAAAACTAAAAAACAATGTTTTTTTGAAGAATAAAAAAATTTTAAACTATTTCGAGAAATAAAAAAATTTAAATCATGTTTAAAATAAAAAGTAGAACTATTTTATAAATAAAAATTAAAAAAACTTACCTTTATATTTTGCTGGAGAGCTGAACTGAACTGGCTGAAGTCAAATGATTAACTGATGATTTCTGTGCACTATAAGATTATATTCTGCTATGCGGAAGTTTCGAACAGTTGAGAAAACCGTTGAGTTTTTTGTTAACCACAAAAGCTTCTATTAAAAAATATTATCATCCGTTTTGGTTATACATTTACTAATTAGTTTTCTACTTTACATGCGTTGAGGTTTTTTTGCATCGCCACAAAAGATTGTATTAAAAATATTATCACCAGTTTTGGTTAAAAATTTCCCTGATTAAACATTCTTATCACTTCCTGTTTCAATAGCAACGAACGTTATAAAATATAAAATGAAATATAAATATTTTAATAATTATTAACCTAATCATTTAATATTAATTGGATGCATTTGTTTTTACCATGTCTAGATATAAAGGATTTGTTCAATGACAAAACATTCTTATCGCGAAAGTAGGTAAAAACAAATGCCTCCAATTAATATTAAATGATTAATAATGAAAAAATTATAATTTAATGTCTTTTTAGTTATTGCTTGCGTGAAGTAACTTTACACATTTATTTTGCGTCGCATTTCTAATATTGTGGCATTTTTTTACATTAAAAATAAATTATTCATAACAAAGATAGATGCAAAGGCCCTTTTCCGTTACTATTGCGCATGTTTTTCGCTAAGTATTTATTCTGCAACAAATGGCGAATACAACAGAAGACCGTTACCCAGAATCTGATACGATCCACCAAACACCAAGTTCATTCCATAATTCAAGACAAAATTGCGCTCAGTTCCGAGGATGATAAACGATATTTAATACCGGGAACTGATGAAACACTACCCTGGGGACACTATTCAATTACAGGCAATGTGATTGTTATGGATGTTGACGATTAACATCTTCAGATTTGAAATATAAATTTTTTATTTCGTTTATTTTATGAATATTTTAAGCTGTATATATTATAAATAAATGTTTTGTACTAATCGGATTGATGTTTCTTTCCTTCTCAATAAACATAAATTAATCATGTGATTATGAATATGGTAATGGACTTAACAGGGGGAGTATTTGCCAGTTTAAACATTAAATACAATACATCGAAAGCCCTTCCTTGTCTGTGTTCCAACTAAAAATACCTACTGGCGTTTTAAGAAAAAACTATAAATTTAAAATCATTATTGTTCAAAAGATTTGTTAAAATATGACGATCTACAACCTACAGGCAAAATTATTATTCATTCACTATTTCCTACGAAGTATTACATGGCAACACTGTATTGATGAATTAAAATTACCAATTACTCATGTTTTAGTGAAAGGTTGAAGTTATTAATCTTAGTATGACAATTACAATTTTGAAGTTAAATATTATATAGACCGTCACTGTCTCTACTCATTTCAATGTTTTTAAACTATTCAGTTGAATCGTTTTAGAAAATGTATTTTGCACTATGAGAAAGTAAGTAGTGGATAAATTGGAGAGAAAGAATCATGTTGGCAACACTGTATTATACGTGTATTGAAAATAAAAGTTAATATATGTTATGCTGATAGCGGGAAAGTATAAATAATGGTTGTATATATTCTTCAACTATAATAGCGCGAAAGCAAAAATTATAACTTATACGTTGAGTATTGATTCCAAGTTTTATCATTAAAATGATAGCTAAGTACTACAAAGATATAGTAGCATTTAAATATTATAGTGGGGAAGTAAAAATTACCATACTTTTATTTTTATACGATAAAATTTCTATGTCGGTAAATTATTAAAATGATGGCTAACAGAAAAACTAGCTATGACAACGTTTAAATATTATAGCGAGTAAGAAATTTGATGAGAAAGTACTATGTTGGTAACGTTGTATTAAAATATTACAGCAGAAAAGAAATTTGACAAGCAAGTATTGTGTTGGTAACGTTATATTAAAATATTACACTGTTTATAATTGGTATAAATTGGTGGGAAAGTATCATATTGGTAACACTATTTATTAAAATCATGTTGTTAAATTATTGGTGAGAGAGTATCATGTGTATTAGATGAATTATGGTGGCAACACTGCTTAATATTTCGAAAATAGTGCTCTGTTGGTAAATTAATAAAAGGCAGAAATTCACATATTATAGCGAGAAAGTACTATATTGGTAACGTTGTATTAAAATATTACAGCAGAAAAGAAATTTGACAAGAAAGTGGAATGTTCGTAAATTATTAAATGATAGAAATTTAAATATTATAGCGGGAAAGAAATTTGACACGAGAAAGTATCATGTTGGTAAATTATTAAATGTCAGAAATTTAAATATTATAGCGGGAAAGAAATTTGAAAAGGAAGTAGAATGTTGATAAATTATTAAATGACAGAAATTTAAATATTATAGCGGGAAAGAAATTTGAAAAGGAAGTAGAATGTTGGTAAATTATTAAATGAGAGAAATTTAAATATTATAGCGGGAAAGAAATTTAAAAGGAAGTAGAATGTTGGTAAATTATTAAATGAGAGAAATTTAAATATAGCGGGAAAGAAATTTGAAAAGGAAGTAGAATGTTGGTAAATTATTAAATGATAGAAATTTAAATATTATAGCGAGTAAGAAATTTGATGAGAAAGTACTATGTTGGTAACATTGTATTAAAATATTAAAGCGGGGAAGAAATTTGATGAGAAAGTACTATGTTGGTAACGTTATATTAAAATGTTAAAGCGGGGCAGAAATTTGACGAGCAAGTATTGTGTTGGCATAAATTGGCGGGAAAGTATCATATTGGTAACACTGTTTATTAAAATAATGTTGTTAAATTACTGGCGAGAAAGTATCATGTTGATGAAATTATGATGGTAACACTCCTTAATATTTCGAAAAAAGTGCCATGTTGGTCAATTAATAAATGGTAGAAATTCAAATATTATAGCGAGAAAGAAATTTGACGAGAAAGTACTATGTTGGTAACGTTGTATTAAAATATTACAGCGAGAAAGAAATTTAAATATTATAGCGGGAAAGAAATTTGACACGAGAAAGTACCATGTTCGTAAATTATTAAGTGATAGAATTTAAATATTATAGCGGGAAAGAAATTTGAAAAGAAAGTAGAATTTTCATCAATTATTAAATGATAGAAATTTATATATTATAGCGAGAAAGAAATTTGACGAGAAAGTGCTACGTTGGTGGCGTTGTATTAAAATATAGCGGGAAAGTAAAAATTATAAATTATGTGTTGACTGGTAGCTGACAGTTATTTAACAATTATAGCGAGAAAGTAAAAATTATGGATCTCCTATCTTTCATGTTGAGGGTGTCACGTGATACATATTAATAATTTTTCTGTAAACACAGGGTATTAGGGGTTGAAGGGGGTAGTTGGAATTTTTTCATTATTTTTCCCTTAATCGACGTGTACATGTTCAACGATGATCCATTTTATTAATTTTTCCATAAACATGGGGTGGTAGGGGGTTGAAGGGGTAGTTGGAATTTTTTATATTATTTTTCTCGTACTCCTTATGGCATTAGCTTTCCAATGACGTAGCGCATGCGCAGATTGTATAAATTTTACACTCTAAACTTTTTTGAGCCAAAAATTGCCAGAATGGACCTTAGATTTTCTTATGGAGATTTACATATAAAAATGAGGGTTTTGATTCTAGAACTCTCATAGCTCCATTACTCGTGTGGAATTTTCCATAAGATTTTTGATAGATGAACTTTTGGCTTTAGATTGTCGAGCTGCGAAATTACTGCATTAGCATCAGTTGAACTTCTAATCAAAACAAGTTCTTGACGTATGTTTACGAGAATTTTCTTAAAGTCTTCGCATAGACCTAGTAGAAGTTTTAATGGTAGACAAACATTAAAATAACCTGCTGTGTCTACGAATTCGGGTGGTGTTTCTGTCGTCTTCCAACCTATACTATTATACCTTATACTGTCATTGGGCGTCAACGAAACTAAGCCTTTCATAGTTGATGTTATACCAACATTGCGGACCCTATCAATGACACATCCACCGATTTCATAACGAATTTCATCAAATAGATATGCAATACCATTAGTAATAAAATTTAAAGCTGGAACGAATTTATCATTAGAATCAGTAAGGCGTCCTTCGATGTACAAATAACTTTCTGCCGGCAACGTATAAATGTCTTGCGTTTGAATCGGTATACGTATCTCATCGGAATTGTTGAATGTTGTATTTGCGTATGGTGGATGAGTATGCGTTTCACAATTAATCACTGAATTATCCATAATTACATGATCTCCAATATTTAATATGTTATAACTCATTTTATTGTTTATCTTCTATACTACTACTACCACAATTACACTTGAATAAAACTATAATACGTTGTAGTCCTGAATTAATATTTACTTGAAAATTATACCAAAATTTTCGTAATCGTCGTCTACTACTCCAATCACCTATGATGGTTCTATAAAACTGTAAATCCTTGTGCTATCAAATATAATCTATTTTCAGGTGTTAGTTCTTTGAGTCTTCGTGACGTACTGTTTATTGTCTTAGAATAGTTACTCCTTATATAGTAGTTTGAGATAGGTTGATTGTAAATTAGAACCATTTTTCGATTCTCTTCAAATGAAGTCTTACCGTCACGACTTCTTTCTTGAAATTAACCAAATTACCATCTTGATCGACTATTTTAAGAAAAATTTCATCAATGTATCTTGTGTTTATTGGTAAATAGATAACATTTGAAGGACGTTCGACAATTTTGTAGCCTGGAGGTACATTAGGATAGAAGACATGCAACGTATGCATGCGCGTATTATTATTGTACGAATTTGAAACCAAATTACATTCAATGGATATTGCATTTACTTTATTGATATTTATCGGATACTCAGCTACGTGTGTTTTTAATGGAGTCAGTTTTTTCTGTTCAAATCCCAATAATTTACCTATGGAATTTTCCTTTTCAAAATGTATCACCTTGTTACTTTTTACAGCACATTTTAGTGTGTTATTATTAAATTTTATTTCTAATACCGTTGGTTCATCCATCTGCTGCTGAGTTTTTAATGTTGTTGTTGTTGTTGTTGTTGTTGTTGCTGCTGTTGGTAATACTTTTTCTTCTTCAGGTAGTGTTTGTGGTGCAGTAGCTTTTGATTTGTTAAAAAACATAGCTTCCTTTCTAAAGTTTTCCATCTCTCGTAGTTCTGATATGATGTAATCAGAAATATCCTTAACTTCATATGAACCTTCTGGTATTTTAACTCTTTGATTTTGTATTTGGAAAATGTTATTTGTCTCGTCTACATTAGGAATCGTATTATACGAAACGAAATCTATTAATCCAATTACGTACTCTGCGTTTTCTTCCAAAATTATAGGAGGATAGATTTTTGTCGTTAGCAGAGAACTTCTATCTGATAAAATAAATGTGTAAGACATGTTGTTGTTGTTGTTGTTTGAAGAATGGAATTGAAATGAATAAAAAACGGTTTGTGTCAAATCATTTATTTATTATTAAAAACTCTAAACATAATTGTCCACAATTAACAGTATTATAATTTTGATAAACAGTATGATTATATAAAATTTGACAATTACCACTTGAATTAAAATATTTTATAACTTCCAATGGAGGTCTCAGGTTACCATAACTATCAAAGTAGATTATTTGCGAGTTATATTTTTTATAAGCAGTCCAATGAGTTCCAGGTCCATTTTGATCATCCAAATTTATAATGCCACTTTCATTCATTCTAATTTTTTTAGGCAAATTATTTCTCATGAATACACCTCTGAAATAAGGTATTTTTAGAATTTTTGCATATTTTTCCAAATCTATATTTGTTAATGGACGGTTCGTCGGTGGTAATTTCTTTGTCATAAAAAAAGACCCAATCCAGTTTTGTATGGTTTTAAGTAGAATCCTTTACCCAATGCTATCGACTCCATTGTTTTATTGTGTCGTTGAGATTCGGATAATTGTTCTTTTGCCGCTTTTGCATCGTTGACTGCTTTTGCGATTCCTGCCGCTCCACCGCTCAATGTACCGAGAGCACTTAATCCAGCAAAAATGGGAATTAGAGGAAGTATACCACCAGTTTTTGGAACTTTAATAATACGAGGAGGTTTTGTTGTTGTTGTTATTTTTTTAAAAGATTTAGCCGTCTTTAATGCCAATTGAATTGCTTCACCCAATGTTTTCGGTTTACTTTTCAAAAGGTGTTTTTTTGTCCTCAGTATTAATTTGGTTAAACTTAACGACTTTGATTTTTTTTTCTTAATTATTTTTCTTTTAGATTTTCTTTTTTGTTTAGTAGGTGTAGTCTTTTTTCTAACCATGCTGCTGCTGCTACTACTCAATGAAGACTAAATAAACATTTTACATTTTTAATCTTTTATTAATTTGCTGCTCATCATCATCATCATCATCAGCATTGTCACTATCATCATGTAATTTTCGTTTTTTATGAACTATGGGTTCATTCATATCTATTTTAACTTTTTTATGTACTGCTAGTGCATCATTATCATCATCATTATCATCAGTGTCGTGGTTTAATTTTCTTTTTACTTGTCGTCGTCGTCGTCGTGGTGGTGGTGGTGGTGGTGGTGGTGGTGGTGTTGGTATGGGATAATCATCTTCAATATTAACATCCATCATATTTTTTTCGATACGACGACGACGACGACTTTGTTGTGGTTTTTTAGGTTTTTTTTGCACTGGTTTAGAACCTGCAACAGCAGCACTAAGCATTATCGAACACTGTTGTATACTGTCAGTCGCCTTTCCCAAAATACCTTTAATTTTTATCAATTCAGAGTTACATTTTCTTATGGTTCGTTTGTAATCGTTAGCATTTAAACCGAGTCCTAATTTTACTTTGAGTTTCATTGCTCCCGCTACACCAAGAGCAGCCGCCTTCTCACCGAATGCCGTATTTTTAGATCGAAATTGAGCAAGTGCTTTGTCCGCTAAAATTCTATCGGCTTCGTGACGTTTCGTAACATCTTTTTCTTGCGAATAGGCCATATCATGTTCGCGACAGGCTTCATCTAAACCATTTATACCTCTATCACCTCTTGCTAAGCGTTTGTGTAGTTTCGTTCCAGGTCCACAAAATCTATAACCCGGTATGTGCATTTCAAATGGTAATTTATTAATAGCCGTATTTAACATCGTGTGTGTGTTGCAATAGTTAAAATAGAACTGAATGCGTACAGATCTCAACAGTTTGTTATAAATACAATTCTTGTTTATAGTAGTATTCAGTGTGTGTGAAACGATGAAGGTAGTAAAACACGACACTAATTTGAACATTGAAAATAATATGTTTGAAGATGTAATTGATAAAAAAGAATTTAAAAAACATGGCATCTTATTACCCTCTACTATTAGATGTATAATTGTAGGACCATCAAATTGTGGTAAAACTAATATTATGGTTAATTTACTGGAACACGAAAATGGTTTAAAGTTTGAAAACGTTTATGTTTACTCGAAAAGTCTTTATCAAATGAAATACAGGTACTTGGAAACGTTACTGGGACCGCTCAAAGGAATCGGTTATTATCCGTTTAGTGATAGTGAGACACTAATGAAACCGTCTGATGCTAAACCAAATTCGATATTTATTTTTGACGATGTGGCCGGTGAGAATCAAAAAGTCATTCGAGATTATTTCAGCATGTCCAGACACGCAAAAGTCGATCCATTTTATCTGAACCAAAGTTATGCAAACATTCCCAAACACTTAATACGTGACAACGCTAACGTTTTAATTATCTTCGAGCAAGATGATCAACATTTAAGACACATTTATAGCGATCACGTTGGTGCCGATATGAAATATGAACAGTTTCAAAGAATGTGTTCCTATTGTTGGAAACCAAAATATGGATTTTTGTCGATTTTTAAAGATTTCCCCATCAATAAAGGTCGCTATAGAAAACAACTTGATCATTTTATTTTATTAGATGAAGAAATGAAAAAAAAAATCAAAATGTTAAAAAAATTTTAATAAAGAAAATAAAACATACATTTTATGATTTTAATTTTTTTTAAAACCTCTGCTGCTGACTACAAATAGGGAAACCAAATTCATCTTCGTCCTCATCCAATGCTGTAATTACTGCTGCTGCTGCTGCTGCTGGTGACGATTGTACTTTTTGTCTCTTGGTGGTAGTGGTGGTGTTGTTGCTGTTGTCGTTGGCTGTAGTGATGTTGGCATCATCATCACCATCATCATCATCATCATTATCATCTAGACTGGGAGCTTCCAAATAGAATTTTCGTTTGGAACTTCCAGGTGCCTCTATTCTTTTTCTATCTAAATCTTCAATCTCTTCGTCCAATAAGTTAAATCTGTAGCGTTTAATTACATTTTCTAAAACCTTAAAATCCTCTTCATTTTCCACCTTCGTTCTCATATATTTAATTGGAAGATTACCAAATTTTTTTCTTAGAGTTAAGGCTCTTGGCGAATACGATAAGGATATAAAGATTTTATCACCCTTAGCATACATGTTTTTAACACCATATCTGTAACAAATAAAAAAAAACATAGTAGTTGGTCTACTAGTAAAAAAAAAAAAAAAAAAAAAAAAAAAAAAAAAAAAAAAAAAAAAAAAAAAAAAAAAAAAAAAAAAACTTACTGTAATTTATCTTCGGTGAAGACGACGATTGTTGAAGGAGTAGTAGCCATTCTGTTGCTGCTGCTGCTGCTGCTGCTGTTAAAACTGACTATTATTTTAGATATATAACTGCTACAATTTATATTAAAAATTTCTTAAAAAATTTTTCGCTATCTATTGCATTTAATTTTAATTAGATGTTTATTCTGATGCAATTTCGTTATCTATTGCAACTGGATGTTTTTCTCGTTTATCTGTATTTTATTTAATATAAACAAAATTAATTTTATAATTTTAATTAGCTGATGCAATTTCGTTATCTATTGCAACTAGATGTTTTTCTCGTTTATCTGCATTTAAACAAAATTTTAATTAGATGTTTTTCTCGAAATTCTGACGCCAGAAAGAGAAAAAAATGTGTAAGTGTATATATATATATGAATTTAGACTTTTTTGAATCATTTGTTCAACGACGACGACAATGGCCGATTCATCATCATCATCACAACAAGTGTTTGATAACATTTCCACCGAAGCTGTTAAGAAAATGGAATTGGTGAGTAGATTAGTTAAAAATAAAAACGAATTGCAAACACATATTAAATATTTAAAGAAAATCATTTTCTCATTGAAAAAGTGTCTGAAACGTAAATTAGACTGTGTGAAAAATTTCTCAAAAATCGAATCAAATTTGGCTATACTTCAAACATACCATCAACAATTTAAATCTAAATTAAATAAAAAAAAAACTCATTCAAAGAGACAACTAGTCTGGCAAGATGTAGAATCGTGTTTTGGTGGGCGAATTAAATCGGGTATTATAACAAATATTAATATTAAGGATCCAATTATATTTCTTAAAAAAGCATTTAAAAGTTTCTCCATTCAAATAAAAAAACAATTAAGAACATCGTTGTTGAAGGTAAATGTTATTCTTACCGGTATATTTATAAAACCTCAGAATGGTGAAACCTCTATTAAACATTTTAATACGAAAAATGAAATTATTGACCTTAACTCTAATTTGAAAGAATGGTATAAGTTGCATGTAAATGATAAAATGTTGGTAAATTTTGAAGAATTTCAGGAAAAAGATAGTGGTTGGGCCCTATTAGAAGTATTGCATTTAAAAGTCAATGTGAATCAATATCGTCCCATATCTGTTGGAATTTCAACCTATGTTGATGTACCAACATTTATTAAAAAGAAAAAAAGTGTTATTAATATAAAAAATAAAGATCCCTTTTGTTTTTTGTGGTCTGTCGTTTGCGCCTTATATCCTACTACCGACAGCCATACTGACAGAGTTTCATCCTATCCCCATTTTAGTACAGTACTAAAATACGAGAACATTAATTTTCCAATAAAAATTAAAGATATTCCAAAATTTGAACAGTTAAACGAAATTGCAATAAATGTTTTTACTGTAGTGAATAAAGAAGTATCACCGTTACTACTTAGCAAAACAAACTTTTCTCCACGAATAAATTTGCTAATGCTTTCTTGCAGCAACAACAACGACGACGACGATGATGATGACTCTGATGATGATTTTTCTACTTCTAATAATTTTTATCACTTTGCATATATAAAAAATTTATCTCGTTTGGTTAGTAAACAAGTTAGTAACAACAATCATAAAACATGGTTTTGCGATAGATGTCTAAATCATTTTACCACAGAATCAGGTTTATTGAATCATTTAGAGGATTGTAAAAATATGAATGAAAAGCAAATAGTTTTTCCTACGGAAAAAGATAAAATTATGAAATTTAAAAATTATAAATATAAACAAGTTGTTCCATTCGTGATATATGCTGATCTTGAAAGTATTCTCACAAATGTTCATGAAAACACCACCACCACCAACAAAAGCACCGAAGCATATCAAAAACACGAAGCATTTAGTATTGCTTATTATTTAAAATCATCATATGATAGTTCTTTATCTGAATTTAGAATACATACGGGACGTAATTGTCAGGATTGGTTTTCAGAACAACTACTACATATAGCTTATAAAATACATTATATCGTTCATAATCCTAAATCTATGACACCATTAACTAATGAAGAACAACATAATTTTTATTCAAGTAAAATTTGTCATATATGTGAAAAACCATTTGATAATGACGATGAAAAAATAATGGACCACGATCATTTTACTGGTAAATTTCGTGGAGCAGCACATAACGTATGCAATTTAAATTACAAAAAGACACACGTAGTACCAGTCATGTTTCATAACATGTCTGGATATGATTGTCACTTTTTAATTAGGTCTCTTAGCACAAAAATTAAGGGAAAAATAGACTTATTACCGTTAAACAAAGAAAGATATATTTCGTTTACAAAATATATCAACGGAACTGATATTAGTTTTAGGTTTTTAGATTCATTTAGATTCATGCCTAGTAGTCTGAGTAAATTATCTTTCTATTTAGATAACGATCAAAAAGTAATAACAAATTCATATTTCCCCGATATAGAAAAATTTGAATTGGTCACAAGAAAAGGTGTTTTTCCGTATGAGTATCTTGACTCTTGGGAAAAACTAACAGACACCTGTTTGCCACCAAAAAATGACTTTTTTAGCAAAATTCACAACGAAGGAATATCAGACACTGATTACGCACATGCTTGTAACGTTTGGCATACATTTAATATTAATAATTTACAAGAGTATGCTGAACTGTATCTAAAAACTGACGTTTTATTACTTGCTGACGTTTTTGAAAATTTCAGAACTATGTGTTTAAAAACATACAAACTAGATGCCGTCCATTATTATACGGCACCCGGTTTAGCATTTGATGCTATGTTAAAAATGACAAATATTGAATTAGAGTTAATCACCGACAATGAGATTGCTATGTTTATACAAAAAGGAATTCGAGGTGGAATTTCACAATGCTCCAACAGATATGGAGAAGCTAATAATAAATATATGAGTAAATATTACAATCCAGACGTGCCTAATTCATATTTGATGTACTTTGACATAAACAACCTTTATGCGGCTGCAATGAGTACATATTTACCATATGGAGGATTCGAATGGATAAATATCTATGGTGAAGAAAGCATTTTAAACCTACCTAACTATGATAGCGAATATGGATTTATTCTTGAAGTAGACTTGCATTATCCTGAAAAACTATTTAATTCTCACAAAGACCTACCGCTTTGTCCTGAGCACTTAGTGCCACCAACTTCAGACACTGAGCTGAAAAAACTATTAACAACTTTATACGACAAAACGAAATATGTTATCCATTACCAAAGTTTAAAACAAGCCATTGAATTGGGAATTGTAGTGCGAAAAATTCATCGCTGTTTAAAATTCAAACAAGCTTGCTGGATAAAACCGTATATTGATTTAAATACTGAACTACGTAAAAATAGTCTAAATGAGTTTGAAAAGAATTATTTTAAATTGATGAATAATTCTCCCTATGGAAAAACCATTGAGAATGTTTCCAAATACAGGGACGTTAAGCTGGTAACTAAGTGGTCGGGAAGGTACGGGGCACGATATTACATTTCACAACCCAATTTTCATAGCTGTACAATACTTGAGAACGATATAGTTATAATTGAAATGAAACGACTCAAGGTCAAATTCAATAAACCTATCTTTGTGGGTATGTCCATACTTGACATCTCTAAAACCTTTTTATATGATTTCCATTACAAATATATTCAAAATAAATTTCAAGATAAAGCCAAATTGCTGTATTGTGATACGGATAGTCTTATCTATCACTTTTTTGTTGATGACATATATAAACATATAAAGGAAGACATTAGCAAATTCGATACATCGGATTATTTAGAAAATAATCCTTACGAAATTCCAAGAAAAAACAAAAAAGTCATAGGGTTAATGAAGGATGAAAACAATGGTCGTATAATGACACACTTTATAGGATTAAGGTCTAAAATGTATTCGATAAAAGTCTTTAATGACACCGACAACATCAACGTTGTTAAAAAAGCAAAAGGTATTCAAAAATCGGCTTTAAAAGAAATAACATTTGATGACTATTACAAGTGTTTATTTCATAACACACAAGTAGAAGTCCAACAGAATTTTATAATGTCAAAAAAGCACAATGTCTACACTGTCTCACAACGAAAAGTTGCCCTAAATCCATACGATAATAAAAGAATCATTAACTATATACACACAGACACTATTCCATGGGGATTTAAAGATACTTAATTTTGTTTGCTTCGTTTTTTTTTTTAATTAACTAACTCCGAGCTACTACTTCTACTGTGTGTGTCAAATGTAAGTTCTATCTCTCTATCTCTCTCTCTCTCTCTTATTTAATTTTTTTTTTTTGTTTCAGTTGGAACGGGAAATGAAATCCCCTAAACGATTTCAAATGCAGATCGTCACCACAAGAAGACGACAACGAATAAAACCAATTCCAGTCGAAACAACTCGATGGTGCAATTCTTGTAAAAAAATGTTTTGTTTTTGTAATGAATCAATAAGAAACCATTATATCGTTATTTTTTGGTGTCGTCATCATCATCTCCACCACCACCATCACCACCACTACCATCGTTAGATCTTAAATGCTACGAAAATATACCAGATAGTTAAACGTTTTTTAAAGGTTGTTAAAGGTAGTGGTGGTGGTGGAGATTAAATAATTTATTGTTTGCCGAATTTAAAATAATTGAATAAGACTAGACATGGGTGAAATTCAACATAACATAATATCCTCAACTGTCGAAGGAGAAGAACCAAATCGAAATTTCATAAATGGACCTCACCTATTTAAGTGTGTTACATGTTCCATAGAATTTCAAGCTTATATGGGGTCCAACAAATGTTACAGATGTCGACGAAATCGAGTTGATGCTGGACAGTGGTTAAATCAACAAAATCAAATTCATCAAAACCTGATGACACATTACAACAGAGTGTATCAACCTTTATACCAACCTCCTCCTCCTTCTCCACAACAACAACCTCCGAGATAAAAAACACTTCAGTCATTAACAAGATGTCGTTCAGTCAAGTCGAATTTTTTCTACTGCTCAATTTAATTATCTCAATTAACTGTAAACCTGATTTGTATACAACAACGTACTATCCTAAAAATCAGAGTTTAAATATCCACCATCAAATAAACAATAATTCCTTTGTACAAATTGCTTTCGATAAACTTCTTAGTGAATATCCCGAAATTACACTTTATAAAAACTATACTACAGCTAATCTTCGACAACAACTACAACAACAACAACAACAACAACAACAGCAAATCGTCCATCATGGAAAAAACGATGATACATGTTTGGTTCGTTTAGAAAAGTGTAAATATTCATTATCAAAAGCACGCAACGATTCCATTAATTGTACCCAAGATGAGATAAACAGAATGTTTTCCTGTCAAAAACAAATAACTGATGATTTACAATATCAAGAACACTGTAACGCTACAGAAAAATTATTAAATTATACACAAAGTGAACTGAATAAGTGCAAAAGTTCACTTTCCACTTGCTTAGCTATTAATGGAGGTTTAAAATTTGAAGCCGATACGTGGGCCTCAAAATATGCAGAAGCAATTTTACCAAAATCAGAAAGTCTCGTCTTGGAAACAACAACAACAACAACAAAACCAACACCAAATGTCCAAACAACAACAAAACCAACACCAAATGTCCAGCTACCAATTCCCTTTTTTTCTTTAACCACCAATAGTACGATAAAAGACTTGGAATGGTCATACGCAAGTTGTTTTCAAGAACTAACAAGACTTAAAAAAAAAAACACTATAAAAACTCGTTTAAATTAAGGGTACTAAATACATATAAAGTTATTTAAATTGTATATTTAATAATAAATAATTATTAAATAATTTTATTTGTTTTAATCTTCATCGTCATCATAATAAAAAATATAAATTTACTTACCGAATTTTGTTTTTGATTCTAAACCAACACTAAGAAATAATATTTAAATGTAATTTGAGAATTTATCCGTATTTATATATATTCAAAAGCATTTTTTTTTTAAATTTAACTCGTGTTATTTCAAATCGTCATTTTGTTATTAAAATTTTGCTGTTATTCAAAATAAATTATCAAAGTTAACCTCTAACCTTTGCGAGATAATCAAAATTTACAAAACAAGATTATTATTGTTAATCTCTGACCTTTCTGGAGATAATCAATTTGGAGCGATGATACGTTCGTGTAAAGGAAAGTGTGGTGTTGCCAAATCACAAGAGATCAAGCTAGTTTTAGGGAAATCAGGCTAGTTTTGGGGAAAGAAGATAAAAAATTTAACTCGTGTTATTTCAAATAATCATTGGTGGTGGTGTTGCCAAATCACAAGAGATCAAGCTAGTTTTAGGGAAATCAGGCTAGTTTTGGGGAAAGAAGAAGAGTTTTGACAATATACAGGGTGGACTCTTTGTTAGCGAGAAAGAAGAAGAGATCAAGCGATAAGCGATGAGTTTTGCATAGCCCATACAGGGTGGACTCTTCTACTACCGCTTCTGGTCATTGTCGTCGGTCTCTCATCGGACAAAAGGGCACTATTACTACTTTTGGGGTGGTTTTACGGTCAAAGGGGCACTTTTCGATCGTTTTGGGGTCTTTTTGGCTGTTTTTATTCTCTTTAGGGTTGATTCTCTTCGGTTCAGGTTACCTAGGGGGGAGGTATTTCTTCGGTCAGGTGAGAGAACTGGATGGATGTGGTGTAGAACCGGCATTGCTATACTACTTATATAAGAGAGTATGAAAAGCCAACAAGGTGCAACCAATGTAGCAAAGTCAAAACAAGTTATGCAACCAAGTCAAGGTACCGACCAAGGGGTCATAGAAAGATTCTTGCAAAAGAAGAACCAGAAGAGGTATATTATGATGCACAAGGCTATTGGGCGTAAAAAGTACGCAAGGTGAGAACAATCGCGTCACCCGCGCAGAACGAAAATCTGTAGCATAAGACAAACGATTGAGTGGCATGATCTACGATGTAGTCACGGTCTCTGTAATAAGTAGTTGTATTTTGGTTTACCCCAGTGGTAACCAAAAGTTACAAAAGATAACAACTGATACATAGTTACCAGTTAGTTCAAGGAATGAAGATAGTACTCATGGAGGTGTATTACAAAACAATTAGGACATCGGTATAGGGGGATGGCCACTCTCCATATCCTTGACACCAATTGAGACCATAGACTTAAAATAGTCGTGCTCTTTTACATTTCCATGCAAAGGAAACGGGATGTCACTCGAGTAGTGAGGGAAAGGTACTATAGGCGTCAATCCGTATGTGTTGTCACCAATAAAGGCCAGTAATCTTAGGATTGCGGCCACATTTTTTTTTTGATATGTGTCACGCGCACAGTTGTGTCCGTGACACCGATGATAGCATAAACCACGTATGGTTATCAAACTGGATATCTCTGGGGATCTTTGGCATAATTTTCGTATGGGAAACAAGCCTTGGGCAAGTATCAGCACGAGTCCAATTTTATATCCAATCAGCTTCACTGGGGGATATTTTATTCCAATCGCGGATTTCAAAATTCCAGTGCATACTGCATGCACTGAGGAGATAAGTGAAGGTCTGATAACCTTGGCTCGAGTGGGGAGCTCGAGACCACCAAAACTGTCTTAAGTGAATAGTTACCCTAGGCTATTTTTTTACCAGGGCGGTTCAAGAGTGTTCTCAGGGAAAAGTCCGCTGGAAAATATCAGGGGACATTTCGCTGTGTTGGACGCTCGAGTTATCCAGTAAAGCCCGATGAGTATTATATAAGTTGATCGTGCCGACAACACGACAAGGGGGCGGTATGGGTAGATTTAGGTATTTTACAGTATAATTAAACCCAGCGTAGAACAAATGTCTAACTGAAGGTTAGGAACCAGAAAGCAAAGAATATAAAGAATATATTCAAAAATATGAATCAAAGAATGTTGTAAATAAACATATAAATAAATCCGAGCAGAAAGTTTCGCCAAATTAAATAATTATCAGTAGAATACTGGGCTAATAAATATTGGGAATAGCATAAAGCTTAGCTAGATATTATGGGTAGTATGACGTTTAGTGTCAGATAAATATAATAGGGGTAATTAGTAACATTGAAAGTTACAAAATATGGGGATAATATTAGTTTAATATACAATCGATTTATAAGAGTGAAAAATCGGGAATAATTTTATATATAAGGATATTTTTTTAGTGGATGCATGTTCTAATTATTATTGCCAAAAAGGGGGCAAAATATGGAAAAAAAAATGCAAGTTACAACTACATAGATAATCAAATGACCTTTCAGTAGCTTAAATTCTGAACCAGCAATACATAGAATTAACATTAGGAAACTTAAAACAAGGGACAAATAATAGACAAAATAATTACATACGTAACTGCCGATCAGTACGCGTGGGTACAATAAATAAAGTAATTTGCAAACAAAGTCAAAAAGAATTAGGAACCAGGCCAGGACTTCACAGGTGGACAGTTGAGCGTGTGAAACTAAGAGTATATATGGTATGAAGTCAGTTCTTTAGAAAAGAAATATACTTTGGTTTCATCTGTCAGAAAGATGACCAACAAATCGACAGCTATTAATCTGTCTAGAGTAGCTTCAGCATTCCCTGAAATTACTCTTAGTGTCATAGAAACCACTGACAAGACTATGATGATAAGACCAGTTTCACTAAAAACACTGTCTGATGAGCTAGGAGAGGAATTTCCATTATTATTTTCATTTTCTGGGTTAGCTGCTATATTCCCTCACAACACAGAGGAAGGCTTGAAAAATCAAATAAAATCGGTTTTCCAATATTATAATGCACTGGAAACCCCAATTTTGGACAAAACTAAGAGAGGAGTGGAATTTCTACACATCTTTGATGAGGTAGAGGTCTACATAGTCGCTGCTATGGACTCGAAGGTTCTCGAAGAAGAGAAGAAATTGGAGCTCTTCAGGAAGTCGATGGTTTTAAAGAACTATTTCAGCATCAATAATGATGATGAGATCAAAAGTACTCCCGTGTTTAATAAGTTAGTGGATTGCATAGGGAAAGAAGTAGAGACTTTGCAAAAAACTAAGCCTTCAACCAGCAGAGGTACAAGAACTAATTGACTAGAATCCACAGATAAGAGCACATCTCATCACGCAATCAGAGATGCCATCTTGGATGCTGGTCCTATCACAAATTTTATCTTTAGAGGAAGTAACTTGACCAATTATCTTTAAATAATGGAATAATATTGATTTTATTCATGAACTTACAACAAAAAAACAACAAAAAAACAAAAAGAGAGAAAGAAGTTTATCGCTCAAGCGAATAATAGAGTACAGTTAACTATCTCTAGGAAATAAGCAATAAGTTAGACTATAAAAGTCATTAATATTAAAGTAATTAAAAAAAAAATAAATAGAGATATTTAACTACGCGTGACTGTAGGGGACGCCCAAGTTGAAAAAGTGACAAATAAGTATAAGTGAAAAATGTAAATTGAACGATAAGCTTACGACAAAATGAGGTCTACGGCCAAGAATTTTTTTTTTCTCTTACATTCCCATAATGAATTACAAAATCGCAGCAACAAAAATCACGAATATAAGTAGAAATAATAAACCGCTTAAAAGAGACACAGAATAAATTTTTAAATTTTGAATGGCAGTAAACTGAGGGAAGCATAACAGTAACAAATAAAATATGTGAACCAAAAGCTGAAAGTAAATAATAATAAAGTCAAAGAATAAGTAGTTAGATAGGGAATCAACTACAATAATAAAACCAGATAGAGTAGAAATGTCTGAAATGCCTGATTAAAATAACACAGTGTAAACTTGAGTGTAAACATAATTAAGAAAGTCAGAAAGGAACGAATGCTGGATAGAACGAAGAGATAAAAAGAAAAGGTAAGAAAAATCAATTAAAGCATGAAAAAAAAAATTAACCAGTAAGCAGTAAAATAGGAGAATAAAAGTACAAATTGGGTGCAGTAAAGATAATGATAATGGAATATGTGAAGCATGGGAGAGAAAGGTCATAAGAGAAAAGTATGTAAGATGTGAGTGGATGCAACCACGAAAGAGAGAAAATTAATGAAGTATTACAAGCATCATTGGGGTATATAATGTAAATAAAAGTGTATCTAAATGTTAATATTAAGAGACAATGTAAATCAATGCATAAACGGTCAGGAAATAAGACGATATAATAATCAATTTTTTTTTTTTTTTTCGGTTATCCATTTTCAAATGGAATAACTATAGGAAAAAAAAACACGTAAAGGAATCAAAGGCTGCTGTATTATGCAATGATAATTCAATAATATTTGTTAGTAAGTAAAAACTATATAAACGTTTGAAAATAAAACAAGTGCGGAATTACGACTTAAAAAAAATAATAATTGTTCTAGAACTCTAACGGACAAACAAGAAAGAAGAGAGAACAAACGAAGAATGGAGAGGCCACACCAATGGACACCCTACATAACTACCCTTGCGTTAACCCTAATCATGCTTACCAGTACAAAAGGATTCATCGCATATGATTGCTCAGACACTAAAGTCAATGTGTCAGCAATCTCCCTTAAAGACATTAGACAATGTTCACCGCCCGGCGTATCGTATGACAGTGTCAACGTGACAGTCCAAGTGATACAACGAAATGAATTTAGTAGGCAGAAAGTATGTACGTGCCTAATAGATATTACAAGACTTATGTTTTATTGTGGCATGCACAGCCACACATCAGTAGTAGACGGAGGTCTAGACAACTACATTGAGAGGTTGGGAGCAGAAGAATGCAGAAACCTACATAGATACAAAACGCTTCAATTATACCAAAAGACAATTGTAAATATAATAATGAATGGAACTACAACCGCCTCAGTGACACTACATGGACACATAGAGGACAACGGAGCCTGCAAAGGTGTAGAATACCAGGAGAATGGACGAACATGGAGAGATGTCATAGTCATAGCTTCAGTGAAAATACAAGCTTACGACTACCTAACATCAGTGAGCCTAGACGACAACGAAATACATTTGAAGGGAGGAGTAACCTGCCCATTCATCCCAGGATACTGTTTCGACTCATCTTTAGGGGAAACCACATGGGACAGATACGAACCACCAACATGCGAAAATCATTTAAGTCAAATATACAAAGGAATAGGTGAAAAGATCACCAACAAGCAATCAAAAGAGGAAGTGATAGTAGTAGAACAAGAAGCCAAATTGTTCGCACTCACTCTCCGAAAACGAACAATCATCTGTGGAATAGAGACCTGGCAAATAGAACACCCCAGAATACTAATCATTTTCGTGGGCCAAAACAAGGGAATACAACCCGAAATGCCATTACTACCACAAAACATAGATTTGACAAGCTACGTAAACAGCAAGTTCTTGTATACAGAACAGGCGTACGAAAGACAAATAGAAAAATTATACATAGACACAGTACACAGGAGATGCCTGATGAAGAGAGAAATACTGAAAAATCGACTACTTATGGCACCATCACTACCGAATGCAGTAAGCCAAGTAATGCAACATACTCCAGGGTATACCGGACGAGTATTGGGAGAAGTACTGTATATAATGCAATGTATTCCAAAATCAGTGAGCATCAGAAGGACAAACAAATGCTACCACGAGTTACCAATTACAATTGCAAACCAATCAAAATTCATGGCACCTATAACAAGAATAATCCAGGACTATGCAGAAGAAATTGACTGCAACAATTTAATTCCACCATTATACTTTATTGACGACCAATGGATTGGACTCAATCCGATCCCTACCAAAGCAACCCCACCTAGAGAAGTTTCAGCAGAAACAGAGGAGCTTATGAAATTGATACCTTTACAACCAGTAGGAACAGAAGGGTTGTACACAGAACAAGAAATAAAAGATGCCCAAAGAATTTTAACATTCGGCGCTGAAAGAAAAGCCGTAGAAAACATAATAACAAGACGAACTGCAGGTCTAGCAGCATCAGGACAAGGATATACCATAACAAACATGTTCATAGAGGACGAGATGAAACAATTCGCTCACTCCACCATAAAACATATATGGGGCTGGTTTTCAGACATAGGAATATTTATGAGCGGATTCATAGGTTTCTACTTTATATACAAAATAATACAGTACATAGGCAGCAACATAATAAATAGTCTAAGAATATACCAAACCATGGGGTGCGGAGTTGCGATACTAGCCAGCATATGGACAAGCCTAACATCATGGGTCCTACACCAAGATAACAGAAAACGCAATAAGAAGGAAGATATAAGATTGACAGAACAAATCACGAGCGATAACGAGGCAGAAACTGAGGGGAACCTACCACAATCTCCACATTGGATGGTATCCCAGGAGAAGATAACCGAAGCATAAAACAAAACACCAAGGATCAAAGAGCAACTGCACACTGACACTAACGATACCCGATCCAAATAACATTATAGTCGACCTCACAAAACTCACCAAGCCAATAAGCAATTCTATTGAAAGGAGTAATCCTTTCCAGTCCACTTCATATGCAAAGTAATAATGCATCCAGCCCTCCATAACAAAAGTAAATATATTCAGTCCCTGTCCCCAATTCAAATAAAAAAATAGGCCTAATGCCTGATCCAGTATCCTGCCCAAGGATTACCAGTATACAGAAGAGAAGAAGGGTTATACCAGGCAGCCAAAAACGAAGGGTTAGTTATAGACAGTTGTGCGGGAGTGTCGAAAACAAAGCTTATAGTGCGCGAAGTGCGAACGGAGTGATCGGAACTCCTCTAACCGAAGTGACACATGTCTTGCTTGTAAGACAAATAACTACAATGTAAAAATATTGTATACGTAAGCTTAAGTTAGTTAGGATGGGGGGATGTATAAAAGGTATTGGACAGGTAAGTCCAATACTTTTTCAAAGGGGATGGCAATGTAATAAAACCAAAAGAAACAAGAGAAAATAACATAAAATTAATAAAGAAAATAACTGTACATTAAATCAAATAACAAAAAAAAATTTTAGATTAAAGCAAATATATCAATTTCAAATGAAATAAATCAAACAAAAATAAATTAGGTCACAAAGTAAAAAGCCACGCGCGACTGGATGGCGCCATTCGATATCAACCGGACGTGGAAAGAATCCTTTGTTTCGTAATAATACTCAAATGTCGAAATTCTAAAAACATAGTACTGTAACCGAGTTTTAGACACGAAGTCCAACGGTTGCAATAATTTTCGCTGAGTTCACAAAAACTTCATAAGAAACGAGGAAAAAAAAAACCCGGCCAGTAGAAACAGCGAAAAAGACATAGTACCACGTCCCAGGAGGCGGCGATGGTGCTGGCGGCGATCAGAGGTGGGACGACGACAAACAAAAAATGAGTAGTCGCTAGCGAGCCGCGATCGCGAGAACTTTCCTTCGCGTCAGAACCGGGGTTGAGCACTTTGGTCGTTGTTAAAAAAATAAAAAAGAAGAAATTGTTTCACGGTTAAGGAAACCGGGAGTTCGAATAAAATAGCCGAGCAGGCGGTCTCATGTTATTATTTTTTTTTGGAAAGTTAAGTTTCAGTGGCGAATAAAGAGATAAAAGGGTTAATAGTTATTACCGGACGATTTCTGTCGAAACCAGGAGTCAGTCCACCCATCGTGTTACCAAGACAATCCCAGGAACGGATTAGGCGTAAGATTCGTCCCCGGTAAGCGAGAAATTACACTTTACTAACAAAAACGTACATTTTGGTTTTTTTTTTATATACATATATATCGTTAGAGTACCTTCAGTAGCGAGGGAGAGCTCTCTTGTTTCTTTGGCTTTATGTTTAGTTGAAGAGAAATTCAAATAGGGGCGTGTGCCTCCCCTTTCATTTTAGTAAGTTAAGAGGGAGTTAATCTACTCGGTTCTGGGTATAGTTTTTATTGTATATGTTTGGGTTGTAGCCGTTAAATAGTCAATTTGTCAGAATTTAAGACTTAGTAGTTTTTTTTTAAATCAGTTTTTTTTTATACAAATAACATACTATTTTCTTTTGCACTTAAGTCTCAATTAATTTGTTTGTTTTGTTGTTCATATAAAATTTGTCACATGTTTTACCTTATTTTTTTTTTTTAAATAAACCACAGTAAAATTTCACTTACGTAGTTTTATATGACCATCCTGTAAAGAGGGGGGAATTAGTTGACTAAGATAAGGAGAATCAGAGCGAATCAGATATAGGTAAATCAATATTTTTGATGACTAAAATCTTTAAGTGATAGAATAACTTCTCCCCCATAACCTGCTCCTGTCTGTAAGACCAAAGACTCTCCCTCAGCGAGAGCACGAACCACCCTTTCGACTGAGAGGCGGCTGTTTCCAGTCCAGACAGTTCTACCTGGAATACAACCCCTTTCAGCGCCTTGACCGGTGCTCAGAGCCGTAATTTTCTCTCCCAGGAGAGTGGTGACATCACGCTGCCGTTTACAAGTTTGTCTTGTAGGACAAACCCCCTCGTTAATCAGCTTTAGAGAATAATCTAAGGTTCACCAGTTAAATTTTTCCCTTAGAAGTTATCACACTGGTGAATGGGTGAGTGTCTTTTTTTTTCAGGGGATATTACACCGGTGCGGGTTTCTCTCCCCCTCTCTCTTTTTTTTTTAGGGGATATTACAACATCCGCAACCTTTCTTGTAGATTCAGGCGTGGATATAACTACTTTAAAACGACACGGTGGATGGAAGTCCACTACCGTTTCCGAATCATATATAGATGATTCGCTGGAAAATAAAATACAAATAGCTAATAATATTAACACTGCTATCAATAACACAAATTTACAACCATCTACTTCGAAAAGTGAAAACAATTTTGTTAATATTACCGACATGACTTTTAACAAAACTAAAATTGCGCCAAATATTACATTAAATAATTGTTCAAATATTACGTTTACTTTCAACAATAAATAGTTAAAAATTAAATTGTTAAATAGTTGTTAAATAAAAATAAAAACTGTATCATTTCATTTTACAAATAAGAAATACATAATCGTAGAAAAAGTATAGTGTACAACTCGCGCGAAATATGCATTTCTCGCTTGTTATACAATATGTTATTTTCTAATTTGTAAACATATTCCACAAATTGCTCACTGGGAACTCTTAACCCTCCATAAATGCTTTGATTGTTGTTATAAGCTTTAAAATATGTTAGTAGATGGCTTGTATCTAAATCTGTAACATCTTTAGAAAATTTTAAACATGTCTTACATCTATGAAAATTAATGGCCTTTTTTATTAAATAACCACAGACATAATTAAAAGAAATTTGAGCAATAATAAGTTCTTTGCGATAATGATCTGGAAGTGCTGCTGTTGTCAACTTGTTTGGTTGATTTTTTATTTATTTTTGAATCTGAGGATATTAAATTTAACAATAACTCATCCATGTCATCAAGGCAGTTCATTGCATTAGAATGTAAATGTTTTTGATAAAATATTTTTTTTTAAATGCTCTCTGAAATTGTGCTGGAGTTGGATTAAGGGCCGGTTTTTCAATTTACAGTCAAAAGTCGCTGTTATGTAGCCAACAGTTATAGAGTAGCTGGCAGTCAATGTTGCTGTTATCGGTAGGACCGTTTTTCGAGATGAATTTAACTGTCAGCTATATAACTGCTGGTATTTATTTTTTTAGAAAGGTTGGCTATTCTGTCTGTTAAATAAAATGGTTTATTTATAAATGTCATTTGTCTGGTAGTAGGGAATGAAAGAAGACTTATTTGTTTCAATCAAATATGTTTGTATAAAATTTACCTGACTTGGTTTAGTAATATTTTATATTTTTTTATATCTGCTAGTGGGAAGTTTGAACTTTTAGTAGAGAAAAAATGAAGTTGGTAGATTTTCAACAAAAGCTCGTTGAGGATCAAATAGCTCAACAAAAAGTAGAACACGAAAAAAGAATTATAGTATTGGATTTGCAAATCGAGGAAGGAAAACTTAAAAATAAAAAACTGTTATGCGAGTGCTTTCATGGAAATATGTAAAATTACTAGTACCACTTATGTTTTTTTAAAGATTTGTTTTTTGTATTATTGGTTACCTTTTTTTATTTAGGATTTAGTTATTTTTTGTTGAGTTTTTTGAACATTTAGTTCTGTTTTTACAATTTAATTTTGTTAACTTGTTCCAATGTTCAGTTATGAGTAGTTAAATAAAAGAAAATATTTATTAATTGATTTTTATACTCTTTGCAGTATTAATGTTAATTTGAGGAAGTGTCTCCATTTCAAAGTCTTCATCAAAATTAAGATTTCCTATTTCTGGATCCTCAGGCGGCAACCTTTCATTTTGTTGAATGGCAATATTATTGAGAACCCCACAGGCAACAATAACTGCCAATGAATTCTGAAGTTTTAACCTCAAACCCATTGATAACACAGGAAATCTTCGTTTCCAAATTCCATATGATCTTTCCACCGGATTTCGAGTACGTCTTACTAAAAATAAAGTATAAATATAATTTTTACATATTAGCTTCCTTAAATGCCTAAATAGCTTTAATCTTGATATCCCACTTTTAAAACGAGCGATTTATTAGTTACAAGTTCAATTCCATAGTTCTTACTGGAATCATTATAGAGCTTGTTACCCTCTCTCTTGTCGTTGATTATAATTGTTAAATTTCAGCTAGCTCAATTTTAAATTTAATTTGCCCCGGAGAGTGGGTGGATTCAAAAAAAAAATATCAATGCAATCACCACGAATAGAGGGTATAAGTCTCAGTATAACCAAGGAAAAGATGCAAATAAGGAGATTCCATATACGTTTATTGTTAGCTACTCCTTTTTTTTATGTTTAATCCTTTAAAACTTTTGGTAACAACAACAAAAACAATATATATAAGTATAACGCGTTAACCCCCAATTGGTACCAATTAGTTCACAACTTATCAAATTTATGCTTATAATAATCCTAGAATAATATCTTGGGTGGATGTAGTCAAAGTATATCCCCAAAACCAAGGTAAATGGAAAGCTCTTACTTGATTTCCGAAGTGTTCGTGTATATCTATGAAATTATGGTGGCGATCATCCAGATCTAACGTAGGTTCCCTGCAATCCTCTGGTGGTAGGAGTAAACTATGAGGATGATTGTTGGTAACCACTTAGGTGTCTCTAGTACCAAGGCGAAGAGCCACTAAAAGTGTTGATTGATGCGGGAGTCGTTTGAAGATGATCAGGACCAATACGGAAGATACCAACCAGAGAAACAAACAACTAAGTATGCAGGTAAGTAAGTAAGAAAGTAAGGCCTAAAGAAAGCAATAAGAAAAGTTAATTTACTTCCAGGATGAATAAAATGATGACTTACCGGAGATCTCGTGTGGCCTTAAAGATATATTAGATTCCCACAAAATCCACAAATAGGTGACTAATTCTCTTGAATATTCGTTTAGGGCGAATCTAAGTTGAATAATATATTTTTTTATTCTTTTCTAGGCTTAGAAAATCCGAAAATTCGTAATTTTAAGGAAGGCACATGTTCCATCAAAAGCCACAAAAAAAAGGATAGATAAAGGTCAAAAGAGATAAGTCAAAATTTTAAAATTAAAGGACTTTAGTGTTAATGGTTAGTTAGCTAGTAGATTTTTGGCCATAAAGCAAGAGAAGAACCAGACTAGGTGACAACCTGAAGAATGACTTCTAATTGTAAATAAACAAATGAAGGTTAACTATTAAAATAAAGGTATTTAAACAACTTAATTAATAAATGAATGTGTTTTAGATCCAAATGGTTTAAGGCAGGCTATTACTTTTCATTAAAATAAATGAATTTAAAAAAAATGTTAAAAGAAAATAGTTAATATAAAAATTGAAACCGTAACACACCCCCCTTTCGCAGAAAAGTGTTTTTTACAATAAACAAAAAAAACACTATAAATTAAAGTATATATAATTGGTCTTTGAATAAATTATGTTTAAACTATTCGGAGCCAGTAGCATCAGGAGGATGATACTTCAAGTCTTTGGCATGCCAAATACCAACGTGCTGGCCATGTTCATCTTGTAACTCGTAAGTCCAAGGTGAAACAACATTTTTAATTTTATAGGGACCTTTAAACTTGGGTGCAAACTTTGATGTAAAGTGTTTGGAGGCATCAGAGAGAGCATAATTTCGCTTGTAAACTTGATCCCCAATCTTAAACTGATCGTTCCGGCGACGTAAATCATATGATCGTTTACTAGACTCATATGCTTTACCCAGCCGTTCTGAAATATCCCGAAATAAATCTAGAATATGTTCACGACGAGTATCGAGATCTTGTGGAGTAATTAACTCAATAGGGTCTACTAAATCAGGGTTAGAAGAACCAAAAAGAGTAGGTTCCCTACCAAATATAACAAAATTAGGGGTGACTCCGGTCACTTCATGACGTGCAGACCGTACAGCCCACGACACATGAGGGAGAAACTTATCCCATAACCGGTGATTGTCTTTAATGTAAGACGACAGCATAGTTTTAAGAACGCGGTGACATCGTTCAACAGGGTTGGACTGAGGATGATAACTAGCCGTAAAGGTTTGACGGATTTTGTAAGTTTCCATAAGTTTTGTGAAATTTTCACTCTTAAAAGGGGTACCGTTATCAGTTAATAACCGATTTGGTGACCCGAAGATAAGGAAAACCTTTTCTTCTAGAATTTGAACAATAGTTTTGGTGTTATTCAACCTCATCGGGAAAAATAAGCAAAATTTACTAAAGACATCACATACAGATAATATGAAACAAAATCCCGAAGAACTCCGAGGAAGAGGTCCGACAACATCTACCGATAGTAACTGCCAAGGACGTGACAACATTGTTGTTTTACTTAGCATTAGTCCCAATGGTTTCTTTTGTTCTGGCTTAGTCTCCAAGCAGATCTTACATCGGTTGATATAATTTGCAACATCTTTCTTCATCTTAGGCCAATAATATGTCTCGGAAAGACGACTTAATGTTTTGTAAATGCCTAAATGACCGCAAGTAGGAGGATCGTGGTTAGATTTGATGACTTCCGTTCTGTGTTCCTTAGGAACCACCAATAGCCAACTACGATTGGGTTGCTGATTTAATTCAGGGTAGTTCAAACTAACGTGCTTGTATAATAGATCATTCTCTATTCTCCACAAAGGAAAGTTTTGTGGTTTCTGCTTGACTTCATTTAACATTCGGAGGTACCACTTATCGGAAACATTTGTAAAAGTTAGGGTGGCCAATTCGGATGGAGCATCTGAGAGAATAACATTAGGCACTGACCTGGAAAGAGCGTCAGGAACAAGATTGTCTTTGCCTTTGCGATGGACTATATTAAAACGGTATTGTTGAAGACGAACGGCCCATCTTGCTATTCGTCCTACGGGATCCTTGATGTTAAACAACCATAGTAGGCTCCAGTGGTCTGTTACGACCGTAAACTGACTACCTTCGACGTACGGTCGGAATTTTTCAATTGCCCAAATCACGGCTAGACATTCCTTCTCCGTTGTAGTGTACTTTCTCTTGGACTTAGTGAGTGTGCGAGACAAATAACAAACCACCTTTTCACCATCATCATGCTGTTGCGTCAGAACAGCGCCCAAGCCAAAATCTGATGCGTCAGTCTGAATGGAAAAAGGAATATCAAAATTTGGACAGGTTAATACTGGAGCAGACACTAAATTATTCTTAATTTGTCGTAGGGCACTTTCACATGCCTCGTCCCAGATAAAACGAACGCTCTTCTTTAAAAGAGTAGTCAACGGCGCTGTTAGAGATGAAAAATTTGGTACGAATCGACGATACCATGAGGCAAGACCAACTATGCGACGCACTTCTGACACATTTTTGGGAGTTGGAATCCGAAGTATTGCCTCGACCTTTTCAGGATCGACTAGCAGACCAGACGCATTTACCACATACCCCAAATATTTGAGTTCAGGTCGACAAAAACGACATTTCTCTTTATTTAGGGTCAATCCAGCTCCTTTAAGTCGACTTAATACTATCTGGAGGACCTCAATATGTTTATTGAATGTAGGAGTGCAAATAACGACGTCATCTAAATAGACAAAAACGAACTGTTCGAGATCTACTCCTAAAACACGATCAATAAATCGTTGCCAAGTAGCTGGGGCGTTGTGCAACCCAAAAGGCATTCGGCGAAATTGAAAGAGACCTCGAGTGGGAACCACAAAAGCTGTTAAAGGTCTTGATGACTCTGCGACCGGTATTTGCCAATATGCAGACTTTATGTCTAAAGTCGTTAGAAATTTCGCATCCCGCAGTTTATCAATGGTAGCACTGACAAACGGGAGAGGATATGCATCGGGGAGACTTACTTCATTAAGGCGTTTATAATGTACACAGAACCGATAGGTTTGATCTGGTTTTTTAACTAACACAATGGGAGAAGCCCATGGGGAATTTGACGGTTCGATAATTCCATCAGCAAGCATCTTCTCGAGCTCCTGATTAACTTGTTTTTGTAAAGCAGGGCTTAAAGGATAATGCCGCTGTTTAATGGATGGAGAGTCGGTCTTTATCTCATGCTGCACAATATGAGTACAACCCAACTTTCCATCCATTCCTTCAAACGTTTTATTTACGAGATCATCAAGCTGAAATCGCTGTTCTGAATTAAGATGATCAGCGTTCTCCAAAGAGTGAACCTCTACTGGACAGCTCTCTGATCGAAAAGACCATTCACCTGAGTGAAGGTCGGGTATTATTTCCATTTGACACCAAAAATCAATTCCAAGAATTAGATGATGTGGTAAAGTCGGAACGACTAATATTTCAAAGATATGGACTTTATTCTGTAACTCGATAGGTACACGAATAAATCCAATAATGTCACATTTGTCACCATTAGCGACGGTGCAAGTTTGCGAAACGGGAGTAAGAATACAAATATTCTTAAGGATATCCCAGCCGTACTTTCCAATAACCGTTTTAGTACAGCCAGAATCCAACAAACCGAGAAACTCACATCCATAAATCATTACTTTTAAATATGGTCGGTGATCGTTTTTAGCATGAGATACTATATAGTCTATGATAATTTCTTTACGAGTCAGGTCGGGTTTATCTGAGAGAGTCAAGTCCCGACCGATCACTGACTCTTTCTTCCGTTTTTTTGACAATTTGAACATCGGTGGGATGTAGTATTTTCAAGACCGCACTTGAAGCAGAACAAACGGCGTGGTTTTTGAACATTTCTTAAACCGATGGCCACTTTCAAGACAGTTCCAACATTGTGGAGACGCCAGAGGTGTCGACGCAATAAGAGTGACAGTATCAGTATTTGTAGTAGTTGTTACATTCGATGTCTCCGAAGCTCTAGCTGGAACAAATTTTCGTCTATCTTCCCGAACAGAAGCAACTGAGTGAGAGGCCATGGAAGAACTATTACTTTTGTGATAAGCTAACTCAGGTTCCAACAGAGTTCTATAATTCGTTGGAGGAGGAGCGTATTGTTGAATTCTTTTGGAAGTCTCTTCGACCGTCTTTCCAAGATTAACCAATTCAGACATAGACCGAATTGGATGAAGTGCCAACTGAGTTTGAATTGAAGGGAGTAGGTTACGACGAATCATCTTAATTTGAGTTTCCTCAGGAGGACATGAAGATCCTAATTTTTTAAAAAGGTTTTCCATTACGGCTACATAAGTAACAATCCTTTCGTTTTGTCCTTGGGTTCTTCTCCTTATTTCCTCCATTAGTTCAAATTCATAGTCGTACGGCTGAAACGCTTCCCTTAGTTTATTTTCCAATTCTTCCCAAGTTCGAAATCTCTGAGTCCTATACCAAGTTAGAGCTCCTTTGGTTAAAAGTTCAGGTGCCGCTCTCAGAAGCCTATCTTTAGAGATACCCCTCGAAACTCGTAGTTCCTCAATCCTTTCCAGAAAATTATTGACACTAGACTGTCCATCAAATTGAACTCTTAAGCGACTGACATCAAAATATCCCTGGGAGAACTCTTCTACAGCATTAGTTGGTTGACGAACTGGAGGATCTGTGAAGTTACTTCTTCTATTGAGAGAGGATGGTAAATACATTTCGGACGGATGACGCGTGTAAGAATTATATACTGGCATTTCGTCACTAAACCTTACATTAGGCCCTTCCGACCATCGATTGTGATCTAGTCGACTCGATTCAGGAGGATTGTAAGCTCTATCATCATTGAATGGTTGTTTAGTAAAATAGCTAGGTAGACGCGAGGTATGAGTTGAAGACCTTGGTGCATTGGCAAATTGAGTATACGATGGTAGATTACCGGCAGGTTCTTCTTGGATATGCTGATTATGAATTGGATCATTCTCCAAGTCACTTGCTTCTCTAAGTATAACTTCAGGAATTAACAAGTTCGGTTCGTCCAAAAGTGATCCTTCAACTATGTTTTCTACATCCAAAATACTTGATCTATTTTCCCTTTGGTCGATCGATGCTTCGTAAACTGCTTTAAGTGACTCAAAAGCCGTTAAACAACGTCCAATTAAAAGTTGTATTTGTTCACTTTGTGTTGAATCAGCTTGAATTCTTCTTAGCCTTTGTTGTATATGCTGAAGTCGTGTAGAAATTCTTTTAAATTCGTTAACTCTATTTCCTCTGTTAAAGTTATCTATGTCACCTTCTAGTTCTTTCAATTTATCTTCACATACTTTCATCTCCTCTTCTGGTTCTAAAATACCTAAATTCATAAAAGCTGACGAGAGTCCATCTCTTTCATTTCTCAGTGCTCCTCGTAATGTAGTTCTGTTTTCATCCACCGTGCGTCCTACCGGAAGACCACGTATAAAAAGTTCATATCTCAGTTCACTCGCTAAAAGACGATTGACATCCATTTTAGTGAATATGTATATTTTTTTTGATACACACAAAAAAAATTATTAAACCCCCACCTTTTCCACGAAAAAGAAAAAAAACTAGAATAAAAATAGGGTAAAAACTACCAATTATGTGTTCGTCAGAGGCACTACCACACTAGTAATGCCCACACATACATAACACGGTAATAACCCTAATACTTAAACACACTATTATTCATAAATAAAAAAAACTAAACATATAATCAACAATGTACCTCAACTGCCAAACAGTACGTAATTTCTATAAAACTTTTCAAATTATATCAATTTGAGAAAGTTCACTAAATCACCCTGTATGCGAATGATAAAACGCTTAATGAAATCACACTGGAAATTTGATAATTTATTTGTATTTATTTTTCTATTAATAGTTGATAAAATAAAATGTAATCAAATGTGTTGCGTTTCAATTTTTTTTTTTAAAGGGAGAAACTCAGAAATATCAAAAAAAAATAGCAATAATAGAATGCCTATAATTAAAAATAAAACACAGTGTTTATCTTTCCCCAACCCAAAAACTGTTAGCTGGATTGCTGAAAGTACAGAGACCACCAGATAAATTTAAATTAACGGTAGTATCTAATAGTACGAGGCCATCTTTAGCACAAGGATTCTACACATCGAAAGTTACTGTCTAACAAAATGTTAAAGACACTTTAAATAAAAAGAAGAATACTTGTTGAATTGTTTTTAAGGTTAGCGATAAAAATGAAAAATAACACACACAAAAAATAAATTATCAGTAATGGATGATATACTCGATGATACTGATATGGAAATCAACACCCCGTTAAGGTAATAGTAATGTATTACTCCAAAATATTAAAAATTACCCAAAAGATTGTTGGTACCAAATAATCTAAATAATTTCAATCTACAAAAGTTTATGAGACATCTTACTTGAATGCTTGTTAAACTCAAAAATAAAATTTAATAGCAGAACCCTTACACGTTGGTCGCCAGTGTTACCCTCTCTCTTGTCGTTGATTATAATTGTTAAATTTCAGCTAGCTCAATTTTAAATTTAATTTGCCCCGGAGAGTGGGTGGATTCAAAAAAAAAATATCAATGCAATCACCACGAATAGAGGGTATAAGTCTCAGTATAACCAAGGAAAAGATGCAAATAAGGAGATTCCATATACGTTTATTGTTAGCTACTCCTTTTTTTATGTTTAATCCTTTAAAACTTTTGGTAACAACAACAAAAACAATATATATATAAGTATAACGCGTTAACCCCCAATTGGTACCAATTAGTTCACAACTTATCAAATTTATGCTTATAATAATCCTAGAATAATATCTTGGGTGGATGTAGTCAAAGTATATCCCCAAAACCAAGGTAAATGGAAAGCTCTTACTTGATTTCCGAAGTGTTCGTGTATATCTATGAAATTATGGTGGCGATCATCCAGATCTAACGTAGGTTCCCTGCAATCCTCTGGTGGTAGGAGTAAACTATGAGGATGATTGTTGGTAACCACTTAGGTGTCTCTAGTACCAAGGCGAAGAGCCACTAAAAGTGTTGATTGATGCGGGAGTCGTTTGAAGATGATCAGGACCAATACGGAAGATACCAACCAGAGAAACAAACAACTAAGTATGCAGGTAAGTAAGTAAGAAAGTAAGGCCTAAAGAAAGCAATAAGAAAAGTTAATTTACTTCCAGGATGAATAAAATGATGACTTACCGGAGATCTCGTGTGGCCTTAAAGATATATTAGATTCCCACAAAATCCACAAATAGGTGACTAATTCTCTTGAATATTCGTTTAGGGCGAATCTAAGTTGAATAATATATTTTTTTATTCTTTTCTAGGCTTAGAAAATCCGAAAATTCGTAATTTTAAGGAAGGCACATGTTCCATCAAAAGCCACAAAAAAAAGGATAGATAAAGGTCAAAAGAGATAAGTCAAAATTTTATAATTAAAGGACTTTAGTGTTAATGGTTAGTTAGCTAGTAGATTTTTGGCCATAAAGCAAGAGAAGAACCAGACTAGGTGACAACCTGAAGAATGACTTCTAATTGTAAATAAACAAATGAAGGTTAACTATTAAAATAAAGGTATTTAAACAACTTAATTAATAAATGAATGTGTTTTAGATCCAAATGGTTTAAGGCAGGCTATTACTTTTCATTAAAATAAATGAATTTAAAAAAAATGTTAAAAGAAAATAGTTAATATAAAAATTGAAACCGTAACAAGCTGTTCTAACTCATTATGTGCTTCATCGATAGGAGTTACAACATGAGACGTATCCGTATATCTACAATCACCAACTCGAACACTATTTCCAAATTCATTTGCATGTAGTCGGTAGTAGATTGCAGAGTTTTCAAAAATTATTTGGTCGTGTGTTGATCCTGGCCAACGCGCTACTAAATCCAGAATTTTTCAATCTTTTGACGACACAGTACATTTATCGAAAAATATCCCTTTGGATTTCTAAAACTCCACCTAAAACAAAATGGTGTTCTAAAGCTGAAATATAATTCAGTAAAATATTTCTTCTGAATTCAGAAAAGAACATAGTTGGACAGTCAATCGATCCAAATGTCCGTGAAAGTCTTGCAGACTAATAAAAATCTAATTGTTGAACAGCTATTTCATCTTCTGTAGTTGGCATTTTAATAAATACTGGCCGGAAAGTAGTTCTACAGTTATTAGGAAACTTCGAGTTACATAGTACATCAAAGCTAACAACAATTGGTTTATGGGAGAAACAGAGTGGTTCCCCTAAAATATCAAATAACTTATGTTTTATGCTAATAAGTTTGTTGACGTTTACCTGTCTGTGGGTGTTTCAAGTTGTTCTTCAATTAGTTCTAAAACCATGAGCACAGTGTCTTTTTTAAATTTGAATCTCGTGATAAAATCTAGATTATCAAATGTAACTATATAATTGGGCCTCTCTCTTATTATATGTGGCCTTCGCTCATGCTCAATAAACTGAATAATTTCTTCATCATTGTCGCTAAGGTCTTCAAATAGATCCATTACAAAAACAACCTAACAGCCTTCAGTTATTTGACAAACTGCTACCTGAAAGTGTCGGTTACTGTTACAGTCAGAATAGCTGACGGCTATCACATAACAGCATATCCAAAAACGTTTTGACAGTTGGTGACTGATAGTTACCTTGGTAACTGTCAGCTATTCTAAATAGCTGGCGATTGAAATCTGAACCTGATGTGGAAATCTGTAAGGGTATTGAATTTATTCGTTAATGAGTTGTACAATGGACTTATCCAGTAGGAACGAATTTATTGGTTTTATATTAATTAATGAATAGCTTACAGAACCTGTGACGGTCGAATTTCATCGCACATTATTTTTAAGACATTTACAGTGAATACTTCCTAAAACATTGTTAAATTGTACAACTAACCTTGTTTATCTCTACGAATCGAATTCTTAGCTACGTGCATTCAACTTCCTTTTTTAAGACCCTGGTTTAGGACTTCTTAAATAGCGGTGCAAGTAGTTGTCTTCAGTGACAATTATCCATACTTTTGAACGTCTACAATGACATATATTTACACATTCTATTCCACTCTATATCATTCCACTTCACCTATCCTTTTATTATTCATTTTTGATTACTTATTTCGATTTTAATTATTGTTGTTTTGTAGGTTAACTTTAATGCATTTTGTTGTTATTGCTACAGCTGAGAATTGACCTTGAATTTATTTGGCCTGCAGGTCGATTCTGATTGTCGTTTTCGAGATGTGACGTATCGAGTTGGCGAATTTGAGCGATTCTAATCTCAACTGGCGCACGAGACCTATCGAGAATATCTGTCATATTCAGTCGGGACCTAAACTTGAGTGAAACGAGCAATAGTGTGGTTAGGTTGGTTTGTGATAATTTGTTTGGTTTGGTATTTAGAGTTTGTTGTAAAAAAATGAGTTTTAAAATAAACTAAGAACATTTAGATACAATTTTAAATTTTATGAGAGAACATGAACATTTTGCAAGTGGCAGACTCTCTGTTTCCAACGCTAAACAAGAATTTAAAAGGCTGTGGGAAGAGCTATCCACAAAATTAAATTCTTTGGGATATGGGTTGAAGACAACCGAAAAATAGCAAAAAGTGTGTGTTATTCTCAAATTTTATAAAATTCACCTGTTTTTGAGGTAATGAGAAAACTAAATTAAATTATTTTGTTGTAGACTTGGTTTGATTATAAAGGCAATTTAAAAAAGAAAGAACGGCATCAAGCTGGTACTGGAGGAGGCCTTCCAATTGAAAAAAAAACTGTCCGAAATAGAGATAGGTATTTTAGAAATTCTGGGAAGTACATTCTATAAAGGATGTGGAGTAGCTGAGAAAGGAGTGAGTAATGAGTTTATAATAAATATTCTTTAATGATTTTATTTGAATGTTTTTCTCTTTTCTTTTTAGTTGGAACATCCCCAAAAACCCTGCTCCTCCTCTTCCTTGATAGTGCAATCAGAAACTCCCTGTGCAAAAATAATGGAACAAAACAGTGTGGATCTGGTTGAAAAAGACCATAGTTACCTTCCATCTAATCGTAGAAAACGGATGCAAGGATTAAAGAGGAAATTATCAGATAACCCAAACCCCAATTTCAGTGGATTATATGAAGAATCAATAACTGCTCTCAAGAGCATAGAAAATACTATAAACGTGAATTTTGCTACACTCAATAAAACAATTAACGATAGATTAACAAATGTTGCTAATGCATTAAAGTGCAATTGTAAAAAAAATATGTAATTTAAATGTTTTTTTTTAGATATAGATTTCTAATTTAGTTTTTATTTTTTGTAAGTTTTTGAAGAGTTTTCTACAGAAACAATAAACATAATAAAATAAATTATTACGATTTAACAGGAATTTTTAGAGATAAAAGCAAATGTTCTATTTTGTGTAGAGTGAGAAATTATTTTTTCTGTGAAATATTAAATAAAAAATAAATACATTTTTTACTTATAAAAATCTACAATTTTCATTATTTCAACGAAATAAAACAATAGTCGTGCTCATTTTATATCAAATCTGGACAAACTTTTTAAAAATGAGCTTAGATGCACGGTTTTTTGATCACTTCTCTATCTCATGCCTAGTTATTTCATTTTTTTAAACAAAAAGCTTGTTTTTGTAAGTCTTTTTTATTGTGTTGTGTTGATGGGAATATTAAAGAATGAGTAAAATAAAAAACAACCAAATGCTGGATTTTTTTAACAAATATAGATTCATACAAAATATCTATTTACAATATTAGTTCTTGTTATTTCTCCCAAATTACGCAGATTATTAATATCATTTTGTAAATTAATATTATTTGGTGCATCTTCTGGTAAATACAAATGCTCATCTACAGCAACATTAAAATTTAGACATAAATTATGTAGAACTGCACAAACATTTACTAATTTCCCCACAAATTCTGGTGAATACCTACAAGTCCTTTCCCTTAACAGGCAACGAAAACGGATTTTCAAAAAGCCCTATACATCTTTCAATGCAGTTGCGGGCACGAATATGTGCATAATTATAGCGGCCTTCAGGTGAGTTATCTGAAGGATTTAAAAATGGAACCATTAAGTATGGCTCTAATGGATATCCAGAATCTCCTAATAAATAGGTATGTCGCATTCCTATTAAATATTCATCATGAAGATACTGCTTTATTGCTGAAAATCTCCAGATAAAAGCATCATGTGTAGCACCACCATAATTAGAATTTATTGCATGTATCTTTAACTCTGCATCACATATTATTTGTACATTAATTGAATGAAAGTGTTTCCTATTAAGAAAATTATGTTCATCTGTATGTGGTTTTAAAATTGCAATGTGGGTACCATCTACAGCTCCTATAACTGAAGGAAAATTAAACTTGTCCATGAACTGTTGCTTCAATTCATTTTGTTCAACTATTGTTGTTGGAAATATTATATGTTCAGCAGTTAGATTGTCATTGATAGCATCAGTAACCTCATGAATAAATCTAAAACAAATGTATATACTTAATAATTTCACTCTATGTAAATATTAATCAAGTGAGTATATATTTATTAAATACATTACCTGTGTACACACGTTTGACTTATACCCAAATGGAAATCTTCTCCAACACCCCGTTGATAGCTACGAGTGGCATAAAACCTTAAAGCTGCAAGTATTTTTTGTTCTATTGAAATCCCCGTCCGATATGTAGGCTCTCTCAAGTGAGGGGCTAGTTGATGGTATAAAAGTTCAAAAATTACTTTATTAATTCTAAAAAGTTCAATGAACCTTGCGTCTGGTATATTTTGTATATTAAATTCTTGTCTTAAATCTCGTCGTCTACGTCGAAATGCCTGGTTAATCTCTCTTCTATTTCCTTCTCTCCAAATTTCATTGAAAATTGGTAACATAACAATATAGTGTAAAGCGTACTGTCAAACTGTCATTCGTCGTTTCTAGTAATCGTAGTTTTCGTAGCCGCTACTCGAGAGATGATAAGAGTCAATTTCTACTCGGTACCGACTTGTCTGCCGAACGTGAGGTAGCGAGTCGGGACGTAACGTATCGACTAATCAGAATCGAACACCTGATTTTATTCGAAAGTCTAGTGTTGTAAGACAGCGATCCGATTTCACACGCAGGTCAATCTTTAGCGTATACATTTTTCAGTTTTGTTTTTAGTGGTAACTTGGGTAATCTTGGAAATTTTGGAATTCTTTTTCCGGGTCAATTAGAATTTTTATTTTGAGTTATTTTCGTCGATTTTATTGTGGACATATTTTTGGGAGGATCAGTTAACTGTTTTTAGTCGACAGTTGGCAACTGTCCGGATTGTGTCATATGTCTGGTTGGTCTTTTGTCTTGAGTCAGACGTCTCTTGTATATGCCGTACTTGTGTCTCGCGGAGCTGTCAAAAACGTGCTAGTGAAAATCCATTTTATATATGTGGTAACCAACTCGGCATCCTCTCGTAGGGATAATAAATGGATCTCAGTTAGTAACGCTGTATGTGGTGGGCCTAATATTTTTGGTTATTTCTTGGTGAAATTTGGATTTTGGAGGCCTTAAAGCGTTAACCGTTGTTTGGGGATTTATTCACTTTTTCTGACACTCTGGTTTGGAAAGCCTTTCCCAAAAGGAGGTATGTACATTTTATTATCCACATATTTTTCATTCAGATAAATTAATCTTGTTTTTATTTTATTTTTTTCATATCAGGTTATGTCATACCTTTTGGTATAATTGTTTCATGATTTTAAACGCATAAACGTTAGTGCTATTAATAGTAGGCTTTTGTTTGCTTTTTTCTTTAGGATTATTTTGTGAACCATGTTGTTTTGCCAGAAAGGCAATACTTTTTTATGTAGGGTTCAGATTATAATCTGGGTTTGTGTTTTTAGGGTTTTATTATTTGGCTATTTTTGTGGAACAACTGGACATCAGTATTGGACCACTATCTTTGATATATCTGAAACGTCTCTGTTTAACGTCCTGGTTTCGCCTTCAATGTTTTGGCGGATTTACGGTAGGAAAGAAACCGTTAGTTCCATCGGTCTCTGGGAAGAGACATTCATCCTGGAATTCTCCTCGATAGAAAACCAGCTGCTTAGAGAGTAGTTCTCCACCACCCCCACGAAGGAGGAAACGATAAGTGGTTTAACTTTTTTTTTACTTTGATATTTTCTGTCTTATTTGAATCCTTATACATTTTTTCTAGTAAAACATACTCACTTGATAAATTTACGTAAATGTTTACTTAAAATTTATCCTCAACAAGCGCCATGAGCCTTCAGCTCTGATGAACAATTTATTTCTATGATACATTCGTTGCGGTACAGTATTGATTATAAGATTTATTTTCCTATATATTTATAAGAATTTGATGTACGCCCTAGTACCAGCGCAGATAGTATTTGTCTATTTTAGTATCATATCTTTTAAGGGTTATTTGTCACCTATGTTACTGTATAGAAATTTATGTTGAACATCACCTTTTCCAACAACGTTTGACGTAACGTTTATATAATTTTGTAACATTTTTTTTTTCAAATATAAGTCAATGTATCAATACCATGCTCAATTGTGTTTACTACCTACACACTATTTGTGGCTTACCAAGTAATTTATATAATTGCCAATTTAACGAGAAATTTTGGTTGCTCTTTTTTTTTAAATAAATTTGTAACGTGAGTAAGGACTGTTTTTTTTCTTATCCTGATCTTTGTTAGGTTTACTAAGGATATTTGACTAGGTTGGCTCATGTAAATTTAACTGGCGCATTTTATAGAATTCTCTTAACTATTAATTAGTCCCATCTCCACTGCAGTGAAACCGGAGCCTATAATATAAGGCCGAACTCATGTAACCTTTTTGTTTATTAAATTTATTTTTAAATTTGGCTACCTCTAAGTTAGGGCACTTTAGGCGTGAATTGTAAGGTTACAAACCTAGTTGCTTATGTTGATTTTCATTGTTCTTATAATATTCATTAATTAATAAAAATCAATAAAAAGTCATTAGTATATTTTGAAAGTGGCGCTTCTTTTTGAAAAATACTTTCTACAGCATTGCCAAGATTCTAGCTTTGTTCGTTTGTAGACAAATTTGACATACTTCTTTCCTTCTTTTAATTATAACAAATGAGAACGAGAGTTGCAAGTTTTCTCGATATGACAATATAGCCAAATATAATCTGTTTCAATTGGGCCACGTCACAAGCCACTATAGCCCCAATTTTCAAATTTTAATAATTAATTACAGCCGCAGGATCGGTCTCAGAAGTGCTGGACCCGGTGCAATGTGTTGTGGTAGGCCAAAATTATAAAATAAAAATATAAAAAAAATCACTGAATGAGTCCATTGCAGTTTTTCCGTCAGTGACGAATAATCCGTAGTCTAACTGATACAGATAAAGGTAGTGCGTTTGGCATTTTCCTAATTTTCCTAACACAATATTTTTATTTATTACCATATAAATTGTTTTGAGCAATTAAATCTCATTACTTCAGTCCAAAATTAAACTATCTACGTGTTTTCAGATATTGACAGTCTGTAAACCCTACTTATAGTACGAGATCCGGCTGCAGGATTAATGCGCTCATCGGTTTTTTGCTAAAACCCAAATTTTTATGCATATTTATAATTAGAATATATATATTTACCAGGTTGCCTGTCATAATTTGGCAGCTAGTATTCTTATTTAAATTGTTTTTAATTTATTTTTTTAAATAAAATATCGTCTACCACACGGCAATTTATATAAAGATTCTAAAAAATCACGGTTGTCGTTGCGCACCTGGCCGCACCTCTTCGCAGCCAAGTGTAAACAGGTATGATTTCGATACAATTATACGTTCATAACGTACATTTATTAATTATATGTCAAATTAAAGCAATTTTTTTTCTATTTATTATCATATATAGTAGCGTAATTAAATCCGGCCGGAAATAAGGGTTGCTGGCTGTTAAAGATGATAAATATTTAAAGTGGAGGTAAAGAGAGTTAGCGCGTAATATCATTTGTCAGACGATGCTAGCGATTTTAATCCATTGCGCATGCGTCGAATGCAAGTGTTCTCAACTGAACAGCTCTGGCACTTTTATTCTAATATAAAAACCTAACCACGCTGTTTTGCAGTTCGTAATACACATCTTTTTATATTTACATTGTTATTTTATTTGTGCATCTAAAAATTATTAAATTAATTAATGTAAAATAAAATTGATAAAGATGAAGGAGTGTTTTCTGTGTAACGAAAAAAGTGCTCGCTAATGTTATTGTTTCGCCGTATGAAAAAAATACAAATATCATGACACTTTTGTAACAATTGAATCTACTAAAGCTTTTGGATATCATACAGAGTGTCTAAAAAAAATTGAAGTTCTAAAGCAAAAAGATAAAAAAGAATTTGAAGATTTTTGCAAAACACAAACGGTAAGTAAAATTTCAATTGAACTTAAAAATAATATAGGTTATAGTTACAATATAAATGGCACAGTGCTAACTTTGAGGTTTTTTTGTTAAACATTTTTTTTTAATTTGTTATTTTTATAATAATAAATTTACTGCATTTATCAAAAAATTAATAATTTAATTAATGCACTTTTTAAATAATTGTTAATTTAAAAAATTAATTAATGCCCTTTTTCAAAAAACATTAGGAAACCTTGTCTTTAAAAAAAAAATTTTTTTTTCTTATTAATAACTTACAAAATTACCTAATGCGTAATTTCAAAAAATGAAAAATTAAAAAACTCCACGGGTGCATTATTTTTAAAAAAATTAATAATTTAAGAAATTAACTTATCAATCTTTGAAAACATTAAGGATTTAATAAAAAGAATAAATTTTAAAAAATTATTAATGTTTATTTTTATGAAAAAACGTAGACTCCGAGGCTCCCTCCAGATCTCCATGAACAAAGTATTCCTGTTGTAAGTTGTGATCTAGCAAGTACATATAGCAGTAATAATATTAATCGGATATAAAAAAACATTTCTAGAGCCAAGCTTTTGATACAAATTGTCTTTCAACACATACATTTACTATGCAGGAAGAATCAAGAGCTACATTGAAGGATCAACCAACTACACTTTTAGTAGACGACCTGTTTAGTATGACAGCCTAGTACATCTACGCAGGAGGATGATCATTCTCAGTCTTATCATGATTTGTCATCTGTGTGACCTCCCATTCCCTGGCCTGTTTATCTCATGAAAAAGGCGAGCACAAAGTAACAAACCGATGGCCATTTGGGTAAGAAACTTCCGTACTCAAATGTATCACAAAATATATCTGATTGTCTAGTATTATTTAGTTAGGACCCACGTTGTGTTTAATAATCGTAGTAATAATAATAGCATTATTATTAATAATTGTAATAACCCCAGAAATTCTTTTAAAGTTTGGTGACAAGTGAACATAAATCAAAACACACAAATCTCAAGAAATTATTTATTCATTAAGAAAATTTACTGAAGAATGATGGCGCCATTTGTCATAAAAGGTATAGGAAAAACCGGACAACCGGAAAACCTAACCACCATCATAATGAATGTTTAATTATAAATTAATCAATTGTGTTGACGATAAATAAATTGTAAATAGCCTTTTTGGAGCTTATAAAACTCTAACCAATGGATACCCACACTACTGGGACATTTATGTACAAAAAGTTCTTAATAACTTTAAATGCCGTAAATGTCATCAGAGGTGCACTGTCTCTCTCTGCATTATTGGCAATTATTGCTGACTTAGTTCAAGGACCAGATACTTGACGTAAAAATTCAGATGACGACTTAGTGAAAATAAAGTCTGTGTGTAGTCTGATTTACATTGTGACCAAAGGTAGAGTCAAACCGTCAAAACATCTTACGCTCGGGTTATCAATGAAATCTATGACAAGTTCACGAAAAGTTCTAATGATATTGAATAGATATAGACATACAATAGGCTATAATTTAGCTGAAGAAATAGAAACTGAGATGACGCATAGTTCCCAAAAAGAAAAGAATGTTATACCAGCCGGTATTAGGAGAGTTGATGGACTAAGTACGCACGTAGCTTTCGATAATTTTGACCGTTTCGTCGATACAGCCACTAGGAAAGATAATCTGCACGATACAGTCGGTATCATTTATCAGTTTCGCAGTGAAAATGATGATCCTAATAATATGAATAGTACGGATACTTCTGATCTACAATCCTTAGGCGCATATATCCATGAAGGTCCCACGGAGCCTCTTTCAAGAGCTCTTAAGAGACGGCGTTTTGAAGCACCTCCAAAGGAAATTCGTTCCTTCGTCAAGACACCTTTTACAAGTATGACGTTTCTTCCTTTTCAGACAATTACAGAAAAATTGATTGCAATTGATAAGGATTTGGTTTGCAGTATGTCTTTATCTCAAATTGATTCGGTACCTATGTGGTTAGGTTATATCTGCAAAATTGTCATTGATGGCAGTAAAATTCAGACAGTTGATTACTTATTACCAATAAATGAATCTCCTATGTCGCTAGCTGTTGTTCAGGAAACTTAACATTGCAAAAGAAGTTGCTAAGAATTGTAATAAACAGCAGATCATAGCTACTTTCTTTTTAGCAATAGCCAAATTAGCTATGCAGATTCAACATACTAAAAAGCCAGAATTTGACGCATCGTAGGATGCACTTCGATGTTAACTTAATTTTCTTAGTCCTCCAGATTGGAGTGTAAGTATATATATGGTTAAAGTTTTTACTTTACGCAAGTACACTTATCTAACTGGTTGTCTAATTGTAACCTAACTTGGTTTATATTTGTATTGTAGGCCTGATGATGGCCATTGTTATGGCCGAAACATGTCGTCCCCAGTTTTAACTGGTAAATAAATGTATGTGGTATGACTTTGAGTTTTATTATTCGTTGAATAATTGACCACATTTGAGCTATGGATAATCTTTTGTTCCTGTATTTGACGATATATTTATTAATTTAGGCGCATTCCATACTCAAATGGCTTTCTTTAAAGCAATTGGAAAGTATGTTGACTCTAGTGGATTAATAGAGATTTTAGTTGAAGCTGAGACATCCCTTGGCTTCTGGTGATCTGCAGATTATTCATTTCAAAAAATATTTGTCAGAAATTGACACGGATGATGTTGAAACATTAAAAGAAAATTTAAACGCGGTAATGAATACTTTACGTGGAATCAATGAGAGCATTATCTTACCTGATTCATTGCTTAAAATACTAGAGGGTTACAAACAGTTCCGCGAAATAACAGATCAGGGTGGCCATGGAAAGACACCCCAATATTACTTGCAGTATACTGAACTTATCAACATATTTCTTCGATTTTCTAGAAGTTTTCGTTGCAGTAATTTTGAGCTCTACTTAGATTCTATATTCGAAATGTGTAGTTACATTTTTGCATTCAATCATCCGAATTATGCCAAATGGGCTGCTATGTATTTAAACAACTTAATCAAGCTGAAGGTTGAAAATGCAACTCTACTTAAGGAATTTCGTGAAGGTGCATTTGGTATTAGACGCACAAAATCATGCTTAGGCAGATCATCTGTCGACTTGACTTTGGAGCAGACGATTAATGCTGATGCCGGTAATACCTTGACTGGTGTTAGACATTTTAAAAATTCGATCGCTGCACAAGAAAGATGGACTCTTAGTCATAGTGTCTGAACTAAAATTATGTCGTTTGTAAAAGCAGAAATCCGATTATCTGAAGCAGATGATAATTCTCATACGTTTCAGAAGAATCGAATCGAGAAAGACTTTAAGACTCTAAACAGTATTGTTGAAACTATCAAGACAACAATTAATCCTTTTTCAGAAAATATAGACAAAGATAGTTTGTTCAATTTGTCAACTGGTAAAGCGGCTTCCTTAAATGTTACCAATTGTTTATTCAACGTTAAGTCTTTAGGTGAAGAACAAAAGTTAAAATTTTTTTCGGAATGCTTTGAAGACTCATCAAGATTTGTGAGACCAATAACTCGTAATAAAATAAATAATTTCGCTTCAGATTGTATTAAAAAAAGTATAAAGTGTACCACCGGAGAAAAAAAAACATTAATTAAAATGGAACGAGATATTTTTGGACGACTGTAAGCAGTTGCTATAAATCAAAAAGTTGACATTGAGTACTGTCTGTGATTCCCTCTTGTACCTCCTGCACTATTCCACTGTTCAGGCGACATGATGAAGACGGATAAGTCAACTTTAGGTAAACAATTGACCCAAAGCTACTTCCGGACAAGTCGACATAGAAATCATTGATGGTTTTTATTATTTGTATCAAATGGTCATTTTTTAAGAAGCTTGAAGTATTTTCGTTTCAAAGAAGCCCTAGTAAAATTCTTAGCTGACCATTGGGTCGATGATTTTTTTTGCTACAATATTATAAATTAAAAAAATTTATATTACTGCTGAAGAGAAATGTTTTTCATATTGTTCTGCTGGAAATTTCGTAGTAAAAACTGCATAAACTGATAGCCTCTCAACATGATGAAACTGATACCAGAATTATTTTCCACATAAGTAAAGTATCTGAAAATTCAAAAATTTTGGTAAAAACAGCAGACACTGACGTTTTAATAATTTTGTTAGGTAATATGCATAAATTTCTCAATTTGCAAATTTGGTTGGCAAACAGTTCATTAAACAAAAGTAATGAAGTTTACATAAACTGTACGTACTTATCAATAAAATTAAGCGCGACTTTGTCTTGCTCTTCCCGCTTTTCACGCCTACACGGGCTGCGACTACACGGCTGCATTTTTCAACAAAGGGAAACTTCGGCCCTTAAATTTATTTATTAAGCACTCAGAAATTCAACAAGTTTTTGCGTCCTTGACGAATCCTACTGACATCTTTAATGAAACCAAATTTGAGACAGTCCAAGAGATTACATGCCTTATGTATAGACTCCCAAAATGTCAAAGTATAAATGCCGCAAGATTTTTATTATTTAACAAAATGTATGAAATAATGAAAAATTTATGAAAAGAATTAAAGGTTGGACTCAACGCACATTCCACCGTGCTGGAAATTTTTGAAACAAAAATTGTTGCGGACAATCTTTATTAATTTGATGTGGTTAAATGCCACTGAGCCGGACTGTATCAAGTTCAGCCCGGAAAATAATGGCTGGCTGCTATTAGATGGTTTTCTAAAACCAACATGGTTCCTGGGAGACTCAATTCCAACGCAAGTTAAGACTGTGCTGTGTGATTCTATGAACAAATCTTCCGATAATGACGACGATTCTAATATTTGTAGCGATGAAAGTGATGATTCAGATTTTTAAATGAGAGTTACAGAAATATAAGATACATTTTTTAACTTTTTAATTTGCTTAAATGTTTAATTAATATGTAACAGGCGATTAAATACTTGAATAAAATCAAATAAAATTTTCAAACAGTACTTTCACACTAAAATTTTCTTTTATATAAGTAACCTTGGTTTTACTTCTTTATGTTTTAAATCAATATTAAATATATTAATTTTTGTTGTAATTTTTAAATTTGTCATTTTGAAAAGGAAGCTTTTGGAGTATTTATTAAGTCGTCTCTATTACTCTCCAGTGGTCGAGAACACTTGCATTCGACGCATTCGCAATGGCTTAAAAGCGTCGCACAGATGGCAATCGCTATCTTCATCTGACAAATGATATTACGTGCTAAATCTCTTTCACTCTACCTTAAATATTTATCATATTTAACAGCCAGCAACCGTTATTTGCGGCCGGATTTAATTAGACAACTATATGTGATAATAAATAGAAAAACATTAGCTTTAATTTGACATATAATTAATAAATGTACGTTATGAACGTATAATTGTATCGAAATCATACCCGTTTACACCTGGCTGCGAAGAGGTGCGGCCAGGTGCGCAACGACAACCGTAATTTTTTAGAATTTTTATATACATTGCCGTGTGGTAGACGAGATTTTATTTAAAAAATAAGTGAACGAAATTTTTTTCCAAAAATAAATTAAAAATACTAGCGGACAAATTTTGATAGGCAAATATATTCTTCTAATTATAAATATGCATAAAAATTTAAGTTTTAACAAAAAACCGATGAGCGATCCTGCAGCCGGATCTTAGACTATTAACATATATCAGCAATTTTCATTTTCAATGAAAACAAAGTAAAACATAAAACTCCGTAGTGACGGATTTTTGCTAACGAATTTAATCGGTAGCTCCAACCCAACCGATCTAGCTAACGAATTCTAACCTTTAAATCCAAATGTCAAAAGTGGGTACCGGTTGATAATAAGTATTTTGTATAAATTATTTCCATAATTCAGAAAGTTGAGTTGAATATAGGTAATATCATTACAAACAATTAAGTAGTAATTTTATCAACAGTAAAAACAGAGCTTTTTTTTATCGGATAAATTTCTCTTTGTAACTAAAAATTTTGCCAATCAGCAATTTTACGAGAAAAACTACCAAATGTTAGTTTTTCGTGAAAAACTACCAAATGTTAGTTTTTCGAGGAAAATTACTGATGGAAAAATTTTGAGTTTAAAAGAAATGTATCCTTAAAAAAAACTTGAGTCTTTTTTGGCAAGATAAGTTAACGACAAAATATAGAAAGAACAACAACAATAATTATGTATATTGATACAATAAAATTATTTTATTATTACCTTTTTATAACAATTTTTATTATTTTATTATTCATCTTAAATATTTCAATATCAACCAAATAATTTTAACTGTCAGAACCAAGGTTAAAGTGACGTGCCGACGCGATTCGCAGCTACTAGATATAGTCTGATTATGAGGAACATGCATTTTTATCGCGAGGAACAGGCATTTTTATCGCGATAAAAATGGATGCACCTTTTTTATCGCTGTCAAACTGACAAAACTATAATCATCAAATGACATATTTTACATAGGAGTTAATTTATCAATACTTTTTACACAATAAAGTATAATTAAATTTAAATGATGAGGGCAAATTTAAATGTATGACATAAAGATTTTTCTTAACAATGCATAAATATATTGTATACAAGATTGAGAAGTACTTTGGTAATTTAAATATTAAACAGTTGTTCAAATTTAATATATCGATATATCTTTATAATATGCTAGAGGCGCGTAGCCGAGGTAGTAATCACAGTGATGCCGATTTGTGGGGAATTTCACATTTTTGGACATATTGGCACATCATTGGGTAATTATTCGAGGACAAGTTTATATAGCTGTGTACCGTTCACTTTCTCGTTACATATAAAGAACAAAAAATTACTATTGCGTATTTTGTACTTAATACCTGCGCAGGCGCTGTCTAGTATAATATAAATGTGAAATATGAAATCTAAAAATTTTATAGATTTTAAATTTTGTCCATTGTTAAAATCTGGTCAAATAATGACGTAATGAAACTCGCTAGTACCACAATATATTAATAAAAGGTAAAAAAGTTTTCTCTTAAAAAAACAACGGCTAAAATGAAATAGCCATGGTTTTGGCGTTCAAATTAAAAAAATTAAAAAATTATAATTAATATAAGTTCTCTAAAGAACTAAATACTAAGATCGTAACGTACTATGTGGTTTTTTCAAAATTTGTAAAATTGAAGTCCCTTCTGGAAATGTGTTTTTAAATTTTAAATAAAGAATGAAATCGGAAAAGTGCACTGTATTGTATATAATCAGGCAACTCTTTAGCTGTATCCTGTTTCAGTTTCAGAGATGAGACATTTTACAGAGTGGGGTAATTGGGGTTTTGCTGGAGGATGTTTCATATGTATTTTGTACGAGAAGTATATTGAATCCCAGAAAAATAACGAAGCCCACTAACGATTTGCTTCAAACTTCACACAGTAGTAAACCAACTAACTGGTTCAATGGTTTTAGTGATAAATAAAATAAAAAAACGTGCTCAATAAGGAAAATGAGACATTTTCTCTAGGAGCCAAGTAACAAATAATAACAAAGATATTCATCAATATTTTTTGGCATTTTTTGATAAATTAACAAAAAAAGTATATAAAAAAATCTTCGCTTCTAGTCTTTGAATTGGATGGATCATCGCGTTTTTCTGCTCTTTTTCTTGGTTGGCTATGGATTTTATTCTTCGCTTGATTTAGACAGAGTCATTCTTTTCGCCTCATCTTATTCATTGAGAACTTCTATTACTGGTAATTGAGGTTAGTGGGTCACCAATTAAACCGCTTGGAAGTTAGTAGAAAAAACCTGGTAGACAATCAGTCGAACATTGCCGAACTAACAGTGGCGCCTTAAAACGTGGAAATATTTTCTAATGGTAATTTTATATTTATATTGATCAACTTGATCCCTCATATGTATCCATTCCATCTCATTTGTATCCATTCCCCCCATTTATATCCATTTCCCCCATTTGTATATATTTTCCGTCTATTTGTATCCATTTCCCCCTATTTACATCTATTTCCACTTATTTTTATCCATTTCCCCCATTTCTATCTATTTCTCAATATTGGTATCCATTTCTCCCTATTTAAATCTTTTTCCCCATATTTTTATCTATTCCCCTTATTTGTATCTATTTCCTCCCATTTGTAACTATTTTCTTCCTTTTGTATCTATTTCCACCCATTTGTATCTATTTATTCCCATTTGTACCTATTAACTGCTATTTTTATCTATATCCTCCTATTTGTATCTATTTCACCCCATATGTACCTATTTACCCCTATTTGTATCGATTTCCGCCTATTTGTATCCATTTCTCCCTATTTAAATCTTTTTCTCCCTATTTTTCTCTATTTCCCCTTATTTGTATCTATTTTCTCCCATTTGTAACTATTTTCCCCCTTTTGTATCTATTTCACCCCATATGTATCTATTTACCCCTATTTGTATGGATTTCCGCCTATTTGTATCCATTTCTCCCTATTTAAATCTTTTTCCCCCTATTTTTATCTATTTCCCCTTATTTGTATCTATTTCCTCCCATTTGTAACTATTTTCACCCTTCTGTATTTATTTCACCCCATATGTATCTATTTACCCCTATTTGTATCGATTTCCGCCTATTTGTATCCATTTCTCCCTATTTAAATCTTTTTCCCCCTATTTTTATCTATTTCCCCTTATTTGTATCTATTGCCTCCCATTTGTATTTTTTTTATCTATCTATATCTATGTCTACCTATTTGTATCCATTTCCCCCTATTTATAACTATTTCCTCTTATTTATATCCATTTCCACCCATTTGTATCTATTTCCCCCTATTTATATCTTTTTCCCCCTATGTGTATCTATTTCCCCTTATTTATATCTATTTCCTCCATTTGTATCTATTTTATCCCATTTTATCTATTTCTTTCAATTTGTACCTATTTCCCACTATTTTTATATATTTTCTCCTATTTGTATTTATTTCACCCCATATGTATCTATTTACCCCCATTTCTATCGATTTCCATCTATTTGTATCAATTTCCCATCATTTGGATTCATTCTCCCGCTTTTGTATCTATTTCGCTTATTTTTTTATCTATTTCCCCCATTTGTATCTATTTCTTCCTATTTGTACCTACTTTTTGTTATTTTTATCTATTTTCCCCTATTTGTATTTATTTTCCTATATTTGAATTTTTTCCCCCTATTTGTATCTTTTTTCGCCATATGTATCTATTTCTCCCCATTTGTATCTATATCGCTCCATTTGTATTTATTTCCCCCTATTTGCATCTATTTCGTCTTATTTGTAACTGTTTCCTTCAATATGTATCTATTGTCTCCCATTTGTGTGCCCCTCATGTGTATGCATTTCCCCCCATTATGTCTATTTGTTGCTATATGTATCTATTTCTCGTCATTTGTATCTATTTCCCCCCATTTGTATTTATTTCCCCCTAGTTGTATCTGTTTCCCCCTATTTGTATCTGTTTCCACTATTTGTATCTATTTCCCATCATATGTATCTATTTCCCCCTATTTGCATCAATTTCCCACCATATGTATCCATTGCATCTCATTTGTATCTATTTCTCCCGATATTTATCTATTTCATCCCATTTGTATCTATTTCCCCCTATTTTCCCTATGTCCCATTATTAATATTGCAATAATTTCGTTTTAATCGTCGGCGTCCTATTCAATATTTATCCACTCTATCCAACCTACGATTCTACCGATTAATAAATCCCTACCTGCCGCGTTAAAGAACTTAGTTTCAAAAATAAGTAAGTCATGGCAATTTTGTGATTTTTTATTTTGACGTAAGTTTTGACATTTCTGTCATATTAAAAAAGAATTTAATACTTAAAATGAAGTAGTTTGCAGCGGAATCGTTAATTTTATTTTGACTACATCTTTTGATGTACGCCTTAATATTTTTAAATAATGTAAGTATTGTAAGTTGTAATTTTGTTAATAAATATGATTGGTATGTAACATTTAGCTTTAAATTATGGTTTAGTTTCTTAATGTTCGATTCCAACATTTACCTTCATCAGACCGAGTAGGGTAAAACTTTATCTCAAACAACTGCAATGATTATATTTCTCGTCTGATTGTTGTAGCAGATTTCAACATAGGTTTTGAACTGATTTTAGAGAGAAACTTACAACATACTCGGAAAAAGCGCAAAAATCTTCGAGGCTGTTTTAATTATCATATATAATACAACGAGTGGAATCTTGACTATCGATAATCCCATAAGTTATTTCACGAAACGTGTTGTCAAATATTAATTTCACGAGTCCGCAGGACGAGTGAAATTATAATTTGACAACACGTTGAGTGCATTAACTTATGGGATTATCGATAGACACGATACCACGAGTTGTATTCAATATCACGAATTAATGACATTTTAAAAATTTGACAGCTCAATAATTTACATTTACAGCACAAAAGCAATGACAAAGATGACAGCATACTTACTAGATTTTTAGCATTAAAAGTACCAAGTGTGATTATCAGTTATTAGTCAGTATATTGTGAATGATTATCGATTATTAATCAAGTAACAATACAGGACATTTTTACATTATGAGTGATATAATCGTTATAATATATTCTCGTTGAGTTTGCTTTCTTGTACCTATGTTTGTATGTTTGTTTGTATGTTTGATTGTTTGTATGTTTGATTGTTTGTATGTTTGATTGTTTGTTACGGTTGTAGTGCTTCATATTGTTGAAAAAATTTGAAAACTTGAACAGTTTATTCGTTATGGTGTCCAGATGTGCAGGAAACCAATTTTGAATTTGAAATACAAGATGGTGACTCCAAGATGTCTGGCGAGATTTATGATTATGGACCAAATCCATTCAAAATTGGTATATAGGGGTTTTGACGTCGGGTATTACGAATGTTTTTGTCAAAATTGATAAAAAGGTAGCAACTACAAGATGACGGTGAAGAGATTTATGAGTATGGACCTATTTTTTTATTTATTTGTTGGGATTTTAGCGATTTGTTTTGTTATTGAAAAATTTACGATGTCTAGATGTGCAGGAAATCAATTTTTAATTTTTTAACCCTAGGATGTCACATATATAGCCCGTCGTGTCGCCATTCAAGCTAGTTATTAATTATTTATGAAATATTATTTTTTTATTTAATTTTCTAATATTCTACGGAATAGGCTAATATGTACATCTCTGATTGGGGAGAAAAAGGCAGCCCATGTGACCAGAGGTTGTCCGCAGGGGGGAGTACTTTCTCCTCTGCTATGGAATCTGGTAATGGATGGACTGCTGAGAATCCTTCAACAAGAAGGACACAAAACACTGGGATACGCAGATGATCTTGTCATATTATCCCAGGGAAAATTCAACACTACGGACAGGGAACGACTTCAGATGGCCCTAAACGCAGTTACACTCTGGACAGAGCATGAGGGTCGGAAAATCAGCCCCTCCAAGTCCAATATAATAGCATTCACCAACAGAAGGCATTTAGAGGGCCTTAGCCCACTATGGCTTCGTGGTGAAGAGGTAAATCTGAAGGGAGGGGTAAAGTATCTTGGGGTAATGCTAGACCCGAAACTTACCTGGAACCTTCAGATTCAAAAAATACATACGAAAGCGGTTGCTACTTTAATGATAGCTAGACGCACGTATGGGAAAACATGGGGGCTCAATCCAAAAATGGTACATTGGTTGTACAATATGGTAACATTTGCATCTCTGGTCTGGTGGCCAAAGATAAAACAACGGACTGCTGTCTCCAAACTGGGCAAGATACAAAGACTTGCCTGCTTGGGAATAGCGGGGAACATAAAAACAACACCCACAGCTGCTTTGGAAACTCTTCTTGACCTCCCACCATTACAATACGTTATAATGGGGGAAGCTAGAATGGCTTTAAGACGGCTAGAGGACTATGAAGGAAATCATAGATTGGGACACACTAAGCTAGATCATGTAGGAGGCAACATGATTGGCATGAGGTCAGACCACATGACTGCTAAATACAGCTTCAACAAAGATCTAAGAATAATAATTAAGAATCAGAATGAGTTGAATACAAGCACAGATTTCAGGACAAACACTAACGGAATTATCTGGTACACAGACGGGTCAAAAACCAAAGGGGGAACTGGAGCTGGTATATACTGCGAACAGAATAAGTCCCAAGAGAGTTTCTCTCTAGGAAAATATACTGCTATATTCCAGGCAGAGGTCTATGCAATACTCGAATGTGCGAGAAATAGTAATATGAGAGCCCACGATGGGAAAAGAATCATAATCTACTCAGACAGTCAAGCAGCCCTTAAGGCCATAAGAAGCCCAAAGGTGACATCTAGACTGGTATGGGAATGTGGCGAAGAACTTAGGGAACTGGCGACCCACAATAAAGTAACTTTATCGTGGGTCCCAGGTCACAAAGGTATCGCTGGAAACGAAAACGCTGACGAGCTCGCAAGAAGCGGGTCGTCCACCCCATTAATTGGTTCAGAACCAGCGATGGGAGTTCCAAAACGTACGTTTAGGAACCATATAAAAGACTGGATCAAGTGAAAACACAAATTGTACTGGGACAATGTACCCGGACTTCTACACGGGAAAAAGTTTATAAAAGAACCGTCAAAGAACGTAACTGAAGAATTGCTTTCAATGAGTAGGAATCAACTATGAATTACCACAGGGCTCCTCACGGGACACCTTCCCCCAGAGAGCATCTAAACAAAATGAGGCTATATAACGGCGACCTTAAATGCAGACAATGCAATAAAGGGACCGAGAATGCACTCCACATACTATGCAACTGTAAGGCGCTGGATCACAGAAGGCAAAGAATATATGGGAAACCAAAAATGGACCCAGAAGACTACTACAAACAGCCATTAAAGAACCTGTACAAACTAGTACAGGGAACAAGGTTGATGGACTGGGTGAAGTAGACAAAGAGACGGGAGATAACGCAATAAGCCCACGAGGCTGTTGTGAATCTGGTTGCAAAGAACGGTCGCGGACAAAAAAAATAAAAATTCTTGATTCATCATAATTATGCAATTAACGTAAATAATTAATTTTTCAAATAAAGATGGTCAAGTACTTGTGATGTGTCTGTGGCTCAAAGTCGAGCATTAGAAAAAACATGCGCTCAGCTAGTGAACACAGCATTCTGGAAATATTGCGTAGCGCTTTGCATGAAAATGGGAAAGATACAAGACCAGAAGACCATATCTGTATAGCTTGTCACAACTTCATTAGAATGAATATGCAACGAAGAAGGAATGTTAACCTTCAGTGGAGACTTAAACAAGTTGGAAAATCAAAGATAAAATCTATTCCCATACCTCAGCAACAACAGCACAATGATGATGTTGAGCCCATGTATTTTGATGATGTAGAAATGCCATATGCTCAGCTGCACGACCAAAATGCTCCAGCAGCTGCAGTTCCAAATATTCTCCCCCGGCAAGAACAAGTTGTTCAGTCTTCTTCAGTCCGTATCCCAGTATCAAATGTTTCAACTCCAAAACATCTTCTGCTTACTGCTGTGCCCGGAATTGATTCAGTTGCGTCTTCTGAACCACGGTGTTTTGTATGCAAGAGTCAAGTTAGAACGCGGATTAAGAAACGAGCAATCATTGATGTTTTCCTTCGCCGTAGAATCCTGATTCCCGAAAATAATCGTTGTTGCCGGGATCATATGGAAGAGGAAGTATTAAAAAAGCCAGAGCTCATTGATCAGATTGTAGTCGACAAAGATCACTCAATGCTTACTGGAGAACAAGTGTCGAAGTTGTTAATAACTCTGCGAGGAATTGTAACCGACAAGAAGCTTCCGATTGATTTTGCAAAGGGTTCTCTACTTACCGATCAAGGTTATAAAATGCTACTTGGAGTCTCGATGGAGAATTTTGAAGTGCTTCTTCAACACTGTCATGGCACCATTCGCAACAGCACCAACCGCAGTGTTCGAAATTCTTTGGCCATTTTCCTCATGAAGCTTCGGTTGAATGTCTCTCGGCGTGTACTAGCTTTTCTCTTTGGAATTTCAAAACAATCTACAGTCTCTGAAACCATCTCAGCAGTTCTAACCACTTTTGCTAAAGTTCATACTGGATACTCTCACAAGAGTCCGTCAAGAATTGTTCGACCAGCATATGCGTGGCTTTTTTACATCAATCCTTGGAGTTCCTGCAAATTCTTTAATACTTATTCTTGACGGAACTTACTTGTACGTCCAGAAAGCCTCCAGTTTTAATCTTCAGCGTCGCTCTTTCTCCATCCACAAAAAACGCAATTTGTTCAAGCCAATGATGGCAGTTTGTCCTGATGGTTACGTTACTGATGCAACTAGGTTTTTTTATGGTGATAGTGGCAACAACGACGCCAACATATTGAATAAGATGATGGATGGACAGGACTGTTTAATGTCCTTGATGCAACAAAATGACACTCTCGTTTTAGACAGGGGATTTCGTGACTCAATTGATAACGTCGAATGTCAGGGACTGGCATGTTTCATGCCAGAGCTTCTAAAAAAGGGCAAGCACAGTTCTCCACTTCCGAAGCCAATCGTTCTCGCCTTGTGACTATATTGCGGTGGATAGACGAATCTGTCAATGGTCGCTTGAAAAACAAGTTTTTTGATGACGTCATTGCTGCATCCTACTTTCCGAAGCTCCCTGGAATTTTGAAAGTCGCCGTTGCAATAATAAATACATTCAGTCCTCCACTTTTCACTTAATCCGCCTGGCATGAGGAATTGGCTGAACTAGTAGCCTCCAGACTGGAATCCTCAAATCATGTCCAAACGCTTGTGGAACAAAATAAATTGCAATGGGGAAATGTTTCATGGCTTCCGGCGGATAAAGACGGTGTGTTATAGTTTCCAGTTCTTTCCTTGGATGACTTGAAATTAATCACTCTAGGACCTTATCAGTTGAATATCGGTATCCAACAACATGCCCCCACCGGATGTGGATATGACTTTCAGCTGCACAAGGACATGTCGGATCTTATTCGTGTCAAGCTTCAGTCAAGATTTTCCAAGCCGGAAGCACATTCTTTGGGCCCAGTTCACGCCAATTGGGCAGTCGATCGGATGACATTCGTGGCTGGTACTGCCTCTGCAAGAATGGGTCTAGGACTTTAGGATGTTGTGGTCATGTTGCTGCGGTAAATAATCACCTTTAAAGTTTTAATCTACAATACAATGATTTTTTACATAATTCTAATTCATATTCTAGATAATTCGCTACTTGGCTTATGATCGCTTTCTCACAAAAGAGTCCCAACGACAATTGGATAGCGAGGGATACATGGATGCTACTCCGACCCAAGTGATGCCTTCATCATAAAATTCTTTTCAGCCGGGACCTTCCCGTGCAGTTTCATTGGTGGCCGATGTTGTCCAGATGGCAGAAGATTATACTTCAAATGAAGAAGAATTTTCCGATGAAAATGAAATGTGAATTTTTTTGTTAAATTCTCTCACAATATACAGACTATTATAATATGTTTGCATATCTGTGTATTATTTCCCTGTATCTGCATGTGAATTTCAGTAAATTATATCTTTTCTCTTGGCCGTAATGTCACTTTGATGAGTTTAAAATAAAATCTTTGCAAATGATTTATTTCCACTTCTAATTATATTGCAAAAGTTAAATAATATAAAAATAAGACTAATATATAGGCAAGATATTCAAATATGTATACCAAAGGAATATGTGTTCCAAAGTAAAAGATAAAATAACCAGTGCAGTTCTGCGTGACCTTCTCAGTATGCATCTGCCAAGTTTCAGCCCAATCTGATTATTTCAGAGAAGTTGACAAACCCGGTGGGTGTAGTTGAAAAACCCAGGGGGTGTCGACCCAACAAGGTCACTGTTACCCAGATACTCGCCTTGGTCTGTGTGGCCAAGGTATCAGTCACCTTCTTCCTATGCATCTGCCAAGTTTCAGCTCAATCTGATCATTTCAGAGAAAGTTGAAAAACCCAGTATGTGCAACACGGTCTTTGTGACCCAGAAACTCGCCCCGGTCCACGTGGCCAAAGTCTACGTAATCCTTTTGTGCATCTGCCACTTTTCAGCTCAATCCGATCATTTCAGAGAAGTTGACAAACCCGGTGGGTGTAGTTTCAAAACCCAGTGGGTATCGACCCAACAAGATCACTGTGACCCAGAAACCCGCCTTGATCTGTGTGGCCAAGGTATCCGTCACCTTCTTCCTATGAATCTGCCAAGTTTCAGCTCAATCTAATTATTTCAGAGGAAGTTGAAAAACCAAGTGGGTGTACACCCAACGGGGCTACTATGACCCACAAACTCGCCCCTGTCTAAGTGGCCAAGTTCTACGTAATCTTCTTGTGCATCTGCCAAGTTTCAGCTCAATACGATCATTTCAGAGAAGTGGTCAAACCCGGTGGGTGTAGTTGCAAAACCCAGTGGGTGTCGACCCAACACGGTCGCTGTGACCTAGAAGCTCGCCTAGGTCTGTGTGGCCAAGGTATCCGTCACCTTCTTCGTATGCATCTGCCAAGTTTCAGCTCAATCTGATTATTTCAGAAAAAGTTGAAAAACCCAGTGGGTGTACAACCCACGGGGACACTTGGCCCAGAAACTCGCCCCGATCTACGTGGCCAAGGTCTACGTAATCTTCTTGTGCATCTGCCAAGTTTCAGATCAATCCAATCATTTCAGAGAAGTGGTCAAACCCGGTGGGTTTAGTTGAAAAACCCAGTAGGTGTCGACCCAACAAGGTCACTGTAACCCAGATACTTGCCCTGGTCTGTGTGGCTAAGGTATCTGTAACCATCTTCAGCTCCATCTAATTATTTCAGAGAAAGTTGAAAAACCCAGTGGGTGTACATCCAACGGGGCCACTATGACCCAAAAAATCGGCCCGGCACCCATGGTCGGGGTCTACGTAGCCTTCTTCCTACACATCTGCCAAGTTTCAGCTGAATCCGAATATGTTAGAAAATATCCAAGAGCTAAAATCTTTCAGTAAAACCGATACCGTCCTGTGAACAAAAAAAAAATGAATGTATTTTTTAATGGAGATTGATACTTTCTAAATGTTGTAAGGATAAAAATAATGTTAACAGTTTATTTCACGGGTCTAATAACATCTTTTACAGCATCATCTAATAGACTTATTGCTGATGATGGAAACGACAGTCTCAGAACGCTTGATAAAGTTAATATGGTTCACTGCGACTTTAATTTGCTGAAGTCCCCGATAAGTGTGCAGGCCTTTTAGGCCCAAAGGTGTTTGTGATCATGAATATAATTATACTGCAGGTGAAATACCTAAATATTATTGGCGATGGTACATTATACGTTGTGGCAAAACCAGTCAGAAAAAAATCTATAGAATGATTATTTCCCGCATCTGTCAAAATTTATTCGCTGATAAACTCACCTTCCTACATTTTCGAATAAATTACATCGTCCTCCTTAATAGCTCCTAAAATATAGGCAACACATTGTAGTGTGCGTTTTCACTTCTCTACATTTTCGTTAGATTAGGTTGTATAATGACAGTTGGTCGGTTTTTATTTTATAACCTCTTTTACAAATTTCTGGCATAGAACTAGCAGAAGAAAGAAATCGTTGTTCCGGAGTTTCAAGTTTCCGGATTTATCGGCCAACTAAAGAAAAAACAGAAACCATGAAGAAAGAAAAACATCTGAATATTATTATTATTGATTTCTGGGCTAGCAATCAAATATTTTGTACACCTTAAAAAATATACTTATACGACTTATTTAAATATCAACATTTTTATTAAATATGGAACAATAACGTATTCCTCTAGACCTTCACGTGGATATTCGGCCTTGGTCTCGATTTTTCGCCGAATTCTACATTGGTGACCCCGACGTGATCGATTCCAGTTGAGCATCCACTAAATTGTTTGGTGGACATCATCCTTGGAAGGAGCTGATTCAGAGACCTTATCCAGGCATAAGACTCCAACCGCTTTTCCTTGCTAGAAGTGAGTAAATTGAGGTGAGAAATAAAATAAATTGCTTTCTGACTGTCATTATATATATAAATTTAAATTATTAACTAATATTATGCCTGATACTGAAATAGAGGATATTAAATACGTCAAAGTTCCCCCTTTGTTAACTTCAAAACCAGAAATTTGGTTCAAACAACTTGAAAGTAAGTTCATAATTTATAAAATTATTTCGGTCAAATCAAAATATCATTTAACTTTATCCAATTTGCCGTCTGATATCTTTAGCGAGATCATTGACGTTGTAAGTTCACCTCCTGCAACTGATCTTTATAATAATTTAAAAGATACCTTAATTAAAAGATTAACAATTTCTGAAGAAACCAAATTAAATAAATTGATTTCTAATTCACAATTAGGTGATCGCAAGCCTTCTGCTTTTTATCGAGAATTATTGCAAATTGCTAGCAATGTAACCACATACGGTAATTTAATCATTAAAATTTGGAAAAATAAACTTCCAGAATTCATTAAAATTGCGTTAACTACTTCAGCTAAAACTGATGTCGTAGAATTACTTACTTTGGCTGATAAAATTTGGGACTCAACTAATTCCTATCAAACTAACCTTTCTGAAGTCAATTCCAATGGAAATTTAGAAAAAATTATGACAGATTTTTCAAAAACTTGTCATAATTTGTTTCAAAATATTTTAGATCGGCAGGTTAATTTAGAAAACGAAATTTCTAACCTAAAAAAAGAAAAAAGTTCTGCTTCTTCTTTTTCTAATCACACACGTGATAATTTTCAAAATCAGTGTCATTCTTGCAGACAAAGGTCTAAGAGTACAGATAGACATATCAAAACAGATGATAATGATATAATTTGCTTTTATCATCGAAGATTTAAAAAGAACGCCAATAAATGTTTAGGTGGTAATTGTTTATTATTTGAAGAATTTCAACGGAAACATCCAAAAGAAGGAGTAAATTCAACTGCATCTACTTTTAGTGAAAATCAGAGACTTTTCATTTGGGACAAAATTAATGAATTAAATTTTCTCATAGATAGTGGTGCGGATGTCAGCGTAGTTCCTCGATCAATTTTTAAAGGAAATAAAAAAGATGATCATTTTCTCACTTCAGCTAGTGGGAATGTCATTTCTACGTACGGAAAAACTTTTATAAAAGTTCATTTGGATTTGAAAAGAGATTTTCCTTTTTATTTCACTATTGCTGACGTAAATAAACCAATCATAGGTGCGGATTTTTTAACGCAATATGATTTACTAATCGATTTAAAAAACAAACGTTTAGTTGATAATCTAACTAATATTATTTCAGTCGGAAAAATAAATAAAATTAACGTTTTAGATTCGCCAAAACTTTTTGCAGTTGAAAATAAATATACCCAAATTTTTAAGAAATATCCTAATATATTTTCATCCCCTAATTTTAATCTCGAACGTAAACATAACGTCAAGCACCACATAGTTACTGAAGGTCATTTACCGAATTGTAAACCTAGAAAGTTAAATCCACTTAAATACAAAATTGCAAAAAAAGAATTTGAACATGGTTGAATTAGGTATTTGTAGACCATCAAATTCTTCTGTAGTATCTCCTCTCCATATGGTTCCTAAGGGTAACTCTGGGGAATGGAGTTTGTGGCGATTATAGACAATTAAATAACGTAACAATTCCAGAAAGATATCCTCTTCCTTACATTTCTGATCTCAATTTAGGGATTTACGGTTGCAAATTTTTTTCTAAAATAGACGTTGTCAGAGCTTATCACCAAATTCCTATTGCTGAGGAAGATATTTTTAAAACAGCCATTACTACTCCTTTTGGAGCTTTCGAATTTCTAATGACTCCTTTCGGTTTGCGCAATGCCGGAAATAGTTTCCAAAAATTTATTCATGAAATTTTGAAAGGTTTGGATTTCGTTTTTGTTTATATTGACGACATTCTGATCTTTAGTAAAGATGAAGATGAACATCTTAAACACTTAGACATTCTTTTTGAAAGACTCAACACTTATGGCATTAACATTAAGCATTCAAAATACATTTTTGGTGTTGATAATTTGACATTTTTAAGCTTCGACATATCAACTGAAGGCATTTTACCTTCGCTTGAGAAAGTCAAAACTATCACAGAATATAAAAAACCAAAAACGTTAAAGGAATTACAACGTTTTGTGGGAATGGTTAATTTTTACCACAGATTTGTTAAAAATTTCGCATTATTGCTCAGCCCTTTGCATGATTTTCTTAATCATCTTAATTCAAATAAAATTAAAATTATTCAGGATTGGCCTAAAAATTGCGAAGATAGTTTTAATGAAGCGAAAGAATCGCTTGTTAAAGCTACGCTTTTAGCTCATCCTAAAGAAGGCGCACATCTATCAGTAACTACTGACGCGAGCCAAACAGCCATTGGTGCGGTCCTAGAACAAATAGTTGACGGATCAAGACAACCAATAGCATTTTTTTCTAAAAAACTTTCTAAAACTCAACAAAATTACTCAACCTTTGACCAGGAATTATTTGCAATATATGAAGCAATACGTCATTTTAAACATATGCTAGAAGGTTCGGTTTTTGATGTTTATACTGACCATAAACCGATCGAAAAAGCTATTATGTCAAAGACAGAAAAGTCACCTAGACAATTTCGTTATTTAGAATATATTTTGCAATTTACAAAAAACATTTTTTATGTAGGTAGTGATAATGTACTTGTTGCTGATTTCCTCAGTAGGTTAGACGAGACAGATATCGCTTCCCTTGAAATTAAAGAATATGATCTTATCGAAATCAGTCTGAAACAAGACAATGATCTAGAATTAAAAAATCTAATTAAAACACAAAATTCCAATAAAGCAAACAAAAATTATAAGCTACAATATATTTCAGTAGATTCTCCAAAAACAAACGTTTGGTGCGAAGTAAGTTTTGGTCAAAACAGACCTTATATTCCAAAAGAGTTGCGTTATAGTGTTTTTTCAAAAATGCATAACATTGCTCACTTGGGTACTACAGCTTCGGTTAAATTAATTAAGTCTAGATTTTTTTGGCCAAAAATGAGTAAAGACATCAGAAATTGGGTCAAAGTTTGTCTTAATTGCCAAAGAGCAAAAATTTGTAAACACACAAAGAGTCCTATTGGACACATCGAGCCTCCAAGAGGGAGATTCGAACACATTCATTTAGACATTGTAGGTCCTTTAAAAATGTCAAATGGATGCTGTTATTTACTTACCATTGTGGACAGAGCTACCAGATGGGTAGAAGCATACCCTCTCAAAAATATTTCTTCAGAAAATATAGTTAACAAAATTCTTAACAATTATATTTCTAGATTTGGAGTTCCATGTAAAATAACTCATGATCAAGGAGCTCAGTTTGAATCCCATCTTTTTAAAGAATTTAGTAAAAGGTTAGGTTTTCTTAGTATACACACAACAACATATCATCCCCAAAGTAATGGAATTATAGAACGTTTCCATAGAACTTTAAAAAGTGCCTTGATGGCCAAATTAAATAATAGCAATTGGTCTGAACAATTACCTTTAATTTTACTTGGTTTAAGATCAGCTTTTAAGGAGGATTGGCAATGTTCTTCCGCGGATTTAGTTTACGGTCAATCTTTACGTTTACCTGGTGAATTGTTCACTAATTTGAACGAAAACATTGACACTCACGCATTGTTAATCAGATTACGTGAAAACTTTAATAATTTTAGACCTGTAACTAAACACGGTAATGAAAAAATTTTTGTATCGCCTGATTTAATGACGGCTGAATTTGTTTTTACGAAAACTTCTGGTTTAAAACCATCATTGACTCCTCCATATGAGGGTCCATTTAAAGTTATAAAACGAACGGACAAAGTTTTTACAATTTTAAAAAATGATGTTGAAGTAGTTGTCAACATTGACAAATTAAAGCCTGCTTTTTTGTTAGCGGATTTTTCATGTTCAGAAAATAATCCGACTATCAGGCCTAAAAAGAAAGTTTCATTTGTGTTAAATTGAATTTTTTGTAGTTGTAATCTTTCTTAGTTTTGCTTTTAACATTTTACGATTATTATTATTTTCTTTTAAAAAAAGGGGAAGTAGATGTAGTGTGCGTTTTCACTTCTCTACATTTTCGTTAGATTAGGTTGTATAATGACAGTTGGTCGGTTTTTATTTTATAACCTCTTTTACAAATTTCTGGCATAGAACTAGCAGAAGAAAGAAATCGTTCCGGAGTTTCAAGTTTCCGGATTTCTCGGCCAACTAAAGAAAAAACAGAAACCATGAAGAAAGAAAAACATCTGTATATTATTATTATTGATTTCTGGGCTAGCAATCAAATATTTTGTACACCTTAAAAAATATACTTATACAACTTATTTAAATATCAACATTTTTATTAAATATGGAACAATAACGTATTCCTCTAGACCTTCACGTGGATATTCGGCCTTGGTCTCGATTTTTCGCCGAATTCTACACACATCATACATGCACCGCTTATTGTACGGTCGGCATTACGGAAATCAAATTTAAATTTAAAATCTGACAGGTTATTTTTAGTCATAGTTTCTACTGTAAAAAATAGATAGATTTGGAAATGAAAATAATGAAAATATCAATAATTTAATAAATAATTCAGTACCAGCAAACACTGTGCGCACTAAAAAATCTGTGTGGACACAATTTAAAGAATTTTGTAGTGGAAGACGTTACCAGATGTCTGAAAATACTACAAATGTAGAATTGGCAAGTATACTGCAGGACTGGGCTGTGAATATGCGCAAAGTAAATGGCGAAGAATATAAAGAATTTTCTGTAAAGACCATGTGGAATTTAACTGCAAAAATGGTGCAGGAAAAATACTTTACCGAATTTAGCCGTTCTTTTAATCCCTTTACAGACATTGAGTTTAAAAGTGCAAGAGATGCAAGAAACGCAAAGAGAAAACTTTTGCAAAAGGAACCTGAAAAAAGAAAACAAAGTTGTTCAGCTCTCGAAGAAAACGAATATAACGACATAATAAACTCTTGTGATGAGGAAACTCCAGAAGGTTTGTTAAAAAATTTTTTTCATATAGCCTCTTACGAACTTGCATGGAGAGGTGGAGGAGTGAATTGTCAAATTACTTTTACTTTCCCGGACCCATCAAAGGGAAAGTAAGGTGAACGAGCAGAAAAAAATCGAGATTTCGATGGAAATATCCATTTTGAGGTTCCCCAAGAAGATTAAAACCATTTCCAGCGCATGGTCTGTCTGTATGTAATCTTCCACGATAACTTCCGAACCGTTTGACCAATCAAACTGAAATTTGGTATGGAGGGTCAGTGTGTGCCTAGAATGCGACCATTAGATTTTGGTTTAAATTAGTACAGTAGAAGGTCCTCAAGACCGACATTGATTAAATGCACATGTAACAATTTTTTACTTTTTTTAAATTTTAAGGACAAACTATAGACTTTAGTGCAAAATATTATAGTACAAAGTTTTATAGCATACAATTACCAACAACTTTTGTTTTAAACTTTTTCCAGAATTTAGAATAGTTGCGCCACTAGAGGGCGCGTAAAAAATGTGGATGTATGTTTTCTCTAGTTTTTCTTGATTTTGAGGACAAATAATACACTTTAGTGCAAAATGTTATAGTACAAGGTTTTGAGAATAAAATTCCCTACAACTCTTGTCTGAAACTTTTTCTAGAATTTCCAATAGTTGCGCCAGTAGAGGGCGCGTAAAAAATGTACATGTAGGTTTTCTCTAGTTTTTCTTGATTTTGAGGACAAATAATACACTTTAGTGCAAAATATCGTAGTACAACATTTTAGAGCATAAAATTCCCTACAACTCTTGTCTGAAACTTTTTCTAGAATTTCCAATAGTTGCGCCAGTAGAGGGCGCATAAAAAATGTGCATGTATGTTTTCTCTAGTTTTTCTTGATTTTGAGGACAAATAATACACTTTAGTGCAAAATGTTGTAGTACAAAGTTTTAGAGAATAAAATTCCCTACAACTCTTGTCTGAAACTTTTTCTAGAATTTCTAATAGTTGCGCCAGTAGAGGGCGCGTAAAAAATGTTTATGTATGTTTTCTCTAGTTTTTCTTGATTTTGAGGACAAATAATACACATTAGTGCAAAATGTTGTAGTGCAACGTTTTAGAGCATAAAATTCTAGAAAAAGTTTGAAACAAAAGTTATAGTTATGCTCTAAAAACTTTGCTCTAAAACTTTGTACTACAATATTTTGCACTTAAGTGTATTGTTTGTCCCTTAAATTTAAAAAAAGTAAAAAACTGTAACATGTGTATTTAATCAATGTCGGTCTTGAGGGCCCTCTATTGTACCAATTTAAACCAACTAATGGTCGCATTCTTGGCACACACCGACCCTCCATACCAAATTTCAGCGTGGTTGGTCAACCGGTTCGGCAATTATCGTGGAAGATTACAGACAGACACACAGACAGACCATACGCTGGAAATGGTTTCAATCTTCTTGGGGGACTTCAAAATGGATATTTCCATCGATATCTCAATTTTTTTTGCTCGTTCACCTTACTTTCCCTTTGATGGGTCCGGGAAAGTAAAAATAGCAGATTGTTTCTGAAATAAATAAAAAAATTTAAATCCGTTGTTATTTGTGACTTCTTTAGTTATTTTTTTTGTGTTGGGTTGTATGTGTTATGATTGAGGTAATAAAATTATAATTAAAATAATTCTATTTCTTATCAAATTTCTATCGTTATTAATACCATAATTGTTAGTGTATTGTTTTTAGTGTTATTTCTCAACATTAACCCCTTAATGCACACATGTTTTGAAAAAAAAACAATTTTTTTTTATTTAAAAAATACATTTTAGAATCTTGAAAAAAAAATATAAAATCAATCAATGTTTTTATTTTAATTTGGTATTTTGAACCATATTGCAGAAAAGAGCCGAAATATTGCAATCTTGCATCTACATTGACTTTTCTTGTCGCAATATACTAACAATATACATACTTATCGCTTAAAAAAGATTTTTTCAAAAAAATTTTTGTGTGATATATATCAAAGCATGGTAAAGCACATAGCTCTCTAGTGAAAGGCTATATTTGATTCTTGAATAAAGAAATGATATAGCTTACATTCCCATGCAAATAATAAATATCAATAAAACGATTTTTCTTAGCATTCATATGTTATTTTCAATTCTGGATTATATTCGAGGTCGAAAATTACAGCAGCAAAAAATACGATCCGCTCGAATTATCTCGAGTGTGCACAGTTTGGCTTGTTTCACGCGCTAGAATTAACCCGAGCGCACAAGTTAAGGGGTGAATTTTAATAAAATTACTTCCAAAAATTATAGAATTTTTTGAATTTCAATAACAAGGTACTTTAAAAAATTTTAAATGCACTATTTGGTTTTAATTAAAGAAGTTTAAACAATCCTTCTTCGATTTAATTCCCCAGCGGTATTAACTTCTGCATTTACTTTAATTGGCTCATTATCATCATTCTGTTCATACAATATAATTCCATCAGGTTCAGCAATATTATGAATGAATAATAATATAAAATTGTAATGTAATGCTCTACAGTACTACGTGCTCTTTTATGAGCAACATTAAATGTATGTTCTTGTGAATTTGGTTGAAGATTTCTAAAAGGTGTTATAAGAAAAGATTTTAATGGATATCCAGAATCACCAAGTACTCAAGAGTTCGTCTCCTCACTAACTCTGTTGAAATTAGGCTATTGCTCCAAATAAAAGCATCATGACTTGCACCCCCGAATGCAGCATTAACACTTAAAATTTTATAGTCCAAATCACAAATCTATAAATAAATAGAATACATTTATAGATAACATATACATACTATTTGTACATTTTTTGAATGGAATCCTCTTCTATTAAAAAAAGTATGTTCTATTTCTCTACCCGTGTTCCATGAACAACACCAATTATTCCCGCAAAATTAAAATTCTGCATAAATCTAAAACATTATATTTTTATTCATCCATCACTATAGTTCTTATATATTAATACAAATACCTTTCTTTCTTTTCCCCGTACTCGGGTTGAGGAGGAAATCTTACCCAATGATTCATATGGGTCACAATAGAAGTTAACTTCTTCAATTACGCGACTGTTGTTTTTGAGAAAGGTTTACAAAACAATCTTGACCAACACATCGCTGATAACTCGCTTGTGCATAAAAACGCATGGCAGCTAATATACGAGTTTGTTTTGTAATTTTTGTGTTTCTCTGAGCATCTAAGTGAGGTTCCAAAATTTCAAATAGGTTCTGCATCATTTCTTTATTAAATCTAAACAACTCTATAAATCTAAAAAAATATTTACTTTTCATACTGTCAGTAGATAGAATGTAACTAATGACAATGACGTTTAGATTGTGACAATTGTATAAGAAATCAACTTGTAAAGTTTTATTCTAAACGTCATTGCCTTTACTTATGGAGTCTTTAAAGTTAAAGGACGTTCTATCTACTGACCGTTAATCTTTAATATTCCTACACGCCATGTTATCTAATAAATGATAAACCTCCACTTTGAAAGTGAAACTATTTTATTTATATATTGCACATATTTTTTTATTTTCCTAGTAATTACCGTGAGTTCGGCAAACTAAACGCATCCATTCTTAAATCTCTTTTTGCTTTTAAATATTGTTCTTCACAAGCAACTTTTTTCCAGACACTTTTTACTTTTACTGTCAGTAGATAAAACGTCCTTTAACTTTAAAGACTCAATAAGTAAAGGCAATGACGTTTAGAATAAAACTTTACAAGTTGATTTCTTATACAATTGTCACAATCTAAACGTCATTGTCGTTAGTTATAGAACCGTTAAAGTTAAAGAACGTTCTATCTACTGACAGATAATGACAAAAACCGTCCGGGTATGTGAAATAGGAGTAAAAAGTACCAACACGGGTATGAATGAGTAGCTGTTTAAACTTTTCTTGTAGTGCAGAGGGAAGGTTAATTTCTCGTTGACACTCATACGTTTTGGACTGAAAAATTATATTAATTGCCCAAAACAATTAACATTGTAATAAATCAAAATATTTTAAATAGTATGTTTAAATTAGAAAAACTTAATGGAGAATTCAACTTGAAAAATTATTTACATTATTTGAGAAAAAAATGAATTTCGTTTTATGCAATTTCTTTAATTTAACACGAAAAAATTACGTCACTTATGTGCAATACCTGTAGCATAATATTAACGTAGGCTAGTTTCTCTAAATAAAATTGACGATTTCAAATATAGATGACGTTTGTTTATAACGTGTCGTTTGGTCTATGTGTTTTTAATAATGTTTACTTTTACCTTTGTTTACGTATCTTCTGGGTCGTGTTGATGACATACATTTGATTGCTATAGTAAAAAACGTTGGAAAATTTATGGATAAACGATATTAGAATTGGTTTGTCCCAAATTATTTAAATAAAATAATTAAAATACCTAACAAAAGTTTGTGACAATTTCAATTAATAAAGACCACCGGGGGCGTTGGTTTGAGGCTGTAAGACTAATTTTAATAAAAACGTAACTTATTTCTGTTAGGAAGATCACTTTGACATAAGTATTTAAATGCATTTAAATAAAATAATGTATGCTTTCTTACATAGTTCAATATATTTTCGATTAGCCAGAAGCATCTAAGATAAAGAAGAGGAGATTTGATACCTGTTCTGAAAGCGAACCATCCACCAGTAAGACAAGTGAAGAGGTATTAGATACCAAATTTCGTGTGGGAACACAATGTTTGCCTGATATCAATGATAGTTAGCAAACTGAAATGTCTGTGATAGATGTGAGTGTATCTTGCAATATACAATTTACACAGAAAACTGTTAAACTTGATACCTAAAGTTTAAAAAAGACATTGCGACATCCCCAATTTAGAAGAAAAATGATTTATATATTGAGGAGACAAGTACAGGAAACTACTAAGGGTGTATAAACTGGGAGTGATTTTATTCCAATAGCTGCAATATTATGTAAAACATTAATAATCCTAGTTTATATAAATAAGTACATACGAAGAAGCCTTAGAACCTTTTATTTCTGTCAGATTGAATCTATTATCCTTTCTAAAAAATTACCAACAACAACCAGCTCTATAGAGTACAAACTACAACAGTGAACTATGCAGTAACCGGACGCGACGCTTTCACTTAATCAGGAACACTTATGTAGCAAACAGCAAATTGTTACCTGATCTCGTTAAAATAGTCGATTTCTTTATCTAACAGCGGAATCTAATTTCTATTTATCTCTCTCGATTTTGAATGCGAATTCACAGTGGATAGGTCCAAGTATTCATCTTTATCCAATTATCATTTAATGGTTTTCTCCATCTTTGTATAAGTGAGATTTAACAGCTGTTTTTTATTCGTGTTCTCTTCTTTACACGTTTGCAGTTAATGGCTTGACGGTAACTTCATTGCACATAAGTGACGTCACGGTCGTAATGGTGACATATTCAAATAATTATAAATTTGTTTTTTTAATTTAATTTATTTAAAAATATAGCTTAAATTACGGTAGATAATTAAACTCAATGGGTTTTATTTGAGTAATTCTAACTGATAATAGAGAAAAACGTTAGGTTATATTTTAGTTGAACTTCCCATTGACTTCAAGAAGTTTATAAAGTTTGAACCCATATCACTTACCAAACATTTCACATATAATCCAGAGTCGAACAATTTTAAAATGCATTGTTTAATAGCAGGAAGTAATTTTATTGCTTCAAAATCACTGCTGATAAAAAAGTAAGTTAATGGCAACTTCCAATTAGTGTAAAGACCTCTATTCATAATAACCAATGCATTTTCTGCTATTAAAGATTCTTTTATGTCAGCTCCTATATCACACAATTTCATCATTTCCAGTATCAAAATACAAATTTGATGTCATTGGTATCTCATCTATACATAAACTACAATGCTTATCTTACTCAATATAGTTTTTACTTTAAATGCCTCACAAACATTCTCATTATCTAATCGTCGGAATAACTCCTAGCCAATGGTTTTTCCTTTTTTAAACTAACTTAAGCTTTCACAATTTGTACTTGGGCTTTATCCAAAAATTTGTCACACATTTGGAAATAGTACATTGTTTATCTAGTAGTAAAAGCGATACATTCCCGGACGACAATATAAATTGTAGGCCGAAGCGTTAAGCCGAGGCCAACAAGCATTGGAGTCTGGTAATGTGCTTTTACTACGAGGTAAGCATACTATTTTTTCTGAAATCGCAATTATGGATTTTTTATAAATTCATAATTTTGGATTACCATCTTACTGTCTATGAAATCATTTCCTTGACAACCGCTATTCGATTATTGTTATGACAAAAGTCAGAGATTCACTGCTTATTTCGGTTTAATACATACTTATCGCTAAAAAAATATTTTAAAATATTTAAAATGGACAGTGATGATGATCTCCACATGTACGGGACACCACCAGAGTTAGTAAATGCTGCCGAAAATGTCATTTTAAATTTATTGCCAAAAAAATCCAAGGCAAAATGTGAATACGCTTACAAACGTTTCATGGACCATTGGAAAAACGATCTCCCGATCTGAAAATGTCATGATTGCATACTTTTCCGATTTATCTACAAAGTTGAAGGCATCTACGTTATAGTCAAATTACTCCATGCTAAAAGCTACACTTAGTACAAAAGAAGATATTGGGTTCGTTCAGCGGTGCGCAACCGTTGAGAATAATCACTAAACGTGTTGATTCCGCTGTTCTTCAACGATAGTGGTCGGCTGAACGTTACGATAGCTAACACCGCTTTGTATACCTATTTCCCAAAATATAAACATAACCCCCAATCGAACTGTCATAGTTTTGAAATCTTTGAAAATTTGTTAAGTGAACACCAGTTTTTTTAGAATAATTATTTATTTGGATTAACATGGCTAGAGCTAATATAGCAGTTATTGAGGAACTGTTATAAGGTGATCTAGACATTAATGTTGTTGTAAGGATGAATTAAACATAGTATTGATATAATATTATTTGTACCTTTTCAATACCATTTCCAATACACAGGGAATTGTGCTTTTTGTTATTGAATTATCTACGTTTTCAAGTTCAACAAACTTGTGATGTGGCTAGCCAATTGTCAAAATTTGCCATGCAGATTTTCTAACCTAATATGCATAATATTTTGACAGTTCATATAAGGCGCTGGGCAAGTCAGCGTAGTTTATTTCCGCTGCGAATGCTCTACAACGGTTGAGAGTGATCACTGATGCAGCGGTCCGTTCAGCCGAACAAGTTGACTCACCGCTCAACGGTTGCGCACCGCTGAACGAACCCATTGATATTACAAAACATTCAAAATTACGTGCTTTCCTAAAACGTCAAAGTGAGAACTATAAGCCAAAAAAGTCAAAAGTTGTGTCAAATGTACAAATTGAAACGTTTATTACTTAAGCGCCAGATAATATACACTTAATGAATAAGGTACGTTTAGAATATAAAAATTTTAAAATTAGTTCGATATTTATGAAGTGTTTACTTTTTAGGTTATCTTTATATTTGGTGTTGCTGGTGCATGTCGCCGTGATGAACTATATCAATTAAAGTTTAATGACATTGAAGACTTTGGATCTAAACTTTTGATTAAAATACCAGATAATAAAACAAACAAACCAAGATCATTTGTGGTCAACGAAACTTATATGCCATTATATAGAAAATATATTGCATGTCGTCCAGAAAATTTTAAAAGTTGCCGTTTTTTCTTTAAATATTCAAATGGAAAAGGTTGCAGGCAAGTAGTGGGAATAAATCAGTTTGGTAAAATACTCCAAATTATCGCAAAATTTTTAAATTTGCCAAATGTACATGAATACACAGGACATTGTTTCCGTCGATCTCCTGCGACAATTTTAGTTAATGCTGGAGCAGATTTAATTACCTTAAAGAGGCATGGGGGATGGAAATCCTCAAGCGTTGCCGAATGATATATAGAGGAATCTTTTATAAACAAAGTAGATATAGCGCATAAAATATTTAGAGGGGGAAGTGACAAAGAGAAATTCGCTAATACAATTAGTATTATTACCGAAAAAAAAACAGCAATAACGTTGATGACTATTCAAGTAACGTCGTTGACTATTCAGATAACATAACAGATATAATATCTATCTCGTAATTACAATGAATCTTAATTTGCAGAAATACGCGAAAGATGGCAACCCGTTGTCCTGGAGAATCGCCCCGAGGCGCCGCTGTGGTTGGTAATCTTCAAAAACCAGCAGCCGACTAGCCCCGTAGGAACATACAAGTCTGCAACTGACTCCGGGCCTGCCGAATATTGGCCCGAGAGCTGCGGCAACGCCGTCCGTTAAGAAAAGCCGAGAGCCATGGTCCGCCTCTCCGGGTTGCAACGCGGCCAGCGCCTGTGGCACGGCAAGTCCCTCCTTCATACCCCATTCGAGTCGCCGATATTCCCTTGCCTCCAGACCCGCCAATACAATACCCTCCACCTCCACCCCCTTCAGGAATCCATCCCCTCCTGTCTTTTCCCGTCCCAATACAGCCTCCCCCACCTCCCCCTCCAGAACCCAGACGTTCCTCCCCTATTCCGGATAACCCCATTTCCCTCCCGCACGGTGACGTCCTGTTCGAGCAAGTGTCCCAAGGCGCACCCTGGAGTCTTGCAACAATCGCCGCGCTACAGGCACTTCGTCCCGCCGACCGTCCATGGGAGCAAATTAGATGGAGAATTACGGCTTCCGACGGTCGTACCAGAAGGGTGTTGTTGCCGCCGCGAGACTGCCCACCCTAAGAAAACTGAAGGAAAAGGAAAAAAACCCGTACTCCTACGGTCCCCAAAGAATTCTGTGATAATTTAGTTTAGAGTATTGTATTTTATTTTTATTTCCTTTCACCCTAATTAAACATTATCGTTAAAATTTGGCCGTTTTTGTTTCCCTTTATGTTGTCCGTTATGGTTTTTTTTTTTATTTTATTTAACCTACTCGTTTTTTTTAGCACCAAAGAAAGTTCCGCATAAATGGAGACCCCGACTGAACTTCCAGAGATAGATCTGGACTTTGAGCCCCCGTTCAGAACAACCGACGGAATGGTCGGACAGTTGATGGAGGCGATTCGAGATGCTGATGAGGCTCTACACACCAGAACCACACCTTCCGACAGTACGCTTCCGTCATCCGACGCCTGTCAGTCGGAACCTGCCCTCTCCGATGCTCGGTCCCCAGGCTCAGATGACAACTCCGCCTCGGCAACAGCCATCAACCCATGGGAAGACTCCTATAACCCGTTCTTCTAGACGAGGCAAGGTACCCTCCGACGGCTGCAGGCCAGGCCGCCTTCCCCCATAGAAGAACCGAAGTTCCTACCAGTGGGAAACAAGCTGTGTTGGAGGTGCGGACAACCCGGTCACGCTTGTCAGCAGTGCCGCCAGACACGCACTACCAACTTCTGCTCCAGATGTGGCCGAGTTGGCACTCTATCCAGGGAGTGCCCCTGCGACGTCCCCGCTCCAGGGCCCAAGAGGTACCGGCCCGACACTTCCCGGAGATCCGCTGCCTGTCGTCGTTGCCGCTGTCCCTACCCGGATCGACAAATCCCATGCCCGGACTGTGGATGCCAGCATCCTTTCGATCCACGACGACACTCCGCAAAACCAACGACGACGACCCAGTGATGGGCAGCGCAGCCGCGCCAGAATTTCATTTTTTCTTGTTTGTAACGGGCGTACCTACCCCTCAATACAGGGTTCGACCAATAAAAAGGGTAGGCACCCGAAAGGTTTATTTAATTTTTTTTTTGTTATGTTCCTTGTATTACCTGTGGTTATAGTTGAGATAAAAAAAATGTATGTAATAAACTTCCAATTAATTGTAGTTTACCTTTCTGCGTAACTAGAAGTCATCTCATTAGGGTTGGGTTCACAGGGTACATAAACTACCTAGATAACAAAATAAGTTAACATATACAATTTTTTTTAACTTCAACGCCTTCACTGCTTTCTTTTAAATATTTAACCAATATCTTTTATTTCCAACTTGTATTTTTTCGTTTCTGCTGCTTTCTCATAACCATGCTTCTGCTTTTAAATTATTCCCCCAGTATCTCATGATTTTATTCAGGAAATGAAAATACTTTTATTTTGCCTTTTTTTATTTTTATTGCTCCTTCATTCTTTTTTTACAACATTCCAATTCCAATACATCTAATATCCACTAACAAATTCTTTTCTATCTGTGACAATCAAAATTATTTTTGCCCGTTATTTTTTTGAACTTTTTATAACAACCTTCTTTTTTTTAAACCCAAAATTTCTACCTACTACTTTTTTTAAACAATTTTAATTTTGACTTTACACCAACCCCAATGACAAATAATTCCATCTGACACGAAATGTCACTTAACCTGTCACAATGAATTTAATACTTCAAATGGCTTAAGCCCTATTGATATTACCAAAATTAGTTTATATTTTTAATACCATCTACTAAAATTTCTTTTTAATTCACATTTTTTATGTTACAAACAAGGAAAACTGTTAATTTTATTTCCAATTCCTATCCATTTTCTTTTATTTAAACCAATGCCTATTTACTATTATATTTTATACTATACAGGGTATAACAAATTTCATAACAATATTAGCTTTACAAAGTCCAGATACTATTATACTTTGATTTGAAGTGGAGGAACATGGATCACACATTTTTTGTGGTATATCTAAAAATATAACGGTAATTAACATATTGGGGTTCTAATAGAAATAGCTTTTTTATAAAAAAAAATACCTACCTGAATTGTATTTTCCCTTTTTTGTTTCTTCAAATATATATGACGCATTACTTTGTCCTTTTATACCAATAAAAATTGATTCAATAGCTGGTTCTAATAATTTCTTTCGAGTTTTGGTCTATTACATATTCAGGATTAAAATGAAGTTCACAAACTTTATGATTTACACTTAAATTTTCAATGTTCTTAAATAACAAATCTTCACGATTATAAGCCTTTAGCCATATTTGATTTCTAAGACATAGTTTCATAAGAATGAATATAGGTAATAGAATTATAGGTATCATGACTATATTTCCTGAAAAATGATAAATAAAAATGTTTGTCAAATTGTATACCATTTCAACTCATATTGCTTCATTATCTTTATTTTATTTATGTGTCATTGTTTAGTAATAGAGATTATTAATAATAAAATTGGAAGATTTTTAAAATAGAATTTTAATACTGGTTCTTACAACTTGTTATAATAATTGGTAGACTTAAACAAAATCCGTATTTAAATTTAATTTCATTAATACATACCTCGCTGCGTCGTTACGAAACTTAAACATGCCAATCCCTTTTCCTGTTTTTGATGAACAGCTTCGAATAATACAAGTTATTTTCACCATCATTATAAAATGAATTTTTAGAAAACAAAGCAATATTTACAATCAAATAATTTAAACCAAAGAAAATAAATAAACAATACGCGCTTTATTTAAAAAATTTAGACACAATTGACATTGACGTATAGCAAATACTACTCGCGCATGCGCATATAAAATTTGGTTCATGAATATATCGCAGCCTTCGTTTTTTTGTCGATAAGTATTCTTTGCTTTTACCGTCATTTAGTATGACAGTTCAGTCATTTTAATTATTTGTTTATCAAATTAAATAGGTTAAATTAATGATACTAGATCAGGTTATCTTTAAAACACGTAATGAATGTATTAATTAAGCTAGTTAGTGAAAATCCTCAAAAAAGAATAGAAAATCACGTGATAAATGGGATAATTATGCTAGTCTTTGAGACGCCATTGTTTATCTAATCTTGTCTGTGTATAAAGGTAAGTCATAGATTAAATTTTGTATGACACACGTGCGCAAAAACTTCAAGCATTTGTATCATAAATAACTATTATACAACAAGTGTGTAAAGTGATACATTTTTCACGCACGAGCCAAAAGCGAGTGAGGCAATCACATGAGTGAAAAAGTCACTTTACACACTAGTTGCATACAATATTTTTTCTACTACCGTGTGTAAATTACTAACTTTACACATACTTTAGCATGCGTAAAGTTCAACTTTACGAACTAATGCGTAAAATGAAATACTTTACACACTAGGTATAGAATTATTGGTTAATCCCTTAGGGTTTGCTCATCTATATTGTATTAGGCGTTTTTCGGGGTGGTCATACTAACATCTAGTTAAAATTTAGATATAAGGCATCAATATTACTTTTTTTCTGCTTTGAACAATCCTGCATTAAAAACTATGCTATCCTGCATTTTCAAATAACCTATAGTTTTAAGAGTAAAATTTATGAAAATCTTAATACGTTATTTTTTTTTGGGTGGGTTCTAAAGAAAAATAATAAACATTACAAAAACTATCACAAAATGGTATATTACATTACGCGTGCAAGACGTGACATTTTTCAACAGTAACAGTGAAATATTGTTAGACAAGTCGTAAGCCGAGTGCGACAATCGAGCAAGTGTGAAAAATCAATTTTACCAAATAATGTACAATTTGAGGTTTTTTGGCAGGTTCTATGTTTGTTTTTAGTTTATATAAACAATCAGTTCAGTATTAAAATTAACGGGTGTTGTTCACTTGGCTCCAGCGGTCAATTTTGTCAACGGGGTTCCGTTATCCTACCGATCCTTTGGTCTCAAGTTTTAAAATTAGGTGGGCCTCTTGGGCACAGTGGTTATCAACCATAAAGTAATTAATCCGATTGATTCAAAGTAATATTTTTAAGAAAAAATAATAGGAATAAGTTCAGTGATTTTTTAATTTTTTTTCTCCACATAAATATGCTTCATTTGATTAGTATGGTAATAGTATATTACACACCGAGGTGGGAAGTGTTTGATTACTGTCGTCAGATTAGTTAGTTAACCGAGACGCGTAGCGTCGAGGTTAGCTATAATCTCGAGACAGGAATTAAGCTTCCTACCGAGGTTTGTATACTATTTTATTTACAACCATCATTTTTCGACCAAAATTAATAAATCTCTGTTTAGTTCTGAACATAATTACAATATTATATTTAACGACAAATTCAAGCATGCGGTTTTCTAAGGATAATGAAGTAAATATATTGTTACCGTGACTACGGGGTAAAGAATTATTATCAATATAAATAAATGTCAGATAAGGTCGGATATTAAATTCCAAAATAATATATTGAACAAAAATTATCTTCCGACGAAGAATTAATGGATTGTACCCCACCAGATCTACGACAGGCTGCTGAAGCAGCAGCCCAGGGTTTGGTGCCAGAGAAAAGTAGGCATCGGTACATGTGTTATTTATTTAAAGATGAAAAATATTCATATGAGGGCGGGATGTGAGGGCGGGAAGTAGAGGTGTGTAATGTGACACTTCCCAACCTTCAATGAAGTTAGGATTAAAAACATTACATATATGGTTGTAAATAAAGATTTTTTTTCTCCAAATTAATAACATCGGTTTGATTTGTATAGTAAATAATTTTTGTTACAAATAAAACCAATAATTGGCAATAATTTTATTTAAACTGTATCTGAAAGAAAATTAAAAAAAACTAATAATAGAAAACAATTTAAAAAATCACAAGAAATATACTTTTACAAAAAACAACACTAAGAAAAATACATTAATAAATAGAATGTTTTTTCAGAAAATCTAATTAAAATTAGTTCTATTTTTATTATGGTTTACCTAATATAAAGACGGAATTTGGTTTGGCCTTGTTGGGATCTACAATTTCCACGTTGTCTTTAAAGGGATAGTAACCAACGCCTGGAACTTGTTTTAATATCTCTTGAAGCATTTGATATTTCGGTTGATATAAGGACTTTGAATAGACGTATGTTTACCAAATGTGGGTTGGAATTTTTCTTATTCTGGTTGTGGTTGAATAATGCACACCTTCGATAATATTCACTTGTTTTATTTTTATTATAATAAAACTAAACATACAAACAGCAACAACAAAATTGAACGTGAAATGAAAATGAGTAAAAAATGACTGCGAACACTTGGCAGTCTCGTTCTCGAATGATTCTGAGTGGCGCAGCACTCTCTCACATCTACAGCGTTGCCAAACTGTTCTAAGCATAGAACAAAAAAAGCTTGACATGCGACGTTGTTAAATAGTTCCCTGTGGAGGGAATTTAAAGTCATTAAACATACCGCCGGCCTTGAAACCTTGGCGTTTCAACATAATAACTAATTAACAAAAGGAACAAACAATTATCATTATCAAAACAACTATTAATAAGTAAACAAGTGGACTGTAAATAAATCATAAATATAAATAAAGTTTATTTAAACTCAACTCAGTTTATTTAACCGTTTCTATGGGTAGCACACACAACTTCACCACAGATCGCTTTAATATGTTATTACGCACCTTTACACTAACCACTCTTACTAGCCCGTCCGGTCCTGGATGTAGGGCAGTGATCCTGCCTAGGGGCCAATGAAGTGGAGTTACATTGTCCTCTTTCAAGAGAACCATGGCACCGACCAATAATGATGGCGTTTTACGGAAGCGCCATTTACTTCTCTGCTGAAGCATATGTAGATAGTCATTAGACCATCTTTTCCAAACTTGCCGAGACATGCGACATATGTGTTGATATCTTGATAAACGATTTATTGAGATGTTCTCTAAATTTACATCTGGAACCGCTGTCAAGGCTTCACCAATTATAAAATGTCCAGGAGTAAGCACTTCTAGGTCATTAGGATGGTCTGACATGGGAATTAGGGGTCGGGAGTTTAATATTGACTCAACTTGAGTCAGCAACGTATAAAATTCTTCAAATGTAAATACGAAATTAGTAGATACGCGTTTTAAATGGAACTTAACTGAACGAACCGCAGCCTCCCAAATACCACCCATATGTGGTGAGTTAGCTGGTATAAAATTCCATTCAATATTATGGTGACTTAAGTAATTTTGAAAAGACTCGATTTTTAATAATTTATATATTTCACGAAGTTCGTTATTTGCGCCAATGAAATTACTTCCGTTATCGGAATAAATTTTCCGACATAACCCACGTCTAGAAACAAATCTTTTTAAAGCATTTAAAAAACCTTCCGTGGTCATATCACTAACTAATTCTATGTGCACGGCCTTTGAGGCTAAACATACAAAAATGCAAATGTAACCCTTTACAATCTTTCGATTTCTTGTTTTACCGTCCTTTATTTGAAATGGACCAGCATAGTCAATTCCACAAAATGAAAAAATCCTAGAGGGAGAAACTCTAAAATCAGGTAGATTACCCATTTGTTGGTTGATAGTTGTAGGTTTAGCCTTAAAACATTGAATACATTTATGCAGTTCATGTTTGATCGTTTGTTTAGCATTTAAAGGCCAATATAATCGTCGTATAACTGAAAGAGTAAGTTGGGGTCCCGCATGACAATGTTTTATGTGTTCATGACGTATAACTAAATAAGTAAAACTGTGTTTGCTTGGCAATAAGATAGGGTGTTTTTGGTTATAAGGTAACTGAGAATGAGTAAGACGTCCACCTACTCTTAATATTCCAATTGGATCTAAAAATGGGTTTAAACTCCCTATTTTACTATCAGTTTTTGTTCGACTTGAAGTTTTCAGAGAAGCTATCTCTTCATAAAAAACTTGCGTTTGGACTAAAACTATTAATTTTTTAATGCTACAGTCAAGCTCTTCGCTTGAAATAATACCACGTTTTCGTAAAGACGAAGGGACCTTTAGATTGTTTATAAATCTTAAACAAAGCGCTATTACTCTTTGAAGCTTCGTAAGGGTTGAAAACCTGTTAAAAATATCCCAACTAACCACACAGGTTAAAGTTACATTCCTTTGCTTTATTTCCGGCATACTTGTCGTAAGACGCGAGAAGTTACTGATATGCGTATTCTTTGGCCATTCACATTGTTCATGCATCAGAAAAGGAGGACCATTCCACCACAAGTGAGAATCCAAAATATGTTCAGGGATAATACCGCGAGAAATTATATCAGCGGGATTTAAAGGTGATCGAATGTGATGCCAATTGTTTACAGGTGTCAATTGTTGAATCTCCGAGACTCTATTACAGACAAATGTAGTCCAAGTTGGAGGTTCAGAAGATAACCAAGATAACACAATAGTGGAATCTGTCCAAAAATAACTGTTTTCAATAGATATAGATACTAGGCCAGACATAACCTTTTTATATAAATTTGCTAATAATACAGCGCTACAAAGTTCTAATCTTGCTATAGACATAGATTTTAGAGGCGCTACTCTAGATTTGGCGCATAAAAGCCTAACTAATGTTTCCTTAGAATTTTGTGATCTAATATAAATTGCAGCGCCATAGGACTTTTCACAGGCGTCACAAAATCCATGGATTTGTATATTTTTAAAATTGTCAATAATGACATGTCTAGGAATATGTATAGAGTCTAAAAGGTAAAATTGAGACTGAAATTCAATCCACTTAGAATATATTGAAAGTGGAATTGATTCGTCCCAGTCGATTTTAAGTTGCCATAGTGTTTGGAGGATAACCTTAGCGTGAATAATTATAGGTCCCAGCAAACCTAAAGGGTCAAATATTTGAGCAATGTATGAAAGTATAGATCTTTTTGTAACCTTATTAGGGTTTGATAGGGGTTTTACCTTATACTGAAATTGATCGGTCTTAGCATTCCAAATTATGCCAAGTGTTTTAGAATTATCATTATCAGTGATAATATATGGTAACTTGTTATTATCGTCTAAATTTTTTAGAACTTGATCATTGTTAGAAGAAAACTTTCTAAGTTCAAAACCGTGATTTCTTAATAGTGTTGCTAGATTCCTTTGAATCATAATTACATCATTTACCGAATTAGCCCCAGTAAGAACATCATCCATGTAAAAATCATTAAGGATGATGTCACTTTCTAGAGGAAAACTAATCTGCGATTCTATTGCAATTTGTTTTAAACAGCGCGTTGCCAGAAAGCTAGCAGGTCCGGTACCATACGTGATCGTGTTTAAGCGATAGTGCTCTAATACCGAAGTTGGATCGTTACGCCAAAGAATGCGTTGAAAATCGCGTTGTGAATCAGGAATGTTAATTTGTCTATACATCTTGGCGATATCGCCAATTAAAGCTATTTTATGACGACGGAAACGAATGATAATAGTAAACAAATCATTTTGAATATTTGGCCCAACCATTAAAGTATCATTTAGTGATGTGCCTGATGATGTTTTGCATGAAGCATCAAAAACGACCCTTAACTTAGTTGTCAAGCTATCGGATTTTTCTACAGAATGGTGGGGTAAGTAATAGTGTGGGGTCGTTAGAGAATTTAACGCAAAATCTATTTTAGTCATGTGACCTAGTTCTTCATACTCCTTCATAAATTTTGTGTACTCTGTTCTAAGAATAGAATTTTTTAATAATTTTCGTTCCATCGCATAAAACCTACTTTTTGCAGTTTCGAAAGATTGTCCTAGTTGATTATAGCCTTGTTTAAAAGGTAATTTAACAGTAAACCTACCTTCTTTAAATAAAAAGTTTTCTATAAAGTGATTTTCACATTCTGTCTCTTCCCTTGTATAATTTTGTTTAGGATAATTCTCGTCAATTTGCCAAAACCTTTCTAATTGATTGTTTAAATTGTTAAAAGATAAAAGACATGTTGAGGAAGCTTGTTGTATATTTATACTTCCTGATACGATCCAACCTAGCTGAGTTTTTTGTAATATTGGCGAGTTTTTACCTAAACTAATCTGTCCTACACATAAGAGTTCGAAGAATATGTTGGCACCAAGTAGAAGATCAATTTTTGATGCTTGGTTAAAATACGGATCAGCTAAATTAATATTCTTGGGTATATTAATCAAAGAAGTATCAAAACCTAATTGAGGTATAAGACCGGTAATTTCCTTTATTACTAGACATGATAAATTTACACTGAATTTATTATAGAGAGATTCAATTTTTACATTTGTTTGATCTGTTATTGTTATGCTTGCTCGATTTATTCCAGCATAGGTAAATTAATTTTGGATGTGCCCAGACCTAATTTCGACACCAAGTCACTAGAAATAAAATTAGATTGCGATCCTGAGTCCAGTAATGCTTTACAGGGGTACACCTGACCCTTTGAATTAACAATATTAACTATAGCTGTTGGGAGAAGAACTAAATTGTCCGATGGCCTTGAAAGGACCTTATGACAATTAAACGTATAAGACGCATCTTCTTGGGAGTTTATTGGGTTTTCTTGATTCGTACGGTTTCTTGGGTATTTGTTTTGCGGTTGGACAGAAAAGTTTTCATTCGAAGACTGATTTAATGGTAAATCTCTGGAATAATGAGCTTGATCGTTTAATGAATGTTGTGAATTGTTTGATATCAGAAAATTATTTGAAGACCGCGCTTCAGTGTTGCTTGGTATTTGCTGATTTGCACGATTATATGATTTATTATTTGAATTTTGAGGATAATTATGATTTGCTTGTTTATTGGTATGAATTGCTTGGTTGATCGTTGAGTTCATGTGCAACAACGAATTATGCTTTTTAGAACAATGTCTACACCTGGCTGGCGTCATGCATTCTCCAGTGGAGTGTCCAGCGCGTAGACAGTTAACACAAAGGTGTAATGCTTTGACTTCGGAATATCTATTTGATATTTGCATATCCAAAAATCTTGGACAAGTAAAAATATAATGAGGACCCTGACAAAGGCTACATGAAATATTGTTTAAGGACACATGTGTAAATTTTTTATTTTCTGACTTTATAAAAGTGTTAAATTTATTATTGCTTGAAAATTCTATTCTTTTATTAAATTGATTAGGATTTGCGTTTTGAAGAACCTTATATCTGGACTTAAGAAATGTTTCGAACCTTTCTAAATCAGGTAATGCTTGTTGTTGATTTCTATTTCTTTCTTGCTCGACTTCCCAAGATACCTTTGATGAGTGATCTAATTTATTAACTAAAAGATATAACATCATATTGTCGTCAACCGAACCTATTAAATCTTTTAAACACATAACTTCTCTCTGTACAATTGATAAAAAATCTTTAATGTTTTCCGCTGTTGGTTTGGAAATTAAAGGCAAGTCAAATAATGTTTTAAAATGTTCATTCATTATACTTCGTTTATCTTCATATCTCTCCTTTAATAATTTCCAAGCCAACGCATAATTCGCATCAGTTATTTTTAAAGAGTCCAAAATTTTTGCAGCTTCACCCTGTACGGATGATTTTAAGTAATGTAATTTTTGTTGATCGGGTAATGTGGCGTCATTATCGATCATGGACATAAATGAATCAAAGAATTGCATATAATTTGAGTATGTACCATCAAAAATGGGTAATTTGATTTCAGGAAGCTTAATTCTAGCATTTTGTGGAATTACTTGATTCGGATTATTTGATGAAGTGTATTTTGGACTTGGATTTAGCTTATCCTTTATATCATTAATAATTTTTTGAGCCTTTGATGTTGAACTAAAAAAACTATCTTCAAAAATGTCTCTTTCCGCCTCTTCCTTCCCTGTACCATCTAACATTTCTAATTCTAACTGATCTGTTTGAAATTCATCCCATAACGCCTCTATTTTTTCTAACCTTTTTTCAACTTGTATAAAATCTGTACTAGTTTCATCAAAATTACAGAGAAATTCTAGAAACTTTGTTATTTGACCTTTCATAGTACCTCTTCTAATGCGAAGCATTTTAATACGATCTGCACCTTCCGCCATTTTTTATGCTAAATCGAAAAATTGCTTCAGTTATACTTATATTTTTGCAATGATTCAGTATTTTAGAAAACGAATGTTTATAAACATGTGTATTAAAGGCAATGTGCACATAAATGAATATGATTTGTTATATAAAATGCTTTTAAACTGTTTAAAGTGAATTTGGCTGATTTTAAATGCTTGAAAGTTTTCTAAAAAAGGTATAAACGTACCTAGCTTAATAATATAGCAAAGATGTTTAACGAAATTTCAAATGTTTTCGTAATTATAGGTGAACTCGCCCTGTATCGTTATAAAAGTTTGTTTAAATTTGTTTATATGGGTTGAGCGCGATTATATAGATTTATATATGTTACAGAAAATATTTAAAATAATTTTTAATAGTTTATATATGTTTATGTAATTATGATTAAAACGAGAACCACAAACAATTTTGTTGCTGACTCAAATATAAAACTCAAATATTAAATATAAAAGGATGAAATGTGAAACCGATAGGACTGACCTTGTTATCAAATTCCTGCTGTCTTCGATTTCGCTTTTACAGATCCATATTAGCCGCCGACTTCCGGTTCGAATTGACCAAAATGTTTACCAAATGTGGGTTGGAATTTTTCTTATTCTGGTTGTGGTTGAATAATGCACACCTTCGATAATATTCACTTGTTTTATTTTTATTATAATAAAACTAAACATACAAACAGCAACAACAAAATTGAACGTGAAATGAAAATGAGTAAAAAATGACTGCGAACACTTGGCAGTCTCGTTCTCGAATGATTCTGAGTGGCGCAGCACTCTCTCACATCTACAGCGTTGCCAAACTGTTCTAAGCATAGAACAAAAAAAGCTTGACATGCGACGTTGTTAAATAGTTCCCTGTGGAGGGAATTTAAAGTCATTAAACAACGTAAACGTTTTTGAATCTGACTCCGTTTGGATGATAAAGTAGCGATAGCATTACGTTGGTTTTACCACAACCACTGGGGCCACAGATGACTGCTCTAAACGAGAGGGGTAATAATTTACCATGTTTACCAATTCCACCTAGTTTCGAGCAGGAAAAATCCAAGTTTTCGATCGGAAGTGTTTGCTCCTGTTGAACGACGCTATTCGATGTTATAACTATATAAATAGAAGTACATCCATGATGCAACATCAGTTCTAATGTTCCTGTACCGGGGTGAAGGTGTGTTGAATTGTCTAATCAATCATCTTCCCTTTGAACTTCATGTTCCCGGCTATCAGTATTGCGGACCAGGTACAAAGCTTCAAAAGCGGTTAGCACGAGGAGGTCCGGGCATTAATCCGTTGGACGTCGCTTGTAAGGCACACGATATCCAGTATTCGCAACACAAAAGTTTGGAAGAGCGTCATAAAGCCGATTTGGAGTTGGAAAACAAGGCTTGGGAACGCGTTAAATCAAAGGACGCAAAGTTTGGTGACGATGAAAGCTAAAAGAAAGATGGGTCTTGGCCTTGGAGACGAAAAGAAATTCTTTAGACGTCACGTTTTGATGAAGGTTAAAAAATCCATGAAACCGGCATCTACCTTGAGCAAAGCAGCATCGAACACTTTAAAAGTTGCAAGAATTGTGGTTAAGAAAGCTGGAGGTAAAAATAAAGTAAAACTACCTAGAATCATACCTATCGAAGGTGCAAAATCTGGTGGATTTTTACCGCTAATTCCTCTGTTTGCCGGACTTAGTGCCCTTGGAGCATTAAGCGGAGGAGCTGCCGGTATAGCCAAAACGGTCATCGACGCATAGAATGCTCAGAAAAAATTAGAAGAAGATCATCGTCACAACAAAACCATGGAATCGCTGGCCAGAGGACTGTACTTGAAAAAGAACGCTAAAGGCGCTATGGGTCTCTATTTGAAGAAACAACAAAAAAACTCTTAGTAAAGCTGCCCAATAGACCGCTGTACGATAGGGATCTAGTACGTTATGCAAAATTAATGAAAATACCGTATTTTGGAGGAGTGTTTATGCGAGACACTTTACCTAAAGCCGGCCCTCGACAGCGAGAATGTTCAATTATAAATTTAGATGTGTCACGAAATGTAGGAACGCACTGGGTAGCATATAGAAAGATAAATAATGACGTTGAATATTTTGATTCATTTGGTAACTTGAAGCCGCCGAAGGAACTAGTCAGATAATTAGGACCGACTATTAGAATGTTCTACAACAACGATCAGTATCAAAACTATAATCAAATCAACTGTGGACATCTCTGTTTGAAATTTCTAATGGATTTCGTTGACACAACAGGATTAAGTATTCCTATGAGAGTATCGACACGCATTCCCGTAAGGATTTTCATTCAGAATATTCGTCCAAATGAACTGCAAGCAAATTTGGTGTGATTTGCCTCAAGAATATAGAGATAATATTCTACTCAATCAACATTTACCATGTTTAAAACACTACAATACAGCGACGAGCACTGATCATTGGGATGGACCGCCTCAGCCAAAATATAAATGTTTTTTATGTATGAATAAATAACGCCCATTGTTTTAGATCCAAAAAAGGACTATGAATTGGCTCTAAGATCTTTTCATTCCTATCATTCGATACCGAACATTGAAGAATTTGCAATTTTTTTTTATTATTACGATAAAAACAACAAGTTGAATGTAATCAAGTTTCCTACTGGGTGCTATGAAATTGAAGATATTGAAAAATCCATACAGAAACAGATGAAATGTTTTCGCTAAAACCGAATAACAACACTCTAAAGTGTGAAATCTATAGTAAATACTATACGATTTCGTTCAACGAACCCGACAATATTGGTGCTTTATTGGGATTCTCTCAAAGGAGATTATCGCCTGGTACACTGCATTCTTCAGACCTACCTGTCAAGATTATAAAAGCATCTACCATACACTTTGACTCTAACATTACGTGGGGAGCTTTCGATGGAGACAGACCTACCCACACAATCTACGAATTTGCCATAAAAGTTCATCCTGCATACGCAATTGACGAGACGCCCTCTAACCTACTGTTTTTACCAGTTATCCCACGCCGCGAGATAACAAACATTACCATACTAACTCTCGACCAAGACGGCGAGCATGTGAATTTTAGAGGCGAAAAGAGTATCATTGTATTGGAACTTCGAGCATCTAGTAATACATGGGGTTAGTTATAGATAAAAGATTTCGTCCTGCTGCTAAAGCATCAGTTGTAAAAAAGTCTTCCAAGAAACGAGACGATCGTCAGCTAACTCTTGCAAATAAATTATTTCTACGTTCCCTTGGATACACCGTCATAGTTAAGCTATAATGCCTCAATATAAAAGACGAAGGATCGGTGATGATAATCAAGCAACATCATCATCAGCAAATATTCAAGCATCACCAATTTTCGATCTTTACCGTTCACCAATATATGATGAATCTACACGTAAAGCAGAATATAGATCGTACACTCCATTCGTTAGAGCATTCAATAATAGCGATATAGTGGAATTTAGTGTAAATCAAGTCGATTCGTTTTTTGCTATGAACCAAACGTTATTAGAGATCAAAGGAAATTTGGTTGTAGTCGGCGACGGAGATGTATCATTAGCACCAAATTTTGGAGCATTTCTCTTTGATTCTTGCACCTACACCGAGAGTGCCAGAGAAATAGAAACTGTTCGTGATCCTGGCATTATAAGCACTATACGATCTCTACTACGTTACAACCCAGATGACTCTAGACACATGTGTATAGCCGGCTGGAACTATCCCTCATCACCCATTTTGAATACTAACGATAAATCGTTTACTTTGCTAATGCCACTCAAGCATATTTTCAACATTTTTAATGACTATTCAATGATTACATGTGGCCGACAAACAATCCGTCTAGTTCGTGCTCGAAACGACAACGATTGTATAATTATCCGAGAGAAAAATGTCGGTACTGTTACAGAAACGACTACCACTGTAAAAATCGCAATTCAAAGTATCGAACTTAAAATTAAACACATCCATCCCTCTGACTAAATAAAGGAACAACTTATGAAAGCCATACAAATGGATAAGCCTATATTGATACCGTTTAGGAAATGGGAATTGAATGAGCTGCCGTCAATTACGAAGGATTCAACCAGAGAAATTTGGTCTGTAAAGACTACTTCCTCAGTGGAACGTCCTCGCTATATAATCGTTTGTTTCCAAACGAATCGACGCGACGATGCGAAAGCCGATCCTACAGCCTTTGATCATATTAACATTCAAAGCATTCGATTGTCTTTGAACGGTGAATACTGGCCCAACGAACGAATGCATTTGGATTTTGAAGGTAATCATTTTAAGCCCACTTCAACTATACGGAATTCTATCCAAGCTATATGAATTCCACCAAGAAGCGCCCTCTATTGGACTATGTAGCATTTAAGAATCATACTCTGTTTGTCATCGATTGTTCGAAACAAGAAGAAACTATGAAATCGAGCACCGTTGATGTGAGATTAGAGATTGAAGCTACAAAAGGATTTCCCGATAAAACTAGAGACTACTGTACTGTTATTCACGACAGTTTAAATGAGTACTACCCCCTCTCCGAAGTTATGAAAAATTTAAATTAAATTGATGAAAACGTTCATCATTATCGTAGTTTAGATCCATCCGTCATGAGAATCGCACTTGTTGACATACAAGGTTTTGATATCGAAGGCGTCTTCCATCTAAAGGAGATGACCATCGAAATTGGTGGTCATAGTTCAAGTTTCCTCTTTAAATCGCCTCTACCCTATGCGAATTTAAGTGGACAAGATAAAAAAACTGTTAGATACTTGGAGAAGTTCGTTCATGGAATAAGTTTTAGCTCGGGTAACATTGAATATTCAGAATTGAATGCCAATTTGGAGAAATATTTAATCCATTTTGCAGACTTTATTTATGTCAGAGGTAATCAGAAAGCTGAATTTTTACAAGAAAAATGTCAAGAGCTACTACTACCAGCGTCAAGTCAGTGTCCAGCTGCATGCGATGTCGTAAAATATGATGGATCAGCATACGAAACAGGAAATTATAAAGCTTCTCATACAGTGTTTAAATTATGCTCCAGGAAAGTTTATGTGTACACAAAGAAACATTAATATTTTACACAACTGGATTTATTATAAGATATTACCTAGATAGATAAAAAAATGTATTCTTTTTTTAAATAAAAAATGTTTGTTAATATATAATGAGTTTTATTATTGAAACACCCTGTACATTTTTATTCATTTATTTGGATAATACTGTTTAGTACATTTTATTACAATTTTTAAAAGTACAAAAAAAATTATTGACGTTATGAATAATATTGAAAACATTTTGTATAATAGTGCTTGTTCATCAATTTTGGTCATGGGTGTTGAGATTTGTCGCCACGTATCATCTTCTTCTTTGCTTCCATCTTGAAATATAGACTTGAGCTTATATCTCGTTTGATTTTCTGGTAGATTTATTGGAAACACTGTCAAATTTCCATTATTAATTTTGGTAGAAGACATCATCTACCACTCGTATTTTTCGTTAAAACATATAGTCATATTTTGTACTCCAATAGGAACATTGGCGTATAGCATATTATTTACCACTGCTGTTAGAATTACGAAATTTAATAAGGCCATTTCCTGAGCTGAATTCTTCTCGGTGGATACCGATTCTGTGGAAGCTGAGGGTTTTTAAACACTATATCCCACGCACAATTTAAACTTAGTCTATCTAATTGTCTAATTACTTTACTTCTATCTTCGTAAAGCGTCAAATCTTTACTTAGTTGTCGAACTTTCTCTGCAAACTCCTCTAATTTACGTCTATATTCATCAGATATCATCATGCAAATGACAAATTCTAAACATAATTCTTCTTATAAAATTATCGACTTAAACAAAAAATGAATCTCGAAACTAAAACGAATATGAGCTCCCAGACTATGAAATATTTAATGTAGCTAATGTGTCCTATTGTCATTCCTATTAATTATAATTTTTGTTTATGTATTTGTGCTATGAGATGTCCTAAATATAATACCGTTTGTCCCACCTAAATCAGACTGTTATTAACGAAGGTAGACGCTAATGTCCTTTGGTCTTTTGTTATACTTTTGATTTTTATTTAAATATATATTCTACACCATATTTCAAATATTCCGCCTTTTCCGCATTCAATTTGGACCAATAATAATAACGACGTTTGACCTTAAAGCCGTTTAGTCTTTGCTTCTGCGCATATTTTTTGTTTACCTTTTTATTGTACGTCACATTTATAATACAATGTCGTTTGTCCGGTGTAAATCTAACTAATAATAACGGAGATAGAGATTAATGCCCTTTGGTCTTTGGTGTCTGACAAGATTTTTATTTAAATATATATCCTGCGTCACATTTATAATACAATGCCGTTTGTCCTGTTTAAATCTGCCTACTAATAACGGAGATAGAGAGTAATGCCCTTTCGACTTTTGTTCTCCTTTTGATTTTGATTTAAATATATATCCTGTGTTACATTTCAAATATAACGCCTTTTTCCGCGTTAAATTTGGACCAATAATACCGAAGTTTGACCTTAAGGCCCTTTAGTCTTTACTTCTGCGAATGATTTTTGTTTGTCTATTTATAGTACGTCACATTTATAACACAATGCCGTTTGTCCGGTGTAAATCTAACTACTAATAACGAAGTTGGACGCTAATGATTGTGGATTAAAAATGGTGGTTCGTTGCATACTTCAACTTTGCTCGCAGCGCCACCACTAGCGCCATCTATCGGTCATTTCTGTAAATTATCCAGCTCTCTCTTATTGTCAGTAGATAGAACGTTCGTTAACTTTAACGGTTGTGTAACTAACGACAATGACGTTTAGATTGTGACAATTGTACAAGAAATCAACTTTTTAAGTTTTATTCTAAACGTCATCGCCTTTACTTATTGAATCTTTAAAGTTAATGGACGTTCTATCTACTGACAGTTAGTCTCTCTACTGGAGCGTTATATATGATTTTTTTTCCTTTTTTTTTATCTAATTTAATTTATAGTCTTTATCATACTTTTATTATTCGTTTAGTATCCACAGTAGGCCATCTTATTAATTTTATTCAAAAATTCCTTCTCACAAGTAAATATAATAAATAAATATAATTACAACATTTACAATGGTAAAATCTTATGTTATTTTAAATTAACTCATTATATTCAACTATAAAAACCTTTCGAATATAATTTTTAGAACACAACACTTATTTATAATAATAACAATAATAAATTAACTCTTATCAATCATACAAAATGATTTCATTATAATATATAATGTAAGTGATTATTGTATTGTTACATATAAATTAGGTATTTTGTAGATGTTTAAGAAATATATTATAAAAATGTGAAAATTATGCATATAGCTCTGCTTTATTCATTATCAAGCGGTCTTTTGGCGGCTTAGTCCAGGTTTCGGATTATCTCGGACGCCACTTTTTGTTAGTAGTGTGAAGCCACTGACATCGGAGAGCGTCAGTGAAGAATCCAGGGTCGACAAAACCCTTAACGGACAAAAGGGCGGTCTTTACTTGCCCTACTGGGTTGAGTATGTGGGTATTTGCACCAAATAAAATTAAAACCATTTATTTAATCACTTACTAAAATCCAATCCAGAAGAACGGTATGTAACTTTTTGGACTTCTTGTCGGTTTCGATCGAAATATACTCGGCGGTTGGTCATCTATATTATCTGCATGGCTGTAACTGGCCCTTTTAAAGCCTCTCTATGTCATACACGGCCTGCGGTTGACTGAGCTCGACTTCGCTTCCTTCAGCTCGACCTATCGACTAAGAACGCGGTATACCATTAGCTGCATATGCGAAACCTATATGCAAGTGACTACATCTTTCAGCGGGGGTTTACTACTGACGGTATAGTCGATGGAAGGTTACCTTTTAGTCCAATGTCGTACGCGATAATCCAAAGTTTACCATTTAGTGGAAGCGGGCTGACTTTTTGACATTATTAAATTTGTAACCGCTAAATTTTTGTGGAATGATGTAAGGAAAGGCAATGGAAAAGACCTCTCGTCTTGTGTCAGTTAAAAGCACTGTCAGTGTTTGAATGTACTCTGATAGATTGCTCTCATTATATCTAACGAACGCACCCACCTATCAGTGTGCAACAACTTCAGCCCCTCAATGTCATGTCAAAAGTCATATATATGGTCGATCACAATAACAACGGTACATGTCAAGTTGTTGCATATAATAAACGTATAATCTAACGTCTTATTATTATTTAAATAAGACAAGTTAAACATGGCGCAGTCATAAAAACCATTAAGATAGTGCGGCTTAAATTCACAAGCGCATAAGTTACACTAAGCTTGAAGACATTTGAGGTTAAATACAAATCCGGATCAACACGTGGATTTTCAGGCGGGTTCATAAAAGTTTAAAATGGCAAGTGGTGGCCCAGTTAAACTACCACCAGACTTTGATTTACAAGCTCAAAATGCAGCCACTGAGTGGAAGTTTTGGCGTACTGCATTCCAAGATTACCTTGTGTCTACTGGCCAAGACCAGGCCAATCCAAATATAAAATTATCTATCCTGAGAAATATCATAGGACATGATGCAGCACGCATAATGTCAACTTTTACTATTCCAGTAACTGCAGCTAACGAATATGAAGGTATGCTATGTGAAATTGATAAATACGTAAACCCACGAAAAAACGAATGTTTTGAACGATATATCTTCTCAAGAAGATGCCAGCAAGAAGATGAAAATTTTGACCACTTCTTAACAGATTGCAGACACTTAATAAAAACCTGTAATTATAATGTTGTTGATCCTAATCAAACACACGAAGCAAAAGCTCTAAGAGATAAAATTGTTATGGGCATTAAAGACCCAACCACTAGAGAAGCACTGTTACGAATTGATGATCTCACAGATTATAAAGCAATCAACTTCTGTCGTACTTCAGAGCAAAGTAAAGCTCAGAGTCTACAATTTTAAGAAAATACACCTACTTCTGCTGATATTAACTTCATTAAAAAGAAAAGCAAGTACAGAAACATACCAGAAAAACCCGCAAGGAGCAAGTACGATGCTGATAAAAATTTTAAATGTTCAAGATGCCAAACAAAACATGGACCGCGGGAATGCCCAGCTTTTGGTAAAAAATGTGGTAAATGTGGTATCGAGAACCATTTTGCAGCCTCGTGTCGAGTTAAAAATATACGAAATGTTGAGCAAAGCAGTGATGAAGCCAACAGTGGAAGCGATGTTGATATATTTGTTTGTACGGTAAACAAAGATGGGGACAGCTTGGTAAGTCCATTCCAGGAAATTTTATACGTAGAACATAAAAAATTCAAGGTACGTCTGGACACAGGTGCAGATGTTAGTGTTATACCACTTAAAACTTTCAGAAAATTAAACAAACAATTTAAAGTTAGACCCACAGAATACATCCTAAAAGGGTTTGAAGGCTCACACGCAAGACCTATCGGAGTAGTTAATTTACGTTGTAAGTTTAAAAATAGGGAAATTTATGAAGATTTTGTTATTATTGATGGGACAAATCAAATCCTTCTAGGAGGTCAGGCTTGTATAAATTTAAAGTTGATTAAAAGAATTAATAATGTAAGTTTAAAATTTGAAAATTTTTAAAATAAGGAGATGTTTATAGAACAAAATTTTGAAATTTTTAGTGGGTTTGGGGCGTTCCCAGGTAAACATAATATACCAACTAAGGAAAATTTTGAAAATGTGTGTTATCCTCCCACAAAAATCCCATTTGCTATACGTGATCAGTTTAAAAAAGAGTTAGCTCGTTTAGTTAAAAGGAAAGCTATTGTTAAAGTAGATGAAATTGTACCTGATGCAAGCATCAATAGAATTGTACTTGTAGAAAAATCTAATGGTAAAATTAGGCTTTGTTTGGACCCATCAGATATTAACTCTCAAATTGTTCGTAAACCTAGACTTGGATTGAATATTGAAGAAATATGTTCTAAATTAAAAGACAAAAAATTTTTTACTGCGTTTGATCTTGCTGAAGGGTATCACCACCTAAAAATAAATGAAAAATCATCGTGGAAATGTTGCTTTTCAACCCCTTTTGGTGTTTATAGATTTATTGTCTTACCATATGGTTTATCAAACTCTCAAGATGTGTTCCAAGACGAGGTAGAAAAACACTTTTCAGGGCTAAAAAATATAGTTATATGTCACGATGATATGATTATTTCAGGGGAAACGAAACGAGAACATGATGAAGCTGTAGCTGAATTTATTGAAAAAGCCAAAAATATAAATGCAAAATTTAACAAAGATAAATTCCAATATTCCCAAAGTAAAGTTAAATTTATGGGACAGATGTTTTCAAAAGAGGGTATGCAAATTGACCCAGATAGAGTTGAATCTTTACTTAAACTTAAAAGTCCCGAAAGTAAGATAGAATTGCAAAGAATAATTGGTTCATTTAACTATGTTAGACGTTATGTTAAAAATATGTCACAACTTATGCACCCATTGTGCGAGCTACTGAAATTCAACGTAGAATGGACTTGGTTACCTAAACATCAGCAATCTTTTGAGCAGTTAAAGGTAGTTATTACAAATTCACCAGCTCTCGTCCCGTTTGACCCATCTAAAAAAACTGTTTTACAATGTGATGCCTCAAAAAATGGGTTAGGTTGTTGTATGTTTCAACAATATGACAACAATGTCTTAAAACTAGTCGCTTGTGCATCCATTTTGGAACTAAGAAATTCCATGATTTCATATATAGACAAGATGTTGATGTACAATCCGACCACAAACCTATTATTTCAATTATGAAAAAACCTATTCAAAAAATAGGGTCAGTTAGATTACAAAGATTGCGACTTAAACTTTTAATATACTCTTTAAATGTGTATTATGTGCCAGGTAAAAATGTGCAATTTGCAGATATGCTCTCTAGGGCTAGCTTACAGACGAAAGGCACATTTGATCCTGAAATGTATGAAATGGTACACTTGGTGTCAAAACATATACCAATGAGTCAAGAGAAAAAGAACCAATTTCGAATTGAAACTTGCAAAGACTCAGTTTTAACGAAAATTCATGATTACTACTTTAATGGCTGGCCAAGAGACGCTAGTTTATCTGCAGATTGTAAATTTTACTACCCGTTAAGAGACTCGTTATACGTTGAAGCTGGTATTATTTTTATTGAAGACAAAATTGTTGTCCCTACAAGTCTTAGACATGATATGATGAAACTACTACACAAAGGGCATATAGGTACAAGCGAAACTATAAATAAAGCTAGAAAAATATTCTATTGACCCAATTTGTCCAATGATATAGTAACTTTCATAAAAACTTGTCGCATCTGCGAAAAATTTATGCCAGCCAACTTTAAAGAGCCTCTCCAACCACATAGCGTCCCTAAACACAGATTTGTTAAAGTCGCTGCAGATATCGTATAACATGGTGGAAAAAATTATCTAATTATTGTTGACCATTTCTCTCACTGGATGGAATTAATTTTGATAAAAGATAAAACTTCTGAAGCTGTCATCAATAGCTTTCAAGATATTTTTACTCGTTTTGGTTACCCTCAGATAATATGTGCAGATAATCTGCCGTTTTTGTCAAGTCGTTGCAAGAACTACTATAAAAGTAAAGATATTGTTATAACAACTTGTTCTCCTCATTACCACCAGAGTAACGGTATGGCAGAAAAAGCAGTCAGTATAAGTAAACAAATTTTAAGGAAAAGTTTTGATGACAAATCTGATTTTAGGGAGGGTATAATGGAATATAACAATTCACCTATCATAAGTCTTGATGCTACTCCCGCACAAATTTTACAGAGCAGAGTTCTAAGATCACAACTTCCTGTCACTAGTGAAATACTAGAACCTAAAATTCGAACAGATATTTATGATAAACTTAACAAACAAAAGGTAGTGATGAAGTCTAACTACGATAAATATGCTAGAAGAAGCCCGTTGGAATACAAAAAGGGGGATAAAATAGTAATAAAAACTCCGAAAGAGAAAATTTGGCAAAAAGCAATTGTTATTGAAAAAGCTACAGAACCGAAATCATATTGGGTTAAAAAAGAAAGTAAGACGTAACACCACACACATAAAAACGTCCTGTACAAAAACAGACCATAAATACCTTTGTGAACCCGATTTGTATCCCAACGAAAACCTCGACGATAAGACTAACATGCATCATAATAATATTGTGCCTCAATAGGTTTCTTTAAAAAACAGTCCTCTCTCTGTAAGACCAGTTGGTAATAGATTGCTCTCATTGAATCTAACGAACGCACCTATCAGTGTGCAACAACTTCAGCCCCTCAATGTCATGTCAAAAGTCATATATATGGTCGATCACAATAACGACGGTGCATGTCAAGTTGTTGCATATAATAAACGTATAATCTATCGTCTTATTATTATTTAAATAACACAAGTTAAACAGTCAGATGGTTTTTTATGTTAAACAATTTGGGTGCAAAATCGGTACTATTTCCCTAACCTTAAACATAATAAATACGATCCTTGTTAACCGCTTCATTTATTTATATTGATTCGATTTGTATTTCTAGAAATCTGTTCTTTTCTTGAATTTCTACATATCTAACTCAAAAACTTGTTCAAAAGTATTAACGGTACGTGCATACTTAGCGCAAAAAAAAGGAATGAGGTTTCACAGAAATAGAGATGGGACTACTTGACAGTTATAGATTATTATTTTGGAACTCCATCTGGTTAATTATAGCTTTAAAAATTGCTTGCTTACTCGCGGGAAACAGGGGTTACTACATTTGATCATTGAGAACAAGGCGTGAAATATAATTGCTCAAATAAGCCTCTTTGTTGAAACAGATAAAATAGTTAAAAATTACAGTACAAAAAAAACAATAATAGTAGATTCTGTAACAAGGTTAGAATGAAAAATTCGACAAGAGTGGAAAATTCCGAACGCGAGCGAAAGCGAGTGTGAGATACCACGAGGGTCGAATTTTTTCATTCTGACCGAGTAACAGACTATATTTTCTCCACGATCAAAAAGTATAAATCAAAATTGAATTAAATCTGAACACAAGTTATTTGTTGACATATTTGTATTACATTGTATTAATATTTATAGTGCTGTGGTACACTTACCGATATTAAAATCTGGTGCATTGGTGTTTTTTCATAATTTGCAATTTCAGATATTATTAAATTCTATATCTACTTCACTTGATTTTTCACTTATTATTTTGTTTAAATTAAAACTTGTTTGAAAATAATTATTACCGTCGCCATTTTATATCTGACAGTGACACTTTTGAAATCCAGGGCAATCCCATATCGTTTATTTCGATTACAGAAAATCCATTCTTTACCTTGATAAAGAATGAAAATACATGCAAAATGCATAAGAGGCAAGTATTATAGAATAAATATTCAGACTCTAGAAGGTGAATGTTTACATTCTATTATTAAAAATGATTTCAGAATTCATACATTCAGTAATGGTCGTGGAGAAAAATTATTTCTTGTGTTGCACTGATGACAATCTCCGTTTTTTTAAAAAAAAGTCCTTCTTTAACAAACAGAAATTTTTATATGAAAATACAGCAAAGCATTATAATATTCATTTTTTCTACTCCTATTTTATAATACGCTAATTAAAAGACTAATACTAGTTTTAGGATGATATTCATTATGAAACTGGTTTTCATTATGATACAGCTCTTTCAGCCAATAGAATCCAATTACTTTTAGCGAAGTAGGCAGTTATTTTGATAGTGCAAATTTTTCAGCCAATAGAATCGAATTATTTTTTAGCGAAGTTCACAATTATTTTGATAGCTGTCAAAATATTTTAAGGTGTTTAAAAGTTGATAATAACTTAATTGTTGTGAAAAAAGTGTTACACCTTACATTAGTAATGGTAGATGACCAATATGGATTAAGTAAATAAAATAAGGTCCCTTTTCATTGTTATAAAAATTTTCCTTTTCAGTTGTTATGGGAGTAATTACACCGCGACCTATAAGATAAATTGTGCCCCTTCTGGTGTTTAGTCGTTGACGATGTCTCAGTGATTAGAGCAACCCGTCCAGACCTATTCTCCTCAGGAGATTTAAGATATCTGACGGTTTCAGATCCGGTAGATCTCTCTCTTCTATCTAATATGCTCCCAGGTATTATGACCTTAGGTTTTGTAAAGCAGTGCATTTAGAGAGTATGTCCTTTTTAGATAAGATAATTAGTATATAATATTCTTCAAATAAATATGTATTTTATTTATTAATAGTAGTAGAAAAATAGCACATAGCACTCTCATGTAATGGCAATTAATACAGTTGCATGTCATATAAGAAACTCGGTTGCAGCTCGAATCATATCCTCCAACATACTCGTTTATTAATGGCTATCATTACATGATCGTTGCATAATATACTATTTTTAAATAATTGTCAGAAAATGTTCAATATAACCAGCTGAACATAAATAGCAAGAGAAAGAGTAAAAAATGTTCTGAATGTATAGTACTCGTAAACAATAATCGATCAAGGGTACAGAGTAAAGAGAAACGAATTTAGTACGAGGCTTATGAATTTTTTAATTTAATTTAAATACTTAACGTAATAAGTTATTTATTATACAACTACTAATAATTTATTGAGTCACACTCATTCATTTCTGAAAGTAACACGTTTTTCATGTAAAAAAACCCAAAAATGTTTTAATTCATGGTATAAACACGCAGGGCGGCCACTTTACTATTTTTAGTTCCTTCCATAGATTCGCCTGTGTTAAATTACGAAATATGCCACGTTGCCGGCTTGTGCCGAGCAATTAGTCGGAGTGACTAAAAAATGATCGTAAAATGGAGTAAAGTAACCGCTACATTTTTGTGGAATGATGTAGGGGAAGGCAATAGAAAAGACCTCTCATCTCGTGCCAGTTAAAAGCACTGTCAGATGGTTTTTTATTTTAAACAATTTGGGTGCAAAAGCGGTTTTTTCTACTTTTCGGAAAAACTTTGCATCTTAGAAAAAAGTTATGCACATGCAAAAAAATGCGCAATCAAAAGACCAATAAAATGATGTCTGAACGATCAAAATCAGACAATCCGTTCAAAAATTATTGCAAGAAACGTGGTTTTTTAGCTTTTTTCAATTGTTTATAGGATTGTTAACCTAACCTAACCTAACCTAACCTAACCGAAGCGCAAGATGAGCGCTGTGGAATAAATAGTTTTTGCAAAATACTATTTATGTATCCCGTTTTACTAATTATGCAACAACTTTAATGTGAGAAAAGTTATCATTCAAAACGGTTCTACAACACGTCATTTTAAAGTTGAAGAACTGACTTAGACTTGTACTTTAACAAAATGTCGATTTTTTGCCGAAAACCCTTTTGAATTATGTAAATAAACATGCGTTTTTTTATAAACATTTAGAATAATTTGGAAACTATTCATGTCCGTGAAAGAAAAATTTTAATATGTTGTACTCTAATTACTTAACTTTATGATTCAATATTTTGTGATAATATGAGTCATAAATTGTTTACACAGGAGCCCGTGAAAGTGAAGGTAATCAGAACTTGCTAGTCGGAAGACCGGTGGTGGGGATAGCTTTTGATGGGTTTTTCTGGAGCCAAATTAAAATTCGAAAGTCGAAATTGTGTGCGAAGTAAAAATTTAGAATAGAGAGTAATTGCACATCTGAAATATACGGTATACCTTACGTTGACATCTAAGCATGCGCAGACCTAAACAATTTTTTATAAGGTATAAGGTACTATTTTTTGGGGATAAGGTTTAAAGTTAGGATTAAAGGTTAAACCTTATACGTTATGCAAATTTTTTGTTCTGTCAAAACGATATGTTAATAATGTTAAGGGAAATTGTGGCGTGTAATCCTTTCGAAAATGCATCCCATCGGAAACTTGTCCATGAAAATTTAAATAAGGCAACAAATAAAAATTATTCATTTAGAACAATAAAAAGCCAGTCTAATAATCTTGTGTTGAATTGGATTAAAGAAGAAAGGAGTAACAGAGCTAAGTAATATATTTTTAATTTTCTAACTATAAACACTATCTATTGTTCAGTACTATAAATATTTTTTTCAATAAAATTGTGCACACTTTGAATTAAAATTTGAAATGGTTTGCTGGAATACCAATAATAAATTATTTTCATTTCTTACTTTCTTTCAGGTCAGGTATTGAAGAGTTGTTTACAGAAAAAGATGATTTGTTACAAAATATTTTTGATTTAATGAAACAATTTAAGAATGTTCAAAAACAAGATTTTTTTAAAAAAGTTTCCATGCAAAAAAGTCAATTAGACAGAGACATATAGGCAGCATCTAAAATAAATGAAGACCATGAATATGGAGATATACATTTTAACATTTTTATTTCATGGTTTTCGAGGATGATATAACTTTTAATTTGGAAGAGGATATAAATATTTAATCAAATATGGAGGTATTAAATGCAAATATTTTTTAAAGCCTTCTTTGTCCTAAATAGATTTATTTAAGGTCTCATAAAAATACGTTCAGCGCAATACCCATTGAAGAAAAATTCAATAGATTATTTACAAAACAAACATGAAGTGCAGTTAGAAGCAAGAAAAAGGGAACTAGAGTTAGAAGAAAACAAATTGAAGTTGGATGAAAAGAAATTCATGGAACAATTGAAGTTGGACGAAAGAAAAATAATATTGGAAGAACAGAAATTTGCCAAAGAATGTGAAAAAAGGAAATTAAACTAAAAATGGAGAAGGACAAACATGACATAGACTTGTTGGAGAGAAAAAATTTTTGGAAATGTTAAATTTACACCAAAAATGTATTGTAGATTTACTAAATAAAAAATAAAAATGTATTATTAAGTATTTTTTTTAAATCAGTTGATGTTACATTACTGTTGCATAAAATTCACATTTTTTGACAAATCTCATATACGACCAACAAAAATTGCTATCTAATGACTGTTTATTTTAGGATTTAGACGATGCAGAATTTTTTATGAAGAATAACTTTTTTGCATAAAAGTTAAAAATATTGTTGAAGTGCTCGAAGTTCTCTTACTACACACCTATAGATTTAAAGCCGGGAAAAAAGCTAAAATCTGTTTAACCAATAAAATGCTTAATCTTTTATCTTTATTGTCAGTAATGTGGTACAAAATTGATATTTAGTATTGATTCAGTTTATGAGGGAAATAACTCACAGTAAATGTAAACTTAACAAGTAGGTGTGAATTAAAATACAACAAAAATTCATGGTATAGACTAAATTAGTTGTGACATCAGATATAGGTTGGTACCTTTCCTAACATATCTGTCATTAGTTTATGTTTCCAAACAAAGCGATTTTACATAGAAATTCCCATAAGAGATTTTAAAAACTGATATTTTAAAACTATTTGCTACATCTTAATATTTTTAGGTGAGTTTTCTGTTTTGGTTTCTAATTCTGAATTAACGTATAAAAATATACTTATAAATTTGACATATAACATTTTGTAGAAATCTTCAAAAGTTTGTGAGGTTATATCAGTTTCGTTTGATTTTTGTATTTCACGGGTTTTGCCCCTTAAATAAGTACTATATTTGAAATTTTTGTTTTTAGTAACCTCAAACTCATCGTTATTACATTTTTGAATATCGGTCTTTTTTTAAGTATGGAGAATCAACATGTCATCAAAGTATGTAATTAGGCTGTCCGAGGTAATAAACTTCTTTAAAGATGTAGAAAAATTAGTGAAGAGGGGAAAATGCTGTTGACTCAGAGCATGTGATTAATATGATGTTTGATACTGACCATCTTATTATTAATGGAAAGGTGCATGCCAGCATGAGAAACCGGCAATATAATGTTGAGGTATAATATAAAAAATATATTGCTTCTTATGGTAATATATTGCCATAGTGTGTAGTAAATAGAAATACCTAGCTATAATTCTTTATTGTTTTAATACAGACTGGTCGATAAAATCAGGCAAGTGTAACTGTCCACGTGGTCAATTACGGTGTCATCACAAGGCTGCACTGTTACTCTTTGCTCGTGACAATTTATCAGTTAGTGATAAAGAGTGTGCTTGGAGCAAGTCCAAACCATTAAAGGACAGAGAAACGCAAAAAATTAAAGATATATATCCAGTTAGACCTCACAGAGCAACCGAGAGGAATTTAACAAAAAAAGAAATTGATAATTTCAAGAACAAACTCTCCGTTTTTGTCGGTGCTGTTGGCTTCTGTTGGACGAAAGAAAAATAATATTGGAAGAACAGAAATTTGCCAAAGAATGTAAAAAAAGGAAATTAAACTAAAAATGGAGAAGGACAAACATGACCTGGACTTGTTGGAGAGAAAAAATTTTTGGAAATGTTAAATTTACACCAAAAATGTATTGTTGATTTACTAAATAAAAAAGTATTATTAAGTAGTTTTCTTAAATCAGTTGATGTTACATTACTGTTGCACAAAATTCACATTTTTTGGCAAATCTCATATACGACCAACAAAAATTGATATCTAATGACTGTTTATTTTAGGATTTAGACGATGCAGAACTTTTTATGAAGAACAACTTTTTTGCATAAAAGTTAAAAATGTTGTTGAAGTGCTCGAAGTTATATTACTACACAGCCGGGAAAAAAACTAAAATCTATTTAACCAATAAAATGCTTAATCTTTTATCTTTATAGTCAGTAGTGTGGTACAAAATTGATATTTAGTATTGATTCAGTTTATGACGGAAATAATTCACAGTAAATGCCAACTTAACAAGTAGGTGTGAATTAAAATATAACAAATTCATGGTATAGACTAAATTAGTCGTGACGTCAGATTTACGTTGGTACCTTTCCTAGCATATCTGTGATTAGTTTATGTTGCCAAACAAAACGATTTTACATAGAAATTCCCATAATAGATTTTAAAAAGTGATATTTTAAAACTATTTGCTACATCTTAATATTTTTAGGTGAGTTTTCTGTTTTGGTTTCTAATTCTGAATTAACGTATACAAAATATACTTATAAATTTGAAATATAACATTATGTATAGATCTTCAAAAGTGTGTGAGGTTATATCAGTTTCGTTTCATTTTTGCATTTCACGAATTTTGTCCCTTAAATAAGTACTATGTTTGAAATTTTTGTTTTTAGTAACCTCAAACTCATCGTTATTACATTTTTGAATATCGGTCTTTTTTTTAAGTGTGGAGAATCAACATGTCATCAAAGCATATAATTAGGCTATCCGAGGTAATGAACTTCTTTAAAGATGAAGAAAAATTAGTGAAGAGAGGGGAAAATGCTGTTGACTCAGAGCATGTGATTAATATGATGTTTGATAGTGACCATCTTATTATTCGTGGAAAGGTGCATGTCAGCATGAGAGACCGGCAATATAATGTTGAGGTATAATATAAAAAATATATTGCTTCTTATGGTAATATATTGCCGTAGTGTGTAGTAAATAGAGATACCTAGCTATAATTCTTTATGGTTTTAATTCCATAATTATACCTTTATAGTGTTTTTTTTGGTTTTTAGGTAGAATTTGATACAGACTGGTCGATAAAATCAGGAAAGTGTAACTGTCCACGTGGTCAATTACGGTGTCATCACATGGCTACACTGTTACTCTTTGCTCGTCACAATTTATCAGTTAGTGATAAAGAGTGTGCTTGGAGCAAGTCCAAACCATTAAAGGACAGAGAAACGCAAAAAATTAAAGATATATATCCAGTTAGACCTCACAGAGCAACCGAGAGGAATTTAACGAAAAAAGAAATTGATAATTTCAAGAACAAACTCTCCGTTTTTGACGGTGCTGTTGGCTTCTCCTGGCTTTTAGCAAATGAAATAGCAACAGACCAAGAAAAATTTGTCATAAACATTGAAGACATTTTATTTAGCAAGCAATATTTATCTGCGCAGGACAAGTTGCTTTTCTTTGAAAATGAGGTGAAACTAGAAAAACACGATATTACTAAACTGGCAGATGAAACGATTGGACAGTCAAAGAATTCAAAATGGCTGTTGGCGAGAAAAAATAACAAGTAACTTTTCAGTTGCAGTTGCATGTTGCAGGCAGCGTTATCCTGAATTATCTTGAATAATATAGTAATTATTAATAAGTGCATATAATTTGGACCACATAAAAGCAGTGCAATGGGAAAACGTACATGAAAAGCAAGCTATTGAAGCTTTGGAGAAAGCACTCAATGTTAAAGTGATTCCCACTGGACTGTGGTTACTTCAATGTGGATATGTAGGGGCTAGTCCAGATGGGTTTATCGGAGACCATGATCTAGTGGAAGTAAGATGCCCCTATAAATATCGTGACCAATCTATGTTAGAAGCAATAAAAACTGCACATGATTACATAATAACAGAAGATAGTGATGGCAACATATCTGTGAATAGAAATCATGAATATTTCTTCCGAATACAAGGCCAACTGGCCATAACCAAGAGAAAAAAGGCTTGTATGGACTCCGAAAGAAGTTGTAATGGTAAATATAGAAGCCGAAGACTTTGAAACCAATTTACAAAATTTTAAAAAAAATTATTTAGAACATTATATTCCTTTTTTGTTCTGAGAAGAATATGTCAGCATCTAATATAACAAAATAGCAATAAAATAAATTTACATTATAGCACGGAATGTACAATGTTTCATTTGTGCCTTACTATCCATGTTTCATCAACAAAGTTGCTTTTTTCGTTAAAAGCTTAAATTAGTGAATCGAAGTTTATATTGAAATGTTTATTGTACTCTCTAATTATTACTTGGTGAAGTCATAATAAAATATAAACTTTACTTTGATTTTTTAAATGTGTTTCTACTTCTTTCATGTATGTTTTTAAAGTTTAACTTTGATTGTGTTCTATTTAATTTTTAAATATAGCTACTATCCTGGAGAGCTCACGTAGCGCAGCTCAAGCTCTAATATAATACTTTTGTGACAATTATTATTGAATTTTTTTCTTTTTTTTACTTATTAGTCTGAATTAATAAATAATCAAGATTAAAATTGTATTTATTTACAGAAAGATCTTTAAATTACACAGAAGGCTCATTTATAATATACAAAAATACATTAAAGTGGGTATACAGTACAAGTTTAGGAATAGAAATATAACAGTTATTACAATCAAAAATATATACACAAATTACTAAATACTATATAATAAAAGTGGTCTCATCAGAATACACATTTGACGAGGATCAAACACACAATGATACCTGAGCAACGTACCAGAATTCTGAAAAGAAGAGATCAAGTAGTCACAACAAGATAAGGATTGGGCACACTTACATGACATTATCATATCTATTACTTGGTCAGCATCAACCTTCATGCGATCACTGTAGAGTCCCATTAACAGTGGAACACTTGCTACTGGAATGTCCAGTACATGAGAGAGATCGTCAATCAGAACAAATACCAAATCGTCTTCATGTATGCCTCAACAACCCATCCTATATTGATCGAATCTTGCGATACCTGAAAAAAATCAATCATTACTCAAAAATATGATGAACGTCCATACCTACCTGCTTAGATTATATAAAAACCTATACCTATACATACTAATCAAGTTTATACAATTCTCCCACTTGGGCAATTAATGGGAATTGAAAATTGGTTAATGCAGCACAAACTTAAAAAATCTCTGTTGAGTATGGCATTAAGCTCTGAGGAATAGACTCCAATATTGAAAAACATTTTATTCTTTGTATGGCCCTTTCAACATGGATTCTGGCTCTGGCTATAGTACGTGTTTGTATTATTTGTTGTGGAGTTGTTAAAAATGGTGGCAAGTTAAGGCTGACTCATTCCGGTAATATATCATCTATTAAAAAGCCGTTATCGGCTAGTATGAGGTCTCCTGAAACCATTTTTTTTAAAATTTTACAATCTTGTACAATTTTTTTATCGGACTTGGATCCTGGATACAGGTCACTAACAAATGTTATCACACCATTTGGAGCAACACAAATTAAAACCTTGACTGTGTTTTGGTGTTTATCAGAACTGTAGGTGGATCTTTGTTTTTCTAATGAAGATTTCTTTATACATTTAATTTCTGTACAATCTAGTACAATTCGACAATTTGTAAACGTACTAAAACAGGCTGGCATACATTGTTTATTCTTGCTTCTTGAAGGAATATTTACCATTAGTTGGCAAAATATAATTTCATGAAGAGCATAAATCCATGTTGATATGATATTTGTAACTGTTGCTTGACTTCAATTAAATCTGCATGCCAAATCACTATGTAGTAAATTTAATTTGGTTCATTAAAGTTAAGAGTAACTGATCTTTTTTTTGGAATAAGACCTACTGACCACCCTTGGTTATAATTTAATTTCAAATTTTCAAACAGACTATATAATGAATCAAATATATATATACGGGGTAGGTAATCCAATATACATATTAACAAGTTTGTCATTATCCTTTATAATGTCAAATTAAAATCTGTTTGAGAGATTTTGCATCTGCTTCTTTAGCATCTCATTTTCTTTTTTTTTAAATAGTATATTGTTTGACAAGTGTTGAAAATAGCACTTTTCACACGCATGTGACGGTTTGTGGCACGGGCAAGTTGTTTTTGTCACCATTTTCGAAGTGGCATGAACAAATGAGGGACGTTGGTGGGAAAGAAAGAAAATATTTTCCTCTCGCTACAATGCTTACAATCGGGAGCAAAGCACATAACCATTTTGTTTGGAAAACCATGTATTATTTTTACTTATTTTGCGTAAGAAGTGCGCGAGTGAAAAGAGTTAATGCGCCCCTGTTAATATACAGAAAACATTTTAATATCGTTTAAAAATTAACCCTACTGTTATGAAACCTGTAAAGCTCGGCATGAGTGGGGATGCTTCTCACTCATTACCGCCAATAATGGCACTATTGTTTTGTCACTCTTAGAATAAAGATCTGTTCGTGATTGTGTGATTTAATTCTTTTTCTCTCTAATAAAAGGTGTTAGTGATTTTCGTAATAATTTTAAAATTGAATCAGCACTCTGTTCGAGTGAAATGTGTGAATATTCCACACACATTTCTAAAAGAATATAATAAAATTACATCAAACTAAAGTGTAATTTTAAAAGTCAATATTAAGATTCACCCAAAAACTTCATTTTTAATAATAAAAATAAAAATAAATGAACAGCAACTTAACCTCAATATTTTTTCCATTGAAATTATTGTGTGAAAATTTAGCAGAACAGTTAAAAAAATATATTCAGTTTAAAGTTCATTAAAGGCAGCTTCGTAAAAAAAGCAAAAACTATTCAACTTACTTATATTTATTATTATATTTTTAAAAACAAATTTACTTATGGCAGAATACACACAAAAATTATTTGTTTGGAAACAGACAAATGTCAAATTGCAGAATTCAGTGACAGCAACCTTACGGTGACGTCAGACTGATCTTCCCTATTGTTTATTTTACAAATTCTATAAAGGTGTTATGCTAAATATTCTTGTAAGGTTGGTGGTAATACCTCAAAAAAATGTGACGTCTGACTTCTATATAAACAAGTGTGACAATTTGTAAGCAAAACTGCACTAAAAGTTTTTGACTTTTTTTAAAGTCTACAAATGTAAACTCACTTAAAACTTTTTGAAACCCCATTCTTCTCTAACCCTTAGCCTACTCATTAAGAAATTAAATTCTTGCTGTTCCTGTGTTATGGCATTAACATAAGGAACGAGTAAAAGTTCTCTTATGGTCCTCGTATAGAACGTACTGTTCATTTTCAAATACAGCCCTTTGCTGAAGCTGATCATATATTTGTGATTCTCTAAATATGGCAGCATCGTGAAACCTTCCAGGATAAGCTCCTTTCAGACTTATAATTATCTAAATTGTCCAAAAGATGTCCAAAATTATTGCAAATTAAGGTAGCAACCTCATTGAATATTTGGCTAAGAGATTGTTCACTTAAACCAAAAATTGTTTCCAAGTCTTTTAACCTATCCCAATAGGCTAATCTCCTTAGCAAAATACACAGTCCCTTAACACCTGTAACAAGAATTATTTATTGTTTAACAAAAACTACTTATACAAAAAAAAATCTAAAAACTCAATATACTTTCAACTTTCAACAACAAAAAATGTGGTTACGTAACTGCCTACTTCGCTAAAAGAATTTCGATTATTTTGGCTGAAAGAGCTGTATCATAATGAAAACCAGTTTCACAATGAATATCATTATAAAACTGGTATTAGTCTTTTAATTAGCTTATTATTATAACCATTATTATTAGACAAAAAACTGAAACTGAAACTAAATCAGTGACCTCTCATTTTATTTCGGTAAGCTTACATAGAAAACACATTTAACAAATTTAATTTTTTTTATTTTTCACATAATTCTGTCACTGTCTTTTGCTTCTAACGGAGGCATCCTTAATTTTTGCGTGCTTTTCTAGACTTTGAATTTTGATAAGTATCAGTTTAAAATTCGTCTACAAATAGGATAAAATACATAGTTATTGGACATTCTAGTTCTAAATTCCAGAAACAAGACTTCTACTCTGTGAAATACAACAACCGACTGATAGATGTGAAGAGCGTCTCATGTTACCTCAATGCAATAAGGCGTACGACATTGTAATCTGATTTGATAGTTCTGTGTTAGTATTAAAATTGCACGTAGTAAATAGGTACGTATTGTTTAGTTTAAGGTTTTGTTAGAATGATACAATTTTTAAAAATGTGTATCTAGTCATTTTGTTTACTTATTTGGATGTTTCGCTATACATATAGGGACATAAATTTATGAATAATAATGTGTTTATAGGTATTATAACTTGATATTATTCTTTTAACACAAAAGTTAGGTGTCCAGTAACTGTATCAAATATTTAGATTAATCCCTGTTATTGGATGTGTCCAATAACTGTAAATAATTAATTATCCTAAATTATATTGTATTTTTTATTCTTTTTTTAGTCTAACATAAACAGTTGTTGGACATGTGTCCAATAACTAAACTTAAAGTATCCTATAACTGATTTTTTATTTAGGATTAGATAAAAATGCTTAAACTAAAAGAATATGACAGAAATAAAATAGAAGACGCCGTTCGGGATGTAAGAAAGAATCATATAGATCAGCTGAGTGCAAATACGGAATACCTAAATCTACTATCGAATTTAGAATTAAAAGAAATTTCAACAAAAAACGACTGAAGATATTTTAACAAAGAAGACTGAAGATATTTCATCGAAGATGGCTGAAGATGTTTCAATAAATTCGACTGAATATATTTCGACTAAAGATTTACAAACAAGCAACAAGCATCGTATAATTGATTCACCTTTATTTGGGCAATACTTGACAATTCCAGAAAGCCCCAAGAGAAAAGGAAAGAGAAATGTAGAAAGAATTCCATTTGCAATAACATCAAGAAGATGTCCAGAAATGTTTGAAAAAAAGCTTCAATTAAAAGACAAAGAAGACCGAAGTCAAAGCAAGAAAGTAATCGGAAACGAGAAGAACAATTAAATGACAAAAAAGAAGCTGCTGTTAAAGGGAAATCTCAAGTAAAAAAGAAGCGTCAAGGAAATAAAAAAAATTTTGTATGTAAGAAAAAAGAGCACAATTTATTGTCGATAAAGAAGATAGAGATGACTTTTCTTTGTCATGTGTGCTACAAAGAAGAATCTACTGATAGTGAATCAAAAAATAGTCTACGTTCTGATTCGGATGAACTTTTTAATGATTACAAAGCTTCCATAAAAAAATTTTATTTTATAGAAATACCCAATTTGTTTCTAACTTGTTTTTGTCAAAAAATAAAAATAGCTACACCTAAAACAAATAAGATTTTTTTAGTATTTCCTTCTTTTTTAGTGGCTATCCAATAACTGTCATATGTATGTCCAATCACTGTCAAAATTGTCCAATAACTATATTTTGGTAAATAACCAATTTAGATATTTGAAACAAAAAAAAATCTTATCTGTTCAGTAACTGTATGCTTTTCCCTATGTATATTTATGGAGAGGATCAGTTTTTGTCAATGACATTTACCCATGCAATTTTATAATCGTAAAGTCGTAATCGGACAGAATAATTATTGCTGGCAAGTTTACCTCCACCGAAACTGGGATGGACAACTTCTCGGAATTAAAATAGGTCAATAATCGTTGTCCCAGAAAATATTTATTTAAATCAAATAATATTTTTATTCACAATCGTATATGTAATAGCTCTATTACACACTTTTTAAAAATCGGAAAATAAGCTATTACAAACTTTACTTCCTTCCCACGGGTGGGAAGTGATATCTGTCACTTCCCGCCCGTGATCCGGATAGATTTCTCTATACCTATCATATGAGCAGGAAGCGATACATATCATTATTAGTTAGAACAATAAATTAACAGACTTTAATAAACTATACGTATTTCCAAAACCTATTTTATTTATTAATATTAATCGTAATGTTTTGTGAGCACAATTTCCGATTCTCCTTTTTTGATTTTTTTTTTAAATTGCTAGTACAAAAATAAAATGTCATGTAATATCTAAACGCAAAAATAGTTTGATTTCAAAAAAAACTTGACTTCGAGTATTTTAATACACATGTCACATAGAATTTTAAAAATAATAACTATATATTCTTTTCAAATTATCGATTGAAATAAAATGATTGTGAATAAAATCGTATACAAACCTTGGCGGAAATTATCATTCCTGTCTCGGGCAATAGATCACCTCGGCGCGAGTGCCTCGGTGATCTATATTTGCCCTCGACAGTAATGATGCATTTCCGGCCACGGTATGTAATCTACTATTAATGTATTATAAAAAAGTGTTTTGCTATTATAATATATACATATTATTTTTTAATTATCTCATTTACGACAATGCGGGTAAATACATATAAAATAATCGTAAAATTATTCAACAAGAAAAAATAAAAGTGCATAAGTAGTTCTTTGCTTATATTAAGTAAATTAATACATTCAGAAATATATTAAAAATGTAAACGAATAAATTTCTGTATAAAATAAGCGGTACTTTAAAAATTTAATGTTATTGTACATTTTTTGGTCAAAGATGAAGTTTATTTTATTTTTATATTTTATAATTTTCGTCAGTAGTGCTTATGCGCAAACTGGTAAGATTTTTATTGATTATTATTTTAGAACTGGTAAGGTTTTAATATATATTATTTGTCAAGTTGTCTTCTTATTGAATCAATTTTGTAAGTCAATGTTTATTCGATTAAATATAAAAATCTAAATATTCTGGATCACACTAAAAAAACCCATATATTCCAATCAATAGATTTTATTAGTATAATGTTACCAAAAAACAGCGATTTTTATAAAAATGTGGATTTAGGTCCTACTTACCCTCTCCTTCAAAATTGACCCTGTGCTTTTACTCTGGGGGTGGATGCCACTCCTTCTCGGGGGTGATAAATGTTTCGGTAATGATGGATATATTGACTAATTCTAAGCAACTTTTATTGAAAGTCAATACTTTTTGACTTATTCGCGAGTGAAAATGACAAATTTTCAAGCAAAAAAACTACGTTTTCAGTCGGTTTTTTGCAAAAAACGCGAATAACTAAAAAATTAAGTATTTTGTCGAAAAAATTGTTCTTGCAGTTTATTAAAAACAAAAAAAATGGTTGGTTTATGGTGTCTTTAGACCTAATACAAACGGAGTAATAGCTTGTTGAAGGTTAATTCAGCGTCAATAAAATGAACAGTGACGGCCATAAAACTGTCATTGTTGGAGGAAGTCCAACAGTCGGTGGTTAAGGAAACCGCATTAAAATCTTTGGCTATTTGTTTGGAAGCAACTGAACACTGTTCATAAATACTAGTCACTAGGGTCCTTGATATGGTTTGTCTGCTAGGAATTTGAATGAAGGATTTAGCGCTTTGTGTATTGCCGAAAACCTTCGTCTTCAACAACTCTAAAAGGTTGATAATCTTTATACAACATCAATAGCAGCGCATCATCAATTTTTTTCTTAAAAACAGGTGTAATTTTTTTTGGAATAAATGATGAAATTCTAGTTTGAGATGTAGATTTTGTTTTCAAATCACATTTCGATGTAGAGGCAATCGGCTCCGAACTAGCCTGTGATAAAAAAATTTAATTGTAAAAATATGGAAATCGTTTGCACGGTTCATTTTAAGAATCTTCTTGAAAAGAAACATTTTTATTATATTCTAGGTGTACACTGGGATGTTTCCGTATCATTTGTTTTTTTAAATTCGATACGGTGCTCTTGTACGACATTACTGTCTTACAGATATTACATTTAGCAAGAAATTGTGTTCTGTCTAGAACAGAAAAAAAATCCATATTAAAATTGTATACCTATTCATGTTAAAAATATGAAGAATATTTATTATAAAGTATTAGTACGTTAAAATTATATATTAAGTGTAAGTATCAAGTGAATCACCGAACTGAAACTAGACGTAACATAAATACCCGTTGTCCATGGGCCCTATTCTGTATCTAAAGTGACAATCAAGCAACTTTGTAGACTGACAAGCCACTCTCATAGCAACCTTTATAACCACTTTCAATAAAATCCTATTCTGGTGACTAAAAGTGGTTAAGAAGAATGATTAGTCACTTTTATATTGTAAATCGACCTGACTTTTCCACTGAGAGTTGAGAAAAGTGAGGTTAGGGTTAGTCTAGATGAAACTTGACGCTAAAATCGATGGTGTGTGGTCTGTAAATTATTTTATTTAATATATTTATTAACATGGAGACCCTGGAAACCATACGGAATAAAAGAAGTTCAAAAGTTACTTTAGCACATCAAAATGTCATGATTGACTTTGTTAACAGAAATAAAAAAATGCAGATCAGGGGCGATAATTTAAAAAAGTGGCAAACATTGTGCAATATATTAAATGAGATGCATGGAGCTATAAAAACTGCTGAACAATGGAGAAGAGTAATATATACTTTCAAATAATTCTGAATTCGGTTTACACGCTGCTGTGGTTCCATAATCACACGAATTTCTTCCAGTATATGTAAAACAGCATCTGATGTTAGTCTGAACATTTTTTTAAATTGCTCTGATCCCTTAACATTCTTTGCATAATTCTGACTCAAACCATAGGAAAATATAAGATTTTATACTATATTTACAATAATTTATAGTATATTTGGATGCATACTTGTCTATTTCATTAATTACATGATCGAACACAATATTAATAATCCACGGATCCATCTTCCTACCTTTCAGTGCCAGTTGCTAACGTTAACAACCACAAATATCGTGGTTACTCATAAACAACTTTGAAGTCATTTTCGTAACCACTGGTGGCTTCTGTAGAATATCAATTAAAGACAAGTGGCAACCTAACCACTGACCTTGTTCTAAGCCACTTGCTCAGTAGCAACTTTGCGATACAGAATAGGGCCATATATCGATATCGATCATTTGTTTACTAAACGGAAACGGACGATCGTTATCGATATACGCAACGAGTGAACGTTACTTAAATTAATAAAACAAATACACAATCGTTCCACATTCGGTATTCCCTGTTCCGCTCACGTTCTTTGCTTATTGAAATACCCAGGAACTGTTTGGAACTGGAACGGGTTTTTGGAACAGGCATCAGTTTGGAACTGAAACAGGTCATACTAGGTACATCAAAAAGCTGTTCCGTAACAACTCTAATGCCGGTTTCGAAAGTCAGGTCTTTCCAACAATTGTATATTTGTCTCTGTTCCTCATAGCCTAAACTTCTCAGCGATAACGACTTTGATTTGAGATACACTAAAAAAGTTATTTATTTGCCGATAGGTAGATACATACAATAAATCATTAATATCGACTTATTGTTGTTGTTTAATTTAATATTTTTATATATTACAACTTAAGGATGTTAAATATTATAATAGAGACATTTTGAATATTTATAATAAGAAATGATATAAAACTTATTTTTTTATTAAAATCGATTTTTGTCATACAAATCCCAATGACTTGTAGTACATGCCGTAAGATTTTTGAGTTAATACCTAATTTTATAATTATTTTTTTAAGAGTTAAAAAATGTTGCTGAATTTTTTGAACGTGTAAATATTTTATTATTACTATTCATTTTTTATATAGGAACAAAATATGTACAACTATAAATTCACTGGTTTGTTTTCAATAAAACAATTTATTTAATTCTAACAATATATTAGTAGGTACAAAAAAATATATACAATTTTGAATTTCCCTTATTGTTTTAACAAAAAGCATTTGACGATTATAAAAATAAATTTTTAGTCTACATAACACATATCTTCACATTTCTAATATCAAATATATTATATATTATTTATGTCCAATAGCATTTAAAAAAGAATTCGAACAAAATAGAAAGCCATATGAAATTTATACTTTAGTAGAAAATTATTTATTCCTTTAGCTTTATTGGCTTTTTAGTTTTTTTTATTGTTGTCTATGACCTTTAAAATATAATCCGGTTCCCTAATTACCATTCCTCTTACTAACCTAGGATCTACAATTTCGGGAAGGAGGCAATTAAAATAAAACTTTTTAAATGTGCAAATATTCCAGTATTCCCAAAGTTAGTATCTTTTGTTATGGTTTCTAGTTTTATGTCCATTTTGGTCCATATATAGAGGACGTAATATTCTTTGTTCGCAACATATAGCTGACCTTGTATCTGGTAATACTATTTATGTTCTGTATTTATTGACACTTCCTTATTTTTATTTGTTTTCCAAATCGTTATTTTTTTATTAATCCCCTCTATAAGCGATAGGTTTTTATCTGAATAAGGGCATTTAATCTCAATTAACCAAAAGTCCGTCAGGTGTTGCTGCTAACCATGGATAAATTTCACATACAAAAATTCCGCTTAGTCCAATGTCTAATTTATGTTCGTTTTTTAATATAGTTTTTAAAACATTCTCATTAATTTTGCCCCACTCTGTAGCATCACTATTGATAAATGGTTGTGTTTGTATTTTATGGACCAGCGTTGCGCAACGATTTGTCGGCCCTCTTTAACATACTACTCCAAAATTTGAAGCAGTTAAAAGAAACTTTCTCATTTCTAGCCATTCAAAATTATTGGCTTGTTCCTTTGTTCTTTCTTCAATTGATTTTTTCCTCTTTTGTTTTAATTACATTGATTTGAAATAGGCATGCGTGCAAACATAAATCAACTGTCAGATACCAAATTTATTAATAAAATTATTTAATAATAAATTAATATTTTTGTAATTTTATTTGTATTAAAATCATATCATAAAATGGATGTCAATAATATTTTCAAGGTGCGAAAATTTTTGTTATTAAGTGACAAAACAAAAAATAAACGATAGAAAAATTGTAGATGGTTAGTGCAACTTAAATTTATTTCAGTCTTATCAGATGGTTCAAAGGAATTTATTTATAATTTTCTTTATATTTGACCTTCAATGTAGCTTCTTCGTTTAAATAATATCTACATAGTGTCACTCTGTGATCTTCACTCATATTTATTTTTATTCTACAATTAAAAACAAACTACAAACTCACAAAAATAGTTAAATCCAATAACTCAATACCTTAGCAGCTAACTATCACGTGGTCAAAGTTGTCAACGTACTGTTTTTCATTGGTGAGAAATAAAACTACATAAAATTTTCATCATTAGAGAAAAAAATATTTCATATGTATTATTTCTTAATTTTTATTTTTTAACGTGCTTTGCTTGATAACTAATCGCAGAATGATAACAATCTGTCAAATTTTATTTTTTTATCTTTAATTGCTTATTTCTTGTGTAAATGTACGTGGAAAGGCCTTTACAAAACCTAACAATTAATGATACGCAAAACTAAAAGTTTTGCTTTTCTGAAAATTTTCGTTTTTTTTTGTGAGATAAAAATTAAGTAAGATATTAAAGTCATACATGTTCGTAAATAGTAATTGTCCTTTCAGTCAAAACCTTTCAAAGATAAGGGCTAAATGAAAATATAATTATAGGCTTATAGCTCTTGACAGAACCTACAAAATGGTTTTTTGAAGGACTTGATAGCTTAAAAACTAAGCGAGTTATGAGTTAAATACCAATCACATATTTTTGCAGATATGCACGAGAAAACGTATATTGGAGCATTGATTATAAATATATTTTAGACAGACATCAAAATCAAAAAATTTAAATTCATATAAAAGTAAAATTCTTATTTTCCCTATTTTTTATTGCAAATTTTGATCAGTAGGGGTTGTTTTTTAAGGGGTGAGAAAATAAATTACAATACATTTTAAATAATGAAAAGATTGCATTATTTTTTGAACTAAAAATTTTTTTAACTGGGGTGATTTTGATGAGGGTTGAACTTATAAATAAGTGATAAAAATTAAAACAGTAAAGAAATCTTAATTTAATATACTCAATAATTCCAAGCTGCTGAATAACATTTTTTAGTGATCACTATCATAGAGGGTAGCTTTTACGGGTTGAAAAGTTTTCAATTTATACTTTTTCAATCAGAATGTCAATAGACGTTCATTCGACTTATTTAAAGATGATTTCAGTCGATTACACGCTCGACTTTACAATTCTAAAATTATTTTCGAATAGGGGTAAGTAGAAACTAAATCCAAATTTTTGTGCAAATCGGTATTGTTTGGAAAAATTATACAGTGTCGCCATATTTTACCTTCAATAACTGAACTAATGGTGAAATTTCAAATAATTCCACCTTATGAAGAGTCATTATATCACATAAAAGTACCTCTTAGAAGCCTTTTATTCGGCATTTTGAGTGAATTTAGTAAAAATGCAAATTAATTTCAAATATTTCCTTTGATTTTACCAAACATATGAAGTGAAGAGTTAAGTTTTAAAAATCAGAACAGTGATTTAGTTGTGCTTTGTATTTATATTATTTGTAAACAATTTATATTTTAAAAATTCGTCAACACTAACAAAAAATACACTTTTTAACACTCTAAGTGTGTTTCGCTAACTATGTTAGCATTATCAGGAGTTGATGATTAACAGTTTAGTAACTCCTGATGATTCTAACATAATTAGCGAAACGCACGTAGGGTATTAAAAAAAAAGTAGGCAGTAGTATTAAAATTTTATAATTTGTCCATTCAAATTATTAACATTAGTTTGGTTTTCACATTTATCGGCACTTCCAGCAACTATTATTACATTTTATATGGGTTTTTTATTATTCAAAACATATGACGGGTTGCGCAAGTCTAGTACAAAATATAAATACAACTTAATTGAAATAATAACTAATATTCACTTATGTTATTTATACATAGCATTTCTATTCACAACACATCACCCTTATAGCTACAGATACACTGCTATTACAGCATGTCGGTAACGCGAACTCACCAAGTTTTACCCATCGTCCAATGCGCACATCTTATAGCGTATTGGCATGTCGGTGACGGAATCCATAGGATTTTCCCCTACCAAAAATCGTCAACGGGCCCAAAGAAGTTTTCACTTCCAAAAGTATAGTTTTGGTTAGTAGTGACGATATTCTTGAAAACCAAAGGTTCTCCAATTTTCAATTTAAAACACATATAGGATTGGGATAAAATATGGAACTAGCAGTTTAATTGGAAATGCTATCAACTTCTCTTATGTGAATGGTACACCGTGTATTTTTCTATATATTTTCAAACACCTTGATTTTTTCGAACTCTTCTATTCTAGGTTTATTATAAGTATCTGTAAAAACTGCAAGTATACAGCGCTTCAGATTTACTTAAGAGTACACTCAAAAATTTAGTTTACTAAAAGGCTAAAAACTATGGCAATTGAATTTTTGTTTATTAATAATAATAGATTAGACGTTTTTCCTTTGATATTACGTTAATTAGAATTCCATAAGCCAAAAAAATTCACACAAAAAATAACTAATAAAACTAGTAAAAGGAATAATCTCTCGCGATTTTTCAAGACTACGGCCCGTTTCCGTCAGCGGAAGAAAGTCCGATTCGAAAAAATCGGATTTTTTCCAAAAAAAAAAAAAATTTTAATATATGACTTACACAACTCCTCAATAGAAATCAGTATCGACAAATTTGCTTACCTTATCGAGATATCTCGAATAGAAGTTTCACTTAGTAGGCGGGACCGGGATCCTGGGACCCGAAATTGCTTATCTTCTGATAGAGCCTTTCTTTTTTGAATAAAAACCGATAGCCGAAAGAATTTTCCGGATCGGCCGTACCGTTCTCGAGTTATCGTGCGCACAGACATCCACACAGACAGACTTTTTTTTTCGCGGAAAATCAATTTTTCCATGTTTCATGACGTTTTAAGTCATTTGGAGCAAAAAAAAATTGAGATTTTTACACGATTTCAATACTACGGTTTGCCATACTTCACCAAAGGTGAAGTATTGGCGGGCCGTGGTAAAATATAATTTAAGTCCAGAATGTTATCCATAATCTCAAATGTGGTCTAATGGTGAGGTAGTAAAACTCAAAAACCTGTACCACAAAATTTTAATATCTCTTCAAATTACAAAAGGGGGGCGGCGACTAGTTTCGCCATTATGCCATTATCATTTATTTTATTTAATTTCCTGCTTGTGCGCACAATTTCGTAAAATGTTTTAATATATTAATTTTGATTGTATTTAGTTTGGTAAGTCTTCCTATTTTTGTATCATTCGTTTTTCTTACACTATGTATTATAGGCCAGATGATGGCATAATACCGAAACTAGTCGCCGCCCCCCCTTTTGTAATTTGAAGCCTCTCCCCCCCCCCCTCAATTCTATCAAAGAGATATTGAAATTTTGTGGTACAGGATTTTGAGTTTTACTACCTCAAAATATAATTTAATGTATATTTATTTTACAGATGATTGTCCACCTAATGAGTATAGAGGATGTGCACCATGTTGTCCAGGACCAACTTGCCAAATCAGATTTACACAACCATGTCTCAAATTCTGTACAGGACCTTGTCGTCTACAGTGTAACTGCAAACATGGTTTTTTAAGAAATGAAGATACTGGAAAATGTCTGAAAATCAAAGACTGCTTTAGAGGTCATTAATATTAAAAGACATGTATTAATACTATAATTAGTTAAAAACTAATGAGATTCTAATAAATTAATGACATTTTAATACATTGTACTTCATTGTATTAAAACGAGTACACCGAACTTTTTATTAAAACACTAAATTCGAAACATAAAAAATTATTTTTCATTGAAAAACTTCCACAACAGGATTACATCTCAAGGATATTTTCCTTAAGGACCGATGCGGAGCGAAGCATTGCCACCCGTTACTGAGGATTGCGTTTAGGTAAATTAGTTTTCACTATTATTTTATAAAACGACATGTTAATAAAAGTTCAAATTTAATGGGTGTTGCAATGCTCCACATCGAGCCCTAAGGAAAATATCCTTCAGATACAACCGAACAATGAAGAAACAGAACCAAAGTGGTACGTGAATAAGTGGATTTAAATGAAGCACGTCGCCACTGATGATGTTTCCGATGACAATATTTATGTGTTGACATGTGACATCGAAATAAATATTTTCATATAATTCAATAAAATTTTTTCATGCAATATAGTGTAAATAAAGAACAGCAAATTATCCATAGTCGAATGTGGTAAGATTATTCAACGAATAATAAAACTCCAAGTCATACCACAATTATTTATGTGATGTTAAAATTTAATAATTAAATTAATTTGTCGTACTTGACTGACCGCTTTCTGTAAGTAATCACTTAATTACCAATTTCTTGTAATTTAATTTTGTATTTTATCTTATGGGCCTGATGATGGCCATTGTTTGGCCGAAACATGTTGCCATTTAATTGTTAAATTTTAACATCATATAAATAATTGTGGTATGACTTCCGAGTTTTATTATTCGTTGAATTGTGTAAATAAAGAGAGAATTCGGTTTTGCCAACCATTTTGAAATAGTGCGTGGTCAAACAAAACTCTTAGGTGGACAATCTTGGACTAACGATGGACAAACAAATTCAAGAAAAAATTACAAAATTCAAAAAAGGGTGTGCCAGCTTCACAATATCACAATTTTTCAAAATTTATATAATTAATTATAATTAACCGGTGGGTGGACAAACAAAACTAATTGGTGGACAAACGTGGACAAAGAACAAACAAGTGGAAAAATCGCAAAAAAAAAGTTTTTGGGCCGCCATTTTGAAACGAAGGTTGGACAAACGAAAATAATTAGTGGACAATCGATGGACAAACGAATGCACACAAAATTGTTGTGAAATTGGCAAAAGTAGGTGCCAACTTCACTGATCTAATTTAATTGCCCTATATTTTTATTTTTAATTTTGAATAATCTTTATTTGAAAAAACTCAAAAATAAAATGTAATGACAAAACAAATCATAACTCTAAATGCAACACAGCATCACATAGAATAAAGCCTTAAAAATAATAACCAAAAAAATTTGCCGTCACTATGACACCCACGGCTTTGGTATTCTACTAGATTGCCTCGGGCGCCAGATGTTTGGGATGGTTTACTGCACTGACTCTCGATCTACTACCTCAAGAGTACCAGGGTAGCAACAGATGGAGGCTACAGTAATTCCAGGGGTCTGTTGTCATAGACTGTTTAGAGGTGGACGGTCTAAAAAAGGCTTTGATTGTTTCACAGTGCCGAACCTGAATTTACCGGTTGCTTTTGTTAAAGTAATAAAGATTACAAGTGACTATTTATTTCTATAATTATTAACTCTTGCCACTAACTACGAAAAGCTATATTAAACCACGCGGAACGCCTAAGCAATAAAACCCAATGCCACAGATTAATTACAGGTTAAATTCGGTTTTTTTCTGATATATAATGTAAGCAGTGAATTTTCAAGCTACGATAGGGTGACTAAAAGCAGTATGACCAGTGTACAATTCTACAAAAAGCAGGTGAAGGTAAAATGCATAACTATCGGTGAAAATGATATATACACAGGAAAAGCGTTACTAGGCACTAATGATTCTCAGGGGTGTTCCTTTGTATTTATGTCTTAATAAAATAAAAAGTAACTACCCGGTATTAGAACTTTTATAGAATAATTATCTCAAAAGGTTAACTGAACTAGAACTAGATTCTTATGAATAAAACTGATCTTTTAATAAAGGCTTCTGACTGTCTAACACAATTTTTTTAAACTAAATAAATTAAATTTCCTGAACAGAATTCAAGGTTCATTGAAAGAACGGCCGTTTGTGCTCCTGCTTAGGTGCAGCGAACGCAAGGGTCGCTAATTCAAAAACTTTGAGAATTAAATAAATTAAATTTTCTTCAGATTTTTTTTTTGTCGGGGTCAAACCTGATTTATTTAAGCAAGCATGAAATATTTTATCTGACATAAATACGCAGGAGACTTATTGCTAATTAAAACATCAACGTAGCCAAGTGATATTTATTTATGCAAATAATAATAAAAAAAATGAATTAAAATACATTTCAATATTCAATATTATTCCTCAAATTTATATAAAAGAATTTCTTACCTCGGGAACACACACAAATCAGTTCGGTCACTTACGGTCGGTTATTATTCATTTAAAAATCGGCAGCAAAAGAGACTAGCACAAGAGAACAGCGAAAGAGTCCGGCAAAAGAGAGATTTTAGCGGCTCCTGGCCTTTTAAACAATGTTCCCAGCCCCACTTACCAAAGGCCCCACTCTAAGCAGAAATATATGCGCGAGTCTACGAACTGATTTGTGCGGTTTGTCTCAACAATTTACAAAATTAAAAATCCATAGACGTCGAATAAATTATTTGTATACAGGTAAATAAATTTAGAGGGGTGTAAACTTGTGATTAATATTAAATTAACCAACCCATTCTAAATAATAAATTCAAAATTATTTAAAGCATATCAACACTAATTAGTACAGAATGTCCCAAAAAAAAAGAAAAAGTAACTTCGTTGCGGATTAAACAAGAACAGCCTGTAAAAGACCAAAACTCAATCATTTTTTAAAATTCTCTGCCAAAATTCTCAATGGACTGAGCAATGTCACTAATATTTTGGTCAATATTTTTTAAGGCATTTAAAGTGTCTTTATTCATGTCTGACAGTTATTCTGAAACTTCTAGCGCCTTATTAGTGTCTATTCTGTAAGCCATCCGTTAAATTTTATAGGTTCATTAAAATATTTCATTTTAACCGATATTCGTATTCTGTAATGAACATATTTACCGGCTCCTACAAAATATTAATTTTTAACGGGCCCCTTTATAAAACATTGACAGTAGGTTAAATAATCCTCATTTTTAAAAATGAAGAAAAACTTAACTAGTGCGATTCGTTGTTTATTATCGCTGTAAAAGTATAGTTTGGAACTTTTTCAATCTGAAACGAATAAAAATGAATTCGAAAGTGACAAATCGATCTCGAATGACCAAAATACAAAAACATTATATGGTTGAATTCATTGAAAAAAACAAAATTCTTTTGCAAATAAAAATGCAACCGGACGAGCTACAAAAGTTCAAAGAAACATGAAATACGTTAGTAGCTAATTTAAACAGTTTAGGGGGCTCTCAAAAATCAGTAGCACAGTGGAAAGAGGTATGTATTTACAGCTAGCTGTATTTAAATGAATGTATAAACTTAAAATTGAATAAATTATTGTTTTCTAAACCTTAAATGACTTCAAAACAAATGTAAGAAAAAAAGCACGTATATGCACGTTGAAGCTACAGGTACTGGAGATGGGCCTAAAACTAAAAAGGACCTAACGCCAATAGAAGAAAGATTACTGAGCTTAATCTCACAAATTGTTATTGCTGGTTTACCTACAGTAATTGAAGCAGGATTATATAATGAAAACATGTAGCCTAACAATGTTGTAAGCTTCTACAATTATTCTCAGATTTTAAAAAATAAGGACAATTTGTAATAAAACCATTTTGTCTGGCAAAGCTGTCCACGATCCTGGATATGGTAATATTATTATTTATATAATTTAATTTTTAGATATTTAATGAAGCACAAATTCCGAAACAAATGTTTTAAATATGGTAAATGCATGTTAACCAAAACATGCATTATTCATCTTTTTTTTTACAAATTTTATTATTTTTCAGATTCATTTAATATACAACATTTGGGCCACTTTGTTACTTGGAAAATTTATTTCACTTTTTTGCTTTTAGGAGAATATTGAGATAGAAATTGTTGAGAAAGGTCTAACAGAAAATGAAAATGTGCCTGCAAAAGTGAAAAGTGCCTGTTCTGTAAGTATAACAAAACAGATTTAACTTATAAAATTATAAAATTGATTTCTGTAAATAACGTTTTGAATTATTTCCTAAATTGTACAAGGTTCTTTTGTAAATATTAGCCTAAAGTATGTCAAATCAAATAATAAATTAAGTAAAAATAAATAAATTGAACTAAACCTTGCTTAACAGAAAATGTTTTGAAGTTTTATTGTTATTAATGAATTATTTCATTTCCACATTCTCAACTATTTATTTTAATTTTAGCTTACTGCTGCAAACATGAATTCTACAAATTCTGTAAGAATAACCGTACTCTTTGGTTATTTAATGTAATTATTTTTCTTGTTTAAGGTTTCGTCAAGAAATTTAAAAAATAAGGCTACAAATCCAAAATATGTAAGTAAGAAAATATCTTCATTTTAATAAAAGAAATAAATAATGTAATAATCTTAAAAGTGACTAAAGTTAAAACATTTTTAGACGGGCCCCACTGGATTGACTTAAAGCAGAAAGAGGAAAGCGGAAACTTCAATTCAATCCATTGCAAAAAACAATGAACAATGTTTGACTCTTTTGCAGAAATCCAACAATAATATTGCTCCATTAAAAGTTGACAGATCTCTTCGAATCAATAAGAGACAAAACAGTTCAGTTTTTTCTTTGAAGTTATTATATGCTTTGTGTATGACTTAAATTTAAATATGTTGATTTTTACTTGATTTTTTGTTCTATCTACTTTAAGAGCGGAGGTACACTTTCTGTAGCATATGCCTTTCCAATGTAATCGTAGAAACAAAATCCCAGAAAAACGGGACAATATTTTTGAAAAATTCAAACGGTCAGTTAAAATTTAGGTCACTACGGATGCAGGAAAGTTATTAAGAATCCTGAAAATATTTAGTTTTTGAAAATATTAGCATATGAAAATTAATGAAAATTGATAGTTCGTAAAAAACACCCAACAGAATATTTTTATACAATCTCAGGGACTTTCCGAGCTTAAGAACAGGTTAAGAAATCATTTAAAAAAAATTTGATTCAAAAATATTCAGTAGATTTTTCAGGATTTTGATTATAAAATTGGTGTTTTTGAAGCGCTAACAGCTATCCGATGAGATTTGCTTTCTTACTCGCACAATATAGCCGTCGACGTCGTTTAAAATCAACAGTTTGTACGGACTCAGGACCAATTTGTGCCCATTATAGTTTTCTAATGGAGCTTATCTTGTTATTAATATAAACATAATAAATCAGATTAGATTTTAAACGAAGTGGCTTTTTGTTTACATATTATTTTGGATCTTTTTAACTCCTTTGGTAGCTTGCATAAGAAATATAAACATGAATAAATAAATGACGGAAGAAAATAAATAAAAAAAAATACTAATATTATATTGTAACATTTAATGGAACTCCCAAATTTATGTACACAAAAGATATTAAATATTTGTATTTTCTCTGTTTACATAAGTGCATACAATAGATTTTTTACATTTTAAGGACAAACAGTACACTTTAGTACAAAATGTTGTAGTACAAAGTTTTAGAGCATAAAATTCTCTACAACTTTTGTCTTAAACTTTTTCCATAATTTCCAGTAGTTGCGTCACTAGAGGTCGCGTAAAAAATTTCCATGTAGGTTTCCCCCGGTTTTTCTTGATTTTGAGTACAAGCAATGTATTTTAGTGCAAAATGTTCTGGCGCAAAGTTGTAAAGCATCAAATTTTCTTTAACTTTTGTATTTAACTTTTTTTCGAATTCCTCATAGTTAACCCGCTAGAAGGCGAAAAAATACACATTTAGGATTTTCACCTTTTTTTTTAATTTTGAAGATAAATTATGCACTTTAGTGCAAAATGTTTCAGTGCAAAGTTGTAGGGCATAAAATTCGTTACAAGTTTTTTATCATAATTTTTCCATAATTCCTAATAGATTTCACACATTATTTTAAGAGATCATAATTGTAGCAGTATGTTATATATATAAAAATTATAGAAAATCAAAATTGTAGAATTCAAAATTTCCTACAAAATTTGTTCTCGTCTTGTTTTGGAATTCCGCATGGTTTAGCCGATATTTTTTATTTTAATTCTAAATATTTTTCATCTTATTAAAGTAATTGGTTTAGATAAATTTTAATATTACAAATTTTAAAAAAGATACGATTAAATTTGTATTAAAAAACTTTATAATTGCGATTTTTTCAAAATTTTATTAAAGAAATTGATGAATTTTTAAAATAATGGATCAAAAAAATTACGATTTTTAAACTAAATTGAATAACTTTTAAAATATTAAAGATATGGCAATGGGATTTTTACCATTCGAAAGATGATATAAAACTCTAAATTCACAATGTATTTTACTATCTTCGAATTTAGAATTGTAATTATTATAGCCAAAATAAAGAATTTTTTTAAATTTTTTGTAATTTTGTGTTATCAAAAAGTATAAAATAAATGAAAAAGTAAACAGTACATCTAAAAAGAATCGAAAAGTACTATATGTGTAAATTATTTCATAACTTTAAAATAATATTTGTAAAAGTTATGATCAAAAATGTAAAAAAAAGAAGATTTTTTTAACTTTTTTTAATTAACTTTATTAATATATTTTGATCCAAAAACCTAAAAAAGGTCTGTTACCCAATTTGAATAAAATTCAATGGGATATTAATTATTTATTGATTTTAAAATTATTCAAAAAAGATTTATTTTTTTTAAGGTTAATATTAAATATTAAAAATTTGGAAAAAAACGCCATTAAATTTGTAGTAAAAATTCGATAATATTCATTTTTTTTCAAAATTTTATTAAAAAAATTGTAGAATTTGTAAAAAAATTTCGAAAAACTTTTGAATTTTAATATAAATTTAAAGAGAAATTGAATAACTTTAAAAATATTAAAGTTATTAAAATAGTATTTGTACCATTCGAAAGGTAATACAAAGCTCTAAATTAAGAATATATTTTAGTTTCTTCGAATTTAAAATTGTAATTGTTATCCAAAATTTTTTTAATTTTTTTGTCCTTTTTGTTAAATCGAAAATGATACAACAAATGAAAAAAATTAACAATACATTCGAAAAAGTACGTTATGTGTGAAATATTTTATAATTTTAAAATAATATTGTAGAAGTTAAAAAAAAATTTGACAAAAATTTTACTTTTTTAATTTTTTTAAACTAACTTTATTATTGTATTTTGATGTTGCAGAAAAACTAATTACTTTACTAGGTGTGTTCGGAAAGTGAAATTTATGATCAGAAGTCACATGAAAATGATTTAAAAAAAAATTATTTCCTATTGTTTACAAAATTGTTATAAAATAATTTAAATTTTTGTTTGAAACAATCTTTAATGCTAAGTATGAATTAAAAAAATCGTTCCTAGAAAAATTTTTTTGTTGCTTAAAAACGTATTTTTTAATTAAAAATTTTTTTCTACCCCCTGTAATTACTATTAAGGAATCACTTTTTTAATCATAATTTTTATCTTGCCCTTTGATAACTAAAAATAAATTGTTTTTACTTATATTTTCATTGTTTATTTAATAAACAATTTGTTTTAAATAATTAAATTTTTTCTATATATTTTTATTTCTACATAATGAAACAAAAACAACCATGTGTTATTTTTTGAGAAAAATAATTTATTTATATGGTAGAATAAAATTGTTAATTAACAAATACGTTTTTAAGTAATAAAAAATTTTTTGAAGGAACGATTTTTTAGAAAAAATCAAAATTTGCATCAGATTATGTTTCTGATCATAAAAAAACAGATCAATAGTAATATGAAAAAAAAAAAAAATTTTCAGTGATTAATCAAGCTTTTTAATTTTTAACCCAAGTAAATAACGAAGTGAAAAATAACAATTTTTTAATTTTTCCAACGAGAATCTTTTCTGAGACCTTTCAAAAATAGGTCCAAAAAAGAAAAAAATCTCAGATTTGTTATTTAACAATTGTCGCACTCAATGTCCAAGTTCAAGTAGGAAAAATTAATGCATAATTAATAGAAAAATCGCGTTAAAAATTTTTTGACCGCGTATTATTGTTCATAAATCTATTCAGTAGATGCCTGAATTTTTTCAATTTATTATTTTCATATTTAATGAGTTTAAATAATAATTATTCATTAAAGGTCCAAAGTGGCTTACGCAAGCCAGAGTCCCCGTTTTCGGCCGTATTTTTAACCGTCTGAGAAAACTATAAATATTGATGCTACAGTTCCGGGAGGTATAATTTTTTTGTGAAATTTCCTCCTCTTTTTGAATCTTTTTTCCAATTTGAAAAATGTAAAATAGTTTTTGAGATAAGTATTTTCAAAAAAAAAAACAAACCCCATTTTTCTCAGATAATTGTTTATAACTTTTGCAATTTTTGCAAGCGGCTCTTGAATTTATTCAAAAATCATCTACAGGCAAAAAGTACCTGCTGACTATATTAACAGTTAAAAATAAAATACGAAATATATTTTTTTCAAAGAATGTGTGTATGCTGATTGAATTTCTCACACAGTCTAAACGTAAACATAATACTAGAGCACGTTGGGTATATAAAAAGGTTCTACAAGTTACATTAGTCTGCATTTAGAATGAAATATTGCCATTAACAATCTTCTAATATCCGATAAAATGTCTGAGACAAAAAAGTTAGCTTCATATGCGTGCACATGCAAACGCGAACCACTAAATGCAAGAATAACATTCTGCGTAAATCAAGCGCGCAACTGTATAAATGGCCGAATCTCAAAAACTGTATTTAGGATTTCCATATGTAATGAACACAAAATTAAGACAATTAAATTCTGCAGTTTTTGGTGTAAAACAAAGTGTAGGTTAATATATCAAATAAGGGAGATTGTACGGTGTGTACAATTGAAAAATTGAACTAAATTATGTACCTCTCAAGCTTTATGGTTCTTTTAAATTTTTTGAGGAAAAAATTTAACAATGTTGAATTGCTATTACAGAGACAAAAAAGAGAGCTTTCATATAAAACAAAAACGATGTTTCTATTTATTATAGAAGCCAAATGGCACGGTCATAACGTAAAAAAAAAACAAAATTTAACCTAATTTTTTTGTCTCGACCAATTGAAAATGTCGTAAATTTTTATTTATTATGTATAAATTCGTAATGGACAATAATATTAATGTCTTATAAAGTTATACTCCGATTTTGGGTTTTTGCAATTTGTCTACATAATATCGTCACACAGATTGAGTAGGTACGTTACTGTAATATTCAAACATTCACTCTAAATCTCATCGGTTGCATATTGGCTGTATATGTTGTAGTTATCTACGTCAGCTCTCGCTCGAAGTAAAATTAACGTGGGATACAAACGCCAAATCGGTGCGAGAGTTTCTGAAATTTGTACCTCCGCTCTTAAAGAAAACTATAAACAATTTACTGTTTTTTATCATATTAAATATACAAAAAAGTTTGTGTTTACAGATGAATAAAGTTGTTGAAACAAATCGAGATATTTTGGTACTAAATGTAGTTGTTTTAAAGTAAGTTATTTCTTCGAATTACTCCTTCCATTTCCATATCACCATTAAAAGGATTATGTTGTTCTTATTGTGGTTCATCTGGTAAAATATCATTTTCTGGTAATTCTATGCCATATTGTCTGCACATGTTATGCAATACTGCACAACTGTAAATTATTTTCGCAGCTTGCAATTGATTGTAATGTAGAGCTCTATGGCCATGAAGGGATCGGAACCTACTTTTTAGAATACCATTCACGTGCTCAATAAAAACTCTTATTCTAGAAAGAGCAACATTGAAGCGTGCTTCTGGAGAATTAATTAAAGGGTTCTCAAAAGGAACAATGAGCCATGGTTCAAGATAGTAACCACTATCACCAATCAAATAATCAGGTGCAGAATTTTCTATATAATAATTTATTAGGTGTTGTTTAAGGCTCGATGTCATCCAGATTGCAGCGTCATGTACAAAACCTGGATACCTAGCATTAATGGCTATTATTTTTTTATTTGTATCACATAATCATTGTATTTATAGCATAATAGTTTTTTCGGCAATAGTATGGACGACCAGGATAAACTGGGTGCTCTGCAGGTGGTGATATTATACGAATAAAGCTTCCATCAATTACACCAATAGCATCTTTAAATTTCTCATTTAGGTTTCTAAAACCTCTTTTGACAAGTATTTTTTCTTGATTAGAAGTCGTAAATACAACTCACTCAATCAATAAATATTCAACAATAACATTTGTTACTTCTTTAATACATCTACTAACCATGGGTTGACTTAGGCTCAAGTTGTAACCATGTCCAATTCCTGATTGGTAACTCCCTTGTCCAAAAAAATGAAGAACAGTTAACACCCTTAAATGTACTGGTACTTTAGTCATTCTAGACTGGTGGACTAAGTGCGGAGACAATCGATTTATTAATTGCTGCATTAAAAATTTATTTAATCTAAAAAATTTAATACATATTTCGTCTAGTAGTTCAAATGGGTTGCCTTGGTCTCGCAGTTGCCTTTGTTCAATTCTATTTTCATTTCTGTAAGAAAAAAAGTTTTGCTAACCTAACCTAAAAGTGCATTCTACCATTGTATATAGACTTATACAATGATTTTAGTATTCCACTTCATAAAATCACCAAAACTTACATTGGTCTTCTATTTTCAACATTATTTATCAGTATCAGATGAATAAGTCCGTCAAAAGCCATCACTTTACTTTTCTAATATACAAGGAAATATTAGAAGTCTACCTATTACCTAAGCCTTATAAAAATCATTCAACACCTCAGAATTATCGGATACCTATAAATTTTGACGCCTATATTTGGGTACAGAATACCGTTTCCACTCTAAATTTGACATGACGTTAAAAAATAAAGATTTGGTTTTTACGTAATAGAAATTATGATTTGTCGGATGTTAAAAATTTAACGGCCCTTAAATTTTAACGGATCGCCTACAGAATAGACACTATTGTTTCTTAAACTTTGCTTCTTTTATTCTCATTACGTAAAGGTCTCTTAGTTCCATGAGGTAGCATTTCATTTTCTGAATAATTGTGATCTTGATTGTTGATAACAATATTTTCAACTTGATCATTATTTATAACTACCTAAAATAAATAATATAAAAATAAGCAAGTTTGGTCATTGTCTAGTTTGAGCACTTTTTGATTTTTACGTATTTTTGCTCTACGGGCCTGACAAGAAAACTACAAATTGAATTAAACTCAGCATTCTCAAAGATCAGCGGGGAAAGACGCCGTCGCATTTGTAGCGCTCTTTATCGAGTAAGTAAAAAAGCTGAGTTTAATTCAGTTGATTTAAACAGCAATCTTATTATTCAAACCTTAATCATTTTGGATAATAGTAAAAATATTACCTGTCCAAAACCCACTTCTACAATTCCTACGTCTCCTTCAACTGCTACATTCCCCATTATTTGTAATAGCTTTTGTTCTAAATTAGATAAAGGACTGTTATTAATAGGCTCTCCTCCGCCTGTTTGTCTCATATCATTAGCTACCTTAGATTTAGTTTTCAACTTCCAGTCTGTTATTGCCTAAAATCAGAGTTTTTTATTTTTTGTTTTAGAATTTGGAATAAAAAATTAACTTTTTACAATCGGATACAGGGTTTTCTCCGAAACCAACGCTATTTAAATTATTAGCCACAAATTTTTCATACACACATATAACCATCAAAGCATTCCAGTGTTCGTTTCTGACACGCATTTTTTAAATAGCTTAATTGTGTCCTAATAAAGTAGCTATTATCAAATAAAATTCATAATTTCAAATATAATTTTTATGAAATTCGAAGATGATATTTGAAGCATTTTTTTTAAACTGTTTGAAACAGTTTTAAATCAAAACGTTTTGAAAGCGTCTCAAAGGATGTGTTTCAAAACCTTACTCTCTTACCCAGAGTCGACTCTCACTGTTCCAAAACGTACTCTGACTAATTATTTTACATGTCAAGTGTACTCCAGAGCTTACTCAAACGTACTCTACCAAAAAGGAGGGCAGAAGAGTGCTCTGACAGTTATTCTGTCACATTTCTCACTATGTGTCAATTTTGTATATGTATTTTCTCTTCAAAACAAAATCGAAGTTCTTAGTCATTATAAAAAATTTCTTGTTTCTGTTTGCTTTTAATCAATAAAATGGATGTTTATAAATTTTACACGATTGATGGTGATAAAATTCTACTGAAGGATTCAAATGTTTGAATTGAAGTAGATAGATAATCCTTAATGTATATTTTAGGCGAATCGGTAATAGAACTTCCTAATTCAAATGAAAATTTAGAAATGTTTGCCTCGGATACTGCTGAGGTGCAAAGCGCTGAGAAGTCTAGTGTGGGAGATAACTCGGCCTCGGATATTGCTGAGGTGCAAAACGCCGAGAAGTTTAGTGTGGGAGAAAACTCTGTTCAGGTCGCTCAAGAAAAGGTGTCGTTTAATGATGCAGCCTCAAGGTGTCTGATATATTTATATAAAGATAATGAGAAAACGTTCAATGACAAAACGAGAAACGATGGGGTATGGAAAATAATTTCGAATTCATTATCATCGAGTGGGTTTAATTTTAATGCTAAACAGTGCCAAAATAAATTCAAGCATTTAAAAAAGTTATACATGAAATGCAAGGATAATATGGGCTCGAAAGCAACAGGTGATTTCAAATATTTGCCAGAAATGGATGAAATCAGTCCTGTGGCAACAGCTTCTTCGTCAATGGGTAAATTTTTAGTGAGAACTATATGTAAATATGTTCTATAAAATTGCAATTTATTTTAGGTTCTCAAATTAATTGCGATGTTGTGGATGAATCATTCAAAAAAGGTTGTAAAAGGATAACTGATGCACAGGATTCCATGAACAAGCCAAAAAAAAACCGTCTGCGGTTATTGTGGAACTCTTGCAGAAAAATGAAGACAATAGAGAAAAACGAAAAAGCAATACAAAGAGAGGCCACACAAACTTACGAAAAAATGATTAATAAATTGATTGACAAAATATAGCCAAGACTGGTGCCATTTTTTCAGAAAGGCTTAATTTTCAGTTATTTTTGTATAAATTAAAATAAGTTTGTTTAGTTTCCCAAACCTTTTTTTTTCGTTGGGAATCCACAAAACCATTGGAATACAATATCTGTGAATACAAACAACTAGAATACAATTTCTGGGGAGTTCCACTTTTCAACTTTTCATACTCAATTAAAAATTTCGAATATAAGTTTTTATTACAATATGTAGATATAATTGATAACTTCATTGAAATTCTTCAACAAATTTTATTTCAAATAATATAAAAACTGCTAATCATAATGCTAACGTTACTCTGTCTCTTCTCAATGTCCCAGCTTCATTTTCAAAATGTGCGTCATCTACAATGATTTCATCCCCAACATTTTGCACCTCAATATTTGCAACCATACCCTCTAGAATATAATTTTCTATCTCGCCATCTGAATTATTGGGACATAAATTATGTAACACACAACAGGCCAATATGGTTGCAGGTATCAGGTCAATTTTAGACATATCTAGATATTTCAGTCTTCTGAATCTTCCTTTTAGTGGGGCAAATGCTCTTTCTATGGCTTGTCGAACCCTAGATAATGATGTGTTAAAATGAAGTTGTTTCAATGTTAGGTCTCCTCTGTTTATACAGGGTGTTTTTTTAAAAAGTTTACACCCCCGATTTAGGCTTACCCAATAATTTTTGGCAAAAATGGCGAGACACGTCGATTTTTCATTTGAGGGGGACAAAATTTTTGATAACAAACATCACTCTAACGTCAACCCCCTTCACCTTCAGGACTCATTCTAAATATATAGATGCGTCCTAATACGAGCCTCTTTTATTCCATTCCACGCCTGATATTCACCATCAACATCATCATCAAAAAGTTGTTCATACTGAAAAGTTATTTTTTTATTGCATAAAAATAATCACAGCTTTTAAACTTACAAAAAAACTATTTCTGCAATTATCATTAAACATTTGTGATGACTGCAACACCGCAATTATTATTTCTATCGCCATTGAAATTAAAATACACAAAAATTATGCTCTAAATTCAAAAAATTGTTTAAGAGTACAACGGTTGAAAATAGCCGCCAATATACTACTTGTCGCTGTCGTACGTCAGAATGTCAAACACTGTTCCAAAAATCTGCATACTCTATGTCAAACTATTACCTTGACATACTCTTACTCTACGGTGAATTTTGGAACATAGCCAAAGACCGTTTCCTTTCGGTAAACTTGTAACGAAGTTACTTTTTTTTTTTTTTTTTTGGGACATCCTGTACTATATTCTTTAAATAATTTTGGATTAATAATTTTAAATTAGTTGCTTAAATTTAATTTTAATAACAAGTTTACACCCCTCTTAATTTATTAACCTGTATACAAATTTATTGGACGTCTATGGATTTTTTTTTTTAATTTTGTAAACTGATAAGACAAACAGCATAAATCGATTCGCGCATATTTTGATTTAAGTGGGGCTAAGGAAATTAATAAAAAGGCCGGGAGCCGCTAAAAATCAAGCGCTCTTCTATCTGACTTATTGGCCTTCTCCGGAACAAAAGTAATATACCGACCGACCGAAGATTGATTTGTGCTGTGTTGTGCTTTATCAAAGGTAAAAATATTCTTTTCTTTTGTACAAATTTGTTTTTATTATTATAACGTTTGAACAATAATAAATATCATTTGACTGCACTGAATTATTAATTGACATAGGATTTCCTGCGTATTTGTGTAAATAAAATATTTCATACTGTTTTTTTTAACTAATACATTTTTAAACAAATAAAATCTAATTTCTGACAGAAGGTCCGTTTAGTTCGAAGATTTTGAAGTAACGTCCCTTGTGTCCGCCGTAGTCCGGGGACACAAAAGGCTGTTTATTCAAAACACTTCGGATTAAGAACGGAAAACTGATTTTTGGGGATTAGACTCAGAAGTTCGGGAATTTCGCCCTAGTGATCGCCGTAGCCCGGGGTCATAGGGGGCCTCTTATTCAGAGAGCACTGAGTCAAATCTAGAAAATCAGGAATTTTCTTTTTTTTTCAAATACCGTTTAAACATTTTATTTAATTAATTAAATCTTTTAATCAAGAAGTATAATCACACCGTTTTAAAGTTAATTTAATTAATTTTGATTTATTTATTATTTTAACACCGGCATATTTGCGTTGAAGAAGCAAATACAACAGAAAACCTATGTCATTTTGCCTTATAACGCTTTCCTGAGTAGATATCATTTTCACCGTCACTGCAAATTATTTTCACACGCTTTTTCCTAGAATTTCACGCTATCATGCTTTGCTTTTAATTAATTACTGCTTACCGGTATATATATTTTTTTTTTTAAAGAAGTTGATCTGTATTCTTTTTATTCTTGCTTAAAACACCGCAAATTTTAATATAGCTTTCCACAGTTGACAAGAATTAATAATTATAAAAATAATTATTTATTTGCAATTTTTATTTTCTTAACAAAAGCAACCGGTAAATTCAGGTTTGGCACTGTGAAACAATTAAAGCCCGTTTTACACCGTGCTCCCCTATTCAGTCTACGACAACAGACCCCTGGAATTACTGTAACCTCCATCTGTTGCTACCCTGGTACTCTTGAGGCGGTAGATCGAGAGTCAGTGGAGTAAACCATTCCAAAAATCTGGCGCCCGAGACAATCTAGTTATATACCGAAACCGAGGGTGTCATAGTGACGATAAGGCTCTTTTGAAGGAAAAGAAAAGGCACGTCACAAAATGGCGCCCGAGCAGGGACCGTTGTTTTAAAAAATACCGCTGTTTGAATAATAACCTATTAGCCTGTAAAAGTGTGTATAAGAAGCAGAGACCGTCTACTGACCGCTGTGAAAAAGAAAAATTGATATCGTGAAAACTGTAAGAAAGAACCGTAAAAAGGTCCAAGAGACCATTGAAAAGAGCACAAGACCGAGAGACAAACCGTACAAACCGCTAAAAATTAAAGAAAACTGTTGTTGGAAAACCCAGACCGCTGTTTTGTTTTGGAAAATTTGAAGATAAGAAAACGTGCAAAAGAGCACCGACTGTATCTTTTAGATAAAATAACCGCCAGAAGAAAACATCTAGTCAAAAATTCGAGAAATAAAATCCGTAAAATCAAAGTAATAAATTTAGACCGAAAACACTCAGTATATGTTTTATTTAAAATAAAATAACGATTTTACATTTATTGCAAATCTATTCGATTTAAAGCCGTTTTTCAATTTCTGAACTCCTGCTAAAAGATAAGAAAACCAGTTTTTTTTTGATAACGACATTCGTTACTTTTATTTAAAAATAGCAGATTTTACCGGTGATTTTAAATAGCTTTATTTCAAATCGAAATAAACAATAAAATTTTACATGTAACTAGAGATAAATATTTTGATATTTACTATACCGATTGTCCCTTGAATATTTTATTCGCATTTGACAAATAGTGTTTGGAATTAAAAGAAACTTTAACATACGAGTTGAAATTGATTAAGGTTGATATCATACTGTTGATATTTTTGCAAATTCGGAATTTTTGTTTTTGGAATTATTATCCTTAATTTTAAAAATTTTTACATTTAGTGCTACCGTCGCATTGAAAATATTTGTGGTTTTCTTTATTTAAAATTTTATTGTTGATTAAGATTTACTGCGAAATTTGTTCCAAAATTTTTAGGGCTAGACCGAGTGTACTTTAAAATTATTTTAGAAAAATTTGTTTCCATGATTTTTTCTTCTTGATTCAAAATTTTCTGTGATTCAGTGCCGTTCATTTTTTTTTTCTCATTTTTTTTATAATAAGACTTTAAATATTTCTTTCTGTTTAACCGGACTTGATTTTTTTTTAATTTAATTTTTTTTTTCGTTTCAATTTCTTGTATTTATTTTTGCCTTTTTAAAATTTTAATATACCGATTGGACATTCAAGATTTAGTTTTTGAAATAAACTTTTAATTAATTACGACTGTGTTATACCGATTGAACTGAACTCTGGCAGATTGAGTTTTTTTCTTATACCGAGTGATTTTCACCGATAATAAATTAATCTGTAGGATTAATATACTGAAGTTAATGTCAAATAGTGAAGATAGTGATACTTCTGGAAAGACCGATACACTAGTAAGCTGGGTTTATAAACTAAAGAAGGAAGGCCTTGCTACCGAGTTAATTAACCGTCAGCTATCACCGTCTGGAGGCGTTAGAGAAAAACGCAGTCGTTTAGTGGAGTTTCTCAAAAACTCCCCTAGAGTACAAAAGAGTACGTCCCCCGTTAAACCGAATTCGGTAACCACACCGAATCGTACCGCTACTCCTCCGGCCAATACTGATAATAGCACGATAATAATGGCAACTCCACATCCGATAAATGTTCATGACTGGAAAATATCTTTTGGAAATCGTGATGACCCTGTAAGCTTTCTAGAAAGACTAGACGAAATATGTACTGCTAGGAATGTACAACAGGATCAATTACTTCCGTTATTACCTGAATTACTGACTGGCGAACCAGCGTTGTGGTTCCGCAATAACCGTAGTCGATTTACAAACTGGGACGATTTTGAAAGAGACTTCCGTATATTCTTCTACCCAGTAAATTATGAGATTGATTTAGAGGCTGAAATTGGAAGACGATTGCAACGCCGTAATGAGCCTGTATCTTCCTATATTACCGATTTACAAACATTGATGCGACGTCATGGGAAACTAAGTTCCGAACAACAACTAGCCTGGTTGTACCGTAACCTGTTACCCGAATACCGGCAGCAGATCAGGAAAACTGATTTCAAAGATTTTACTTCTTTCTGTCAAGAGGTCAAAGAATACGAGTTACTTCGGAAAGAACTCCAAAATATTCCAAGCACCAGTGGATGGCAAAGAGGAACAAATCAACGTTTTCCATCTTCAAATACATCCAGGAACATACCGAATGTGAATACGAATCCACTTCCGTCCCGAGAACCAGTAGCTAGTACTAGTTCTCCTAGAACAAATGTACAAGTCCATCGAACGCCTGTAACTAGAAATTCTGAGACACTTTGTTGGCGTTGTGGTGAAAGAGGGCATCTCCGATCACAATGTACAAATCAACCGAAACTGTTCTGTTCCCGCTGTCGTAAGGAAGGAGTCCTTACAAGAGACTGTTCCTGTTCGAATCAGGAAAACTAATCCGAAGCTGTCCCGCAGAGAGGCCGCCGCAGCTTCCCCATCTCTTAGCCTCTCAAGAGCATCCGTCACACGAACCGTCAGATCCACGACCGCAAATTGATGTCCATATCGAAAACTTCAAGTTTAAAGCCTTGTTGGATACCGGAGCTGTCCGATCATATGTTGGAGATCAAATAGTGAAACACTTTTCCCATAGAAAGCGGACTGCAGTCTGTGAGACTTCGAAAGCACGTCTCGCTAACGGAAATTTGGTTTCTATCACCGACACATATGATCTAAAGTTGATGGTAAATGACATCATTATGGAAGAACCTCTGGAATATTTTCCAGGTCTGATCGCTGATTTGGTTTTGGGACTGGATATACTCAAGAAGTATAAATTTTGCTTAGAACTAGGAACAGGGAAGATCTACCAAGGAGGCAGACTCTTAGACTGTCAACTGCCAGATACACTGTCTGATACTATAGGAATTCTAGAAGTCGTAAGATCACCGCCAGAAGAGCACGACCCCGGACAGTCTTACGAACTGAATGTAACTGATACCGCTAGACGAAATCCGACTGTTAATACTGCAAAAGAGAATTTGGCTATTACTGATTCCGCTAGGACGATTTGTGAAAAGGTCAAAACTGATAGGATATTTACCGATAACTCCCAGTCAGGCTTGGAAGGAGTCCAAGATGATGTAAAGGGGTCTAGTACAAAATATCCTCTAGTAACTGCCGCTAGGACGATTTGTGAAAAGGTTAAAACTGATAGGATATTCACCGATAACTCCCAGTCAGGCTTGGAAGAAGTCCAAGATGATGTAAAGGGGTCTAGTACAAAATATCCTCTAGTAACCGCCGCTAGGACAACCTTGGAACATTTTGAAATGGCCAAAATTACTGACCGCTGCGAATTTAATACTTTTATCGGAATTTCACGCTCTGATCTAGAATGTTACGAGGAAGAGGAAGGATTATCTGGTTTAGAATGTCCTGTAGAAACTATCGTGCCGCTGCAAGACCGAAAACTGACCGAAATACAAGAAGAAACTTTGAAAAGTTTCTTAGACAAGGAATTACCTAAGTTTGAGGAAATTCAGGGACCGACAGATCTAGTATATCACGAGATCCGTCTTCTAGACTCCACACCGATTAAGCAAAGATATCGTCCACAGAATCCTAAAATGCAGGAGGTCTGCAATGCAGAGGTGGATATGATGTTGAAAGAAGGGGTAATAGAGCCCTCCGACAGTCCGTGGAGTTCACCCGTAGTAATCGTCAAGAAAAAGGATGGAAAGAATCGTTTCTGTATCGACTTTCGAAAAGTCAACGAGGTCACGATGAAGGACGCCTACCCTCTTCCATTTATAAACGCTATTCTGGACAAATTGCGTAGAGCAAAGTACATTTCCAGTTTAGATTTGAAGAGTGGTTACTGGCAAGTTCCGTTATCGCCTGACAGCAAGACTATAACTGCTTTTACCGTACCAGGACGAGGACTTTTCCATTTCACTGTCATGCCGTTTGGTCTACATTCAGCACCAGCCACTTTCCAGCGACTGGTGGATCGAATTATCGGTCCAGATTTAGATCCGTACGCATTTGCATATCTCGACGATATTATCGTACTAGGGGACACTTTCGAAGAACATATAGAAAATCTCGCTGAAGTTTTCCGTCGTCTCCGAGAGGCCAAGTTAAGACTAAATCCCGACAAATGCCATTTCTGTTTACCGTCTATGAAATACCTAGGCCATGTCATTACTGGTGATGGTATCAGTACCGATCCTGAAAAAGTAGAGAGCATCATAAAGTTTGCACCTCCTAGAAATATCCGAGAGCTACGAAGATTCTTGGGAGTAGCCTCGTGGTACCGCCGATTCGTACCTTCATTTTCACAGACAGTAGCTCCGCTGACGAAGTTACTTCGTAAAACACAGAGGTGGAAATGGACGGAGGAACAGGACACTGCATTCGAGAAAATCAAAACTTGTTTGTCCGAAGCGCCCGTGCTAAGCTGTCCTGACTTTAGCATACCGTTCATACTGCAAACTGACGCTTCTGAACACGGATTAGGTGTGGCACTGACTCAAAAGATAGATGGTAATGAACATGTAATAGCCTACGCTAGCCGCACATTAAGTTCAGCTGAAAAAAATTATTCTGTGACCGAAAAAGAATGTCTAGCCATAGTTTGGGGGATAGATAAAATGCGCCCCTATCTAGAAGGATACCACTTCACCGTTGTGACCGATCACCAATCCTTAAGATGGTTACATTCTATATCTAGTCCGTCTGGCCGTCTAGCCCGTTGGAGTATTTTTCTTCAACAATATGACTTTGAAATTAAGTACCGTCGCGGCGCCCTGAATCGAGTAGCCGATGCGCTGTCTAGAAACCCGTTACCATGCACGTCCGATCAACCGTCTGAACTGTGCCTAGCTGATGTTTCCGAGGAATGTTCTTGGTATCGGAACAAGAAGACTGAGGTATCGAAAGATCCAGAAAAGTTTCCGGACTATTGTATTAAAGAAGGACGACTGTACCGACATTTCTGGGATCTAAACGACTTAAGAGAATCCGAATTGTCTGACCCATGGAAGTTGTGCGTGACTAAACCACAAAGAAGCCGAATTATGCTAGAAAATCACGATGCCCCGACTGCATTGCATTTAGGGATTGCAAAACGTATAGCCCGAATTGCTAAGCTGTACTATTGGCCAGGAATGTTTAGGGACATCACGAAGTACGTACGTAGTTGTCTACAGTGTTTGAAGTACAAGCAATCTCAACAACAACTAGCCGGAAAATGCAACCGACTTTCCGCCAGCTCCGACCGCCTCCGTTTTACGTCACAACCGTCACGTAATTCAGGCACTCGCTCCGTCGCCAGTCAGGCATGTTTTGTATCCCGCTCCCGTCAGGACAGGGGCGTGCAATGTAATATCTGCGACTGTTCCCGAAGAATTCCAGACGCTCCCGCTGATGCCCCTGTACGGTATTCCAGGATCCGTACCACTACCGGACGAAGAAGTTTGGGTCACCGATCCAGATTCCCCTACCCGAGCGTACGCACCAGAATCCCTCGTCTCCCAGAGTAAGAAGCCTGGAACGACGCACCGTGGAATTTGATCTTTTAGTAATAATTCTTTATTTTCTTTTAGGGTGTATTTAAAAAAAAAATGCAAGCTCCGCTTTCATTTTTTTTTACCGAAGTAAGAGGGGGATGTAACGAAGTTACTTTTTTTTTTTTTTTGGGACATCCTGTACTATATTCTTTAAATAATTTTGGATTAATAATTTTAAATTAGTTGCTTAAATTTAATTTTAATAACAAGTTTACACCCCTCTTAATTTATTAACCTGTATACAAATTTATTGGACGTCTATGGATTTTTTTTTTTAATTTTGTAAACTGATAAGACAAACAGCATAAATCGATTCGCGCATATTTTGATTTAAGTGGGGCTAAGGAAATTAATAAAAAGGCCGGGAGCCGCTAAAAATCAAGCGCTCTTCTATCTGACTTATTGGCCTTCTCCGGAACAAAAGTAATATACCGACCGACCGAAGATTGATTTGTGCTGTGTTGTGCTTTATCAAAGGTAAAAATATTCTTTTCTTTTGTACAAATTTGTTTTTATTATTATAACGTTTGAACAATAATAAATATCATTTGACTGCACTGAATTATTAATTGACATAGGATTTCCTGCGTATTTGTGTAAATAAAATATTTCATACTGTTTTTTTTAACTAATACATTTTTAAACAAATAAAATCTAATTTCTGACAGAAGGTCCGTTTAGTTCGAAGATTTTGAAGTAACGTCCCTTGTGTCCGCCGTAGTCCGGGGACACAAAAGGCTGTTTATTCAAAACACTTCGGATTAAGAACGGAAAACTGATTTTTGGGGATTAGACTCAGAAGTTCGGGAATTTCGCCCTAGTGATCGCCGTAGCCCGGGGTCATAGGGGGCCTCTTATTCAGAGAGCACTGAGTCAAATCTAGAAAATCAGGAATTTTCTTTTTTTTTCAAATACCGTTTAAACATTTTATTTAATTAATTAAATCTTTTAATCAAGAAGTATAATCACACCGTTTTAAAGTTAATTTAATTAATTTTGATTTATTTATTATTTTAACACCGGCATATTTGCGTTGAAGAAGCAAATACAACAGAAAACCTATGTCATTTTGCCTTATAACGCTTTCCTGAGTAGATATCATTTTCACCGTCACTGCAAATTATTTTCACACGCTTTTTCCTAGAATTTCACGCTATCATGCTTTGCTTTTAATTAATTACTGCTTACCGGTATATATATTTTTTTTTTTAAAGAAGTTGATCTGTATTCTTTTTATTCTTGCTTAAAACACCGCAAATTTTAATATAGCTTTCCACAGTTGACAAGAATTAATAATTATAAAAATAATTATTTATTTGCAATTTTTATTTTCTTAACAAAAGCAACCGGTAAATTCAGGTTTGGCACTGTGAAACAATTAAAGCCCGTTTTACACCGTGCTCCCCTATTCAGTCTACGACAACAGACCCCTGGAATTACTGTAACCTCCATCTGTTGCTACCCTGGTACTCTTGAGGCGGTAGATCGAGAGTCAGTGGAGTAAACCATTCCAAAAATCTGGCGCCCGAGACAATCTAGTTATATACCGAAACCGAGGGTGTCATAGTGACGATAAGGCTCTTTTGAAGGAAAAGAAAAGGCACGTCACAAACTGTCAAAAAATCTTTTCTCTTAACCTCACTTCACCTTCAATGTACTTTTCTTGTGATCTTTTTATTTTTAAATAGTTGAGAAAAATTGAAGAGATGGTGAAAGTAATTTTAGGAAATTTTCTGCTCACGGTGGACAAGTACACTGCACAAAAATTAAATGGTAAACTCAAATAATTTCGGCTTTTGCTCTCTTTTTTGACAATGAAAAACAATCATAAGTAATTGATTATTACATTCTGAAAGTTTCTTTAAACCATTTTAGATGATGTATTTGCGCAGCAATATCTTCAACAACTGACATAAATTGAAGATAGTCAAAATTCAGTGGTTCAAAAAAATAAATACTTGCCAGATGGGAAATCTGTTACCACAGATGAAGTTTGGGCTACCTCCAGAACCTAGACAGAGACTGATAAAAGTGGCCACAACGTATTTTTTAGCTCTACGAAAAAAACTAAATCACAAATTTTGTGATAAATGAACAGCCAAAAATTCTCTCTGGTTAGAAATTGCACAAATATTAATGCAGCTGGTTTTTTTGTTGGGGAAGGAATAGAGGGACGATAAAAATGCCGCCAAAAATTTGTAATTCTCCAAAGTTCTTACATAAGATATATGGATAAGAAACGGAGCATTGGAGAAGGTATTTATATTTCGCTTGTTTTCCGAGCATTGTTAAAATATTTTTTTGTCCGTAAAATTGAAAAACCTCCATTTTATGAAGAGAATGATGCATTTCTGGGCAAAAAGGACAAAGCAAATCCGGCATTACTTATAGTTTCATTAAATATTAAAAGAACCCGATTGCAAGAATGCTCAAATTTAATAACTGTTATTAGTGAAGATAGGAAGAATAACATTCCTTCAACTTTCAAATCTGGTTCCGTCTTTCTACTTCAGAATTTTTAATTAATACCACGTCTAGGACATCGTTATGGAGCCTGACAGAAAACGAAGAAAAATAATGACAGTGGTAGCTAGTGGAATGGAGGATTTTATGTTTCCCAGTATGGGAATCCTTAATTTACTAGGTATGATTTCGAACAGCACTTGATCCCTATCCTTACTGTTGGTCAGTGATCTATTCAGAGAGGATCATTTTAGGATACCACTCTTTACCGAAATGTGGCTAACACATTATTTAGAAACCGATTTTTATATGCATTTTCGCATGACTCGAAATACGTTTGAAAATTTATTACGAGAGGTTAGTGAAATTTACGTCAAGGAACAGGCCCCAGGCACTCATATGCTAACCGAAGCGACCATAAGTTGGAGCAAAAAATCGTTACTAATTATGATTTTGGTATGCAGCTAAAGGAGATTCATATGTATCAATATCAGATCGCTTTGATGTAACAACATCCAGTGTATTTTGTGCATTTTCTTTAATGTTGAGCATTCTAGAAACAGTAGGTAAAAGATACATTCTATGGCCAAAGGAAAATGAATGTTCTAGAATTGCTAACGATTTTTCCAAGAAGAATAAATATCCCAGTAAGTTATTCACTATTATTTATCTGCAACAATATTACTTTATTTTAATTCTAAACAGTGTTTACTTTGAAAACTACTTACTTTTTTCAACAATATTATTAGCAATAGTAAAGCATCTATTAAAATTACAAAATAACCATTGTTTAGATTATAAAATACATTCAAGAATATTATTTTTAGATATCATTGGTGCAACTGATGGTTGTAGCTGAATCGAAATTTTTTTTCATTCTATACTGCTAGAGGGCACTTGGGTGATTCCAAAAAACTAATATCTGATGGGTCTAACTCGCCTCATAAGTGAGTTACAGGGTGTGTTGTCAAAATTGCTTATTTCTTCTAACCCTCGTTTCTTCGGAACCACCCTGTATATTTATTTCATATTTAGCAAGCTTGTTTATTAGTACATTACACTGACATAGTAAGCAAAATAAAAATCCAGGTCCTGCTTCAAAAAAAAAATACTAAAATTATTTTCACGATGAACAACACTCTGTATATCAGAATTTTAAAAGTTGGATCCCATATTCGAAAAGAGCGGAAAAAGTTAAGTAGGCATTCATGTTTTTTGAGACTGCACCTCTCATTTTGCTACTAAAACTTTTAACTCAAACTACAAAATTGTTCATTTTCATCGAAGTCGTGCGAATTTGCTTAATATGGGAAATTGGTTTAGTGATGGAGTGAAGAGAAATAAATAATATTTTTGGATGTAACATTTATGGTTTTACTATAAAAAAAAGAACAGATTGTTTCAATAATAGTAATATTTTAAACTTATTGGTATGTTTCGAAGGCAAATACATACAGGAGCCGAGGTTTGAGCGCAGCCGCCGTAGCTGCTGCGTTCCGCCCACCTAACTTGCGCCATGAGGCAACGATCTACTCAATATCAAGAAGAACCACTGTCAAGGGAACCCATCCCAACTCCACTTCTCCAAAAATCAGCGGAGAAAGAAGTTAGTACAGAGGTTTACATACATTTTTACAATAAGATGAAAAAAAGAAAAATTTGATACATCATGTGGACAGGTTCCTAGGTACCTGCAAAAGTTTAAAGTAAAATAAAGTTCCTATATTTACAGGTTTTTTTTTTACATAAGGTGACCAATGTCGAAATAAAGCCATACAAAAGAAATCGCTTAACAATATTATTAGGTTCAAACAAATAATAATTCCCATTTTAAATTTTCCCCTTTTTTTACAAAATTTCAAAAGTTTTTAAGTAACAAAAAAGTGTGAACACAACAAAATCAATAATAAATAAAAAAGAAGAAAAAAAGACAATTTCCTTAATTAATTTTTAGAGAAAAGAAAAATATACATAATTTTGCTCATGCGTGGATCTACAGATTATTATACTCTCACTCACTTCGTCGTCGTTCTTGATCATTACGTTGGCCCAATCATTTAGGTGGTTAACCAGGTTTTTATTTCTTAAGTCAAGGTCTTGTCGAGGGTACGTACGTCAATCCTATGTCATGTAGTGCGTCGGTCAGTAGTTCTCTAGCCCTTTGTCTCTCTGGCAGTTGGCAGTCTTGAATTATATGTCTTTGGTCTTCTGTAGCTTGTGAACAGTCACAGGTGTCGTCAAGGTCACGTAGGTTGAATCTAGTGTAATAATTTTTAATGTTTCCATGTCCCGTTAGTAATTGTATGCTCTTCCAATGTAGTGTGGCGTAAATTGGTCGTGTTGTTTTTATGAGGTCATGGGTTTTGCGACCCGTCTTCCCGTGTGTCCATAGGTCCTGCCAGAGTAGTTTGAGTTTCGTTGAGGCCGCTGCTTTGGTAGTCTTTTTGTCAAAGTGTGACCAATTGGCGTCGTATGTGCTTGTTCATGTGCTCGTTTTATCCCTGGGTTGGTCCTTGTTTCGTATAGTATCTGTACGTTGGTCCCGTTCTCCTTGAGTGTCATAATGAGTTTCTGTATTTCTAGTGTGGTGGTGTCTGTATGTCTGTATTTTTGGGTCCGTGTGACAGCGTTGTTCGAGTCCGTGTAAATGTTTATGTGCCTGTCCTTGTATATGCCTCTATTGTTGTCTATGTGTCTGGTTGCTTGTCTAATGGCCAGTAGTTCTAGGGTGTTTATGTTACAGGTCGTGTCAATTTTTTCCGAGTGTTCTATGTTGTTTATTCTGTCTCGTATGTTATAGGCAATTGTGTGGCTGTCGTCTTTTATACTGGCGTCGGTGTATATCTGTATGTCTTGTACGTTGTCTGTCCTTTCTGTTAGGAGGTGTCTTTTTGCAGGGTGCAGTCTGAGTTTCGTGAACGTCGTATGTGCTCTCTTGTCTATGTTAGTCTGGATAAAATGTCTGGAAGCTGCATCCGTTTGCAGGGGGGTCACCCCTGCAAGCACATGCAGCGCGAGGGTAGGTGAAGTTCTGTATGCGTGTGTTATTGCGAGTAGGAAAGGTCTTTCTGTCGCTTGTAATTGTCTTGCTATCCTAGTATCTTTATATCGTTGTCCCCATATCTCTGAGCCGTATAGTGCCATGGGCTTGATGGCGTTTATTTAGAAGTGTCTTATCATATCCGGTTTCTTGCCCCATTTTCGTCTTGTTACGGGCCCAGAGTTTATTTGAAATGTCGGATACCTTTTGTCGGGTTTTCTTCGTGTGTGTTATCCATGTAAGTCCGTTGTCTATTGTTAGTCCTAGGTATTGTATGTCTGGTTTTCCTTGAATTTGGTTATTTTTATACGAGGTGGTCTGGTATGTTTGAATGGAATGAAAGTCATTTCGGCCTTGTCTGTGTTGTAAGTATGTTTGTTCTTATCTGCCCAAGCTTTGCACAGTTCCCAAATGGTTTTCCATTTATCCACTGTGTTTTTTTAGTGATGTGCTTCCTATCAATATGACTTGGTCATCCGCAAAAGCTTGGGCAAGGTCAGTGTCCTCAAGTACGTTGGTCTGTCGTATCATGTCAGTCTGTTTGTTTTTCGTCTTTCTGTGTTTAATTCTTGGGACCACCAGCTTTGGGATTTGTTTCGGCGCTTTTTAAGTTTGCCTTGGGCCTTCTCCATGATTTGGATAATTTTGTCCTGTGTAGCTTGTGCATATTGTTGTGTATCTTGTATCTCGTCCCATGTTGTGTCGTTAATCAGTCTGTGTATTTTTATTATGTCGATGTTCGTGTTGTCGTATTGTGGTTTGTTAGGTCTCTGTGCATCTCGTCTGTTGATAGTTAGGTCATACGTCATGTATTGATGGTCGCTGAGTGTTTCCTCGTTATCTGTCACGTACCAGTTCTGTATGGTCAGGTCTACCCAGCTGTGTCCTCTTGAGTTTATAAAAGTCGGAGCGCTGTTATGTGTATTATGTATTGTGAGTCCGTTCAGTATTGTCCAGTCGTATATGTCTTATCCTCTGTCGTCTGTTATGTCCCCACCCCAACTGGTGTTCTTCGCGTTGAAGTCGCCGGCGAGGATGATTGGGGTAGAAGATCGTTCTATGTAACCTTTGATCTTATTTAGCCTGGTTTTTGTTGTTCATCGTATATATTAATTATTGTAATAGTTTTGTTGTCCGTCGTAAAGTCGATTGTTAGTATGTTTCTGTCAGAGTTGTTTTGTTTCACTAGTATTTTGTTAGTGTGTAATGTCTTCTAGATTATTAATGTTTTATTTTTACTGTCCGTGTGTATTAGTCTGTATCCTGTTGGGGGTCGTGTGTTGTGGTAAGGTTCTTGTATGAGTCCGATGTCAATGTCTTTGTCGATCATTTTTCGAATAAGTTGGTCAGTTGCTTGTAACCCTCTCCCGGCGTTGAATTGTATAAATTTTGGTAGGGGCATTTTTAGTAGGTAATTATGGCCCGCGATTTCGCCTGTTTTCGTTTGTAGATCGGGCAGTTTGGATCACGAGCGAAGTGGTCCCTAGGTGAGAGATTGATCCTGAGACAATTCGCGCACTCGATTCTTTTCCCCGGACACTGATTCCGGTTTATCAGAGTTCGCTGAAGGTTTGTTATCTCGTTTTCTTGTGCAAATAAGATTGCTAGTAATTCCTGAGTATACGTTTCTAGTATTTTGACTCCGTACAGGACAGTGTTTTGTTCCGCCTTTGTGAAATAGATTTTTCCCCTGGCCTCCGGTGGGCTACGGGTGCAGGCTTTTTCAATTTCACTTCTTGCCTCATTCATATTTGTGGTAAGCATTCTGATACTCTTTACTAAAGATATATTTTTGTTTTTTGTATTGTCTACTTTTTTTCTAGGTTAATTGTCATAGCTCTTGTCCAGGGATCTTTTGAGTCTAATATCCCCTAATGAGGCGGATCTATTTCTGGATTCGATAGGTGATCTCCTGAGGGCAGATTGCCTTTGGAAAGGGTCACTAATCTGTTCCGTTGAAGTGCCCATTTCAACGAACACTTCGTCCGTTTTATTGGAAGAATCTTCCTTTTTTCCCGATTTTAAGTCTTTTTATTATTGTTTTCGTTTCATACACAGCGCTTATTTATTGTCTTGTCCGCACAGTTTGATAGTTTCAATGTTTCTGCGCGAAAGTAGGGAGAAAACTGTTAATGCCGAAAAACGAGTGACTCTGTCACTCGTATCTATAGTCTTTAATTGGCCTTTTCTTGGGTATGAAATTCAGGTTATAATGTTTTCAGAAAAAGTGTGGGGAAAAGTCTTGTCATAAAAAAGCCGATACCAGCGTGCAAGCAGGCTGGGATCGGCTAAGTTTATTAAAGTTCAGTAGATATGTAGATTTAAGAGTTTATTACTCACCAGAGAAGTCCACGTGGTCACTAGGGGGGGTACACTCGCGCACGTCACACTCGTGTCCCCTTCCACTTGTCTATTTTGCGCCTAGGAGGGGGTAATGCACATGCGCGTCAAGATCACTATTGTTTGTTTCGTAGCCCCTTTTCAGGAGTAGGCCTATCTGGGGGCCGCACAAAAGTGGGCCTCCGCTTCGATTTTTGAGGTAAAATCTGTGCGCACGCACTGCGTCACACTACGATTACTCACTCAGGCAAATACATACAGTAAATAAAGTCCGCACGATATGGAAAAAAATATTTATTTTTTTTTTTATTAAATTATTATTATGGCTTAACACTACTTAATGGCTACATACTTATTAATATTTAAAACTAAAACAATTTTTTTAAATTTTTAAAATTTTGCCTTGTTTTAGACGTAAATATTAATAAATATGTAGCCTTTAAGTAGTGTTAAGCCATAATAATAATTTAATGAAAAAAAAATAAATATTTTTTTCCATATGGTGCGAACTTTACGTACTGTATGTATTTGCCTTCGAAAAATATCAATAAAATAATATGTATTTCTCTTCAAAACTAGGAACACCATCACTAAACGAATTTCCCTTATTAAGCAAAATCGCACTAATTCGACGAAAATGAACAATTTTTTAGTTTGAGTTAAAAGTCTTAGTAGCAAAATGAGAGGTGCTGTCTCAAAAAACATGAATTCCTACTTAACTTTTTCCGCTCTTTTCGAATATGCTATCCAATTTTTAAAATTCTGATATACAGAGTGTTGTTCATCGTGAAAATAATTTTTATTGGATTTTTATTCTGCTTACTATGTCAGTTTAATGAACTGATAGACTCAAACAAGCTTGCTAAATATGAAATAACTATACAGGGTGCTTCCGAAGAAACGAGGGTTACAAGAAATAAGCAATTTTGACAAAACACCCTGTCACTCACTAATGAGGCGGGTTAGACCCATCAAATATTAGTTTTTTTTGAATCACCCAAGTGCAATCTATTACAGTTAACGTATGTCGGTTTACCTATGAAACACCCTGTATATGCAATTTTTTTTTATTTTTATGTTTGTAGGTATTAAAGTATTCTGAACTACACAAACAAATTATACAATTTGGACCCAGGAAATTTTTTTATAATAAATTCCATCTAGTAGGTGACTTTGCATATCCCTGCAGACAGTGGCTGATGACACCCTACAGGTAAGCTTCTATTCATTGTTTAATTCAATAAAAAATTATGTACATTTTATATTTTTAGGGACACAGGCAGATTGACAATCCAGCAAAGAAAGCATAATACGGAATTAAGCAAGGCCAGAGTTAGTATCGAACATACATTTGGCATTTTAAAATCCAGATGGAGAATTTTGCAGGATGTAAATTGCTATAGCATTTCAAGAGCAGTCAATATTATTAAAGTATGTGCTGTTTTACACAATTTTTGTATTTTAAATCATGATAATTTTCAAATAGAGAGTGAAACTGATAATCCAGATACAGAAATAACAAACTTTTCAGAAGGAATTGATGAAGCTCTTGGAATTCAAAAGCGTAGTGAAATATATGCACACTTGGCAAAAATTTAGAAACAGTACATTGGGCAACATGTGTTGAAAATAGCACTTCTCACACGCATGTGACGGTTTGTGGCACGAGCCCATGAGGCGATTGCCACAAGTCACAAAGTGTGAAAAGTGCTTTTTCACACGAGTTACACACTATACTTTTCCTACGGCTGCCACTTTATTTTCTAAAGTTGCAATAAATTTGAATTTATTTTAATGAGAAATGAGAACTGTCAGTAGTGACAGTGTCCGCATGCTAGATTTCATCTCAATTCATTGATATATGTTATGTTATTATGAGTAGTTGTATTGTCATTTTACTTTGCACACGCTGTTTGAAATTGACGTTTTTCGAGACAATTTGACAGTGCGTATTTATGTATATTCTAAACAGCCGTAGGAAAAATAAATTAGAACATTAATTTGATTTATGTATTAAGGTTGTAATTATGTATTTTTTATCATAATCTTTAGTTATATTGTTACATTTTTATATCTGTGGATCATTCTATACATTAACTTAATAGACTACTTTCATTTCTAAAATTTTCGAATTGTATATTTGTTTTATAATAAAGTTATCTGTATTTTTTTATTTATAGTATTATTGTATTTTTTTATTTTATAATGATTTAATTGTATTATATAAATTGTTTGAATAGTTTTTTATGTTAATTACTATATTATGTTAATTACTTTAGGTATTATGAGAAGATATCATACATATTATTATTATTATTATTATTATTATTATTATTGCTTAATTACATATTAGTAATACTTACCTGTTAATAGGTATTACGTCAGTATTAGAGGAAATAATTAGAAATTGATATTATAGATACGTTTATATTTAAATATTTAGTCAAACATTTCCATAGTTGATAAAGTTTTTTACATTAATTTACCAAAAAAATATTTTACATAACTGCCATTGTAAGAAATGTTTTTTATTAATTATAGGTCGTGCTTTTGTTAAATAAATTTTAAATTAAAAAAAAGTAAAAATTTATTAAACACTATAAGAATATTTTTTTTTTAATTAACTAACCACATTAACAATAATGGTGAATATATTACGAATTTAAAAATGTTATTTGGTTATATTATTTGGCTCACTAGTCCGAATCACTGCTAGAATGTCTGCGTTTCTTATGTTTTTTTTTGGGAGATTCCACTAATCTCGATAATATATTGATGAGTCTTTCACGTTGGTAATCTTGTTTTTTCATAGTGTTAGATTCGGGCAAAAATTCAAGACGCCGCCACTGCTTAAGCGGGACCTGCTGGATGCGACCGGAGGATGAAGGAGACACTGATGGTCGAGGTTGGGTTCTGAGAAGCACGCGCGACGCTCGTTTTCAACCCATCTTAACTTTTACCCTTTTTACATTTTCGTTTAATTATTTCGTAGTTTGTTAATATATTTTACAAACAGTGATTAGGTGTTTGATTTGATAAAATCAGTGGCTTTTGAATAAATAATAATAATTATCCTGACAAAATCCAATTAAATCTTAAGTCAGAAGTGGGATTGTGTTCACGTTTCACACAGGTGTCTAGTGAGATTAAAACAAGTGCATAATGGAATAGTCCAGTCTGTAGGGAGAAAAATGGGTCTTTTACGACCAAATTTACGTCATGAAATTTCCCTACATCCTGGACTAGAAGAGTTGTTGGCAGAAATGTTAAAAAGGCTTAAACGCAGCAACACAGTCCCGGATTAGGTGGATTTACCACTTTTCCAGCCAGATTTTGATGATTCATATGCTTGGTTTGTACAGGTGGAAAAAAAATAAAAATGGAATTTTAATGATCAGACTTGGTAAGAGTTGGACGTTTTTTTACTAGGGGATGCTAAATACTGGTTTGAAAACTAGACGCCAACAGTAAGTGGTTGGGCTTGTTTTAAGAATGAATTTTTAGAGTCATTTGTCAAGAAAAAATTCTTGGACGCTTGCTATATGAAACTGCTAATTTTAATAGTTCAATATGTAACACTTATGTAGCTTATGTTCACAAAAAGTCAGCTTTGTAAAAAAAAAAATTACGTGCTCAATAGTGCACCTCAGGCCTACTTGAATTGATTGTTGTGAAACCCGTAGCATAGCTATAAAACTAATAATTACAGTTCTGATTTTAAAAAAGTCAATCGCTTTCAGCACTCGAGAAAATCAGAAAATTTTAAATCAAATTTATCTTGCTTTCAATGCGGGCGTCTGGATCATCAGAAACGCCACTGTCATTCACGAGGTGTCTCGCAGTTCAAGACAGATAACTAACTGCTAAAGCAGAACTATTCACAATTATAAAAATCCACAGGCCAGTTTCTAAATGATATGTAATAGACCAAATTCTAGCAGAACATGACATTTTAACATTTCGTCTACCACCCTATCATCCAGAGCTAAACACCCAATAGAAAAAATATGGACATTGGTGAAGAACTAAGTCGCTGCCTGCAACATAACTTTTAAAATGGATGATGTATGGAAGATAACTGAGAAAAAATTTAGTAAGGTAACGGTAGAAAACTGGAAAAACATTTGCGCCAATGTAATAAAAGTTGAAAAGGACTATATGGAAAGAGAACATGTCATGGATCAAGTGGCGGATTTAATAATAAACGTAGGAGAGGATAGCCACAGTGAAAGTGAATTTTCCGATGATGAAGACGATGACGGCTTAGGTTGCGAGCCACTCGCTAAATTATAAATATTTTGACGAATAAAATTATTTACATGCGATAAACACAATATATGTATATAAATTTATATAGTTGATAATAAATGCTTATAGTTAAGAGCTTTTCATATAATTTCCCCAGTTATATTACATTGGGTTTTTCTAATTTTGATTTTATTATTAAGATCAGGCAAAACATGGTATTATTTCTTTAAGGGGCTGGGGCTCCTAAATGGTATTTAATAGCTTGTAATCCATAAGCTGTCTAGATCATTAAAATGTCAATTAACTGATTACTTTGTAATTATATATCATTAGTTTAACACTCTGTATTGCTTTGATTTTATTTATCTCTAGAAGATTCAGAGGACTAACCTAATCTGTTAATGATTGGGGAATTCCAAAATTATGTAAAGAGATTAAGCAAGGGGCCAAGTTGGGGCAAACTTATAGGGCCAGTTAATGAAACTTGGAATTTGACAATAATTGCAAACAATCCGAAACTTGGGATTTATGGTTGATGTCAGAAAACTATAAACTATAAAAATTTGCAAATTTGTTTAATCGCTAAAAATAAATAATTAAGTTAAAATTTGAAAAAACGTGCAAATTGACAAAAAAAGTATAAGATTAGGTGACATGAAAAACTAAAAGTTTCAATTGTAAAAAATGAACGTACCGTTTTATTTGAACACGACACTATAATTAAAACTAATAAAATGACAAAAATCACCAAACTACAAAAAATAATCCAGTATATACTTAACAACAAAAAGCAATATAAAAAATACACAAAGGGATCAACTTGAAAATACTAGTGCGAAAACTGTTGGATAATGGAATGAATAAAAACACTAAAAACGGTGGAACGGTTTCTATTCAACTACATTTTATATTCTTATAATCTAGCAACGCACTTTTAAGAAAAATAAACATTCAGGTTATAAGATGGATACGGCAGCGTCATCGTGCACTTAAAATAAACTAATAAACATATTAAATATACATACCAGCCCTTAATATTATTTCTTCTTTCAGAAGTATAGTAAACATTTATTAAATTAGTTTTGGTAAATATTCCAACAAAAAAAACCAAGACTCACATAAATAAAGAATTTGTAGATAAGTCAAATTCGATGATTTAACTGTTTTGGATTCTCTGGTTACATGTATCTTTGACGGAATCTCAAAAATAACAAGTAGCGAGTTGGTCCAACTTTTTAATATGCATGATTATAACTGGATTTGTGAAAAGTAATTAGTTGGTCGAATAGAATGTCACATAAATAAATAAGAATTAAATTTTGGTAAGAAAACTGCAACGATCTGTCACAATAATGTGGATCCCTGGTCACACCGACATCCCTGGTAATAATCTAGCGGATGAAAGGGCTAAAGAAGCTACATGCGGATTAATCGACGAGGGCATACCAGTTACTTACCTGGATAGAAAAATGGATATAAAACGAAAAGTTTACGATGCATGGCAGAACCAATGGAATACATACAATGGACAATTAGGGTGGATCAAACCATCTGTACAAAAATGGTTCTATCCTAAATCCCTTACGAGACGGGAACAAGTAGTGTTAAGCAGGTTAAGGATAGGCCATACGAATTTAACGCATCTCTATCTCCTTCTTGGAAAAGCAAGACCTACATGTGAAAGGTGTAGATCCCGACTGACAACCCAACACATATTCACCTGCACATTATACAGCCAATATAGACAATTTCTCGGAATTCCACAAATCGAAAATTCACTTAAAAAAGAAAATGAAGAACTAAAGAAAGTAATAACTTATTTAAAGACCATAAATTTATTTTATACGATTTGATTTATAACAAAGAACTACCGAAGTATAGATCTGTCGATGAGCACAATGACCTAGATGTCGATGCCCAAAAAAAAAAAAAAAAAAAAAAAAAAAAAAAAAAAAAAAAAAAAAAAAAAAAAAAAAAAAAAAAAAACAGCTTTTTGCCTTTGGAAAGTATATATATATATATTATTTGAATATCAAAGTGCTGACTTTCCCGCCTAAATGCGTCGTACTTTCGCCAGCGAGTCGCTGGAGTACTCGCTGGGATAAACCTTCGGCGTATCGCGGGAGAACGACTATGCATACGGGTGTAAATTTCTCTTAGCTAGCATATAAGTTTCAACTAACATATCGCCTAAATAATTTTTAATTCTTACGATTCAATAAACTAATAAATATTTCTTTTACAAGGGTGAAAATTGGTATGAGTACGATGATATTTCTCAAGTACGTACGCTTTGCAAAGAAGATCAAACCATCGTGCCTCATTTATTATTTTACGTCAGAGTTCAGGATGCTGATAAGACTCGTCACATATTGAGCGAAGTTGTTACAAATGAGTAATAACTTCTATTTTATTAAGCATTATGTGTCTCTAGGCACGCTAGATATGTATATAAAGTTCCAATTTTATGGAAATTGGTATGAGTACGATGATATTTCTCAAGTACGTACGCTTTGCAAAGAAGATCAAACCATCGTGCCTCATTTATTATTTTACGTCAGAGTTCAGGATGCTGATAAGACTCGTCACATATTGAGCGAAGTTGTTACAAATGAGTAATAACTTCTATTTTATTAAGCATTATGTGTCTCTAGGCAAGCTAGATATGTATATAAAGTTCCAATTTTATGAAAATTGGTATGAGTACGATGATATTTCTCAAGTACGTACGCTTTGCAAAGAAGATCAAACCATCGTGCCTCATTTATTATTTTACGTCAGAGTTCAGGATGCTGATAAGGCTCATCACATTTTGAGCGAAGTTGTTACAAATGAGTAATAACTTCTATTTTATTAAGCATTAGGTGTCTCTAGGCAAGCTAGATATGTATATAAAGTTCCAATTTTATGAAAATTGGTATGAGTACGATGATATTTCTCAAGTACGTACGCTTTGCAAAGAAGATCAAACCATCGTGCCTCATTTATTATTTTACGTCAGAGTTCAGGATGCTGATAAGGCTCATCACATTTTGAGCGAAGTTGTTACAAATGAGTAATAACTTCTATTTTATTAAGCATTATGTGTCTCTAGGCAAGCTAGATATGTATATAAAGTTCCAATTTTATGAAAATTGGTATGAGTACGATGATATTTCTCAAGTACGTACGCTTTGCAAAGAAGATCAAACCATCGTGCCTCATTTATTATTTTACGTCAGAGTTCAGGATGCTGATAAGACTCGTCACATATAGAGCGAGGTTGTTACAAATGAGTAATAACTTCTATTTTATTAAGCATTATGTGTCTCTAGGCACGCTAGATATGTATATAAAGTTCCAATTTTATGAGATTTTAGAATTATAAATTCTGGATTTTTAAGGTTGTTTTGACTATATTTTAAGTAAGTGTTCACATCTATATATGGATCACAGACTGAATAGTAGTACAAAATGTATATGTTAAGTTGTTAGTCGCATATTGAGCAATACAATGTGATGAATAGATATGTGATATCTAGTAGAGTTACTTACGTTATAAAAAACTATAAACTAGAAAATACTATATCGCTTATTAGGAAGAAAAACGTCACAAGTCCACTATTATTATTTTTGACTTGTGACGTTTTTTTTTCAAATTAGCGATATTATTTTTTATACATAGTTTATGTCATAAAGAAACAATATTAAGAGAATACCAAATGTAACAATGTTTTACCAAAAAAATAATTTAAAATAGTGATAGTAGTAAGGAAAAACGACTGGAACTTTTGACATTCTGCATAAAAAGGACCCTGTAGTTATGACCATTGTGATAAGCACAAAGAAAGGTTTAAATGTTTGTTTTCATGTTGTTAAATTTAGAACAAAATTTTATTTTTGTATATAGAAGTTACTTTGTACTTGAATAAAAAAAACTTCGCTACATGATTGTTTTCATAACTATTCCCCGTAGAAGAAGTAAATGAATAAACAGTAACGCTGATTTACTGTTGGTTATAAAAAAATAATGTTTAGCATTAGCACAGTACATACAATCAGAATATAAATCTATATTTGAAGAACAAGAAATCATAAATAAGCCCTAAGTGACCAAAACTACCCAATAAATAAAAAATTGAATATTCTGACGAAAAATTTGCGACAAAAAACGGAACTTTATAGCACCCCTTGAAAATATCCATTTTCATAATTTTCAGTATTTTTTCGAATCGGAAATCAGGGATGCTGTATTTAAAACCAGCCCTAAGTAATCACAACTGCCCAGTAAATAAAAAATTGAATATTCTGGCGAAAAATTTGCGACAAAAAACGGAACTTTATAGCACCCCTTGAAAATCCCAGGCAGCAATACCACGTCGAATAAACGTCGATTTGTGGTAGACATATGGTAGACAACGTGACCGTAACCAGTTTTCGACGTTGCTTCCATCGACGTGATTTCTATTTCGTTAAATTCACGTTTGTTCAACGTGAATTTGGATTTCGATTTCAACGTCGATTTAATTACCGTCGAAGTTACGTCAATGGAACGTCGTATTTTTTTATTGATGTATACATGCATAAGTGTAAAGAAATTATTGTGAAATTTTGGTACCTGTTCTTTTACTATATATGGTGATATCAATAGTTTATACATAAAATTATAAATTTCGGTGAGACGGCGGTAAGTCTTTAGACTTTATAGTAAGGGCTAACGAAGCAATATAGTAAAAAGAAGATGAGAGAAGAATTGTTGAGGTTAAGTGTTTTGCGCTTTTCCCTCTATTTCCTTTCGGCATTTTGTTTTTGGTTGGCCTGCATTTTGCTTTTGCTTTTCTTTTAAATAGTTTCAATCAGATAATTATTTTGGTCACGACGGAGCCGGTGTGCATTATTTAAGGATGTTTGCGGTAGTTGAGTTTGTCGAGGAGGAAGGTGGTAATTTAGCGGTAGTTAATAGTGCGTGGTTGACGCCAAAAAAGCGTGAAGTGTTTTGGCCCGAGCAAGTTGAGAATCAAAAAAAAATTGATAAGATTTTACGAAACGAAGCTCAAGAAATTGGTCCCGAGTGGAAAATTTATGGAATTAAAAAAATACTGTATGAAACAAGTAAATAAATTATTAAGTCTATAAATAATTTATGAATAAACTTCCAAATTTAACATCTATTTAGTATAGCTTGTCCTTTTAATGGGTTATCACTCGCATTTTCCCTGAAATTTTCAGTGGTAATGCTAAATTTTATGCATGGTTTTTGTGATATATATACTTAAATATTAATTATCTAATGTAAAATTTTAGATGATTTTGATGTAGCCCGAAAAAAACCAAAATAGCATAATGTACTTCTGACTTACAATCTGGGGATGAAGAGGAGCAAAAGAGGCGAAGAAGGGCTAAAAGAGTCATACTATCGGATGATAGTGACGGTGAAGAAATCAGCATTTTTAAGAGGCCCCCACAAATTACAAAGTCCAACTTTCATCCAGGTTTGTGCGAATTTTGGTAATTTTAGAACTTCTAAAAAGAATCAGTTATTTTTAGGTCCATCTACATCTGCATCAGGTGTGTCTGGGGTATCTCAAAAATCAGTTAACAACAGAAGGGCTAAAAGAGTCATCGGATCGGATGACAGCGACGGTGAAGTCAGCATATTTAAGAGGCCCCCACAAATTGCCAAGTCCAACTTTGATCCAAGTTTGTTCCAATTTTCTTAATTTTAGAACTTATAAAAAGAATTAGTTATTTTTAGGTCCTTCTACATCTGAATCTGGGGTGTCATCTCAAAAATCATTTAACAGTGACAGTGAAGGAAATTTAACAAAAATGTTGAAAGTATGTTTACTTTTTTCTTAACTGTTATGTATTTGTTGATTACTTAGTAGATAAGTTAACTATTGTGCATTAGTTATATATTACAAATACTTACCATGCCTAAATATTACAAAGATGCTGTGGGTGATAGGCAGGTCTATCGAAGAGTAGCAGAAAATGTTAAACTCTTTAGGAGTAACATAAACAAATCTATAGAAGTTGATAATAGGCTGAGTAATGTTAATAAAGTAACAGAACACGTTGGTGATATATTTAAAGTAGTTGCTGATACTGTAATAGAAAATGTTGACAATGTATCAAAAAATATAACTGATTTATCAGAAATTGAAACTGCAGGTTTCACGGTACCTTTTGCTAATGACTTTGACATAAATAATTCTGTTTTAGATGGAGATTCTCATTTAAATCAATCTAATAATTTAACTGCAGATTCATCCCCAAATTTAAAAAGTAAACTAAGAAATTGGGCCGTAGAAAATAAAGTGACACACACAGCTGTGACAAAATTGTTAAAAATTTTATCTCCATTACATTCAGAGTTACCCTTATCTTCAAAAACACTGTTACAAACCAAAAATAAATCTAGAAACGGGTACATACATTCATTTTAGTATAGAAAATTATTTAAAATGTCACCAACAGCAACATGCAGTAGTTCAGAAGGGCTAATGGTATGGGAAGAAAACTCTATCTCTACAGAAGGAAATGATGCAAGCACATCCAAAATCGAAAGCAGTTTTTCAAAAAAGAGAAAGGTGAAAGAATCAGAAATGAACAAAAGGCATGATAAATATCCTTTAACTTTTATATTTAGCTTTTTTCGGATTCCCCATAGTTTCGCCGCTTTCGAAATAAATGCTATTCTCTATTCGTTGGGTGCAACTTGCCATGTGGCGACACCTGTAGGCTAAAATGTAAAACTTTGTCCCGTACAATCAAAATCAAATGCAGGCATTTTGATATTTAAAAGATGAATATAATATTAAGAACTGGTTTTGAGGAAATAAAGCCTGATATAAAATTTAAATAAAATGCCCTAAAGAACGATGTAAAACTGGCATTTCATCACAGATGCTCGGTGGATGAGAAAATTCAACAGAAAATAAAAATAATAACTGCGAAATGCGTGCGAACAACGTCGCAATCAAAAGAAGATTATAAAGTTTCATTAAATGTAAAAATATTGGGCTTTGAAATACATAGTTTTATATGTTTATTAATATTTAATATTCATAATATGTAATATGTTTATTAAAACGAACCGTAAGCTTTCTTTTGCCCTGACTACGATTGAAAATTTTGTTCCAAAAATTAAACTCCTTCGAGTGATTCTATGACAATGAAAATTTTACTGCAATTATCTGACCACATAAACCAAGTTGTAACGAAGTCAACATTTTAAAATTTGACTAGTTCAAGTGCTAAAAACTAAAATTATTATTAATATATCGGTACGTCATTTATATTAAATTAAAGACTATATTTTTGTGTTGGTTCGATGGATATCCGGTTTAATACACGGGATTTGGAACCACACTGAAACCACCGGTTCTCGTGAACGGACGTGTTTTGAAATCGCTCCGTTATCGCGAATTGTAAGGTTAAGTGCTATTGACAATTGAAATTAGTGTATAGTGAAAAAACCTAACGATAAATATTAAGTTGTACAAGGGTACAATCAACCCAGACACTAAGTGCGGGTAAATGTCACAGGGCCCGGGTCCGGGCGCAGGACCACCCTCCCGACCATTAACAGTATATACAAAACGGGAGTTAGAGCGGCAACGCGAACGTGAAAACAAAAGACGAAGTCGATCAAAACCTAACAAAAAACAACAAAATGACAGTGTAAAAAACATAAACAGTGATATACAGGACGTCTCACATCGTTCCAGGTCGTGTTCGGTAGTGAAGGGGGTAAAAAGTGAAAATTATGCCCACCACCCCATAAGTATCGATAATAACCCTATCGAATGGCATACTCCAAGAAAGTTTTTCCCAGAAACTGAAAGTAGGGGGAACGAAAAAAGTGAAAAGTGCGGGGGTGCAGTGGAAACACACAAAAGGGGTGAGTACAACCTCATTGCCAACCCATTCGACCAAATCTACCACCAGAAAGAACCCCCTGTCAAAATTTTTTTAAATAAAGAAAGTCAGGAGAAAGAACTTTATAACAGTGAAAACGAACAATTAACCGCGAAAGACATTTCGGATAATGAAACGCGCGACGTGAACACCCCGCAATTGTGTCCCGCAAAACCTAAATATTGAAAGTATAGAGAAACAATCACAAGATAGAGAAGGGAAAGTATCGGGCGGCAGACCGCGGCGCGAACAAGGAGACGAGAACGGTAGTGGCGAAAGAGGACAAAAATCGCGACAAGTCCGAAATAAAAGTCGAGAGAACACTCGAGACAGCAAAGTGAACGTGAACGATCCGCGAAACAACAAAGACCTTAGCCAAAGTGCGAAGAATAGACTACAAATAAATACAACACAAAAGGATCGCGAATCTGACAAAGTCCGTCAGCAAAGTGCGGAGAATGAACTTGGCCAAATGAGCGCGAGTGACCCGCGAAACAACAAAGGCCAAGATAAAAGTGCACAGAATAAACGTAAAACAAAGCCGGATCGCGAAACGGACAAAGACCGAGAAAATAGTGCGGAGAATAAACTTGAACAGTATACGGACGTGACCGCGAGTGAGGAGCAAACTCTTATAAACTCAAAAATCACAAAAATAATACAAGTCCAAGAAAATAGCGAAGCGAAAACTATTAGTGAGAATACGGGAGTGATCGCGGAAGAACAAGTCCGCAAAGAAGGTGCGGAGAAAACTGTTGGCACGGTGGCAGGCGCGACCGCGGAAGGACGCGACGGTCAGCCAGGAGCCGGCAGCAGCGAGAAGGAAGCACCCTACACCAAGAACATAAGTGTAAGTACAGAGAAAATTCTTACAAATATTTCAGAAGACACAATATCTAAGACACACAGAACGTTAGATGAATACGACAGACAACAGAAAACAAATGAAGATATGGATTACGAAAATGAGAATAGGGAGAAAGCTAGTCAAGGCGCTATCCCCCGCAGACCGATAGATGATCAATCCAAAAGGCAGAAGCTAAGAGAAAAGACATTTAAAAAGATCGATGTCCTAGAGGATCGTATGATACAAAAACCAAACTACTATACTGGTATGGACGAAGAATCGAACGAATACGAACTAGAAGGTGCAAAGTTTGACGATTACCATTCAGACTATGTAAATGATACAATAACGAGCGAGAGACAAATAATTAGGAACCAGATGGAAAGACTGTTAAGCTATCAGAGCAGTATAGGCGAAAGCACAGAGAACGAGGCAAATAGTGAGAAAATGGAAACAGAACAGCAGCAAACTAAAAGGCAAAGGGAAACTACGCCAGAAAACACTAATGACGGGCAGAGAAAGAAAATAAACACAAATTTTACGCCCGATAACGAAAGACAGGAGAAAACAGGCAACAGACAGCATATAGAAAAGAAGAAGACCCAATAACCTCCAGAAAAGAAGTAAGAGGCAGAAACACAGCCAAAGACGCACCAGCACAAACAACGAACAGGCCAAAGAGGCCGGAAACACTCCCTCCGGTGGTCATTGAGGGAAGAGCACCAGCAGAGATGGTGGGTGAGCTTAGAGCGACCTTAAAAGGAGAATTCCATATCAAGCATACCTCCAACTCCACACTAGTCTTCGTGAAGGAGGTAGATGACCATAATAAATTAAGGGAAGATCTCCAGGATGTCCCACATCATTCATATTCACTTAGAGAAGAAAAGTCTCACGCCTTCGTTATTAGAGGGTTAGACAACGAGCCCAGTACTGAGGAAGTGGGAGAAGCGCTAGTGCAACAAGATGTACCGGTCCGAAAGGTGTTTAGAATGAGGACGAAAGTAAGACCATTGTATATGATCACCACAGATCCATCGATCACAATACAATACCTCAAAAAACATATCAGGTACATCTTGTACACAAAGATAATGTGGGAAATGCGAAAATCCCAAAAACCCATTATTCAATGTCACAGATGTCAGTTATGGGGACACGCCACGTCTAACTGCAACAGGAGTCCGGTATGTCTCAAGTGTGCAGAAGGGCACTGGACAAGGGACTGCCGGAAACCAAGAGAAGAACCGGCGAAATGTGTAAACTGTGGAGAAGCGCACCCAGCGAATTCAGTACAGTGTAAGGTGTACAAAGAAAAAGTGGACATCCTGGAGAAAAGGAGGAAACCACAAGGGCCCAGATATGTACCAGCACCGCCACCTGCGGTGAATGCATGGAATAGAAACAGAGGCCAGCCGTCAGATGACGTAAATACCAACCCTGGCGGCAGGACAACGAGAAGAAGGACGCTAGATGAAGTAACACAAAACCCTAGCGAACAAGATTTCCCACCATTGAGGAATAGAAGAAACACCCCCCCCCCCCCGCCCCAAACCAGGAGGCCGCAGGCTCGAGCGCGACTCTGGGAACTTTCAGGCAATTAAATGAGGAATGTGCAAGACTAGAGGCTAACGTTAACCTAGAGGGTCTACTGAGGGCAATCAGAGATCTCAATAAGCTCATGGAGACGACCAGAGACCCAATGGAAAAATTAGAAAGGTATGTTGCTTTCACAAACACTATCAATAAATATAATATCTGAATGCTTATTTGTCGTTTTCATTTATAAAATATGTTTTTACAATATTAATGGGGTAAACAACAAGTACCCCTTATTAATAAATTTTATAAACAAGTACAAATTCGATATTGTCCTTCTATCTGAAACCGGATTGAGGCCAAATCACAAATTGAAAATGAAAGGTTACTCTGTCCACAGGGCAGACAGGGTAGACCAAAACGGTGGGGGGGTAGCTATCCTAATAAAACAAAGTATCCCCTATATATGCGTCCAACAACTAGAAAACAATAACATTGAACACATAATTGTAAAACTCAAGGATAATACGCATATAATAGGGGTATACAACAGGCCACTAAACACAATCTTAGACAGAGACCTGATGTCCCTCACGTCCATAGCGGCCAAGGTCCTGTTGTTGGGCGACCTGAATGCTAGGCACCAGGAATGGGATTGTAGGCAGAACAGGAACGGGAATACTCTTAAAGACTTTGCAGATAGAGAAAACATTATCATCTACAACACAGAGGAGCCGACGCATTTTCCCTTCAACGGGTCGACACCTAGCACCATAGATTTAGTAATTTCTAAAAACGTTAGTGACCTTTCAAACCTACGTACGTGCAAGGAACTTACTTCCGACCACGATCCTGTGCTCTTCGAGCTGACGGGGAGGGAGACAAACGTACAAGACAGACCGACAAATGTAGTGTATGATTACAAGACAGCGAACTGGAAACAGTTCCGACAAGAGACAGACACACACACGAACACGACAACTGTCATCGGGGAAGTTGATGTACTTAAGGATGAGGTCAAGGGCCTAATCGAGACAATCCAGATGGCAATGGAAAAAACAATAAAGAAAAAGAAAATAAAACAAAACCATGACAATTTGCCGGAGGTCATAAAAACACTAATAAAAGACAAAAACAAAATAAGGAAAAGATGGCAAAGGACTAGAGACGGACAAGACAGAAGACTAATGCTAGACATGGGGAAAGACATTGCTGGCCTCATCAAAGAGCATAGGAATGAGGAATGGAATAAGTTATTAGAAAACTTAACTCCTGCAGACAATAAAGGTGGGAGAAAGGGAGTGCTTCGACGACCCAGAGAAGGGGAGTGCGTTTGGGGAACACTTCCAAAACACATTTAAGCCAAATGGAATAGACACGCAGCACCATACTGAAACCAATGTAAGGATCGAAGAGGAAGTGGGAAGAGCCCCCCCCCCCCCGAGGAGACGATACCCAGAAGTCTGCTTACAACCCCACGAGAGGTGTCACAAATCATTGTAGGCCTGCCCAACAACAAGGCCCCAGGTATGGACGCGATAGATACCAAGGTGGTAAAAAACAAAATGGTTGAAAAACTCACGAAAATAATAAATGCAATCTTCAGGCTGCAACACTATCCTAGCAGCCTGAAGGTAGCAAATATAATTCCCATTTGCAAACCCAGAAAAAACCCGGCCTATATGGATAGCTACCGCCCTATATCCCTCCTGAGCATCTTCGCTAAGATAATAGACAAAATTATCCTGGAGAGGCTGCTTCAGGCGGAAGGAAAACTAAAAATAATACCACGAGAACAGTTTGGTTTCAGGCAGGGCCACTCCACTGTGGGACAGATCGCACGAATAGTGCACTATGCAAAGAATGCATATAGGGCGAAAGAGAACACAGTGGTAGTGACCCTGGACATGAAAAAAGCCTTCGATTCGGTTTGGGTAGAGGGACTTATACAGAAAATGAAAAGAATAGGGTACAAAAAACGTATATACAAACTAATGTATTCCTATCTTAAAAGCAGAAAGTTCTATGTCAAGGTTAACGGGCACACATCTGGACTCTCTACTCCATCTTAACACATGATATACCCTTGTGCGATGGGGTGGAGACGGCGCTGTACGCTGATGACACTTGTTTGTACAAGAAGTCACACGTGGCCCAAATAGCTAGCAAAAGGATTGAGATCCATGTAAATAGGACGATAATCCCCTATCTGGATGAAAACCGGATAGAGATCAACCCAGAGAAAACGGAAATAATAACACTGACAAGAAAACACACTAACAACACACTGACAACGCAACTTAAAATCAAAGACAGGAACATAGAAGAAAAAAGGGTGATCAAATATCTGGGCTTTCATCTGGATAGGAGATTGAGTGACCATAGTCATGTCAAAAATCTGGTATGTAGAGCAAGCGGATGCATTAAGTCGATGCACCCACTTCTCAAGAAAAACAGCGTGCTATCGACAGATAATAAGCTGCTGCTCTACAAGCAGATTATTAGACCGACTATGACATATGGATGTCAAGTCTTTTGCTCAGCTGCGGCATCCCAAATCCTCAAACTACAACGGGTTCAAAACAAGTGTCTGAGAATGGCCCTTGGGGAGAGCCGATACGCGAGAATAGCGGAATTACACGAAAAAGCAAAAATGGAAACCGTCAAGGAGTACATCATAAATACTGCACAAAAATTTTACAAGTACCAGCTAAAATCAGAGTTATTACAGGACATCACAGCAGCGAGGGTATACAACAACCCAGTCAGGAAACATGGGTGGCTGCACGAAAAATTACCGCTATTCTTCGAGTAACCTCGAAATTGGGCGGTCCATATGTGTGCCTGTGTTTTAAGAATCTTTCACAGGAAATGAAAAACGACAAATAAGCATAACGACAATTTTGTATATTCATTAAATATCATACAATGAAAGCAACATACCCACAAAAGCCTCGATAAAAACCATTGTGGTCTAGGGACGAGGGAAAGAAACCCAAATAAAAAACATAGGTCATTACGGCACACCTCATTTGGCCACAACATCGGCCTCCCGCTCGAGACCTCCGACAGTCTGGAGAAGGCGAGGGGGGTGTACAAGCATCAAGAAATGCTATAAAGTCAAGTAAATGAAGTAAAATGTAAATAACCTATGAAATGTAAAATTGTAAATATGTAAATAAATAAGTTTGGAATTTGGAATTTGGATTTGGAAGCAAAGGGTCGTCGGTTCGAGTCCCCCAAATGCTTGATTTTTTTTTTGCAAGAATTAAGTTTTTTATTTTTTTAATTATAATTTTGGATAATTTTTATTCAGAAAATCTAAAAAAAAACTGTTTTTCATTTTGAATGAAATATTAATCAAAACACCGTAGGTAAAAGCTTTGTTGGTCGTGACTCGGATGCGACATTAAACTGCTTCGAGTGATTCTGAATAAAGATTATCCAAAATTATAATAAAAAAATAAAAAAAGTTATTTGTTGAAAAAAAAATTAACAAGCATTTGGGGGACTCGAACCTGCGACCTTTTGCTTTCAAATCCCGTGCCTAAACTAAGTCAAATTTTAAAATTTTGGCTTAGTTACAACCCGGTTCATGTGGTCAGCTAACTGCAGTAAAATTTTCATTGTCATAGAATCACTAGAAGGAGTTTAATTTCGCAGACAAAGTTTTCAATCCAAATAACGACAAAGCTCACATCCCTACGGTTCGCTTTTTCTGTATTCAGATTTGAATGGACTTTAAAATTTTGTATTGGGCCTGTTTAAACTATTATTCTGACAGCCCACGACAGAACATATTTCTGCTGGACTTCGGTGAGCTTTCCGTATTGTTGTTGAAATTTTGGTCCGTCGAAAAATGTTCGGGACAAAAGTTCAGGTGCTGAACACGGCAAGCGCTAGCATCGGCTGTCAAGATGCTCCGCCTTCTCGCACACACTGAATAGCCAAGCAGGGAAAGCCGATTTTTTTATTACATACTCGTAAATTTGTTTAGATATCACCTTTTGAAGAATTTTTGAAATGGCTGGGAGTAGGCTTATTGGTCACAAATCACTAACAAATTTAGGATAGCTTGTTTTTGGGAGCGGCATAATAATTGAATATTTCCATGTTTGAAAAAAGTAACCAATTTCTAAATTTATATTGTGCGTCAAATAAGGAGCGACAGCTGGCGAACAGTATTGCAGCATTTTTGCTAATACATTATCATGACCCAATGCATTTGATTTAAGATCTAGTACGAGTGCTTTGATTTGAAAGGAGAACAGATGATTTCTATTAAATCGGTTTGATTTATAGTAAACAGACATTTCAGGACAATTATTTTTTGGGGTCGAAAAATAGTTGTTTATTTGTTGAGGATTCGTTAAATGTTGAGGTATTTCGGATCGAGGCTTCCCTTTAATATTAAGTGATTCAATTATTTTCCAAAGTTTTTTGCTATTATAGTTATTTGCCTGATATTCTATGTAAGCAGTTTTTTTCTTTTCTGATAGCACTAGTTATGGTGTTACGTAAATCCTTATAATAAATATAATCAAAGACGCTTTTAGTGCGTTTGTACTTAGAAAGAGCATTATCACGTAGCTTCATCATATAACGAACATTGGCCGTTAGCCAAGGGGCAAAAGGTTTAGTGACTTTTGATGTAATATAGGGGGCATTAATGTCAAATAATTGAATTAATTGGTTTGTAAAATAATTAATTTTTTGTTCAATGAAATTGAAATATAAAATGTTGTTTCATTGTATATTTAAAAGATCAACGTAAAGATCTTGAAATTTTTAAAATCTCGATACGTAATTAATTTAGGTTTAGGACGATTATTATATGATAATCTATGGTACCGGAGTTTACAACTTGATCATATTTATTTGCAAAGATTACATTTAAAAGAGTTTTAGTATTATTACTTAAAACTGTTGGTTAAATTTCAGTACTAAATTAAACCAGTAAATATTAATTATATGTTTAATATTTCATTTAATACATTTCCAGCAGATTTCAAATTGGAATTTTCGTATGTTTCCCTCCCTGTTATTGAATAATGGACTGACCTAACCGACTATACAAATTTACTACTTTTCTCTTTATCTGCCAGCTTCTCTAACTCTCTTCAACTCATTGCGTACCAAAAATTAATATATATTTAAGGAGTTACATACGTGGTAATTGGCTCTCTTTCACCGGGTGGCGATCGGAAGAGAGGGAGAGAAGGGGTTTGAGCAATAGTTACGCGCGATGCTTGAGGCATTAGCATTTTGACTGTCTGACAATACATTTCGCAACGGGTTGCGTATACAAAAATATCACACGATTTTACCGGCATTTTTATGGTCGAGCATTATTCATCATTCAATAAATGATGATACAAGCTTTTAAATTGGCAATATAAACAAGTTGTTATTTTAGCTTTAATGTGAAGTGTTTTGTGTGTCGGAAATAAAATACGACTGTGCAGTTATTGTTTCCAATATGTTTAGAGTTTGAACATGTCTTGTTGTGCCGGTATTCAATGCAATAGTGAGTTTTGTTGCCTTGCCGTTGGGCACTCATAATCTGTTCTTAACCATATTTTTTAATAAAAATAAAAGTATTTTTGTTCATCGTTGAAAACTTTGTGTTTTTTCCTGCTTCCGAAAAATGATCTTCCAGATGGATTTAATTGCCAGCACCTATAGACACCAGCGTCACTAAATATCAAATGTTTTGCATGACATAAAACTGCAAAATCATTCAACTGTCCTGTCCTGTTTAATTCTTGCAATTCGTAAATTACGGCTCAGGGAAAGTTAGTATAAATATATTTTGATAATGGAGTACCTAGAATATTTAGAGGATGACCCAGATTACATTGAAGACGACATAGAACTGGTAGAATTGGTTGAAGTAGGTGTACCCAGACAAAGGACCCCGCACTAATCTTATGAGAAATGGCTTATTGTGAGATTATTTTGAAATTCACATATGTTATAGAGGTCGATATCCTGAGTAAAAAATACCATTGCCTCAACTTTCTATCATCAACCGTTTAGATAATACAGGGTGTTGAATGTGAACTTTTTGATATTGGACTCAAATCGGTGTACGCCTCTCCTATAGTGTCCAATTAAAGACCATGCTTTTTGGCAATTATAAATATCCAAATGTATTCTCTTTAATAGTTGGTACTTATTTTGTCAAAACTATCATTTTCTTGTATACAGAGTGCTAAAATATATTTTGTCTAACTTAAACAAAATCCATTTCTATTCAAAATGAAATTCCAAAGAACGTGTGGTCAATTTTTTTTTAATTTTTTATGAATTGTATAAAAGACAGTCTTTTTTCAGATTGTGTAAAAAAATATCTTTTCTTGATACAGGGTGGTCAACTTAGAGAAAAGTATTTTGTCACATATCTATTTTAGTTCTTCTTCCAAAATGACTAAAGTTTTCAATTTTACTCATCTACAAAATAACAAATACATTTTTTTAGATTCGTTTGTTTTCTATACCTTTACCTATCAACATTTAAATATCCAAAATTAAATGAAACAAGAATCAAGTGCAGCCGGAGCTAACACTGTCCCCAGACCGGTTTCGAAGATCTACCTAAATCATAAATAGTAAAAAATCAATTTAAATGAGATACTTCCAGTTAGAAATTTGTATGTAAATCATGTACAACAGCAAATTATTAACTTTTTTGGGGGTTCATAAAGATAATGTTAGTTTATTAAAATATGAATATGTATTTAAATACCTATACACTGCATATTGCTCACAAATACATTTTTTGTGACAACTTGGCATGTGTGACTGACACAAAAAAAGAAATTGCAAGCAACACATGTAGTAAACATAAAAAATAAAAGATTAATTTACTAGGAACGATTTTTTTTTTCTTAGAGATGAGATATAAGCCCCTCGTAAACGAGTCACCCACACTATAAAAATGATGTAAAATACCGCAGGATATTTACAAAAAGTGTTTACATGTGGTATGGTGTGGCCCTGTAAATTTTAGTATCTAAACATTAGAATGGGCCGATTTCATTTTTGAACTTGTATTAATCATATATTTATAAAAAGATATTCTTTTGTCTCGATGAAGTATCTTTGAAATTAATATAGTTAAAAATTGGGGAATTCCTACAAATTCTACTCTCCCTGTCCATTCTTTTAACGGAGAAATGTTACGTGACGTTGTGAAACGCAGCGTATACCAAACTTGTTCTGAATTTAGATATGTAATTTACATGGCAAGTCATTTTTTTGGAGAAAAAGCTGGGTGTTATGCTGTGTTTGAGATTGCGTAACAGATAGCTATTTCTCAATTAAAACGGTGGCTGTGGAGAAGGAAATTTGGTGTTTTCCAACACTCTGAGTCACACAAACTATTTGATAGGAATTTATAAATTTCTATCTTAATTTCAAAGGTACTACGAGACTGAGCGAGAACAAATCTAAATTTGAGTCATGCTCATAAGCGGGAGGCTAAAGTCGTTAAGACGCAGCCTGCATTAACGGACCTTAATCCAATAAGCCCTGGCTCATATGGTTTAACATTAACCCTTTGTAAAATTATTAACAACTTTTTTGAACGAACGATTTTAATGACAATTTACAATAAAAATACTAAATCTAGAAATAAATAAATTTAAGCCGGCCGGCAGTTCAAAATACTTATAACTATAGAAAATATACAAATATAAAGTAAATATTAACTATCGTCTAATGATCTTTGAATAAATCTAACTATACTGCAAGCCAGCTGAATTTAACACAGCATAACAAATTCTTTGATCTCTCTTACATAAGCAAAGTGCAGACGGTAACCAGGTTTTATATTGTGGGACACTTGTAGCTTGGGAGGTTCTTGGGGGTTCTATTTTTTACCAAGAGATGCGTTTTTATAAGAGGAATGTTTAAAGGGAATATTTTGACAGTGATTTTCAGCGAAGTGACAATTCTGATCATTATTTTATTTTCTAATTTATTTATCAAGTCTTTTTAAAGTAAAGCTACTACTTAATAAATATTGTTCACCAGGGCCGTCACCAATCGGAACAATGTTCGAGTATTTCTCGAACATAACTGCCCCGCGTTGAAGTTATCAACTTCAATAAACAAATATTAAAAAAAAAACAACTTAAGTAAACGTTAATATTAAACATTATCCCCAAAAGGAAGCAAACAAACTTTTGTAACTGGCCTAGTGAACATTCCAGTATTCGTTCTGAGCCTAATTGCTCTAACTTTTTTATCTTTTCCAAGAAAAACTTCTACAATTCTGGCCATTGGCCATTTAAGAGGAGGAGTGTCATCTTCTTTTAATAATACCAAATCATTAACCTTTAAATTTCGAGCGTTCTTAAACCATTTAGGTCCATTTTGTAAGCGGTTTAAATATTCAATAGACCACCGTTTCCAAAAAAGTTGTTGAATTTGTGATATTCTTTGCCAAACCGTAACTCTATTTTCAGGGACCTGCGGTACATCTTTTTCAGGGTAAGCAGTTAAACTTGTTCCTATTAAAAAATGAGTAGTTAATTAAGGCCGTTTCTAGGTCATCAAAGAGAGGAGGTAATGAGCAATTACAATGAGCAATTATAATGAGCAATTATAATGAGCAATTTTTTTTTTTTTTTTTAATGAGCAATTACAACTAGTAATTACAATGAGCAAGCCAAAAAAAAATCCTCACATGTTCTAATATTCATTACATAATTGTTCCTAATAACCCGACGCCGGCCCTGCCAACTGATCGGTCGAATTACGACTATATTAAAAATGTAACCGCAGACCTAAAATATATACATCTCCGATTTCTTCTATGAACGCTTTTACTGGGTCAGAAGTAGAGGAGGTAATAGGCAATTATAATGAACAATTATAATGAGCAATTACAATTAGGAAAAAAAATTTAAAAAAAATTTTTTTTCATTTTATTTCATTTTTTATTTATTATTTTTTTTCATGGGTAGAAAGAGCAATAAATTCATTCATTACTTATTATCCTAAATCAGTATGATTCTAGTATATATTACAGACATTCTGAGACAAATAAAAAATTCTTTAACTGGACGGGCTTTAAATGAATAGGGTGGCGATTCTTATCTGAGCCACCCTTAGAAATATAAGTTGGTGTGAAGGAACTTATCGGTATGCAAGCCGTTATACGGAAAGTATTGATTTTTTTTTTGGTCTTTTAAGCGAAGATTTTAAATGTTTGTCGGACAACATACACCGTAAATTATTCTTTAAAATAGTTTTGGGTATTATTCTGTTAATACTATGAATTTAATTATTTTTTCTTAAATAACAAATTATATTATGCATTTTCGATATGGAACCCTAAATAATATTATTTTATTAAGTCTAAAAAGCGCAATAAAAAAATATATTAAAAAAAAAATATACATAATACTTTCCCGACACCTTTAATTAATAATTAATTTTTCTTAAAAAAAAAAAATATTTTTCTTAAAAAAAAATATCTATTTTTAATATTCGATATGGAACTCTAAATTATTTTATTTTATTAAGTTTAAATAACGCAAAAATATATTAAAAAATTATTCGACCTACATAATACTTTTCCGGCACTTTAATTAATTTTTCTTAAATAAAAAAAATAATATGTATTTTCCATATTTGATATATAACGCTAAATAATTTTATTTTATTAAGTTTAAATAACGCAAAAATATATTAAAAAGTTATTTGACCAACATAATACTTTTCCGTTATTTATATGTATTTAATTTCTTGAAGATTTATTATTATAACCCGTTTTAACTCAGTATGCGAAATTATAATATTATATTTTAAATATCAGAAAAAAAAAAAAAAAAAAAAAAAAAAAAAAAAAAAAAAAAAAAAAAAAAAAAAAAAAAAAAAAAAAAAAAAAAAAAAAAAAAAAAAAAAAATTCAAATTTTTTTCAACTATTTTTCTCTCCACCCTACCCTACCCAAGGCCCTGTATCCCCCTACAATCTATACCTCCATTCTACCAGAAATTTGGTAGGGATATATTCAACCTATGAGGATAGAGCATTTCCACCCCTCTTTATAACTCCGCCCTATACTTTGAATAACATAAAGCAGGGTCTAGCCGCATTTTATTCAGTTTTTGTTTTACATTCATTCGTGCGTGTTTGAGTTAAAATTAAAAAAAATACAAAAATGGCTAGCGAATATTTAGTAGAATTTACAACGCAAGAGTTAAATGCCGAGTTCGAGGGTGGTGCAGAGCAGGACTTGTCATACATGGATGTCGAGATGCTCGGCGCATATGCCGACGCAATCACCGGCGGCGACCTGCCGCAAATCGCCTCCGGACCTGCCGCAGCTATTGACCAACCAAAGCCATCCATCGGGTCAAATATCGACAATAAATCTATGCCTGTTGTGACGCCTGTTGTGACGCCTGGTGTGATTACGGTTGACGATGAGTCAAAGGAAGTGCCCGCACCCCCCATGAGCTCCAGAGGTAGAGCTGCTGGCAGAAGCTCCAAGAGTAAAAAAAAACAAGCGACGGCTCTTCTAAAATGAGTCGTGCGAAAATAGATATTTTACAAAATGTTATTGTAAAACAAAATAATAATAGCACTTTTGAGATCCCAAAAACAAATAGGGATCTCGAATTAGCTAGACTCATTTTGGAAGGGCAAAACGAAATCAAACGACTGGAATCCGCTTTAGATTCCAGGCGAAAAAGTGTGGTTGATCTGATAAAGGAGCGCGAAGCAAGACTTATACAGTGGGGTGAATACGAAAAAACAATGAACAAGTGCAGGGAAATTTATAGTAACTTAATGGGGTAGTTTTAGTTTTGTTATTTTTAGGATTAAGTTTTTTGTACAAGGTATTTTAAGTATTTTTTAAGGTGGAACGTGCTACACCCCGATTTTCAAAAATTTTGAAAAAAAAAATTGTCCAATTATGTGCTTTTTGTGTGCTTTTTGTGTACCGAAAAATCAAATTTTGTGCTCGACCCCAACAATATTTTTAAAAAATCAAAATTACGGGGTGTAGCGCGATATCGATCCCGACCCCGCATGTACATAGAATGGTAAAAATTCTGAGATAATAGCGTCATAATTATGTGCTTTTTATGTGCTTTTTGTGTACCGAAAAATCAAATTTTGTGCTCGACCCCAACAATATTTTTAAAAAATCAAAATTACGGGGTGTAGCGCGATATCGATCCCGACCCCGCATGTACATAGAATGGTAAAAATTCTGAGATAATAGTGTCATAATTATGTGCTTTTTATGTGCTTTTTGTGTACCGAAAAATCAAATTTTGTGCTCGACCCCAACAATGTTTTTAAAAAATCAAAATTACGGGGTGTAGCGCGATATCGATCCCGACCCCGCATGGACATAGAATGGTAAAAATTCTGAGATAATAGCGTCATAATTATGTGCTTTTTATGTGCTTTTTGTGTACCGAAAAATCAAATTTTGTGCTCGCCCCCAACAATGTTTTTGTGGAGAAAAAACCTAGTGTAACAAAAATGTGCAACAGGCTAAAAGATACAAAATTTCATTAAAATAATGGTCATTTAAAAAAAATTTTCTTTTTTTATTTGTTTAATTAAACTATAATTACGCCAACTAAATTAGGTAAAAGTAATTAAGCCAAAATACCTACTTTTATTTTAAAATTTATTTAATTTAAATATGTTTTAAGGAGGATATAGCATCTCTTAACTGAGCTAGACAAATTAATAAAAATCAATCTAAAATGAAGTAGGTACAAAAAAAATGAACTATAATTAATCATTTCAGTAATTAATAAGTTAATAGGTATTAGGATAGTAAAATTTATTTAACGATTTTCCTGCACCGTAGAAATTGAATAAAAAAGTTTTAACATCCACCACAACAAATCGAAATTTCGGAAAAAACATACAATCAAATGGTCCTTTTGCAAAACTCAAAGCAATGGAACCTAGAATATTTTTATTTCAAAATGTATTTGAGTAACCATGTTTTTGGTGAGAATTGCATCATAAATAATCGAAACTCAATAAAATCTAAATTAATCTAAAATAAATAAAATAAAAAATAAGAAGGATAGTAAAATGTACTCACCACTTTTCTATCACTGTAGAAATTGCAGAAAAAAACTTACACACACTTAAATAGCTAACACAAACTCTTCAAAACAATAGTTCAACATATGAATTAAAACTGATATGAATGGACCTTTTGCACTTATATTTATATAAAAATTTTCTTTTACAAAGTCCGACAAAAATCCCGCTAAAAATGCCGGCGAATAGAAAAAAGGAAAAAATAGATTTATTAGAAATACTGATCCTGTCCTATATAAAATGGATTGTTCTTGTTCCTTTTTGATTCTCAACCGGCAGGGCACGTGCGCTACCGCGGTAGAGCCGTATCGTCAAAGGGCGGTAACTCTTTGAGGCTTTGAAGAGGTGCGACAAAAACAAGTGACTGTACCTATGCGAAAAAAGTTTTAAGTCCAATAATTTACAATAAATAGAAATTTTTATTTTATACGAAAGTAGAGAATTTTTGAGTATTGGTTCCTGACCTAGATATTCTTTATTTTATGAGAGGAGTCTACCATAAATCGTTGAACGTCGAATTCTGAAAAACCCTGCATAATAATAAATACGCGTCGCCAATAATTGTTTTGTGGATTACAATGAAAAAAAATCGGCTGTGTCACCCCAGAACTTTCCCGACGAATATTCAAAGATGAACACGTTTTCAGATATTTAATGTTAAAAGTTTCAAATTTTGAAATTTTGAAATTTTTGACAGGTGACAGTTGGCGAAATAATTTTGACTGTTCTGAATAGAGTTTTTTAAGGGCTTTCAAATGATATATTGCAAGTCATATTCTGTGACATATTGCTTATATAATTTTTTTACAGTGGCACTTCCGTTTGACAGATGTCATTCAAAAACTAATGGGTTCTTCCGACGGGTATCCCAAACCCATATACCAAATTTCAGCTTAATCGGATCAAGCGTGTGGCTGCTATCGTGGATGAATACACACACACAGACAGACAGACTTCCATCTCGAAATGGTCTTAATCGTCTCAGATGGCCTCAAAATGGAAATTTCCGTTCTTATCTCAAAAATTTTTTTTAGCTCGATCACAATACTTTCCCTTCTAGGAGGTGGGTCGGGAAAGTAAAAATTGAAAAGTTGTAATTCTCAATTCATTGAGAATTACAATATAAGCATCGCTTCGAATTATTTGACGAAACCATTGGCTTAAATGCCTTTTACGGAAACATTTAAAAATGAATTATTTAACATCAAAAGCCGTGAGCGGCAACTCTTTCCTTTGAAGTGGAGGAAATCCACGATAAAGAATTAATTTGCAAATAATTCAATTTTGTTTCATGATAATTCTGTATGAATACGAGTGAAATTGCTAATAATTATAAGATGAAAGAAAAATGAGGAAAAAATCAATTTAAGTTGCATGTGTCGGCTCTTCTGAGCACTCTTAAGCCTTAATCAATTTAATTTTTCCTTGTTTGGAAAGCTGGGAGTAAACGTAATTCGTCGAAATACTATCATTCATCAATTTCGGTCACGTGGTTTTGCAGCACATAAAATTCACATAATTATGACGCGTTATTTCTGGATTTTTGCGATTCTATATCCGTACGGGGTTGGGTTCGATATCATGCTACACCCCGTAATTTTGATTTTTTTAAAAACATTGTTGGGGTCGAGCGCAAAATTTGATTTTTCGGTACACAAAAAGCAGATAAAAAGCACATAATTATGACGCTATTATCTCAGAATTTTTACCATTCTATGCCCATGCGGGGTCGGGATCGATATCGCGCTACACCCCGTAATTTTGATTTTTTAAAAACATTGTAGGGGTCGAGCACAAAATTTGATTTTTCGGTACACAAAAAGCACATAAAAAGCACATAATTATGACGCTATTATCTCAGAATTTTTACCATTCTATGTCCATGCGGGGTCGGGATCGATATCGCGCTACACCCCGTAATTTTGATTTTTTAAAAACATTGTTGGGGTCGAGCACAAAATTTGATTTTTCGGTACACAAAAAGCACATAAAAAGCACATAATTATGACGCTATTATCTCAGAATTTTTACCATTCTATGCCCATGCGGGGTCGGGATCGATATCGCGCTACACCCCGTAATTTTGATTTTTTAAAAACATTGTTGGGGTCGAGCACAAAATTTGATTTTTCGGTACACAAAAAGCACATAAAAAGCACATAATTATGACGCTATTATCTCAGAATTTTTACCATTCTATGTCCATGCGGGGTCGGGATCGATATCGCGCTACACCCCGTAATTTTGATTTTTTAAAAACATTGTTGGGGTCGAGCACAAAATTTGATTTTTCGGTACACAAAAAGCACATAAAAAGCACATAATTATGACGCTATTATCTCAGAATTTTTACCATTCTACACACATAAAAATAATTGTTCAAAATAAAGCAGGCTGTTTTATTCTAAGTAAATTAAACGGTTATATATAGCCCTAAGAAATATTTTGTTTCTTGAAGAAAACCATTTTTTTAGAAATTTTCTTTATTTAAAAAAATGATTTTCTTGTGTAAAGATAATTCAGAATTTAAATGAAAAAAATAGATTTTATTAAATTAATAGCACTGACATTGTTAATTTAAAATTATTGGAATACTTAATTTAAGCGATTCAATGTCTTCCTAAAAAACAATAATTCTTTTAACTTAAGAAAAAGATTTTCTTAAATTTAGAAAAGTATTATCTCAAATTAAGAAAATTGTTTTCTTAATATAAGAAAATTATTTCTTGCGTTATGAATTTTTATTTTCTTACTTTAAGAGAAAGATAATTTTACTTTAACAAAATAATTTTCTTGTGTTGTGAACATATTTTTTTATTTTAAGTATTGGTTTTACGTACTTTAACAAAATCATATTTTTGTTTCATGAACTTGAATTGTGTTGCTTTAAGAAAACCATTTTCTTGTTTGAAGAAAATCAGTTTTGTTACTTCGAGAAAATAGTTCTCTTGTATTTTTTAAATACTTTCTTGAATAATACAGCCACATGTGGCTCATTATCCATATATAATAAAACCACATGTGACTTTAATATCCATAATATTATTTTAAAATACAAGCAGAACCTAGAAATAAACTATAGAAGATATAAGTCTCTTGCAATATACGAAGATCCTTTTTTTAATGATAAAAATTATTTTTTTGTATCATGACATTCAACTTTTTGAATAAAAAATATTATTTACTTGCATGATTGAATTTTATTTTGCTTTAAAATATATTTTTGTAGCATAAATAAAATTTATATTTTAACTCCTATATGGTTGGAAAAAATTAATATATTTAATACAAAAATATTCCATTTGTGTTAAGGGTCCGTGATATTTGCAATAAAACACTTAATAATATAAAAAATTTACTTATGAAAGTACAAACGAAAAAAAAAAAATAAACACAAAAAACATGTAGATGTAATTTAACATAAGATTAGTAAAATTAACAAACACAAAGACACAGGTACATGTATATAACTTAATATAAGTTTGGCAATGAAAAAAAAGCAGTAACATTTAATGTGTAAAATAAATAGTTACCTATATCCACTAATCGGTTTCTTGATGTTTCATTTAATTTGGAATTAGTCATAATATTTCAGAATAGAATTTCCCAAAGGAGATGTTGATAAAATTTTAAGGTCGAAATCTTCAAATCTAGGTCTAAAAATGTATTCATCAAGATTGGAAAGGGATATACATTTAACAAATCGGAAATTCCTAGATCTGGCACAAAAGCTCCACATCAGACAACGTTGATGTCGTTCTTGTGCTATCAGACGCTGCCTGAAAAATGTATTTAAAAAAGTTCACTTCTCCTCTTGATTCAAAATAAGGAAGTGTACTTTTAGTATTGAAAATGTAATTTTATAGTGTTTCATTTAACATATATGTATAAGTATTTCCTCATTTAAAAACCCTAGACTATATACATACCTTTACTTTTTCATAATTTCTAACAATTTTGTTCTTATTTTAAAGGGTTTAATGATTTCCATTAGAGTATCATTTTCCATTATAATAAATTCTTCCAAGTTAATACCTATCCATTTCTAAAAAAATAAGTAAATATTTTAGCAATAAATTTACTTAACCGTATTCGAGAAAAACGCCATTAAACAGTTCAAAGTCTTGAAAATTCTTTAAACTGAAAAAATTGTTAAAAATCTAAATATATACAAACTTACCATTAAACTTCTATATATATTCTTCATCTACCCTCTCATTTAACGTGGATAACTCCATATTTAATTTACGGCAAAGAATACTAAAAATCAATATTATCGATGGCTTCACTTTGACTTTTTTCCCTTCTTGGTTTAAAATAAAAATGGACGACTCGACCCACGACCCCTAACGAGACTCGACACAGCCGGTTGGGAGTTGGGACAAACATAGAAGACAATACCTACGCATGCCCGCTGAAAATCCAAACGGTTGTTAATATACATGTTGTCAAGCTTATTTAAAAAATATAATTTCCAAGTAATAATAAATTTGTAAATAAATAAATAAAAAATGAATTTAGGGTACTTACGGAAGTATGTAAGAACGTTTTAAATCTAAACATGACGATAATGACTTGTTTATTTTAACTCATGTATACCACCATAATTGATTATTAGACACACATAAAACATACCTACTTATGTTAATGCTCAAAGAATTTCGAAAAACCAAATTTGATATACCTATTTACAGGTTTCCATAAATATCAGAGAGTTTGTAATTGGTTTTATTTAATTAAATGATAATGTAAATTAATAATAATGCATGTATAGTAAAATGTATTGTAAGACCGGCAACATTGTTGAACAATTTGAAATTAGAGGATTTCTTATTGGTCACTGCCAGTTCCATAATTATTTAAGTGAAGAAAATGGATTTCTTGGATCAAGAATTTCATTTAACTTTTCAACAATATGATTGTCTTGATCTGGGAATTTTATTTGCTTAGATTAACAAAAAAATATATATATTTAATTTGGATTTAGTTAATTATCTAATTATCTAAACAAGCAAATAATCTGTATTACTATTACGCCTTAAATAATAACACCATGGATAAGAAAGAAATAAGTAAAGAAAGCAAACTTAAACTCAAGATTATGGTTCCAACAGTAATGTATGCAAGTGAATCATATGTAATTCAGAAGAAACATAAGGGTAAAAGGGTAAAATAAATACAATAGAAAAGAAGAAGTTCATTGTCATTTGTATTTAAGTAAATTAATATTTCTTATTAAATATTAAGATATGAATTTATGAATAGATACCCTACCTCATATTTTTTAGATACAAATAAAACAATTATCATTTATGTATCTTAATATAGGTACTTAAATATTGTCTTTTATTAACAAATTATTTTATTTTGGTTCAAATTTCTAAAAACCGCTTTGTTAAAATTGAACTTAAGTTTATTAAAAAAAAACAGGCAATTTTCTTAAAATAAAAGTAAGAGTGAGTATGAATTAAGAATATTATTTACTTAAATCAAAATAAATAAAAGTTGATTAAAGAATCACAGGGTTATTCTATTAAGATATTTGAAATTATTATTTCAAAATAATTGCTGTTAATTATAAAAAAATCGGATTATCAAATTAAAATAATTGATATCTTTGATTTAACAATGACGAATATTTTATAAGAAAACTACCAGCTTATTGAAGCAACAAAATATTCTTGAAATAAGAAAACGAACCAATAAAATGATTTTCTTAATAGAAATAAATGAACGTTTTTAGATTAACGTAATTTCTTTAAATTAAAGTCGTGTAATTTTAATCTAAAGAGTTATTTTCAAGTAATTCTGTTTATTTAAATTAAAATAATTTTTTTATGTGTGTATGCCCATGCGGGGTCGGGATCGATATCGCGCTACACCCCGTAATTTTGATTTTTTTAAAAACATTGTTGGAGTCGAGCACAAAATTTGATTTTTCGGTACACAAAAAGCACATAAAAAGCACATAATTATGACGCTATTATCTCAGAATTTTTACCATTCTATGCCCATGCGGGGTCGGGATCGATATCGCGCTACACCCCGTAATTTTGATTTTTTTAAAAACATTGTTGGAGAAAATTTGATTTTTCGGTACACAAAAAGCACATAAAAAGCACATAATTATGACGCTATTATCTCAGAATTTTTACCATTCTATGCCCATGCGGGGTCGGGATCGATATCGCGCTACACCCCGTAATTTTGATTTTTTTAAAAACATTGTTGGAGTCGAGCACAAAATTTGATTTTTCGGTACACAAAAAGCACATAAAAAGCACATAATTATGACGCTATTATCTCAGAATTTTTACCATTCTATGTACATGCGGGGTCGGGATCGATATCGCGCTACACCCCGTAATTTTGATTTTTTAAAAACATTGTTGGGGTCGAGCACAAAATTTGATTTTTCGGTACACAAAAAGCACACAAAAAGCACATAATTGGACAATTTTTTTTTTCAAAATTTTTGAAAATCGGGGTGTAGCACGTTCCACCTTATTTTTTATTTATTATTTAATTTTTTTATTTATAATTTAATTTTTTTTGTTTATAGTAATTTTAAGTTCTTATATAATTTTTATTTAGTTTTTTTTATTTTTTTATAATTAATTTTAAGATGTATATTTATATTTTTAAGTATAAAAGTTTTTTGTTTATAGTAATTTTAAGTTCTTATATAGTTTTTATTTAGCTATTTTATTTTATAATTATTTTTTAAATGTTTATTTACTTTTTTTGTTGTAAAAATAAAAATTATTTATTTTAACGTATTCCTTTTTTTAACTCATATACCCTTATATTTACATATTTAAATAACCAATAAAAATTTCATAAAGAAAAAATTATTCATTACAAAATTGTTAATAAACAATGGATTTTAAAATAAAGTTTAAAAAAAAGTTAAAAAGAAAATATAGTCATCGTAGAAAAAAATTACAGCTAAAATAACAGAAAAAAGAACATCTCATTATCATCTATAGGTAATAAAAAATTTACTTTAAGCATCTAGCGTAAAATTATAAAATTTTCACTAATATATTAAATATGAAATAGAAACAAAGTTTAAAAAAAAAGATTGAATCTTCAGACAGTTGAAAAAAAAAATAAATAAAAAAAATAAGTGAAAAAAAGAACATCTCACTATCAACTTTGAGTAATGATGATTTACTTTAAGCATAAAGTACAAAATTATAAAATTTCAAAAAGATATTAAGTAAATATTATATATAAACAAAATTGTCCATTGAGCATACTATATTGGTTTATAATATTCTTTTAATGAAGATTAAACAAAAATTTTTTCAATTTTTCAATACTCGCCAGATATGCATAATTTTTTCTGTTATTTAATTTATTTAGAAAATATTAAGAGTAATCAACTGGTCATACATATTTAAACTTAACTTATTTAGAAATTATCGTTATTTAGCACTTATTTTGAAAATGGTAATAAATTAAAATACTTTTTCCATATAAATATATCATTTATTATATTGGTATTAAAAATAATACAAAAAAGAACTAATACTAAATTCAGAATTTCTCCTGCACACGAAGATGGCGAGCTTGCATATGCGATTGTTCATTTAATTACAGTCTCCGCAAACATCTCTAATACAAAATTGGTAAAGAGGAAGTTCGCATGCATAACAAGTATCATACACAGCTTCCTCTTCGCCCATTGTACTGTGATGTTTACGGACATGACTGTAAGAACCCCAGGCGTTCCGAATGTGATCGTGTGAATATCGATCGAAACACATGGGGCACAAATGTACTTCTCTATCAACTCCAGGCCTTTTTAAATGAACAATCACATACGACGTGACTATACAACAGTGTGCCCGCCGTTGGAGATGATTAGTAAATTCTCTAACGGTGGGCTCACTGTCCCCTTCGGCAAGGTCGATGCCATAGTCCTCGCTGCTATACTCAGTATCCGTAGACCATCCATCGGACTGAGCATCTTCATCTTCGTGCGCAGCAGCTTCCTCATCTTCAGGTTCCACTGGCTCTGCAACTTCCGGTTCCACTCCACCAGCAGCATCTGGTTCCACTCCACCAGCAGCATCTGCATTATTATGTGCAGGCCCTTCAACTTGGTCGACGTAGTTGACCTCGTCTGCTTGCTATAACAAAGAAAAAAATATTAATCGTCACTTTAACACCAACCCAATGCAATAAAAATTAGAGTAACAAGATGGAAAACTTACCATTTCATCAGAAGGACCCCAAATTTCTCTAAACAGATGCTCGTGGTTTTCATCAAATGGAACCAGAAGTTCTAAACGCCTCACCGGATTCATATCTATAAATTTTTTTTTCTTTTTTTTAGAAATTTTATTTTTCAATAGATGACTATTGCCACGTTTGAAATATTAATAAACCACAAACTCCGCCCGTTCGCTCTTTTATACATTTTCTATGAGGGTTGGTAGGCGTGGTCGCATTCAATGGCAAATTTCGCCCCTCCGTTCAATGTACTTAAAAAGTACTTCATCAACTTCAGTAAGGAATATTCAATTGCTGTATGTAGTTTCGATCATGAAAATAAGTAATAGAGTCGTAGATAATTAGACCTTATTTATTTTACTCATTGCAATTGCTCATTGCAATGTAACTGTGACTACTTACTATTTGTAATTGAATTACCATTATACAGTGCTTTTACTTGGTGCGATTTCTCATTGCAATGTAACTGCGCCTACTTACTATTTGAAATTGAATTATCATTGTTCAGTGCATTTACTCATAGCGATTGCTCATTGCAATGTAACTGTGACTACTTACTATTTGTAATTGAATTACCATTATACAGTGCTTTTACTTGGTGCGATTTCTCATTGCAATGTAACTGCGCCTACTTACTATTTGAAATTGAATTATCATTGTTCAGTGCATTTACTCATAGCGATTGCTCATTGCAATATATCTGTACCTACTTACTATTTTAAATTGACTTATTGTTTACTCATTGCAATTGCTCATTGTAATTACTTTACATCGGTGTAGGGGGCGGAGTGCTGTACGTAGACTGATCTCTACCATGAAAAAGAGTGAGTTGAGGAAGGGGAGACTGAGGATTGTATAAAAGCGGACGTCGCAGCTTAGTTATATAATTTACATCGTGAATTTTATTAGCGACAGTTTGTATTAAATATGTTTGTGTGCAATTGTGGTTCAACTTTTACCCGGGTCGATAATTTAAATAGACATCGGAAGAGTAGTTGCAAGTTAATTCAGAATAGAGTCGTCGAAACGTCTAGAGGAGCTAAGAGGGCTGCAAATAATTATGTCGGAAATGGAGGTCCAGCAGCAAAGAGGCATGCAAGTAATAATGGCGGAAATGGAGGTTCAGCAGCAAAACAAACGGTTCACCCGCAGCAATCAAGAATGGAACGATGCGTACCATGCGACATAGATATTCCTTCAAACCAATTATATGCGCATAATAGAACTTTGCGACATAAGAATAATGCTTTTATTATACACTCAGAAGGTGTGCAACTGATAAAAAGCGCCTTTCAATGCAGAATTGCCAGCTATAGAGTTAATAGTGCTGAAAAACATATTAATTACGACACATTCTTCGATTCTGTGAAACAGAGGATGAAAGGTTTGTTGGAAAGTGTAATCGCAATTCATAGCAGCGTTAAGACCAATATTGAAACGTTCGGGAGGTATACTTTGCACACCCAGGAGCTGGGAGATGTGAAGTCCTTCAACAGTAAGAATCGGATTATTGATGCATCAACGGATTTGGATGCAATGCTGATGGTATTTAGAGATAATGTGATCTCGCAAAGTCTGGAGTTTGAGGAGAAAGATTCCGGTAAGCTTATAGAAATACAGTGTTTCGGTATATAATAATATAAATGCATTTTTTATTTTTTAGGTTGGGCTCTGCAAGAAATACTCTTCGTTGAAATTAATATAAGCAAGTATTTTCCGTTAGGAGGATGTTCTTATATTAAATTACCTAAGGATATAGAGAATAAGAAGGCCGTGATAAATGTACAGAATGGAGATGAATATTGCTTCGCTTGGGCTATAGTTTCCGCATTGTATCCATCCAATCAACGCAGTGGCCATGTGACATCTTATCCTCACATTGGAGGCGTGCTGAATTTGCAAGGTCTCGAATTTCCTATGAAGTTGAAGGGGATCTTAAAATTTGAAGATCAGAATAATATTAGTGTTAACGTGTATGGAGTGGAACAGAGTTTTGTAGAAGGTAAGGTAAAGCATGTTATTGTAGGTCCGTTAAGATATTCTCAGAGGCGTTTGCGTGTCCATATAAATTTGCTTCTAATCACTGATGACACGGGCAATAATCACTATTGTTGGATTAAAAGTCTCTCAAGATTAGTTTCAAGTCAGATTAGCAATCATGAAAAAAAAAATTCTTTTGCGACGGATGTCTACTTTATTTTTCTAATGAAAATATATTACTGCGCCATCAGTCTAACGATTGTAACCATGTGTATACAACGATGCCGACTACTGAATTAGTAAAAGATAGTCGTGGATTATACGCACCGGGAAACATTCTGAAATTCAAGAATTCCGAAAAGCAATTAAAAGTCCCTTTTGTTGTTTACGTAGATTTTGAATCGGCTTTAAAACCAATAGCTTACTGCCAGCCCAACGCGTCAAATTCATATACCATCCGTACACATGTGCATGAAGCCTATTCTTTCGCATACCTGATTAAGTGTTCATACGATGATTCGCTGACTAAATTCGTAAAATATCGGGGCGAGAATGCCGGTAAAGAATTTGTAAAACGATTAGAGGCTGATGTTTTAAATATATACAATAGGCACTTGAAGAATGTGATTCCAATGATACCTCTAACTATTAGGGAAATTGAAGACTATATGACTGCCAATGTATGTAATATTTGCGATGAGCCGTTTACTATTGACGAGGTTAAAGTGAGGGACCACTGTCACCTAACTGGGAAGGTGAGACCTGGCGCCGCCCACAGCAATTGTAATTTAAATTACAAAATTCCAAAGTTCATACCAATATTTAGCCACAATATGACTGGATATGATGGGCATCTATTTGTAAAGCAATTGTTTGGAGAAGGTGAGCGAGTTGAGGTTATCGCGCAAAATAAGGAAAAATATATTTCTTTCACGAAACCCATACACACGCATAATTATGTAGGTAGTGATGGTAAAATGAAGAAGAATTATATAAATCTAAGATTTCTAGATAGTTTCAGATTTTTGGCTAGTTCTTTAGATGAGCTATCCAAAAATTTACCTTCCGAACATTTCAACGAAACCAGGAAACGATTTTTCAATCCTGAGAAATTCAACATAATGATACAGAAAGGAGTTTTTCCATATAGCTTTGTAGATAGTATGGATAAATTGGAGCATGACAGTCTGCCTTCGAAAGCACAGTTTTATGATAAATTGAGAGAGCAGCATATATCGGATGATGAGTATGCGAGGGCTCTGAAAGTATGGAAATTATTTGAATGTAAAACTTTGGGGGATTATTCCGATGTATATCTTACTTCGGATGTGATGATATTATGCGATGTATTTGAGAATTTTAGAGAAGTGGCATTGGGCGCGTACAAGTTAGATCCCGCACAGTATTTCACATCTCCCGGATTATCATGGGATTCCATGCTACGTTATACGAAAGTCGAATTGGAATTGCTGACTGATATCGATATGATTAACTTCTTTAAGAAAGGAATTCGCGGAGGAATCAGTCAATGTGTAGGCAAAAAACAAACGGCCAATAATCCTTACCTACCAAACTACAACCCGTTCTTGGATAAATCATACATATCATACCTTGACGCTACAAATTTGTATGGCTATAGTATGAGTCAAACCTTGCCGACGGGTGAGTTTACATGGCTGTCAGAGGAAGACATTAACAACTTGGATGTACATTCTATAGGTGATGATGATAATTACGGCTTTGTATTTGAAGTAGATGTATTATACCCTTATAGTTTACATGACGAGCATTCAGATTTACCTTTTCTGGTGGAGAATATGATACCGCCAAATTCGAAGTCGAAAAATAGCAAGTTGATACCGAATTTGAACAACAAGGAGAAATATATAATACACTACAGAAACCTCAAACAAGCTTTAGCCAACGGACTGATTCTTACTAACGTTCATCGAGCTTTAAAGTTTAGGCAGTCGCCTTGGCTAAAAAAATATGTCGATCTCAACACTGAGATGAGAAATAAGGCGACAGCAAAGTCGGAAAAAAATCTGTATAAAATCATGGTTAATGCAGTCTATGGCAAGACGATGGAGAACGTATATAATCGTACTAATATAGTTCTTAAAACTCACTGGTCAAGAAAAGGGCATTCTCCGGGAGCTAGCTATTTAATTTCAAAGCCGAATTTCAAAAGTCGGGCAATTTTTTCAGAAAATTTTGTTGCTATACACATGGATAGAACTCGAATATTCTATAATAAACCGTTGTATATAGGGTTTGCAGTGTTAGAACTTTCAAAAGTGAAAATGTATCATTTTTATTATCAGGTATTGAAAATATATTTTGGTAAAAAACTGTCATTACTTTATATGGACACTGACAGTTTTATACTAAAAGTGACCAATGCTAATTTTTACGATTTCATGAAAAATCATATAGAGTACTTCGACACCTCTAATTATAAAGTACCCAATATGTTTGACATACCAGTTACAAATCCGATTTTGGGCAATTTTAAAGACGAATTGCCGAATAACGTGATAAGTATATTTTTGGGCACCGGTGCCAAGGCTTACTACATAAAATCGATCGGTACCGAAGATGAGGAAATAAAAAAGCGAAAGGCGTAAAAAAGTACGTGATTGAGAGTAAGCTGCGTTTTGCAGATTATGAAAATATAGTCGGAAATGTTGGAGGCGTTATTTTTAGAAAAATGAATTGTTTTCGAAGTATTCTACATGATATATATACGGAAATGAAAAATAAGGTAGCATTGTCGTATAATGATGAGAAGCGATTTATAATTCCGAACACGACAAAAACATTACCATGGGGACACCGGGATATCGCGCAATATCTTAATGGGCCTAGAAATTCTATTGCCGTAATGCAAGACTCTGTAAATAATGTAATTAATAGTAATATTAGTGAAGAAACTAGATTAGATCGTTTAATTCAATTATTGTGCGAAGAAATGTAACCCCCGCACTTAAGATGATTAGAATAATATTTTTTAGGATAATAAAAGTTTCAAATATGCTTTACTTGGTTTTATTGAAAAAACAATAAACTTAAGTCAATTACAAAGCATTATTTTATATTAGAATCCTGTATGGACGGCACCATCGAATGGTCTTTATTGGATGTAATAATCATGCAACACAAGTGCATACACTTTGGTGTTTTTCGGAAATTTGCTTTTGCGTGTTTCAAATTCAATCTTGACATCCACAGTTGACGTTTTAATTGCTTCCGGCTGATGGTTGCAGTCGATTACGAATACAGGATTTTCGCGAAATTCTCCTATGTCCATCTTTGGCTCGCCAATAGCTTTGTTGTACCCTCTTTGGAAATTCTCATATGCGTAATATGCTAAAGTGTCCAATTTCTGCTCAAAATTCAAATTCCATCTTTCAAACGGATAAACTTGCGAGTTTAAATGCACACGAATATTCATCATATCGGCATGCATAAAATTCGTTACATCTTTTGTATGGTTATCATAATTATCAGCATCTTGAAATGCTATAATAATGAATCGAGGTCTTTCCAACGCCGTACTTATTTTCAATGCCCAAATATCTGACGAAGTTTCTCTTAGCGACGGTAATTCATACAGATCGGCCATTCGGTAAGGTACGTTGAGAGTAGTTTTCGGACTTTTTGTTCTACTGAATAATCGTAGTTTAGCTTTATCATCCGGAACTATGTACTTAATCCTCCATTGTATTTCGTCTATTTCTATATCTGCTTCAGCCTCGCCGATATAGCAGTTTTTGAAAGTTCTTGCTATAGTCAAAACGAGCTCATGCTGAGTGTTTATAATACCTTTAGTATAATCTTCACCGAAAGTAAACAGATCTTTAAATTTTATTCTGCCACTAAATACATCAGTAGCAGCATGATACAGATCCTGCTTTTGTTCGTTACATCCCCAACCTGAAGAATTCAATGCGTTTATTTGAGATTTTCCATACGATACCATATTCTTCATAGTGGTAGCGATTATGGGCTTCCTACATGCGGCTACTTTTTCACCCCCCACTCGTACCTTGCTTCCTCGAATAGTCCATATAGAAAATTATTGGATAAATAGCATTTTTTAGTGACGTCTTTTGATTTGAATTTACCTCTTATATCGATGGAACTGTCTGAAATATCTAATATATTATCTTGGTGTTGGATCTGGATCCTCACCACTTCGGAATTTTTATAAACTGGCGATCCATATGGCTTGTGAGTAAATTCATGTAGGCTCACTAAAGAATTGTCGATTACCGGTTCATTGAAAACTTCAAGTTTATCGCTGAAGGTTAATGCAGGCATTTTATTTATTTATTTAGATTCTCACTCTTAAACCAATTGACTGTAGAAATTCTCGATCTTTCTGTGACAGAAATACACGTCTAGACTGTCTGCTGGTTTTCTTCAAAGTGCCCTTCAATAAGCGCTTACCATTGAATTTATTGAAAACTTTCTTTAACACTGACGTCGTCGGCGTATTATAGCAGAATCCCATTTTATACGATTATTTTTATGCCACTTCTTTTAACTCTAGTATTACGCTAGTCGTCTCACCAAATCCGAAGTTCACTAGTTCACCTCTATCGCTTACAATGCGTATAGTAATATTGTCAATAGACCGACGGCCTTCGGGACTGATTGGCATGTAAATGATATTATGCGGCTCTTTCGTTAGTCTATATCCTGGCTCTACATCGACATCGAATGCATAGAGAATATGATCTTCACTGCCATTAATATATGAGCCGGATACAATATTACAAACCAACCGTATTAGTCGAAGTTGCGTAATATCTACGACGTTGGAGGATTGATGCGTAGTTCCACTTTTAAATATGATCTTATCAAACCCTAACAGCGGTCCTATTGAGTTTTCAACTGTAAAGTCAATATCGAACTTTGAATATATTTCACATTTTAGAGTATTGTTGTTTGCTTGTAATATGAATTCATCGTCGGAATTGTATGTTTCGTTATCTTTATAAAAATTAAAATATAGCAGCCTTCTTATTGCCGCATTTATTTCCTCTATTTCATAAGCTCCTGGAGGTATTTGCAATAATAACTCGGTAATAATGTCGTTGCTGTCCACGTATCTAAATTGAATAGCATTATTTTTTTCTGTAATATTATTTATAGAGTTCCACCCATAAAATCCCAATAAACCTAAGCCATACCGCTTGGTCGGATCTAATTCGATGGGAGGATAAAAATCGGCTTTTAGGACACTTGTACCTATATCTGTGAGTTCGAACGTGCGCGACATAACTGATAGCGAATAAATGAAGTTCGCATTTTTATTCTAAAAAAAAGTCAGATTTATGGTTTGACTTGATTTATTAAAAAAAAAAATACATTTTTTATTTCAAAATAATCATGCTGTTATTCTTGCTGACAGAAGCAACAGAAAATTCTTCGTGGCGGTGGGCCATCTGCTTCGTCTTCGCCCGATCCTTCTTGCTTATTATGCTCGTCGCAGTATTGATATTGCAAAATATCCGGATCTTCCCTTAATCTGGCCGGCAGCTTATTCCATACCCATGCTATTTCATGGGATGCGCACGCAATTAAAACGTCCTTATGCATTTGCTCCAAATCCTCTGTTGGCATCTTAAGTAAGCTGCGATATTTAGAAAATGCTCGCAATGATGACGAATATTTTTTAACTTCTTCTCGATGCATTCTATTTTGCTTTGGATAGAAGAAATTTTAAGCACAAATGACCACACAAAACTGTATTGAACTTCTGATACCGTTTGTGATTATATTTTATGCTTCGAGTTGGTGACGGTCCTTTATTTAAATAGTCAGTGTTGGTGGTGGGGGTAAATCGCCGAAACTATCAAGTATGTAGTCAATGTACCTCGTTTCTTGAACGAAACCCAGTGTGTGCCTAAACCGGCATTATTATCAAGATTAATAATTGCAGATTCATTTCGACGAGGCCCTCTCTTCGGTAAAGTATCACTCATATATATACCCCGAAAATATGGGATGCTATTTTTTCTAGCAAATTCTCTAATAAAAACGTCAATCAACGGTTTTCGGGGTAATTGATCTATTAGTTTTTTGAACTCCTATATGGTTTAAGAAATAATCCGAATCCTTTTTTATACGGTTTCAGATAAATTCCACTGCCGCTCTTGCCTGCGGCTATACTTTCCATCGCTTTGTGGTGTCTATTTGACTCAGACATCTGTTCTTTAGCTTCCTTGGCTGCGCTTACAGCTCTTGCAATGCCTGATGCTGCTCCAGCCAAGCCGCCTAAAGCTGATAATCCGGCGAAAATAGGTATCAGTGGTAAAATCCCTCCAGTTTTTGGTACTGGTATAATGCGCGGAGTTATTATATTATGTACTCCGCCATTCATTTTAACATATTTTCTTGCTACTTGCAAAGCCGCTTGGCTTGCTTTTTTCAAATCTGTGTCTTTTGCTTTTAAGAAATTTTCCAACTTTACTAACAACTCCATTTCCAAACGTAACGGCCCTTTTTTTTGGAGATTTTTTCGGCTTACGCTTTTTTACAGTGCGGGATTTATGACCCATGCCGAGCTTTCTTTTAGCTTTCATTATATTAGTCACAAACCAGGATGCGCTTTTTTCACCAATTGAAGCGTCTTTCGATTTCACGCGAGACCAAGCAGCGTTTTCCAATTCTTTATCAGCGATGTGTCTAGCTCGAATATCTTTATTCAAATAAGCTACGTCATGAGTCTTGCAGGCTCTATCAAGACCATTTATACCCGGATCATTTCTAGCTATACGTTTAGCTAATTTTGTTCCGGGGCCGCAATACTGATATCCTGGTATATGCAATTCCACAGGTAGTTTATTTATAATGGAATTTAAAATGCTACTTTTACGTTTTGCTCTATTGACAGCCATTGCTTATTGACAGCCATTGCTTAAATAAGTAGCGCCGAAGTAGTTGCTGTTATATATAAATTAACCGCGGCGCGATGCGTATTGTAAAGCAAGCCGGCTGTATAAATATTGAAAATATAGATAAAAAAGTGGGATGTGTAGAAAAGAATATTAAACGCCGACATGGACCATTGCTTCCGCTAAGCGTAAGATCTCTGATTATTGGACCGTCCAACTGCGGTAAAACGAATGCCATGCTGTCCCTACTATTCCAACCCAATGGTTTACGATTTCTCAACGTGTACCTATATTCAAAATCGCTGTATCAACCGAAATATGAATATTTACTAAAAGTCTTGGAGCCGATTGATGGACTAGGATTGTACATGTTCAGCAATAATGAGAATATAATTCAACCTTCAGAAGCGAAAGAAAACAGCGTAATCATATTTGATGATGTAATAACCGAAAAGCAGGATATTGTGAGAGCTTATTTCAGTATGGGACGTCATAAGAATATTGACTGTTTCTATTTAGGCCAAACCTATTCTAAAATCCCGAAGCAGTTGATACGTGATAATGCTAATTTCATTCTTATATTTAAACAGGATGAAAAAAATCTCCGCCATATATATTCTGACCATGTATCTCCAGATATAACGTTTGGCGAACTACAGGAGATGTGTTCTAACTGTTGGAATGATAATTATGGATTTTTAGCCATCGATAAAGATAAGGATATCAAAGACGGCCGTTATATGAAAAGCTTGGATAGTTTCATATATCCTTAGATCTTCGTAGTATTAAATCAATTGCATTCGAGCGTCTGTTCCGCGAAGACATTTGACTTTTGAAACAATTATGAATCAAATTCGAGCTGAAGATGCTGAAAATATGAGAATTAAGCGAGATTTAATTGCTGTAACTGACGCCGTTCGAAAAAAATTTAATTCTCTAAAATCGGGCCGCATCGAGGAAAAAATGGAATTGGAGAAAAAATATGAGCCAATTACTACTCCTTTAAAAATAATTTCAACATCGACCGCCGTACAGTCTGCAAAAAGAGGTAACTTGCCTGAAACCGAGCAAGAATTGGATTATGATGAAACAGAAGATCCTTCTTTTAAAGATAAATTTTATGATTTTATCTCACATTCGGATGATTCTATGGATGATACTTTGGATACCGCTTCTTCAAATAGTTCAGTAATTCGGACATCTTTAAATGAATCTTTGACCGACACGATCTCAAATCATGTATCTAACTTGATGGAGAAAAAAATTACGTACGATACAACATACGGCATTCGCATGGATCATGAGAATAATGAGCTCAAAATGGGTAATTTGGATGTGAAATTCAGCGATAATAGCGTTTCATTCTCGAAAGATGGGAAGGAAATTAAACAATTTCGAATAAATGACCAATTGCTAAAATTATTATTCTTAAAGAGAATCGCCAATCCGAAGCCGAAAGATTTAGTCACATACCGAAATATATTATTAATCACAGAGTCGCCCTTCCTGCGATACCGCAAATCTTCTGTGCTTAATGTCTGCAATTGGAAAAAGTTTAAAAATATTATTCGACCGTTAATGGAGAGGAAAAAAGTAGGTGGCAGTTTGTCGAGCATACCGACTCATAAAGTATTAACTAAAATGCGACCTAATTATGTTTACTGGAATGATCCGAAAGAATTAATTAACCGTTTGCGGTTGCTGCATGCATCTAAACAGGCCGGACATAGTGGGCATACCAATGAGCTTATTTCTATAGTAGAGGAACTTCGTGAAGAAGGAATAATATATTGATTTGAAGTTGATACTTTAAAGCAGTTGGACCCAGCATGCCGTCCAATACGATAGACAAATTCGGTCGCCAAAGAAAATTTGATAGAGTTCTAGTAAAAGACCGAAGTGGTATTGGATTTAAATTAAAAGCATCTGGGCAATACGACTTGCAGCTCAAGCGATTAACTAACGTTGCGCAACCTGAGGACGATTCTGATTCTGTAACGCTGGGCTATCTGAATTCGCAAATGGATATCGCGATGCAGACGGTTCGCCAAGTATTGCCAACGATGATTACGGATGCTTTAGGTAGCAATCAAGCTTTCATAAACACCATAACATGTAACCGGGAATTTTTGGAAGGTGTAATAAGTCAAGTAATGAAAAATCTTGTTCAGCTTAATATAAGTACATTCAAGAATAGCCTAGCGCTTGGATGAGAGAAAAAATGAACGCTCTGAAGATTGGCATCATAAATGAATTGCACAAACCGGCTAGACGAAATTTTTTAAGAAGAAAAACCATAGTAAAAGGTATATATGACTTGTGGCAATGCGACTTGGCCGATGTACAGAAATACGCAGAAGATAATGACAACTACCGCTATATCGTGGTTATCATAAATTGTTACTCTAAATTTGTTTGGACAGTTCCTGTTAAAAGTAAAACTGCTGCCTCAGTTACGGCCGCTGTTAAATCTATATTGGAAACAAGTGGATATGCTCCGAAACATTTACAGACCGACTTGGGTACCGAATTCTATAATTCTAAATTTTCAATTTTGATGATCCAATACAATATCAAGCATTACTCCACGTATACAACTATGAAAGCTGCTATGGCCGAGAGAGTTATCAGAACATTAAAAACTGCAATCTATAAACATTTTCAAATAAGGGGTAGTTACAGGTGGTTGGATGCCATAGGTCCGATCACGGATAAATACAACGCGACCAAGCATAGCACTACTAATATGAAACCAATTGATGTAGATGTCGATAGTAAAGTGTTATTCCATGACCATAACAAAAAACGAGTCAAAGCAAGGGGAAAGGCGAAATTTAAAATTGGCGATATTGTTAGGATCTCCAAGTATAAACACCAATTTGAAAAGGGCTATACGGCGAATTATACAACGGAACTATTTAAAATTATCAAAGTTAACGACACGTATCCTGCAACGTATTCTATTAAAGATCTAAAAGGTGGGGAAATAAAAGGTTGCTTCTATGAGGTGGAGCTACTGAAAACAAAATATCCTAAAGACTACCTAGTTGAAAAGACTATTAAAACAAAAGGAAATCGCACTTTAGTTAAATGGTTAGGATTTCCTGAATCTGAAAACTCATGGATTCGCACTAAAAGCAGCACCTAATTAATTAAAATATTTAAGTTTAATTTGCGGCGTAATGTATGGTAAAGCGTAATACAGAAATTTTTTTAAACCTAAGGAAACCATCGCTTCACAATACGAGTCCAAATCTAATTCTAAATCCAAGTAGTCGCCAGACGCTCGCACTCCGGCATTATACATTTCATACGCCTTCTGTTGTCTGCCTATGGCCTCATCGTCGTAGCAAATATCCAGATCATAGTTCTGGGAATGCATGGCGTCCCAAGCTAGGGCATTAAGTTCGCGCGCTATCCTCTTTATTGCCAGTTCCAAATTGTCTGCCGCAGGCCAGGATTCACTAGAATATGACATCCACATAATGACTAATCTGAAACAATACAATAAAATGTTAGCTTTGTTATAGTACTGGTTGAAATATCTACTTACAAATAATCCTATATATACCACCAATCCCTAATTTAAATTATATTTCTAATACTATCCATCTACATGAAATTTTATAAGAGGTTGTGTTTTTGTCGGATAATGCGCCCATTCTTTCTCTCCTAGGTAACTCAAAGCATATCGCCCTTCTATAACGTTAACTTTCGCTATAAATGCTTCGGATAGTGCATTAGTTACGCGCCTTGGCAACCAACATTGAAAAACTTCATCGGTATTAGAATCGCGTAAGTGAAGTAGGAGACTTTTTACATATCTGGTATCCTTCAATGTCATCGACTTAATCGGATAAGCTTGATCAATTATAAGCTCAGCTGAAGCCCTCTGCTTCAAAAGTCTCATATTGATCATCTCATTAATACTATCAACCTCGACTCGAGACATATTAAAATGTATACTATTATTTTTACCTCTTATAAAAACACTGGCACTAATATATTGAAACTTGCTAGTTATAAAAGTCTAAAGACTAATACTGAACTGCCAGCTCCGCTAGGCTTACTATATAGCGATCGCCCCACTTCAAATTCCCTCTCCTCTTTTATTAACTAGTATTGATGCCCTCTCAACCGCTAAGTGCGAAGTAGTGACTGTCGGAGGTAATGAGGGTCCGGCTATGTACGTAATACTTTCAAGGATAAGTCGTAATGTATTCGTCTATGTGCATGTGCGACTCAAGGTCGAGGTGTAATATGTATATCTAGTTAATTGCATTTCAAACTCGAGATAATAAGTGTTCAGCTATGTACACATTACTTTCAAGACCAAGATGTAATGCGTACATCTGGATAATTGTAATTGCGTAATTGCTCATTATAATTGCTCATTGTAATTGCTCATTACCTCCTCTCTTTGATGACCTAGAAACGGCCTTAATTAACTACTAAAATGCCCAGGAGTTAAACTTTGTAAGTCATTTGGATCCGAAGATAAAGCACATAAGGGTCTTGAATTAAGAATGGCTTCAATTTGTGTTAAAATAGTATAAAAAATCTCAAAGGTAAAAGAAGTATTACCAATTAATCTTTTAATATGATACTTAGCGCCCTTTTGGGGGAATAAATCTAAATTCTATTTGATTTTGCATGCAGAATTCCTGAATAGTGTTGGAAGCATTTGGTGTCTTAAAGAATTCATATAATTCTTTTAGTTGATTTCTTGCTCCCCAAAAATTTGTAGCGTTATCACAGAAAATTACGAGAAATAAAACGTTTTAAGGTCATAATAAATGCTTCCGAGGTGAGGCTAGTAACTAATTCTATATGTACAGCTTTAGTCACCATACATATAAAAATTGCAATGTATACCTTTATTAAAGAAGCTTTTCGTAAATTTGAAGATTTAAGCAAAAACGGTCCACCATAATCCGTGCCAACCATTTTAAATGGTTTAGCTATAGTTACACGTTCGATTGGCAAATCAGCCATCACTTGTTCAACAGGCTGTGCTCTAAACCTAAAGCATGTAATGCATTTTCTAATAATTTTTTTAACTTCTCTCAGTCCATTCAAAGGCCATACCTTTAACCTGACATTTGATAGAACCGTTTGGGCACCAGCGTGTCCTAAACGTTTATGTTCCTGAAGAAGTATGAGTGAAACAACGTGATTGTGTGAGGGTAATAATATAGGGTGCTTTTGGTTATAGGAGATATTTGCATTTTCAAGTCTTCCTCCTACTCGTAGAAACCCATCTAATTTATTATATAGTGGCTTAAGAGGGAGTAAATTTTTATTTGTTAGTATTTTATCATTTTTAAGTTCACTAATTTCTTTAGAAAAATATGTAGCTTGTAATGTCTGTACGATAAAATTAAATGATTGTTCCAATTCATCTAGAGATAGAATTCCAACTTTTCTGTTATACTTGTTTTTTAAATTATTCTTAAACCTTAGACAATATGCTATTGTGCGTTGCAGTCTAGAAAAATTTGAAAATTTACTAAATATATGTTCCCAAAACTCATACATATCTATTATAGATCGACAAATAAGAGCTGTTACCCTTTTTTCTTCTGGAATATTTAAAGTTTTAAATGTATTCTCAAATTTAAAAAGATCAATGGTAGGACTTTGAAGAAAAGTAGGACCCTGCCACCACATGTCACATTTTATGATATATTGAGGTTGAATACCTCGAGATGGAAGATCAGCAGGATTATCTATAGATCTAACATGACGCCATTGAAAATTTGATGTTAACTCTTGAATTTGACTTACTCTGTTAGCTACAAAAGTAGTCCATCTGGAAGCATGAGATAAGACCCAACATAAAGCTATTTCTGAATCAGTCCACAAATTGACTGAATTAACACTAAAACGCTTGTCAAAAACAGATAAAAGCTGAGCAACTAATTTGGAAAGAAGCATCGCACACAATTCAAGTCAAGGAAGAGAAATTATTTTTAAAGGAGCAACTCTTGATTTAGAAGAGATTAAATTACATGAAACTGAGCCATCTGAATATTTTGAGCGAACATAAACACATGCAGCATAAGCTCTTTGACTTGCGTCACAGAATCCATGAAACTCTATCAAGGTTGATGTTTTGTTCAAAAATAAATATCTAGGAATTTTTAATTTTCCTAATAAAGGGAAGTTTTCTAACAGATTTTTCCACTCAGATAAAAGTGCATCATCTGTTAATTTAGTATCCCAATCTATCTTTAATAACCAGAGTTTTTGGATTAAGAGTTTTCCAATTACAATTACTGGAGAAAGCAAACCCAATGGATCATAACACTGAGAAATGATAGATAGAATTTTTCTTTTGCTTACAGGAGTTTCAAATAATATTGGAGGTACGGAAATACATAGAAAATCTGCTGCACAATTCCATTTTAACCCTAATACTTTATTAGAAGCCTCGTCGAAATTCATATTGTATTCCAAAATGTTTGATTTGCATATCTTTTCCTGAAAATCACCATAATTAGAACACCATTTGTGAAGTTTTAAACCACAAGAATTCAATAGCGAGTTAAGTTCCTTATATAACATTTCTATTTCTGAAATATCATCACATCCACTTAGAATATCATCAACATAATTTTGATTTAAAAGTGCATCTGAAGCAAGCGGAAATTCATTTTTATTTCTTTGAGCAATTTCACATAAAACGCGTGTGGCTAAAAAAGGAGCACAGTTTGTTCCGTATGTCACTGTCAACAATTCAATACATTTTAGACACTCTTTTGGACTTTCTCTCCAAAGAATATTCAATAAAAAAGTTTGACAAGGGTTAATTCTTATTTGTCTACACATTTTTTCTATATCTGATGTTAACACAAACTTAAATGATCGAAATCTACACAAAATATCATAAAGATTAGGTTGAACCTGATAACCTTTAAGCATTATATTATTAAGAGACAATCCGGAGCTGGATTTACAAGAACCGTCAAATACAACCCTAAGCTTGGTTGTAATACTCTTACTGCCATTTGCACCTAATATTTATTAAGTGATACTTTGTTAAGTAAGCCTAACTAAGTAAGTGAGGTTTAAGTATTCGCTACTTGCACCGTGTGTGAACCTGTTTCACTTAGGTAAGGAAAGATTAATCGAAAAAGATCATACTATGCATTCCATTAAATCGATTCTTTTATGAAAAAGAGGAAGAAACCTAACCTAAAATCCTAGTCTTTATTTATTTTTTACTTTTGAGTTAGCTTTGGCTTTGAATAAAAAATTAATAATGTCAGAAAAAAAGAAAAGATCGCCAAATTTTACACCAAATGAGAAGGCAGTGTTACTAAGTATAATTTGTAATTATAAACACATCATAGAAAATAAGAAAACAAACGCAGTATATAATGAGCAAAAAAATAAAACTTGGGCGATAATAGGTGAAGAATTTAATGCATCTTGCCCAGCTGGCCATTTTAGGGAATTAACTCATTTAAAAAAGTACTATGAAAATATAAAAAAAATTACCAGACAAGACGCTGCAGAGGAGAGGAGAGATATGGTTTTAACCGGCGGAGGAATCAGCCAATCAACCAAAGATGACTGCCACGATTTGACTTTGTCAATCATCAATAATAAAACTGTTGTGGGGTTCCATAATGAATATGATGATGATCGAGATTACCCCCCAAAAGAACCAGAGGCTTCTGATGAGCAAAGGGGCTTCTCTTTTCAGGGAGAAGTTGAAGACAATGAAAATTTGCTGGAGATTGGAGAACAGAGTACATCAGAATCATCCAATGTAAGGTTTAAAAATTATATTTTATAAATCTTACACTTTTGTTTCCCTATTAATTTATTGTATATATAGATAAAAAAAAATTCAAAACATGTGTCATATTTCTCATTTAATTTTGAACTTATTTAAGTAATTTAATAATTTTGTCATTGTTTCAGATTGAAGTCATATTTGAAAATAATTCAATTCAAAATAGGCCTGTGTCCCACTTGAAGGAGAATTTACCTCCAGCAAAAAGGCTGAAGTATGAAAACTAGAAAAGAAGACGACCGGCCACAACAGTTAGGGCGCTAGCATCTTCAGCTCTAAGTGAAAAATATCATAGACTTGTGGACAAGAGACTATTAATTGCAGAGTTGGAGTTAAAAAAAATTAAAAGGGAAATAGAAACCAAGGATCAAGAGTCAGAACTCAAACTGCAGTCTATTAGTCTTGATGTTGAAATAAAAAAAAACAATTAAATTTAATACAACAAAACAAAAATCCGTTTTTATAAATTTAAATGTTTTGATATTTTTAAATCTTTTATTTCTGTGTTTGATTTTAGAATCATTGTTTATTTTCTAAAATATTTTATAGCAGTATTGTTTTTGATTTTTTTATTTATGTAGTTTGCATTTGTTAATTTTTAAAATATTTTATAGCTGTGTTGTTTTTGATTTTTTTTATTTATGTAGTTTGCATTTGTTTAGTTTTGTAATGTGTAGTATTACATTTGTTTCGTTTTATTTTTATTATATTACTGGTATGAATTGACTTACCAAAAGATATATTTTTGATATCAGCTCATAAAACAATACATAAGTGCTAAACTTCAATATAATAATTGACTAGATATAGACTAGCCAAAATCCATATACATAAATGTATTTTCATGCTTTTGTTTTGATTTGTTGGTTTTAGGTATTTTTTATACCATTACAGTATGTAATAAATGTTTTACAAAAAAAAATATTAATTTATTACACAATAAAAATACAAAACAAATTTTCAAAAAATATACTTAACGTAAATAAGGAAAATAATTCTGAATTAATTCATTTTGAACAAAATTTATTTGATTCTGATTCTGTGGAATTTCCGGAAGTATCTGTTGCTGTTCAATTAAATTATCCAATTCCTCGGCCATATCAGCAGGTACAGGTGGTTCTGGTTCGTTCATATCTCTGGCAATATTGTGCAAAACTGCTGTAGCGACAATTACTGCCTTTACAGTCTCAATTTTTAAGCGAATACCATAAGCCATAACTGGAAAACGCCTCTTCCAAACTCCAATTAACCTTTCTACTGAATTTCTAGTCCTAATATGTGCTCTGTTATAATTTCTTTGCCCTCTTGTTTGAGGGTTTCCAAGAGGAGTTAAAAAATAAGGGCGCAATGAATAACCAGAGTCTCCTACAAATTAGTTAAAAAAGTCCAAAAAAATGAGGTTACTACTTTATTAACAATTCGTCAAATAAAAGAAGTCTACGCATGAGCCGTCGGTCACTTAGATAAAAGAATAGTTTAAGCCCCCGATATTGACGGTTTTGTAAAGTGTATTTTAAGGATTTCTTAAATGCCTCTTAATTATTGGTGCAAACCGAATCGGTCGCTTAAGTATTGCTTAGCGTTAAGTATCACTTAAAATAGTCGGTGCAAACAGCTGTTAGTAGTTGAAGTAAAAATATTCTTAGCGAGTTCATCTTCTGGAGTAACTGGAGTTTTTTCAGAGATTTCCTCTAATTTCCAGAATTTTGTGAGTAACTCATCTAAACATTGTTGTTCATTACACTGAACAATCATTGACACTGGAGAGAAAATACCTTCTGATGTAGAAGACACATGAGAAAGTGCGTCATTATATTGATACAAGTAAAAAGATGGGACTTTACCTGCAATCACCCAACCCAAATGAGTGTTTAGTAATATGGGAAGATTCTTACCCAATCTAATTAAGCCTTCAGACAACAGATCATAATAGCAGTCTACGCCAATTAAAAGATCAATTTCGGAAGGTCTGTGGTAAGATGGATCAGCTAATTTTATATTATCAGGAATATGAATTCTATTAAAATTAATTAGAACTTGGGGGAGTTTACACGTAATTGTTTGCAGCAGGGAACATTGTATATTGAATTTTCGGTTACAATAAACACTAGAAAATATAGTTAAATCAATCATTTGATTGGAGACAGTCATAGTTGAACCTATTCCTGAGACATTAAGAGGTTTAGCATAATGAGCGTACCCTATTTTTTCCAAAAACTTTTTTGAAATAAAAGACATTTGACTACCGGGATCTAATAATGCTTTGGCTACTATGACATCGCCTTGAGAATTATAAACATATACGGTAGCTGTACCCAATAGTACATGGAAAGCATTAGTTGACACTGCTGAAATAGAATTAGATAAATTTGAAGTAATTCGATCATGGTTTGAATCATTTAAAATAGGTAGTGAACTATTTAAAGTTGGAGTAAAATTATCGAAAGTGGTATGATGCCTTTAAGGATAACTTGTTTGTGGTTGAAGAGGTTGCGGTCTTTGGCCTGAAGAAATATTAGACCTTGAAGGAACAGAATTTCCATTAGAACGGTTTCTTTGGTTTATTTGGGACTGGTGAACAATATTTTCATGAGAACTTGATGGATTTGAAAATTGTTGAGTTCTATTATTAGAGTAAACATGGAGAAGACTATGATGTTTTTTATTACAAATATTGCAGCCGTTACTCGTGCATTGAGATAATACATGAGCAGTGCCTAAACAATTAAAACAGAGCCTTTTTGATTTAATAAAATTCTATTTGTCACTTTGTGGTAAATTTCTAAATTTGTTGCATCCATAAATTTTGTGCGAAACTTCAGTGCAATAAATACAAGTAGTTAAAATTATTTAATTTGGAAGAATTTGCGTTGGTATGCAAAGAAGTTTTATAAACCTTTTTATTGGGTGAATTATCTGTGGAAGCTAAGTTTTCTAAACTAGTAGATCTTGAGTCTAAAAACTCAAGAATATCGAAAGAGAAGGTAATTCATTATTTTTACGCTCAGATTCAAAGCCACGTCTACTGGGATAATCCAGTTTACGTTCCAAAATATAAATTAAAGTTAAATCCAGAAGCTGCTTATCAGTGTAATTTAAATTTTTTAATGCTTCCCAACCTTTTATAATATTAGTTAGGAACTCACGTAACTGACTTGCAGTACCTTTAGTTACAGAGTTTAAATCTAAAATTGAAGCTAACAATGTATTTACAACAGCAGTTTTGTTTTCATACCGCTTTCTTAAAATGTCTATAGCAGTTTCAAAATTTTCACATTAGTCACTTGTAAATTCTCAATTAGCGTTAACGGTTCATCACGTAAATAAGTTTTTAGGTATATAAAACGCTGAACCTCACTTAAAGCAACATTGTCTATAATTAGCGCAGTAAACAATTGATAAAAAGGTTGCCAATCTGCAAAATTGCCTGTAAATGCTTTGATTTGAATTTCAGGTAACTTTACCAGAGTTTGTGGCGATGTAAAAGGAGATATATCTGATTTACTTCGTGCAATGGATAAATTTTTGACACATATTTGAATGTTAGCAAGAGTAGTAAAATATTTAGTATCTATTTCATCTCTATCCTCAATACTTTGTTGACCTAAGTCTGAAAAATAATTTTCAATCCAATCTTGAGCATCATTATATTTTATATATGCAGTTTGTAAATATTCTAACCTATTTTTAAATTGGAATATATTTGTTTCAATGTCTTTATTATTATTAACCCAGTTTGTTATTCTGGTTAATTGGGATTTTGCATTTTTTCTTACATTCGTCTGGGTGTCAATATCCATTTTTAAATAATAATAGTTACAGGATTTAAAGGTGCACAATAAATAATTTTACAAAGGGTTTACGGGTTTCACAATTAGTATTTAATGTTAAAAACAGAATTAAATATCCAGCTCGAATTACCAAATTATGAGCGAGAACAAATCTAAATTTGAGTCATGCTCATAAGCAGGGAGGCTAAAGTCGTTAAGACGCAGCCTGCATTAACGGACCTTAATCCAATAAGCCCTGGCTCATATGGTTTAACATTAACCCTTTGTAAAATTATTAACAACTTTTTTGAACGAACGATTTTAATGACAATTAACAATAAAAATACTAAATCTAGAAATAAATAAATTTAAGCCGGCAGGCAGTTCGAAATACTTATAACTATAGAAAATATACAAATATAAAGTAAATATTAACTATCGTCTAATGATCTTTGAATAAATCTAACTATACTGCAAGCCAGCTGAATTTAACACAGCATAACAAATTCTTTGATCTCTATTACCAAAGCAAAGTGCAGACGGTAACCAGGTTTTATATTGTGGGACACTTGTAGCTTGGGAGGTTCTTGGGGGTTCTATTTTTTACCAGGAGATGCGTTTTTATAAGAGGAATGTTCAAAGGGAATATTTTGACAGTGATTTTCAGCGAAGTGACAATTCTAATCATTATTTTATTTTCTAATTTATTTATCAAGTCTTTTTAGAGTAAAGCTACTACTTAATAAATATTGTTCATCAGGGCCGTCACCAATCGGAACAATGTTCGAGTATTTCTCGAACAGAGACAAAAGAGTGTATTTGTAAATATGATTAATACAAGTTTAAAAATGAAATGGAACGAGCCCATTATATTTGTTGCTTTTTTATTTGAACATCAATTTTTTTCATTTCTATATCTAGTTTAAGAGCTTGAATTCTGAGATTGTGTTCTTCATTTGAATGCTCTATATCTAGTTTTAGTTTTTTTAATGTGTAATCTGCAATCATGTTTTTTTTGTCTCTGCGAGTATATTGTATATTTCAGCCAGCTGGTTCGAGGCCAGGCTTCTCACAAACGTTTCAGTTGGTCTTCTTCTATTAAGGGGCCTCCGAATTGTATTATCTGCATTTAGATTCATATCCAAGTTGATATCATTATTGTTATTGCCAACATTATTTGCTGGCTAAAAAATAAAAATAATTCAATTTTTTTTTAATCCTACTATACTGCTACTTACTATATCCTTTCTGGGCCTTTTTAAAGGTGTTGATATGGGCCTGAGTAAGTAAGACCATTTTTTACAATTAGTTCCAAGTATTTGTTCCTTCTCCACATCCTCCTACAACATAAATAAAAAAATTTAATTAAATGAAAATAAAATCAATATGAACAAAAAACTTGTCAAAAGAAAGAGAATTTTTTACAAAGCTTAAAGTTAAGGGAGATACAGAGGCCCAAAGCGATATATGGCTAGACTTGTTGGATACGTTGTTACACCTTGTATATATTTACAGTTCACCTACCTCGTTAATTACAGTCTTTTCAGTTTCTCTCAAATTTTTTATGGTATTTTCATTATCACCTGGATTTTCCAGCACAAATGTGAATTAGTCATCATTATTATTGGTATTGTTATTGAGTGGCAATAATGGCAAGTTATCTGAAGCGTATAGGCTAGTACCTCCAACAACAGAAACTGGATCAACAATTGACAAAACCAATTCCCGGACCTTGTCTTTAATTATGTTTTTTGCTGCCCCACCACCAGTTAATAAGATTTCTTTTCGTTCTTCAGCCTTTTGTTTTCTAATTTCTCTTTTATTATCAAAAAAATTTTTAAGAGAATCTTTTCTCGGTTGCAACCTTCAGGAGACGATGCATTGAATGCAGTTGTAAATTTTTCCATGCTTTGTTTTTATCTTGCACTGGAACTGCATCCGTTTTTTTATTTTCGATAATATCTTTAAATTGACTGATAAAGGACATTAGCAGCATTGTTTCATTAGGAGTGAAATTAGCACTTCGTTTTTTTCTCTTATTTTGGCTACAAATCGTCTCATTTTTACTCATCTTGAACTTGAAAAGTTTCAAGTATGGAGCGTATAGAAGGAGGGCAATCTCTAATGGACACGTTTAAAATGTGGTCAAAATTTTATACGCAACTAATGGTACATAAAATAACCGACGCGGCGCTGACGATCGTATGTTGAAATACTGTTTGTAGATTGATTAGATCCATAATCTCAAATAACGTTTTTTATTTAATGAGCCACCCAATTTTTATAAAATACATATCTTTTAAAAGTTTACGTAATGAATTAAAATTATTATTTGAAAAAAAGTCAAAGGAAATGTCAAAACTCGCTTAAACTGTCATCAACAGTCGATCAACAGCGCCACCAACTGGCTTCCAAAATCGGGCCACTTTTTATAACGTTGAGATGTGCCTCCTTCTATACCCTCCATAGTTTCAAGTTGAAACTTGGATAATTAATAAGTGAGGTTAGTTAATGGTAGATGCTCTTCTTTTCACTTTTCCACAGCATGTCCAACATTTAAAAAGGAAAATGTATCATATTCTTACAACGTTGTCAAGTGTAACAGATACTTAGCTAAGGAAATATTAAGAAGTGATGGTGCAAGCAAATAATAAATTAAGAACTTCTTAACATTATGGATCCCTTAGCTACTCCTTGCTTAAATATATGTTGGTGCAATCGACCCTAAGTGACTCAATTTTATTTCCAAGATACCAGCAGTGGGCACTATTTGCAATATGGTCAGTACATATATTCATGTTAAATTGATTGTTCATATTTGTACAATTACTGCAACATAGTATAGAGTGAAGAAGATTTCTTTTCATGAGGACAAGAACAATTGGGATAGATATCAGTTACACTATGGCAGTGCTTTTTATGGTGGCCAAACTTACAGCATTTGAAGCATTTGACGATACTAAAATGCTCCTTGAAATTACATTTTGACCAGCCAACATATAGAAATCCTTTTTGAATAATATCTTTAAAACAATGCCGGCGATGTTTCGAGAATAACATTAAAATTATTTTTGTATTTCATTTTTGTAATTAATTTAATTTCATTAGGTATTCCACTCAACTGATTTGCTGCTATTAAGTTCTTAATAAATTCTCAATTACATTATTGCCAACACCATACACCATCAGACGAGGGTTAAGTTTTTAGGAATAATTACTTTATATGAATTTCCAAAATCCCTATTCAGCATTTCTTTATCTCGAGACGTATTATCATTAAATTGCAATTTATTAATATTCCATCTTTAATTAACTTGGTCCCAATAATAGGCATGATGACAGTCACTAAGAATCAATGAAATTATGATTTTAAATAATTATGTAGGATACAGAGATTCTACAGAAATCATTTATTTTTAAATTACAAGTGGGATTATATTTATTTTAGTAAAAATAAAAATTCAAAATATAACAATCCGCCAGATTAGATCGAACACCAATCAGAAGCGCGTGACGTCACGGTTTTGTAAACACCATTTTGATATTGTGTATATCGTTTCGGAACTTGCATTGTATTTGAACATTTCGACAGTTTATTTTATATTTCGCTGTTATAAACTATTAAGTATCTCAGTTTTGTTCTACCAGAAGTACATGGAAATTGTTTAGATATGGAACAAGGATTCATCAAGGCAAATAGCTCAAATTTGCCAAGAATCGACATGTTGATGCTGGGAGGATTTTTTGCATCAAACAATGACTTTTGCTCAGCGGAATTTCGAAATGTTAAAACTTCTATGCAAGTATTGCATATATTAATAATTAAAACACAATATAAAATTACATATTTTATCACTTAAGGATTTATATTAAGGTTATGTAATGAAAAAATTACCACTAATATTTTTGTTTATTTTAGATCCTCACGGACCGTCATATGGTGATGACGCTGTGAGCTATGTACAGCTCAAACGTGATGGGAAAATGTGCACAGTGAAGGGTAAAATTTGGCCAGAACATAAAGGCGGCATCCCACGGCGCGTGTATCGGCAAGCCACGAGCAAGACTCGCCGATACACGAGTCGTGGGACCGGGCAGCTATGGGGCAGCTCGTCATTTTTGGCGCGGCTTGGACGTACCCGCTTTTTGTCGGTAAACTTGACGATACTCAAAGGAAGGCGAGCCTCTTCGAGCTCGGCTCGTGTCATGTTCAACCCGATCCAACGATCGCTCGAAACGAGTACGGAGGTTCGGTTCAGGTCAGTAGCGTCTTGACTTTTGCTGCGAACGGTTGGCAGGATGACGGAAAAAATAATTATGGAGTGGTCCAACGAGTTGGTGCTCGAATTTTTATCTTTCTACTAAGGTGAACCGGCGATCGAACCCAAGGGACCCAGCCCACAAAAATAGGAACCTGGTCCATGATGCGTGGAAACGAATTGAAAAATAAAAATACAATATGATTCCTCAGCTAATTTGAACATATGTCTTAAACTTCTTAACTTTTAAGCTACAGGGTGTTAAAGTTTTAATAGGGCACCAGCCTACTGCAATGTAAAAAACGATTTTTTTCTTAAAACTTTAACAACCTGTAGCTCAAAAGTTAAGAGGTTTAGGACATATTATGTTCATATGAACTTTTCTTCCTAAAATGAGCTAAGGAATCATATCCTTCATTTTCAGCCATCAATTAAATTACACCCTGTACATACATTGCAAGTTAAAATAATAAAAAAAATTAAAAAGATACCTAGACAATAAATAAGTGAATCGCTATAATATCAATATAAAGCGAAAAAATTGTATTGAATTTAAAGAGGCAACCTATAAAAGTACTTACATATTGCGGCTTTTATACAAAGACACTCCCACCAACGGCTTTTTTTGCCGTTGTTGCTGGTTCAAAAAATTACCCAACATGATGTAATAAGTGGCTGCAACACAAGCTGCATTTCGTCTTCGTCGATTATTCATGTTCATGTTGCAACACCACTGGCACGACTAAAAAATAAATTTGCCAAACCAACACGAGCATTCTTCACGACATTTCACGCGTCGTGGGATCTCATCCACTTGCCAAGCCCAGATTAACCAGCCAAGCCTAGGCGAGCCTAGACGAACTCAAGCCACGAGCCAGGATCGCCGATACACACGCCGTGGGATGCCGCCTTAAGGTACATGCAAAGTTGTATGCTGTTACATTAGTAGTGGACGAAGAAGAAGAAGCTGTTATATCTGTACAATGTCACGATTGTGTCGCTTCTAAAGGAGGCTGCAAGCATTCTGTAGCATTTATCTTGTGGATCCACCGGAGGAGTGAAGAGCCATCCTTTACAGCGGTAGCATGTTACTGGAAGAAATCAAAATTATCAAGAGTTGGAGCTAGCTTGAAATACATGACAGCGAAAGACTTGTCGAATGGTGCACCTAGCTTACCATCAAATAGTAATATTCTTGATTGATAAGTTTTTGGACATTGGGAGAAAATGAAAACTTGATAACTGTGAACTATTAAAATATCAACCAGGTTATATTTGTAATACTACTCAAAGTTTATCTACGCACCAGCTTGTGCTGAAATCATGCGAGACATTTTTAGAAAAGATAGAGTGCTGTCTAATGAAACTATTGGTAAAATAGAGGAAGCAACTAGAGAACAGCACGAAAAGACGTTATGGCAGAATCACCGCATCTCGAGCATTTGAATTCAGTCGGTGTAAAAAGAATGATGGAACTCTTATAGCATTAATAATGGGAGGGAGTATACCAGACACACCAGCCATGAAACGTGGTAAAATATTAGAAAATGAAGTTCGAAAAACTGTCAGTATTAATCTTGGCAAGAAAATAAGGAGGTGTGGGCTTATCATATCTAAAGAGTACCCAATGATAGCAGGATCGCCAGACGGAATTTGTGAGGATAGTATTATTGAGATCAAGTGTCCCATAAGTGGAAAGACATATCGGAATTATGTCAATAATGGCAAACCTACTGAAAAGTTTAATGCATAGTTGCAGATGCAAATGTATTTGACGGGTCTAAAAAAGGGTTACTTTTGTGTAGCCGATAGTAACTACAGCACAAATAAGAAAGTTGAAATTATAAGTGTGACATTTGATGATACGTATATATCTAATTTTGTTAAACTTTTAGTGGGTCTGTGGAAAGAAAATGTGTATCCAGTGTACAGTACATTGTAATTTCTATGTAAATAAAATGCAAAAATGGTAATTTTGTAGTTTTATTTCATATCATATATTTTTAAAAAATCTGCAAAGTGATATCAAAAGGAATAGTATTTTTATTGTATTTGAAAATTATATATCCAATCATGGAGCAATTACTGTGGGGGCTGCTCACTACATTCGAATATATTCATACTAATACTACAAAACGAGAAATACATTAAATTAATTACTAAAATTAAAAGTTAGAATTATTAAATATGAAATGGGTAACTATTATGAATATGCAAATTGATATAAACAGTTTAGCTAAACAACTAATAGATATTTTAAAAACCGCTATCCTAAATCATACTTCAATTAAATCAATGAAAAGATCTAATATTAAACATAAACAGAACTAAAAAAAGAAAACTATGATAAATATAAAAAAAAATAGACAAATTAATAAAAAAAGCAAAGTATAAATAAAAATCAAATCAACAATAAATAAGATAAACAGCATTTGTAGCAATATGAATTAAAATGTAGAAGAGATTAATAATGTATTTATAAATGTGGGTGAATCTTATGCAAATATTGTAAAATCTGTATACGATCTGCCTTTGAACAACATGAACGAAAATTCCTTCTTTCTACAATCAGTAACTGAACTGGAAATATTAACAATAATCATCTCTTTAAAACATCAGTAGGTTTGATGGTATGAAAACAGCAGTTTTTAAACAAACGTCAGCCATTATAGCAAAATCCACCTAATAAATAAAACTTTTGAATTGGGCAACATTCCTTCAGTTTTTAAAATTGCCAGTGGTTATAAATAACTACAGACCAATTTCGCTTATTTCATAATTAGGCAAAATTTTGGGAACAGCAATCAAAAATAGACTAGTTACCTTCTTAAATAAACATGACGTAATTTCTGAAAAACAAATACTTTACAGTAAATTTTGAAAAATCTTTGTTCTCTTTGAGATTAAAAAAAGAAATATTCCCGAATATGAGTCATTTAGTAATAGCTTGACAACGTCTGGTTAATAGCTGCAAATATTTGGGAATAACTATACTCATTTTTACAGTGGCATGTCTACATTAGTAAAGTAACAAAAATATTAAGACAACTTTTTATCGATTCAAATATTTAAAGAACGTCTTTTATATTCCTCGTTATTGAAATCACGACTGAATTATGCTATATTAAGCTAGTGTGGAGCTGCATAATGTCATTTAAAACAAAAAATAATGTAAATGGATGTAATTGCATATTTGAACTTAGTTTTTAGTTCTGTTCAACTTTTTTAAATAACATTTTTCGATGTTGTCAAATTTAAAGGTACTTTACTCTTGAGTAAAATTCATATTTTTTGACAAACCTCGTATACTACTGGAAAAAACAGATATCTGATGAATGTATTTTAGATTTCAGTACAAGCAAAACTTTTTATCAAGAATGACATTTTTCGCTAAAACTTAAATTTAAAAATTTTTCGCCTATAGGATACCCCATCCGTGGACACACTGTATAAAGTTCAATATTGAATTTGATGGCATCAGATCCTGCTGGCTATAGATTATCTGAGGTTTTTTTCCCATTTAATTTACAATCTATTCTCAGTAGAACAATGAGTAAATATTTTAAATACCAGAAAACCAGACGTGTAGGAATAATAACCAGTGATTATTTCCTATTAAGTTATAGTTGATTGATTAAATCGATGTTTTGGGTAAGGATTTAGGCCCCAACACTGCAGCCTTAAGACTTATTGTGCTATGCCAATTGTATCGTTGTTATCAAGTGAAAAGGTTTATTACCTTTATCAGGCTTAGCAGCCTCTTCACAGGATTTTCTCTGGGGAATTCCTCCTGTGTATTTTCTGTCCCCAGGAGGTTGTACCTCCAGCGTATAAGTGCTTCACACTCTAATAGAATGTGAGAGGCTGTTTCCTCCTCCTCATTACATAGTCTACAGATGGGTTCGTCTTGGTATATGCTAATTTTGTGTGGGTGTTCCCTAAGGTGGCAATGTCCAGTTATTAGTCCCGTGACATGCCTTATTTGATTTCTGCTTAGCTGCAGAATATCGTTGGTCAGTGCTTTTGATGGCTTTTGACCATCAGTTTACTGTTTTTCTGACCTGGCACGAGATTCCAGCTTGTCTGATGTTCTTTAGCAGCCCATCTAGTCAGCCTCGTTGCCTGTTATCCCCTTGTGTCCGGGACCCCATTTAAGTGTTACCTTGTTTTGGTTTGCCAGAACAAGTGATGTTTGTAGACAGTTCCAGACCAGTTTCGATCTGATTTTTTTGCATGCTAGAGCTTGTAGGGCTGCCTGACTATCGGAGTGAATGAGGATTATTTCCCTCTGTAACCCCTTTCAATGTTCTCCCTTAGACATAACTCTATGGCATGTATCTCCGCTTGGAATACTGTTGCATAATTCCCCAGTGACGCATAGTTTTGCATCTGGGTTTGTCGCCATATATTCAAGCACCTGTTCCACTGTCGGTTTTGGATCCATTGGTATACCATACTAGTGCTCCCTATCGACAGTTTGATGTGTCTTCACCTTGTAACGTGCTAATTTACTCATGAGACATTTGATATTCCACCCTCCCAAATCTCTGCTAAAATAGTTTTAGTAGTACTTTCGTCCCAATCTGAATTCATACACCACCAATATTTCACGTATTTGTCTGTCTTCCTAAGTCCATAGTATGTGTAAGGCCCGACAATTCCGTAATTTATCTAATGACTATGAAGAGTGTTTTAGTCGACCTTCTTCCTTACCTCGTTTAGTTTTATCTGAAACTTGAGTTTATAGAGGTCACGAAGTGGGTAAATTTAAAAAGGAACCTACCTGGATACGACATACGTGTCCTTGATTGAATCATTATTTATTTCCGTCTTTTAAGAATACTTTCTGTTTGGTAAACCGTTGATACTGTTTTGTTTATGTCTGTCATTTTGTGGTTAGGTCTGACTGACAGTCCGAATCTTCTACGTCGATTCGCATGGCTGTTCTATTGGTGTCGTTAAGCTAAGGGTATTGCTCATCTTCTGAGAGAGCCTTCCTTTTTTGAATAAAAACCGATGGCCGAAAGAATTTTCCGGATCGGCCGTACCGTTCCCGTGCGCACAGACATCCACACAGACTTTTTTTTGCGGAAAATCAATTTTTTCCACGTTTCATGACATTTTAAGTCATTTGGAGCAAAAAAAATTTTTTGAGATTTTTGCACGATTTCAATACTACGGTAGGTAAAGTATGGGCGGGCCGTAGTAATTAAGAAGTTAGAAGAGGTAGGAATATTGCTAAAAATGATCAACAAAGTTTAGATAAGAGGAAGAAGAGGAAATTAACAGAACACATAAATTTTATTAAGTATTTATAATTTTTGTAAAATTTTACGATTTTTTATTTAGATCTGAACCCACTCCTAAAGTATCAAAAGTTTTAATTAATGATTATAATGCAGATCATTATAATATATTATACGTTGGTTGGATATTATAGATAGTCTGCCGAGAGTTTGTCTTTCATTGTCCTTTTTGCCAAATCTTTTTCAGGACAGTGGTATATAGTTGGCAGCTGTAAGATTTAGCTGGCGCCCTATTATATTTTGAATTCGTTTTTTTAATTTTCAGTAGGTTAATCAGTAACCTATATCGTTCTGTTGAAGCGTACCCAGACCCACCTTCACTGAAGCAAACCGGAGCTGCAGGGTTGAAGAACGACAACCCGTAGACTGACTTGGACGGCCGACAGTGGTAATTCGGCGCCTTACAACCTTTCCAAGTTAACTGAATGTTGAATGGCTGAATGAAGTTATTTTTTTGTATCATTTCATCACTTCTCATTTCTGATAACGAGCTTGTCATGACTTTTGTCACACTGGTATGTCCTTGTTCAGTTGGACACCAGTTTCCGTTGCACTCCAATCTGAACGCTCCCATTCTTGCCTCCGCTTTGATATGAATATCAAGTGGTTTCCATAGCCGCGGTTGGAGTGCTCCTCATGGCACCTGTAATACAAATGCAGTCTATTCTTTGGAGTTTAGAAAGCTCCAGTATAGTCTTTTTACTTTCCCGGACCTATTAAAGGGAAAGTATAGTGAACGTACAAAAAAAAATTTGAGATATCGATGGAAATATCCATTTTTAGGTCCCCCAAGAAGATTGAAACCATTTCCAGAGTATGGTCTGTCTGTGTGTCTTTTGAGAACAAACAATGCACTTAAGTGCAAAATTGTAGAGCACCAAATTTCCTTTAACTTTTATATTTAACTTTTTTTCGGATTCCCCATAGTTTCGCCGCTAGAGGGCAAAAAATACGCACATTTGGGCTTTTCCATTTTTTTTTTATTTTGAAGGCAAACAATGGGCTTTAGTGCAAAATGTTCCGCTTGTAGAGCATAAAATTCCCTACAACTTTTGTATCAAACTTTTTCCAGAATTCAAAATAGTTTTCACCCCATGATTTTAGGAGATCCTAATTGTAGCAGTATGCTATGTTTCTATCATAGATGGATTTTTCTTGCTTCATCTCCTCACTCAAGTACCGGAGAAGTTCGGTGATATTTCCATTAAATGTCTACGAATGTTAGCAGCGAACAATGCGAAACGAATATTTCTTGTTTTTGATGAATACAAAAACCCATCCATCAAAGACAACGAGCATGTCTTGAGAGCAAATTTTAGCAAAGATTATTGCATCACAGGTAACATATGCGTACAAATCACTTATGAACTCGAATATAAAATTGTTATTTTTCCTTCAGGTCCAGAGCAAAATCGACCATCGGATTTCACCACAGAATTGAAGAATATCAAGTTCAAGGAAAGCTTTGTTTCATTCTTAGTTGAGCATTGGATGTCTGCACCACATGCTCTTGACATTATTGGAGAGAAAGAAATTTTCGTTTCTTACAAAAAATGTTACAACTACAAAGTCGTCCGGCTAGAAAGTGCCTGTCGCATTATGAATGAATACAGCTGTGAAGGCCACGAAGAGGCCGATACAAAGATCGTCTTCTTCTTGAAAGAAATGAAAGGATCAGGCAATGTAGTAATACGGTGCTCCGATACCGACATATTAGTCATTGCCTTGGGTAATATGGCACACGTTTCGCCATCTTTAACGGTTTGGCTGCTTTTCGGCACAGGGAATAACCAACGGTTCGTAAATGTGTCCAAAATTTACGAGTCACTGGGAAGAACAGTTTGCACAGCATTACCAGCGTTTCATGCTTTTACTGGCTGTGACTTTAATCCCGCATTTTACCGGTTGGGCAAGAAAAAGCCGTGGAATTTATTTAGAGCTAACCAGCATTATCAAGAGGCTTTTGCTAGCATCCAAGATCCAATGGGTGAAAAATACGGAGCTGCTTTTAAAACCATTGAAGATTTTGTCTGCAAAATGTATGCTACGAAAATAAATGGGCTGCATCGGTGCACAAGTGTGGACGAGGCTCGTGTTTAATTATTCTCGAGCAATTACAGTATGGTTGACAGTAGTGAGTCTTTCAAACAGAGCTTGTTGAATTTTGACGCATGTGTTTTGCCACCATGTAGCAGGGAGCTCCAGCAACAATTGTTCCGAACAGCGTACATTGGAAATATGTGGAGCAATGCCTATCTTTCAACTCCAAATAACTTCAGACCCCACGGAATTTGGCTGGGTGGTTGAGCCCAATAATACTAACACGTTTCGTTGGTTCGAAGGATATGAGATTCCGCAGTTTGTCCATAACATCTTCATTCAACCGGACGAAACCGAAGGTAATATGAAACAAATGACGACAATTTATTGTTATATACATTAATTGTTGGAGAACATCAATGACTTATCGAATATTATTTCTTACAGCTGCCGATGGGGAAGTCCAAGACTGTACCCAATACAATATTATTGCTTCTTCGGATGATGAAGAGGATGATAAGTCCGACGTTAAGGGAGACCTTGACGTCGATGTGCGACTGGATAGTGACGACAATAAAGAGGGAGGGGGCGACAGCGATGAAGGGGCAAATAATAGCATAGAATTTATGGAAGAATGACATGAAAAATCCCGAGGTGTGCATGGCAATATATTAGAAAGCACACAAATACTGTCAAATATTCTTTTGTAAGGCTATGCGTGTGCTCCTTTGTATGTTTTTACTTTTAAAATAAATTATGAGTTGATAGCACTACGTTTTTCTAGAATTTGATATTATCGAAATTTATGATAGATAATTAAAATAAAATTCGACCTTACTTATATTCTACATATGTAAAAAAATATTCCTGATATCTTGTGTAGTATACAGTTTAAATCAAAACCAGTATAAAACAGATACCGAACAATCAAAACTCGGAGAAAAAAATTAAATAAATGATGAAAAGGAGAAGGCAAGCCCCTTGCCTTAATTTTTTTCTCTCCGTAATGAAAATTCCATTTTTTTGGAAACCATGAACCTTTTGTATCAGTATTCCGCTTATGATTTGGCAAAAATATTACATAACTTAAAAACTGAGAGGGGCATACTATATAAAATCATAAAAAAAGTCCTTTTAGTTTATTTTATGCTTCGACAGCCTTGGACCTTACCAAACGGTATGCCATTCGGTATACCACCTAAATATATCTAAATGGAGTAAAAAACAAATGGGCGTACTGAGAGAATACACGGAAATTCGATTAACAATTTTTCAACTTCTGTTGCGTATGCCTGCACTTTTTACTGTCCCAATCGCTATTCCAATTTCATATACATCATACGTTATCATAAACTGCATGGGAACATAATGGCATACTGAATGAAATGACGGAAATTTATTAAGAAAATTTTACTAGATGTTTTTAATGTAAGGTGCCCTTGGACATGCGCAAACGGTATGTCATTTTTTTTAACTCACGTATAACATAAACATGTATACTACTCAATGGCAGACTGTTCCGAAACGCGGAAAAATATTTTTTTTAAATACAGGTATACTTGTCCGATGCGACCCTATGGACCCACGCAAATGGTATACCAATGACATTGCCAGTAGCTTTTTCGTTGAATTTCATTTTAAAGCACATGGCAGCCTGTTAGAAATTGTATAAAAAGCTTAATTTGCAAACAAAAGTTAACTAACTTTTATACACGGAATTATTCATTAATGTATAGCTTATTATCGTTAGAATATCCATACCTCAATATACTCCAAGAGGCATACTCTAAGAAATCACATCCGAAAATCTGTCACCAACTGCCGGTCTAATAAGGCCATGTCTTGTTTATAAATAATCCACAGTCGGATATTTCAATGTTATTTAAAACTTTAAATTGTTCTTTAGCTCGAAGTTCGTTGTTTCTTCCCCAAGCTATAAATTTTGAAAATGGTTCTTTGTAGAGAATATCTTCAACGGTAGAAGCACAACTCGTTTTTGGGAGCATTCTTCAAATTATTCCAAAATTTGACGATGTTAACAATTGTCTTCGCAACTGTTTCCAATCTGATGAATCTGACTGTAACCTGGTTTTTTCTTCAATTTTTTTAAAATCGCCTTCAGATTTTTCCAAAAATTTCTTGTAAAAAAACATCCTTAAAATGTTCAAATGTCGAATCGTCAATATCTGGCCTCTTACAATTTTCTCCATATTGTTGATCTGGACCATGTTTTTGTATTGAAACAAATAGTTTTCTCCGACATTTCTTTTTTACCTCTCGCCCTTCAGATAAGAGAGGTATAGGAATCATGCTAAAAATTGGGTAGTGAGTTTTCAATGGATAAATACGTTTTAGGGTCCCTAGAATACGATTTTAATATTTTCGCGATGTCTGTGTGTGTGTGTTAGTGTGTGTGTGTGTGTGTGTTAGTGTGTGTGTGTGTGTGTTAGTGTGTGTGTGTGTTTGGATGGATGTTGTAGTAACGATAACTCAAAAACTACTGAATAAAAAAATTTGAAATTTTGCATACAGGATTGTGATACCCTAGATTAGATCTGATTAGATTTTGGAGCCAATCGCACAACCGGAAGTGGCAGTTGTTATGGGTGATGACGCCATTATTATACAAAACGGCAATAAAGTTTTACACATATATTTTGTATACCCTACAGTTTATTTTCATCTCATTAAAATTTTCGAAACTTTTGCCATTGTTGCCAGATTTACGAAAAAATATTTTTTTTGTCATACTTTTTTGTGTCAACCTGTAAATTTTTGATTCTAAAATGGCGAGAGGTCATGTGCTGGCCACATCAGATTTTTTTTAATTCAATTTTATAATTCTTTGTTCATTGTTTTTAAGAATTTTTCCAGGGCTATGTCCACTAATATGCTTATGGACTGCAGATAAAGGCATCCTGGTATTTTTTGCAACAACTGCAGCAAAACATCTTCCTTGATAACTCTGTTTTAATGCATAATTGACTCTTTTTCCTCCAATTTTTTGAGCTATCATTGCATTGTACTATTCAACGAGATTATTGTCCACATTTTCTAGAAGGCTTCTTGAATGTCCAGCTAAATATCTGACTGCAACCATCAATTTTTCTTCAATGTTGCATAATTTAAAATCTTCAATATAATTATTTTCATCCGGTTTGGTTTTAATGCAAAAATATTTTAATGAGTAACAATTTTTGTGCTCTCCAAAAATGTGGCTTACGCAGTTTAAAATATCTTTTCTGAGATACAGTATTTTTTCATCGCATGTTTTACCATTTTTCTTTTTTGATAAATCATGGCTTTTATAACGGAAGATCTAATTTTTAAAATATTATTAAAAATTATGCTTTTTACCGATCCTGGAATACCTTTCGCTTTTGTAAATTCTCGAAGTTTATTGCAAAAATTTCTTAATAAGTGATTTCGGCACTCTATTTTCTGGACAGTACAATTTTTATTATAAATTATAATAAAAATAAGATTTCTTATGTCAGCGAAAACTTGGCATATATTTATTTATACATAGGTATTCTACTGAAATGTATTCCAAATGGTACAGAGATTTCATAACTTAAAAATCATACTTAAATATTTAGAATATTTAGGTTATGATAATAAAAATAAAAATTGAAAATGCACATTTTGTAATTTCTTTAATTAAAGGTAGACCGTAAAGTGCGTCTCTGTTCTCTAAGAACGACCTGGTAGTGGGCCAAATAAAACCGAAATTGTTCGTAGAGGCAGCACCTTACCAACAAAATTTATACCGGTTGACCTACGTGTAAGGGTCTATAAATTTTAGAGTAATTTTTATCCAATTGACTTGAAAAAAAAATCAAACGAGAGATTAAAGATTGATCTACGTACGTCCTGATTTTCCTAATACTTTTCCATAAAATAATTCGTAAACTTTAAGTACTTTTGACAGAGTTTATAAAAAAGTGGATCCAAATTTGAAAAAACAAGACAGCAGATATGTAAATTTGACTTTTCTTGTTATACTAGTTTTTATTTCATAATGAAATATCATACCGTCTTGAAGTAATAGCGATTATTCGAACTGTCTAAATTAAAGCTGTTTACGGACTCTTAAAGAAAAAGTTCATACAGGAAGAAAAATGTTGCAAACAACACTCAAAATGTATTAAATTGTAAATGGTGTGGGGGAACACATGAGTGCGACAAAAACATGTGTCCAGCAAAACACAAGAAGTGTAAGAAATGTGGTATAGAAAACCATTTTGCAAGTGTATATAGAACGAAAGCTGGAAGAAGGTAAGTTCAAGAAATAAATGTAGATGAGTCGGAAGTTGAAGATGAAGAAGAATATTATTGTAATTCAGTAAGTAATAAAATTGTAAATGCTAGTTTGGTCATTGTTGAAAAACCTAATGCTAGTTTGCGTTTATGCCTAAGTAAATACTTGAATGAGTCAAGTAGATTATTTTAAGATAACTAAAAAATGCCCGGTATTTCAGTGTGTTAGATCTAAAAGATTCAATTTGGCAAATTCCATTAAGTAAAGAAAGTACAAAATATTGCACATTTTCAACTCCTTTTGGTTTATATTCTTTTAAACGTTTACCGTTTGATATAAATATATCAGCCGAAGTGTTTCAAAAGTACTTATCAGAAAACTTTGAGGATATAAAAGGTGTAAATTGATATGGTTTTTTTAGTTATATGGGTAGTTTTAGTTCTGTTTTTGTATGTATTGTGGTTGACAGTGATGGAAAGGTGGAAGGTTATTGTCAAATGTAAGTTTGACAATGAAAATGAGGTTATGAAAAAAGTTTAAGGTGCGTGTGAATGAATGTAAATGTGTTAAGATGTATTTAAGAATGTTTGTTAGAGGATTATTTTTCATTGAATTGAATAATGAGTTCACAACCATTGTGTTCCAAATAAAAGGAAAAATCTTAGTGTGTTTAGTCATTTAAATTTAGAGATAAAAAAAAAATTATCTAGTTAGGGGGAAAAAAAAAACAAAAGAAAAAAAATAATAAACAGTTTTGGTTGTGGATTAATTGAAAAAAAATTATAAAAAGATGTCAGATAAAAAATGTTAGAACGAGATGTTTAAAAAATGTTTTATTATAAAGTAAATGAAGTTATGGTTTAAGAAAAATAAAAGCAATTATTAAAACAAGGGTTTTATTAAAATAATAAAAAAAAAATTACAAGAACATAAAAAGAAAATTAACAAAGAAGACAAAGAATAAATTGGTTTGTAGGAGGACGAGGTGGTGGTGAAGATTAGTTTAGACAGGAAGACAGAAATAGGTGGGGATAGAAAAAATACAGAAGACATAAGAGGGAAATAACTAGGTGGTGATACGGGAAAAGAAAAGAAAGCAGCTGATTGGAGGAAGGCACAAGAGAGAGAAGATCAATTTAAGGCGCCCAAAATTATAGTTTTTTTTTATTTATTTTTTTGTAAAGTTTATTATTTTTTTTTAAGGAACCTAACCCTAAAAGAGATTAAGAGTTGTCACAATAGCCAGTCTAATATAAATTGTCGCCAGCCAACGTGGGGCCAGATTTAGTGTAAATTCCACATCATTTTCATTCGGAAGTATCATCAAAATTGGTATGATTTTTAATTTTATTTTGTGGCACAATTGTTGAAATTAACCTTTTGATTTGAAACCAATGATATGTGAGTGATTGAAATTTAACGTTGTTTAGGATATAAATTAGAATTATTAAATTTAACATCGGTTTTTTTTTACAGTATTTTAATTTGACAGTATTTGACATTTCAAATTAAATTAAAGTTTGACATTTGGGATAAAAAAATTTATACGGGGGGAGAATATTATTTTAGTAGAACGAAATTTAATAGTTATTAATAGAAGTGCTAAGTGTTAGTGTTATTTAAAAAAAAAAATAATGGAAACAAGAAGGAATACAAGAAGAAACCCTATAAGAGAAGAAGATATAGTTGTTGATGAGGAATTTCAACATGAAGATCTAGAAGGACAAGGAGACATGATAGATGTAGAGACCAATAATGTGACAGAAAATTCTGAGGAAAATATGGAAGGACAAGAAAAAGAACCAATTAAAATAAAAGAACAAGAGACGATGATGGAGATGATGATGAGAATGATGATGAATATGAGAGATGATTTAAAAAATAGTATACAGGAAGCAAGTAAGAAATCAGAAGAAAAATTACAAAATAGTATACAGGAAGCAAGTAAGAAATCAGAAGAAGCAAGTAAGAAATCAGAAGAAGCAAGTAAGAAATCAGAAGAAAAATTACAAAACAGTATACAGGAAGCAAGTAAGAAATCAGAAGAAAAATTACAAAATAGTATACAGGAAGCAAGTAAGAAAACAGAAGAAAATATAAAGATTGTAAAAAATGAAATAAAGAAAACAAACGAAGAATTAAGAAAAAAATTCAGAGACGAAATGTTAAAGTATAGAGAAGAATATAAACAAGAAATTAGGTCAGTAACTAAGGAAATAGAAAATGTCAAGGAAGAAGTAAAATCAAATTTAAATCAAGAAAAACAACATAGAGAACAAAATATGAAGAAAACGGACGAAAATATTAAGAAAATGGATGAAAACATTAAGAAATTGGATGAAAATATAAATAAGAATTTAGAAAAATTAAAGCAAGAGAGTCAAGAAATTAAACAAAATAATGAAGGCATAAACAAAAAAATAGAAGAATTAAAGAATTATACGGATAATAAAATAGAAGAAGAAATAGAGAAAGTAAAATTAGGTCAACAAGATAATGCAATTTTGAAAAATAAATGGTTAAATCCTACTGCAGGAATAGCTAAGCAAGTGGAACAAAATATAAAGGAAGTAGAAGAAAGGATTATGGAAAATATTGAACAAAAGATAGGGGAAAATATAGAAAAGTGTAAAAATGAAATAAAGTTAGGTGGAGAAATAAAGAAAATAAAAAACCAAGTGAATATGAAAAATAGTTTGAATAGAAGAAAAAAAAGACCTTGGAACATACAACAAAACATAAAACAGAAAAATGGAAAAGAAAACAGAAACTTAAAAAAGATTAATAATGATAAAATTAATAATAATAAGGAAAGTAAGAAGAATAAAGAGATAAAGAAATTGCAACAGAAATAAAAGGAAAGACACTTATATGTTATAAAATAAATAAAAAACGAATGCAAAAAAGATATAAAAGACGTAAGGTAAAATTTAAAATATAGAAAAGAAACAAATTGATGGATTTACTGAGGAAACCCATAGCAAGGACAATGGATATTAGAATGTGACTATAGGAAGAAGTTTATTTAAAAAAAAAAAAGAGAATTAAAGTTAAATTAGTTAATTTGTTGATTAATAAATAAAGTTTCTTGGGGGAAGCATAAGAAATAATTTAGTAATGGAAAGAAGTATGGAAGAAATTGATAATGGACATAGGTATGGGAATAAAAGCATAAATAGTAGAAAGTAAGAAAATGTAAGAAATTATTATGAAGATGGAGGTAAGAAGAATAGTAATAAAGCAGAGAAAATAGGATCTTGAATATAAAATAATTAAATAATAAATAATAGTGTTAAGTGCGGTAATATAATTATAATTAAATAATAAATATTAATATAAAGAATATATGAGGTATATGAAGTTTTATAATGAAATATGATGAAGTATAATAAAAGGTTATGAATAAATATGGGTAATAAATAATTAAAAAGTAATTCAAGATAATATTAGAGAAAAGAAGATAGTATTTTATATGGAAAGATAGAAGTAAATAAGTTGGAAATGTTATAAAAGAATAGAAAGAAGAATAAATGAAGAAAGAAAATTTTAATAAGAATTCAGAAATACGACAGAGTGAAAATTAAATATAATTGTGCTAAAAAAATCCTGAAAATGGAATTATACGAGGAGTGTTCAATATAGAGCAGATATATGAGTATAAATTTGAAGATGAGAAGATATAAATTAAAAGTGATAGATTATCAAATTGATATTAGTATGTTTAATGTTATTTGTTATTATTTAATTTTGTAGTAGTTGTTAATAGTTTACATAATTCATTTTAAAGAATTTATATAATTCGTTTAAAATTCATAATGGGGAATTTGATATGGTTTTTTTAGTTATATGGGTAGTTTTAGTTCTGTTTTTGTATGTATTGTGGTTGACAGTGATGGAAAGGTGGAAGGTTATTGTCAAATGTAAGTTTGACAATGAAAATGAGGTTATGAAAAAAGTTTAAGGTGCGTGTGAATGAATGTAAATGTGTTAAGATGTATTTAAGAATGTTTGTTAGAGGATTATTTTTCATTGAATTGAATAATGAGTTCACAACAATTGTGTTCCAAATAAAAGGAAAAATCTTAGTGTGTTTAGTCATTTAAATTTAGAGATAAAAAAAAAATTATCTAGTTAGGGGAAAAAAAAACAAAAGAAAAAAAATAATAAACAGTTTTGGTTGTGGATTAATTGAAAAAAAATTATAAAAAGATGTCAGATAAAAAATGTTAGAACGAGATGTTTAAAAAATGTTTTATTATAAAGTAAATGAAGTTATGGTTTAAGAAAAATAAAAGCAATTATTAAAACAAGGGTTTTATTAAAATAATAAAAAAAAAAAATTACAAGAACATAAAAAGAAAATTAACAAAGAAGACAAAGAATAAATTGGTTTGTAGGAGGACGAGGTGGTGGTGAAGATTGGTTTAGACAGGAAGACAGAAATAGGTGGGGATAGAAAAAATACAGAAGACATAAGAGGGAAATAACTAGGTGGTGATACGGGAAAAGAAAAGAAAGCAGCTGATTGGAGGAAGGCACAAGAGAGAGAAGATCAATTTAAGGCGCCCAAAATTATAGTTTTTTTTTATTTATTTTTTTGTAAAGTTTATTATTTTTTTTAAGGAACCTAACCCTAAAAGAGATTAAGAGTTGTCACAATAGCCAGTCTAATATAAAATATATACATTGATGATTTGTTGATTTATGCAGAAACTGTAGAGGAACATAATGAGATACTAAAAACGGTGACAGAAAAGGCTAAACAAATAAACATTAAGTTTAACAAAGATAAATTTCAATATTAGCTAAATGAAGTCAAATATTTAGGTCATACTTTAAGCAATGGTACAGTTAAAGCAGATGACGAAAAAATTCCAGCAATAGTAGATTATGATAAACCAAAGGATAAGAAAGCATTACAGCGGTTTTTAAGCATTATCAATTACTTCAGAAATTTTATACCAAATATGTCTGAGGACTTATCCTTTAAGATTATTGTTAAAAAATAATACTGAATTTGTGTGGGAAAAGGATATTCATAATAAAGTATTTAATGAACTAAAACAGATAATTTGTAATGCTCCTGTTTTAAAAAATTATGACAATGAGTCTGAAATTGTAATACAGACACAAAAATGCAATAGGATGTATTCTAACACAAAATGGTCACACTGTATGTTACGCATCAAAAGGATTATCAGAAAGTGAAATAAATTATGGTCAAATAGATAAAGAATTTTTAGCTATATTGTTTGCAATAAAAATGTTTCATAACTATGTGTATGGAAGAAGTGTTATTATACAGACTGATCATAAACCGTTAGTAGCATTTAAAAATAAAATATTCACAAAATACAGTCAAACCGTTTACATAGAATAAGACTCAAAATAAGTATTTATGATGTCAAAGTTATATTTGTTCCTGGTAAACAAATGAAATGTTAAATAATGTTATGCGTTATATTTTTGTTTCTAATGAAATGACTAACAAAATAAAAAACAGTACTGAAGATGATCCAATTTTATGTAAAATAAAAGAATTTTATTTGTAGGGATGGCCACAATCTTTTTCAAATTGTGAAACCAACTTAAAAAATTATTACCAGTTAAAAAATTTGATTTTTGTAACAATACCTGCTAAATTAACGAAGGAAATTATTAAAAAAGTGCATGAGACTCCCTTTGGCATTAATAAAACAAAAAATCGAATTAAATCATTATTTTATAGGCCAAAAATGCATTCTGAGATTGAAAAGCATGTTCAAAACTATTCAGTGTGAAAAGTTTAGTAACAAAAATCCTAGAGAGAATATGATTTCAGAGAAGCAATCTGAATACCCATTTCAAAAAGTTGCTTCAGATATTTTAGAATTTGCAGGGGAATCTTATATAGGGCGGATTGTATAAAACTCAGTTACCAGTAAATCCAAGTTTAACTACTCAAAGCGAGTTGTATAAAATGCGTTTACGTAAAACCCCGTTTAAGATGGTCAGTTTACCAAACGCCCAAAAATAAACGTTTAGGAGTTAACTATGCTATTGTAACCTAAAACTCAATTAGCTGTCTAAAAGGTTTAGGAACTACGGTTTTTCAAGATTTTTAATATTTTTTCTGTACTTAAAATGGATTTAACAGATGATGAAGATTTCAACGAGTTAATAAATATGTATTTACATCCTCGAAATCCCAGGACTTTTAGAACCAACCACTTTACTGAGTGGAGTGAAGAGGAATTTAGGTGTAGGTTTCGCTTATCGAAAGCATTTGTATAAACTTTAAGAACTTTCTCCGGTATTAGTTTCGGCAACAGAGAGGTTAGTAAGTTTTTTAATTATATCGAAAGAAGTTTTATTTAACAAAACATTTCTAGGAATAAAGAATTGATGGTATCTAAAAAAATTCTCCTAATGTTAAGATTTTTGGCCACGGGATCAATTTTACAAGTTGTTGGTGATTTTTGTGGCATTGATAAGTCCATTGCAAGTAGAACTTTTGACCAGTGTCTAATTGCTATTGCTAACCTTCGGCCACAATTTGTGATAATACCACGCCTTATTTTTTTTCTGGTTGTAAGTGGCATCAGTCCTTCGCACTCAATTTTATTGAAATATTTTTTGACTATTTCAACAAGAAGCCTCTCTTCCTTGGGAGAAAAATTCGGATACCTTGTTTTTCTCTTTTATTTACTTTTACCGTTTTCGAAACCGGCAATATACACAAAATTTTCTGACTGCAGACCATTGAGAAAGTATAAATACTGCAGACTTGCTGAGACAGCATATTATAGAACCAGTAGATACAGAAACACACTATTTTTCTTTTATTGTTAGGTTATATTCTTGACAGTTCAATGCCATTAGAACTATTTTTGCGTTGCCAACCTTATAAAAACGGCTGCCAAAAAGTTTTATACAACAGGTAGATTCTTGACTGGTCAATTAAAATAAAACGACTGTTAACCAAACTCCAGTTAATAAAATTTTTATACAACCCGCCCTTAGTCGTAATTGACTATTATTCTAAGTGGTTAGTTAAGGTAAAACGTAAAGATTCTAAAACCCTCATTAATGTTTTAAAGCAAATATTTTCAACACATGGTATACCTGAAGTATTAAGAGCCAATAATATGCCTTATGCATCCTTTGAATTTAATGAATTTGCAAATAAATGGAACTTTAAAATTATAATGTCAAGTCCATATTATCCAAGATGGAATGCATTAGCTGAAAAGGGTGTAAACATTGCAAAAACATATTGAAACGGTGCAGGGAAGAAAATCTAGATCTAAAGCTAGCGCTATTAGAACACAGAAACACATCAGTATTGAATTAAAAATATAGTCCGTCGCAACTTCTTTTCAGTAGAAAAACGCGAACGAATCTACCAATTCACAAAAACCAATTAAATCCAAAAATTGTAGATAACTTTCAGAACATTCAAAATGACAAGAATGAAAGGAACAAATAGTTCTATGATATGAAAACTAAAAATCGAAATAGTTATTTTCCTAACAAGTGCGGAAAGTTATACTTTTCCGCACGCAATTGCAGTTGCCCGAAAGACGCGAAGCGGAGTTCGGGCATGCAATTAAGTGGGGAAAAGATACTTTACGCAAGTGTTAGGAACAATATTTTTTCTACAAGCGCCTAGAATTAAAAAAAAATTGTAGCAAAAAGTATTTTTTCTACAAACGCCTAGAATTAAAAAAAAATTTAGCAAGAAGTATTTTTTCTACAAGCGCCTAGAATTAAAAAAAAATTTTAGCAAAAAGTATTTTTTTCTACAAGCGTACGGAAAGTTACAACTTGCGGAAAAGTACAACTTTCCGCAGGCTTGTAGAAAAATGTAATTTTATTGAAGATCAAAAACTATATTACATCAAAAATAACATGTGGAAAATTCATAGAGTACGGAAATACACCTCGAACAAATTTATTTTTTGATACCAATAAAAAAGTACAACGCAGAAATAGCATAGATATTAAAGAAACTAGTAATTTGTCTAAAAATAATAAACAGTATCAAACTGAAGAAAAAGAGTCTTATGTATTTTTCAAATAAAAGTTTTTATTCCGGATGAGACAGAAATAAACAATAGTGTAGAAACAGAGACTAATATTACATTTGAACAAGAAATGAGAGATAGTCTAAAGTGCAAGTAAAAATCGTGTGGTAGAAAATAGTAATATAGCAAAAAATGTATTAGTTAGTAATGGACGTACAAGAAGAACCTGAATATCTGAAATCTTATATTCTTGAGTATAATGATGATTTATTGGAAAAAGAGGGAGATGTAGCATAGTTAGTTATAAATATTAAAGTTGGTAGTAACAGGTTGTCATCTTGATCTGTCAACAGTAAAAGGGTCACTTAACCTGTGTCCGTGACACGACTAACATATATTGTAGTACGATGTTGAAACAAGATATTAAAACCATTTAACAATAAATGTTTATTATTTTGTTCACTGAACAAATATACAGCTGAGGTTTCTTTTTGTTCGTTTTGCGTACTAGGAATATGTGATATTCCAATGTGAACATACTTAAATTATCTTCAAAGAAAGTTAAGGCGTTATTTAGCGTTGGTGGGGCACTATTTGACTTATTCTTTATTTGTTTGATGGGAATATGTTGTATTGCCTCTTCCCTGTTTCCACTTATGTCCATTTGTTTTAAACCGTTAATGGTGTATACCTCACTATTGGCCACTAGGGCACGACCCTTAATTTTTGCGTGATAGTGACGCGATCTTGCTACGTTGAGGTGTTTTTGAACAAGTTTTCTGTCTTGTCTACCTTCATAGCACAAATCTTCAACAAAATAAATATTTTTCCTTTTTAAAAAGGCTACGAATTCTATTTTAACGGCTTTTTTATTGCCTAGATTTACATTGTATAAGTTATTTATATCTGCAACTGTTACATATATCCCAAGTAACTCTTTTAGTTTACTTAGAACCAAAGAAATTAGATCTTCATTTTGACCGATATCAAGTCCTATTATTATAATATTATTCTTACGACTTATTCTTTCAAAATTTAGGTACTTCGTTTCAAGAATTTTTGTTTTTTGTTCAACTTGATCTATTCTATCTTTTATAAGGTTTTACTATTTTCAATTTTAATCTCCTTTCTTATTTGTTCACTCTCGGTTTTGACTAACGTCAACATGCGATTTAATAAATCAGTATTTGATATATCGTTTTCGATATCATTAATACTAAATCGGTATCTAGTCTATATTTCTAACTATCTCCGCCACTGTTTATTTATCAATTTGAAATAGGTTTGCTATCACAATCCGTGAATCGTTTTAGTTTTTGGTTCAGATTATTGTGGATTTTTTTTTACTTATTTTTCTTAGTTTTTTTAAAGTAGATTTTTCACTGAACATTTTGATATAAATCACCTTTTTCTTCGCATACATTTACATACACGATTTAACTTTTAAAGAGAACATTTTTAAGTCCTGCTGACTAGACTCGTTTCTATTTAACATATTGATTAATACCAACGGTAACTTCATCAGCATTTTCTTCTACATTTTCTTCCCAATAATCTGCATTAACATAGCAAAAATTGTGAAGTATGCAGCAGACAGCAATAATCTTTACGGCTTTCTCAACGCTATTTGTGTTTATATACTTTAGTATCCGCCATCTGCCTTTTAAGAGTCCAAATAAATGTTCTATTACCCCATACAGCATAACATGTTCTACGTATGTATATATTAGGTATTTTTTACGCTGGTACGTACACAACGTCAAATGCACATTCTAAGTACGTACGTTATTGTACGTTCAGAATACGTAAGTAAATATATGTCCTTTATTGTACATGTATAGTACGTGCGAAAAATGTACGAAAATATACGTATTAGTATTAACTCAATAATATATTGTACCTCCTTATTCTATGCGCCTGTGAATCTTATAATTGCAATTTATTTCAAGAAGTGCATAAATAAAGCATAATATAAATAAAACAGTCGGCAACAATTCAAGCAAAGAAAAAGGTTTGAGCATCTTCGATTGACGTTTGATTTTGAAAGAACTGCGAGCTAGTCAAACACGAGTGTAGTTACTATTTTTAACGTTATAAGAAAGAGAAGGATATATTCGAACTGTATTGGTTCTATAGGGAACTCGGTTTAAGATCGCAGCGCCACTCGGTAAAATTTGAAAGCTTAGGTTAAGGGCCATTAATGTTTGTTTACATTAGTACGTCGTGAGTTGTTTGATATATGTTGAGATTTTAAACTGGTTTTTTGTTAATATTATTCTTATTTTTAAAAGTGTTTGTAGGTAAAATTGATTAATATAGTTTTATTTATATTCGCGTTTGTTAAATTTGTGTACTAGGTAAGTTATTCTGCCTGAAAAATAGCTTAGTTATCATGGTCCTACAAACATCTTTTATTTTCAGAAATGAAACTAAGCATTTTGGATTACCTGACATATTTAGGAGGTACTACTAATTCTAAATGTGTGGTGGAAGGTGAGAATGTCATCAATGCAGGACATCTTAGTTTAGCGGGCAAAACTCAAGAAAGTTCTGAGTTTATTGAAATTTATGGATTTTGCTTGCAGACAAGTTCTTTAGAATCCGATCCACATGAAATTAAAGGAAAGTTGTCCATTAGTTCTCCATTTGCTTCAGTATCTGTTGAATGTATGTCATGCTCCTGCAAAGCTGGAAACAGTGGAAAAGGCAAACATGTGTCAGCTTTTCTTGTTAAGTGTATAAGGTAAATTGATGTCAAAAAAGCGTAATTCTGGAAAAATGATTTTGAGAATATTATATTTAGTTGTTCTTTATTTCTGCTGTTGTTTTTCTGTTTTAGGGAAGTCGTAGAACTCTTTGAGCATATTTCACAAACTGACAAAAAGTGTGTCTGGTCAACTCAAAAGCATACCACCAAGAATAAGTATAGACCTGTTCCTATAGATGAAATGCCATGTTTTAAAGATAGTGTGTTCTCTAGCAACGTTTCTGTTGAAGCTGATGAGGTCATCAGTTTTTTTTGTAAAAAATTGCCAGTCTCGGCAATTGCGAAGCACAGGTTTGTATTTTTTTTATCCAAAATAAATAGTACAATGGGTGAAATCCATAATTTAATATTTTAGAGAAGGACGCCGAGGAGATTTGCAAATGAATATGTATCCTAATACACAAGGAATTGAAAATATTTGCCATAGCAATTTTTTTGTAGATATTTTAAATTGCTCATCTCAGTCACCTGTTATGATGTGCTTATCATCTATGTGTGTACCTGAACAAAAAGATTGTTGTTCACAACTATTAGCAAACTTTTGCAATGATGATGTAGAAGTTGCCATCAATATTCCACAGCATTCAGTGGATTGGAAAAAACTACGAAAATATCGAATAACAGGAAGTAGATGCTACGAAATATATACTTATTCTAAAAATGATTGGAATACCAAAGCTTTAAAATATTTCCATCCACTTTCAGTAAGTAATAAATATACTAAACAAGGATTACAATTTGAAGGCAAAGCAAGAGACATGTTTGTACAAGTATCCAAAATGAATGTCATAGAATGTGGTTTGGTAATCCCAAACTCTAATAAATGGCTTGGTTATTCACCTGATGGAATAATATTTTGTAATAATCAACCCTTGTACCTTTTGGAGATAAAATGCCTATTTGAAGGTATAGTTTATAAATATTTTTTTATTTAACTACATGTTAGTGAAAAACTTAATTATAGTTCTTTATTTATTTATATTTTATATTATAGGTAAAACGAAGACTATATTGGAAGCCATAAAGAACATAAAATATTTGTCTGAAGAAAATGGCCATCATACAATTAAAAAGAAGCATAAATATTATGGACAAGTTCAAATGGGTATGGGGGTGTTAAATCTACAAAAAACGTATTTTGTTTTATATGCCTCATATGACAACAGCATGATAATAGTTGAAATAGATTTTGATTTTAATTTTACATTAAATTTGTTAAGTACAATAAAATTTAATTATTTTAAAAACATGTTACATGTACTTTGCGAAGAATAAATTTATTATTTTTTTATTTATTTAACTGAATAAAAACTGTTTTATTTATTTTCAAGTTATTTAAATCCAACTTGATTCCATACTTACAGTATTTGGTTTGTTCCCTACTTGCTGCTAAAATGTTTTTAAGAAGTTATAGGTCAACATTCTGGTAAAATTCCTTTGTTAAATGATTTAAAGCACTCCAAACCATTTTAGAGTTTTATTCAAAACAAGGTACTTACAAATGAAAATACAAAAATCTTAAAAATAATATTTAATCATATAATCTAAAGAATATAATACAAAGCCTTATTCCGGAAGAAATCTGGTATCTGACAAAATAGGTGCTGAAAGATTTGTAATTGCACAAATAATAATAAATATATCACTAATCTTTGGAACTAGAGCCCAGTTTAGTTTCCCACTAAGAATTTTAAAAATCTTTAATCTCTGGTTGGAACGTTCAATATGAACTCTAGCAGAGGCAATTTTGGCATTTAAAATAGATTCCTTTGTAGTAAGTTGCATTTTTTTTCTTAAAAATGGTGGTCTAATTAATTTTATACTATGAGTTGTGCAAATATCATCGATACAAAATCCTTTGTCTACCATAATTGCATCTGTACCAGGTTCTAACAAAGATACAACATTACTTTCTTCAAAAATTACTTTGTCAGATGCTCTTCCTCCATATTGCTACAGATTAGGAAGGCCCAATGCAGAAAAATCTCGTCCAGTTTTGGTAAAGTTTCTTAATGGTTCCCGCAGACAAGAAATTTTTTTCAACAAAAAGAATCTTAAAGGCACTAAATATGTGATTAAAGAAGACTTAACGCAAGAGCAATCACATCTGCTAAAGTTAACCATCCAAAAAACTGGAAAAAAAGCTAAGGTTTGGACTAAATCTGGTATAATTTTTATGAAACTATTATCAGACAATAAAATTAAAAAAATAATATCCATTAATGACTTAGCTGAAATTTGAATATACCTGTGTATTACCACTTTTTTTTGTAACTTTTTCTCTTCTCTTTAAATGCTTTTGTGTGTCACTTTATTGTTTTTCATATATGGGTGACTAAAATTTTTAATATAATAGATTGAAATAGTAGCACATGAGTGCAATTGGTACACGTTTAAGTTCAACATTTTATTTCAATTTTTAGTTGTAAGTGTTTACTTATCTTGGACTTTTTTGTTAACATTTTATCGTAGGTACGTACGGAACATTTTTTTTTGTTTTTATATGTTAAGAAATTTACATATAGGATGTCTCAATGCAAGATCACTTTTGCCGTCACTGCAAACTGTTAAGTTGATTGTAGAAGAACATAAATTTGATATTTTTTTTGTTTGTGAAACGTGGTTGAATGAAAGTATAACAGATGATTTAATTAATTTTGATGGGTATAACTTATACAGAAAAGACAGAGGTGGGCGCGGGGGAGGGTTGTGTATTTACATAAGTAATAAAATATACAGTGAGAAATTGAATTATACGGGAACACTATCAGAACAAATTTGGGTAAAAATAAAAATTAAAAATAAAACTGTTGCTCTTGGTGCAATATACAGGCCGCCTAAAACAAATAAAAATTCTTTTATTGACGAAATTGAAGATACACTCGGTCTAGTACATCCTACCGTGGATGAAATAATTTGCGGAGGAGATCTTAATATGGATTTTTTAAATACTGATGATATTTTGGTTGATAAACTCTCGTCTGTGTTAGAGTCTTTTGGTATTAGTCAAATAATAGATACCCCTACAAGAGTTACAGCCACCACAGCCACGTTGCTAAATGGCATTATAACATCAAAAGACTGGGTTGCTGAAAAACGAGTAATTCATGCTGCGGGTATTATAGCTGATCACGACATAGCCTCATGTATAATTAAGTTAAGTGTGGAAAAGCATGAGACCAAACTAATAACCTATAGAATTTTTAAATATTTTAACGAAGAGGATTTTATTAGGGATTTATATAATGCTCCATTTTTTAGAATCTATGATCAGGAAGGTATTGATGAGAAAATAACATTTCTAGTTAATTGCCTAATTAATCTATTTGATAGGCATGTGCCGCTAATAACATCACGTGTTACTAAGCCTAGAGCTCCATGGTTAACTGGAACTATAAAACAAATGATGGCAATATGGGATAAAGCGTTGAACAAGTACAGGAGAACTAAATCAGAATATCACTTTCAATTTTATAAAGATATGAGGAACTACACAAATTCTGCCATTAAAAGAGAGAAGAAAGCATTTTTTGCATTTGAACTCGCTAATAAAAATACGAAAACTCTCTGGAAACTTTAAAAACATATAGTGTTGTAACTAATAAATCCAATACAATACCGGATAATTTAAAAAATCCCACTGAAATAAATAATTTTTTTATTAACGCATGTCGTACGAGTGAACCTCCAGAGCAACTACTCTTATCATATAAAAACAGAAAAATAATTGAATCAGATTTTCAGTTCGAAGAAGTCAATGACCTATTTGTTTATCGGGTAATAAATGCTATAACTACTAATGCTACTGGCGAGGATAAATTAAGTTTAAGACTTATAAAATTATGTTGTCCGTATATAGTTCCATACATAACACACATTATTAATTTTTCTTTAAATCATAATACTTTTCCTGAAATATGGAAAAGAGCCGTTGTAAAAGTTTTGCCGAAAAAATCAAACCCAGTTGAGTTGAAAGATCTGCGTCCAATTAGCATATTACCCACTTTATCTAAAGTGCTCGAAAGAGCTATAGAAGTACAATTAAAAAAACATATTGATCTGCATTCACTGCTACCTTTAACACAATCTGGATTCAGGAAAGATTATAGTTGTACAACGGCTCTTCTCCATATTATTGATGATATTGTCAAATCTATAGATGAAGGTAAGTGCACAATTTTGGTCTTGTTAGATTTTAGCAGAGCTTTTGATACAATTAACTACGAGTTAATGCTAGCAATCCTACATTATATAGGTCTCTCTAAAAATGCCGTAGATCTCTTAGCATCTTACCTTCGTGGTCGCAAGCAAGCGGTTTTAGTAGATGGAAACATGTCTCCTTACTTAAATTTAACCAGTGGAGTTCCTCAGGGTTCCATTCTGGGACCGTTGCTTTTCGCTATTTACACTTCCAACCTTGTAAAAGATTTTCAATTCTGTAATGTACATCTCTATGCAGATGACACTCAACTTTATTACAGTTTTTATCCCCATGCGATAGTAGAGTCATGTAATCGTATAAATGAAGAATTAAACATCTTCATCAAAGCTGCTGAAGACCATTGTCTGAATATTAACTGTAGTAAATCTAGTGTTATACTTTTTGGTAACAGAAATAAACGAGATCAAATCTCTAATAGTGTAAATATCGTAATAAAGAATGAACGTCTTGAAAACGTGAACGAAGCTAAAAGTTTAGGTGTATTGTTAGATTCTAATTTAAAATTTGAGAAACACATCAATCAGCTTATAAAATCTGCTTATATTACAATTAAAACAATATATGGTAACAGACAATTTCTTCCAATACATGTAAAATCAATTCTGTGTGAATCATTAATACTGTCAAGATTTAATTACGCTGATGTACTATATGGCCCGTTTTTATCTAGCCAGTATCGACATAAAATTCAAAAAGTGCAAAATTCGTGTCTACGTCTTATATTTGGTATACGCAGAAGAGAACGCATTTCCCATAAGTTAAAGGACAATGGTTGGTTAAGTATGATCAATAGAAGGATTCTTCACGCAGCCGTTCTTTTTCACAAAATAATTATGAATAAAACACCTTCATATTTGCACAAAAAAATTACCTGAAACTGGGGCCCACACAAGATTGTTCAAGTCTTTGTTGGGAATTTAACAAAATTAACAAAGTTTCAGCAGCCTCTCTATCTTCTTGATCTTCGACATCAACATTGTCACAAAACTCATGTATTTCATCTCGGGCTGAATCTGCACCAACTGGAGTTCCCATGTTTCTAGTTGTGCGAGGATTTTTGGAAGATGATCCTGGTTCTGAAGCACTTGTGATAGGTAATTTTTTGGAAGGAACAACTTGAGACTTCAATGTCCTTCGTTTGATTCTTTCTAAAAAATCAAAATATAATTCCTAACCCTAATTAATTTATTAATAACTTACCTCTCTGATGAAAATCATTTTCAGTAAAATGCAAAGAACACACCCTCATATGATCTGAAACTTTTTTTCCAATTTTCAGCTTCTGAATCCACATAAGTCGTCTATCTACAAGCTCGTTGTTTCCAAGCTTAGTTTCGACAACAACCTTTGATTTTCCTCTTTTAGGAAAGTTATGGAAACTTAGTTCGGGGTTTCTTTTTACCCATGATGAACACTGAGGTACACAGCAATAGTGATTCATGTTTAAAAATACTATAAATGTATCAAAAACTCAAATACAAAACGTCGGCGCTGCTATGTAAAACCATAAGGTAAACAAAAATAATGGCCCTTAGACATTAGTAATCATAGCGACCGCCAGAGTGCGTATCGCTTAAGACGAGTTCCCTATAATGCGCTGTGATATTTTATAACGATTCGCTTCGTTCGAAATTGTGAACGACAAACTGATTTTCATAATTAAACTAGATCTTTGAACGCACCCTATAAAATTGACGTTTGACATTAGCGCCCTCCCGAGTTCGCGTCGCGTATAATCTGTCATATTTCCCTCCGTGTTCTATCCCATCACTAATTCCAATCGATGAACGGAAGAAATTATTTGTTATTTGACAATTGTGAATTAATGTGAATAGTGAATTCTTTGAGCAATTTAAGAAGATAAGTACCTACAATTTAAGTACCTTATTTTTTTTTGTAAAAGTTTAAATGGAAGGGAATCAGGGTAAAACATGGACGGTTGTAAAATTCTTGGATGATTCGTCAGTGGCCGCAGTGCCTACAGATTGGATTAATAATGGTTATTGTTTGTGGCCTCCTACGTCAATGGAGAAGGTGACTGCAGCAATAAAGCAACAAAAAATAGATACCTGCTGGCCTTCATATAAATGGTAAATATACAATTAAATTAAAAACATTGATCATAAAATAATTATTTGTAGACTCCTATGAAAAAGCTAGGGAGAAGACCCGAAAAGGAGAGGAAACAAGTGACCTGAGTCCTACAGATAGTGATATAAAAACTCATTCTAAAAGAAAAATATTTAAGAAGAAACTGTATTCTTCTGACTCTTCTGAGTCAACTAAGAGTGACAATGATAGCAATGATAACACTTTAAAAAATAACCAATCTAATTACAGGATTAAACCTAAAATGCCAACACCAATAAAAAAAGGACTTTCTAAAGAAGGTAATTTTGCTTTATTATGTAGAGGTTTTGTTTAGACAACCCACAATGTTTGTCTGTGGTTGTATACTTTAAGGTGCTAAGGCACCGGATTATTTTATTTGGGTTGGTGACACTGAGATGTTGGTAGGAATGAAAAAGAGGAAGAGGGTTGGGGGTTTTCTCAAGCGGGAATATTTGATGATTATACTTTTAGCATTTGAGAGATAGAGTAAGTTTAGGGGTTATAATTTTATGACTGTTTGTGAGTTTATTTTTGTGAAATATAAAGAAATACGATCATCTTCGTTTTATTTGATACGACGCCCGGAGGCCCCAACAACTTCAGAAGTGGGATTACTCAGAAAATTCAAGGTAGAATAATATTTAAATTAAATATGTCGACCATAGGAAACGATGATGAAGAACCTCGTGAAGAGGGACCGACTCAATTATCCATTGGTGAGGTAGTGCAAGCTACGGTACGAGCAGTTTTAGCCTATGAAAGACAAAAAGTAACACTGGTACACGAGGGAAATGAAGAAAATGCACGTGTCCCCAAAATCACTAATCAGGAACTTTCAGCCTTGATTCCAGAGTTTTCGGGTTCCGAGAAAGGACAAAACGTTGCTATTTGGCTAGAAAGAATTGATAAAATTCAAGGAGTATATGAAGTAACAGATGATGTAATCCAGTTATTAGCAATTGGAAAATTGACTGGTAAGGCAAAAGAATGGTACCTTAGTAGAACAGAGTTAATTTCTAAAGAATGGAGATCACTGAAACGCGAGCTCAAAAAGATGTACGGCATTAGTTTTGACCCAGTGACTTTACGAAGAAAAATGGAAAGTAGGCGTTGGAGGAAAAATGAAAGTTTTTCAGCTTATTTCCATGACAAGCTGGTATTAGGAAATAATGCAGGTGTAAACGATGAAGATAGGATCCATTACCTTATTGATGGTTTTGATGGACAAATTATTGCAAAACCAAGCTAGAATGATGATTTCTACAATCGACAGTACTGAAGCACTTTTTAATTTAATGTGTAGTGTTGTAAAGGATGAACCTACAGGAAGTACTTATAGATCCCCACCAAACCTGAGATCGATTCCAGCTCCATCGAGGATTAACAACCAAGAGAGATTGAAATGTTTTAACTGCGGCAAGGAAGGTCATAAGATGAACGAATGTCGAAAACCTAAACGTACGAAAGGATCCTGTTTCAATTGTGGAAGTACATACCACAAAGTATCCAACTGCCCCAGAAGAGAAGTACACACCAAACAGGAACCTGATTCTACGAGCCGTGATAGAACTGATGTAGGCATAGTAGAGCAGTATGTATTAGATATTAAACCTTATTCTTTACGAAGAGAGGAGTTCCCTCCACTACGAGAACGAGGAAGGGAAGAAAACAGGGAAGATCGAGCCAGAAATGAAAGTAACAGAGGATATGAAGGTGAAAGGTACACCACAAGACATCATTCCCCGCAGAGAAACGACCACGACGAAAAAGAACACTCAGGTAATTTCATGCAATTCAATAGTATTTTCAGTGAGATTAACGATATTTGTAATTTGAATGAGCTGAGAAGAGCGGCAACTGACTTATTATTAGCTATGAGGAAATCATCCTCCCCTTTAGAGAAATTTAATGCGTATCAAAACTTCACTCAGAACATTCATAATTACAGGGAACTAGGGGAAAAGACAGGAAAATTCAAAATTTGTTTATATAACGTAAGTGGTATAAAAAATAAGCAAGAAATGTTGGTGAATTTCATTCTCAAGCAAAAATTTGACATTGTAATATTGACGGAAACATATTTAAAACCAGGGGATAAATTCAGAATTAAGGGGTATAAAATACATAGACACGACAGACTAGACGGACAGAAAGGGGGGATAGCTATAGGAGTTAAGTACGAAATACCGCATCATGAACAAGACGGGATAAATGGGAATAATATTGAACATGGGGTGATAAAACTGCAAAATCTGGTAGTAATAGGGGCGTACTATACCCCAAGAAGAGCGAACTCATATACGTCTAGCGATATACACAACTTACTGTCAATGGGGCACAAGGTGTTGCTACTGGGGGATTTAAACAGCAAAAGCCCCACATGGGATAGACACTGCATGGGCAGAAATGTAAGTGGCAAAGTTTTGGAGGAATACGCCGATGAACATGACAACGTTTACATACATGCGACGGAAGAACCGACGTACTTCCCATACCACGCGGCAACCCCTAGCACACTAGACCTAGCGGTGACAAAGAATATTACTAACATACAGGACATGAGAACAATATCTACGATGACTTCAGATCATGACCCGGTAAGTCTAACGCTAGCACACAAACACAACACAAACAGGATACGGAAATATTACGACTACAGAACAGACTGGGGAAAATACAGACAAATACTAGACGAAAAAATACAGATCAACAATGACATACAAACAGCGCGACAATTAGAGGAAGAAACCGTGAAATTTACAAGGGCCATGCAGGAAGCCTGTAGCATTTAAATTTCCAGAACATATCTTTCTGTTTAATTTAGCACACCGGTTTCTAGTTTGTAGTGTAAACGTCTCTCTGTTATCACTTACGTTCTTTCTCCAAGTGATCAAGATACGTTGTCGACTATTCAGTCACATATTTCTTCTTTTCCTGTGGTCTTAAGTTTCGTAGTAACTGATTTCTGTTGTTATGATTGGCTCTGAGAATTGACGTAGCAGACACGCGTATTTCCTTTTTCCGTTTGGGCTGTCTAAAGGCCACTTGTTGGTGAATGCTCGTTGAGTCTACACGCTACCATTTAAAAGTGGGATTATAAAGTAGATTTTCGCAACACCATACCACAAGTCGTTTTGTTTGTTGAGCAAGGCAGAGGATTTCATCTCGCGAGCCTGTAGCAATTTTGGTTGATTATAAAACAGATGTAAATGCCCTTTTTGTAAAAAGGTGAGTAAATTGTCTTTCGTTTTTATGACATATTTTTTATGAACGCATGGCGTAGTTTCTTGAAGCTAATGGATTTTTTCCATTTAGGGTCGTTCCTCTTTGTACGAACTGGAGTTTTGCAGAATAGAATCTATAACTCGTTCTTAGTCGTTAAAAGGAACTCTTATGGCTATCAAAAGACGGTGAACCACTTTTTCTTTCGTCCGGCATTTTGGATTAGTTTGTATCCTGTCATCATGGATTATGGTTCCCGGCTCTGTGGATTCTAGCAGTCTTCTACTATCCAGTTTCGTTATTAAGATATTTGGGAAATTACTACCCAGCACTAGCAACAATTACCTAGGACCACTTGTGATCACGACATCCAAGATACATGAAATTTACAAGTTAGACGTTTTCGCCACCATCTTGAAGTCGGTAGCTTTTTAAGATTTTTTTATAATTCTCGTTTCCTTTTATTTTTATGCTTATGTATAAATAATCAGATCTTTATGTGACAGACTTACTCTGTTTATTTTAAAGTACATTTATTAATTTGATACAGTTTTACATATGTAAACTTGAATACGTAACGTTACGACATCAGGTAATTGAACATAAGTTCACTCCTTTATTTGGTATGATCTGTAGGTACACCTTATTACCATCACTTTAATTTAAACAATTACAAATAATGAGATTTAATTATAAACTCTGATTTAAATAGGTGACCTGTTTTAACATAAAATACTATCACATATGTACTTCATCACTATTTAACCACCCTATTTTATTTTTTATTCACTGTTTTATAATTATTTACAATTTCATATATTTACATATTTCTGTACATAGAATCAATATAAGTATCGATCAAGTTTATTTCGTTTCATTTGTGAGACTGTTGAATTACGAACTTTAATTTAATTAACTATTTCAAAGGTTTTACAAACTTCCTAAGACGAAGATAAATATCTGAAAAGTTTGTATGGCGCCCATTATAACATCTTATAAAGATAAAACTTGTACCAGTTAATAACCCACGGGCTCCCGACTATAAAAAAAAGCCAGCCGTTCGCAAGTGTAACATCTACTGATCCTTTAGGAGAAGTTGACGTTACAAGCCAGGCAAGCCTCCACAACGCTGAAAAAACAAAAAGACAAACACGAAGAGATTCCGGAGGAAATAAAAACCCTCATCGAAGACAAGAACAGAGAAAGGAAAAAATGGCAAAGAACTAGGGATCCACAAAACAAAAATAGAATGGTAGCATTGGGGAAAGCAATAAACAACAAGTTACTAAAACACAAAAATAACAGGTGGAACCGATTCCTAGAGGAAGTCAACCCCCAGGACAACTCGATGTGGAGAGCAGCTAAAAAATTGAGACAACACAAAACCGAAATTCCACCAATAACGGTCGACAACACCACTTACTACACTGACGAGGACAAATGTAAGGCCTTTGGCAATTTCTTAAGACATTTTTGTAAACGACACCCCTAACACAGACAGACAGGAAGACATAGACAGGATAATGGACAGAATGAGGAAAAAAAAACGTGATAATTCCAAAGTCGGCCCTCACTACCCCTAAGGAAATGAACGAGATAATTAAAACACTGCCAAATAAGAAAGCCCCTGGTAGCGACAACTTGGACACCCCGGTGTTGAAAAACTTAAGCAAAAAAGGGATAGTGCAATTCCACTTCATTGCAAATGCTATACTTAGATTACAATACTACCCTGAAATTTTGAAGACTGCAAATATTATTCCCATCCTAAAGTCAGGTAAAAACCCCAGAAGGGTTGATAGCTATCGCCCTGTTTCACTACTTACAAACACAGCAAAGACAATTGACAAGTTAATTCTAGGGAGACTCAAAGACGTAGAAAAAGACCTAAAATTAATACCAAAGCAACAGTATGGATTTAGGGCGGGCCACAGCACCCAAGCGCAAATTATAAACATCGTGCACAACATTAGAACGAAATACAAGACAGGCCATCAAACGGTGCTAGTGGCCCTTGACATGAATAAAGCGTTTGATGCAGTGTGGCATAATGGACTTACGCACAAGATGCTTGAGAATGGAATTCCAACTTACCTAGTGAAGACAATACAGTCTTTCTTGCATAATAGAAAAATTTTTGTTATGAAATAAGATCAGTCGTACCGCAAGGGTCCGCCATATCGCCCCATTTATACAATCTTATGACTCATGATATGCCAATGAACAAAGTGATACAGACGGCGCTATATGCGGACACCTGTTTCGCAAAAAGCTCGGACAATACGACCCTATCTACATGAAAACAAGATGAAGCTAAACGAGAAAAAAACGGAAATGATGGTACTCAAAAAAGGAATAAAAGAGGTAAAAATCTATAAATCTCTAACAATCAACAGACACGAAATCCAGCCAAAAGCATCAGTCAAATATCTCGGTTTTTATCTAGATAGGGGACTTACATACAGAGAACATGTTAAAAAGTTAAGAGCAAAAGCAATGGGACTCATCACAATGCTCTACCCGATGATGTGCAGGTCTAGTAAGATGAACATCAAAAATAAACTACTGCTTTACAAACAAATTATTAGACCTGCACTGATATATGGATATCAGGTCTTCTGCTCGGCACCGCCAACGACATTCAAAACAATCCAAGTTGTGCAAAACAGGTGTCTAGGCACAATCTTAAATAAAGAAAGGACTACACGAATAACTGAACTTCACGAACTGGCCTCCATACCAACTATTAGGGAATTCATATTGGAGAAATCAGAGAAATTTTATAAAAAATGCTTACCCCCAGAACTAAGGGACGAAATTCTGTCAATAAAGGCGTCCGATAGACCCAATATGAAGTATGGAGGTTGGGTTCATCACAGACTGAACCTATTTAATGACTAAACGACATAGTACGGACAAACGAGACAAGAAATGGGACAAACAGGCCCAAAATAATAAAAAAAAAATATCTGAGAGAAGACCAAGGGGAAGAGAGATAATGTAATTTTGAGTATTATCCTGTTTTTTGCCTAGTTTTCAGGATGTAAAGCTAAACTAATACCACTGAGAATGCTGTGCAGTTGTCTTAAATTATCGTTCGCAACCATTAGCCAAGGATCGCCTAATAATGCCAGACATGGCAAGGAGTGGGCGGGGCGAGTAGAGAAGATTGACAATCGGGTTGTAGGGGCCAGGGATGAAGACATTCGTTTCTAATATACCATAACAAGTATTGTCAAAGTAATAGTTAAATAAAATAAAGAACTTGTTGAGCTGAGCCTTATTCTTTACCTTTAATATTATGTAAGTACTCGAAGCATGTCACAGGTATTTTAGATACAGGTAGCCCTATCTCTCTAATCAGTGAAGAGTTATTAGAAAATGTTGATCTTAGAGATTATGATGAAAATCACCTTTATTCTGGTATTCACCGTTAGAGATTATAGGCCTATTTTTTGGAGAAATTGAAGTAGAAGGTATAAAATTAAATTTAAAGTTTCATGTCATTAGAAGAAACACTATAAGTTTTGAAACGTTCCTACCCTAGGTCACTTAATCTCTTATTAATTTCCATTTTTAATTACTATTTTTCCTATATTTTTCTATTTCCGTAGAATTATTTTACTTATAAATTCTAATTTTATTTTTCCCTGTATAAAATTTACGCTTCAAATATTTCTCTTAAAATTCGTAAAAGACTCAAAATAGCTAAAAAGTTGTCCTCAGGAATGCAGTTATCTACGATAACATAAACAAATTGGCGATAACGAGTCGCAATAGGGTAGATTCTCACTACGCAGTTACAATGCCTACGTCACGAAATGAGATAATTTCTGGGTATAAAAAGGGCATAAAATGAGAAATAAAATCAGTCTGAAAATTTTTACCATCGCCTAAACTATCTAACAGTACCTACGCTTCGCTTCGGGAAAGAATAAATAAAAAACCAGCCAGAGAGAAAAAAACAGTTCCTTTAAAAATACCCATCGACGAAAACAACAATTATTTTGTAGACCTGTGTCTACCGCCAACTTCGACCCCGTAATAATTATTTGTATGCCTTTGCCTACCCTATAGAAAACAACTGCCCATAAAACCAAAGAGAAAATAAGTAAAGAAAAATAATCCAAAATTCTTTACAAAATAAAAATATCTATCTAAATAAAATGTCTCAAAAACACCCCCAATTCAAAATTCGGGGAAGAAAATTCATATTTAATTTGCGTCCGGACAAGTAAACCATTTGTTTAATTGACCGTTCACAGCGGCGCGCCGTTGTGTGTTCGGAAGGGTTAAGTCAGGAGTCTCATTTACCAATTACAACAATACACAATACATTACACAGAAAATCTTGTGTTTTTATGAGTTGGTCAAGATTGTTACTATGTCTATTAAGGTACGGTCCCTTTTAAACAAAAAAAAGAATTAATTATTTTGGGACGGTAGGAGGCAATGTGATCTCCCCTCCCCGTGAAATTTTCCCAATGAGGGATGTCGCAGACGGCAATAGACCCGCGGGCATTCCATCTTCCTACCTGAATGATTAGGACATTATTGACCATAGTAATTACACATGATTTCAAATCACTCAATTAAAAAGGTTATAAAATAGAAACAAACAGAAATATAAAAATAATTACACAAACACAAAATACAAATTGGTAAAATGTGACAAATGTCTTCTCTTTCGTCCACCCAGTGGCGGGTCTCTGTGAGGGGCCCTCACATACAAATAGAGTAAAGAGTAAATAATGTCTCAAGGTTTTGATTTTTGTAATTATCATAAAAGGTTGAAATTACGGAATATACGATTTGAAGGTTTTTCAGTGTTTTATTTTTTTTACTTGCAGCAAACTTTACTATAACGAATAAAAGTACAGCACAACTGGGTCCTTTAACAATACTAGACGATCAGGTATATTTTATGATAAATTTGAGTATAAAAGTTTCTTACCGAAATGGCCATCGGTTTGTTACTTTGTACTCGCCTTTTTCATGAGATAAATGGCCAGGGGGGTGGGAGGTTACAGTTTCAAGCTGCTTCTAGGTTGAGATTTTGTCACAAATGAAAATATCCATAAAATTAGATTTTTAAATGGTTGTTTAGAAATAAAAGGCAAAAAAAAATATAAACGAACATTTTTAAATCCCATTTGCAAATGTATTGTTGATTGAAAATAAAAATGTAATAAGCGTTGACTTAGATAATACTTTAACATTTAACACAAAGACAGAAGTCAAAAATATTTTAGAAAAACACTATTGTTCAAGTTTGAAACCTCAAAAGCCTAAAGTAGATTTTGAAATGAAACTAACTCTTAAAGAACCAAATGCTCATTTCAGTACTAGACCCCGAAGATTATCATATGCCGAGAAAAAATGTGTTGATGATATTGTAGCTAAACTTTTAAAAGAAAAAATTATTAAAGAAAGCGAATCGCCATTTTGCTCACCAATTGTTCTTACCAGGAAAAAAACAGGTGAATATCGCATGTATGTCGATTATAGAACATTAAATAAAAATTTAGTTAGAGATCAATTTCCGTTACCTTTAATCGAAGATCATTTAGATAAACTAAAAAATAAAAAATATTTTTCCAAGTTAGATTTAAAGGATGCATTCTATGTTTCGTTAGAAAAAAATTCAACAAAGTACACCTCTTTTGTTACTCCCACTGGACAATTTGAATTTTTAAAGATGCCCTTTGGTCTTAGTTCAAGCCCAGCTACATTTGCTCGTTATATTAATGAAATATTTAAACAATTATGTAATGATGGTAAGATTGTAATATATTTTGATGACATACTAATTGCTACAGAAACAATTCAAGATAACCTTAATATTTTAAAAGAAGTGTTAAACTTAATGAGTGAAAATTTATTAGAGCTTAGACTAGACAAATGTTCCATCTTAAAAAAAGAAATTGAATTTTTAGGATACTTAGTACATGAACATGGTATAAGTCCAAACCCATCAAATGTTGCAGCTATACGTAATTATCCTATCCCTTCTAATATTAAAGATGTTCAGAAATTCATAGGATTAGCCAGTTACTTCCGAAAATTTGTCAATAGTTTCTCAATAATTGCAAAACCCCTTTATGATTTACTTGAGTAAAATGTAAAGTTCAATTTTGGTCAAGACCATCTATAAGCTTTAGAAAACCTCAAAGAAAAATTAATTTCCCAACCTATTTTTGCAATATATTATAGTCCAAATGCTGAAATGGAATTACATTGCGATGCCAGTTTACGTGGCTATGGTTCAATTTTAATGCAAAAACAAACTGATGAAAAGCTCCACACAGTATTCTTTTTTAGCAAAAGAACAAGTGAACAAGAACAAAAATAACATAGTTATGAATTAGAGTGTCTTGCAATAGTTTATTCTTTAAAACGGTTTCATGTATACTTACAAGGTATCACTTTCAAAATTATTACTGATTGCGACAGCTTCAGATTAACATTAGCCAAAAAAGATATAATTCCGAGAATAATGCGCTGGTGTTTAATCCTACAAAATTATGATTATATTATAGAACACAGGTCAAGTGACCGAATGAGACATGTTGATGCTTTAAGTAGAGTAAATATATTGGTCTTAGAGGGAAACGCATTAGAACAGACTTTAGCTATCAAGCAGAGCACTGATAATAATATAGTGAATATGCGTAAAGTTCTAGAAGAATCAGAACACCCATTTTTTGAACTCAGAAATGGTTTAGTTTAAAGAAAATTAAATGATAAAAATTTTATTTTATGTACCTTCGGAAATGGAAAACTATATTTTACACACATATCATAATAATATGGGACATTTTAGTGTAGATAAAACATACGAATTAGTAACAAGGACATATTGGTTTCCTAAGATAAAAACCAAAATTAAAAGTTTTATTAAAAATTGCTTAAAATGCATTGAATTTAATCCAAAGTCAGGCAGAAAAGAAGGTTTCTTGCATAGTATTCCTAAGGGAAGCCTGCCATTTGAAGTAATTCATATCGATCATTTTGGACCACTTTCCCCAATTTCCAGCCAAAAACATGTTTTTGAAATTATTGATGGTTTTAACAAATTTGTCAAATTATTCTCTTGTAAAAGTACTGATACTCGGGAAGTAGTCAAACATTTAGAAAATTATTTCCAAAATTATTCAGTCCCAAAGCAAATTATTTCTGATCGAGGCTCATGCTTCACATATAAAGCACACACTTATTGCAACAGGTTGTCCTAGATCTAATGGACAGATAGAAAGGATAAATAGATTATTAACTCCTATGTTAGGAAAAATCACGAATGAAAAATAAATAAATTGGCTCAAGGCTTTACATGAAGTAGAGTTTTGTATAAATAATACTGTCAATAGGTCAACAGGTGAAACACCTTCAAAATTATTATTCGGTAGAGACCAAATGGGAAAAATTAAAGATAACGTAAGAGGAGCATTAGAGTTATTAGATTTAAAAGATATAGATATTGAGAAAATTAGGTCAGATGCTGAAGACAAAATAGTAAAAACACAAAAAGAAAATAAATTGTATTATGATAGCAGTCATAAGGTAGCTAAACAGTATAAACTTGGTCAATATGTTATGATAGCAAACTATGATACAACTATAGGAGTAAACAAAAAACTTATACCCAAGTATAAAGGACCTTACGTTATAAAAAAAGTTTTGCCAAATGAGATATATTGTATCAGATATTATAGGTTTCCCAAATTCCTTATGATGGTGTAATAGATAGTTCCCGAATGAAACCTTATGATGATTCAAACTGATGACATGAAATTGTTTGATTTTTTTATTCAGCATTATATACATTTATTGTTTCTTTTTATTTCATTTAAAAAATGAAATTTATTCCTTATATCTTTTATTTTATTTGTTATGAAAACTATTGTTATATTTTTTTTGTAAAACTTTATGCTCTTATGATAAACCATGAAATATATTCTTTTGTAAAATCTTATGCTCTTATGTTAAATCACTATGTTCTTATTTTAAAACCCTATGTCAACCATTATGTTCTTTTGTAAAACCTTATGCTCTTATGTTAAATCATTATGTTCTTATGTTAAAACCTTATGTAAACCATTATGTTCTTAAAACCTTATGCACTGATGTTAAACCATTGTGTTCTTATGTTAAATCCTTATGTAAACTTTTATGTTCTTTTGTAAAGCTTTATGCTCTTATATAAACCATTGGGTTATGGTGTATGGTTATGTTCATATGCAAATTAGATTAGATCTAGATTTCTATATTATAATTAATGTTAATATTTATTGTTTAAATTATTGGTCGAGGACGATCTCAAGCGGGAATATTTGATGATTATGCTTTTAGCCGTTGAGAGATAGAGTAAGTTTAGGGGTTATAATTTTATGACTGTGAGTTTATTCTTGTCAAATATAAAGAAATACGATCATCTTCGTTTTATTTGATACGACGCCCGGAGGCCCCAACAATTAAGATTAAAAATATTAATAAGCAAATTAATTGTTTTTCTTTATTTTCTTCTTCCAGTTAGTAAATGTTACTGAGTGGATGCCGGCATCAGAAGAAAACGAAAACCAAACCATTCAACAAATGATGTCCACCAGTGTAGATCACACCTCCCAAAGCATTCCCAACACCAACTAGGTAAACCTATTATTTATTACATGGTACTTTCATTTATTCTATATTTAATAAGGAAGAGGAAAAAAGTTAGAAACAGCTCATTTACTTTCAATAGTATGTAAAGTATGAATTTTTTTCAGATACCAACAAATTCTAGTGTTATTGTCAACAACATGGTAAGGCCCAACTATTCTACACAGTTTGTAACACTTTTTTACTAATTATTTTTCACTTTCTAGTTTGATACAATTCTGAAATATTGAGACAGCTGTACTTTTTACGAAGTGTAACCACTGAGATGATGACTGAAATAAAAAACCTTCTAACACTGGGAAGGAATTATTGGAATTGGACGATTTTTTGAAAATTACAGAGAACTATAACAAAAAGGTATATTTTTCGTTTTACGCATGTTTATTATTTACTGATTATATTAGTTTCTGGTCAGGTTATTATTTCCCCATGCCAAATATCATTTTGCGGTAATCATTGTTTTTTCCCCTATAATTAATATATAGTTTAAGTTTAAAAAATGTTTAGTTTTTTAATCTAGAACCAGAAATCAAATTTAAATAATTGGTTCCATTGATAAATATGATCTTAAAAAATATTTATGACACTTCATATATTGCCGCTCCTTAAATTTGGCAATACTTATGGTATTTTTAAGCATGTAGTATGTATAATTTTAGAAGCATGAATTAAGCATGTGGGATGGCAATGGCCTTTTGTACTTTATAAAAAGGTGTCTCGGACTTTTAATAAGCAACCAGTTAGCTGTTACATATGGAAGGAGGAGCAAAAATCCATTTTGTAACTTTGGAGTAGCACGAGACGTAGCAAGTAATTAGTTCAGTAGGTCTTAGAGTAAAATAATTACACATAAAAAGACTATATTCTAAATTAAAAAAAAATTAGTTTCATTTTAAGAAAAAATTAAAACGAGACAGACCTAATTTTTCATATTTATCATATCACTTTAAAATATTTTTGTTTGTACTCTTTCTGAATACTATTACTAGACAGGAGAGGTTGGTAAGTCATCTTTTTTTTAGACGCTGCTGTAAAGTCAGGAAAATGTACCAATAAGAAGGAGGCTGAAAAAATAGCCAGATGGCTCAAGTCCTACACTGTTATTAGTAATAAACCAAATTGAATAAAAATAAAGTTTGTTGAAATTTAAAAAATATGTTTTTATTCCTGTTTGAAAGAGTCTGTGGATATTTATAAAAGGGACAACGATGTACGTACTTGGGAAGAACATGTACATACAAAGTGTGTTATATGTATGTACATTAGGTACATAGCATTACGTCTACATTACATACTATTCGTACTTATTATGTACGTACTTGTTGTTGGAAAATGTATGTACTGTATACGTCATTTGTATGTACTACGTCCCACACAGTACGTACATTAGACGAACATTTGTTTGCAAAGGCATGTACATAAAACATTTTATGTACATACTGGTGCTGGTTGGGACCATCCTAGTCTGGCTGTGCTTGGTGTTGTACCTTATTTGGTGTAAGTTTATTGGATTTATGTACTAGCAATAAGTATGTAATTATTATTGTATTTATAACGTCCATAGGCTTATATTTTTTTACGAATAAATGAAAATCGGTAATAATAACTTACCTATAAGGAGTCATTAACTATTCCAGCAATGAGTATACTTTATCACCAACTAAATGATATCCATCTATAGGAAAATATTTTCTTTTGTTATTATTTTCAGTGATATCAACAAAAATCCCATAATTTCTAAACACCTAGAAAAATGAATTGCTAATCAAATACATATTTTATTAGACTGGTGGTTAAAACATTATAAAGTCACATAGTAAATAATTGCCAACAATAATATATTGTATTTTTTATAAGTTAATTATTATTTATTATATAATTGGTGTATAAAATATTTAAAATCAACAATTGTTGAGTATAAAAAAAAATCTTATTTGTATTATCATATCATTATTATAATATAAATGATTATTATTTGTATAATAATTTAATAGAAAAAGTTAAATGTTGGAAAGAATATTAAAGTAAAATTTTGCTGTATAATTAAAAAGTAAATGGCAAGTTTGTCAAAATTGATAAAAAAAATTATTCATTAATCAAGTAACAAAAAAATTTAATTTGGGAAGGACGACAGTTGAAAAAAATATAAACAAATCAATTTTTGACGAACTAAAAAAAATTTGTCAGTAAATTTTGATAAAAACTTATTGAATGGTACTATCGTAAACGAATGTAAAGAAAAATTAAATTATACATCAATATATTTGGAAAAATGTAGTTTGAATAAAAAAAATTGTAAATTAATGAAGAAATAAATAAAATTTATAATGGAAATCGTTGATGAAATCAAATATTAGTAGTAAAGAAATTCTGGCAAAGCATCGATAAATTGGGAAACAGTGAAGTAGTAGAAGAATAGAGGGAGACCAGAGTTTGGAACTAATTATCCATAAGAAAGTCAAAGAAGAGGAAGTGTAGCAGGACATACATATATTTATATTTTTTTTATAATTTTTGTAATGTTTATTATTTTTTTAAATAGAACTCACCCCAAAAATTTGAAATCCGATTATATCATTACAATATATACTTTATCCATGGGGATAAGAGTTGCATATCCCACTAATTTTCAATACATGTGATAACCATTATTGACACTTATACAGGACAAAAAATCACGGTTGTATATCTTCATATTGTTCATATCCTAGTGTCATATATATTTAGTTTATAACCATATAAAATTATTTTGAAAATTTAGTAGGATTTTAGAGTTAAAAATTTTTTGAATTAAAAATATACAAGTTTGTTTATTCAATATCATTCTTAAGTGACTTATTTGTCATATCAATAAAATCGCAGGTGCCAGGTTTGCAATTTCTTTGGAAACATGCCTAAGCAGAACAGGCCATGCTCCAACTTGATGTAACTAAAAGTAGCATTGGAATACCGGACATAATTTAAAAATCCAAAAAACTTTATAACACTGTAAGTAATTCCTAATCATAAACTAACTAGACTTATTCTAATAAAAACTGGTTCTGATAACACATCGTTGAAATCATTTAAATACGAGGAAAAGTAAATATTAAGAATGAGCGATAATAATACACAAACTGCCACAATACAAGACGTTTTTAATTTATTAAGAAGTATAGATGGTAAATTAGAAAAAAAAATTGATGCAGTTCAAGAAGATCTTAAAAAAGAAGTCAACAAAGAAATATAAGATTTAAAAAAATAAATGGTAAATCTAAATAAAGAAAATAAAACACTGCAAGAAAAATAAAGTACATTGAAAGAAGAAATAAACAGAACAATATTATTATATACGGAATAAAAAAGAAGTAGGTGAAAACAAATCCAAAATTATAGAAACAGTTCTATTTGTCAGTAGATAGAACGTTCGTTAACTTTAACGATCCTGTAACTAATGACAATGCCGTTAGGATTGTGAAAATTGTACAAGAAATCAACTTGTAAAGTTTTATTCTAAACGCCATCGCCTTTACTTACTGAATCTTTAAAGTTAATGGATGTTCTATCTACTGACAGTATATCTAATAAATACGACTATTCGTGTAAGACCACTACAAATTACTAACATATATAGAATAAGTAGAAATAAAGAAGTTGCGCGTCCTATTTTTATATCGTTTGTGAGATTATTAAAAAAACAAGAGGCGCGCAACATTTTAGTGTGTGCTCTAAAGGAAGCAAGATTAGAAAACAAGAAAGCAATTATCCGAAGAAAGAAATTAATCATCGAAGGAACTGTGTTCTCTGCTAAGGATATTACAGACGATAAATCCGAGGAAATAAATTAATCACCGAAAGAACTGTTTTATCTGCTAATGATATTACAGACGATAAATCTAAAAAAAGAAATAATTCAGAGTTTTCGCCACTTCCAGAAAAAACACATCAAGCGAACCTACAACACCATAACCGAAATAGGTTACAATTGAAGACGAATCAGAAACAAACATACAACAAGGGACAAGAAAACAAGAATTAAGAATCCAAGCTCTGTTCATCAAAGCAACAGTCTGAAACAAGGAAACTCCCGAGAAATACAGAATAAAAATAAAGAACAGGTAAACAATATTGTCATTTGGCCATAAAACATTTTCCCAAAATTTTAACTTCCAAACCGTTCCCGAACATCTTCAAATAAGTTCTTTTACAGCAGAGTTTTTGAAAAGAAAAAAATGACAGATATTTTGGCAACACAACTTATTTACGTCTCCTTGTTTCAAAATAAAGGTTCTTGCACTTACATTTAACCGGAGTGACAACAGCTATGAGTTCCAGCTAAGATATCTAAAAACCCTGGTGTATCCACTGATATTTTGTTTCAAAATTTTTAGGAGTACCCCCTGTTGCGTTCAATAGAACTTATCAGAATTCTGTAAGTTCGCGCTGTTTAAAATTGTTCCGAGTCCTCGCTGAGTTTGTCACATTTTGTGTGGACAGTATAAAGCTGCAGATTCGAGCATTCGTATGTATTCAGTACCAGAATATAAATACACCCTGTGTGATCTGTGTTTACAATTTACTATGAGCGATGTATGCGCCATCTGAGATTTCTGATCTGAAACTTTATTAATCTCTCAAAAATTAGTCAAAATCAAGTAGGTAGAGATCTCCCAGTTTGACACAAAGTTTTACAGGTATAAGTGGAAATACCAGGGTTTTTAGACATCTTAGTTCCTGCCACGAATTTAGGTCTGGCGGTCGAAACGCCAGCGGTGCGCCAAACATTACTAACAGAAATAAAAATAGTATATTATTCAAATTTCGTTAAATAAATACGTAGCTGGGTAGTTTTTTTACAGAAACGGATGTAGTTTTATCCCCTATAAATAACCTATATCACGAAATATTTTGCCGCCCTGTAATTTACCCTTATTTAATTATTTTTTAAAAGTCTATAGAAAATTCAAATTTCATTGAAAAAATACGTGGTTACGAGGTTTTTTATGGAATCGCATGTAATTTTATCCCTTCTAAATAACCTATATCCCGAAATATTTTGCCGCCCCCAAACTTGCCCTTATTTGATTATTTTTTAAAATTCTTTAAAAAAATTCAAATTTCATTGAAAAAATATATGGCTGCGAAGTATTTTTATAGAATCGTATGCACTTTTATCTCGTCTAAATAACCCATATCAGGAAACTTTGTGCGAAGTTTGTCGCTATTTTTCCTATATTTCCCCATTGTTCTCTATTTTTGCCTCTTTTCTCTAGTTTTCCCTATTTTTCATTATTTTTTCGTTTGTTTTGTCTTTTGCCGTCTTGGTTCCTGTTTTTGTCGATTTTTTGTTAGTTTTTCCTATTTTCTCCTATTTGTCCCTACTTGTATGTATTTTTCCATATTTTTTGTATTTTTCCAATTTCTTTATTTTTTTCCTATTTTTCATAATTTTTTCCAATTCTTCGCTATTTTTCTTTGTCTCTATTTTTCCCCATGTTGCTTAATTTTCTCTATTTTCACTTTATTTTTCCCTATTTTACTTTATTTTCCCTTAGTTTTCACTATTTTTGTATATTTTCTCTACTTTCCACATTTTTCTCTATTGTATCTTGTTTTTCAATTATAAAATTGCAATAATTTCCTTGTACGAGTCGGCATCGTATTCAATATTCATCCAATCTATATAATTTACGATCCTACCAACCATGCAAACATAACCATAGAAATCAAATTAACTATTCACATTTTAAAGTAATAATCGTTACTAAAAAACGATTAGTTACTCTTCAACATCTCTATTTTTCGTTACGTTACAATTTCTGATTGTTAAATTATACCAGAATCCGAGTTAAAGAACTTAGTTTCAAAAGTCTTTTGGAAAATGCATTTTCCGTCCGCTCCCCCCACACACAAAGATTCGGCCCGAGCTTCATAGCTTTCACCATATCATTCGAGACAAGGTGAAAGCCGAGGTGCTCTTCTACCACCCCCTACCACTAGGATAGGTCCTCAGTCCTGGCTTACACTAATTTGAGTTTGCTTCACCTTTTTGGATATTTTAATAATTTCATTCGCTCTTTGTATGTGTGTGTTTTTGTCTCTGTCGGTATGACAGTCCAGTCTAGCACTTTCACAGATTAGACCACAGCATCTACAAGGCAGTGTCTGTCCGTTTGTCTGAGATTTGTTGCTGAAAACGTATTCGTATGTTTGTCAGGTTTCATACCCAGGTCCATATTCTGTAAACGACGCCCACCTGAAAGAGATTTGTTTTTGTGGACCAGCCAGGAATTTTTTCATTAAAATTTGAATTTTTTTAAAGAATTTTAAAAAATAATTAAATAAGGGTAAGTTTGAGGGCAGCACAATATTTCATGATATAAGTTATTTAGAAGGGATAAAACTACATCCGTTTCTGTAATAAAACTTAGTAGCCAAGTATTTTTTCATTAAAATTTGAATTTTTTAAATAATTTAAAAAAATAATTAAATAAGGGTAAGTTTGAGGGCGGCACAATATTTCATATATAAGTTATTTAGAAGGGATAAAACTACATCCGTTTCTGTAAAAAAACTACCCAGCTACGTATTTATTTAATGAAATTTGAATAATAATTTTTATTTCTGTTATCGGAACTTTGTAGCACCCCTTGAAAATATCCATTTTCATAATTTTCAGTATTTTTTGAGTCAGAACTCAGGGGTGCTATATTTAAAAGCATCACTAAGTGACCAAAACTGCCCAGTAAATAAAAATTTGAATATTTTGGCAAAAAATTAGCGACAAAAATCTGAACTTTGTAGCATCCCTTGAAAATATCCATTTTCATAATTTTCAGTATTTTTTCGAGTCAGAACTCAGGGGTGCTGTATTTAAAAGCAGCGCTAAGTGACCAAAACTGTCCAGCAAATAAAAATTTGAATATTTTGGCGAAAAATTGGCGACAAAAATCGGAACTTTGTAGCACCCCTTGAAAATATCCATTTTCATAATTTTCAGTATTTTTTCGAGTCAGAACTCAGGGGTGCTGTATTTAAAAGCAGCGCTAAGTGACCAAAACTGTCCAGCAAATAAAAATTTGAATATTTTGGCGAAAAATTGGCGACAAAAATCGGAACTTTGTAGCACCCCTTGAAAATATCCATTTTCATAATTTTCAGTATTTTTTCGAGTCAGAACTCAGGGGTGCTGTATTTAAAAGCAGCGCTAAGTGACCAAAACTGTCCAGCAAATAAAAATTTGAATATTTTGGCGAAAAATTGGCGACAAAAATCGGAACTTTGTAGCACCCCTTGAAAATATCCATTTTCATAATTTTCAGTATTTTTTCGAGTCAGAACTCAGGGGTGCTGTATTTAAAAGCAGCGCTAAGTGACCAAAACTGTCCAGCAAATAAAAATTTGAATATTTTGGCGAAAAATTGGCGACAAAAATCGGAACTTTGTAGCACCCCTTGAAAATATCCATTTTCATAATTTTCAGTATTTTTTCGAGTCAGAACTCAGGGGTGCTGTATTTAAAAGCAGCGCTAAGTGACCAAAACTGTCCAGCAAATAAAAATTTGAATATTTTGGCGAAAAATTGGCGACAAAAATCGGAACTTTGTAGCACCCCTTGAAAATATCCATTTTCATAATTTTCAGTATTTTTTGAGTCAGAACTCAGGGGTGCTGTATTTAAAAGCAGCCCTAAGTGACCAAAACTGCCCAGAAAATAAAAATTTGAATATTTTGGCAAAAAATTAGCGACAAAAATCTGAACTTTGTAGCACCCCTTGAAAATATCCATTTTCATAATTTTCAGTATTTTTTCGAGTCAGAACTCAGGGGTGCTGTATTTAAAAGCAGCGCTAAGTGACCAAAACTGTCCGGCAAATAAAAATTTGAATATTTTGGCGAAAAATTGGCGACAAAAATCGGAACTTTGAAGAACCCCTTGAAAATATGCATTTTCATAATTTTCAGTATTTTTTCGAGTCAGAACTCAGGGGTGCTGTATTTAAAAGCAGCCCTAAGTGACCAAAACTGCCCAGTAAATAAAAAAATTTGAATATTTTGGCGAAAAATTAGCGACAAAAATCTGAACTTTGTAGCACCCCTTGAAAATATCCATTTTCATAATTTTCAGTATTTTTTGAGTCAGAACTCAGGGGTGCTGTATTTAAAAGCAGCCCTAAGTTACCAAAACTGCCCAGTAAATAAAAAAATTTGAATATTTTGACGAAAAATTAGCGACAAAAATCGGAACTTTGTAGCACCCCTTGAAAATATCCATTTTCATAATTTTTAGTATTTTTTCGAGTCAGAACTCAGGGGTGCTGTATTTAAAAGCAGCCCTAAGTGACCAAAACTACCCAATAAATAAAAAAGGATGCGGCATGAAGTTGGCACTCCAAAATTTATTTATTTTTGTGATTTCCAAAAATTCCCAGAACTCTTTGCAAAACCTACCGAGAACTCTAGAACTCTTTATTTCTGAGATATCTATCCACAAAGAACTCTTTTTTCTCACAAAAGGGGTGCGGCATGAAGTTGGCACCCCAAAATTTGTTTTTTAAAAATTCCGCAAAAAAATTGCAGAACTTTATCTGCACCCCCTCGAGAACTCTAGAACTCCGAAGAAATCAAAGGGTTCCGGCAGTTGGGGTGCAAATTCCGGGCGGTGTGTTTCGGCCGCCAGACCTAAATTCGTGGCTGGAACTCATGGCTGTTGTCACTCCGGTAAACAATGAGCATGCAAAAAACTAAAACTATCTCATAAACACACAGCAAGAATACGATAACAATGAATGTGACCAAAGCCAAGACAAAAAGGATTGAATCAAAAATTTGACAAAATGGAGGCACTAAAAGCCCAATCAGAAAATTCAGATACATTATTATAAATTTAAAGTGTTCAAATTAATACTAAAGAAATTAATTAAGCATTAATTTACATCATACGATGTTTCATTAAAAATGTTTTAAGAATGCCAAAAAAAAAAAATTAAGTTGACGATGTATAACATACCTTTATTGTGAGATCCTATGTTCCAATCAAATCTATTCTAATGTTATTTTCTGAATCTTCCTTATTGTTTCATTGTACAATTTTCTTCAATCCAACCCAAGTAATCCATAACTAAAAAGGTCTCGATGTGGTCATTGCAAACCTACCTTTTGAATGTTTTTAGCATAATGCCATATACTATCAAACCATTTGATGTCTAAAAATTAAAAAAAATATAATCCAATTCTATTATAAATATATTCTCTAGTTTATAATTTGCATCATTATTGTTATTATAAATAGGAACATGAAATGTGAGAACTACTAATATGATAGGGAGGCTTAAAAACCCTAATAAAAGTAATAGAAAAAAAGAATTTACAAAAAACAGAACACATATGGTACTAGATTTAGAGTTTTACTACCTCAAATGGAAAATAGTTTATATAGGAAAAGCACTTTTGAACATTATAGAATAGGAGGAAATTGCCTTGGAGATTCTCAAAAACTACTTGCTAGAGAGAAAACAAATGGTAAAAATAAAAGATATGTATAGAAATACTGATGATATACAGATCTGAGTACCTCAATTACTTAAACTCTTTACTGGAAATACATACAACTGGCAGTATAATATAATGCTAATGATACAGTTCTTGTTTTTGAAGACAGCAACATGGCGGACCATTAGGGAACAGGTTCATCTACAGAGATTTCTACAAACTGTCTATGAATTTGGACAAAGTATCATATATATCTCTAACAGAAGTAAATGGATCTGACTTTTCTAAATTAAAATTTGCAAACTCAAACCTTAACAGCAAAACTACAAAGATTTATATGTATTGATATGGTTTTTTATTTATATGGGTAGTTTTAGTTCTGTTTTTGTATGTATTGTGGTTGACTGAGATTGAAAGGTAGAAGGTTATTGTCAAATGTAAGTTTGACAATGGAAATAAGGTTATGATAAGAAGTTTAAGGTGCGTATGGATGTATTTAAAAGTGTTGAAGATTTCTTTAAGAATGTTTTGTTTAGATGATTATTTTTTTTGATGTTGAAATGAATTCATTAATAATTAACAATAATTGTGGTACAAGTAAAAGAAAAAAAATCGTTAGTCTCGTTATTCATTAAATTTACAAAAATCTAGTTAGGGAAAAAAAAGAAAAAAAATAATAAACAGTTTTGGTTTTTTTTTTAAGAAAAAAAGAAATGTCAGATAAAAGAATGAAATGTTAAAAGAATGATTTTATTGAATAGTTTTTATAAGTAATAGAAGTTATAGTTTAGAAAAATAAAAGAAATTATAAAAAAAAAGAAGTTTATTAATACTTATAAAGAAAATATTACAAGAATATAATAAAATATAACAGAAGATAAAGAAGACAAATTGGTGTGTAAGAAAACGAAGTGGTGCAGTTTTGATTAGACGGAAAGGCAGAAATGGGGGGAGATTAAAGAATACAGAAAACAGAAGAGGAAATTAATTCGGAGGTGTTACAGAAAAGAGAAGAAAGAACTGATTAAAGGAAGACACAGGAGAGTGAAGAACCCAACCAGAAGAATTTTCAAGGCGCCCAAAATTTATAATTTTTTTTAAAAATTTTTTTGTAATGTATTTTTTTTTAAGGAACCCAAGCCAAGAGCATAAGAGTTTAAAAAAAAACACAGCTATTCTAATATAGTATATACCAAACAGTAATCAAATCTATCTTAAGATATGGTAATGCTGTTTGGGGTGACCTTACTATCTTTCAAAACTACATTATTAAAACAGTTCTTCGAAAAAAATGGGTATATCGTACGAGCTTATTATACAATGAATAATTTCTGCATATGTGCTCACTGTATTATCACTCATATTGTATAATTATTTACAAATATCCCCATTTGAGAAAGAATCAAACACATGATCATGAACCACATTCAAAAGTGACAGAGGTTCATTACCACCAAACTTAAAAAAATAAACAATCTTAAAATATAAAAAAACCTATAAGAAAAACCAAGCAATATATTTAAATATTATACAGTTACGGTAAATAAATGTATTTATTAATCCCAAAGGATATACACCTGAACGGAACGCATTATATAGTGGGTTTACTTAAGTTGAAATCATATGGAAAACTTTTCTATTATTTGTTTTATGAAAAAAAAAACCCTTAAATGGGCTTAAAGTAATCTGTAGAAACTAATTTTAAATTTAATAGTTCACTTCAAACTTTACTACAAGAAAAAAATTAGAAAAAATATTGTAAACAAATTTTCGCAATAACATTTCCATATTTTTTAAAATAAGGATACTTTAATCTTGAACAAAATTATATTTTTTGACAAACTAAAATTTTAGAATACTTTGACACAGCTGTTGTTTTATTCAGTTATTTTATGTACAATGAATATTAACAAATTTTATTTCTTACAAAAATACTTACTGTAAATTGATAAATATTAATTTATAATCATTATTTTTTATACCTGTCTATTTCTGTAGATATTGTAAAACAAATCAGTTTGCTAAATAAATATTTAAATTTACACTTCTTCGTTAGAGTATAGAAGTATATAATAAAAATGTATTAGATAAATAAATGTCACCAAAATAGTAGGCATTTTATGGTTATTATAATATGCATGCATAGTTAAATGAGCATTGACCAACTTCAAACAGAAATAATAAAAAAAACATTGAGAAAATATATCTTACCTTAATGTGGTTCTTCACACTAATATCAAATTTTGTTTGGTATTAATTCCATCATGATAGTATAATATGAAATAGAATTCCAAGTGAATACCATCAAGCGGTGTTTATAAAACAAGCATGAGATGCAGAATTCATATTTGCTAATCAAAACCTAAACAAGCTTATCACAAATCAAAATTGGAAGCATAATAGTACGGATGTTGGATTCTAGGATAAAAAAATGTAACACTAAAATGAACATAATTTGTTTATAAACTAGTAAATCAATTAAGAGAAGAAGAAAATTTCAATAATAACTTACCATTACTGGTTATTCCAAAAGCATTCAGACAGAACTGAAGAAAAACAAACGACAAAAACCATGGCACAAACAAGCAATATACATCAATACCGCGGATAGGCTGTTATTATTTTTATGTACTCGTGTTTATCCATATCAATAACGGTTAGATTTTTGGTACAATTTGCTCTGAACAATTTTCCATCATTTTCATTTTCATATCCTTTCAATTTCAGTTGTCATGAAAATTGCCAACTTCAAACTCCAAATGTCAAATGAAATAAAAACGGCAGAGTTGCCAAATCCGCCAAACCGTAATTTGTTTGCTGGGAGACGCAACACTAACGTCTAGCTCCAGCATCATAACTTTCTGGCCGAAGTGGGAATTTCGATTTATTCAAATCAACCTTTTAATGGCTGGATTTAAGCCGGGAAATACATATGTAAACTAGAACGTAAGACATATTCACCTTACTTCGCACAGGTTAAATGCATAATGGAAGTATTCGGCACGCATACGAACCTGTCGGTTACCGAAAGCGTTGTCGGAATAAAGAATAGTCTTGTAACCTTATGGACTAAAAATTTAACACTTTTTTGTAGTGTTGGACCAAACGTATAGATGGCAAACACAAGTTTTGGACCAAACGTTCAGATGGCGCTGCCCGCTGGTGTTTTTGATGAAATTTAAGAAGAAAACTGTTTTCGCTCAAATTTAAAAAGAAGAAAACTGTTTTCGAGACAATTTTTAGCATTGGGTTGGTTGGCTGTATGGAGGGTATAGAAGGAGGCACATTGCAACGTTAGAAAAAGGGAACCAATTTTGGAAGCCAGTTGGTGGCGCTATTGATCGACTGTTGATGACAGTTTAAGCGAGATTTGACATTTCCCATGACTTTTTTTTTAAATAATAATTTTAATTCATTACGTAAACTTTTAAAAGATGTGAATTTTATAAAAATTGGGTGTCTCATTAAATAAAAAACGTTATTTGAGATTATGGATCTAATCAATCTACAAACCATTTTTCAACATACGATCGTCAGCGCCGCGTCGGTTATTTTATGTACCATTAGTTGCCCACATTTTAAACGTGTTGTCCACTAGAGATTGACCTCCTTCTATACGCTTGCTCCATAGTTGGCTGGCTGTTTTCTGATGACTAACAAGGTTGCCAAAATATAAAAAAAAATCCCATTTTATATGAATTATCTGTGAAATTGGGCATTTTTTTACAAACGAGAAGACGTTAAATAAATGAGACTTTGTAGGTAATATATATGAGAAATTTTCATTTTACATTTGCATCTATTCAGGATCTAATAAAATGAAATTTAAAACTGTTTTGTGAGGATTTTAAAGATTTTGTTAAAAGAACATTGAATTTGACAAATGAGAGTTGAAAACCTTGCTATCTGGTTTTTGTTTTTAAAAGATCTATTTTTAGAATAAATAAATAAACAAAAAACTTGGTATCAACAGATTTTGTAAACAAACATGATTTTTAGTTTTTTAGAGTCTGCATATATATTTTAGATTATTTAATAAATTATCGATATCGGCCTCAATTTACTGAAATTATATTCACCCAAACAAACAAAATGTGGTTGGTAGGTAATTTCAAGGGTAATTTTTAAACAAAATTTGGAAAAAAAATCCTTGAAGTACTGTTACGACGCCTATTGAAAATCGAAATAATCGGAAAATTTGTCGTAGGTTTTAACGGGTTGTTTTTCCCGAAAATGTCTGTAAGAAATGATGACGACCGACGTATACCAAACCCTAGACACAACCACTTAAGTCCCTACTTAGATAAACGAACCTTCTTTTGTATATATTAGGAATATAGGCTGGTGATACAAATATATGAAGGGCGAGATCAGTATACGAATACGAACGAAAGCGATACGTTGTTTAACATAAAAGACTTTTAGTTATAGTTAAATATATAGTTTACATGTTTTAGTTATAAAATAAAGTAGTTCATTTTTGATAATTCTTACATATCAGAAGTGGGATAAACAGCCTTAAAAGCCGGTTCAGTTTTCTTGACAAAATGGGAAAAAGTAAATCCAAAAAGCGTAAAAATTCGAAACGTAGACAAAGTAATCGACGGTCTCGCGAAAGTCGAAGGCGTGATCGATCATCGTCTACTGATACTTATACGAGTACGGATAGTGAGAGTGTTGCCCTTAAAAAACAATTGGAATCACTAAAAAGGGAAGTTAACGAACTTCGAAATAATTCATCAATGCTAACCGCGACTTGTGTGAGTGACGAACAAGCAATCCCGGTGTTCGATTCCTCGAAAGACGACATTACGGTCGAAAAGTGGGTATCAAAAGTGGACACCTTAGCGGAAAGGTATAAGTGGAGTGACGAATATATTATAAGGATTATATCCAGCAGACTTAAGGGACACGCACGCCACTGGTACTATGAACAAATCACAAATGACGCTTCATGGATTGAAATGAAAAAAGGAATGTTGGATCATTTCCGTAAGTCTGTTCCATTTTCTAATTTATTAAGAGATGCTTCTAATTACGAAGCAAAACCTGGCCAAAATTTGGGTGATTATTGTTTTAGAAAATTAACGAAATTACGAGCTTTAAAATTAACAATTCCAGATGAATTTTTGATTGATGCTGTAATTGGTGGCATTAAAAATGAAAATATTGTGAGGACTATACGATCGGCACAAATACAAAATGCAGACAAACTATTTGCGTACTTAAATACGATGGGTAATATGTCCACTTCCAATTACGAAGATAACAGACATGTGACGTTCGCTAGTACTTCAAACTATCCTACTACGTCGTCACTTACAAAACCAATTAATCACCAACTAAAACGTAAGGCCCCCAACGGTTTATGTTATAATTGTGGGTTACCGGGACATATTGCAAGACATTGTCAAAGAGCCCGCTTAGAATGCGCACGAATTGTAAAAGATTAGAACATCTGCATGATAAATGTCCCTCAAAAGTAAAAGTATCGCATGTTAATTGTGGAGATAATCTTCAAAAATCGAAACACTTGTTTATAAAAACAATCTTTGTCAATGGTCATAAATCCTCTTGTCTTTTTGACACAGGCAGTGCTAAAACTCTCATAAAAATGTCAGCTGTAAAGAAATTCGATCTTAACTTTACCTACTCTCAAGATAAAATTCTCGGAGGATTTATTGGAGACACCCTTTTGTGTAATAAGAATACATGAATAACACTAAAAAATTACGGGAGCGATTGTAACTGTTGACGCGATAATCGTTGATGATAAATATTTGTCTCAGGACTTATTGATAGGAAAGGATTTTATAGAACAATCACATATTTTAACGATCAAGAAAGACAAAATAGTCCTTTTCAGAATTCTGACGGTTTTAAACGATATTTCAATCAATGTTATTGACAGTTATTCAGATAAAATAATTACCGCTAATGATCTTTCTTTCGGACCTATTGATGAAACTGATAATTTAAGATGCCTTAAGATATTAAACCAGTTTCAAGATTGTGTATCATTTTCTTTGAAATGTTTAGGAAAAACAAATACGGTGACGATGGAGATAAGAACCATAACCGATAGACCCATAGTTTACGATCCTTATCGGTTACCGGAAATAGAAAAGAGTATTTTACGAGAAATGATTGCCGAATTATTGGAAAACAACATAATTCGCGAGTTTAGTTCGCAGTATGCCAGTCCAATAATTTTAGTAAAGAAAAAGACGGGTGACTTCCGCGCATGCGTGGACTATAGGCGATTAAAGGCCGTCACGATTAAAAAACAAAGAAGTATTTTGTAATTGATTGAAGAATAAATAGACAAGCTGGGAGGAGGTAATACATTTTTCATAACATTAGATATTGCTAACGGGTTTTATCAGGTACCCATGGCTGAAAATTCCATTGAAAAGACATCGTTCGTGACACCTGATGGTCACTACGAATTTTTAAGAAATACAGTAGCTTTTCCATATATTGATGATATCATTATTCCTTGCGTAACTATCGAAGAAGGCTTAGAAAGGCTTAAACAAGTATTAATTAAATTAAGAGAACATAATCTGACATTAAAACTAAGTAAATGCTCATTTTTTAAAAACTAAACTAACGTATTTAGGAAGAGAGATAAGTGCCGAAGGTGTAAAACCAGGAAAAGAAAAGTTAAGAGCGGTGTTAAAAATGTCACCTCCCACAAACATAAAGCAAATCAGGCAATTTATGGGGTTATCGGGATATTTTAGAAAGTTTATTACAAAATATGCTGAAATTATGGAGCCACTTTCTCGCCTGACAAGAAAAAATGTAAAATAGATCTGGGGAGCAAGTCAAGAACATGCATTCCAACAAATTAAAAGTACTTTGATAAAGGAACCAATATTGACAATATTTGACCATACATTACGTACAGAGCCACACACAGATGCATCCGCCATAGGTGTAGGTGCAATGTTACTTCAGTTTGACTTGGACGGAAACAAACACGTTATATCGTATTTCAGCAATCAGACAACGAACGATCACAGACAGTACCATACGTACGAGTTGGAAACTATGACAGTTGTATTTGCTGTGCGATATTTCAGAGTATAACGCATTGAAGACGACCCTTACGAAAAAGGATCTTCTTCCAAGAATTGGACGTTGGTGGTTGGAAATTCAAGAGTTCACGTTTGATATAGAGTACAGACCAGGAACGCGAATGATTTATGTAGATGCATTGAGTAGAAATCCAGTTAACGAGATTGAAACTTATTCCATAGATATTACGGAGTGTGAACTGATAGTAGGAGCACAGTTACAAGACGAAAAGTTGCTACGAATTAGAAAAATACTCGAATCACGAAATATGACGAACGAAACAAAGCAATATTTTTAAAAATATAAACTTAAAAATAATGAAATTTACCGTAAATTAGATAACGATAAAGAGATGTGTGTGGTACCGAAGTTAGCAAGAATGCAAATATGCCAGGTCATCTAAGTACAGAAAAGATACTGAAACGTATTCAGAAATATTATTGGTTTCCGAAAATGAGACGATTTGTTTCGAAGTATGTTAACGCCTGTTTAAGCTGTACCTATATTACAAACAAAGTGGATGCGCTAAAAAACAATGTAAATTAAACCCAAGTAAAAAAACAATAAGTTTATATTAGTGATTGTGGATGCTTTTACGATGTTTTGTGTAATAGAACTTGTAAAAAGTCAAAAATCAAAGTACGTCATTGATATCTTAACAAATTTTGTGTATCTGTACCAAATCGCATAATCAGTGATCGTGGTTCTGCGTTTACGTCAAAAACATTTAAAGACTTTTGCGAGTGTTACGATATAAAACATATTTTAAATGCAGTAGCAACTCCAGGTGCGAACGGACAATGCGAAAGGTACAATAGAACAATTATTAATTCTTTTGCAACAACCACTGCCAAAAAAGTTAACGTGTGGGACTGTTACGTAAAAAAAAAAAAAAAAGTGCAAAGTGCAATTAATACGGTTCATAACAAATCTATCAATGCTCTGATAGGATACAACACAAAACACGCCGCAGATTCACGAATTCTTAATGAAATTAAAGATGATTTTAATCGATTTAATTTAAAAGAACTACGTAACAAAATTTACAAACAAATCACAAAAGATCAGAAAAAGCAAAAAGAACGATACGACAAAAATAGACGAGACGCCGTCAAATATAGCGAAGGCGACCTAGTAATGGTCAGAATTACGAGTGAACCAGCAACGGGGAGAAGTCACAAACTTCTTCCAAAATTCAAGGGACCTTTCCAAGTGACAAAAGTCCTTATTAACGTCAGGTATAAGGTTGAAGACTTACGAGGTCTTCGAAAAGTATCATGTACGGTTGTCACTGCTGACAACATTAAACGATAGCTCATTATTCAAGACGATGGGTAAGTTTTGCTAAATACGATTAACAGATGATGTTTTAAGTTCCTGTTATAATGAAAAGGTAACTGACGATTTTACGCTAACGAGGTCATAATTAAATGATATTAATAAGTTTACAAAAATATTTTTTTTAATTATGTTTTTTTAGTTTCTTTTAAAGATCAACGGATCTTTAATACGAAGAGATCACCACACCAGTGTTCTAAAACGAAAAGATCGACGGATCTTTAATACGAAGAGATCACTACACCAGTGTTCTAAAACGAAAAGATCGACGGATCTTTAATACGAAGAGATCAACGGATCTCGAAGGCGAAAAGATCAACGGATCTTTATTACGAAAAGATCAACGGATCTTTATTACGAAGAGATCAACGGATCTCTAACACGAAAAGATCAACGGATCTTTAATACGAAGAGATCAACGGATCTCATTTTCTTTCAGCTCATCATGAAGCCTGAGGACAGGCTTATATACAGGATGGCCGAGTGTAAGAAATGATGACGACCGACGTATACCAAACCCTAGACACAACCACTTAAGTCCCTACTTAGATAAACGAACCTTCTTTTGTATATATTAGGAATATAGGCTGGTGATACAAATATATGAAGGGCGAGATCAGTATACGAATACGAACGAAAGCGATACGTTGTTTAACATAAAAGACTTTTAGTTATAGTTAAATATATAGTTTACATGTTTTAGTTATAAAATAAAGTAGTTCATTTTTGATAATTCTTACATGTCATCATTTTAAAAAAATCGATATCTCTGAAACCGTAAAAGATATTCAAAAAATAAAAATATGTAAATGTAGGACTGAAATGGCTCAACAAGTATTATTTGAAGTATTTTTCCGAAATTTGTTGAGAAAGTTGGAAAAAAAATAAAATAAAAAAAAAAGAAATTTTTCGAAATTGAATTACGAAAATCTCGAAAACGACGGGAATACCGAAAAATGTCAGGAGTACTTTTTTGCTGTACTTGAAAAAATCCTATTTAATGAAAAAAATTATGAAAAATAGGGAAAAAATATTGGAAAATGGGAAAAAAAAGAATAATAAAAAAATGGAGAAAAAATAAAAAATTGTTAAAAAAAATATGAAAAAATAATGAAAAATTGAAAAAAAATATTGGAAAATAGGAAAAAAATATTGGAAAATGGGGAAAAAAATTATGAAAAATAGTCAAAACAATAATGAAAAATAGGTAAAAAAATAGGGAAACAAATACTGAAGAATATGGAAAAAAATAATGAAAAATGGTAAAAAATATAATGAAAAAATTGGGAAAAAAACAATAAAAAAAATATTAAAAAATAGGGAAAAAATATTGGAAAATAGGAAAAAAAAAATAATGAAAAATAGGGAAACAAATTATAAATAAATGGGGGAAAATAGGGAAACAAATAATGTAAAATAGGGAAATAAATAATGTAAAATAGGGAAATAAATAATGGAAAAGAGGAAAAAAACATTGGAAAACAGGAAAAGGAATAATGAAAAATAGAGAATAAAATAATGAAAAATAGTGAAAAAAATAATGAAAAAATAGAGAAAAAATAATTTGTGTTTAGTATTTCCAGACTTTCGTGACTAGGCGACGTTAAGGCCGCAGTTTCACTGTATTTTGACGTATAAAAACAAGGGTTTACCAGTTCCAATTACGTTTAAATTTTACTGAACGAAGGAAAATTAAACTTTGGCAGCTTAAAGTATAATGTTTATAGAATGGAGTCTCCTATTTTTTATTTGTCCTGTAATTAAACTGAGTTTACCAAAAAATAAAAAAAGTGATTTTTAAAATCAGAGATAAAAAGTAGGAGACTTCATTCTACGTATTTTTGTTAGTAAGCTCCTTGAATATTTCTTTATTTTATTCAGTATTTATTAAATCTAATTGGAAATACGATTGAGAAATATATGTCAAATTTATTTGTCATAATGGAGATTTTCGATAATTTCCTGTAATGTCTTAGTTCATACCCTCTCGAAAAGATGTCACGACAATCAAATTAGGTGACAATCATATAAAAGCTATGTTGCCAAATGGACAAGTTATATGCGCATGTCCTATTCGGAATATATTCAAGATTTTTATGTACCGCGAACGCATAAAATGAAACTTAACTATGACATAATCTTTTGTTACTTAACAAAACAAATTAATTAATATTAAATTTTCACGCAATTAATTTAATGATACAGAAGAAATTATTTTTATGGAATATTTGTTTCCAGATTTGGAATATTTGTCTCTCATTAGGGAATATTTGTCTCCCAATAGGCGCAACTGTTTTGCCAAACTTTCCAGTTTCGCACTGCGTTCGGTATTGCTGCTGGTGATAAGATGTCGATATTAGCTGTATTTCTTTTGCACTTGGATCAGTTCAGTTCAGTTCTAGGTCACTTGCTTCACTGTTTTATTTGCAACTGAACTGAATCAAAAATGACCTGGGTCACCTCCCCCCTTACCGATGCTGCACCACCCGCTGAAATGGTTCAAAAGTGATCCGAAACAGATGGCGGGGTTTTTAAAATTATTTGATAACCTAAAAAAAGTATACTTATCAAGAGCAGATTAAAAATCTAGATTTTAATAAAATGGAAGGCGACACTTCGTCTAGTGAGGAAGATAATATGATTTTAGTAAATATTTCGTAAGAAAATATTAATTTTAGGAATAAATTTTCTCCAAGATACATTCGTCATCTGAGGAAGAAAATTATAGGTGTCGGTGGCCATGTCTTGATGATCTTTTTTTGGTGCTTTGTTGCTAGTCGCAGGTCGCAGATGATAATTGACAGGAACGGAACGACAACGTCAGTTGATTTGGTTAGGAGCGTTTTATTTGTACTTTTGCGTGGTCAGTTTTGACCCGTTCAAAAGTGATCCAAGTGAACTGACCCAAGTGCAAAAGAAATACACCTATTGATCATGGGATGGGACTCGCGAGTAAACCGAATTTTTATTATTTTTCCGAGCGCATCAATCTGATATCTGCTAGGTTACACCGAAATATTTATAGAGAGTGTCTAGAGGTCCGTCTAGTCGGACCCGGTGAAAACCCAATAGGTCCGTCAATCAGCTGTTAAGATTAGGATTAAAACATAGTTTCGTAATTTTGATATTTATTTTAGCGTTCCTAGTGAATGTGTATACTTTAGTTCTGTAATATTAATAATTAAAATACAAAGGCGAAACACTAATTTATATTAATTTTATTATGAAACGTGATTCGCTTAAATAATAAGTTTGAACATATTTAAACAAAGCTGAAGTAGCTGCGTGGCATAGTGCACGCTAGTGGTGCAATGGATCCGGGGATCGAATCCCATATCTCCCTATTTTTTTTTTTTATTTTTTTTTAAACTCAAGTTGGATTTTTAAGACTTCTTTTAATAAAATAAATCTTTTTTTAATTCTACACGTTAGCTTTGGTCAGTCAAAACTTCTGATAAAATAAATATCAAAATTACAAAACTATGTTTTAATCCTAATCTTAACAGCTGATTGACGGACCAATTGGGTTTTCACCGGGTCCGACTAGACGGACCTCTAGACACTCTCATATTTATATTTGAAAAAATGAACAATCATGGTTTACTGTATATGTTGCAGGAGAAATATTTTTAATTTTGATAATGTAAATAAAAAATTCTGTGCAGTTTAAAAAAAAGTCATAATCTCCAACACCAAAAAACCCCATGTACCAAATTTGAATGGAATCGGTTAATAAATAATCATAAATTTCGTCCACCATTTTGGAGTAGCCACCTTGAATTTATTTATTTTGAAAAAAAAATCAAGATCTCCTATCCCAAAAAGCCCCCAATACCAATTTTGAAAAGAATCTAATCATAATTCCATATCTTGTCGGCCATCTTAAATTAATTAATTTTGAAAAAAAAATCAAAATTTCCAACACCAAAAAACTCCATGCACCAATTTTGAATGGAATCGGTTAATAATCATAAATTTCGTAAACCATTTTGGAGTCGCCATCTTGAATATATTTATTTTGAAAAACAAATTCATAATCTCCGTCCCCAAAAACACCCAAATACCAATTTTGAAAAGAATCTGATCATAATCACATATCTCGTTTGCCGTCTTGAATTTATTAATTTTGAGAAAAAATTTGAAATCTCCAACCCCAAAAACCCCCATATGGCAATTTTGAACGAAATCTGTCCGTCCGTAATGAAATATCTATAAAATATATTTGGGATTTATATTTATGATGATTTTACGTATTTATCGAAGATAAACAAACAAACAAAGTTAGTTTTACAGCATTGCCATATCCTAGCAGAGCTCAGAGATTTTCTTGCTCTTGGCATAAAATGAAATAAGATTAAAATTATATTGTATAGTAGACCAGATAAATAATATGAAATAAAATGTCACTACTAAAACGAGTAAATAATTTGGTCAAATGTATGTTGAAATAAATCGTAAATAAGACATATTGCTACATCTGTTGAATAATAGATTTATGAAATTTGACATTAATATGACATATGTCACATTTAGTTATTGTTATGAATATTGGAGTGTGCCACTGCGGCCTTAATTGTCGCAGTTCTCTTTCAGTGTAGCCAACCTAAGTTTTTAAAACAAAAACTTTTACATTGTTGCGCATGCTCGGTGCGAAATTAATCTCTTCAATAATAAAAATGAGAAATTTAGTAAACATATACCAAACCACTACAGTACAGTTTTACGCAAATTATAAATCAATTGAATTTATTTTGTTTAATCGGTTTGCTAAAATTGATCAAAGATGGTAAACTTATGTCCATGTGGAAAGTATATATAGTGGAACAGAATTTGATAAGATTATACTCTTTTCTCCTAGCGTTTATTTTCGAGGACTCGACTAAACCATAGTACTGTCGTGACGTCGCAGAAGGCCTCTTCGATGTCGAACGGTGGCTGAAGAGAAAAAGGGCCACCGTTCGAGAGAGAAGAATACGCGCGGTCTTCCGGAAGTCAGTTGTGCTTTTTTTCCAAAAGGGAGACGCAGCGTTGCTTTGACTTTATAAGTGAAAATTGTGTATTGTTTTATTGTTAATAAAATAATGAATGATTACATTATTATCGACATGACTGGTGACTGCGATCACCAGCCCTTGGCCGACCCATCGGTCGACGAAGAACCAACCACATCCACGCAGTTGGACGACGCTCCCAGTTGGCTCTTCGAACCCCTGGAGTATACGACCCAGTCGCAACCCCACTTAGGAAGACATGGCGCCCAACGTGGGACTTTTTCAGTCCAGAGGAACGAACGAACCCACTACGACCCCACCTTTGACAGCTTCCTCGAGGAAAACTACAACCAGGTAAAATCGTTCGACTTTTTCAGCGGAAGCAAACACAACTTGTCCATACAGACTCCGAGGAGGATGCTTCGAGTCCCTGACTCCTTTCAACAACCACAACAAGACTTCCAGCCTCAGCCCCAAGTCCTTCAGGTCCATGAATCAAGTCAGCAGGTCCATCAGGTACCGTTTACATATATCCAATGGTGCCATGCCCTTTCCAAGCCATTTTACCAGGCTCCGCAAGTCGACCAGGTAGCACTCCATGTCCCTCAGGCCAACCAGGCGATGCTCCAGGTTCCCCAGGTCAACCAGGCAGCACTCCAAGCCCCCCAGGTCGACCAAATACATTCAGAGAACCTCCACCAGGTCCATCGAGCCCACCAACTTACGGTCCAGGTTCCTCAGGCCAACCAGACGATGCTCCAGGTTCCCCAGGTCAACCAGGTAGCACTCCATGTTCCTCAGGCCAACCAGGCGATGCTCCAGGTTCCCCAGGTCAACCAGGCAGCACTCCAAGCCCCCCAGGTCGACCAGATACATTCAGAGAACCTCTACCGGGTTCACCGAGCCCACCAAGGTACGGTCCAGGTTCCCCAGGTCAGCCAGACGATACTCCAGGTCCCCCAGGTCAACCATGTATCACTACAAGTTCCTCAGGCCAACCAGGCGATGCTCCAGGTTCCCCAGGTCAACCAGACACATTTAGAGCCTCTCTACCAGGTCCACCGAGCTCACCAAGGAACGGTCCAGGTCCCCCAGGTCAACCAGACGATGCTCCAGGTTCCCCAGGTCAACCAGGCAGAACTCCAAGCCTCTCAGGTCAACCAGACACATTTAGAGCCTCTCTACCAGGTCCACCGAGCCCACCAAGGAATGGTCCAGGTCCCCCAGGTCAACCAGACGGCGTTCCAGGTTCCCCAGGTCAACCAGGCAGAACTCCAAGCCTCTCAGGTCAACCAGACACATTTAGAGCCTCTCTACCAGGTCCACCGAGCCCACCAAGGAACGGTCCAGGTCCCCCAGGTCAACCAGACGGCGTTCCAGATTCCCCAGGTCAACCAGGCAGCATTCCAAGTCCCTAAGATCTACCATATGTGTTCAGAACCTCCCAACCAGGTCCATCCAGCGATTTCGCCTGCCCCAACCACCGCCCTTGACCAAATTGCTGCTTGTTTGCAACACTTGTCATCCGGACCGAAGAAATGGAATCCAGAACCGCCTACCTATAGCGGACACGATGAAGAATGCCCCCACATGTTCCTAGGCAAGATCGAAGTCTACATGAACCATATCCAAGTCCCCAGATCGGAGTGGATAACGACAACAAGGAAGCGCCTCCAAGGAGAAGCCTGCAAGTGGGCAACCCAATACCAGAGGTCCAGGATTGACTGGTCCTTTTTCAAGAAAAGACTGGTAGATCGATTCGGCCACCCTCAGCTGGTAGCCAAACTAAAATCGAAGCTGTTCGGACAACCCCAACCCAGTAATGAGACAGTAGAACAGTTCATACAATCAAAATGGGCTCTTGCACAACGCCTGGTTCCAGAAGAACCTGAATCCAACCTAGCCTGTCTTATTACGAACCAATTGCTGCCAGAGGTAAGGTCCAGACTACGAGGCGCCACTCCGATGTCGATTGAACAGCTAAGCTACCTTGCAAACATGGTGGAGATGGACGTCCAAGACGCCCGTAGGGACTACCAGCGGCCACAACAGAGAACAAACGAGCAACGCCACCTCGCCAACCATCCCCCAGCAAGGCCCAACAATAGCCAACAGCCTCCGGGAAACGCCAATCGGGGCGGGAACTAAGCACTCCTGTAGCATCCCGTCCCATCCAGCTCAACCCGATAGCTGCTGATGGAAACCAGCAGTTACCGAAGATCTACGGCTTCCTAGAGGGGAAGAAAATCTCCATCCTCTTAGACACAGGAGCATCAGGAAACTTCGTCAGGGCGGACGCTTTCAAAGAGAGACCCATCCAAGGAAAAAGAACGACAGTCAACCTAGCCTGCTCCAATCACCAGACCGTATCCAAGGGATCAGTCAGTCTCTCCATCCAGATGGAAGGAGAACGTTATACCGCTGACTGTTTAGTTCTTAGTGATCTGCAGCACGACCTAGTTCTCGGCCTTCCATGGTTGACTCAACAACAAGCCTTGATCGACACCTCCAGGCGATGCATCTACCTTGGTGCCTCCACCCGGATCACCGCATATTGGTCCCAAGTCTAGTCTGCACCAATCACTCAGGGGCAAGTAAGGCTAGAACCAGACCAAGTGCCACCATCCTTGAAGAGCAACATAGAAGAAGTCTTAAACCGCTTCGCCGAAGTTTTTCAGGACAACCCCAAGCAGCCTACTACCAGAGCAGCAACTCATACCATCAGGCTGAAGGACACCACTCCATTCAGGTGCAGAGGGTATAAGTATAGCACAGCCAAGAAGCGAACCATCTACGACGAGGTTCAAAAGATGTTGGAAGCAGGCGTCATTAGGCCAAGTCATGCTCCATACAACAGCCCCGTCGTAGTAGTCCAAAAGAAAAATGGAGAGCCACGCTTCTGTGTCGACTACCGCCGCCTAAACAACGCTACCTCCACGGAGACATCCGAACTTCCCCCGATCTACGAGGCTATCAGAGAACTAGGCAAGGCGAAGGTCTTCACGTCTCTAGATCTCAAGAGTGGCTTCTGGCAGGTACCGATGGATGAAAGCTCCATTCCGATGACCGCCTTTAGCACGCCAGACGGCTCCACCTATGAATTCCTGGTTATGCCATTCGGGCTGAAGAATGCACCAGCTACCTTCCAGAAGCTAGTGAACAACGTACTAGGTGGTTATATCGATAAATTTTGCAAAGTTTATATGGACGATATAATCATCTACTCTGAAGACATAGAGACGCACATTCGCCACCTGAATCTAGTCCTAGAGAGGCTGCGCACCCACGGGTTGTGGGTGTCCTTGAGAAAATGCCACTTCGGTGCTCCGAAACTGGAATATCTGGGCCACTCCATCACTTCAGAGAAGAAAGAACCATTGGAAAAGCACATCCTCAAGATCCAGGACTTTCCAACCCCATCAACGTTGAAGCAGCTGAAGAGTTTCCTTGGAACAACTGGATGGCTCCGAGAGTTTATCCCCAGCTGCGCAGAGCTAATGGCACCTATGACAGACCTTACCACTTCGAGAAAAAGATTCAAGTGGACGCCCACAGCGGATGCCGCCTTCCGAGCCGTCAAAGAAGCCGTCTCTCAGCCTCTGAGCCTGGCCCGACCGAACCCGGATGAGCCCTTCAGCCTTCAGACAGACGCGTCCTCCATAGGAATGGGTGCTGTTCTATTTCAAGGTCTACAAGAAAGTAGGAAAATCATCTCCTTTGCTAGTGCTAAACTGACACCAACAGAAAAGAAGTACCACATAAACGAAGTGGAATGTTTAGCCATCATCTGGGCACTTAAGCGATACCGCCACTATCTTCAGGATGCAAAATTCACCATATATACAGACAATCGAGCCCTCCTTTGGCTGGAAAGGTTTAAAGACGAGAAGGCCAAGCTTACCAGATGGGCCCTACTCCTGCAGGAGTTCGATTTCGAAGTCCACCACATTCCAGGCCGATGCAATGAGCTGCCAGACCTACTGTCCAGACAGCCGGAAGCCACCTGCACTCCTGAGACACCTAAGGACCCAGAAGAAGACATAGACCGTATGACCTGGCCCCAAATCGAAAGCGAGAGCAATGGAGACGACCAGTTTCCACTTCTATGCCTCCTAGAGGATCAAGACCACCAAGTTGACACAGAAGAAGAAGGATGTCAAACACTGGAGGGAAGAATCAGACGGGCCCACAAAGATCACACAGGGATGATTCGCATGAAGAGGAGGCTAGAAGTCATCATCGCGGAAGGACCACGAGAGCCAGCGGACGAAGACTTAGCCAACGACTTCGAGGTCCAGGACGAAGTCTGCTTTCACGTAGCTGGAAACTCCAAGAGGCTGGTCGTCCCAAACATGTTTAAAAACGAGATCCTGAGAGAATACCACGACAGCACCACGGCCAATCATCCAGGGGGAGATGAAACAAGAAGAGCTATAGAGCGACGGTACTACTGGCCAACTCTAAAACAAGACGTCGTGAAACACGTGAAGGCATGCATCATCTGCACGACCACCAAAGCCGCACCACGACAGCCAACAGCTGCACTTAGTATAAGAACACCACACAACCCCTGGGAGGTCATATCGGTCGACGTGATGGGACCATATCCGAAGAGCCGCCTCAAAAATAACCGATTCATCCTGGTCGCCACCGACTGTCTATCCAACTGGGTGGAGTTCCGATGTTCCCCAAATTCAAAGGCTAAGACTGTCGTAGAGTTCCTTCAACAAGAAGTCTGCTCCAGGTGGGGATACCCCGCCACCATAATTACGGACAACGGACGCCAATTCAAAGGGGACTTATGGGAGCGGTTCCTGACTCGCAACAACATTAGAGGGGAAACTTCACCCGTTTATCACCAGAGGGCCAACCCAGTAGAGCGGCGAATCCAGGAAATAAAGAAAGGGATGCGAGCGAGGCTCATCAACAAAGAGGAGAATCAGTGGGAAACAGTCGTCCATGACGTCATGTATTCTCTCAGAACCAGGACCAACAACGCCACTTCCTCCACTCCATGTAAGCTCCTCCTAGGCTACGAATTAAGACGCCCTGGAGAAGACCCGCAGCAGCCCAGGCCTCCGAACACATACGAGCGAAGGCAGCAGCGGATAGACCAGGCCAAGGCCCGAGCAACCGTCTTCGCAAGAAACCTGATGCCTGAACCACACCGTCCACCTATCAGATTCTCACCTGGAGACCAAGTTCTCGTTAGAAACCACGTGAGAGGCAACTTCGGTCAGACATGGACAGGCCCCCACGAGGTTCTGAGAAATACTGGGACCACTACATACATCGTCCTCAAGGATGGAGGAGAAAGCCACCTCCACGTGGATGACCTCCGACGAGCACCACGAGCAACAGTCGCAGAGGGTTAAGTAAACATATAGACAATTTCATTTTTTTTATCTTAATTTCTATAATTCTACCTAGTTCCTTCGTTAGTTACATAAGTTTTTTTTCTCATTATAAACCTTTTTTTTCATTTTGACTTCAATAAAAAAAAAAACAAAGCAACGCTGTGCCTTGAGGGAGGGGGATGTCGTGACGTCGCAGAAGGCCTCTTCGATGTCGAACGGTGGCTGAAGAGAAAAAGGGCCACCGTTCGAGAGAGAAGAATACGCGCGGTCTTCCGGGAGTCAGTTGTGCTTTTTTTCCAAAAGGGAGACGCAGCGTTGCTTTGACTTTATAAGTGAAAATTGTGTATTGTTTTATTGTTAATAAAATAATGAATGATTACATTATTATCGACATGACTGGTGACTGCGATCACCAGCCCTTGGCCGACCCATCGGTCGACGAAGAACCAACCACATCCACGCAGTTGGACGACGCTCCCAGTTGGCTCTTCGAACCCCTGGAGTATACGACCAAGTCGCAACCCCACTTAGGAAGACAGTACAACCTAGTAAAGCGACTCTCGGTTGGCGCCAAAGTTCGCGTTTTTGCTTCGCGCAGGCATCGTCGCCATCTTCTCTGTACTTGTCATTGAATCTCCAATGGTGTGACCGATTACAGTCACATGATTTCAGCTGACACTTGACAGTCAGCTGTTGTGTATTTGTGTTATTTTCATATATAAGATATAAGTTATAGTTTATAGTTATTTTTTTTCGCCATTGCTGTATCCAATAATTATTTATTTACAATTTGTTGATATTACTACTTTAATTTTATTTATTCGTAGAATAAAAGAGGCGTGGTTTATGACGGTCAAAAAATAGTAGATTCCATGTGACTGTAGTAACTTGCATTTTATATTCGACCCATAGATGGTGTGCGCGCTTAATTTTACAAATTTGGGAGTTTTTGTTTTAAATACAGTATTTTCTGGACATACTCAGATAAAGAAATATATTCAATAACAAAACAAAACGTTATAGAAGTAAATAGTGCTAGTTTTGTCTATTTTCCAGTAGTTGACAGTTTTGACATACGTCAAATGTCATACACCTGGAGTGCGTTCATAAATAAACGCCCGGCGCTCCCCAAGCGCCCAAATGCGTTCATAAATGATTTCGGCTTAACCAGGGTTATTTTTACACGCGTTCATAAATGCTTGTTGGTGCACACCCGGGGCGCGCCTAAGACGACCTACTATCTGACATGGGTAAAAGTTACCCGACCTGCGCAATACGTTCTTGAGATCACACGGTATACAATTCGCGGTACACGGTCTGTAAATCACACGAAATATACCAATTTTCATTATTGTGTAATTTTGTTTTATTCTGCAATTAATGGATCAAGAGGTTGAAATTAATCCAGTATATTTCAAACAACATTTTCAACATAATTTTCTATTCGATTAGGTTTATGGAAACTTCGTTTACGTGATACCACGATTAACGATGGAGACGAGACAACACAAAAGCAAAAATAAATGCAAATGTGTTAAAAAGTTCGGTTAAAGCGGATTGACAGAATTTTTAGGCCCCGCTCGTTCATAAATTTTTATACACCCGGGCGCACTCTGGGTAAATATTGCTCCGGGCGAATTTCGCCCGGATATTTAATTTATGAACGCACTCCTGCCTGAGATAAACCTTTAGTTTTTTTATTTACAAGTCCAAAGAAAACGAATGTATTAACTTATATCTAATACAGGGACCCAATTCTTGAAATCGTAGGAATCTATTCTCATGAGAAATTTACGTCATTTTCTCTAGATTTTGTAATATGTCTATTCTTGAAATATTTCGTAGGAAAAAATTCTCCAAAAATTATGAGAATTCATTCCTAATGTCATTTTCTGGAGAAACTTCAAATTCTCATGAGACTTTAAGAAATTAAGAGTGTGAATTGTACGTATTTGACGTCTTTTGTGGGAATTGAAATTGAACATTGTTTTTTTGTTGTTACCGCCATAAATATTGTTAAAATGAATAATTTTTTACTCCAAGCTATCCTTTTAGATAATTTAGAAAGTTGTTTAGACAGCATTTTCGTCTATACAAACAAGCCTTTGACGATCTAATGGAGTATATTGAGCTTTTTCTGCTACCAACAATCACAGTTGGAGATTAACCAAAAGAGAAAAAGTTTTAGTAGGGATCTTTCCTCTAAGAAGTTCCTTATCATTTTCTAAGAATTCTACAAGGATTTTTTTTGCGCTTCACTCACGAAATTTCGTTTGGCCATCGCAAATAAAAAATGAACAAATAACAAATAACCCACAGTCAATAATAAACGATAATACACAATAATAGGATAATAATTATGTAAATTGTTTCAATTTGTTTCCTCAAAAATGTAAAATGTCAAACATATGATATCAATGGCAACTGATATTCATTTCTGCGAACGTTAAAATAATATTTGAGCACAGAACTAATAGTTCTGAGTATTTGATTGGTTGAGTTCATGAAATACTTGGATTTAGTAAAGACATACGTCACTTTTTTTAATTCACCAGAATTTCAGTTCCGACTCATTCAAGAATAGGACTGGCGATTCTCAAGAGAATTTTTTTTGGAGAATTAACTCCTACGATTTCATGAATTGGGTCCCTGGAGTATACGACCCAGTCGCAACCCCACTTAGGAAGACATGGCGCCCAACGTGGGGCTTTTTTAGTCCAGAGGAACGAACGAACCCACTACGACCCCACCTTTGACAGCTTCCTCGAGGAAAACTACAACCAGGTAAAATCGTTCGACTTTTTCAGCGGAAGCAAACACAACTCGTCCATACAGACTCCGAGGAGGATGCTTCGAGTCCCTGACTCCCTTCAACAACCACAACAAGACTTCCAGCCTCAGCCCCAAGTCCTTCAGGTCCATGAATCAAGTCAGCAGGTCCATCAGGTACCGTTTACATATATCCAATGGTGCCATGCCCACTCCAAGCCATTTTACCAGGCTCCGCAAGTCGACCAGGTAGCACTCCATGTCCCTCAGGCCAACCAGGCGATGCTCCAGGTTCCCCAGGTCAACCAGGCAGCACTCCAAGCCCCCCAGATCGACCAGATACATTCAGAGAACCTCTACCGGGTCCACCGAGCCCACCAAGGTACGGTCCAGGTTCCCCAGGTCAGCCAAACGATACTCCAGGTCCCCCAGGTCAACATGCATCACTACAAGTCCCTCAGGCCAACCAGGCAATGCTTCAGAGTACCCAGGTCAACCAGACGATGCTCCAGGTTCCCCAGGTCAACCAGACACATTTAGAGCCTCTCTACCAGGTCCACCGAGCCCACCAAGGAACGGTCCAGGTCCCTCAGGTCAACCAGACACATTTAGAGCCTCTCTACCAGGTCCACCGAGATCACCAAGGAACGGTCCAGGTCCCCCAGGTCAACCAGACGATGCTCCAGGTTCCCCAGGTCAACCAGGCAGAACTCCAAGCCTCTCAGGTGAACCAGACACATTTAGAGCCTCTCTACCAGTTTCACCGAGCCCAGCAAGGAACGGTCCAGGTCCCCCAAGTCAACCATGCGGCGTTCCAGGTTCCCCAGGTCAACCAGGCAGAACTCCCAGCCTCTCAGGTCAACCAGACACATTTAGAGCCTCTACCAGGTCCACCGAGTCCACCAAGGAACGGTCCAGGTCCCCCAGGTCAACCAGACGGCGTTCCAGATTCCCCAGGTCAACCAGGCAGCATCCCAAGTCCCTAAGATCTACCATATGTGTTTAGAACCTCTCAACCAGGTCCATCCAGCGATTTCGCCTGCCCCAACCACCGCCCTTGACCAAATTACTGCTTGTTTGCAACACTTGTCATCCGGACCGAAGAAATGGAATACTGAACCGCCTACCTACAGCGGACACGAGGAAGAATGCCCCCACATGTTCCTAGGCAAGATCGAAGTCTACATAAACCATATCCAAGTCCCCAGATCGGAATGGATAACGACAACAAGGAAGCGCCTCCAAGGAGAAGCCTGCAAGTGGGCAACCCAATACCAGAGGTCCAGGATTGACTGGTCCTTTTTCAAGAAAAGACTGGTAGATCGATTCGGCCACCCTCAGCTGGTAGCCAAACTAAAATCGAAGCTGTTCGGACAACCCCAACCCAGTAATGAGACAGTAGAACAGTTCATACAATCAAAATGGGCTCTTGCACAACGCCTGGTTCCAGAAGAACCTGAATCCAACCTAGCTTGTCTTATTACGAACCAATTGCTGCCAGAGGTAAGGTCCAGACTACGAGGTGCCACTCCGATGTCGATCGAACAGCTAAGCTACCGTGCAAACATGGTGGAGATGGACGTCCAAGACGCCCGTAGGGACTACCAGCGGCCACAACAGAGGACAAACGAGCAACGCCACCTCGCCAACCATCCACCAGCAAGGCCGAACAATAGCCAACAGCCTCCGGGAAACGCCAATCGGGGCGGGAACTAAGTACTCCTGTAGCATCCCGTCCCATCCAGCTGCTGATGGAACCCAGCAGTTACCGACGATCCACGGCTTCCTCGAGGGGAAGAAAATCTCCATCCTCTTAGACACAGGAGCATCAGGACGCTTTCAAAGAGAGACCCATCCAAGGAAAAAGAACGACAGTCAACCTAGCCTGCTCCAATCACCAGACCGTATCCAAGGGATCAGTCAGTCTCTCCATCCAGATGGAAGGAGAACGTTATACCGCTGACTGTTTAGTTCTTAGTGATCTGCAGCACGACCTAGTTCTCGGCCTTCCATGGTTGACTCAACAACAAGCCTTGATCGATACCTCCAGGCGATGCATCTACCTTGGTGCCTCCACCCGGGTCACCGCATATTGGTCCCAAGTCCAGTCTGCACCAATCACTCAGGGGCAAGTAAGGCTAGAACCAGACCAAGTGCCACCATCCTTGAAGAGCAACATAGAAGGAGTCCTAAACCTCTTCGCCGAAGTTTTTCAGGACAACCCCAAGCAGCCTACTACCAGAGCAGCAACTCATACCATCAGGCTGAAGGACACCACTCCATTCAGGTGCAGAGGGTATAAGTACAGCACAGCCAAGAAGCGAACCATCTACGACGAGGTTCAAAAGATGTTGGAAGCAGGCGTCATTAGGCCAAGTTATGCTCCATACAACAGCCCCGTCGTAGTAGTCCAAAAGAAAAATGGAGAGCCACGCTTCTGTGTCGACTACCGCCGCCTAAACAACGCTACCTCCACGGAGACATCCGAACTTCCCCCGATCTACGAGGCTATCAGAGAACTAGGCAAGGCGAAGGTCTTCACGTCTCTAGATCTCAAGAGTGGCTTCTGGCAGGTACCGATGGATGAAAGCTCCATTCCGATGATCGCCTTTAGCACGCCAGACGGCTCCACCTATGAATTCCTGGTTATGTCATTCGGGCTGAAGAATGCACCAGCTACCTTCCAGAAGCTAGTGAACAACGTACTAGATGGTTATATCGATAAATTTTGCAAAGTTTATATGGACGATATAATCATCTACTCTGAAGACATAGATACGCACATTCGCCACCTGAATCTAGTCCTAGAGAGGCTGCGCACCCACGGGTTGTGGGTGTCCTTGAGAAAATGCCACTTCGGTGCTCCGAAACTGGAATATCTGGGCCACTCCATCTCTTCAGAGAAGAACGAACCATTGGAAAAGCACATCCTCAAGATCCAGGACTTTCCAACCCCATCAACGTTGAAGCAGCTGAAGAGTTTCCTTGGAACAACTGGATGGCTCCGAGAGTTTATCCCCAGCTGCGCAGAGCTAATGGCACCTATGACAGACCTTACCACTTCGAGAAAAAGATTCAAGTGGACGCCTACAGCGGATGCCGCCTTCCGAGCCGTCAAAGAAGCCGTCTCTCAGCCTCTGAGCCTGGCCCGACCGAACCCAGATGAGCACTTCAGCCTCCAGACAGACGCGTCCTCCATAGGAATGAGTGCCGTTCTATTTCAAGGTCTACAAGAAAGTAGGAAAACCATCTCCTTTGCTAGTGCTAAACTGACACCAGCGGAAAAGAAGTACCACATAAACGAAGTGGAATGTTTAGCCATCATCTGGGAAATTAAGCGATACCGCCACTATCTTCAGGATGCAAAATTCACCATATATACAGACAATCGAGCCCTCCTTTGGCTGGACAGGTTTAAAGACGAGAAGGCCAAGCTTACCAGATGGGCTCTACTCCTGCAGGAGTTTGATTTCGAAGTCCACCACATTCCAGGCCGATGCAATGAGCTGCCAGACCTACTGTCCAGACAGCCGGAAGCCACCTGCACTCCTGAGACACCTAAGGACCCAGAAGAAGACATAGACCGTATGACCTGGCCCCAAATCGAAAGCGAGAGCAATGGAGACGACCAGTTTCCACTTCTATGCCTCCTAGAGGATCAAGACCACCAAGTTGACACAGAAGAAGAAGGATGTCAAACACTGGAGGGAAGAATCAGACGGGCCCACAAAGATCACACAGGGATGATTCGCATGAAGAGGAGGCTAGAAGTCATCATCGCGGAAGGACCACGAGAGCCAGCGGACGAAGACTTAGCCAACGACTTCGAGGTCCAGGACGAAGTCTGCTTTCACGTAGCTGGAAACACCAAGAGGCTGGTCGTCCCAAACATGTTTAAAAACGAGATCCTGAGAGAATACCACGACAGCACCACGGCCAATCATCCAGGGGGAGATGAAACAAGAAGAGCTATAGAGCGACGGTACTACTGGCCAACTCTAAAACAAGACGTCGTGAAACACGTGAAGGCATGCATCGTCTGCGCAACAACCAAAGCCGCACCACGACAGACAACAGCTGCACTTAGTATAAGAACACCACACAACCCCTGGGAGGTCATATCGGTCGACGTGATGGGACCATATCCGAAGAGCCGCCTCAAAAATAACCGATTCATCGTGGTCGCCACCGACTGTCTATCCAACTGGGTGGAGTTCCGATGTTCCCCAAATTCAAACGCTAAGACTGTCGTAGAGTTCCTTCAACAAGAAGTCTGCTCCAGGTGGGGATACCCCGCCACCATAATTACGGACAACGGACCCCAATTCAAAGGGGACTTATGGGAGCGGTTCCTGACTCGCAACAACATCAGAGGGAAAACTTCACCCGTTTATCACCAGAGGGCCAACCCAGTAGAGCGGCGAATCCAGGAAATAAAGAAAGGGATGCGAGCGAGGCTCATCAACAAAGAGGAGAATCAGTGGGAAACAGTCGTCCATGACGTCATGTATTCTCTCAGAACCAGGACCAACAACGCCACTTCCTCCACTCCATGTAAGCTCCTCCTAGGCTACGAATTAAGACGCCCCTGGAGAAGACCCGCAGCAGCCCAGGCCTCCGAACACATACGAGCGAAGGCAGCAGCGGATAGACCAGGCCAAGGCCCGAGCAACCGTCTTCGCAAGAAATCTGATGCCTGAACCACACCGTCCACCTATCAGATTCTCACCTGGAGACCAAGTTCTCGTTAGAAACCACGTGAGAGGCAACTTCGGTCAGACATGGACAGGCCCCCCACGAGGTTCTGAGAAATACTGGGACCACTACATACATCGTCCTCAAGGATGGAGGAGAAAGCCACCTCCACGTGGATGACCTCCGACGAGCACCACGAGCAACAGTCGCAGAGGGTTAAGTAAACATATAGACAATTTCATTTTTTTTTGTATAATTCTACCTAGTTCGTTCGTTAGTTACATATGTTTTTTTTCTCATTATAAACCTTTTTTTTTCATTTTGACTTCTTCAATAAAAAAAAACAAAGCAACGCTGTGCCTTGAGGGAGGGGGGTGTCGTGAGGCGACGTTAATTGTCGCAGTTACGAGAGGCTAATAGTAGCAAAGTATTCCGTCAATTTGAAGGTCATTTACTGACGAGCTGGTCAGTCTTGTAGCGCTCCAAGTGACACACACACACACCTCAATGACCCCGAGCCAAGGGGATATTGTACCTAATCAGCACTTGATCCCCAAGTCCCCTGCCGTCCACCCCCAGGTTCTCCCCCCGACTTGCCCGCTATTGTGAGCATATCGTGGGGTCGCTTTAAAGGACCGTGGTCCCCTGGTCGTCATTGACATCACCGCTTACCTTCACTGTATTCCACCCCAATGGGCATTGGTGGATTCCTAGTGCATCTTCCATTTGGTTAGGAGACGACCTAAGCCTCTACCTCCTTTTGTCTTCTGTTGTAGTCCTGTCTCTTGTGTGTGCTTTGTCAGTCTGTTGGTCCTGTCATCTCTGAGTAGGATAACTTCTACCTAAAACATAATTAAAGAATTAATTTTGCATAGATCAAGTTATGCTACTCCGTTTACTGTCGATTTCTGAAATAAAAGATTTTTTTGGTGGGGCAAGCCCCTTTTTTGTATTTTTTTTTTTGTTTTTTTTTTTTTTGGTGGACAACGGTCCATCTTTGTTTTTTTTTTTTGTTTTTTTTTGTGGACTACGTCGGGATTTTTGGTTTTTTTTTTTATTTTTTTTTGGTGGACGGAGTCCTTTTGTTGGGTTTTTGCCTAAAAAAGAAATCGATTAGTATATATGTTGTTTAGAATAAAATTGTCCCCTTGTTAATTATCAGTAAAAACCAGACTTTTACTGCGCTCGCGCGAGTTGCCTCTTAGGGCGTGCGTGTTTGCCGTGATCATTGGCGTCATAATCGATCAGTTCCCTTAACTGAAGGTTTGGGTGTGTCCTTAGCTCGCCGAATATCCGCTCTGCTCGGTTGTTCAGTGTATCTAAAACCCTGGTGGATTTTAAATCTCTGAATATCCAACGGTTGGCAACATACCATGGTAGGTTTGCTGCTTCCCGTAAACAGATATTTTGCTGACTTTGGATTTTATTTCTATTTGTTTCACATGTTTGTCCCCACGCAAGGGACGCGTAAGTACCAAGTGGAATAATTATGGAGTTTATCAGTCTCATTTTGGTTTTAATTGTTAATTTACTCCTTCTACCTATAAGAGGTTGAATTCGAGCTCTCGCTTGTCTGGTTTTACTGATAATTGTTTTTACGTGCTCTGTGAACGTTAGACCTTTATCGAGCGTTACCCCCAGGTATTTTACTTTTGTTTGCCAAGCTATATTTGTATTTAGTATTTTTATTTTAGTATTTAGCTCCAAGTGACAAAAATATTAAACAATAATTTATATTTATTTTATTAGAAGCTTTGATATTTATTTTATTAGAAGTTTTAACTGACCAAAGCTAACCTGTGGAATTAAAAAAATATTTATTTTATTAAAAGAAGTCTTAAAAATCCAACTTGTGTTTAAAAAAAAAATAAAAAAAATTAGAAGATGTGGGATTCCGATCCCCGGACCCCCTGCACCACTAACGAGCACTATGCCGCGCAGCCACTGCAGCTTTGTTTAAATATGTTCAAACTTATTATTTAAGCGAATCACGTTTCATAATAAAATAAATATAAATTAGTGTTTCGCCTCGTATTTTAATAATTAATATTACAAAACTAAAGTATACACATTCACTAAATCTCATAAAGAAAATGATTTAAGTCCTTGATTGACCTCCTCATCAGTAAATGACCTTCAAATTGACGGAATACTTTGCTAGAGTTTGTTTAACCATCCTTTGCCGTTACGTCATTATCGGTGACGTATTCTGCTGTTTTACGTTTGTCGTATATTATTTGAATGTCATTTTACACATAACCTCAAAATTAAAATATAACTACTGACATATGTTAAGGATTGTTTTCAATGACCCATGTTAAGCTGTGTTTGTATTAAGAGGGGCGTCGAAACAGGCTGTCAGGATTTCACTTGGCAATACTGAAATTGACGAGAAAAATTGACGATTTTGTAGAATACAAATCTCGAGAACGAAAGTTTTGTTTGTAGAAATATTTATACCAATAATAGCTTATACATTGGAATAGGACATCTCCTTTTTTGAACTAAATCTAAGCAGTAATAAAGAAGATATCAATCATTTAGTGAAGGTATGTTTTTGACATTTTTGACAATTTGTGATCACCAATTTTAACGTAAAAAGGAGATGTCCTAAATGAGGCATCCAGTATTAATTTCTGAAAGTATTAAATCTCAAAAATTTATATTTCTCGAGATTTGTATTCTAGAAAAAAAAACTTATGCAACTTGTGGTACACAAGTTCAGGCATTTTCTGCGTGAAAAGTGGCGCTTTTTGGTTAGCATTTTTAACAATTTATACAACCAAGATTACAAATGAAATTTATTAAAAATATGACCTGCCATAGTGTTATTGTCATTATCAGCTGACTGTTTTGTTAGGTTATAGAATCATGTCGTTTATTTTGCAACATATTTTAAACTATTTAAACAAAACAAATTAGAATTAACTAAAACCAGTTCTTCAGTTTCAATCATTTTTATTAAGTTGAATCGTGCGAATTAAAACAAACGTGATCAAAATACGTTTTGACAAGTGTTACTTTGGTGATTGTTACAGTAATCTTATGAAAATGTGCAGTTCAAATTATAATAATACATATTGTGATGTGTATTGTGTAGTGTATAAAAATCGACGCTTACTAATAAACTACAGAAGAGGTGTTTCTTACTACATTACTAGAAAAATCTTATCTTTTAAACAATATGTATTGGCGATCTTATATTAACATTTGGCATAATTTCCTTGAATTTTTCATCATATACTTATTACATTAAATATGTCACCAAGGAGAAAGAGAACAACGAACCCTTATATGCCTGTATCAGATGCATTAAAAATTAGTGTTCGTAGTTTTAAGCGAATAAAACAAGAAAGTACTACGGTAACAGAAATTATAATGAATGTCCAGTCGCACAATGTACTCAAAAGAAAGACTGATAATATAAGTGATTTTAAATTCGGGTATAACTCGCAACAGTACTGAGCAGCCCTGTCACTGGTATTTCACTTCTGCCTACTTATTTTGTATGAATATGTGAACGTAAAACTCAAAAACGCCGAAAAAGACTGTAATAAAGGTAATTAGTGATACAAATCATATATTAATTGTTAAAATAAATATTTTGTATGTACTGAAAAGAAATAAAAGATTTGGTTTAAAGTTAATTATTAAATTTATTTTTTTACAAATACTAATTTTACAATCATGCTAATGTTAAGAAAAATATATACAATAAAATAGTAACAATATTTCAAAATATGAACAAGAAAGTGATTAAGGGAATTTATGATCCAATACTAAAAATCTGAAAGATACTAAAAGAACTTTGTATTAATAAAATTGAAGGCTTAAAATATAAGAATCTGAAAGAGACGTTTTTATTAGTAAATGCAATAACAAAATAAAACGGGGGTAATCCCACCCAACTATTTGAACACTCCTAGTAAAGTAATTGTTTAATCAATTCTGATAAAAATTTTAATGAATATTTTCAATATTCTCTAAAATTAATAGTACACGAGATACAAACAAAAAAGTTATTTTGAAATCATACATACTCTTAATTTCATCCTGTATATCTTTGATATCAATTTATTAAGTTTATTAGATTTAGAAACTTTTATCAAGTGTGAAATTAATAGTATAAGATAACAACAGTTATTTTATAATAATTTAAAATTATGAAACATTTTATACACATCCAAAAATAACTCTATTATAATGACAAAAATTTGCTATAAATCTATTAACACGTTTAAATGTTATAGGGGTGGCCCATGACCCATTTACACAAGGTATAAAAAATTTTTGGAATGATTTTAAAATCAATAAGTAATTCATATTTCATTCAATTTTATTCAAAATGCGAAGCAGAGCTTTTTTTAAGATTTTCTGGATCAAAATGCATAAATAAAGTTAGTTTAAAAAACTGAAAAAAAATCTAATTTTTTGTCAAAACTTTTATACATTTTTGACTTTAACTTCTACAAATAATATTTTAAAATTATGAAAAAAAATTATTTGTTTTATACTTTTTGATAAAACAAAATTACAAAAATTTAAAAAAAAACATTTTTTGAAAGGTGAGAATCCCATTTTAATATCTTTAATGTTTTTAAAGTTATTCAATTTAGTTTAAAATCGTAATACAATTTAAATTTTTTTTTAAAAATCTTACAATTTTTTTTAATAAAATTTTGAAAAAAAAAATCGTAATTATATAAAGTTTTTCTTACAAATTTAATAGTATTTTTTTTATTTTAATATTAAAATTTACCTAAACAAAAAAATAATTTAATAGGATAAAAATATTTAAAAATTAAAAATTTAACACAGACAGACATCATGCTAAAAATGGTATAAATGGATTCAGGTGACCTCAAAACGTAAAGATCCGTTAAAATCTGGGTATGGCTAAAAAATCATGATTGCAATACTTTCCTTCGATAAAACTTTGTTGGGTTCGGCAATTAATAAAAGTACCAATTAGAAATTAAATGAAATAAAATTGAAAAGGACTTTATATTATTTGTTAGTCTCAAAAATCTGTTAATTTTTTTTATTGTTAATTGTATACATTAATGGAAATTTGTTACAAATATTATTTATTGACATAATAAAAAACAGTTAAGTTTAAATAAATAAACAGTTAAAATAATACTTAATTTTTAGGTCACTTAATAAATTACATAAGGCATCAAACACTTTTGGATCGGGTAAACCTGTATTATCGTTATCATCTTTTATAAAATCATAATCAAAATGTAGTCTTATGTTTTGTTGAATATTTCCAAGTTAGTTGTTTTTAAAAAGTAATTTTGTTTTTGACTTAAGAATTTCCTTAAGATATGTTGGTTCTCTCAAAGTTTATGGAACTTCTGCATCTTGTACATCTTCACTCGTTAAACAATAACTAAAAGACAAAATACAACAATAAAGTCCATTCATTTAGTTTACACCAATATTCAATTAAGAACTGAAATAAGCTGCAAACTACTTATTCCACTTTATTTTTTCTTGTTCAAAATGAGACAGGCAGTGAGAGGCTTCTATTAGGTCATGTCTGAGCTCTACCTCTTAATTGAATATCGGTATAAACTAAATGAATGGACTTAAAACCAATTTTCATTGATTTGGTAACATTACTTACGAAGTACTTGGTTACTTGGTTGTTTATCATCTGATATTAAGGATTCATTCTCCTTTTCTTAATTGATGAAGTAGGTTAGCTCCCTTTGTAGCTGCTGTCTTAGATTCAATACTTTCAGATGGCCCTGCTACCTCTGAGTTCAAAGCAGAGACGAAACTGTCATCAAAATTTTTTATCTTTGCAGTTCGTTTACTAAAAAGAAACATAATTATTAAAAATAATAAATAATCATCTTTTTTCATGTCTAATTAATGTAATTTTATGACATACTGTCTTTCTGGAGATTCAAAGTTGAACATTCGCTTCACACTAAAATCAAATAAAGTTTGTTTATTTTTTCTATCCATATTAATGAAATGGCATCTGTTAACTAAGCAATGTTTCAAGGGTTCTCTATCTTGTCTCTTGCAAAATTAATTTTTACATTAGAATGTTTTGTTTATGTATTAATAATAGTATTTGAATACCTTATTGGGTTAATCCAAGTTTTTCTCTCAGCTGTTTTTGTTGCAAACACAAAAAACTTACATGTATTTTATTCACTTATGTTTACATTACAATCAGGAACAAAACACATAGCCATATTTACACCAGTTCGAAAATCTGAAACAAAAGTAAAATAGTCAAAACGCAATTACAACAAATATGAAGATAAAGTCGATAAATTAATAATTCACAATTATTTCTCTAAAATACAACTGCTAATTCTTATACATAACCTCAAACTACAAATGAAAATATATCTTACCGTTCTCTTTCATTTGTGTCTCGCTTGAGAAATATGCCAAACCCGAAAGTCGAGTCGATAGTCGAAACAAAAATTCACTTGCAAGAAATAAAAATAAAAAATAAAGCAGGTAGTCTGGTCAAACAAAAACAAAATAACATCTGTTTTGTGGTCGACCTTGGGTTGAAGTGGGTATCCGATCGGAAAATATGAAAATTCTCAAAATATATTTTAACTGAGAAATTAATATTTTAATACTGCTAGCGCCACCTGGTACACAGAAGATTAAATAATTTTAATAATTTCGTCTTTCTGTTGGTATATATGAAACACAGTGCACCTCTTTTATTATTGCTGAAAGACAGTGATAGACTGATGAGACTGACAACTCGAGTAACACAACAGAACTTTGATTTTGCACATGGTGCTTGGAATTTTAGTGTTGTCAGTTTGGTGTACCTGTTAAGATCCCCCTCTTAATAAATTGGTAATGCCGAAAATTGTATTTTGCTTTATGGGTTGCGTACATTTTTACATAATTTAGTAATTTTTTTTAACTTGAAGCCTCCTTTTTTTAACTGATTTGGTTCAAATTTCTAGTTTGGGGATATAACTATTCATATTTTTACAAATTGTATAGTAATTATTGTCTGTGTCATTGTGAGAAATACTTTCGTAAGTATTCCTAAAAAATGAAAATAAAAACACATGTATTGGAGAAAACAGGCAATGAATAAATTTATTTCTGAAAAAACTCCCAATACAAATAGGAAAGCAACGAAAAAACGGATAAGAAACGTAAACTAAAATAGCATGTAATGAAATAAAATGCAAAATCTAAGCTTCATCATTGACAAAATCATCTTCATCATCACTCTGGGAGTCCGATTCACTCAGATCTATGATAACAGGAAGAAAATGAGATGCATCAATGTATTTTTCTTTTTCCCACTCATTATTGATTAATTGATTTGTGTGCCTGAAATAGTGCTTCCATGAAACATCTCCAGCATGAACTTTGATTTTGTAGTCTTTATCTGTTTCTATTCCACTAGTAACTGTTTTTTGAACGGTTCTAATAGATATGTCTAGAGCATCAGCAACATGCTATAAAATTTAATAAAATCAAATCAATAAATGCTTACATTTTGCATAATACAGCTAGATATTTACGTTGTAGACTGCATTTAACGGTAAAAGGGGTTTTCCAGCATATCTTTCTCTTGAAAAGTAATTAATCAACTTAAAGTTTGCTCTTTCTCATTATACCGGGAACGCATTTTGACAATGAACAATTAATTGTAAAAGAGGTGTGTTCTTTTATTCAGCGCTGTGTCCATCGCTTGCACCAAACTGTTCGTAAATTAAGCCATGAAAGACCGATTGAAGTGTGTCAAACGTTCTTTTTTCCACCGCTGAGTCCACCAATGAGCCAGCGCATCCATCGACTTTAGAACCCGATGGATGTGATGGATGAATGGAGGGGGTGGGAGAATAAACAACTTTTGAGCTTTTGTTTACAAGTTTACACACACGGTTTTTTTCTATTATACAATATGCTGCCTGCAGGAGAAATATTTAATATTAATTTAAATTATAATGGACTTTATTTTAATGCCCAGGTAGATAAAGAAACATACGAGGAAGTTAATAAAGGTAAATATATATTCCGACAATTCAATCCAGCGACACCGTAGCGAACGGACGTGCCTAGAGAGCCAAAGTGTAGTGTAGTGTAGGTGAACCTCAGTGAAATTCTCAAGACGACAAGATTAGGGTAAGTACGTGTGTACAATACATTCCATAATATTTTAGGAGCCTTTTTTTTTAATTTTTATTCAGTCCCCCAAATGGGGGACCAACAAAAAAGTCAGGGGGCTATTACGCGTATCCCTAAAAGTGAAAAAAGTGCGAGTGTAGTGAAAAGTGAAAAAAAAATGGAAAGTGGAGAACCAAAAAGCGAGTCCTCTCAGAGAACTCGCAACATGCAGCTCGAGAACGCGTTTCTCAAAAAACAGGTCGAAGACCTTAAAAACCAAATCGCCGAACTGAATAAACGGTTCGACGAACAGACGAAAAGGGCCCAAGGAGTTCACGAAGAAGCTATGAGAAAAGCCGACGAAAAACACGAGGCTACGATGCGTTTAATGCACGCAATAATGGACGGGCAAAAAAAGGAGGAAAGACGAGCTCTTTCTCCGAAGAATAAAAAGGAACCGAAGGACAAAAAGGAGGAAAGACGAGCTCTTTCTCCTCATAAAAATATAACGCCCATGGAGACCGAAAATTTAATAGACTTTGACGATTTTACGACAGTTTTGTCTAAAAAAGACAGAAAAAGAATGTTAGATAAATCCTCAGATGACGAAAGCGCATTTCTAGGTAATAATAAATCTAAAAATAAGAGGGTTAACGATAGTATCACCCCTAATGAAGTAAACACCAAAAATTCCAAGAAGACAGGTAATGACTTATCGAGTGCTCAGGTAAACTCCGAGAAAAACATGGAAAAACCCAAGGTAAGTAAATCGTCTAACAATGCCACTTATATTTTAAACAAAAATAGTGGTGTCATTGAAAGTGAATTTATTAAGGACAATAATAACTTAAATGTAACCGAAATACAGATTGAAGAAGGTGTAAAAACCTTCTTCAATAAATATGAATTCCCCAAGGAAAAACGCCCATACACCGCCCCGTCGACCTCAACAGAGGTCGAAGGGAGCGTCGCGACGCCACCCCACCCCAAAAAAATAGCCCCCCTGATTTTAAAATCTGTGTCCCACTGGAATGATTTAAAAAAGGGATTAAAATCGAGAGATATAAAGTTCGGCGATTGCGTACTGTCGAAAAACAAACAAAGTTTGAGAATCCACCCTCAAACAATCGACGATCACAGAAGGATGGCCAACTATTTCTGTGAGATGAAGAATATAAATAACTCAATAAACTGGGTTGTTTTCGACATGCCCGAAAGCAAAAACGCAAAGGTAGTAATGAGAGGCCTGCCCCACGATACTCCCTTAGATGAAATCAAAGACGATTTAAAAGAACAAGGTATAGACGCTTTAAACGTCTATGCTATGACGTCCCGACGGGACAAAAAACCTCTATCTCTGTTTTTAATAGAAATATTGGAAACAGATAAAGAGAAGACCCTTAAGGTCAGCCGCTGTGCTAGTTTAGTAGTCACAGTGGAAAATAAGAGGAAAAATATGCACGCCACTCAGTGCTACCAATGCCAGGGTTTTCACCATGCGCAATCGTCGTGCTTCGTAAATCCACGATGCGTACGGTGCGGCGAGGGTCATAGAGCCGCGGAATGTCCGCGACCCAAAACAAATAAGGCGACATGCGCTAACTGCCGGGGAGAGCACCCGGCAAATTATAGAGGTTGCCCAAATATGCCCCGTATCGGGTCACAAATGAACGTGCCCCGTAACGGGTCATACGCCAGCGTCACACGACAAGCCGCCCCGGCTCCCCAAGCCCCAAAACAAAGGCCCGCCACTGCTGCCGCCAATTTGGCCGCCGCCGCCGCACCCGCCAAAGCCCCAACCGCCCCTGCGCATCCCATGAACTTTAGCGCCATGGACAAGAGCCAAATTTTAGGCTTATTACAGTCCCTCGCCGCCTTCTTAACCGCATAATTAAATGTCAGGTTTTGACTTTAATTACGATCGCAAACTAAAAAAAAAATAATTTTTTCCAAATTACCAATAAAAATTACAGAACTAGTTTTAAAGGTTCCAAAATTTTTAAAGATAGCCTCTTGGAATCCGGGAGGGATAAAATCCAGTAAAAACATTTTATTTGAACTCATAGAGAGGGAGGGTTTTGATATAATTGCCCTTCAGGAAACAAAATTAAATGAGGCCGACAATTTCAAACTGGCTGGATATAGCATATATAGAAATAAATTCAGGTTAAATTCAGGGGGAACAGCAATAATGATTAAAAATTGTATAGATCACCATTGTTTAATTACTCCAGCCGGATTTACAACTCTTGAAGCGACAGTAATAAAAGTCAAAACCTCATATGGTTACATAAAAATCGCATCGGTGTACGTTAGACCTAACGAAAGACTAATAACAAACGAAATTGAGGAATTATTGTCCGACAGAAACACGGTTTTAATCGGAGACCTAAACGCGAAATCGCCGGACTGGAATAGTCTATACGAAAACGCGAGAGGGCGTGTACTTTCAGAATATCTCGCGGACAACCCGGATTGTCACGTTATCGCACCCGAGACGCCAACGCATTACCCCGGAAATCTAAATTTTCGTCCCGACATACTAGATATAGCGGTCATGAAAGATGTAAATTTCAATTCAGAAATTTATACCATTCACGAAACGGGAGAAGGACATATGCCGATAGTCCTAAAAATCGGGGAGGGAGCTTCGGTTAAAAACACGTACACGACCCAAAAAACAAACTGGCTCGCGTTTAAACGAGGGGTAGGGCACGCGATCGGGCCAATACCGCAAATCGAAAACGCGAACGATATCGAACGTGATGTAGAAAAATTTGAAAACGTAATAAAAAATCAATTAGATCAATCAACTAAAACAAAAACCAGGGAAAAACGCGGAATTTTTTCGGAAATTAGTGGGGATCTAAAAAATCTAATTGCGGAAAAAAATCGAGCGCAACGTCGCGCAAAAAGAACGCGCGACATAATCGACAAACGAACGGCCTCTCGACTGAAAGAACAAGTCAAAGCCGAACTCGGAGAACACCGACAGAAGAACTGGGAGAGATGGATTAACGAGCTTAATCCCCAGGAGGCAGCCTTATGGAATCTCTCAAAAATTCTAAGGCAGGACAGGAAACCGGTCCCACCTTTACACGGCGAGAATGGTATGGCATTTACTGCCGAAGAAAAAGCCGAGGCGTTTAAAACAACGCTCGAGAGGGAATTCCGTCTAAACGAACATGAGGACGAAGATATGGACTTCAGCGACGAAGTCGAGAGGGATGCTCGAAATTACATTCGGAGACCGGCAAACCCAGACTTGTTTATATCTCACACTTCACCAGAAGAAGTGAGGGATATAATCAAGTTCGTGTCCGCGAAAAAGGCACCCGGTAGTGATCAAATCACGAATCGCGCGCTAAAAAACTTACCCAAAAAAGCGATAGTTTATTTAACGACTATAATAAATGCGATATTACGTTTCAAATATTTTCCAAAACGTTGGAAAAAAGCGGACGTCATAATGATTGCAAAACCAAATAAAGATCGCACTTTTCCACAAAATTACAGACCGATCAGTCTATTACCGGCTATGAGTAAAATCGCGGAAAGAGTAATTTTAAAGCGCTTAAAAGATGAAACAGAGTTATTAAATGTCATACCGGCTGAACAGTTCGGTTTTCGTGCCGAACACTCGACAGAAACGCAGGTCCTTAGACTGGTTGAGTTTGCAACCCAAGGGTTCAATCACAGACAGTCGACGGGAGCTGTATTTCTGGATGTCAGTAAGGCATTTGACAGAGTTTGGCACGAGGGTCTAATATATAAAATGATGGAGTTCGGGTACACGAAACCCCTAGTTCAATTGATCGATTCCTTCCTAAAGAAACGATACTTCAGAGTCAAGATGGGACATATCCTATCTGACTATGGATTATTGGTAGCGGGTGTGCCCCAAGGTGCAGTATTATCCCCCCAACTATACAATATTTACACCGCGGATATACCTCGAACTCCACATACTACGCTCAGCTTGTATGCAGACGACACTACGATAGCATCGCGCAACGCTTGGCCTCACCTTGTGTTACATCATTTACAAACCCACCTTGACGAACTTGAGGATTGGTTTGTAAAGTGGAAAATTGCGATCAACGCGGAAAAATCAAAGGCAATATTCCTCAAAAAGCGGAGACACGCCCCAAACGGTGCAGTAAATCTATTCGGCGAAAATATTAACTGGCAGCGGTCAGTTAAATATTTAGGGGTTACCTTAGACGTGGGTCTAACTTTCACCGAGCACGTAAAGACAATAATTAGTAAAACCAAACAAGCGCGAGCACGCCTATCCCCCCTTATAGGGAGGAGAAGCAAACTAAATATCAAAACAAAATTAAGACTAATCAATTCAATAATAATACCTTTAATTACCTACGCCTCACTCGCGTGGGGACAAACGTGCAGGACAAATAGGAAAAAACTCCAAAGTCAGCAAAATATCTGTTTACGGGTGGCCACAAACCTACCTTGGTATGTGGCCAACCGTTGGATATTCAGGGATCTAAAATCCGACAGGGTTTTAGACACTCTGAATGCCCGAGCAGAACGGATGTTCGGCGACCTGCGGACACACCCCAACCTAGAGCTCAGGGAGCTCCTCGAATACGATGCAAACAACCACGGTAAACACGCGAGGCCGAGAAGGCAATTAACGAGAATATAAGTTTGGTTCTACTAAATTTGACGATAATTAAAAATCCCGTCGCATAGATATGCGGCAACAAACATCCCGGCTTCTGAACCACTCCTTCTTCCTTTCTTCCGTGCGTTAAAAACAAAAACAAAAATGGAGAAATCCAACCAAAAAAAAAAATAAAAATCAAAAACGGAGTTGTGTACCCCATCAAAAAAAAAAATAAAAAAATAAAAAGGAGCTCGCTCCACAAAAAAATATTTCTTTTTCAGAAACCGTGACAAAAAAGTACAGTTCGTTGTTTAAATTTATACAAATTATTTCTAATAATGTGTTTTAAGTTTTAGGCGGACTTTACAGAGAAGACAATACATGACAAACTGACAAAGCACACACAAAGCGACAGGACAAACAGACGATGTAAAAGGGATCGAGGCTTCAGTCGTCCCTAAGACAAAAAAAATTCAGAGGACAAGCCAGGCATCCACCAATGCCCAATAGGGTGGAATACGGCGCAGCCAAGGACTAGAGACGATAATGACGACCAGGGGACTTCGGTCCTTAAATGCAACCCTGCGATATGCTCACAATAGCGGGCATGTCGGGGGGAGAACCTGGGGGAGGAGGCAGGGGACTTGGGGATCAAGTGCCGATTAGGTACAATATCCTCTTGGCTCGGGGTCATTAGGTGTGTGTGTGTGTGTGTGTATATATTCCGAAGAAGATGAATGCAACAATGACTTTGAAAGTAATAAATACTCCATACTCAAATCACAGTACATATATTCTATGCTCAAATAAAATAAACACAAGCAATTTAAATGTCAAACGTCAAATTACTTGGTTGCGTTCTTATTTTCAGCTCAAAATTCTTCCACCACAAATTAATCAGTGACGTCATTGACATCAATCACAGATGGAACTTTGTTTAATAAAAGAACACACCTAAGGCGAAAATAATCAAAAATACTCAATACAAATCAAAATATGACAACTTAACTGTCAAAAGTAATAAATAATCTGAATTAGTTAAGAAATACGTCAATGACGTCTTAAATCCGTCTCATCCATTTCATGATGGAGAGATAAAATACTTTTAACTTTGCAGTTGAGGTTGACGTTGAGGTTGCAGTTGCTGTTCAAGAGTTTATAAATCCAGCTATACACCAGGAAGTAGTATTAAAAACAATTTTTAGCTTTTTTAGCAAAGGTTTCGAAATTTGGAAATGTTTGCAAAATTATAGAAGGAAGAATATAATGAAGTTCTTTTATTATAATTGTAACAGAAGCAGCTCAAAAGGTATATATTACAAATAACATATTTTATTTATATATTTAAAAATTAATGTAAGAAACTTTTAAATTTTAGCTTGTTTGACACCCAAAGCAGGTGGTCTAATTAAAATAAATGGAAATTATCCTTATAGAATTATTTTCTAAATTTCGAATTGAAGTAATCGTCGCTGCTAAATATGTCATGATACATGTTGGACATAAAGAAAAGTTGAGATTTACCCATTTATCAAAGAATGAAAAAAATACAGTTGGAGAAAAGTTGAAAATGGGCATTCCAAAGGATGCAAAAGAAAAATGGAAAGTTGCGTAAGATAAAGCACTATAATTTATTATAAGCAATCAAGATTTATCAAATGTATCCTTGACTTTATTAGAAGAGACATGAAAATGACATGATAGCGAGAGCATTAAAAGTTCAGGAATGGAATTCCCATGGAAAAAATGAAACGAGGATTTTAACAGAAACTAAAGAAGAAATATTTGTAGAAGTGGCAAATAATGACCTGGAATTTTTGAAAGACAAAAATTAAATAGATTTTTTAAATTACATAAACAATTTCAAAATTTTACAACAAAAAAGTTATAAAAAAATAAAAGAAATGTAAATTATTATTTGTCGATATTATTTCCAAAATGAAGATAGGTTACAAATGTGGGCTCACTGTTATGAAGTTAAATATTAAATATGGTGTTAGAAAACTTAAATCATTTATTGAAACTGCAGTTAAACAGAAAATCTAATGTTACAATTAAAAAGAGGGAAGAATGTGGCAAAGGATTTTATCAATGGAAAGACCACATTCAAATAGCTATAAAGACAAAATTGTGATAAATGCCCATAAGCTGAAACTGTTGAAAATAAAATTGAAAAGGATAAATTTGGAGAGTTTTATGGCTATGGAAAATTCATCAACAGATAATAATTATTATAAAGTTTCATATAATGGATTCTGATTGTCGTATGTTATTTTTTCAAATATGTAACATGTGTCCACCGTTATGTATGAATTTTAACAGTAATGCAGTTAAAACGTGCAGGAGAGGAGTTTCTTTTTTAACAGAAGTTTCAGACAAAAGTTTACTAGGTGGGCCGAATGAAATTGTGAAGAAAAAATTGTATAATTCCTTAAAGAAACAATTAGAAAAAATGCGAACATGAAAATTTTGAGACAGGAAAATATTCATAGAAAACAAATAGTTATTCGATGACATTAGCATTAGATGAAGGTGCATTCAAAAAGCAAACGAATAAATTGGGTATGAAAATTGAAAACAAAGCAAGCAGTAAAAGAAAAATTTGAGAAACAATCTTATTATTTTACAAAGAAATCAAAAAAATTTGTATGTCGAATAAATAGAATACTTCATATTTTAAATGTTGTTAACAATATGTTCTTGTAATGTTTTACTTTTTATTATTTATTTTTTCTCGTAAGTGTCTTTTAGGTTAATAGTAGTAATTGAACATAAAATACTAATGAAAACTTATAAATATTTTTTATTTAAACAGAAAGTTGTTTTTCAAACAGTAAAAATAAATTTCTGGGGAATGTAGTTCTGGTTTTATTTCTAGCAATTTATTTTCAGTCGCAAAATATGAGTTTATCTTATGACTTAAAAACTGATGTATCTCTAATAAAATGTATATAAATTGTTGCTTTAACAAAGTTTTTATAACGTTCTAACTATCAAAAATTTATTAGAACCATTTCATTTCTCTACTATTTGTATTAAATAGCAAATAAAGGGTTCTCATCGTACTTTCCTTAGAAAATGCAATATATCTTAGGTACCTACATGTCAGAATTAAATTACATTAGCATGACTTGTACAGTTTCCAAACCTCAGTTCGGTGCTCTATCGAATGCATTGTTTAGTCGAGTCCTCGAAAATAAACGCTAGAGAAAAGAGTATAATCAAATTCTGTTCCCCTACATAATGTTTTTCAAATGTAACTTATAAAAGTTTATATTTTTATATACTTCCCACATGGATATTAGTTTACCATCCTTGATCAATTTTAGCAAACCGATTAAACAAAATAAATTCAATTGATTTATAATTTGCTGAAAATTGTACTGTAGTAACATTGGTAGTAGTTTGGTATATGTTTACTAAAATGATTTTTCCTCGAGGCTAACCACTCAAATCAGGTTACTCCAAACCAAAAGTTAACCATTCAAAGGAGGGTATCGTTTTAAATGGGTGTTTTGAGTTTCTCATAAAAACAATTTTTATGTTTCAAAAACTTGAAAATCAAAGAGAGGAAAATGAAAATTTGTTTTTATATTAAAACTATGAGCTTAAAATGAATTTCCATTGTGTGAAATTCTAATGCCGGTTTCCACAGACTTTCACGTAAGGAAAGAATAGGTAGGGCTTACCTAATTTGGGGATACCTTAAAAGTGTAGAATGGTTTCCACCAATCAAAATTATGAATTTCCTAACTAAGTGGAGAAAGACACTGGCAACATCGCAAAAATGTGGGGATTTTTTATTTTTGTCAAGGTAAGTTGCGCACATTGTTTCGTAGTGTTGTGAATCACAACTTGTGTTATTTTGTTGACCGTTTACCTGTTTGCAATTATAGTTATAAACAATAAAATAATAACAATGAAACAAGGAAACCAGCAAGAGGATCTCTCGAAAGATCCGACTGTATCCAAAAAAAGAGCTCCGAATTACACTAATAATGAAAGAGAGCTGTTGCTTAATATTATGGAAAACCAAAAAGATGTTATAGAAAATAAAAAAACCGATGGTGTTTCAGTTAAAGAAAAAAAAGAAACCTGGCAAAAAATATGTCAACAATTTAATACTTCATCTCCCAATCTTTATTATAGGCCTGTAGAGTCCCTAAAAAAATTTTACGAAAAAATGAAAGAAGATTTACGAAAAAAAACAGCGGAAATAAAAACAGAACTATATAAAACTGGTGGAGGCAGAGGCCTTGGGCCACATAATAACCAGCAAGATGACCTCTTACTGTCAATAATTAATAAAAAGTCCGTTTTAGGATTGGGAAGTAAATTCGATTCAAATAACGAGAGAATGATAATTGGAAGTGAATCAAATGATACACAGGTAGTCATTTCTTATTTATTATTAGATTTTTTATTCTTTGCTATAACTGTATGTACATACACTGAGTATTAAAATTTATTAATTATAAATTAAACTTAAAAATATATTATATTTATTTTAGGATAGTGTGAAAACCTTTGCCGCTACAACATCTGATGTTGAGGTACTGAATGAAGATGCCACTGAAGAGGTAATATTATTGAGTAGTAGGTATATTATTGAAAATTGTGTATTGTGCCTGTTTATAGGATCCATTAATCCAACAAGGAGAATCAGAGAGATCATTGGATATACCTACATGCAGTTATAGTAATAACAATATTGAAATTGTTTATGAGAAATCTCAAAAGCCTAGTGAATGTTTACCATCACACATTTGGAAAAAAGGGGTACATTTACAAAGGCCGATTAGCAATGTTTTAAAGGAAAATGTTAATAAGGTATTTTTATGAATTTAATTGTTAGTTTTTATATGAAATACTTGTGTTTTATCATATTAAAGTATTTTTACTTTCTACCAATTCTCAGTATTTGATTGAATTTCTTAATTTTCATTAATAAACCTTTATTATTATAACCTAAAACAATAATACCTAAAAACTCGTTTCTTTTTATTTTTAGACTGTGCAAGTATCAAAGAAAAAATTTGTACCATCACGTAGAAGACCCAATACAGTAGTAACACTAACATCTTCCAAATTGGGAGAAAAATATGAAATGTTGGTGGACAAAAAAATTGAATTGGCTGAATGTCTAAAACAAGAGCACAAGTTAAGAATGCAAGCGTTGGAGTTGGATATTTTACTAAAAAAAAAACAACTTGCCTCTTTAGCTACTAAAGACTCTGATGAGTTATTACTAGAGTCGCCAATGTTGTGCTAAAAATTAATATTAGGGCCACTGGTATTTTGTTGGTTGTGAAGTTTAAGTCACCCTGTGATGTTCCAAGAATTTGTTTGTTTCTAAAAATTTAGTTTAAGAGTTATGCTATATTATATGCAATATGTTTATTTTCTTTTAAGAGTTTCTATATATGTTTGTATGTTCTTCAAAATTGCAGTTGATAAAGTACAAATATGAAAAAAATTGTTTTTATTTATAAATTAGCAAAATAATTAATTACATCATTTCTAAAAATTTGTCCTTCTGGTGCCTGCGGCAGTTGAATATCAGGAATATTTCCCATTTCGATTAAATAATGTAAATTTCTTATATTGCCTTCGGCTGGAGGTTCACCTTCCTTCATTTCTATGGCTACATTATGAAGTACTGCTGTAGCAGGAATTACAGCTAAAGTAGTATCAATTTTGAGTCTACAGCCATACGCCAATATTGGAAATCTCCTTTTCCAAACCCCTATCAATCTTTCAATTGTATTTCTTGTCCTTATTTGAGCTTCATTATATAGTTGTTGTGGTCGAGTTTGTGGATCAGTTACCGGCGTAAGCAAATAGTTCTTTAATGCATATCCACTGTCTCCTAAAAATATTATATTACACATTAATTTAGGCCTTAATTTGAAGAATGAAAATTAAGCAATTTTGACTTACCCAGCAGAGCGAAATTTGGAAATTCATTAGCTTCAAACCTAGCGCGTATTCTACTATTTATAAATATTGTTTGATCATGACTAGATCCTGGCCAATTTGCTACTACGTCTCTAATTTTAAGTTCTGCATCTCCAATAACCTGAGTGTTAATGGAGAAATACCCTTTCCTATTTCTAAACAGTTCTGCGTCATTACCTCCTAATTAGATTAAATAAGCAAATGAGTATTGAATGAAAGAATTTGCAATTTATAATTTTGTTCATGTTATCAATCCCTACCTGGTGATTGGATGCGGATATGAGTCCCATCAATGCATCCTAGAATTCTTGGAAAAGAAGCAATTTGAAAAAACATGTTGCTGGTAACAACTGCAGCCTCTAACCTAGGCATTTCTACATAGAGGGGCCTCAAACTAGCTATTGCTTCAGTTACTTTTTTCACAGTTCGTGAGGCACTACTCACAGATATCCCCATAAAATCAGCACATGAACTTAAATGCCCACCAGTGGCATAACATCTTAGACAAGTCAATAGCTGATTTACAGGTGATATAGAGTTGTTTCTAAAAATGATACAAAAAGGGATTATCTACATTCTACAATTAGATAATAAGGATAAAAACACTCATTGACTCACCTGTCATCTGGATATTCTAACTGATCCTCTATTTGTTCCAAAACACGTACAACCGTTGGCTTAGTTAATCTGAACCGACGAAAAAACGTTAAATTATCCATATCATCAAAGTGATTATTTCTATCATATATTCTTCTAGGAAATCCATTTTGAACTAAATCAAGTATTTCAAAGTCGTCGTCAAACATTTCCATTATTATATTTAAGCGAAAAAACGGTATGGGTACAAAAATTATACACAAAATACACAAAAATGATGAAAATATTGAAAAAATGAGGTTAGAATTCACCATTCCCTTACTAGGTGACTGTTTAGGTGGAGAAATTTGGACCCCTAAATATAGGGCTGCCTTAGACCGGTTTAGGTGAAGATTTTACTTGGTGGAAATGAAATCGACCCCTAACCTAAAGATATTCTCTCCCTAGCGTTAAGTAAGCCCTAAAAATGTTGGTGGAATCGGGCATAAATTACCTGATATTTAGGGTGTATACGCGACGGCTAAAATTATTAATAAATTAAACATATTTATGCAAGAAATCTCTTTGTAATGGAAAAAAATAAATCACTAATATTTTAAAAAATATTACATCTGCCTGAAATGGCTCTAATATTTAACAATTGTAAACTGAAAAATCCAAGAACTGGAGAAGTTTGACATTTATTATTAAAATCTCAGTTTTAAGCCAATTTGTAAATATGGCAACAACGCATGTCTTAACACAGAACCACAGTATATGTAACAAGAAGAATAAGCATTCGTAATAAGAAATAAATATTTCTACAAATAGGTGTAAATATTTTTTTAGGTTATACCTTAAACCTAAACAACGTTTAAATAAGGCAATCCAGAACACGTGACCAAACATCATTTTGTATGTGTTTTATGTTTATTTGATGTATTTTGTGCTTTTAGAAAGTGTTTGAAATAAAAATAATTGCTGTTTCAAATAATAAGCAAATAAGAAAAAAGATAACAGCTTATAACATACATAATGAGAGTATAAAAAAATACATATACAATACTCCTGGAATTGATGTAAAACTCGAGAAGATGACTTTCCATCATCAGTGACTGCTTTACTGCTTTCCACATAATCTAATATTTGGTCCTCACACATAGTTTTTACAGCAAAGAACAAGAAGGTCTACAAGAGTTTGTCAGCATATAAATATTTTTCATGGTTTTTGAGAGATCATTCCGTTCTGGTTTATGTGGAAAATGTAGTTCACTAGGTATTCTATAAAATCTAACAGTTTCACGACCTCTTCGACTCCGACAATTGACTACAGAACAAGTGGTGTGCATGTTTAGTTCTTTCTAACAAACAATATTTTTTCTGTACATTTTCACTTCATTAAATATCAATAATGCATCCTGAGTAGTTAGTCACACAACTATTCTAAATTAAAATGTCCGTTTTAAGCTCCAATCGTTTCATATGTTAAAATAAACTGCTCTTTTCGTGTTAACTACGTGAAAGACATGGGTTTGTGTGCCTACCAGCGGCCATCTTGAATTTCATCTGACAGCATCTTGGATTGGTCTATAGATGATAATATATGTCAATTTAATTACACCTTGTACTTAACGGTTTGTGTGCCTACCAGCAGCCATCTTGAATTTCATCTGACAGCATCTTGGATTGGTCTATAGATAATAATATATGTCAATTTAATTACACCTTGTACTTAACGGTTTGTGTGCCTACCAGCGGCCATCTTGAACTTCATCTGACAGCATCTTGGATTGGTCTATAGATGATAATATATGTCAATTTAATTACACCTTGTACTTAACGGTTTGTGTGCCTACCAGCGGCCATCTTGAACTTCATCTGACAGCATCTTGGATTGGTCTATAGATGATAATATATGTCAATTTAATTACACCTTGTACTTAACGGTTTGTGTGCCTACCAGCGGCCATCTTGAACTTCATCTGACAGCATCTTGGATTGGTCTATAGATGATAATATATGTCAATTTAATTACACCTTGTACTTAACGGTTTGTGTGCCTACCAGCGGCCATCTTGAATTTCATCTGAGAGCATCTTGGATTGGTCTATAGATGATAATATATGTCAATTTAATTACACCTTGTACTTAACATTTCTATAGTTCACTTTTGAACAATTTTTGCGGGTGGAGCAGCATCCGTAAATGGGAAGTGATCCAGATCAGATAAATTCCGATTATTTTACAAAGAAAACTGTATCTGAAGTAATCTGGATCAGAAGTGAACTGATCAGACTGCAAATAAAATTCAGCTACTATAGAGTAGTCTTATACTGTGGCAGAAATAACCTTTTTATTATTAGAGAGTTATTGCACGACACCAAATTTTTATACCGTATACCTTATACCTTAGCACTATTTGGCTTAGTGCATGCATATATATATGAGTTATTGCAAGGATCTTTACCTTAAACGCTATGTTAGGTTAGACGCTAGACTTGTCCATATTTTCGTTTGTGTCACGTTGGCCACGTTTTTTGTTAAAAGTTAAAAGTAACTCGACTTTTTAGATTATTTTATTTTTTTTCGCGAGACATGGAAGAAATTTTAGATGTTAATACCTTTTTAAATATATCTGAATTTTAAAAAGTTAGGTTAAATGTCAGTTATTAACCATAAAACATTTTATTTATCAGCAAAACACATCGACAGAACAAAAAATTCCTATAACGTATAAGGTTTAACGTTTAACCTTATCCCTAAGAAATAGTGCATGACCTTATACCTTATAAGAAATTGTTTAGGTCTGCGCATGCTTAGATGTCAATGTAAGGTATACGGTATATTTCAGATGTCGTGCAATAACTCTCTATTGTTCTGACAGGAGTACCTTGTAACGTCAAATAAAATATTACCAACACATTTTTTAAAAGCTTTATTCAAATATTTAACAATCTTAATTTTTTAATTTAACGTGAAAAGTATAGTTAGTATTGTTTGAAATATTAAAACTTCGGTATTTTAAATTAGAGGAAATGCTATTCAAATTAATACCTTTTGCTCTTCCATCCATAAGCTTCTTTATAAGCTTCTTCCGATTTTTGCTGTATTAACCGCGATCCAATGTTAGAACTTATTTTTAAGCAATATACAACCAACAACAACTGTGGTGACAACAATACATCTTATGTGACAGATTGCAAATTAATTTTTGTATTTATCATTCGATGACAACTGATGATATCACGAATTCAACCATTTTACATTATTGGTTCTTTATTTCCATTTTTTGTAGTAATAATACCAGTAGTTATGGCTTTAAAGTGTAACAATAAAAAAAATAGATTTCGTGGATAACTGGTCTATTTCGAGCACTCCGGTATAATTATGCTAAATGACAGCCGGTCGCCATGTTGCCAAATCCTCCTTGTCAGTCCTTGTGATTTTGTCATAAAATAGATTTCAAAATTAAAAAAAAGTATGTTCCGGGACGTTTTAAAGAAAAAAAATTTGGGAAATTCATTTTTTTTTAAATATCTTTTAGTGAGAAAAATTTCGTACGGGGTTGCAAAAAACCCAAAAAACGATACCCTCCTTTCCTCGATGCGTATTCCAAACTATGACGTCATACTTAACCAACTTCTCAAACCATCTGGCTGAGGTAGTTTTCAGAGTAGTTATGTTGTCAGTTGTCATTAATTCTGTGTTTTACGGATTTTATTAGGTTTTACTGTTATTTATAAAATATTAATGAATGGATACATACGATGTTTATGTAAATGAAACGTTGTTTAGGATTATTGATTGTGAACAGGATAAAAAGTGACACTGGTCCACCTGTTAGTCCTCATGATATGATTTCTTAAATATAAGAAGACCACAACAAAATGTAACAGAGCTGGATGTGGAAGAAAATGATATAATTAATAGGGAGTTCACTGAAGAAGTCAGTCTCAGTCAGTTGGTAAAATGTCATGTCATGCGCGCTAGCTTGTCAAAATTCGAAAAGTTAACCACTCCTTAACCTTGACGTCATTATTTGGCTAAACCTGGTTTGAGTAGTTATTCTCGAGGAAAAATCATTTAAGTTTCTCATTTTTATTTTTGAAAAGAGAAACTAATTTCGCACCGAGCATGCGCAACAATGTAAAAGTTTTTGTTTGTAGGTTGGCTACACTGAAAGAGAACTGCGACTGCCTGGATGTCGTGACGTCACAGAAGGCCTCTTCGAAGTCTTCAATGTCGAACGGTGGCTGAAGAGAAAAAGGCCACGCCACCGTTCGAGAGAGAAGAATACGCGCGTCCTTCCGGAGTCAACGGTTCTTTTTTTTTCCAAAATTGTGTATTGTTTTATTGTTAATAAAATAATGGATGATTACATTATTATCGACATGACTGGTGACTGCGATCACCAGCCATTGGCCGACCCATCGGTCGACGAAGAACCAACCACATTCACGCAGCTGATGGACGACGCTCCCAGTTGGCTCTTCGAACCCCACGACCCAGTCGCAACCCCACAATAGGAAGACACCAAGATTAGGTTAGCCGCGAGTCACTCATCTCGTTTTACCTTACCCACGTGTTCTTCTCCTTACCCCTAGCGTAAGTTTTTGGAACGCAACTCTGATATATGACAAGTGCAACTAGGTGTGTTCTTTTATTAAACAAAGTTCCATCTGTGATTGATGTCAATGACGTCACTGATTAATTTGTGGTGGAAGAATTTTGAGCTGAAAATAAGAACGCAACCAAGTAATTTGACGTTTGACATTTAAATTGCTTGTGTTTATTTTATTTGAGCATAGAATATATGTAATGTGATTTGAGTATGGAGTATTTATTACTTTCAAAGTCATTGTTGCATTCATCTTCTTCGGAATAATTATTAACTTCCTCGTATGTTTCTTTATCTACCTGGGCATTAAAATAAAGTCCATTATAATTTAAATTAATATTAAAAATTTCTCCTGCAGGCAGCATATTGTATAATAGAAAAAAACCGTGTGTGTAAACTTGTAAACAAAAGTTCAAAAGTTGTTTATTCTCCCACCCCCTCCATTCATCCATCACATCCATCGGCTTCTAAAGTCGATGGATGCGCTGGCTCATTGGTGGACTCAGCGGTGGAAAAAAGAACGTTTGACACACTTCAATCGGTCTTTCATGGCTTAATTTACGAACAGTTTGGTGCAAGCGATGGACACAGCGCTGAATAAAAGAACACACCTATAATATATGACTGAAGTCTGAAGTCACATCAACAAGTCAAGTAAAGACGGCGAAGATTAATAAACTATTAAATTGAAATTCAAACTACGTGAAAATAATAGAAAAATGTTCAGAAAATTGTAGCAAAAATCTAACAAAAGCCCTCATTTATGATATGGACAAACACGATATTAAAATACAATTAATAACAACCTATGCGAAGACGTGTTTTTGTCGTTTTTTTCTGCAGTTCTGTTTGTTGGAATGCTTCTGGAATAACTAGTAATGGTAAGTTATTGAAATTGTATTGTTTTCATAACTCATTGATTAACTAGTTTATAAACTTAATGTTCATTTTAGGGTTACAATTTTCTACTTTCATATGAAATTCATTTTGTGAACACATGGTACTATGCTTCAAAGTTTCATTTGTGATAAACTTATTTCCATTGTGATTAGCAAATATGAATTTTACATATAATCACTGTTTTATAGACATCACAATTTGATATTATTCTACCAGGATGGATTTAACACCCAACAAAATTGCTATTAGTGTAAAGAAACACATTAAGGTAACATATTATATTTTCTCAATGCTTTTTTGAATTATTTCTGCTTAAAGTTGAGTAATTAGCTCAATCAACCAGCATGCATATTATACTAATATAAGATACCTACTAATTTGTTGAAATTTATGTATCTAATATATTGTAATGTACCAGTAATCCATATCATAACTAATAATTTTGATATTGAATAAAATAAATACCATGGACAGAAATCTTGGAAAACATTTGACTTACTAACGATAAAATTATTCATTAGTAATTAGCTAAGTAATTTTATACAAATATAAATTGAAATAGTGATTTTTCATGATTGGACCTTTGTTCGGTCCTATGATAAAAATTAGTCTAAATAGTGTGTAGGAACATAATAGGGGGTCGATCGTTCATTATAGAAACTGAAAGAGACAACAGTAACTAAGCATAATTCAAAGTTCTTTTTTATATTATAACAAAGTTTATTCAAGAATAAATAGTGATAGTTAAATCGAGTCACGTGACAATATCTTTATATTTTTAGACTATAAGGAAAAAGTGTAAACTTCAATCTTTATTCAGCAAATAGGCTAGTTTTTTACAATATCTCGATAAATATACAAAATACGAAAAAGAACAGTTTCTTAGTTTCTTAAAATAGGTATACAATAAAAACGAATGACATTTTTTTACATTTCTATAGTGTGTCCATGTATGAGGTTCACAAGAGGAGAAAAACTTTTATTTTAGGTTTTATGGAAAAAATGTCATTCTTGATAAAAAGTTTTGTTTATTCTAAAACCTCGTAAAATAAATTAAAAATCAGGTATTACCATACCTGTTTTAGAAAATTGACTATAAGATGAAATGAGCATGATAAAACATGATTTTACTTATGTTTTATGGGGTTTTGAAATAAGCAAAAATTTTTATCAAGAATGAAATTTTTAGATAAAACCAACAATAGCAATTTTTCTTCTCTTGTGGACACCATCCGTGTACACACTGTATATAGATTACACAACTAGGGAAATAAATACAAATAGTCCTGATACTCAATAAATATAAAAATTATGAAAATAATAATTCTACATTAGAACGTATTAATTTACAGTGCCTATTTGTGTAAGAAGTAACATTCACTGTACATAAAATAAATGGAACAACAGCTGTGCCGAATATCAGTAGTAATTGTAAAATTTGGGGTATAGGTTCGTATTCAGATAATTGAACTTTTATTTTAAGCCCATTTAATGGTTTTTAGTTAAAATAATAAATTAAGGTCCGGTACTTTGCAAGCTGATTAAGTTAATTTAACAGAAAATTAAATTTTAACAGAGAATTTCGGTACTTTATGCTATGATTATATCTTAATCATGATTCAATGTGGGCGTATCTCTTAAATTTAACATCATCTTTTTTCTTGAATTTAAGCTTTAATCAGAATTATTGGCTCTGCACTGTATAATTTCAAGGTTTAGAATTCTGATTTGGCTTGTTCTGTATATAAATGGGATTGGACATTAGACGACATATTGACAATTTATTTTTATTTCGTTAAAAATAAAAGGAACTGATTCTGTCGAAAATCGAAACCTTTTATAAAATTCTATATCATCCCACTTAGTTATGGGGTCTACATGTTCGTCCCACAGTATAAGTTCGTTGATTACGAATATAATCAATAAGTTCAGCATCATCATCAAAAATAACGTCTATTTCATGCAAATTAATTAAAATAAAATAAAAATCACAACAATATACACCAAGTCAAGCGAACATTAAAAAAAACTCAAAATTTCCTAAAACTGGTTACTGACATATATTTAAAATTCGACACGATGTGTAAAACTTTTTCTTTCTAATACATGACACCTATCTTAAAACATACGTTTAACATTTTACATCAAATTTGAATAAATGCAATTTAATATAAAAAAAGAAGAAGAGATAGTATTACCACTACTCAAATATTAAATCAAACATTGATTAACTAATCTTTGTCAAAGTTACTTATAAAGTACCCATTACTACTTTTCTGTTAATTTGATCATTATTAGTTTAACAATATGATTAACTAATCAAAAATTTAACAAGAGCACAAAGTACCGGACCTTAATCTAGTTTAATATGGTCATTTTTTACATAATTTAAAAAATATGGATAATTACATATTTTCTTGGTGCAAAATTAGTATTTCACTCTGTAATGGTATATTAAAATAGGTTCAATCTATCATTTTAGCTAAAAAAAAAAGGCTTAAAATAATGTCTGGAAACTAATTTTATAAGTAACAGTTCACTTCGAACTTTGTTACAAGAAAAAATGAAAAAACTATATATTATTTTGAGGTAGAAGTCTGTGATTTCATAGTTAGGTGTAAATATTGTTTCTAACCTAGTTTTTCCAATAACATTTTTGTGCATTTTTTAAAATAAAGGTAGTTTATTCTTGCTCAAAATTAATAATATTAAATATTTCCACACATCAGAAATACTTTTCAAATATTATCAAGGGTTTTCTAGGGCAAAGTTATCAGCCCTGGAATTATTAAAAAATTAAAAACTCTCTTCAAAAAAGTCTAGCCCTGTTAAAATTTTGCACAAACATTACTGATTTTATGTAGAATAATTGTATTAAGATGTGAATTATTTGCAGGCCGTCAAAGGGGTAGTAAATTCCCTCACAAATAGAAAAAAAAACCAAAAGTACCCTTCAGAAAAGTTTGGCCAAGTTCAAATTTTGCACAAACAATACTGACTAAATGTGGAATAATTGTATTAAGATGTGAATTATTTGCAGGCCGTCAAAGGAGTAGTAAATACCCTCACAAATAGAAAAAAAATCAAAAGTACCCTTTAGAAAAGTTTAGCCAAGTGTCAAATTTTGCACAAACATTACTGATTATATGTAGAATAATTGTATTAAGATGTCAATTATTTGCAAACCGTCAAAGGGGTAGTAAATACCCTCATAAATAGAAAAATAATGAAAAGTACCCTTCAGAAAACTTTGGCCAAGTTCAAATTTTGTACAAACGTTACTGACTACTGCAAATTTTCATGTTATGTTTATTTACAATCTGTAAAAGTTCTATTGACTTTTATATACATTTGCTGGTTCCACAGGATAATTGAAACATGCATCTTATTTATGGTTTATTTTATAGATATTATAATCTGTAATTTTATATTATATACATATTGAGAGTTGTAAGAAACTATACTTTTTCTACGAAACCTATTTTTCGGCGTTTAAATTGTTACAGCATATATACTAAATTTAATTGTGTTCTAAATAAAAATTGTTCCTGTAACCTTAAATTATATTGAAACAAATGTAGTTATAAGTTGCTGTAAAATTATGACGTTTGAATAATTATAGCTGATTTAGTTTCTTGTACCTCCTGTTTAAGATGTTGAAGAGTGATGAATTATATCAGTCAAGTACATGTTTAATAAGTAATTTTCTGATAAAGGAGTAGAAAAACTATATTAAACTAAACTCAATAGATTTAAAATTTTGCTATATTCAGGAAGTGAAAAAAAGAACATAATTGCAGAGAAAGTATGTAAAAACTATTGATTTTTAAATTCTAATTCTATTTTTCTTTAAGAGATCAAGCATTTTCTTTGTTTCCAGTGGTGGCTCCTCGAAGGAGGCTAAGGAGGCTCAGCCTCCTCACCAATTTATCCAGCATAGCACCAGAAATATTTTGTTGATCATTCTTCATTTTATTTCCTGTTTCTCTAATAATTTTTTAAATTTTACGATTATTTCCCCGTTCTCAGTAATTATTTTTGAATCTGACAACGGTGCCCTGTAAAAATAGTTGAAATGACAACACCGTCTTTAGGCTTGCCTCTCTAGCCTGTCGTCACAGTGAAATAATCATTTTATTGTTCTGTACGCTGTCGCATGCGCCTGCCTTTTTTCAGTTCAGTTCAGTTTCAGTACGGAACAGACGGCAGACGGTGGTACCCGATACATATATTGTAATAGTATGCCATATTTTGTTAAAAAATTAAATATACCTAATAGACATTGACAATACATACAAATTAAATCTAATTTATTTTAAACTAAGTTTATCTAATATCTAATATTATTTATAGAAAGAAACGATAATATTAAACTTATCAATTTTATTTAAACATAAGAAAAATAACAAACTAAAGAAAACTAAAATAAATATATTGTAAAAAATTATTTGTAAAGTTTATTCTCCACAAAACAGTTAACAACTTTAACCAAAAAGAAGTTTTGATTGTAAAAAAAAATATGAACTGACATTTATTAAAAATTAAAATGATAAAAGACCAAAAAAATTTAGGAAGAAGAAAAAATTGTTTTAAAAAGAAAGTAGGCAGGTTTTAGGGATGAAGAAGCTCTCTTTTTGACGGGACTAGGAGGAGATGGTTGATCTGTCAATGAAAAATAAGAAAAATATTATTTTAATTAGTTTGTGGGAAGAAAATAGTGAAACATTTACCTGTACTCATTATTTACCCGCATACACATCCCTTTGGTATTCCACGAGAATTTGTAAGTCAAATTTTGGATTTATATTTATTTATACGAATGACCAGTTGGACTAATGGCGGTCATCATCTGCCGTCAATTCCCCAAACATGGTTAAGACTTTTAAAATCCGGACACGACGAATTAGAAGTGATAATCTATAAATACAAAAACAATCAGATCTTGTATACCAAATATAAACTAAATAAGTGCTTTTAACATTTATGGAACTTTTTTTATTATTTAGTTATACAAGAAGAGAAACAGTACTTACGTGTTATATAATAGTTTGTTCATTTTTACTTTGCTGGTTTGGCGTCAATATTAGGTTAGGTTTTCTGTAATTTAGTTTTCTATAGTTAATTTTTTTATGTTTGATCGTTTATTTAATAATTCATATGGTGAAAGTTTATTAAAAAACTTGTCACAAAATTATATTTATCGTTCTATTGTAATAAATAATGTGTTTTGAAATCGTTACTATTGACTTTCTTCTAGTAAAATTGTTAAAAAGAAATCTACCATTTATTTCTTAATGACATCTAGTGAGAAAGCTATCAAAGAGTTAAGACGTCAAAAGAGGTTCGAACATCATTATACCCTGAGATATTTGTTTTTTCCAATAGATGGCGCCCACAATTAAAATACATGACACATTAATGTAGAAGTTAAAACAAAATATTTCTATTTGGAACATACTTTTTAGAATAAAAAAGAGATAAAGGAATAAAACAATATAAATAAATTTAGTACAATTTGACAATTAATTATTACAAATTGGCGTTCTTAAATTTATTAGTAGTTATAAATTATTACAATATGTTGTGTGGGTCACCATGCCTGTCACGTCGATGGAAAGATCATTTTCTACTCTCAAACAAATTAAAACTTAATGCAAAATACCATGGGCCAACATCTTTTATACAATGTTAGTTTAATACCTATTGAAAAAGCAAAATAATACATTTTATGATAATATTATTGATCATTTTTCGCAAACTAAAGACCATGATATATAAAAAAAAGTTAATAAAAAAAAAACATGAAAAATTACAAAAAAAGAAAATGGGTATATAAAAAACAAAAAGTCAACAAAAAAAATTTTTAGCAATAGAAACTATTCCACGTTGGTTCTTGCTGGGCAACAATTAATTTTGTCACTAAAGTAGACTAGCGTCTAGATCAAAATTGCAACTCGAGTGCCCACCGCTGTTGCCAAGTTTAAGTCGTATGTTGACGCAAACGATTTGATTTTTTTGGCGCGAATTTCGTACTATTTTATAAATAGTAATTAATTTCACAAATTACCTCAGTATAAAGTGCTACTTACAATTCACAGATTTTTATTGTTTATAAAGACGTAATTCGTTCAAAAACTAAATTGTATTTTATATAATCAATATATAAGTTATATATTTGGATTTAATCTAAATTGTTACTAAATCCAATAGATTATCCATGATCTTAAATTGTTACTATTAACTAACAGTAATTGGACTGATAGGATAATAAAAGATGATATAAAAAGTCAAGTTATTTATTTATTAAATTAGATTTTAATTAGACATGACAGCTGTATGTCCCGTCCAGCGGAAAAGAAACGTAAAAATAAAAAAGCAAGCAAGCAATTAGACAAGCAATTTTTAAAACATAAATCTTTGACCATATAATATATATACACAAGGTGTCTCAGACTTATTTAGAAAAGACTACATCTTGAAGGCTATTTGGACGTTCCTTTCTAGAAAAAAATAGATTCATGCTATTCCTGAACTAGAGACAAATATTCGAGCATGCTTTTATTTTCACCAACAGATTGCAGAGTGGTTGATAAACTTCTTTCAATCATAAATCCAGAAATTAAACAACAGTTTAGTTCAACCGCAATCTATTGGTGGAAAAGACATGCCCAACATTTAGACAAGCACAGCTGTATGTGCAATAAACAGAACTCTTATTTTTTTAATAAACAGATAAATTTAATTTGTAACATTGCCAGTCTAATAAACAAGAAAAAATACCGAAACAGTGATATTTACAATTAAATAATTTTAGAAGACTGTGGGTTTAATTAATGTTACTGAGTATCAAACTACTTTTACAGTGGAAAAATGCGACATATTTTACTTTTTCATCTATGCAAACCTTTATATTTTCTAAGGTACAAATATTTGCTTTTTCCATATTGATTTGGTATTTTATTCTTAAGTAATAAAAAACAGAAAGGCAAAAAACATAATTACTACAAATATAATTCAACTTTCACCTGTCAAAAATAAAAAAATGTCAAAATTTGAAACTTTAGCATTAAATATCTGAAGAAGTATTAATCCGATTGAGCTGAAATTTGGTATATGGGTTTGGGCTATCTGTCGAAAGAATCAGTTAGTTTTGTACGAGATCTGTCAAACTGAAGTACCACTATCAAAAAATGAGAGATGCAATATGTCACGGAATTGGACATGCAATATGTCGTTTGAAAGCCCTTGAAAAACTCTATTCAGAACAGTCAAAATTATTTCTCCAACTGTCACCTGTCAAAAAATAAAAATTGTCAAAATTTGAAACTTTAACACTAAATATCTGATAAAGTATTCGTGGATACTCGTCGGGAAAGTTTTGGGGCGACACAACCGATTTTTTTATCTTATAAAATATTTCGAGCCATTTTAATTAATACCTAATAAATTAACAGCAATTTCATTTTGCTTAGTTTGAGTAGGTTTTGCAATCCGTCTAACATTTTTCTTTGTTTGCTTCTTTGTACTAAAAAGTCTTCTTTGTGTTAAAATTTTTTTTGTTTGAAGGTTCTTTTTTCTCTGTCTGTGCCAGTGATGGTTTCATTTCATAACGAAGTGCCCTTAGTGTTGGTCCAATTGTGATCAATGCTTGTTGAACTATTATTAATTCATTATCATTTTCTATACTATTAACTTCACTCAACAATTTTTCGATTAATTCTTTCTTTTTTTCTGAAAGTGGCTTTTTAGTTTGACCAGCACTTAGTTGGTTAAAAATTATTTTTGACTGTATTTGTTTTACGTCTTCAACAACTTCTAATTGGTCATCAATTTCTAAAAAACATATATTTTTGAAATAAAATTCAAAGTTACCAATAATATCTGCATTTTATAGCATACTTTTATATTGATTTTTGTAGTTTACAAGCTCAAATACAGATTTTGAATAATTAAAAACGTTAAAGACAATTAAATAAACAGTCATAATGCTTTTGTTAAGCTTTGACATTAATGTACAAATAAGAATAAAATACATATTAATATATCAACTTTGTCACTCCTCTCCAACCAACATCACCAACTGCCAAAGCTACAAAAACATGCAATAAAAATATACCCATAGATATATAAAAAAGATCCAATCAAAAAAATACATGTCACCAACTAAATATAAAATCCCAATAAACGCACACCAAAAGCCACAAAAAAAGAAACACATTTTGCATACCTCATAGCTTATCTTCTCTGAAATTTGACCTGTACAAAGTTAAAAAAAATATATAATTTTATAAAACTTATATAATAAGGCTCTTATACATTTTGTATGAGTTTAGGGAGTGTCATATGTATAATACTCACTCATGTGAACCTGGAAACAAATCTTTAAAAAAAACATTGGTTTGGACTAGCGACTATATAGTCATTTTTTATATTCTTTGTTGCATAAGTCAGTCTTTATAATGATGTGACCCTATATGAAAGTATCACAGTTAATTTTATCAATAAAGTATCTTACCTGTAGCAGCCAAGATTTGAATACATGATTCAGTTCTCTCTTTCTCTTGAATATATCTGCATATTAAATGAATGTGTTTACACATGTTCCACCTGATTGCACAATCTACACAATCACAAGAGTATTTGTGTAAACATGTCTTACATTTTGTGCAGTATAACTCATCTTCGCAACTGGTGGTATTTTCACAGACTATATATGTATTGTGGCAGCCTGAGGTAGATGATATTTGCCAAATGCCTTCCTTAACTTCATTAATAGAAGTAGTTTCTAAAGTTAAACTGGAGTGGTGCCTCTTCCTGAGTTCTTTTAGTTTAGAACATATTTTTCCCTTATTTAGAATGATTCTGTCAAAAAGATGATCCCTTACTAACTTCATTAATGCTCCAATGGCTTATGTAGTCTCTCTATGTGCATATTAGTATTTAATCCCGAATGTGTCCTATAGCAATAAGCCCAACTTTTGCAATTTTTAATATAATAATTTTGAAAGTACTTAGCAAATTCTACACTATCTGCATCATTAACAAGTTGACAAATAAATTCAGGAATCATTTTTTCAAAAGCGTCGGTATCTGTTTCTTGCATTAAAGTTCGCAACATTTTATACACAGCTACCTAAAAAAAAACAGTAAAGTATATTAAAAAAACAATCTAAGGCATTGCCTCTTTGCTAAATTAATAATAATGTATCCTCATAATAATGTTCAAATATCAAAAAATATTCCAGTTAAAAAAAAAATCATAAAAATCAAGTTTATAAGTAAGTATAATTTAAATATTATATTCTACATGAACTAACTAACCTGCTTGTCTTTCAAATTAATGAGGCGTAAATTTTTCCTCCAGGCCCTGTCAACATGCCAACTACAGAACAATCTGTAATTAAAATAAGTATCATTGAGAAAACTATCTAGGTATAACTTATCTATATTGTGCTTCTTCCATTACTTGGATCCATGCATTATAGTAAACATCTGCCATATCTGACATGAATACTTTAGTTGAAAGTAATCCAACTTCTGCTTTTATGCAATTAAAAAATAGATTCATAGCCACTTCATCACTCCTACTAGATATACAAAAAGCGCATGGAAATCCTTGCCTTAATTCATCTAATACAAGGAGAGTATGCAATTCAAAATTATAGCCATTGAGGCCATGTGTTCCATCCAGGCAAATACACTCCTTGGCATAATTCCTTAAAAGAATTTTTTGGCCTTCGGTCATTATAATGAGAACAAAGTCTTCTTGTTTTAATTGTGGATGGTCTCCTAAAAGAATCCCTTGTGGTTTGTAAAACAAAACACATGAGTCTCGCATTTCCTCCACCCATGCATCAACACTAACAGCATCATTTCTATGCCTTTGTGATGATGAGTGTAAATTGAAAGATGCTTCAATTTTAAACAAATCTTTTTTGGTTAATAAATGCATTCTTTCTAGAGAGTCTTCACTAACTGTGTCACGTATATCATCTAGTATTGCATCAAATGGAATTTTCATTGCTATCTTAGTTGCTAACATTTCACGCTGATCCTTTGATAGAAATAAATGACATAAATCATTTTGGTGGCCAATATGTGTTTTTATGAATGTAACCTCGTAATTTCCAGTCTCGTTGTTGACCAACACCTGTAAACCAGCAGGACAAAACCCATTAATTTTTTAGTTCCTTGAGTTTTAAGATGTCTTATGTTAGAACTTTTTGATTTAAAAAAACCAGAGCGATGACAAACATATTTTTCGTGATATGCATTGGTTGAAGTAGAGCGATTCTCTAAAATAAATTTTGATTGCGTATCCTTTTCAATTTTGGAAAACCATATTTTGAACATTTCCAGTGAAAAAAATTCCCATTTTTCAACTTCAACATTAATATTATGTTCCAGTTGAAAATGATTGTAAAAGTCACTTCTGTATTTTCCCATAAAATCACAAAAAGGGCATTTTTTTCCAACAAGTATATTACTGTTGGGATCATTTCCTAAAAATCATTAAATATAGGTTTTTCAATATAAATAAATGAAATAGTTAAAACTTACTTTCTGCGTGTGTTTTTAAATGCATGTTTATATTACGCTTGTCACTAAAGTTCTTTTTACAGTAAGTACACTGAAATGGATATGATTTAACTTGTAAATGCGCTATTATATCCAATTTTTCCATATGAAATTTTTTAACATGTTTTCTTAAATCACTAAAACGTTTAAAACTAAGTTTGCATTCACTGCACAAATTATTAGTATCCAATTTAAAATTCTCCATATTTATGGTTATTACTACTTCTACACCGGTATTAAAAATACAAGACAAAATTAAAAAAAAAGGTACACCTAACCTCACCATAAAATCGTTAAAGCGCGAAACTGAAAATCCATCTGTCAACATACGACTTAAATTAATTACTATTTATAAAATAGTACGAAATTCGCGCCAAAAAAATCAAATCGTTTGCGTCAACATACGACTTAAACTTGGCAACAGCGGTGGGCACTCGAGTTGCAATTGGGATCTAGACGCTAGTCTAAAGTAGCTGGTACTGCCGCTGCGCAAAGGTTAAATTAATTGGCAGAAAAATACGTTTTATGTCCAGTCTCCTATCTCCAAAAGTTCACGAGCCGCCACTGTTTGTTTCATGATCGATCCTAAGCGGGAAATAATTTTGAAGGCAAACTTTAATTAATTGAATTGGGTGGGAATCAATTAGGGATGTCTCATATTTATTTATTTATATTTAAAAACCCAAACAGGTTTCACAACCTTTTTATAAGGGTAGTAAGTATAAAAATTATTATATTACAAATGTTCATGTTAAGATAGTACATGGTCTGGTTAATTAAATAACATACTTATGATAATAATAATAATAATAATAATAATAATGAAACTGAATTTATAATTTTTAATTTCACCAAGGGCTAATGCAAAAACACAAAAACAACAGAGCTTTTTTATTTTATATATTGAAATCCGCTATATATTCATTAATTGTTTTTTATACCTTTCAAGTGGTAGTGTCCAATCAATTTATTTCACATTGTTTATAACATTTGCTAATTTTAACATGGCCTCAAGAGGGGAACATACTGTGGTCCTTAATTTCCCAAACAAAAGTGGATATCGAGTAAACCTATAGGGAACTTTTAAGGGAATTTTTTTGCAGTAAGGTACTTGAAGTGGATAGATTATTTATGATCTTATACAAAAAAAGCATCATTGTTAGTGTACGTCTACTAGTTAATGAAATGATGTTAAATTCTGACCTTAACCTGGATGATCTTACAGTTGTATAATCTGGCCACGAATGATATTTCTTAAAATACAAGTATCTAAGAAACTTGTTCTGAGTCATTTCAATTGGCGCTAAATGTATTTGTGGTTGATCTCCCCACAGAAGAGATCCATACTCTAATTTAGGCTTAATTAGCACATTGTATATAATTTTAATTGTTTTGATAGAAAAAAGAGAAGTTTGTCTATAAATGAATCCCAATGAACGATTTGCACTGTTTACTAATTTATTAATATGTGAATCAAAATAAAATTGATTATCATATATAACACCCAAATCCTTAACTTTATTCAATTTGTTTAGATTATCTGAACCAATTAAATAGTCAAAATTTATGGTTAGTTTTTTACGAGAGATGGACATTGTGCAACATTTATTCACATTAAAACTTAATTTGTTTTCAATAATACACTCATAAATGTTATTGATATCCTAAAATCGTCAGCAAATAACAAATAGTTCGAAAAAGTGATGCGTTCAGGAAGATCATTTATAAATAAAATAAAAAGTAATGGTCCCAAATTAGACCCTTGCGGAACCCCTGAATTTGCATGAAACTTACCAGATGTATTCCCATTATGTCTTAGTATAAATTGTCTATCCTGAAGATAATTTTTAAAAAGCTCTAATAAATTTAACGACAACCCATATCGATGCAATTTTGCCAGTAGTATGTCATGATTAGCTCTATCAAAAGCTTTCTGAAAGTCCGTCTAAATTATATCAAGCTGTTGCCTTTCCTCAAACACTTGACTTACAGATTCACTGAATAATACTAAATTTGTATTTATAGAGCGCCCTGACACAAATCCATGTTGTTGATCGTCTAAACTGTTTTTAACGTATAAAAATTGTTCAAAAACCTTAGACGGAGCACACATTGTTGAAATACCTCTATAATTATCAATATCTTTTTTATCTCCTGATTTATGTATTGGAGTGATTTTAGATAATTTCCATCCGGTTGGAAAATGCTTAGTTTTAATAATACAGTTAAATATATGAATTAGTGGCCTTTTCAACAACTCCTGGCAGCCTTTCAAAATATATGGTGGAATTCCTTCTTTGGTTTCAATTATTTTATCGCAATGTCAAAATCTTCTGCAGTTACCTCAAAACATCTCAAAACATCATGGCTATTAAAATCCATCTATGTTGTATTTTGATTTTTCATTACTATAAACAGATGCAAAAAACTCCGCAAACTTTTCGGCTGTTTCACTCGACAATATCCCTTTACCCTGAAAATTAAATGACTCAATCCCACCCGTATTACTATTACTTTTATTAACAAAATTCCAAAAACAGTTGATGTCATTATGTATAGATTGCTCAGTTTGTTGTGTGTATTTCCGATGTTCAATATTTATTAGAGATTTAAGTTTTCGTCTAGTTTCCAAATATTTATTATAATATTCTGAGATATGTTTTAATTTTCTGTAATACTTTTTTCTTTTAATAATTTTTTAATTTCACATGTAAACCACTGTGGAAATGCATTATATTTTTTATAACTTATATATTTTGGGACTGTCATATCAAATATATTATAAATTTTTATATAGAAAATATCGAGAGCAATATCTACATCACATTCATTTGTTACCTCATCCCAAGATAAATCTATTATCATCTCACTCATCAATAAAAAGTTTGTTCTTTTAAAATTATAATTGTTATCACTATTGGTTAATCCGCCCCCCACATTTCGACTAGATTGACTAAAAGTAAGTTTAATTTCTAGAGATGGATGTAACCTATCCTCTTTAACTTAAGGTAACTGTTCATGCAGTACTTTACAATTATTTATATTTTCGTTTGAGGTTATTACTAAATCTAAGGTTTTATCTTGAATGTTTTTTATATTATTATAGAGAATAAAGGAATTGAAACCTAGAAAATCAATTAGGACATTCATTTTAGAACTGGCATTATCATAATCAGTGTTTTCGATCCCTTTAATTTCTGGTAGCTTAAAATCTCCAAAAATAATGTATTTTTGACATTTTTTACATGAAGTTGTAAAAATTCGAAACAGGATTTATAGTCATTTAGATTTGCAGTAGGAGGAATATATATTCCCATGATAGAAACCGTACATTTGTTATTTATTTTTACTTCAGTTATTAGTATTTCAAATACAGAACAGTGCCTATGAAAATTTAATACTTTATATTGTTTTCTTACTGCAACTAAAACTACACCACCTCTAAATTTACCAGTTATTTCAAGATTTCTGTCAGATCTTATTAAATTATATATATTGACGTCAACTAATTCACCGTCAGCTACTCCCTCTTGCAACCATGTCTCAACTGCTATTATTATATCATAATTACCTTGTGCGCAATTTGTGTAAAATTCTGTCGTTTTTGTGTTTAACCCTCTGCGATTTTGAAAGGTTAAGTATATATCTGTCACCTTTAACGATGATTGTGTACTCCCAAGATTTATGAAAAATCATATGTACATAATTTGCCCCATAAATGTTTTAAGTACCTATTTACAAAAATAAAATAAACGCCCAACTATATACCTGGAAAATTTTTTTGTTTGTTTTAGTTCCAGTGCTAATACTTTGAAAACAAATAATTTTATCAGACATTAAGTTTAGCAAAAAAATAACTTTTATCAAAAAACAATACAAACAATCGCTATAAAGATGTCCATACACGTTGAACCATTAAATAGCTGATATGTCCGATTCGGAGTTGATTTTTATAATTACACCATTTTTCTTAGCGACAACATTTCCTCCATAGCTCCATACCTCTTTTTTTCCATATATGACCCTGGCTTTTAATAATAATGAGTATCGGGTCCTAGTTAAATCTTCGTTTACAAATATTTTTGTTTGTTTTAATTCACCCATGGCCTTTAAAATTTCATTTTTTTCCAATTATTTACAAATTCCACTAAAATGGTTCGGGGTTTCCCGTTCAAATTAGGTTTTCCCAGTCTGTATATTATTGATATCTGTAGAGCAACACGTCACTTTCAATGTATTACGGAAAAAATTTGTCAAAATAGACATTAAGCTCTCTTTATCTGACTCTGCGATTCCATCAAATCGTAGTGAGTTTCTTCTCTGAATTGCTTCTATATTATCTAATTTTCCTGTTATATCGGTAATTTTAGCACTGTGCGATACCATAGAATCTGTAATATCTGACATTTTAATCGATATTTCATTAATTTTTTCTTCGAATCTATTTGATAATTCACTGATTTTGTTGTCAATTTTCCCAAGTTTTTTATTTAAATGATCTTCTAATCTTTGACATACATTGGTAACTAACTGTCCGATTAGGTTTTCATCCATTGTTACACTTCCTCCTGACTGGCTTCTAGATATGGGCATGTTGAATCAAATATATCGCGTGTATGGTACACTATACTTATTTCTCGTGTGTGTAATCACTACTTTGTTAAACCTTAGGTATTAAATGCAAACTAAATAATTGAATAAATACCAACTATTTTAAATAATTTCAGGAGCACTCGAAATTCACGTCTAGTCGATACGGCTGACCATGACCATGACTATAGATGGTTTCCAAAATATTCAAAAATGTCACTTTTCAAATTTTTTATTACATTAGTAGTGAGTAAATTTATTAGTGATTTTATATTTTTATTAAAGATATTTGTGGTTTTATGCAAAAATCTAAAATATCTTTCATCAACCCTTAACTACATAACCTGATATATACATAACAATATCCTCAACATAATCTGTTAGATCCCAAGCTCGCGAATTTAAAACATTATTTTCTTCAAGCTCCCTATGCATTTTTTCCATTAATAAATTGTAATCCCTACTTTCTTCCAGACTTTCTAAATTTTCAGTGTGGGTTATACTTCCACTTCCACATGTCAAGATCGGAATATTTTCTAAGTCGACTACATTTCCTGTGGTAGGCCCTCTGATTTCTGAACGAACAATAAGTCTTATAAGCGGCTTCGAAATGTCTTGCCGTTGGGTTATTATTGAAGCCTCCTTTACTCCTGATCGCACCAAAAAAAGTTTCTAAATGATCTTGTGAAATTTTATGGGTTGTAAGGTATAATAGAATCTTTTTGTCCAATATGTTAGTTTTATACATTTCTTTTAAACTTTGTATACAAATTAGAAAACCTAGAAAACCAGTTTTTCTCTGTTGATTGGATTACCTGCTAGATTTAAATTAATAATATATTTTGCCATTTCATCCAAGTATTCAAACATTAATGGCTGTGTACTGGAAGACAATGGTTTTTTAAAAAATATTTAGCAAGTCCATTGTATGAATTAAAAATATCAAACAAATTGTTAAATTTTAAAATAAAATTTGCAGTGGCATCAACGTTTTTAAAAGAATATAATTCATGGCAAAGGAATAATAAAGCATCTGACACACTTTTGCTTAATGTTTGAGTGGCAATGCAAACTTTCATTTTTTCTCTAGCCCACTGTAAATGTCGCAATTTTATTTTTGTTGCTGCATTAAGTCGTTCATTATTTTGTTGTTCAAACAGTTGTTCAATAAAATTTCACTCAATTACTCCACCATCTTCATCATTTAATGTTTTTTGAGATCCAAAACAATTTCTGTCAAGCTTTATCATGTGACAGGAATCTAAGTAGATAAAAACTTTATCGTTGGTAACAGGATGTGCAAAATAGATTTTAAATTGTTTACATCTGCAAGGTGTTGTTGGCGTCCAGAATTTTGTAAACAATGATATCTCTATTTTTATTTATCTATGGGGTATTTACTACCCCTTTGATGGCCTGCAAATAATTGACATCTTAATACAATTATTCTACATGTAGTCAGTAATGTATGTGCAAAATTTGAACTTATCCAGACTTTTCTGAAGGGTACTTTGGATTTTTTTTCTATTTGTGAGAGTATTTACTACCCCTTTGATGGCCTGCAAATAATTAACATCTTAATACAATTATTCTACATGTAGTCAGTAATGTATGTGCAAAATTTGAACTTATCCAAACTTTTCTGAAGGGTACTATTGATTTTTTTCTATTTGTGAGGGTATTTACTACCCATTTGATGGCCTGTAAATAATTGACATCTTAATACAATTATTCTACATATAGTCAGTAATGTGTGTGCAAAATTTCCCAGCAAACACAAGACCTTCGGATCGATGTCGGCCCACCGCGTTCGACCGCTTGCCTTTAAGAAGCCGGGCCGACTAAACCAAAAATGTTGAATGAAAACACAAAACGGGCCGGAGCAGGTCATCATGCAAGATTTGAATATTATCTGATACGGCATCTCATCGCGCCAGTGCATAATGCCAACGGCGGCATTGCTGATGAGTTATGAGTTTTTTAATATGGCTCTGGGCTGTTTTTGTACCGGCCCGTAGCTATTTGAACACTAAACGCCGTCAATGGCCCTATCGGTTTGCCAGTATTTATTATGCACTTTAAATTTAGGGTTACTTTAGCCCTTTACTTTCATAATCAAGCTTAAAATAAAATGAAAAGCATGAGACGATTAAATTAAGGATCGGCTTACTTCATCCTTGGTTAAAGCTAGGTAATTTTTATTGCATAATTGTTTAAGCTTGAGTTTTATTGTATTACGCATATGTTGAAAACGTCAAATGTCAAAGTTTAACTGAGAAATAGAAATAACAGAACCAAGGATAAAGAAACCGACCCTAAAAATAAAACAACACATGCTAATTTCACTTACTTCAAATAACTTGATTATGAAAGTAGGACTTCAATGAAAAGCAGTAAAATCATAATGTGCTGCTGATATATCACGAAAAAAAAAACATTCCGCAGCCACGCCTTTACACTCCCCTGCACGTCGTCATTCGTAAAATTCTTGGAATTTGAATTTCTTCTCACTGCACCTAAAATAAATAAGAAATTAAATGTATTTAATTGTTATTCATACATCTGGGTGATAAACTTAATAGTTTGGCACTCGCTATGTAATTATAATAGAGGCAATTGGCATATAGTCCAGTTTGAAAATCATTGTGACATTAGAATTAGTTGCAAAATCACTGCCTATTATTTTGCAAGTCGTGTATATTATCAAACCAGGAGCGCTGAACTATTTGTGACCCGGGATATATAAAATTTTAAAAACAAATATTTTGTTTAAACATCAAATTAATAAACACCATAAGCATGCAAAATGTTTTGTATATTTTTATTGCAATCCAAGTGGTTCTCACAAGCAATAATCAACGGGCAATAAGTGACACATTAGACGGCTCGCATACCAAAGCAATAGCAATGAGCAACTAGCAATAGACAATAAGCAACGCAATATATGTTACGTTGATCTCGCATACCAAATCAATAATATTCCTTATTTGCTTATTCTAGAATTTCGTTGTTAGCGCAGACGAAATTAATAAATAATAATAAAATTACTAGTCTCAAATGTCGTCTGATGAGGATGAAGTAGTAATAATGTGGCAGTATAGGCGAAGGAGAAATAGGAAACGAAGACTATATTGGATTCATCCTTCCTTTCAAGTACTCAAGAATCATGGAGCAAGTTTATGGGCCAATGAATTAAAGGTTCATCCCACCCAGTTTCGGAACTGCTATCGGACGAGTCCAGATACTTTTTCAACACTAGTGGAGATTGTAGCACCTTATATTACCAAACAAGATACTAACTATAGAGATGCGATCACACCACAAGAGAAAGTATTGATTACACTCAGGTAAGGTATATTAAGTATATTTAATATATTTGAAACAGTAGTATTTTAATGAAAAATAAACTTAAAAAAATACATTACAATAGTTAAATTAAAGTCGAAAAGAGAAGTTTCCTTCTGATAAACCTGTCGCGAAGGTCTGAATATATGTTTGTACAGGTGTTCTTTGTTCTTCATCTTCTCTTGTTGAAAACGAATGACTTGAATGAGTTGAAACATTGGACTGAGCTGAGTAATTGGAATAAGCAGGGCTGGGAGCTGGTGTTGATGCCACTACTACAGTCTTACTTTGCAGTGGACCATCACACAGAAGCTCGTCTAGAAGCTCAAGTGTTTTTCTTTTAAACTGTCTCTTTTGATAGTCAGTTAATTTTGCTACATCTGGAAGCAAACTTGTTAGAAACTGCAGGTCTGGATTAGACTTCTCTTTATCTGAATGGGGTGTTCGGGTTTTTGCCTTGACGAAGTCTATAAAACATTTATCAGCCTCATTAGAGGTACTTGTAGAAACTTTCTTCCGCTTTTCAGAAGGTCCAATGCTTGTAGTATTTGAACATTGCTCTGCATTACATGAATTTTTGGTTTGAAAACTTTTAACGACAGTTGTGACATCTGTGTGCTTCTTTTGAGACTCTACTGAGGCTGTAATATCTTGTTCTGAATTATCGTCATTATTCATCTCTGCTTCCTCAGATTCACTATATTCTTCATTTAAACTGAGCTCTGTTTCTGTAGGTAAATTTCCTTGTTGCGGTTTGGATTTCATGAACGGCGTAACGAACTGCATTACACCTTTTAAGTAATAATCTTTAATTTTCTTGGCTCCGCTTCCTGAGGGTGGGTTTTTAATGCTTCTTGCAAGGGCCGTTCGAAGATTCTTCCATTTTTCTTTGTATTGGGAACCTGAAAAAAAAATTATATAACTTTGTTGCAGGTATCTGGCTACAGGATGTAGTTTTAAGGCCCTCACCCATATATTTATGAGAGAGGAGATACTACTAATAGGATTAATTGTTAAACAATGTACAAAGGCTATATGGCACGTTCTTCAACCACTGTTTATGCCTGTTCCAACAGTGGCAATTTGGCAATCTACGGCACAACGGTACTACGAACTATGGGATCTTCCAAACTGCATAGGCTCCATCGATGGGAAGCATTGCCGAAAAAAAAAATTTTACAACACCGAATCGCACTATTAGAGTTTTTTCGGTGGTACTGATGGCCTGTGCAAATGCTGATGGAATTTTTCTAACCATTGATGTCGGTGAAGCAGGTAGAATTAATTTTGTAGCAGTCAGTAACAATGATTTGACATTTATACTTGACAGTCATTCAGAGGCAAATATAGAGTCAACCTATAGGTGATTTGACATGTAGAAAATTTTGCTACCAACTGTGGAAAGGAGTGCTATAATATGCGCGTTATGGATTATTATAGCACTACTTTTAGTATTATTATAGCTATACTATAGAAGAAAATTTTAAAAATATGGTTTCAAGTGTGAAATGTTTAAAAATTTTATTATATAAAAAACTGAAAACAAATATATTCAATATGTTGCCCTAATATTTGAAGTCTGTAATTAATTGATTGGTAAAATTTAAAAGAAGACATTTTACCACTTTTTCAAATCAAGCAAGCTCTTACATAACAATAAATTTAAAATGACTACTTACAAGCAATGCATTTAATTACAAATGTATAATCCTTTAAACCCCCCTTGTCGTTTCTCCCTGACCAATTTAAATTTAGGGCCAAGCTATGTCTATTATTGTTGCCAATATTTTTCTAGTGGTGGTCGCTCCATCTCTGCCTCCAACCAAACTTAATCTGATACACTAAAAATAAAAAAAGTAATTATTAAGGGTTAATAAATATTTGATTTGACACTATATACTTACAGTTTTTTGAAAATATTCTTCATCATCAGACAAATCTTTTTCAAATTTGCCTAATTCATCAATAGATTTAAATGATTCATTTTCATAGGACCCTATGAATTGGGAATCTTTTTCTTGGTTCAATTGGATTAGGAATTTTATATCTTCCTGTAACTTTTCCATTGCTTTTACTAATTCTTCAAGCACACCTAAAATTATTTTAGTTTATTAAAATAGTTGAAAAGACAAAATTCTACTTATGTTACCTTCGTTATTTTTACATGTATGACATGAACCCTCATTTCCACTTAAAACTGATGTAAAACTAGAACTAGTCAATTGAGCAGGAACTTTTTTTGATTATTGAAGAGGAGGAGCCAAGCTTGATATTTTTTTTGATATTCCAAAACACTATTTTTGCAACTCGACACAGGTGCCTGAGAATTCAATGACACATCCATACTTTGACTATTATCAGGTTGTTTCTTTTGAATAAAGTTACTTGGGTGACTTATTTGTTCCTGCATTTTTGCACCAAACTGAAGGTTGTTATCCTTCTCTAAAATAAAATTTAACAATTATTATATGGATGCAATTATTCAATAGCTGGTATGATAGAAAAAAGATAAATACACTGTTTTTGTTTAAAATAATAATAATAATAATAATACTCGCCCTACATTTTACCCCCTTACGAGTGAACCCCAGAAGCCAATGGCTTGTGCGGGGAAGGGACGGCTATTATTATTATTTATTAAAAGTATATATTTATTAAAAGTGTATATACTTTGGTAATGTAAAATGTGGAATGTTTTATTGTGAACTTTATTTTTTTAACTGATACAATTATGTATTTTAAACACCCTATTTTACCTTTAATCTTTAACTTTAGAGGTTGCGGTAGTCGGGGAGCTACCGGCGGAGCCTCTTCGTTGTCGAACTTTTAAGACTCTTCTTTGATGACGTTTGCTCTTCAATTTTAAATCACACGACATTATTAAGTAACAAGTTAAGTAGATATTTCAAAGGGTATACTTACAATTTTTCAGATTGTAACTCTTAATACATATTTGCTGTAGAGATAGATTAAAGTCTAATAAATGTTTGCAAATAAAACTACCCCACATCCAACACGAACACGCTACACTCCTAAATGGCCCAAATTCCCAAATGTTAGGTTAGTTGTCGGTTGTCGATTTGTCAGTTGTCATATGTTGCCAATCGCAAATATCCACTGCTGGCAAACCATCAAATATGGCCCCTAAAAAACAAATGTGCGATGGATTTACCACATATAAAAGACGGCTATTTATCAGAACCATAATTATATGCTACTTACCGATGACTTGTAGTTGTTCGGTTACCCTCATGCGGGTGGATATCTACTAACCGCTTCAGGGCCTAAACTAATTACACGTTCTGCGTAAATGTATTCTATTTTCCAGCGCAGTACCGTTTAATTATAATACGCGCTTTGGTTCAACAGCTACTTAAAGTAACTGGGCCTGTTGTTGTAAGCCGTAACCAGCTATTCGCCTGCTCTTTCGGCACGCGGCCGATGCTTTACCTGTGGTCGGTGTTTGCTGGGTTGAACTTATCCAAACTTTTATGAAGGGTACTTTTGATTATTTTTCTGTTTGTGATAGTATTTACTACACCTTTGACGGCCTGCAAATAATTCACATCTTAAGACAATTATTCTACATGTAGTCAGTATTGTTTGTGCAAAATTTGAATTTTTCGTTTCCTGATTATTCAGTATTTTTTGTTTCCAAGTTTGCATCCAAATTCTTTCGTTGTTGTTGTTATAGGGGGAAGTGCCATCTTATTTTGGACACTTTGAATAGGGTGGCCCGTTTGTAAGGGACACTACCTTATACCAGAAACTAAAAAGAAGGAGCAAAAAGTTATTGACCTGTTGTAGATTGTATTTTTAAATGTATAAGGTGAGTCATGTTGCCGTGGAAACTGACTTTTTTTATTTTTAATAAAACATCCTGTATATTTTTCAATTTTTGGATTCTTCTCATACTTCTGAATGTTTTTTGTGTAGTACTTCTCTGCTTTCTTATATTTTTAGTACATTTGAAAAGAATTTGGGTGCAAATTTTGAAACAAAAAATACCGAACAATCAGGAAACGAAAAAAGCATTAAGAAAACGATCTAAAGCACTAAAAGCACTAACGACGCGTCAATAAATGACTCTAGATGTAAGTCAATCTCATATGATTATATGATTTGAGGACTGACCTTGAAAATTAAAAGATTAAAAGTTAAATATCTGGAAAAGGAAATAATCGTGATGGCTACTTTTTGAAGCACGAACGAAGCACTAAAATGTGATACCAAAATTGAGTCAATAGAAGAATGTTTTGGGGTTGACGTAGAAGTTAAAATCTAAAATATCTAAAAAAAATAGTCAAGCACTTTCGAAACTATTTGAAGCACTATGAAGCAGTAAATGAAAGTACCAAATTTCGTCCATTTTGGAAGATTGTCAGGGTTGACCTTGAAATTAAAAAATCCTTAATATGCAGGAAACGGAAAAAGCATTAACGAAAATAGTTAGAGCTCTAACGAAGCACTAACAAATGGGAAATTTCAGGAAAAAAATTGACACTTTGGGGGCGCTAACTTCACGTAGCTATATTAAACAATTTTCCAAATGATGAAAATATGGACCATTTCATCAATAAAGTTCGTCAATTTCAACATTTCAAAAGTGAGTAATGAATCATACATATAATTACAGTTCAAAAGTGAGTAATGAATACATAAAATTAACGCTGTGACTCCAGGCACGCTAACGTGCCGCGATTTATTAAATTAGGGGCACGTGAATTGCGTCATTATACGTTTATTACGTCATGGTTTTACTTGCCACTAATTCTAATTTTAAAGGAACGTGAAAATCAAAGTACTTAAAACTAAATACTATGTAGGTATATGGAATACAATTATTATATTTCTCGAAACGAGAAAGAAGGCTATTTCTCTTCTGCAATGGCAAATCGGTAACCTTTAAATTAGTTTTTGTAATATTTTTTGTTTTTCAGTTTTTACCCCAATTAAAAATCAACTGAACAATTATGTGAAATAATTATTCATTGAATAATAATCAGATTATTATTGTCTTTTATTACTAGTTATTTATATATTAAGAAAGCAAATAATTAACTCATACATTATAACTCGAGAATACTTGGGTTCGAGAGCAGTAATATCACTTATTGATAATACATCTCTAATCACTGTTAGTATTTTTCATCACTTAAGTTTTCTGGCAGAATGAGCAAAACGTCAAATTTAACAGAAGCATGTAGAACTGAAGAGAGTACAATCCCTCCCAATATTCCAAATACATCTAGTAAAGAAGTCGTTGCACTTCATGAAACATAAGAATATCAAAAAATAATCAGAAAGCTCAGCGGTTTTCAGTTAATTTGTTTTTAATTATTTAATTTTTTTACTTTTTCACGAATCTGGCAACAGTGGCAAAGGTTTTTATAATTAATTACCATATACATAGAAAATATAAAGTTAGTTAAAAGACAATTTTTTCAAATTAAAAAGAACACTGAAAATGGCTTTTTTTTTAACGAAACGCGGAATAAAATTTTATAATCAAAATTGACATGAGATGGTAGTAATGTCTCAAGAGTGATTCAACATCCAGGTCCATTTTTGAAAAATTCAAGTCGAGGGTAGCCCTCCAAATACGAAACATTCGTATTAAAATTTTAATAAAACTAGTTTATACTGAGGATAATTTAGGAAAAAATCCTCTTCCATTTTTTCATAATTTCAAAAATTAGCACCCTTTATAGATTATATCACTCGGCCACTATTTGATGCCATTTTCTATTGTAGTTTTGTTGCAAATACTCATGTCTTTCTCGTGCTTCCCATAGCAGGAAAACCATGAATCATATTTGTTATAGCTATTAACGGTTTACTGCGACAATACTTAATGCAACAGATCTACAGATTTAATTCAAATTCAGAGACAAATAGGTGAATTATCGATATATTCATACTGAGATTATTATTTGAATTTTTACAATTCGAATTCACTAATGTTGAGATTGTTCAGTATGTTATATAACTGTCGGTTTTAAAAAATAGGGAAGATGGTAGTCAATTTCAAATAAAAATGATTTTAATGGGCTTTTTTATATTCAAAACAAATAATACAATTTAAAAATTCTAAATAAAAATTTTAAAATTCAACCAAACACAAAAATAGAAAAATAAAATAAAAATATACACACAGTATGTTTATAAATTAGGACAATCTTTTACTGTAGAATCCCTCCATAAAATAAATAGCATAACATAAGGGATACATATTCAAATATCACAAACAGAAATATTATATGGTGTTAAAATTTTGAAAACAAAATTAAGGAACGTTTTCATGACGTGTCCGTATTTATAAATATTTTTTTGATAATTGTTTTTATATAATAAAAATTTAATTTTGGCCTAAAAAAGTAGAGGTTAAAATATTTCTTAATTGTTTTCAAAATTTCAACACTTTCATATTTTTCATTTCGACATGTAAGTAAATCCAAGGATATTTATTTAATGAACGAATTTTACAGTAAAATGTGTTTTACCCTAATTTATAAACATTCTGTAAATTAATAAGTACAAATCATTTATCATTGCACAGAGTTGCCCAAAAGCCATTTTACTGACTTTTGTTAGATCTTTTATATAGTTAAATACTATTATGACATAAGTGACAAAACCATGTCTTAATTTTAGGTACTTTTGCAAGCACAGAACATTTCAGGTGGTACCAAAATAAACAAGATTCACAAACTAGTGAAGGTTCTTGTGCCAAAGGCTCTGAACAGATTTTACATAACCACTCATTCTTCATTTTCTTTTCACTGACTCTTGTAAGAAAATATTCCCAAGTGTCATGTTAGTAAGTCCTCTAACACTACAGATAGATCTGAAAAGATATAGATAATAAATTGGTTTAGTAAAATTTTCTAATTTTTTTCTTACCTAATATTGCATCAGGCAGTTCATCTTTTATATCACTTGCATTGATCTGGAATGTTTGGTTCTCAATAAATGATTTTTAAGTAAACAAAGGGTTTTCATTCAATATAATTCTGATAATATAAAATATTTGTAGGATTTTAGATTTCAATATAAATTTTATTGGGATGGTTTTATTTCTTTTTTCTTCAAACCAACAACAGTGGCAGTGCCCTCTAGGTCGTCCTCGCTTCTTAATTTTTGAAGGCAATACTATTGCCTTGATGTCATTGTTTTGTTTATTATTATTGCTTGTGAGAACCTGATTCGTACTATTTTCTATCACAGAATTATTGTTATTAACATTGTTAAAAGTAAAATCTCCTCCAGAAATACTGGCTTCTCCTTCATTATTATTGAGATTAGTCATTGGTATATTTATTGCACTCATTATGGCAGGACTGATTAATACATTTTCAATTGAAGTAATAGTTTAAATATTTGATTCCAACATAATATCAAGGTTGGTGACATCACCATCAAATAATAGCTCGACTTTATCTTGTTTAGAATTGTGACTCTTTATCTGATAATATTTTTCTAAAATATTCATTATTAGCTACAAAATTCGACAAAGAGATATCAGGAACATTCAAATTTCTCATGTCTGTAGGATAAATTTTATCTGCGTCAAGAGGTGAAGTAGCAGTTGTATTTGTAATATGTGTAAATCATTTTCTCCATTTTTCCAACACTGCTTCCCACTTCAATAGCTACCTTTTGACCAATTTTCCAAGAATGTTCAATCGTTTTTAATAGATCCAGTTTATAATTGAATTCACTATCAGTGGTAAGACTTAATAAATTAACCAACGAATTAGTAACAAGGGTAGCTGCCTTCCGTTTCTCAGTTAATGTCATTATCTTTTTTTTTATTGATTGAACACATAGGTTCAGCGACATTGTTTGAATTTACTGTGCCAATTTTCTGTTTTGACCAATGGTATCCTTTCGTTATGATTGTCTTTGATTCGTGAACTGTAAGGGTTTCTAACCTCCCATTAGTTTATTTAAAGTTTTATATTTAAATAAGGTAAATGAAGGACCAGTAGTTATTTTTAGAAAACATCTATTGTATAAGTACAAACAAAAAGGACTTATAACAAGTCAACAATTAACAATTAAACAAATTTAACCAAGATGGCCACATAAATAAAATGCCGGTTACACATTCGCTAACACTTTGCACTTGAAATTAAATACTTCTAACTTTATAACTTCACACACTATTATTACTAACAAACAGTAATCAATTGGGCAGACTTTACTAATATATAAGAGAGTGGATGCAATACAAGAACAAGACAAGAGCGATCAATCAAGCGAGACGAGAATCTGTGATTTTTACTAGACACTGAGCGGCATCAACCCTTCTTGGCGATGTGTTCGCGATCATCTCTATTTTCGACTGATAAAAAATGCACATGTGACCTGAGTTTCCTCATATTTCGCGCGGGAAATGAATAAAAAATAAGCGGGTAGATTTGAAATTAGTTGAAATTCCAACAAGAAAGATGAAAAAATTACATACAAAATCTATTAAGGTTGCATTTTTTGGAACTACTTGTTTAATTTTATGGTTTATTGATTCCATTCTATTATTTGTTGTATTATTCAAATTACCATCTGCCATATTAGAAACAAGCCATTCATTTTTAATGTTATTCCAATTCTTATCAAAGTACATAGAAACACTTTGTGGAACATATTCTTTAAATTGTGTATATAAAAGATCATATTCAGTCTGATTTTTACTGTAAACTAGTTTTTGCAGACATTCTTAAGATAAGTCTCGTTCCTCTTTAGATATGTTTAATTTATCACAGTTGATTTCACGTCTGAATGTCTTCAGGGTGTGAAAAAGGCACAAATAAACAGATTTGTCAGGAAATAGTTCCTGTATGACATCACGCTCAACAAAATCTTTATCTCCCATGAAACACCTTATTTTTTCAGTATCCATCTCATTCTTAAATGTATTGAAAACCCAATGATAAGTATCTCTATCTTCAACTGAAAGTAATGATACACATACAATTTCTGCTTGCCCATTTGAATAAAAAGCATAAAAAACTGTGCAACCAATATCAATTAACCTGTATGTTCCATCGATGCTTATAAATTCAGGCCAATCGCTCATGGCATTTCTCATATTTTCAGCGGAAAATTGTAATGCTTTAAAAGTTTTTTCTTCGTCGCATAATATATGAACATTACAACCTATTAAAAAGATAAACATACTTTAGAAATCAGCAATCACATTTACTATTATGAAGGAATTACTTACAATATTTAGTTTTCAATAAATCTACAACTTCCTGCAAATCATTTTTTCCGATTTTGATTCTATATTGTATATTACGTAAATCTTTTAGTGTCATTTTTTTCCAGTCTCCAATAATATTTTATTTTGATTTTTTTTTTATTTGAACCCAAAGAAATACATGTTTGAACTTCCTATAATTCTGGTTCATTTAGCTCACGGTTTTGATGAAGATGCTCAAAAACTTTCTAGAAAAAAGTACACTTAGTTACAATAAATTCACTCTTATAAAAATGTATATAACCTTAGAAAGATCATGATGTAAATTTGCACTTTGAATATTTAAATATTGTCACCTGCTTCGTCTTAATCCATTTCCCTTCATAACGCGTTCTTTACCATGAATACATTCATACTCGATTTCATAAAATTCTAGATAATTTTAGCTCTCTCTGAAGATTCTTTTTAGCTGTTTGAGTTCTTTTTTTGTAAAATTTTTGTTTTTTTGTGCTTTTTAAAAATTGAGTTAGCTCATCATAAGAGGCGAATTTGCGACCTACATATATATTATATTGGTTCTCATCTAAAGATTTTTCTGCACCTTTGCCACCTTTACTACCTAGGGTACAAATAAAACTAAAATTTTTCGATATCTGCCAATAAATACTCTTAATAGTATATAATATAGAAGCTATATAAACAGTTTCTACCTACATACCTGTATTACTAGTATCAATGACATTCATTATTTATTTGTTGTATACCAAACCAAATCATATAGAAAATAAAAGGGAGGTAAATAAAAAATAAGGTTAACAACATTCTTTTAGTTTATAGTTGACATATGAATTAGAAAATATTTTATTAACGTTCCTTTAAAATTAGAATTAGTGGCACGTAAAACCATGACGTAATAAACGTATAATGACGCAATTCACGTGCCTCTAATTTAATAAATCGCGGCACGTTAGGCTGCCTGTAGTCACAGCGTAAAACGAAATTCGAAATACATAATTTAGCCAAAAATAAATAGAACAACAAAAGTATAATCTAATAGGTATTTCGTTGAAATACGTACTTAGTAATCAAATAGTCTTATCACTAATTATTTATAGAAAAACATAACTTTAAAGTTCATCAAATTCAACAGATAAATTACTGTTCGAAACGTGAGTAATGTAAATGTAAATAAAATTAAATTAGAAATACATAACCTAAACAAAATAAATCGAACAACGAAACTATAATATAGTAGGTAGTTTCTTGGAAATACGTACTTGGTAATCAAATAGTCTATTCCTAATTATTTATAAAAAACATTACTTTTTTTCAGGGCTTATCTTCTTAAAAGTTTGTAGTGGATACGTTACTAGCCTAATGACATAAAATTTCACAAAAAATTGGTGAAAATCGATGAAAATTTCTGGTAAGTTATTCTTCCTTTAACAAAACGAGACATATATATTGAACAATACATTCTAAAGTTAACAACTAATTTTACAAGTTCAACCTATTTGGTTTCATAACTATACGCTCTGAGGACGTTTCCTGGGGAAGAGAGATACTTTCAGAACTGTTCGAGCTTACATCCGGGTTACAATTATTTTTAACGTTACATTCCTCTTCCCCCTTCATTTTCGGGAAAGGGTATGAGAAATTGCCTGTTTCTCGCAATATAAGAGACTTAAAGCATTTTCACACAGAGCAATATGTTGCAGCAATAAAAAGTTGCAATATCGCTTTGCATCTAAAATACATGCATTTAAATGAGCCGTCTTCACATGCAACGCGATGCGATACATTTATAGCAGCAATATTTTTCTAGCGCAATGATATGGCGTGCCGTTTTGGTATTTATTAACATCGTTTAAAAAGCAAGAAAAAAAAAATCTTCAATAATTAACATTATGAAATACATAATAGAAATTCAAGACTTAAAATTATGAAAAACATAATAGAAATTCAAGAATTCAAATTACGAAATACTTAATGAAAATTGAATTTCAATTATGTATTTCATAATTTTAATTCTTGAATTTCTATTATGTTTTTCATAATTTTAATTCTTGAATTTCTATTATGTATTTCATAATTTTAATACACGTATTTCTATTATGAAAGACATAATAGATATTGCCGAGTTAAAATTATGAAATACATAATAGAAATTCAATTCCCATTATGTATTGAGGTTGCCTATACTGCTGTAATGCATTTTACCCGAAAGTGCGAAACTGGGTGTATAACTGGCAACACGGCTAACCGATATCTACTTCGCGAGAGCTTAGATGTTTAGAAAAAATATCATGTATTTACTGTTATTTATTTACTAAGATTCACTTCTCCTATAACACTCGCGAACAACCACCTAAAAAAAATATATTCTTATGTAAATCGACCTGGCGGCTCCGATTTTCTAGTTCGCCAGACAATTTGGAATCGCCAAATTGGCCAACATCGACAATTTCCAAAAAATCTCATATTTTAGGGATTTTTTTAAATATTTTAATTATCATCCTATATCTCTCTTAGTTTAAAGATAGATATATATATATATATAGTAAGTGTAATGTAGTCGAATAAAACTCCGATGAATACTTTTACTACTTTTATTCCTCTAATAATTATGCCCGCTAATTATATGAAACAATAACAACATTCTTTTCGACAAGTGAGTCTCATGACAATTGACATTTATGATGGCAAGTATGTTCTGTGTATTAAAGGTTCGTTCACAGACTTACGACACTACAATACCTTCCCTCATAAATCTAAACGTTGGGGTGGTTTGACAATACGTCTTGGTCTTTCATTTACATTCTTAACATTAGGTGTACATGTAGAGATATTCTTAGAGCTAGGTTTACAATCGAAATTTTCATTTTTTTCAGAAACTTCCTGAACCAAATGATCATTTAATTTGACAATAGAGTCAGTAACTGGTTCATTCAAGGTCATATTTGGTTCAGCAACCTCTGAAGCTTCAGGTAATAAATCAACACTTGGTTTTAAATTCAAGAACTCACTACTTGGTTTATCAATAGGACTTTCCTCCAAGCCATCCTCTAATGTTTCTGATCTGTTACGCCTAATTTGATTCAAGTGTCTCTTCCATATTAAGTTTTCATTAACAAGTTTACAAAAATAAATTCTATCATTCAAAACTTCATCTATTACACTTTCAACCCAAGTTTTCTTATTAGGATTTCTGTAGTCCCTACACCAAACCCTATCCCCCTCTACAAAGGTCTCATCCCGTTTCCCTTTATAATTTAAAACTTGTTTTTCAGCTGACCGAAATTCTTTTTTTGATAACAAATCTAAACGGGTGCGTATTTTAGTTTTAAACATTAAACTACTAGGTGTCATACCTGTGGTAGCATGTATACAATTTCTGTAAGAGAATAAATACCTATGAACCAAAGTATCTATAGAGACATTTTTATTTTTTTCATCTAACAAAGCCTTTTTTAACCCTAACTTTACTGATTTAACACAGTTTTCCGCAAATCCGTTTGTTGAAGGGTGAACTGGTGGAGATGTAACCAATTTTACTCCATTTTGACTCAAAAAGTTTATAAAATTTTCAGATGTAAATTGACCTCCGTTATCTGTTTCAACTATACGGGGTAAACCAAATCGCGAAAAACATTCCCTAAATTTGCTAATGGTATTATCCGAATCAGCATTACTCATTATAAAAACTTCCGGCCATTTTGTATATGTATCTATGATGATAAGTATAGTTCTGCCTCTAATTGGTCCTAGAAAATCAGCATGAATTTTCTCATAAATGTGATTCGAACCCTGTGACTTAATAAGCTTAGCCTTGGGTGGGTCTGGGCGCATTTGACAACAAATTTTACAATTATTTACTTGTTGTTCGATATCGTTATCGAGCAAAGGCCACCAAAAATAAGAGCGTGCACTTGACTTCATCTTAGCCATACCTTCATGATTGCTATGTAATTCCTCCAGTAAATGTTTTCTAAGGCTGACTGGAATTACTGCTCTATACCCCCACATGATGATACCCTGTTCAATAGAGAGTTCATTTTTTCTTATCAAAAATGGTTTTAAAAGTTCATTTTCAGTGTGTTTAGGAAATCCATATCTGATAAAATTAAATACTTTACCTAAAATAGCATCTCTTCTGGTTTCTGAGCGTAATTTAATTGAATCTATTGGTATTAAACCTTCAACCATATTTAAGTAATCATAATCTGGCTCTGTACAATTATCTATTTCACCATCAGCTAGCGGTAAACGTGACAAAGCATCTGCTTTTGAGTTATCAACTCCCCGAATAAATTTGAAAGTATAATCAAACCCAGCTAAAAATAATGACCATCTCTGGATTCGACCAGCAGCCATTTTGGGTAAACTCTTATCTTCACCAAAAATTGATTTTAATGGCTTATGATCACTTAAAATTTCAAATTTCCTTCCTACCAGATATTGATATAGTTTAGAAACTGACCAGTAGACAGCTAAAGCCTCCTTCATAATCTGGGAATAGCCCTGTTCAGCCTTGTTCAGTACATGAGAAATGTAGCAAATTGGTCTCTCCCCTCCGTCTGGTAAAACATGTAGAAGAACACCACCAATGCCATAATTACTAGCATCACAAGCTAAACGAATAGGTTTATCCGGGTCATAATGAATTAAAATTTTGTCTGAAGCTAGTTCGTTCTTTGCGTACTGAAAAGCATTTTCACATTCTTTTGTCCACTTAAATTCTTTACCTTTCCCTATCAAATCATACAATGGCTTTAACTTACCCTGTAAATTTTCACAAAAACGAGAATAATAATTTACCATCCCTGCAAAAGCTCTAATTTCAGTAATATTTTTAGGTCTAGGCGACTTTAATATTGCCCTTACTTTTTCCTCATCTTTCTCTAACCCTTTAGCTGAGATTTTGTGCCCTAAATAAAAAATATTTTCTTTGAAAAATTCACATTTTTTTGAATTTAATCTGAACCCTGCCCTGTCCAATCTGTTTAAAACCTCTTCTAAATTTTTAAAATGCTCCTCCTCATCTCGCCCCGTTACAACTACATCATCCAAAAAATTTACTGTTCCCTTACACCCCTGTAATACTTTCTCAATAATGTTTTGAAAGATTGAGCATGCTGGTTTCGTACCATAGGGTAACCTCTTTATTTTATATATACCTAGTGGTGTGCTCCATGCCAATAACTCACTGGTTTTATCATCCAAAACTAATTGATTATAGGCGTTGAGAAAATCAAGTTTTGTAAATTTTTGTCCGCCTTGTAACGCAACAAAAATATCCTCAATTCGAGGCAATGGATGGTTAAAATCTTTTAGAAACTTATTTACTGTAATTTTATAATTTGCGCAGACGCGAACATCTTTACCATTGGCTTTTAAAACAGGTACTAATGGTGTTCCCCAACTAGAATTATCAGACTTCTCGATTGCACCCTCTGATTCTAGTTTTTTTAGTTCCACCTCCACCTTTTCACGGAAAGCAAACGGAATTGGGTGAGGTTTATGGAAAACTGGTTTTACATTTTCTTCTACCTCTAAGCTAATCTTTTCACCCTTAAAGGTTCCTAACTCCTTTTTAAAAAGATTTGGAAATTTTAACAATATTTTGTCAAGTTTATCCGATTGACTTTGGACCGCTACATCATTAATTAATACCTCTGAATTTTTTAACGATAAATTGAATTTATTAATAATATCCCTACCTAACAAATTTTTAGTAGCTTTTTTAACGATAGTAAAATTACACAATTTTGAAACATTTTGAATAGAAACATTTACTGATATGTTCCCCTCTGTGCTTACAATTTCACCTGAATATGTTTTCAACTTAATACTAGTGCTCTCTAATGGAATATGGCTTAACTTTTCCACGTAAAACTTATAAGGTAAGCAAGAAATACCAGCACCAGTGTCGAGTTCCACCTGACTATAAATCTTATTATCAAGCAAAACAGGAATACATAACGGCTTTATAAAATTAATACTTTGACAATTTGTTAAATTATACAATGGAAATATTTCCTCACTTTCCTCTTCTACTAAATGATTTCTTTCTATTTTACAAGCTGCCATTATGTGACCCTTTTTGCCACAGTTATTACAAATAAATTTTTTGTATTTACATTTACTAAAGTTATGCTTACTCTTATTACAAAAGTTACACTTTGATTCTTCCTGGTTTTCATCCTTTTCAAATTTTTTTCCAGATTGGCTCGCACTTTTTTTTGCAAAACCACTGCCACTACTAGAAGCACTATATGCCTTTTGCACTACATTCACTTCTACACTGCTCCTATACTGCTCTCTTAAAGCTGCTTCTTTGTTTAGGGCTATTTCTAACACATCCTCAATTTTCTTGGATGGACTTTCCTCACACAAGCGGTCAAGTATTGGTCCTGGCCTCATGCCTGTTACAAATTTGTCTTGTACTCGGTACATCAATTTATCTGCAAAATCACATTGTGAGGCTGCATTTTTAACTTTCAAATACCAATCATTAACCGACTCTTGTCCCTGTCTTAAAGAATCAAAAACAATTCTTCTGCGATAGACTGACAACCTTGGTTTAAAGTGTGTAGCAAGTAATTGCATTAAAACATTAAATTCTTTTCTATTGGGCTTCTCAGGGCTACACAAATCTCTTAATACCTTGTAGACCTCCTCACTTAATAAGGTAAGTAACACAGCAACTTTCCTTGTGCCTTCAACAATATTTGCCGTAAAAAACTGTTCCAGGCGCTCTTCGAAAACTTCAAAATCGTCGCCCTGCTTAAATATTGCCAGTGTCGAAACACTTCCGGTATTTACAACTGTAATGGTTGGGACAACCACGTTTTCCGGATCATTCAGCGGCATGACTTGCTTCGAGCTCTGTTTTCCGTAAAAATACAAAATGATGTGTGCTAAAAACAACGTTCACAGTTTCCTCGTCGCCAAATAATTGTAATGTAGTCGAATAAAACTCCGATGAATACTTTTACTACTTTTATTCCTCTAATAATTATGCCCGCTAATTATATGAAACAATAACAACATTCTTTTCGACAAGTGAGTCTCATGACAATTGACATTTATGATGGCAAGTATGTTCTGTGTATTAAAGGTTCGTTCACAGACTTACGACACTACAGTAAGCGACAAAGTTGTAGCCAAAGAATTAAAGAAACTTTTTGATTTCGGTGATTTTTTGATAACTAGCTTGCTTTTTAATATAACGGTGTCACAATGTGGCAATATAGAAAAAACTATGCCGGACGCGGTCGGTGAGAACGCCAGGATTTGTATTGTATTAATTAAAACCTATTTACGATTCGTGAGTTTATTTCGAAGTCTATTCATTAAATTTTAATTTTCAAAAAGGAGAAAAATATATAAAATAAAGATTTCAATTTTGATATAGGCAATTTAGACATACTCATTTCATTTTCACATTTTTTAACTTCTACTCGTATAGAAGCAACAATATCTAAGAGATAGTTAACACTTTTGTAAAAAGGGAGGATGATACTTTATATTTATAAGGTTCTTATCTAATACTATTGAGTTCCACATTTCCCTTGACACGAACAACAAATGTTGCAAGGCACATTCGCTTTAAGACATTTACATTTATTTGTACAAGTAAAAACTTGCACTTGCAGTTGGCTGTAATTTCTAAAAAGCTTGGCTTTGCTTCTTTTAGTGTCATCTTTGGTACAAGAACATTGCTTTCGATGTAATAGCCGCAATCTGTAGGTTTTGGATCTTGTTGATGAATTTTACTAGCGCTCTTATAGATCGTTCATTGTAAAAACGCCCTTTTTACATGCAATAAAAATGCATCTTCTGTTAATTGAAGACAAATCTCTAAAATTAAATTCCAACGATTATAATGAAGAATACACTTCCGCGATCAAGAAGTTTCAAATTTAATATATCTATAGAACATAGACAAACATCGAAATTAGTGTTACCCACCTAATGTCAGTTTTACAATTTGGGAATATATACGCTCATAATTCGTCCATATTTCTCATACAATTTGGCGGGCCGTACAAATGTTTAAAAAATGATCTAAAACTTGTCCATAGAGTTTCCCATACTTGGTACCTATTCATACTTGAAGATCCAAAATAAGCAATATACTGCTAATAATATTCCAGCCAAGTTTTTAGCATTCTTCTGATAAATATTGGCTATAGTGATTGAATTGAATAAGAATAGATTAAAAATCGTTTATACTGGTTTTTAAAATGATCAATAATAGCATTCTAGTATCAGATTCCTCATGTTCTGTAAATTCTAATTCTGTGGCTACATTAGTATCAAATTTGAAGCATATAATTGTTTTACTGTTTTCTTTTGACATGCCAGCTAATAATACATTTACACCTTCTGGTAAGGTGTGATGGTCATTTAGGAATGAATTTCTTGACGAAATATGCCAACAGCTTTTTCTTATTGTTAGGGTTTTCAATAATTTTTTTCCAATCCAGGATCTTTAAATCATCTTGAACTTCATAATTAATAGGTGGATTTAAGATGTTTTCAAAATCATAAAACACGCACGCACAATAAAATGTAAATTTGTAGGTTTTAAATTTAATATCAAATTAAAATATTTTAAAAACAAATCATTAAAGGTGCTGCAATTATAATTTTAAAATCAACCCTAATTTTCGTGTCTTCATCCAACTCTCTCAACATTTTTGCTTCGCTTTCATATAGGTAATTACCTTTGTATAACCAGAACAAATATTCACAAATTCTTTGCTATCCTGTTGGAAGAGATTAACTTTTTGTTTTATAATTCTCTTAATTTCTAATTTGTCAACATGTATTTTTTAGAAAAAATGCATTTAATATTAAAGTTCATTTGTTTCCTTGGCTTTCGTCCAAATTTTTGCATATTAAATGTTGTTACTTGCTTAATTTTCAAGACCATTTAGTATCTCTAATTTTATTGCAAATTATACAACATTTTGGGCTTTCAACGGTCTTACTTCTTTTGTCACCAGTATTAGCCACATCTGTGCTTTCTGATTTTTGTTTATAAGCCTTTCGGGTGTAATTTCTTCTGCATATTGCATGATAGACATGACATTTTGACAAAAATAAATCTATTTTTTCGGTATAATATTTCTATCATCCGACTTTATGGAAACTGCTTAAATAGTGCTTCTTCTGTAACATTCTGTAAGTACAGTTTATTCATTATTTCGTTGGCAAAATATGTATTTAAAAAAGTTAAACTCTAGGTTTAACTTGGAAGACATAGTCAAAAGCTAAAAACGCGCACAAAACTACTGGAGAAAAAAATTTCTTCAAATTTGTTCTTTGTTCTAATTAAATATTAATCTAGTTTAAAATGTCTGGAAAAGAGACTTCGTTACTTTAATATGCACTTATTATCTATAAAGCAATAATTATTATTATTAGAAACTCATCAATTTTCAATAATAATAAGTATCATAAACCACACAGACGATAACTATTCCCGTCCATTTATTAAAATATAACTAAACGTTACATAAAGCAATATTTACAACTACCCATTATTTTATTCCCATACGTCGGACCAACCTAATTTTTTATCATGGGCCGCGACGCGGCGGTACTATATATTGCAACACCGTTTCCTAGAAAAGTAAGTTATCAAAAAAATGACCGAAATAAAAAAGTTTCTTTGATTCTTTGGCTACAGCTTTGTCGCTTACTATATACATCTATCTTTAAAAACAAAAAAGTTTTCTCGATCGAGTATTTGTTGCTGCATTTTTACCAAATTTCTTGTCACCAACTTTTTAAAAACAAATTACTTGTGACACGTAATTTTTTTTGCATTTCTGTCATGAAAGTCGTGATAACAAAGGTCTAGATTGGTTCTATTAAAAATTTCAATTCAATCGGACTTAAACTAAGAGAGATATAGTATGATAATTAAAAAATTTGTTCGCGAGTGTTATAGAGGGTCCTTAAAGTGCATCTTAGATATCCCTCGTTCTCCTACTAAAACAGTGTTGCCAGAAAAAGATTGACTATCCTATTTCAGGTACATGTATTTCAGTAGTATAGGCAACCTCAATACATAATGGTAATTGAATTTCTATTATGTATTTCATAATTTTAATTCTTGAATTTCTATTATGTTTTTCATAATTTTAATTCTTGAATTTCTATTATGTTTTTCATAATTTTAATTCTTGAATTTCTATTATGTTTTTCATAATGGAAATACGTGTATTAAAATTATGAAATACATAATTTTAATTCATTAACAGAATAATTACGGAATTAAAATTTTTGAAGGAAACATTATTTTTTTTCTTGATTTTTCAACGATGTTATTAAATACCAAAACGGCGCGCCATACAATGACGAGCAATATGTTCTACGGAATTCTGCGATATCGTATTGTGCCAATAGTAGAAAATCATGTATGTTTATGCAGGTGTTCACACTATTCGCTGTTTATAATCCATACTACTTATATAAAAATTATAATAACTTTTAATAAACACTGTCACTGTCAACGTCAGTGATGCAATTATTCATAATCATAACCTAAGAATGATGGTAAGGAGTGCTCAAGTCACCTACCAGGGAACCTTACTCTTAAGGATTCTTGAAGGTGTCCTTAGTTGACTATGAAATACAAACTATACATGAGGTAAACTTAAAGATTAAGGACGACTTAAGGAAGAACTATGAATACAGCCCTAAATCTGTGGTTTTCAGGACTTGACTTAATACTTTCAAATTCCCATTCATTACAAAATTTACTAAAATCATGAGAAATATATTGTGTACCTCCATCAGAAAAAAACGTCTTAGGTATTATGTGTTAGTAGTAATTTTTTTCTTCTAGCTACTATGATCTTTTATCTATTAAGCACCCGTAGCCTGTAAATACATTTATTTGTTATCGAATTTATTAACATTGGCAAAGAGTATGAAGATGATATCTTCATTGCAGGATAACCTACCATAAGACCAATGTAAAAAACTTTTTTGATGAAAACTTCATCCACTCCATTGTTTTTTACGTTTTTTTTAAATTTTGACAGCAAACAAATTGCTGTAAACGTTCCTCAATGGCCACCAACAACTTATCAGTTCTAAGTTAGAACCAAACTAATTTTTGGTGAAAATTTGCTTAAAATCGGTTCAGTAGTTTGATCACACACACATAAAAAATGGGTTTTTTGGACTCAGGGAACCTAGAAAGTAAAGAAAAATTAAAATCTCGAGATCGGTTTTTTTACCTTATACCTTATATCGTTGTCTGAATAAAGAATAGTCATGTAACCTTATGGACTAAAAATTTAACACTTTTTTGTAGTGTTGGACCAAACGTATAGATGGCAAATACAAGTTTTGGACCAAACGTTCAGATGGCGCTGCCCGCTGGTGTTTTTGATGAAATTTAAGAAGAAAACTGTTTTCGTCAAATTTAAAAAGAAGAAAACTGTTTTCGAGACAATTTTTATGGTTGGCTGGCTGTTTTCTGATGACTAACAAGGTTGCCAAAATATAAAAAAATTCCCATTTTATATGGATTATCTGTGAAATTGGACAATTTTTTACCAACGAGAAGACGTTAAATAAATGAGACTTTGTAGGTAATATATATATGAGAAATTTACATTTGCATCTATTCAGGATCTAATAAAATGACATTTAAAACTGTTTTGTGAGGATTTTAAAGATTTTGTTAAAAAAACATTGAATTTGACAAATGAGAGTTGACAACTTTGCTACCTGGTTTTTGTTTTTAAAAGATCTATTTTTAGAATAAATACATAAACAAAAAACTGGTATCTACAGATTTTGTAAACAAACATGATTTTTAGTTTTTTAGAGTCTGCATATATATTTTAGATTATTTAATAAATTATCGGCCTCAATTTACTGAAATTATATTCACCAAACAAAAAAAATGTGGTAGGTAATTTCGAGGGTTATTTTTAAAAAAAATTCCACTTCTAGCTTTTTTATTTATTATTTTTTCTGATTTCTTCTGAACCTTCTGATATTTTCTCATTTTTTCCGATTTTTTCTGTTTTTTTTTTTCTGATTTTTTAGGTTTTTATATTTTTTTTCGTTACGTGATTCTTCCAATATTTCTCATTTTTTCTGATTCATCTTCATTCTATGTATTTTCGTAGTTTTACCACTTGAGTTTGTTTTTACTACAATACTTCACCTTGGGTGGCAAACCGTGTAGTATTGAATTCGTGCAAAAATTTCAAAAATTTTTTTGCTCCAAATGACTTAAAATGTCATGAAACGTGGAAAAAATTGATTTTCCGCGAAAAAAAGTCTGTCTGTGTGGATGTGACGATGTCTGTGCGCACGATAACTCGAGAACGGTACGACCGATCCGGAAAATTCTTTCGGCCATCGGTTTTTATTCAAAAAAGATAGGCTCTATCAGAAGATGAGCAATTTCGGGTCCGCCGAGGTCCCGCCTTAAGTGAAACTTCTATCTGAGATATCTCGATAATATTGGAAAAATTCCAATTTTTTCGAATCGGACTTTCTTCCACTGATGGAAACGGGCCGTTAGTCTTGAAAAATCACGCAGAGATTATCCTCTTACTAGTTTTTTATTATTTTTTTTGCCTGCTCATTTAACAAAATATTCTTGCTATTTACAATTTTGACCCTGATCCCTATACCTTATTTTTAGACTCTAAACCCTAAAGTCTTATAATACGGCTCTGTCTGTCCGTCTGCCCGCATTTATAACTCGGAAACGAAAAGAGATAGAGACCAACGGTAAACGGTAATAACCTCAGCATACCTTGATTAGCTCCCAAATGGATTTTCAGATTTTTCTGACTTCCGGTTTCAAAACTAGTTTTACAAACCAGAACCGGAAGTGATACTACCGGTTTCAAAAATAGCATGATGACGTGAAATTTAACGCTGAATCGATATTTGAAAACAGATTTTAGACAACTTTTATGCTTCATTAGATAATTGCATTTTTGTTTCAAAGTCGTCACGTGCCTGCTAACGCGCAGGCGCTTCTGTTTGACTTGTTATGTTCTTGATTATAAATTAAAACAAGTCAGAAGCGCCTGCGCGTTAGCAGGCACGTAACGACTTCTAAACATTACCTTGGATCATATATATATGCTGCACAAGATACGGCATCATGTAATATTTGTTTGGTAGAAGAGGGGTAAAGTTTGACAGCGTACTCAGAGTCGAGTACTGATTTGCCATTAGTCAAAATACGTGGATTTTGATTTCTCATTGGTCAAACCATGTCGAAATTTTAAAACGACCAATCACTGACTGAGTACACGGGACCTACCATACAAGTAACTATAATAACACAAGTACATCCCAGGGACGTCCATCATTTGCTATTGGGACATCCCTGGGATATCCTTCATTGGGACATGATACGTACTAGGGACATCCCAGGGATATCTCCTTTCCAAAAAAAGGACACATTGGGATGTTTTTCTGGTACGTCCCAGGGATGTACCAAGTTCCAACAAAGAACATCAAAGGGACACTCTAGGGATGTTCCAGGGACATCACTGGGATATATGAGGACTTCCTAGAATGTTCTGTTTTTTTTTTCATGAAATATTGCATGGAAAATGTGGAAAAATAAATAAATCCAAAGATGTTCAATACAAAACAACTTTACTGCAAATATGAAATCACTGGTTTAAGTTTACTTTTCCTTTCAAGCCTTTGAGGATAAAATTACAGAACGAAATTTTATTGAGATTTGTGTATAATTTGTATCATCCTTGGAGATTCAGATTAAGGGTATTATGCATTAACAATATTTGCTCACGCGAAACAATCACATCCCAGAAATTCTTGAACAATTTTTTTCAATTTCTTGATAAAAAGAAAATAAGATTTTTAAACAGTTTCGATGATATTTCTTATGTGAATGGATATCAGAAATACCAGGGACATGAAAGGGACAACCTATGGATATACCAGATGGGTCATCCACTGGATGTCCCAATCATATGTCCTTGTACCGCGGTACATAAAAATGACATACCTCTAGGATATCCCTGTGTTGTTAGGGAACCTATATGTCGCTTAGCGTAGCGTATATGATCTAAAGCGCATTATCTCAGGAACCATATGAATATATCTCAAATGTGTTTTCAAATATCGATTCACGTCTGAATGCTATTTTTGAAACCGGTAGTATCACTTCTGGTTCTGGTTTGTAAAACTTTGAGCAGTTTTGAAACCGGAAGTCATAAAAATCTGAAAATCTATTTGGGAGCTATTCAAGGTATGCTGAGTTTATTATCTTGACCGTTTGTCTTTTTCTCTTTTCGGTTTTGGGACCAGACATTATAAGGCTTCTCTCTATAAACTTTAGGATTTAGGAAGTCTAAAATTTACCACCACCAATAAAGCGTTTTCTGTTATTTAGCAAACTGTATATTTTAAAAATATTTAAAGAATTGAAAAATTATTTGCAAAGTTTATATTTAATTATAAACTTATTTTTGGAAGAATAATATCTGAAGCGCAGTCCACTAGATTATTTTGTTATTTCGTTTTTGTGTACATATATTCAATTCCAACTATATACAGATTTTTTCCTCTTGCAAAAAAAACTAAGTTTAAAAAGTGAAAGTTTTTTCAAACAATGTTCTAACAACACAAATACCTCAACCATTGTATATAGACTTCTTTATACAAAATGCCTCTACCTACCAATACACCTTTTCAGAGTAAGACATCTTGTGGTATTTTTTTGTTTTACGAATTACTTGCTAGAGAGCCATCTAGTGTTTACTAGAAAGAAAAAATAATCTACCTGAGAAGTTGCAAATATTGCCGCCATAAATCTGGTGTGTCGCCACGTACCGATATATATCCGTCTCATCTTTTACTTCTCTGTTTTACTCATGAGGTTGAGAGACTATTCTTTATACAGACAACGCTTATATGTACTATTGTATACAGGCCGTTTCTTTTATCAGGTGCTATATTCTAATCCATGAGAGATACGAAGATGGTTAAATGGGCCACAAATGAACTATTTTGGAGAACATTATATTGGTCGAAAAAAATCTACAGGGATTCTCGTCCTTCTCGAGTTATACAGGAAAAATTAAAAATGCAATATTTGTTTTTTTGCGCATGAAATTTTTATTGAAAAAAATATCAAAAAATGGATAGGGAAAGTTTTATTGGATCTGAAATTTTCACCAAAAGTGCACTAATAAATCTTTGATACGACGTTTCGTGTCTTAACGGCCACCATCAAGTTATTTTTTTTTTAAATAGGGACCTATTTTTTTATTACAAATATTGATAAAACGTTAAATTCCAAATTAAGTGATATATCACACTTATCATTTTAACGACGTTTTGTTTAAAATAACTAACATCATCAGTGACAATAATTTTTAATTACGGTCCTGTCGTAGTTCTTTGGCCTTCTCGATGTCCGGACCTTACTCGTTTAGATTTTTTTGTCTGGGGATACCTAATAAAGATATCGACTATCTCAAAAAAAGAAAAAATAAATGATACATGTTAGCATTACACCCACCATGCTAGAAAATTGCCATAACAATTGTATGGTCAGACAACGTATGTGCATTCAACAAAGAGGTCGTCAATTTGAATATTTAATATAATATGTCATTTATTTTATTTCCTTTATTCTTCATTCGTTTCATTCTCAAACATCAATTCTTTATAAAATAAGAATTTTTTCTGCATGCTTAATTTCTACTACTTTGTTTACAAAAGAAATACGACAGGACCATAATTAAAAAATATTGTCACTGATGATGTTAGTTATTTCAGATAAAACGTCGTTAAAATGATATATCCCTGAATTTAAATTTTAACGGTTTGTGAATATTTTAAATAAAATCTAAGACAGGTTCGTATTTAAAAAAAATAACTTGATGGTGGCCGTTAAGACCTTGAAGATTTATTAGTACAATTTTGTAGAAAATTTTAGATACAATGAAACTTTTTTTAGATACAATAAAACTTTTTTTAGATACAATAATAGTTATTTGTGTAACTAGTGCAACAAATATGCACTTTTTGCACGTGTTGCACACAACATTTTTTCTACGATCAAAATAAATATGACATTTTTAACAGTTTTCAAAAAAAATAAAATTTGAACTGATAATTTGAAATTAATTGCAGAAACTATCACAATCAATCTGACAGTGAAAGTTCAGGCCACATCCATAGGTCAAATCGGTATACTTTATTTCTGATAGGCAGAATCTCAAGCCAGTTCGAATATGCGTCGAAAATTATGCCATAACATTGATCAGCATATGTAAAAATATCAGAACCAATACGTTCCCACGGCCTTTTCGGTAACGGGTATGATAAAATTGTTTGTTTCGGATTTTTTCTAGCAAATTTTTCACATATTCTACACAATTTAATATAAGATTCTATGTCGACTAAAATTCCAGGCCAATAAAATACTTTTTCGTGCAATCGCACGCGAAGTGAGTACTTCGTGTTCTCCACAGCGGCCGCGAAATTCAATTTTGCGAAACTTTTTGGCGACTCCAAGAATATCTTGCCTCGACTTGCTATTCTGGCTTGTGATTTTGTCTTTTCTATCCCTATGTGACCTTCATGTAATAGTCTAATCATTTCTACAAGTAATTTTCTTTTCGTTAAAGTTAATGTTATATTTTAATGCTGTTTCGGCCTCTATAGATCCTGTGGCAATATGGTCATCAAAATACAAATCTAGACCGGGCAAATCGGCAAAAATTTTTTTTTGAAATACTTAAGGTGCCGAGCAAATTCCAAATGCTTACCTTTTAAATTTATATCGGCCAAATGGGGTCCAACCGTCATTAAATCAGAGCTTTCTTCATCAAGTTCGATTTACCAATAACCGTCCTTCATATCAAGTGCTGTAATTTTTTTTTTGTTACTGAGTCTACCTGAAATTTCCTTTACTGATCAAAAAATGTTCTTGTTTTACAGCCTGATTTAATTCCTTTGGATCCAAGCGCAATCTCAAATCCCCATTTGGCTTTTCAACTATAACAAGCGGATGCATCCATTCTGAAGGCTTATCTATTTTTTCGATAATTCCTTTCGACTCAAGATCACATAATTTCTTTTTTAAAGGCCTAATGGCATTAATTTTTGGCTGAACATCATTTTTTAATGTTATGTGATGCTGAGTTGGGAATTTTCCCAAGCCTTCGAAAACAGATTTATATCTTTGCACTAAATCATCAAGATATTTAAATTTTTATTTATCTACTGAATGTACTCTTTTAACTAGGTTTAAAGCTAAACATTCCTGCAACCCTAATAGTGGAATCTGGTTTTTAGCATTAATAATGACAAATTGAATCATTTTACAATTATCTTTAACAGAACATTCTAATTTTACCTCACCTACACATTTTATTTTGAATGCTGGATCTCCATAAGACATTAGAGCTACATTCGATTTGGAAATACAGGATATTGGTGCCACCTTTTTAGTATCTCAAGTGGTAAGGTGCTTACCTCAGCTCCTGTGTCTAGCTTGAATGTAACTGGCTTCACAAAAATTTCCTTGGTCCACATCTTTTCGTTTTCTTTGATCGCGCACTTATTCACTGAGATCACATAAAATTCGTATTCACTTTCACTACTATTCTCGGAGATTACACTGTCACCTTCTGGAGTTTTCGTCACTAGATGTACTCGTTTCTTAAAACTTTTGTTTTTTCTGTTTGTCTTTGGCACTTCTGTGGGTTTCTTGAATACTTGTTTCATTCGGTCCACGACATACTCTAGCAAAATGGTTATGGCCTTGACACTTGGCACATGTTTTACTAATTGCTGGACATCTAATATGTTTTTTGTGCTTATAACCACAATTTCTGCACGGCTTTTCTGTCTCATTACCCTTACCAGTAGATCGATAAGGTTTTGCTCGAATTGCATCTATCGGAGTTTCATTTTTTAGAACTTTTGCCTGAGATTTACTTGCCTCTGTCGCTCAGCAAAAATCAATGGCCTTTTCTAATGTTAAATTACTTTCTCTTAATAACCTTTCCTGCATGTTACTATCAGCTGTCCCAATTACAATTCTATCTCTTATCATGTCTTCTTGGTCCTTGTATTCAGTGGTTTTTACTGCTCTTCGAAGCTCTGTTAAAAAACTGTCGAATATTTGTCTTTCCTTTTGTGTCACACTATTAAACTTGTTGTACCTCTCATAAATCAGGTTTTTCTTTGGAGAACAATGCTCTTCAAATTTGTGTTTAACATCTTTTAGGATTTTTTCTATTCCATCTTGAAAACTAAAGCTATTGAAAAGTTCGAGACCATCATGTCCTATGTAATTTAAAAAGATGGCCACTTTTGTTTCCTCATTTTTTTCTTCTCATTCCCTCGCTTTCAAAAATAGATTAAATATTTGGCTAAAATTTCCAATTGTCGGCTATGTTGCCATCTAGGACTAGGGGTTCCGGATTTTTAAACAAGTTATCCATTTTTTATTTTTAAGGTTCTACAAATGTGTTAAAACTATATACTGCTAATAAACATAACCTCAAAAATGCAAGTTGGATTTTTAAACACTTTCGACCATGTAACCTGACACCATGTATCTTAAGTCTGCTTGGTTAGTAATCAAGACGATAGTCAAATGTTATTATATTTATTGAAGTAGGAAAATATGACAACAAACATTAAACACGAGCCCACAACAATGAGCTAGTCTTCTTAACAACATGGGCGACTAATCCTAGATTGCCATAGGCAACACACACAACTGATACCAACTGTGTGTTGCCTAATTCATATCTATATTATACAACATTTTTAGTTTTCCCTGTATAGCTTAAGAAGGGCGAGAATCCCTGTAATGTTCTTCAAAAAAGTTAACTTTTTGTCCATTTAATCGTATCCCTTATGGTTTAGAAGATAGCAGTGTTAGCACAAAATAAAAGAAACAGCCTGTATATGGTATATGAAAAGTAATAATTTGATTATATTGAAATATAATCATCTGATATGTCTTTTATCTTTGTCTTTCCCGCAACATATTTTATTGATTATAAAGTTATGAATCATGTTAATTAATGTGAGATATAAGTAACCTTGAATTTTTTTATAATTATTCCTAGAAGACTAAAGCATACAACTTTATTTTAAAATTTTAAAAAATAATGATTTATATGATATGCTAATATTTATTATTCTTGAATCTTTCGATTATTCTGAATCCGATTCATGTAATTCCAAGTCACTAGATTAATTGATGACTTCATAATTTTTATTTTTGACTTTCTGGTGGTCGCATTTTTCTCAAAAGGCATTTTTGGTAAAGTAGCTGCTTTCCGATTGCAAATTATACATATCTGTAATGACTTTGAGATCTTTAGAATTAATTTTTAAATATCTTATCTTAATCCATTTAATTTTGGTATCATTGCTATTAAATTCAAAAAATTACTTGATGGCTCATTAAAATTTTCAAAACCATGAATTGTACTTTACCTTAACATATAGGGCTTCCCAGACGTCTGATTATTTTTTTAACGGATTGAAATACTATAAGTTCAAAAATTTAATCGGCAGTTTTTGATTATTTTCAAAAAATCTTGATATTTATCAATCCTAGTGCCCAAGAACTATATCATACAAGGTACATATTGACCAATTTTTTTTCTTTTTTAGATTACCTGGTGAGGTGGCATGGCGTCATCTTTTTGTTCATGCTTGGACGTTTCCATCGATGTTTATATGTGCTCTGGCTACACTGGATTTGGATACATACAATTAATATTTTATATTATTCTTTCAGTGGAGTGAATATACTACAATAAGTTGGTTTATATTTATATCATGCATACTAAGAAAAGTAATTATTTTTGATTTTCAGTTTTATATATTATCCTGATGATTACTATGGTTTTTTATAATAGGAGTGACATTTTTACTTACTATTTCTGATGGACATCTGTTTAATATATATGTTGCAGCTAAAATAGCTTCTCCCCATAATTCCTTAGGGATTCACTTATCATGACCCTTGCTCGCTCAACTAATAATCTATTTTTTCGTTCTGATTTACCGTTTTGCTGTGGAGTGTAAGGTATGGTATAATCTAAAGTTACTCCATTACCTAAACAAAATTTCTTAAACTCATATGAAATAAACTCGCCCCCATTATCACAACGTAATTTAAAAACTATTATTAAACATGCCCTTTGCTATAAGAAAATATTCCTTAAATTTGGATAAAACACTTTTGTTTTTAATCAAGTATGTAACAGTGAATCCTGAATAATCATTAATAAAAGTTACAAAATATTTGTTCCCATTAAATGATATGGGTGTCATTGGCCCACAAACTTTTCGTACGCGTACAAAACGGCAATCTAGATATTTTTCCTGAAATACAAGATTCACAAAAATAAACCTTTAATATATCAATGTTTTTATCAATTCCTATTACATAATCGCCTTTTATCAGTTTTTCTTACTGTGAAAAATTTAAATGAGCATTCAATATTATCTAAATTAGCATTTAAACTTTCATGTGTTTTAATTTCAAAAGATATCTCATATAAATTTTCCCTATTTCCTATAAGTCTATTTTCCTTTGTATACAATTTGATCTTTTTATTTTCAAAAACAATTTTATTTTCTGCTATTTCAAGTTTTTTTACTGATAATAAGTTCTTTCTCAAGTTGGGTACATAAATTTCTTAATTTAAATGGTATTCTATTATTATCTATAATACTATATGCCTCAGTCCCTACACCTGTTGCTGTTAAATAATTGTTACTTTTGTTACTGCAATTTTTATGGGCTCCTTTAACATAATTAAATCTGTAAATACCTCCTTTTTGTTGACTAAATGACCACCCGTAAACCCTGAGCCAATAAAAAATAATAAATCATTGACATTAAAAACTTCCTTTTCATTTGCTTCTCCTAAAAAACAAATTTATTCATCATTTTCTTCTGGTGCCTTTTTACTTGTGCCTTCTTCATCTTCTTTCTGCACTAAGTTAGTGTTTGGAAAACTAGGTGTTCGCCCTCTAAAGCTTCCTCTGTGACCTCGATAATTTCCCTGATTGCTATTAAATCTTCCTTTGCCTCTCCAATACCAACAGTCCTTATTAAAATTACCTTTGTTGCTACACATATAACAAGTGTTTTCGATCATAAATGCAGTTTGACTTGTGTCTATAGTATTTCCGGTAATTCCATTAAACAGTTTCCTTTTTCCATTAAACAGTTTCCTTTTTCAACTTCAGACATATATTTTACTTTTACATATTCATAATTTAATTGATCTGCAGGAATGTTTTCAATACCAGTGACTATTGTTTGACAAGATTTTGGTAATGACAGATTATATATCACATCTTCATCTTTAACTTCTACGCCTGTAGCTATTAGTTGTCTCACCACTTCCTCAAAATCCATTATGAAAGTATCTAGTTTTTCTCCTTTTAAATTCATCGATAGTAATTTTGTTCTTAAATACATCTGTCCAGGCAAACGATTCTTTTCGAATTTATTCTCCAATGTTTTCCACATTTCATATACAGTTTTTTTGCCTCTAAGACTAATTGTGAATCTGCAACGCATTGAACAATTAACGATTTTGCTTTATTGCCCGTTTTTAAAAGTTGTTGTTTTTAAGGATTGGTTAGTGCTGGGGTTATCATTTCTTTTTGTATATATTCGGATAGGTACAGCATTTTCTTTTAGGATTATTTCGACTCGAATTGTAATAATTTTCTCCATTAAGAGCTTCTATGTTATACGTTTTCATCGATTGTGCCGCCATTTTCTAAGCTTTTTCTTATACTTACTCTCACGCTTCTTTTCCCGCTCTAAGCTCAATCCTTGTTTTCGGTTTATTTATTGTTTAAATTGTATTTTTCTTTTTTTTGTCTATAGTTGCGTAGGGTGCCCTGGTCCCATAACCTCTTATTGTTTTATTCATTTATTAAATACAACTATTTCTATTTAAACGCCTTTAATACTTTTAACAATTACAACACAACAATCTTTTTTACGTCTACTACATTTTTTTTTCTATATTGAACTTGACAACTGATAACTGAAAAATAACTATCAACTAATAAAGGGGAATTTTAGAGTTACATTAACAAAAAGATAGTTAACTGCAAAATATAGTTAGCAGTTTTCACTTTTAAGTAAAGCTTTTTTCTCCAATAATTAAAAAAAATAGTGAGCCGTTTGCATAGTTAAGTAAAGGTTAACAGTGAAGAATAAGATATTACCCAACTGTCAAAATATTTCTAGTAAAGAAATTGTTAAATACATTTTTTTAACATTTAATTTTCACAAGGTCACTAAATTTTATACTTTATGAAATGTATAAATATCATTAACTGATCAGAAAGCTCAGTTTAATTTAGGTAATTTATTTTTGTTACTATATTATTTTATAATTATAATTTATACATTCATGACATACTATCTATTTTTGATATCTGGTTTCATATTTTATAAAAATTATTGGATTTAGAAACTTTTACCATGACTAAAAGGGTGTATAATAAATTAAAGGTAACATTTTAAAATTGAATCCATTAAAAATAAGTGACCGCCTAGATTTTTCTAAATTTTTTTTTAAAGATTTTGGAGACATTAAGCATGCACCAAAAATTTTATTGGTACGCGGATTCTCTATAAACTGCATTTTTCCCAAAAATTAAATATTTCAAAAATTTTAAAAATCAAAAAATATAAGATAAAAAAAAATTAAAAAAAATTGAAAATTTTTTGAACGTTTTAAAAATTTAAAAATAATTCATATTTTAAAGTTTTTAAAAATTAATTTATATTTTGGAAAAAATAAAGTTTATAGTTAATTCCCGTGTGAATTCAGGTTGAAATTAATCACACTTCAGCCACTCATGTATTCTTTAATTCTGGTAGTTCGGGCTATTTAGTTTTGTTTTTTCTATCCTAAATGATTCGTATTTCATGAGTATAGTAGCATTTTCTAGTTCTTGTTTCAAGTTAATTAAATAATTTCATTTTTTTAGATTTATACCAATAATGGACATATTCATTTTATTTTGTATGCTCGTAGGTAATTCCCAGTTTGATATTTCTCTTTATTATTGTATCATTTTTTTTCCATTTGCTTTAGGTAAGAGTGCATATTTAAGTGTTGTACGCCCGACTGCGCACTTCATATCATTAATATTAAAATTATTTTGAGTGTCCATATTTCTGGAATTTGTAATGTTAAATTTTGTTGTTGTTCTTTATGTATGTTTCCTAATTTATTTTTATATTAGTAATACCTCGCATTTTATCATTTTATAGATATCCTTAACATCTTTATTTTTGGTAACCGTTGTTAAGTAACTATTTGTAAATTTTTACCTTTTTGTCTGTTCACAATTATTACCTGTATGTGTTTTCTGTCCTCTCATTTTTTTCATTTACATCCACTTTGAGGGGATTTCATAATTATTCTTTTTGCATTTGAAGACCACAGGGTAAAAACAGGAAATGTCGCAAAAACTTAGTTTCGAGGAAAACGAATTTTAAAGTTTAAAACCTTGAAGAACCTTTATTAATACATAAATTTGAAGCAACTAAACACAAATATATTGACAATATATTACAAGTCAACCTAGTTAAATAAAATAAAAATAATTATTGTTATTTTTGTTCATTTACAAGTAAAATAAAAAAACCAACACGTAATTCACGGTAAAAACAGGGAATGTCCAAAGTTGCTACACATAAACAAGGAATGTCCTATAATTAACCACAATATTAATGAGATTCATGGGCAGATTTACTCACACAACAGTCACATCAAACCGTCTTCTTTGTTTTATTGGAACATTGCTTGGCCTTTTTGTCTTTCTTGTCCGAATAAGATAACTGATCATAATAATTTTTTGTCTCTTCGGAGCAAAACTTTTTAAGATGTTGCAAATCCTGGAATTTTTCAGTGGATATCGGCAAAAGACCTAAAAGATAAGGGATACCTAATATAAGCACTAATAAAGATAAAAGTATAAATATGAATTTTATTACCTTCATACAAACGATCAGGATACAAAAATTCGTGCGGATTTAGGACTGGATTTTTCCTTTTCGCTTTGGAGGGTAGTATAACAGTTTTTTCCCATGCTCCATTCCACGAAGATCTATGTAATATCAGACGTGGATGGTCAACGCAGCTTTGCATTTCTCTTATGGGGCGTGTCGGAAATGGGCACTTAGTCTTATAATCTAATTGATCAAAAAATAATTCCCAATCTCTGACCATATCCTGGTTATTTTCAAGATCTTCCACGTGAAACGATGTTGAGCTGATCCTAGATCTTTCAATTTCTTGCACCCAATCCTGGGGTAGCTCAGCTGCAAATTTTTGGTTTATAACTGCCATATCGCGGTCACATTCTAAGTATGAATGTCCCCTAATGGGAAAAGTTAATTTTATAGAGTCAAGCTTCTTTCGGATATGTACAATATAGTGCATGTATTTGATTAAATTGTAGTTTTTGTTTTGACCCCCACAAGAGTCACAAAATACTTCCAAATGCTTAATTCCTACAACAAGATAATTCTCTATAAAGTTGTGTAACATTGAAATGACCTCACAGCTCCCCTTCTTAGCAACTGATTCAGGATATACATAAAATATAACGTCGTTGCTTGCCAAAATGTGTATATTAAAAAGGTAAATAGATAATTGCCTCTTATAGTACACATCGTTTGTGGTAATATTGGGCACGTGAAATTTTTTTGAGAAATCCATACAGATGGCTTCAGTTTCACCATCTGTTTGACACCGAATCTTTAGAGCAGATTTTCGGTCGTAAAATATTTGCGCTTTTTTCTTATGTAGCGTATTTTCAGTATCCATTTTTTGCAAAGACTTCTGTAATTTAATGATAATTTCAGGAGATTGTGTAGTATTCATTTTCAACTGTAAGTCTTTTTTACTAGCTGTATACTGATCACATGTACTACAAGTATCTTTGCGGGGATAACCAAAAGCAATGTTGAATTTTGTATTAAATCTGTCTGTAAAATTCGTACGAGACTGGTTGATGTGGATACGCTTCTCCATATAATTTATACATTTTTGAAATGTTGAGGTCTTCGCTTAAGTAGAGACGATCCGTTTTTTTCAGGCTATAGTGACTTTTAGAACCTTTAAATGATCCTATATGATTGTCTACACTTTTAACAGTCTCTTCAGACTTTTTTATAGGTCGATTGGAATGGTTACCTCTTAAGTCAGTTGGATAGCAACCAGTTGCTTTTAGAGATTTTTGTAAGTACTCTAGTTTACTTTTCGTAATGCCATGTATGGATATAAACGCCTTATGACATACAGGTATTTCTAAAATGCTCGTGTCTCTTTTAATGTTAACACGGTATGAATAAGCCCAATTAGCACAAAGATATCTTAAAGATGCCTCAACGATGTCGTGATAAGACATTCAAGACGTCTTACAGATGTCTTGTAAACGCCGCAAGACATCTTTTCGATATATTTAAGACGTCTTTTTTTATCGATTTGTGAACAATCAGGATGTCTTTTGGATGTCTTTTAAAGACATAAATATGGTCCTTTACAAGACGTAATAACGACCTAAAATAAGGGTTTTAAAATAAAAAAAAATATTTTGGAGTGGGTTATTTATTATAAATAAAAAATATATTAATTTATAAATTATTTATTAAATTTTTTTTGCATTACAGAACGTCTATCGGACGCTCTTCGTAGCCAGGTCGCTATGGCTACCTCCACCTCTGACTGACTCTGTGGCAGTGCTTTTCCAGCAGCCGCTAGAAATAAATGTTTGTGTTAAAAGAAAGCAAAACAATTTCAAGTCTGGTTTTTAACAATGCTTTGTTTTGCCTTTTCGTCTCAAAAATCTGAATATGCAGTATTCACAGACGGAGTTGACAAGAGGACAAATAGTACAAATCTTTATAAATAAAAACTTAATTCTTTTTAAAAAGATTTAATTTATACCTCATGAATATTATTTTTTTTACAATCCAAATCTATAAAGAATGATTTTTTTGTCTTTGAAAATTTGGTCCATTTGTTCTCTGTCAACCTGCATTGACAGATAGGATGCATGTATGCAGAAAGGAGTGGCCTATTATTAACGTTTTTGGAGAATGAAAAAAGATATCTTAAAATGCCTAATATGAGAGGCAGTAGTCTACCATTTGGAAATATTTTTGTCTATACAGCATGTGTGGTTTCATGAAGTTTCAATTTTTCTAATGGAACGCCCTATATATTTTTAGATTTTTTATTCTTTATAAAAGCTATAACTTTTTTAAAAATACAAAAACTCTTAATTTTCTAAAATCTATTGATTAACCCTCCAACTTAAGTATAGAAAGGTAGCCACTTAAAAATTTAAAGGATATTAAAAAATATAACACCAACTGGTATAAATGAAACCTACAAAAATACTTACCAATGACATGTTTTGACATATTCGTCTTATTAAAGGGCTTCTTCCCCTTTCGCCCCAAAAAGCTGTATTCGAGAGCAATTATATTTGTTATCAGAGTTGTCAGGCTTCTTTTCACAAAATTATATACATTCAAGCCTCCTATTCTGGCTATCTCCTTCACCTACAGTCATTAAAAAAAAAACAGGTTGTAAAAAGTAAAACATTAACCTTTCTCTTATATACTTACAGCAGTCTCAAAATCTTTAGGATTAGAAAGTATCTCTTCCAATTTAGTTACTTCATCTTCGCAATTAATAGGGAATTTCACATCAGGAAATTTAATAAAAAAGTTATCAGTCTGAACTTCAGAGGGATCCTTCTGAAGTTCAGACTTGATTTTCCTCACTTCTTGTAGAGTTTCGCTCACCAGACTTCTTAATACGTGATTTTGTTCTATTATTATTTTAAAACTTTTGTCTGAAGCAGAAAACAGATATTTAAATAAAAATAAAATATTTTTGAACATTATACCTTTTACTTCTTTAAAATAAATGCAAATAGTTACTGATGATAGGTTTGAGCTGTTGGTTGGAGCTGCAATATCTAAAAACAAACATTAGGATTTAATGTATTTGAAATTTTTAAAAATTGTGTCCTCTTGGTTAGATCATACTAACTTTTTTTATTAAAACATGTATCAAGGCAAGTTGGGTTTTCACAATCTTCACTTGTCATTTGTCTGCCAGCCTGTGTAACTTGTGTGTCACTGTCGATTTGCTCTAAAATACAAGAGAATGTTCTATGAAATAAGCACCTACATACATATGTACATACAGTAATGTATTGTTATTCTTATAAGTTTTGAACCATAAAATTACCTTTGATTCCTTCTACAGATAATATAGTCTCTGTTTTCGAGATTTTATTCTTCTTCTTATTTTTACCTAAAAATGTATTTGTTTTTTCAATTGATTACAGAATTGTGTAAATTCCCAGCTCTTTTGAGACTGAAGAGTATTATTAGTTACTTGTCATTTTAGGTATATAACTTACTTTCCTGCATTATTTTTGGTGGCATTGGTATAAGAGAAAAGGAATCATTGTCACTGATACTGTTGCTCCCGCTAGATGAAAGAAGATTTTGAATTCTCTTTCTTTTGCTTTTCACTTCATTTGCATCACTAGTCAAGTCACTGGTTTCCTCGGCAGTCCTTGCCTTTTGACGGGCTTTTATATAATCATCTAAAACAATGGAAACATAAGTATCAAGTCAACTAATGAAATACAAACTACTTACTATATGTTCCATTCCTAAAAAATTTAACTTTATGAGCAGGCCAGCATGTATTCAAAGGCTCGCTTTTTCGAATTGCATTAAATAATTTTGGTTTTGATAAAGAAGGCCAATGGCATAATTCACCTTGCACCCAGCTTGAGGGTACAGCCTCCACTGTCGCATCATCAATAAATTGTACAATGGTCCAGGTCTTCCATTGTTTTCCTTTTTAGAAGACTTTAATGCAGCCAATTTAATTTTTTCTCGCACAGCTAAAAAGTAAACAAAGAGAGTGAGAATACTATGTATAAATGAGATTGTAAAAGGTCTTTTCTTATATTTTTTCAAGTCCTGGAGGCACTTACCTATATGTTTTCACTTTCACATACAACCTACAAACAAACGTGCAATAAACCGCCAACCGCCTAAAGATAACCTCAAAAAAGTGAGAGTGATGGTAGATTCGTAGATCGTTAGTGGCTGTGGCTATAGCTATGCAGCCGTGTAAGAGTTGGTTATTTTAAATACATTGAAAACAGTATTATAAAATAATGAAGTAAATAATTCACGCAGAATGGTTTTTTAAGCTTTATTACGAGGGTACTCAAAGCAGTGTTAACTATAATCGACTTAAAACATTGAAATACTTGCACTTCATGAAGTATTTACGGTAAGCGAACTTGTAGCCACGCCTTGTGTACGGAAACGATCTTGGCAAGTTCTTTTGTTGATGGATTGAATCTATTTAATCTCCACCAAAACAGCCATGCAATACCCGCAGTTTTTAATAAAATATCCAAGTTTCAATGTTTATCCAGATTCAATTAATTTATTTACCCCCGATCAAATTTGAAATATTAATTCTACTGAAAAAAAATATATAAAAAGTATTTAAAAAATGTAATTCCTAATTCGAGTTATAAAAATGCCAATTTTTTGATGTTTACCAACGAAAAAAGATATATTTTAAATATTCCAATAATGTCTGAAATCACATCCAAAAAAGATTTCGGTCAGATATAAAGTTTTTATGTCATTTTGGGATATACGTATTTACGTCGTAGGTGCGACATCGTAAAGATGTCCTTTAAAAGTCTTTAGGCGTTAAGATTTAAAAACGACGTAATTTGGACGTCTTAAAGATGTCATGTGCTATCTGGGAGACTTATCATGCAGTAAAGCCATATCTTCAGATTGTCGAGGACGTCTTCGTTTGATATTGTTACATGATATTAGTCCGCATAAGTATAAATTTTGTGTATTTGTTGAATCCAGTTTATTAAAGTTGTTTAAAATGGCTTGTCTTTCATCATTTGTGATTGTTTGAAAACACCTCAGTCTTTTACACAGACAATCGTTCCCTAATTCATGAGTTGTTAATTTTAGTTTTTTACTCACATTCCGAAGTCGTCCATAACTCTTCCTTTTCCTAAACTTCCCAATGTTTTTCATGTCGCTTTGTTCTTCGTCCATTACTTCGTTTATTTTGATAACTAATACAGATATGAAAAATATTCTCTGACGTTCGGAGAACGCAATTAACACGTCTGAAATAATCAAAGAACGAACTGATACTGTGCTAGTGTTTACGAAAGTTTAACGAGAATGACCCTGAAATCACACACTTCGGACATTCACCATTTACGCTACGGACATTCCCTGTTATTCCCCTGTGTATGATATGTAAAAACACGAATATTATGTGACAGTGCCGTGTTATTGCCTGGGACAGTAAACTATAATAAAATATCGGTATTTTATCACAAGATGGCGGCATTAACTCAATTTTGCATATATTGCGACATTTCCTGTTTTTACCCTGTGGTCTTCATTTGTAGTTTCTGTTTGTGAAGATGTATTATTGACTATTTATTTCCTTTAACGTTACTATTACTTTGTCTCTATGCTGTTTTTCAAACGGATACATTTTTGTATTGGTTTTATGTTAATTCAAAACTTATCTAAGCCTAATGTGACAATTCTATATCACTCTTACTGCTTAACAGAATTCATGTAAAGTGACGCTGTTCGAAACTATCTGCAATTTTCGCAACTAGTTGCGCTATGCAATTTATTTTTCGTCATTAAAAGTTGGACCACGTCTGATATAAAATTATTTATGTGTAATGTAATTTATTACCTAACTTTTGTTTATTTGCACTATAATTTATTATATAATACCACTATCACACAAATATTTTTTTTAAAAATTAATCGCCTTTGTCTTTGCAACATGGAACTAAAACAAAATGTATCAAACGCAAGAAAGTAGCAGCGGCACCCCTCTGGCCATAATAAAAACTACACTCCTCTGGCCATAATAAAAACTGTCATAAATATTTTTCTCGTCGAAAAGTACCTGTTGGTTGGTAATAACAATATTGTTCTGATTGATCTATCCTAAAATTCTAGTTAATACTTAATATGTATTTTATGATGGATATGGATCAATTGATCAAAATTTATACAATATATTTTTAGCAAGATATTTTTTACGAAGCAAACTTTATAAAAATACAATTTTTAATTTTAATGATGCACAGGTTCTGAGCGAATCTCTTTTAGCACCGATGCTCTTGTCCAGGCCAGCCGGCCCCTGCCTTAATACGCCCTTGTTTACATAACCAACATTTGTTAATATTACTATTGGATATATTCTAAAAAATCTATTTGTATATTATGGTACTCAAAAGTTAACAATTTTTTAATAACACATTTATGGTTTAGTTTGTTATGGATGTACATACTGATGTGATTATGCTCCTTGACTATGATTTTCACTTTATTTAATTATTTATCATCTATGTTTCTATATAAATAACAATATTATTGTGACAAAATGTTTCTTTATTAGGCCGAGCAAACTTAAACGTGTGAATTTCGATAAAATAATAATTATACAAGCCTACGTTATCAACAGCGAATGAAGTTCGATCTCATCGTGAGTGATGTATATAAATTTTTTTACGTAACTTTTGCCGTTGATAGGAGAAATATACCTTTTCACTGATTATTAATTATTGAAGTTACTTATTTTTACTATTATTATTATTATTGTTGTTGAATAAAACTGTACTCTTCCTAACTAATTTATAGACGAGGGTTAAATATTAATGAATATACAAACAAAATGAATATAAAAATAAATACCAATAAAACAAATAATTATTACCAAAATGAACACGATATTATTAAAAGATTGATTAATTCAAAGATCCTGAAAACAGGCCAGTACCGAACGACACACAAAAAGTAACTAACTTTTATTATACTGGTTTCTTTAATCGAAACTAAGACTAACCATACTTAAAAGGTCATAAATTATAATTTCTCTGACGAAAATAAATATGTCTTTTGAGTTTCTCTCTGACAGGCGATATATTAGAACCCTCTTATGACTCAAAGCAATACTAGCAGTAAATCATTTGATTTTTGACGAGACATCATTGTTTATATCCGAAAACTGCCAAAAACTGATAAGCCATGCTGAGAACCAGCTTTGTGTCTCGATACACTTAAAAAATATATATTTTGCCTAACTAAACCGATTTTGTTCTGGTAACTATTATAAAATATATTTTTCTCCACGACCATTTTTAATAATAGAATGTAAACATTCATACTCTAGAGTCTGAATATTTATTCTAAAACACTTGCTTCTTATGTATTTTGCATGTATTTTCATTCTTTATCAAGGTAAAAAATGGATATTCTGTAATCGAACTAAACGATATGGATTGCCATGGATTTCAAAAGTGTCACTGTCAGATATAAAATGGCGACGGTAATAATTATTTTCAAACAAGTTTTAATTTAAAAAAAATAATGAGTGAAAAATCAAGTGAAGTAGATATAGAATTTAATAATATCTGAAATTGAAAATTATGAAAAAACACCAATGCACCAGATTTTAATTTCGGTAAGTGTACCATAACACTATAAATATTACTACAAATATGTCAACAAATAACTTGTGTTCAGATTTAATTTAATTTTGATTCATACTTTTTGATCGTGGAGAAAATATAGTCTGTTACTCGGTTAGAATGAAAAAATTCGACACTCGTGGTTCCTTGCGCTCGCTAACGCTCGCGTTCGGAATTTTCCACTCGTGTCGAATTTTTCATTCTAACCTTGTTACCGAATCTACTATTCTGAATGCTTTTCCACTTTGTTACATCTACAACTCGTAACTAATGGTTCAGTATGTATTTTTTAATTTCTTGTCCAATTGCAATCTTTTCTATTGTATTCCGACAGAAATAGTTCTTTAATTCCTTATTACTTAGAAAACGACTGCTTTAAGCCTTATGTTGATATATTTAAGACATAAGTTGTCGATTTCTCCTAACTTTTGTGCCGAAGCGGATATAAAAGTGTTTTTTAGTATTTTTATTTTTACTTCTTATAATTCTTCTTTTTTTTTGATGATTTGGAATTAAGTAAATTATCTTTTGTTTGGTGTTTCCAGATATTGAATCATCTTTAGATTCTTGGTACAGTTGCCCGGTTTGTGCGTTTACCAATGAAGCTCACTGTATAAAAAGTTAAAAATCAGAAATTTAATCTTTACTTTTAATACATACAACAAACTGCCAAACATTCTCCTTCCCACTTTTCCCAGACTTAGGACTGGCAGTTTAAAAACTGGTGTGGTTAAAAATGCGTTTGTTGTCTGAAACAACGTTTTTTGTCAATAGTGACATAGTAGGTATGCGTTATTTTTCGTTATTGTATGATAACCAAAATTTGTAATCATCTGAAAAAGTAATTAACTTATTAAACAATAAACATATTTTGTTAATTTTTTTAAAACAAATAATTGATACATAAATATCGAAAAAGTTATATGTTGACCACAATATTAATAAAAGAATAAACAGAAATTATAAAATGAGGTAAATAAACCACAATTATTATCACCATCATTTTTCGTTCAAGAATTTATTTTTGTTTGAAAGTTTGTTTATACAAAATGTCGACTTTAGTATTAAAGATTTTCTCGGTGTATAGAAAGGCAGTCAGCGCAAATTATTTTCATTTCAAAGAGTTGGTCGTCATTAGCCCAATCTAACCTAACCTTTCTTCATCCAACACATTATACACTGATACAAACTAACACAAACTTTCACAAACTAACACAAACTTTCACAAACTAAAACAATCCAACACAAACTACCACAGTGTAATACAAAATAACACAAACTTTCACATGGAGTAAGATCCTAAAACAAGAGGGATTTGTAGACTAATCCAGGCCAGTTTTGATCTAAGAAATACCTGTATAAGGAGCTTATAGTAGATAATATTTATTTTAAGACGTTAAAAGGTTAACAAGAAGAAAATAATTTAACAATGATATTAACATTAACAACGACTAATTAAGAAGTACTTCTATAATATTGCAAGGGCTACTAGTAATAATTTTTCCCGGGACCGTACTTTATTAACCGGATTGACTCATGTCGGCTTATTGCGTTATCTCCCGTCTTTTTGTCTACTTGGCAGCCCATCCATTACCAGATTCCATAGCAGAGGAGACAGAACTCCCCCCACGGACAACATCTGGTGACATGAGCTGCCTTTTTCTAACCCCTTAAAGATGTACATATTAGCCTGTTCCGTAGAATGCACTACCTGCAGCACTTTACCTAACCTAACCTAACCAATACGCCAACCCTAATATCTCTATCTAACAGTTTCTGTAGAGACCTCTGTAGGTATATTGGTTTCGCTGAAGAGGTCTTTCAGCCAATACGCCGTCCCTAATATGTCTGTCTATCAGTTTCCGTATATACACCCATGCTCTGTGGGTATATTGATCTTGGTGTAGAGGTCTTCCAGAAAATATGTCACACACGTCTGCTCTATAGGCAGTTTGGTCTCTGCTTCATATATGCTTCCAAGAAGTTTTCCTTATGTTATGATATGATAAGATAACTGAAGCAATATGTACCTTATTTAATTAATATCAATCTATTAAATGATATGAAATTTTATTATTTGCTACAAAATCTTCAGAATATAAAATACTTTGATCTGTTTTTTTAATTATTGGTTCATAATGATCATTTGATAAATACAATCGAATTGGAACTTTTTCATCACATTCTGGTTTTAATGTGGAATAAAATAATGTACTTTGATGTGAACGCAAAATGTTTGACAATTCATTAATAGACATATTATTCCATTTAATAGTAGTCAAATTGTGCAGTACTTTTGAATGAGTAATGATTGGCCGCCCTAACACAATTGCCAAAGAAACGTGATTATACATGTCAATCCATTGTCTTTCTGAAATAGATGTTAAATTTGAAATGCAAGTATTTTTAATTGCTTCAATAGGAGAACTTATATAATTACGTATTATTGGTTGTTCATAAAATACTGGATTATTTACTAAATGCCATATTGATAAAACCCGAAATACGTTAGAAAAAGATTCATGATTATAATTTTGTAAAATTTGTTGATAATTTTCTAAATGATTATTTGTAATATAGAAAAGTTTTTTCAATATATTTAAAGCTTTTTCATTATTTGATAATTGATTTGATAAACAAAAAGGAATGTTTGATAAAGGAATTTTTGATAATTTTTCTGTATGTAATTTAGTGTGCAAATTTTTAGAAATTGTTTTACAATTTGTGAAGTCTTTACAAATAATGGGTGATAATTTTTCATTTGATGTTTTAAAATGTAAATTTGGTGATACAGTTTTGTTTAACTGAACTGTATTCTTTAAAACAACATAAACGGGCTTATGATCGGAAAAATATGTTTCGTAAACGTCTCCTATTGCATTTATTTGAAACTGATGAAAAAATGATATCAGTTTGTGTATTAAAATTAGTTGTTGAAATATATTTTGGAAGTAAACTTTTCATGTTATAATTTTGTAATGCTTTTGCCAAAAAGTTGTTTGAATTATCATTAAACATATTAACGTTAAAATCTCCAACTAATATAAAATTTTTTTCGTTATTAACCTTCCGGTACTAACGTGGTCTTATGTGACATAAATACTAACGTCGGACTCACAGTTCGCATTTCTTTTTTCATTGAAAAATTATCAAAAACCATGTATAACTAAATCACTCTTCGTGGAAATATATAAAGACATCCAATGTAAGTATATTTACACATTTTGAAGGCAATATAATGAAATCTGAATCTCCAGAATTTCTTTAATAAAAAATAAAGCTCAAAATCCTGTTTAACATTTTTAAATTGTAAAAATCGCTTAAATCGAAATCATATAAAATAGATAAACCATACCATTTTCAAAAACAAAAACACATAAATAAAAATGATTACATTTCGAAAAACAAAAATAAAACTTCCAACATAAATAAAAAATGATTACATTTCGAAAAAGAAAAATAAAACTTTTAAGCCAAATGACTACCTAAAATAATATCGTTAATCTTCGTCACTTTCACCAGCCAAACAGTCACTACACATGTAGTTGGCATGTTCCAAACAAATAGGTTTGTTACAGTATGCACAGCTAAATCTTGTAGCTCTATTTTTTTTTCTGTCACAATAAAAGCAGCGCCGTTTGATGTTTTCAGTTTGTGGTTCAGGTAACTCTTCCTGCAGTGGTAAATGTAAAATTTCTCTAAGGCGAAGTCTAGTGGTACGTGGTATCCGATTATTAGCAGCTCTTCGTCGTAAGTGTTCGTCTAGTAACTGCATGCCAAGATTCTCCAGAAATATTCTTCGAGGTGTGTTATCCAAATATTTTGAATTGCTCTTGGAAATAACGAAGGAGTTTATTCCAGCTATATTTAGTTGCATATAAAATACAACCATTGGCCAGCGACGAGTAGCTCTGGCACAATCATAGGCCGCACACATCTTTTCCACGGTATCAACCCCACCTTTTGTTTGATTGTAGTCAATTAGTATTTGTGGTTTTCCAGTTGCTTGGTCTATTTTATCTTCATTATGGTGCATTGTTGACACCATGAGAACATTTTTGTTTTTTCTGGGTATATACGATGTTATGGTTGCTTTGTCTTGGAATGGAAACATGCTTGTCTTTTCGGGTCGTTTAGCAGGTTGGGCAAATTCAAGAGGAAGCTCCCTTCTGTTTTTTCTAATAGTACCAAGAATCGTGAGTTTATGATTTGTTGAAAGTGCGTTAGCAACAGCCATGCTGGTAAAGAAATTGTTCATTGTAATGTTTCTGCTACTTCCTGAGATGGGGCGACAAAGACGGGAAAGGAGGGACACATTATCAGTTTGAACTTTATAAGGTCCAATCGGCTGTTGCCCAACATAAATTTCCATGTTCGCAGTATAAAACAATTTTGCGTCTACCAGAGAATATATTTTGATACCATATCGGTTAGGTTTATTTGGCATATATACTCGAAAGTTGCATCTCCCACGGAATGCCACCAACATTTCGTCCACTGTTGTGAGCTCGGAAATACAAAATATTTATACAAATTAGAATTGAATAAATCAAAGATCTCCCGGATCGGTGCTAATTTGTCGTATTTTTGCCTCTCTATTCTAGTATTTTTATTATCAAAACGAATATATTGCAACAAAAATCTAAATCTTTCCCGAGACACTGTCAAACGAAATATTTCCATGGATGTTATATTTGTTCTAAATAAATCAGAGGCATTTACCCGACTATTTTTTGACATCGAACATATATAAAGCAGTCCTATAAGCGCTTTCAACTCAATAATGTCTGTGCACCTTGTTGATCGGTTGTTTGAATTGAGATTGCACATTCCAATGTAGGTATTTGTATTATCAACAATGACTTGCAACATTTCATTTGTAAAAAATAGACTCCAGATCTCTGCGGCAGATTTTAACCCTTTTGCATTCCCCTTTACCCCAGGGAGAAACTTGATAATATTTAGGGCGCTTGTCCGTACCTGAGAATTTCCTGAATGCTTTCTCCATTTGGTTTGGCCATCTTTTCCAATGTAATATGCAGCTGTTATGTGCGCCACTTCTTCCATTATTTCATCTGGAAGATCCAAGATATTGTTTGGGTCATCAATATCTTGCTCATCATCCGTATTGTGATCTTGAATCTCTTCATCATCATCCTGCAAACTCGAGTCGTCGTCACATGGCCCGTCATCAGTCTCAACCTCATCGTAGAGTTGGCGAAGATATTGTTGTTCCCTTTCGTAATTCATATTAAGCACTGTAATCAAATATTTAGGTTTATTAATCTGCAAAAAGCAGAAATTAATTAAAAATATTTACCTCAACAGAATTAACATTAACACTAACGTGCGGAGTAAGAGTCCGCATAAGAGCCTAACTGCAACACGAAGCACCCTACTCTGTTTCCCATTTAACACTAACTTAGGGCTTCCAACGGCAACAGATACTCAGCGATGCAGCCATCTACTCGGTATTATTCGGTAAATACCAGTCAATTTTTGGTGGTGCGGACCCACAGTCCGCACCTTAGTAGCGGAAGGTTAAGATAATCTTTAAAAAATTGATGCAAATGATGTGTAAAAAATAAATTTGACAAACTTGGTGACTTATAACCACTAATAATGTAATAATTATTTATACGAAACATTATTAATTCTATATGATTTTTCAAAGAAGTTTTTAATTTATGTTTAAGATTAGAGATGTTTTGAGAACATTTAACATAACATAAAATTCCTCTCGAATTTTACTGAATGTTCGATTTGAAGAAAATTTTGAAATTTGGTATATTTATTGAAACATTTGAATCTTTTGTTAACGTTTCGGAAAATATGAAAACGTCCTCATATTGGTACCATTGATCGGCTATAATATGTTGTAAATTTAAACGTATTGAACAAACATTTTGATAAATTATTTTTACTCCGTCAATATCAATTTGTTTAAATGATGGTTTAATAGATTTTTCAGATCTTAAGTATTTCATTTGTCTAGTATATTCGATTAGATTTTATCAAATCAATACATATTTGTTGATATGTTTGTCCTTGACTCTTATGTACTGTTATTGCTTCCGCTGGAATCGAAGGAAATTGTTTCCTCATTACTTGAAACTGCATTCTCTGTTTCTGACCGGCAACAGGTAAATCAAATTCAATCCACATTTTGTTGGCTTCATTTGTATTAGGCTTAAATGTAATTAATCTTAAGACGCCACTAGCACCATTTACTAATCCATCTTCAACGTCAATATTAGTGGTTATCATATATTTAATACCAACTTTTAATATAAGACTGTGTGGCAAGCCATTAACTTCATTTAATTTTTTCTTCTGTATGGAATCTAATATTCTAGAATTGGTACTTTCATTCACTTTTCCCAAAACGAAATCTTTAGCTTCAGAAATATATTCTTCACCAGGAACACTATTCATTTTTTCATTATTATAATGTTCGACATGTGCATTTTGTGCGAAAAGTCGTAATGCATTTGATGGAATATTTTCTTCCTTCACTATCCTGGTATTAATCAAATTAATGTCAGTGTTGGTCATTTTATTTACAGCTACATTATTTAAAGCAACAATAAAATTTAAATAGTGTATTTCGTTCTGTTAGTATCGCGAATTACTTACTTTTTGATGGTTTATAAATTGGCGAATCCATTACCGGCGGAAGTTGATTTAAATCACCAACTACAATTACGGAAATTCCACCAAAAGATTTATTTATACCCATAATTTGCCGTAAACGTTCATCAACACGAGTAAAAAGTGTACTGCCCACCATTGATATTTCATCAATAATTAATAATTTTAATTTAATAAGTTTTGAACGAATCGTATTCGCTACATCGGCAGATAATTCTGGCGTAATACCACCAAATTGAGAAACTGGTAAAGCAAATGCTGTATGTAAAGTGACACCTCCTATGATAAATGCTGCATTTCCTGATGGCGCACATAGCAATACTGTAATACTGTCCTTTTCAATGCCTGGTTGATTGTCAAAATAATGATACCAACTGATATACACAATTAATTACCATACTTTTACCAACACCCGCAGAACCACTAAGAAAAACGCGTAAAGATTTTGGTTCTTCTTTTATTTGTTTCAAAACATACATAACAAATTCACGTTGTTCGTTATTTAGTTTTAACAATTTTTCAAATAAATCGGTTTTTGATATTCGTTGTGGAGTAACAAAACGATTTAGGTTAGTGTTCTTTGTATTTGTATCCATCCAACCTTGAGTAAGAATATCTACTTGAGGATAACTATCGGATGAATTACTCATTTTATGATATTTTCCATTAACGTCATCTATGTCGTTTTGCATATTGTTGATGACTTCATTTAAAAGTTCATCACTGAAAATTTCATATTTTTTACGGTTCTGTTCAATAATATTCACATGTGCTTTATATTTTGTTGCGGTATCGATTATTTCAACTTCAGTCACTTCATTCCTGAATGGTAAAAATAAAAGTATTTGTTCCCTATAGTAGTTATATGGATCTTGAACTAATTTATATCGCACGAATCGTATAATAGAATTTTTTTTCTTTTGAATTTCTTCAATATTATCATCGACATTATATCCATCATCGTCACTTTCTACGATTTGCTTCTTTTTCTTGTAAAAAGCAACGAAATCTCCTAAACAAACATTTTCCATAAACTTATCCCGTTTAACATATTTGTCAATAATATTTGGCATATAAATATCAGTGGAATTTCCATCTAACAACCGCAAATCCCTATTTTTCTTTAACATTAATACTCGTTCGGAAATTTGATTTGTATTAATAAAAATCGTTTGCCTACTACTTTTACTCAATGGTAACGATAGTACGTGATATGCTGCCTCTTAGGCAGACATTAAATTGCTATTTAAAAAAGCATTGGTACATTTACGCAATTTTTCCTTAATTGATTTATTACCATTATTAATATCTGATGCAGCATCTCTCAGTAATTTTGATAATCCTGCTTCAGTGTTGCCTACGTAGTTTATAATATATGAATCCACGCCATATTCGTCGCATATAAATTGTAAATCTATATTTGCCTCAAACAGATTCAAAATATCTGGATTGTAATAATTAATAGAAACTTCTAAACTATTTTTTCTTTTCAGAAAAACCTGAGCACGTTTCAATGAACTACGAATGGCTAATATGTACTGGGATTGATCCATTTCCAATTTTTTTAAAATGTCACCAAAATTCATTAATTCATTACGTTTCTTAAAAAGTAATACATTAATTTTGAAATTTCAATAAAATTATTTTTTATTTCCGGTTTCATTGGAAATAGAATCATTGTTTGCGGCATAACCGGTAATGGATAATTGAAGCGACATTTGGTTTTATCTTTATTACCTTTAAAACAAGTGTGTGAATGAGCATGTCTTATGAAAGTTATGAATGGATTATCTTCAACAAATTTACATGTAATAAATTTATCAATAAATTTGACACATTCTTCTTGACTTTCTGGTACAGATGAGTTTATTGAAGGTGAATTTTTTAGATCAAAGAAAAATATGCACATGTGGTGATCCTCGAATTTGAAATTCTACACGTAAATAACTGTCGATAACGGGATGCATTTCGAAAATAGAATCATTTTGCTGTAACAACCACATCATTTTCCGGACTTTAAAATCAAAATATCGTGCACAAGTTACTGGATCATTTCTGAGCAGTTCAGTTTTTTCAAATTGATCCAATTCAAGAGCATCTTTTAAATAAATATTTTTGTTTGATTTTAATTTAAACCAATAATTTGATTAATTCTGGCCATTTTGTTTCTGCTGCTGATAATGTCAAAAAAAATGTTGGCTTCCCCAATTGTCGTAACATGGCCATTAAGTTTTTGTTTTTCGTCTCTTTTAGTAAATTATCAACGTAATCAATATTTAACATATTTTTAGCACTGTGCTTTTCAGTATTTTTACTTTTACCTTTTCTTGTTTGATAAACATGCCTTTTCCAGCTTCTTTTTGGCCATAAAAAGGATTCTCGATGGCACACAACTACGCCGATCATGTCTACGAGCTTCGGATTTTACACGGTCACTATATGAAATTGTAGAAGGTATTTTCATTTCACAACCGGCAAAAATTGTTGGAAAACATAGTTCCTCTAAGTTATCAATGAGATGCCATGGTAATGGTGTTTTACCCTGACCAGGAGCAATAATTTTAACATTATCAGTTGTTTGTTTGTTATGATCCACGAGTACTACATCGTCGGCCAATTCTTCATCAACTTCATCAAGATCTTCGATATGTGATTGTTTAAAAAATTCTGTTGAATCTGCTGGATCAACAACGAACTCAATTGTTTTATAAATATTTTCATATCTTTCAAAAAATGATAAATCAATCTTGACATCATGTTTTATATGCAATTCTGTATTTACCAAATGCCGTAATGCTTCACATATTATACTTGGTCGAATGGTTTCGAACATATAATTTGACCTGTGTTCGATATGTCTTCAGTTTTATCTGAATAGTCGCCATATTGTCAAATTTCCGCGGTAAAACTGTCACTACAACATTCACATCTATAGGAATATTGACAACACTTCCTTTCAAGCCCAATTGCGGATTTAAAAAGAACGCCTTTAATGGTACGATTTGCATAAATGGTATAATTGGAGAAACCATACGTTCTTCCAAAGGGGACAATATGGCAAGGCATTGAGGAATTTCAGGAAATTTTAAATTATTACTAGTAGCCAATTTATGTACTTCACCTTTTAATGCACTAGCATAACATGTCTTACAAATATATTGAGATTTGAAATTGATTATTTTTAAATTAATGATTTCAGAATTTAATTTTAGCTTTTCTATATTTAATAATTGAACAGAATGGAAAAAATACAACCCTTCACAACAACAACAAATATATTCTGGAAATGATGAACGTTCTTTGATGAATGCTAATTTTAGTTAGGCGCTATTGTTATTTATTCTTATGAGACGATTATAATAAACGTCTCTAAATTTTAAAATTTCATTTTCTCTACGAATTTCCTTATACACCGTATTTTTTTCTTTTTCAACAGTTCTGGAATTTTCGTTTAACCTTTTTCTTTGTTTACGTTCTCTTTCTTTAATGTTTTCAATTTCTCTAAATTCTTCATCAGTTCTTTTTTAAATTCTCATTTTCTCTATATTCCTCTTCAGTTCGTTTAATATTGGCATGTTCCTTCTTTTTTAAATTTTCATTTTCTCTATATTCCTCATCAGTTCGTTTAATTTTGGCATATTCTTTCTTTTTTAAATTTTCATTTTTCTTATATTCCTCTTCAGTTCGTTTAATTTTGGCATATTCTTTCTTTTTTAAATTTTCATTTTCCCTATATTCCTCATCAGTTCGTTTAATTTTGGCATATTCTTTCTTTTTTAAATTTTCATTTTTCTTATATTCCTCTTCAGTTCGTTTAATTTTGGCATATTCTTTCTTTTTTAAATTTTCATTTTTTCTATAATCTTCATTATCTCGGATTTTTTTCATCAATTGTTTACGGGCTTCACTTCGTTTTCGAGAAGATTGTTTGTTAGATTTACCACCTCCTTTTAGTGCGAAACATAATTTTTGACTATTAACATTTTGTACCAAATACAATGAAAGAAAAATAATTATGGAGATGATAATTGTAATTAATATTATATTATACATATTTATATTATAAGATAATTAATTTAAACTTTAATTTATAAGTAGGTTTCAAATAAATATTGTAATGAAATCAAGTTGTATGAGTTATAGAAGTTAATTTATTATTGTTATTAGTATAAAGAAGTTTGTATTATAAAATTATATTCCAAGTTTTTATAGTTGAATATAATGATATAATTTAAAATAATTGGGTATATAAATAAAAATTATGGTATAATCAACAAATTTTGATATTGAGGGAAGATTTTACAATGTTAATAGAAAAATTTTTTTATAATTAGAAAATTATTTAAAATTTAATTTTGAAAATTAAAAATCATTCAGTATAAAAATTTTGGGGATAAGGTTTTTGAATCAAGTAAGGGTAGAAAAAAAAAGAAGGAAAAAAAAATTAATTAGATACGAAAAAAAAGTCATAAGATTTTTTTTTGATACTTTTGTCAAAGAAATATAGAGAGTGGGAAATTTGTTATATAGAAGTGAAATATTGAATGTAAAAAGCCTGAATATGTATGAAATTAATTAGACAATGAAGAAATAAACATTTACAATAAAAACAATGTATTTAAAATAAATAAAATTATATGCTATATGGGATCTCAAGAAAAAATTGGGTAATAAAAGAAATAAAGGTTTTTCGGAGATAATGGTTACAAAGAATATATGAAGAAGAGGAATAACAATTAAGAATATAAAAAAAAATATATAATTAAGAAGTTAGAAGAGGTAGGAATATTGCTAAAAATGGTCAACAAAGTGTAGATAAGAGGAAGAAGAGGAAATTAAGAAAACACAAAGTTTATTAAGTATTCTAAATTTTGTAAAATTTTATGATTTTTTTAGTTAGATCTGAACCCACTCCTAGAGTATCAATAGTTAATTTTTGTATATAATGCTTATCATTATAATATATAATTAAATAATTAATTATATGGTCTTGTGAATTTTATATTAAAAAATGTCAAGTTTACGTTTTCGATATTATTTCTATAGACTCACCGGGGTAATAGCTCTTAACTCTGAAAAAATCCGAAGTTTACTAATTAGTGACTAATATTTTGGTTTGAAAGAAATAAAATAATTTCAATTCTTTTAAATGTTTTAACTCTTTTGACTCCTTCATAATTCTATTTTATAAAATTGAATTAATCGAACGAATTCTGAATTTTTACATTAATTTGGAAATTTTTATTACTTTTAATTAATTCATTATCAAATCATTAATTTAGGAGATACAACCACTTATTATGACTGACATGATGGCATATAGGAGGCGATAATTAGAGGGAAAATCCGTCGTCTGCGCATGTGCTCAAACATTATCCGCAAGACCATTCTAACTTCTCAAAGCTAACTGACCCTATACTTAACTAAATTCGATGAAAAAATAAAACAATCGAATTTAGTTAACAATGGGGTCGGTTAGTTTGAGAAGTTAGAATTGTCTCCTGGATAATATGTTTGAGCACATGCGCAGACGACGGATTTTCCCTCTAGTTATCGCCTCCTCTGGCATATACGCAATGTTTTAAACACGAATATCCTCGGAGAGGTGGGTTCGAATCCCACATCTGTCAAACTTTTTTAATTTCTCAAAACTAACCGACCAATTATTTATTTATGTTTTGTTGAAATTAATACATTTGTTTTATTTTTTCATCGAATTTAGTTAAGTATAGGGTCGGTTAGCTTTGAGAAGTTAAAATTGTCTCGCGGATAATATCTACGGATTTAAATTTGACTCTTTTCCTTAAGGAATTTTCGACATTGGGTTTCATCTTTGTTATATTAAAATTTAAACAAAAAATGCCGGTATTGTGTTGTACAGGGTGTCCCAAATTGCTGTGTTTTGCAGGGTATCTCGTAAACTAGAAGAGATAGAAAAAAAGCAGTCAAGATGTTATGACTTCTTTTTTTGTTAAAGTAACGATAGCCTAATTAAATCTTTAGTAGTTCCCTGCATTTGGAAGATACAGGGCGATTATTGGAAACAGTCGAAAACTGCAAGGTTCTATAACTGCTTAATTAAGAAAAATATAAAATAACTTTATAAAAACTTTTGATAGATATAATATTGAAGAGTTCACTGGCGCATAAGAATTTTTTTTAGGGGTCTCACTAAGGAAATATAATGCAAACTTAATTTTTTTTAAATGGGACACCCTGTATATTTCGACGTTTTTAATATACAAAAAATCGTAAAACCATTTTGAAAATTGTAGATTTTATATTAAAAAGTTTATATTTTTAGGTATTTCTACCTGCTAGCCGGAGCACCAAATTAAATATAATAAAACAATTTTGATCACAAGATGGATCCTAACAACTGTCTTAAAAAAGACTATTACACGTGTTGCATTACCAGCATTTTTCATTTAAATTTTTGTTATTTAAAAAAGAAACAAAAAATATAAAAATGACAGATAAAAAGCAATTCCTATTGTAATTTTGAATTTGACGCCAAAAATATATTTTATACACTTGGCAACGTAGGTATTAACTGGGCTGTCCATCGACTCGTATTACATCTGAAAAAATGTCAAACGGAAAGAAAAAAGAAGAAGAGGAAAAAGAGGTTATATTAAATCAAAACAAAATAATATTATAAGGTATGATAAGGGGAAAGGAGAACACAAAAGTAGAATATTAATAAAATAGTGGTGACAAAATCAAGAAAAAACCACTAAGAGATGTGAGGAGTAGCGAAAATGGAAATAGAGCGGAACAAGGAGAAATAAGAATGTTAAGAGAGAAAAGGGACAAATTGATCAGAAAGGAAAAGATGGTTCTCTTTCGATCTAAGTTGTTCGTTAAAGCAAATATAATTATCGTTCTTTAGACAAGAGTGAATTTCTAACATTTCTAATGGGTTACGCCTTTGTGGCAGTCGTCTAAGAGAACAACATCTAACATAGAAAAGGAGTTGTTATGTGTAATGATGTGATTAGAAAAGGAGGATGGGGTATTTTGTTAACATAGTGTTTAGATATTTGTCTATGTATCTAATATGTTCTTTGATTCTAGTTTTCAATCTCCTACCATGCTGTACTAATATAGACTGCATTGCAATCTGAGCAACAAAGTTTATAAATATCCGTTGTTTTATTGGTCATAAAAATGAGGTCAATAGAATTCTGCTACCAACCCACAATATTCTTAAGAATATTATTATTTAGTGTAACCCGAACAATTGTTTAATCAATTAAGACACTAGTTCTAGTGTACTTAGTTGATGATTAAATTTGGCAATTTTATCTTACTAACTGAAGTTCACTATGTGGCAAAGTGATCATTCACTAATTTCAGTCAACATGTTAAAGAAAATGTATTTGAATTCTACAATCATAAAAAGCTTTTGTGAATTAAGAGAAACAAATTTAAACAATTTTTGTAGCCAATTGATAAGTAACAATTTTTTATCAGATTCTGACTATCACTTAAATTGAAACTACGGTTAATCCTACAGCACCTTTAAGACTGGTACAATTGTAAACGAAAAAATGTGTAAGAAAATTAACCAATGAAGAAGGTATAATGCTTACATGTCTAACTTTTAAAACAAAATAACTGAGAATATATGATGCACTATGAACTTATTAAAATAATAATAAAGAGATTTAGGTATATGAAATAATAAAGTGGTTTAATTCTCAATTGTTTTTTTAATTCCCTCTTAAAAGCTAGAACGTTTGAGCGGGAATGATTTACATATAATATAATTTACTTAACAAGATTAAATCATTTGGAGAATATATTGGAAAATAAATTAAAAATTTCTTACAAATGTTATAGAAATTCTGATAAGACAAAAATTTACCATTTACCTTTAAATTGAAGGCTTCTATTAATGTTTCTACTTTCAGATATAAAAAATTGTGAAGGCACTTTTAAAATTTTCAGTTTATAACCAACACAAATTTTATATTTATATTTTTTATAACTCACAAAATAAAAACAAATGTAAAACAAGGCACAGATTTTTTGTCTTAAAACAATATGGCTTGGCTTAAAATTGAAAATCACTCTCTTCTCCCAAGAAAGAAACAAAAATAGTTTTATATGACAGATGACAGGTATTCATTGTCCAATAAATAGTTTGTAAGTTTTGACACGTGATAATTCGGAAAAAAACAAAATAATATATAGTGTTCTAAAATAATGGACCAATCAAATTATATAGTGGGAATATATCATGAGAATTATTGAAAATCAGTGTTGCCAAGCGATCACTGGTCAATATAAAATACCGAAAACCCTTGATTTTATCCCTGACAATTTTTAGCAATTGCATTTTATTTTACAGAAAAATAAAACACTTTATTTTGAAAATTGTATCATTAAATATTGGATAAAAAATATTAAAAAAGTGAAATATTCAATAAGTTTAAACTCGTCGCATGGAAAAGTTACAGATAGAGATAGAATAAACATTCGCTATTTCAACAAAAGTAAATTTTGTTAATGATCGTTAAACATCGATAATATTGAAAAAAATCATATTGATAATGATATATTTAATAAATGACAGTGCAATGAAAACAACTATGAAATCATCCTCAATAAATATTTCCGTGATGATATAGTTTTATTAGTTGATACATACAATCGTTAGTAAGAAATTAATCAATAAATCGATACATTATCGATTTTTATTGAAGGGTATTTCTGACAACTGACGACTGACATCTACATCAGCCTACTAACCTCTAATTATAACACATGTGCTGTGAATTATAATTTAATAAGTAATAATAACCCAGTATACATAAAAATGCTTCAATGCTATGTATACTGGGGTAATAAATAATAAAAAGTATAAACAAGTCATATAATAATACCCATCAAAAGACAAGGACAAAAAGAAGTAATATAAACAATAACATGGACGGTTTTATAAGAGGGTCTTCACGTAGATTTCGGAATGATTGTTGAATTTTATGTGAAATTGAATTGTAGGACATACATAAAACATGTAAAAATCGAACGGTAAGATAATATTGTTTTTTATTATAATAATAGAAATAATTATTAAATTCAAATAAACAGAGAAATCTTTTCTTTTGTAGATCTACAAAGGCTAGTTATGGAGGTAGGGCCATAGCATATGTTCAATTAAAAGGGAATGGTACTATATTTGCCACATCAAAGGGAAAATAACTCCAGAATATAGGATCCATAAGAAGTATTACAATATGGTGACCAGAATTGATGAGAATAAGGAAGAAATATTAAAAGGTGAATGCCTTTGCATCTGCAGATAATTGTAAATAACATGCTGAAGAATTTTTAATCTGGTTGCACTTAAAGAGTGAAAAGAACCATCTGTTACCTTGATGATATGCTACTGTAAATCATCATCTTTATCAAAAATTGGAAAAAATCAAAAATCTGATCTTTCCACAATAGTAAAAAAATCTGATGTGGCCAGCACATGACCTCTCGCCATTTTTTAATCAAAAATTTACACGTTAACACAAAAAGTATCTTATCTGAAGGGTGATAGGTAAAAAGCAATGCAGTCCATTACTAGGGGAGAAATGCTTTCTTATATGATATTATAAAACACAATTAGAAAAAAACCCTATGATGTAGGTACAGTTGTAAATGTTTAGGATTAATCTTAAGGTTGGTATTTTTTATTCTTTATTCTTTATTTACTGTTCAAACAGGTTTGCACCCAACTATAGAACAGATCTATGAACAGTATAAAATACATACATATCAGAGTACACATTAACAGATTAAAAAAATACAAAAAAAGAAATAACAATTAGCTTCCCAAGAAGTCCGTCTTTATGGCCGAAATACTAGTATTAAAGATGTCAAGCTGGTAATTCACTGTGTTACACTGTGAGCACATTTTATGTAAGGGAGAAAATTTTAAAATATTAGTTCGGGGAGTGGGAAGGTAAAAGGTTTGACATGTTCTTCTTCAATAAATCGATACATCTTCTTCATTCTTGGAACAATAAAATCGAGTTTATGCAGAAAATTTGGATCGTTAAGTTTGTTACTGATGATTTTGTGTAAAAAGATTACTGAATGACAGTCTCCCGTGGCTTAATCTATTTACTTTGTGCCGGGAAAGAAGTTCAGTGTTGCTGATAGAAATTGGTAGATAAACATGGTCTATTCTAAATGACAGGAGTTTTAGAAACCGCCTTTGTATTAATTCCAATTTTTGAATATGAGTATCATAAAATGGGCTCCAAATTATATCCGCATACTCAGTTTTTGACCTAACATGCATAATATAATGTTTTCATGGTTTCCGGGTGTGCGAAATATCGGGAGATCCGCGCTATAATTCCATACAATCTTGTTGGTGTTATGTCAGGATAAGAGTAAATATAGGTATTCGAGAGATATCGGTACAATTTCTGTTTAGTGGAGAGTTGCTCCACTTTTGATGATTTTTTTTCTATATTACCCGAACACCATAGAGTATGAATATGATTTTAATTCACAATGAGATGACAATTTAAGTATAGGGTTGGGTTATTTGTCATTTTATTTGATGGGAAAATTGTTTTTACGGACAGTCACATCTGTAATTTAAGTATAATTTTGATAATAAATACTTTATTTATTATAAAAAATGGTAAATATGGTTTTAATAGACAACATTTTATCTCTAAGGCTACCCATTGGTTATTTTTTCTATTCTATTTTTTCCAATTATTTATGAAACTGTAGGACACAAATAATGAAATAATGGACCAATAAAAATAAATTAAAAAACAAATAAAACAACTTTTTCTAACGAAATGTATTTAATACTTTTATTTGTTTTTTTAGGTGGCTGTAAAAATGTTGTGACTTTTTTACTCTGTCTTCATAGAAGAAGCCAGTAACCTCCTGTAACCTCCACTCAGTATTGTTGGAAAAGCTCAGCATTATAAAAAGCCGTAAATACCCATTTAAAACAGCTGCTACATTAAAAGAAAAGGTGATTGAAAATAATGTGATTAAAGAAATAGAGATTCAAAAAATTATCAAGATTAGGTACTCTGGATCACTCTTGAAAAAAAAAATTGAATTTTTGAAGCCTACTGATGGTATTCAACTGAGTATGTTATTGAAGTTAAGAGTCGACCAAAAGAAGACACAATAAAAAATTATACTGAAAATGGCAAAATAAAAAACAAATCTTATTATCAAATTCAACTTCAATAGTTATTTGTGTAATTAGTGCAAAATGTGTATTTTTGTTGAATGATACAAGAAGTGTGCTGGGTGCAACAAATATGCATTTTGCATTTTTTCAATGTTAGAATTACATATTTTATTTCAAATTTTATTGGAAATTATTTTACAATACAAGAAATATTGCTAATTCTTAGAATAGTTTTAACCACAAATTTTAACTGACAACTTGAAACTAATTACGGGAATTGTCACTTTCAGACAAAAAATGTTATCTTTAGATTAAACTTGTAAACAAACTACTTTTTGCACTAGTGTAAAAAGTTGAATTATTGGCACAGCAGATAGTGCAAAAAGTACTGTAGAAAAATGTATTTTTTAAATAAACAAAAAGTTTCGTTTTGTGTTGCTTCACCTTCATATAAAGTAAATAATGAAGTAAAAATTATTGAACTTGAATTTGATAATGTGTCTTTAAAAGATACTATGTGTGCCTCTACATTTTGGAAAGACGTTATTTTTAAACGTTTCATTTTAAGTTATTGTGTTAAGCTCGTTTTATTTCATTAATACTTTTGATTGCATTTTGTTTAATTAGCTGTTAAAATAGTAGAAGTACTTTATATAACTTCTGTAAAATTATTCCACTTAGTGACCATATTTTTTTTATTCAGGGACAAAGTAATTTAATATACTGTTTTATATAGCATGTTTTAGTTTTTTTCTATTTTTTTTTTAATTGTTTAGATTAATAAACACTTGTTAAGGAAATCTACTTTTAGTTGTTCTTATTTTCCGAATTCCACAAAGTTGTATAGAAGGATATCCAGATTTTAACGGATCTTTAAGTTTTTGAAGTCACTTGCATCCATTTATAACATTTTTAGCATGATGTCTGTGTGTGTGTGTGTGTGTGTGTGTGTGTGTGTGTGTGTGTGTGTGTGTGTGTGTGTGTGTGTGTGTGTGTGTGTGTGTGTGTGTGTGTGTGTGTGTGTGTGTGTGTGTGTGTGTGTGTGTGTGTGTGTGTGTGTGTGTGTGTGTGTGTGTGTGTGTGTGTGTGTGTGTGTGTGTGTGTGTGTGTGTGTGTGTGTGTGTGTGTGTGTGTGTGTGTGTGTGTGTGTGTGTGTGTGTGTGTGTGTGTGTGTGTGTGTGTGTGTGTGTGTGTGTGTGTGTGTGTGTGTGTGTGTGTGTGTGTGTGTGTGTGTGTGTGTGTGTGTGTGTGTGTGTGTGTGTGTGTGTGTGTGTGTGTGTGTGTGTGTGTGTGTGTGTGTGTGTGTGTGTGTGTGTGTGTGTGTGTGTGTGTGTGTGTGTGTGTGTGTGTGTGTGTGTGTGTGTGTGTGTGTGTGTGTGTGTGTGTGTGTGTGTGTGTGTGTGTGTGTGTGTGTGTGTGTGTGTGTGTGTGTGTGTGTGTGTGTGTGTGTGTGTGTGTGTGTGTGTGTGTGTGTGTGTGTGTGTGTGTGTGTGTGTGTGTGTGTGTGTGTGTGTGTGTGTGTGTGTGTGTGTGTGTGTGTGTGTGTGTGTGTGTGTGTGTGTGTGTGTGTGTGTGTGTGTGTGTGTGTGTGTGTGTGTGTGTGTGTGTGTGTGTGTGTGTGTGTGTGTGTGTGTGTGTGTGTGTGTGTGTGTGTGTGTGTGTGTGTGTGTGTGTGTGTGTGTGTGTGTGTGTGTGTGTGTGTGTGTGTGTGTGTGTGTGTGTGTGTGTGTGTGTGTGTGTGTGTGTGTGTGTGTGTGTGTGTGTGTGTGTGTGTGTGTGTGTGTGTGTGTGTGTGTGTGTGTGTGTGTGTGTGTGTGTGTGTGTGTGTGTGTGTGTGTGTGTGTGTGTGTGTGTGTGTGTGTGTGTGTGTGTGTGTGTGTGTGTGTGTGTGTGTGTGTGTGTGTGTGTGTGTGTGTGTGTGTGTGTGTGTGTGTGTGTGTGTGTGTGTGTGTGTGTGTGTGTGTGTGTGTGTGTGTGTGTGTGTGTGTGTGTGTGTGTGTGTGTGTGTGTGTGTGTGTGTGTGTGTGTGTGTGTGTGTGTGTGTGTGTGTGTGTGTGTGTGTGTGTGTGTGTGTGTGTGTGTGTGTGTGTGTGTGTGTGTGTGTGTGTGTGTGTGTGTGTGTGTGTGTGTGTGTGTGTGTGTGTGTGTGTGTGTGTGTGTGTGTGTGTGTGTGTGTGTGTGTGTGTGTGTGTGTGTGTGTGTGTGTGTGTGTGTGTGTGTGTGTGTGTGTGTGTGTGTGTGTGTGTGTGTGTGTGTGTGTGTGTGTGTGTGTGTGTGTGTGTGTGTGTGTGTGTGTGTGTGTGTGTGTGTGTGTGTGTGTGTGTGTGTGTGTGTGTGTGTGTGTGTGTGTGTGTGTGTGTGTGTGTGTGTGTGTGTGTGTGTGTGTGTGTGTGTGTGTGTGTGTGTGTGTGTGTGTGTGTGTGTGTGTGTGTGTGTGTGTGTGTGTGTGTGTGTGTGTGTGTGTGTGTGTGTGTGTGTGTGTGTGTGTGTGTGTGTGTGTGTGTGTGTGTGTGTGTGTGTGTGTGTGTGTGTGTGTGTGTGTGTGTGTGTGTGTGTGTGTGTGTGTGTGTGTGTGTGTGTGTGTGTGTGTGTGTGTGTGTGTGTGTGTGTGTGTGTGTGTGTGTGTGTGTGTGTGTGTGTGTGTGTGTGTGTGTGTGTGTGTGTGTGTGTGTGTGTGTGTGTGTGTGTGTGTGTGTGTGTGTGTGTGTGTGTGTGTGTGTGTGTGTGTGTGTGTGTGTGTGTGTGTGTGTGTGTGTGTGTGTGTGTGTGTGTGTGTGTGTGTGTGTGTGTGTGTGTGTGTGTGTGTGTGTGTGTGTGTGTGTGTGTGTGTGTGTGTGTGTGTGTGTGTGTGTGTGTGTGTGTGTGTGTGTGTGTGTGTGTGTGTGTGTGTGTGTGTGTGTGTGTGTGTGTGTGTGTGTGTGTGTGTGTGTGTGTGTGTGTGTGTGTGTGTGTGTGTGTGTGTGTGTGTGTGTGTGTGTGTGTGTGTGTGTGTGTGTGTGTGTGTGTGTGTGTGTGTGTGTGTGTGTGTGTGTGTGTGTGTGTGTGTGTGTGTGTGTGTGTGTGTGTGTGTGTGTGTGTGTGTGTGTGTGTGTGTGTGTGTGTGTGTGTGTGTGTGTGTGTGTGTGTGTGTGTGTGAACACGATAGCGTCTAAACGGCTGAACCGATTTAGATGAAATTTTATACACATATTTAGGGTACCAAGGAGACGACCTATGCAGATTTTGGTATGAATCAAATAACCAGAAGTGACAGTTACTAAACAAGATGGCAATACACATATATTTTTTATAGGTTATAGTTTAATTTCGGATGAATAGTTTTTAAAATTTTTTGCCATTGTTGCCACATTTATTAAAAAGTTAATTTTTACATATTTTTTAAAATTGCCAAAATTATGCATTTTTATGAAAAATTACGGGATACCAAATTTGTAGAACATGAAATTTTCTACACATTTTGTCGCTACTGTTTTTCGAATTCTCCATAGTTTCGGTCGGCCGCTAGAAGGCTTGAAAGAATTATATATAGATTTTTGCACCTTTTCGTTAAAATTTTAACTAAAAGCAAATTGTACAACATAAAGTAAAAATTTTGTCTTTATTTTTTTCCAGAATTTCGCATAGCCAAACTATGTTTTTATTTTATTTTATTTTCTTATTAAATTAATTTTTTTTTAGTTAAATTTTAATATTAAAAATTAAAAAAAAAATCTGTTAAATTTTTAATAAAGAACTATAATTCTGATTTTTTTCAAAATTTTATTACAAAAATTGCGGAATTTTAAAAAACGGCTCAAAAAAATTTGAAATTTTATTACGATTTTAAACTAAATTGAATACCTTTAAAAATATTAAAGTGGGATTTGTACCACTCGAAAGATAATATAAAACTCTACATTTATTACAATGTATTATAGCTTCTTCAAATTTAGAATTGTCATTATATCAAAAATAAAGAATTTTTTAAGTTTTTTTGTAATTTCATTTTATCAAAAAGTATAAAACAAATTAAGAAAGAAAATAGACTATTCGAAAGGGATTAAACGTAAATGTGTGAATTATTTCATATTTTTAAAGTCTCCAGACCACTCCGTAGATCGGATGAAAAAAAGTTTCAGACAAATTAATTTTATAATAATCAGCAGAAAAAAGTGTAATGACCTTTTGTAACATTTTCAAAAATGGCGGAGATCGGAATTTCTTGAAACTTTAATTTGAAATTCTCACCTCCTTTGAGGTAGAATGTCCATTAACAATACGCAACGAATTACTCCTCCAAAGAAATTTTTGTACCAAAATTTGGTATCGATTGGACAAAAATTGCGACCTCTATCGTAACGGAACGGAATGTCTACACATACATACATACATATTATATGTCTAAATATAGGTATACCGATAATTTTTTTCTGATTCTTATTATGGAGGTCATAAACGGCGTAGCGCCCCTATTCCCGGGTCTGGATCTCGTCATTGAATCGATTACAATAGGTAGAGTATGTACGAAAATCTATCTAAAAATACCTTAAAATTTGTAATAAAATGTTTCATAATTTTGATTTTATATTACAAAAAAAATTGCTCAAAATTTTTTTTAACTTTTATTACGATTTTAAACCAAATTGAATAACTTTAAAAATATTCTTCGAATTAAAAATTGTAATTGTTAAACTAAAATAATTTTTTAAAGATCAAAATGCATTAATAAAGTTAGTTTAAAAAAATTAAAAAATATCAAATTTTTTGTCAAAAATTCAAGAACCCTTTGAATTTTTTAAAATTCTACATAGAAAAAAATCGTTATTTTTTATATAATAATTACAATTCTAAATTCGAAGAAACTAAAATCACCTTTTAATATTTTTAAAGTTCTTCAATTTAGTTTAAAATCGTAATATAATTTAAAATTTGTTTTTGCCAAAATTTCACAATTTTTGTAATAAAATTTTGAAAAAAAATCACAATTATTTACTGCAAATTTAATGATATTTTTTTAAATTTTTACTTGCCGAACCCAACAAACTTGTATAGAAGGAAAGTATTGCGACCATGATTTTTTGGCCATACCCAGATTTTAACGGATATTTATATTTTGAGATCACCTGAATCCATTTATACCATTTTTAGCATCTGTCTGTGTGTGTGTGAACCCGATAGCGTCTAAACGGCTGGACCGATTGAGATGAAATTTTATATACAAATTTAGGGTAGGGTAGCAAGGAGAGCACCTTTATAGATTTTGGTGTTAATCGTACAACCGGAAGCTGCGACCCTACCTGGAAGGTTACCATTTTAACGTCCTCACTGATCACCAGTCACTCCGATGGCTACACTCCATCAAAAGCCCCGCAGGCCGTCTTGCCCGTTGGAGTATGTTCCTACATCAGTATGACTTTGATGTCAAGTACCGACGCGGTGGACTGAATAAAGTAGCCGATGCTTTGTCCCGAGAACCGCAAGGCGAGACCGAGGAACATACTGAAGACCTGGCTGCCATAGAACCATTTATCGAGTGCCTGTGGTACCAGAAAAAGAAAGAAGAAGTCCGACAAAATCCTGATGCTTTCACGGACTACTGTATCCGAGACGACCGTTTGTACCGTCATTTCTGGGATTCGAGTGATCTGACCGAACCAGAACTAGTCGATCCGTGGAAGCTATGTGTCCCAAAGCCAACCCGGCTCAATGTGCTGAAAGAGATGCACGATGCACCGACAGCTGGACACATGGGTATCTCCAAGACGATCGCAAGAATTGCGGCCCATTACTACTGGCCTGGAATGTTCCTTGATATCACCAAATATGTCCGCAGCTGCGATTCATGTCAACGGTTCAAGCCATCACAGATGAAACCCGCAGGCAAGATGCAACCCTTCCCCAACCGTCTGCCATGGGAATGTGTCAGCACTGACCTAGTAGGTCCCCTGCCCCGGTTTTCCAAAGGAAACACCTTTTTAGTGGTATTTCAGGACCGATTCACTAAATGGGTACAATGTCGACCGATTCGAAAAGCTGCCGCCAAAGCCGCCACACAAGCACTATATGAAGAAATAGTTACCCGTTTTGGATGTCCTAAAGTTGTCCTTAGTGACAACGGAACCCAGTTCACTGGTCACCTGTTCGAGGATATGCTGAAAGAACTCGGAATCACCCACCGCAGAACACCACCGTATACACCACACGCTAATCCCGTCGAAAGAGCTGACAACACCTTAAAGACCATGATAGCCCAGTTCTGCGACCAAGATCACCGCAAATGGGACGTGCATTTACCGGAGTTGTCGTTCGCAATCAACACCGCCCGACAGGAATCCACCTTTTTAAATTTTGGACGAGAATTGGAAGTACCAAAAGCAGTCTACCATACTCCGCCGCCACCAGGAACAGACGAAACAGAGGAGACCCAACAAGTCGAGAGCGTCCAGCATACCGAAAGGCTGCATCGTCTAAAGGAGACTTTCGAGATGGTCCGAATTAATCTCGCTAGAGCCTTTACTAACCAGAGCCGCCACTATAACTTGAGACGCCGGGAATGGCGTTGTCATGTTGGGGACCAAGTCATGAAACGAGAACACCACTTGTCGTCCGCCGAAAAAGGTTTCCCTGCAAAACTCGCTCCTAAGTACTCCGGCCCGTATACAGTCATCCGTGTAATATCACCGGTAGTTTACGACCTTAAGACTAAAACCGGAAAACGCGTCTCGCGGATTCATATAAAAGATCTACGTCCGGCACATATAACCGATAAGCTTCCACAATTACCACATGCCTTATTTTCCAGAAATATGTCAAAACGATGTCCTGGCGAACCACCCAAGGGTGCCGCTCCACCCCCGAGTCTCCGCATACCATGGACCGAAGCCAGTCAAAAGCTTCAGAAAAAGGCGAAATCTCTAAGAGCCTGCCAAATCCTGGCACGAGAATTGCGGCGGAGACGACCACGCATAAGCATAACCCCTGGTCCTCCCAACCGAATCCCTACCCGGCCTGCTCCCGTCGCTAAACACATACCTCCCCCTCTGTCCAGCTTACCCCTCGCCATCGCCGATATACCCCTTCCCCCTGATCCACCGAAGCAAACCCCGTCATTTTCTCTCTTATCTATTTTCGCAACTGCACCACCGCCTCCGCCACTACCTTTTCCACCACACCTCGTAGCCACGTCCCGATTGTCACCGCCACAAAGCAAAAATCCGCCACTACCTCCTGAACCTTCACCGTCACGATGCATAGCCCCGTCACTAACCAGTAGGCTACCCCCGTCAACGGACTCTCTCATATAAACCATTTTGTCAGGTTCGCCATGGAGTCCCGAAGTGATTGCGGCACTACAAGCCCTCCGTCCGCCCGGGAAGGAATACGTTTCCCTCCGGTATAAACTTATAGGCTCCGATGGCCGCTCAGCCAGAGTTTGGCTGCTCTATGGTAATCCGCCGCCGCTCCCTTAGAATACAGGAAAGGGGACCGAAGGATTTTTTTTTTATTTCATTTCGTTTTTTTTTCTCTCTCCTGGGATATATGGAATATTGTTAATTTTTTTTTAAAAGAAATAAAGTTTGATTCTGTTCTTGGAAGTTCATCTGTTACCCGTCATCTTATAATAATTTGCCTGTTCAGTCATTTCAAGTAACACGTTATCTTTTTTAGCACCATGGACCAAGCAATGCTAGATATAGACCTGGAAACTTCAAGCTCCGCCGAAGAAGACAGTGAAATCACCAAAGATTTACTGGAAGCTATGCAAGATGCCGATGAGGTTCTCGAAGCCGCTACCTCATCGTGCCACCCGGAATCCGCTCCGTCTCCTCCAATGAATGATTCTTCTCTCAAACTGCATGATCCAAAGGATCCCCAACCGCAGGACACCGATATCTCTGTAGAGCCCTGGCTGGACCCGTTTAATTCGTCATTCTGGACTGCAGAAAGTACCCGCCGACGACAAGAGCAGAAGCTGCCGTCTCTCCTACAGATACCAGTGTATCTCCCAGTAGAACAAGATCTGTGCTGGCGATGCGGTAAACCAGGACACTCCCGCCAGCAGTGCCACCGTGCCCGAGCAATTGTGTTTTGCTCTCGATGTGGCCTGGTAGGCACACTATCTAGGGACTGCCACTGCGAAGAACCAACTTGAAGCCCTATCCGAATCCACCAAGTTCCTTCTCAAGGTACCGGACCCTGTCGCCGATGTATGTGCCCATGCCCCGGTCGGCACGGGGAATGTCCCGACTGCGGATGTAACCACCCTTTTGGCATCCACGACGAGAGCAGCAATGAACAATTAGGCCTCCGAAGATATTTTAACTTTTTGTAACAGGTGTAGGTCCCTTAATAATAAGGGTTCGTCCGATCAGAAGGGGTAGGCGCCTGATAGGATTTTTTTTTGTTTGCGTACGATATTTCCTTAAAAAAAAAATTTTTGGTTTCTTTGTAAGTAATTTTTTTTTCCCGAAGTAGGTAGGGTGTGTAACGAAGTTAATTAATTTCCTATATTATTTTTTTATCTCAACCCTGTTCCTTTTATTTTTTTTTTCATTTTTCTACCCGGTTATAAATATTTTGAGGAATCCGTTTTCTTTATTTTCATTGTTATTTAAATAAATATTCACAACGTGCCGTTTACCTGAGAACGACTCGCTTCACTGACGCTACCCGGAATCAGTAGCCTTCACACGTTAAACGGAAGGTGGCGCCCGAGGCAATCCGAAACCTGGACTAAAGTGCCAAATACCGCGGGACGACGCAAAGAGCGTTACAGTTTCGCCGCCAGACGGGAAAAAAATATATTTAGACTTCTGCGACTTCTTTTTTAGATTTTGAGCCAAAATTATGGATTTTTATGAAAAATTACAGAAAATCAAAATTGTAGAACATAAAAATTTTGTCTTTACTTTTTTTCGAGTTCCGCACAGTTTCGCCGCTGGTTTTTATTTTAATTTTGAAGCAATTTTTATCTTTATTAAATTATTTTTTTAGTTAAATTTTAAAATTAAAAATTAAAAAAAATATCTGTAAAATTTGTAATAATTAATTTTATAATTATAATTTTTTTCAAAATTTTATTTTATTTTTTAAACAATTTTTATGTGTATTAAATTATTATTTTTCAGTTAAATTTTAATATTAAAAATTGAAAAAAAAATATCTCTAAATTTGTAATAATTAATTTTATAATTATAATTTTTTCAAAATTTTATTACATAAATTGTGGAATTTTTTAAAATCTGGCTAAGAAACATTTAAAATTAGTTTCTTAGAATTTAGAATTGTAATTATTATAGCCAAAATAAAGAATAGTCAATTTTGAAAAAAAATCCACAATTTATGTAATAAAATTTTGAAAAAAAATATAATTATAAATTTAATTATTACAAATTTAAATATTTTTTTGTAATCTTTAATATTAAAATTTTTAACCTATTTTTATCATTGTTAAATTATTATTTTTTAGTTAAATTTTAATTAATAATAAATTTAAAAAAATATTTAAATTTGTAATAATTAAATTTATAATTATAATTTTTTTCAAAATTTTATTACAAAAATTGTGTTTTTTTTAAAATTGACTATTGTTTATTTTGGCTATAAAAATTACAATTCTAAATTCTAAGAAACTAATTTTAAATGTTTCTTAGCCAGAATTTAAAAAATTCCACAATTTATGTAATAAAATTTTGAAAAAATTATAATTATAAAATTAATTATTACAAATTTAGAGATATTTTTTTTCAATTTTTAATATTAAAATTTAACTAAAAAATAATAATTTAGGTTAAAAATTAAAATAAAAACCAGCGGCGAAACTATGCGGAACTCGAAAAAAAAATAAAGACAAAATTTGTAGAAATTTTTTTTTTCTACAATTTTGATTTCCTATAATTTTTCATAAAAATCCATAATTTTTGCCTCAAAATCTAAAAAACAGTCGCAAATGTCTATATACATTTTTTTCACGCCCTCTAGCGGTGAAACAATGAGGAACTTAACCCTTTCGTAACGGGCCTTTTTTCACGTGACGTCGCTCATATACGGGGGTTTTCAGTGCCCTCGCATTCGTGCGTTTCCCGTTCAGAGTATCCCCGCATATTTGCGTTTCCCGTTATATAGGTTAGGTTGCGCTCATCACAAAAACGCAAAATCTCCGTTTTTCTGATGAGATGTAAGGTCAACATTCAATATTAAACTTTTGGATGATATAAGAAAATATAAAAATGTGAGAATTTTGTTTTTATTTCAGCTAACAAAACCAAATGTAACAAAGAACGATAATAAAATAATCTACTCTATAAAATATAAATGAAACAAACTTATATTCTGAAGTGAATGGAACAGAAGATTTCTAGGAAATAAGAGAAAAATAAACGGTTTAGGCCCAATAAATTTTTTTTGTATGATGACATTCAAAGCAAGGGATAGCACATAACGGAACATTACACAACTGGCACTGATATGTCGTTTCTCTTCTGACCTGTTTTTTACTGCAAACAACACATCTTTTCCTCGTTTGCTTATTTTTATCATCTTTTTGTAAATGCGATAAAAAATGTCTTGCAGTCAGTCTCAGAGGTGAGTCTTCATTTGCTGTTCTCTTGTTTGAAGGTCGCGGAGTTTCTACATGGTATTTGGCAAGGATCTGCTTGACTAATAAAAGCTGAAAATCTGCTATGGATATATTGCTGCTGTTTTTCATCTTATAAACTGCATGTGCATTCAAGAGCGACATGTCAAGAAGGTGAAAAAATACTTTTTTATACCACTTTACGCTTTTGCGTACAGATTCAATGGAACTTTGTAACATATCAGTGCGGTCTACTGCACCCATGTTTGCATTGTAATCTATTATCACCTTTGGCTTTGAAATGTATTCCTTCGTTTTATGGTCTATTTTTTCTGTGACATCAATCTCTGGTGTATGAAAGGTACTCAGCATACTAACCTCACGTTTGTCTTGCCATTTTAGGGCCAGGAGATTATTTGAGGTGTAGAATTCTATGTCACCTTTGTTCAGTTTTGTTTTCAACTGCGGCATGTTTTTTCTATTCTTCTTCACTGTGCCACATGCGTTTGTTTTTTTGACCACAATAAATTATACAAATTTGGGCTGGTATACCAATTGTCTGTATAGAGTGTATGCCCAGCATTTATGAATTTTTCCATTAGAGTCAGTACGATGTTTCCTGATATCCCTACATCATCAGCTTCTTCCTTGATATCAGTTCCGGTACCACAATATATTATAAATTTCAATATATATCCTGTTTCACAGTCACAAAGGATAAAAAATTTGACGCCGAATCTATGTCTCTTTGAGGATATATATTGTTTGAACGAAAGCCTTCCTTTGAACAGCATAAGGCTTTCATCTATGCATAAGTTTTCGAATGGATAAAATATATTTGTGAAAGAATTTAGGAGATGAGTTGAAACCATTCGAATTTTCCATAGTTTATCTTCTTTGTTTCTTTCATCTGTATTGTCCGCAAAATGCAAATTTCGCAGAATCGATAAATAGAGATCTCTAGAAAAAATTTGTCCAAAAATTGGCGTTTCTAGCAATGCATCTTTTGACCAGTAATCCGTTATTTTTAGCTTTTTCACTTGAGGCATAAGTAACGAAATAGCTAAAAAACAGTATAATTCCGCAACAGACACATCCCTCCATTTTTTTCCATGATTAGCTGCCTGCTCACCCCGATTTTGTCTATAGAATAAATTAACTTGTTCGGCGATTTTCGTCATGAGAGAATTATCGAAAAACAACAAAAAACAATCCACTGATTCAATATTAGTCACTTGGTTAGAACATCCAGAATTTTCGTTATTGAATGAATGTTTTTTTGGAATATAGTCATATTTTCTCTCCCAATGTATTGCCTCGGTATTACTCTTTTTAGATTTTTTTGTCCTTGGTTCTTCTGAAAATAATCAAAAGCCCTATTTTTATCTAGCCAAAGCCATATATTAAAAATAAAAAAAATTCAGAGTGAATTCGAGTTTTCTTCAATATCATTATCACTACCCAATTCATTTTCTGCTATAAGATGGTTTTCCTCTTCGAAAATCTGCACTTCACTATCTGAACCACTTTCTGGGTCAAAATTCAAATCTTCGATTTCGTCATCTTCCTCAGACTGAGCCCAGTACGCTTCAAGATCGGCCTCAGTCAGTAGTTTTTTATTTTTCCAACTCATTTTATAAAGAAAATACGTAAAATTGAAGAAAACTTTCAAAAATTTATCCTTTTGTATTCACTCTCGACGCTCAAGTGAATACTGTGATTATAGAAGTGCAGGCAGTCGATAGCCTCGCGTCAACAAACATGATACAACAAGTTTAAAATGCTGCCCCGCATTCGCGCGACTCCCGTTTCCAAATGTTATTTTACAGCTTTCGAAATTATGCGTCTCCCGCATATATGCCAGTCAGCGATTTGCGCTTTTTTGCGGCTCCCGTTACGAAAGGGTTAAAAAAACGTTAATGACAAAATGTGTAGAAAATTTTATGTTCTACAACTTTAATATCTTCTAATTTTTCACAAAAATTCATTATTTTGGTTATTTAAGAAAAATATGAAAAAAAATTACTTTTTGATAAATCTAGCAACAATGGCAAAAGTTTTTTAAAATTTTAATCATTTGAAATTAAACTATAACGTATAAAAAATATATGTGTAAAACTTGCCATTTTGTTCAGTAATGACGTCATCACTTATAGCAACTGTCACTTCCGGTTGTCCGATTAACACTAAAATATATACAGGTCGTCTCCTTGCTACCCTAAATATGTGTATAAAATTTCATCTAAATCGGTTCTGCCGTTTAGACGCTATCGTGTTCACACAGACACACACACACACACACACACACACACACACACACACACAGACAGACATCATGCTAAAAATGGTATAAATTAATTCAGGTGACCTCAAAACGTAAAGATCCGTTAAAATCTGGGTATGGTCAAAATATCATGATCGCAATACTTTCCTTCTATACAACTTTGTTGGGTTCGGAAAGTAAAAAGATTAAAAGACTGCAGCGTTTTGCAACTGTAAATCTTGTGATTGAAATTAGTTAAGTTTTGTTATTATGTTTAAGAAATAGAGTTCCAAATGGAAATTATTTTTATTTCTTTAAGAAATTGTTTTATTTTTTATATTAAAATATTTAATATTTAAAAAGCTAGTTGTAGTGCAACACTATAAAACTAATATATTTTGTATTCATATGTTGATTTCGATTTTTTTCATGTCATTTAACTATAATAAATACCAATGTTTTCATGAAATGGTTTATTTTAAAAGTTTTCTATAATAATTAATGTTACATGTTTGGAGCATTAATCTGTTGGCAGAGTCGGTTTCTTTTTTCTCGTCTTGCCAACAACCTTTCTGTTAACGAAGAAAAAGAATGCTATTTAAAATTAATATAAAATTTCAGATTACCTTACAATAATTTATTAAAAAAAGGGACATAACTTAAATTTTACAAATTTATCAACAATAATATTTTTCTTTTTTAAAATGTAAATCTCCATATGTTGACAAGTCATGGCAATGGGATTAACATAATTTTTCAGCAACAACCTATAATAGAATAATATTAGTAATAAAATACAAATGCTAGGGAGAAAATAAATAAGTATTGATTCCATTTTGAAAATTTTAAAAGGAGTTAAAAAAATTTCTTCGTGATAAAAAATTGTAAAATTATTTGTTAAATTGTGATAGAATTCCGTTAATTTAGTTTAATAAGTGAAAAAACAATTGCAGTGGATATTAGAAGTATATTTATTTACCTTTGTGGAAGATATTTTTTTCACATAAAATTAAAAAAAAATTGGAGCTGAAGAATCTCGTATCAGAAAATTCCCTCAGAAGACATTGGAAATCCAGGTATAAGCGTTGGAACTTGTCTTTACACTTGGAAGAGGTGGCTACTGCATCCAGGATAACATTGTGTTGAAGAAACATTAATTTCAAGAAATTTGATGACCATCGTTTTCGAGGAGGTTAAATGCTTTACAATTCAGGTGACAAAAAGGGATTTTATATGAACCTAAAAAAAACGAAATAATGCAAAATTACCCACTATGCAAGAAATCATCCCAAGCATGAAACATACTCATCACAGTGTGATTTGCGACTTCCCTCTACAGCTCTTGTTAATATCGTAGGGAGGTGTAAAAAGACTAAAGTTATCACATTAACAGCACTTTAAGCTCACATTAACAATGCTTTAAGGTCATATTACAAAGTTTTAAGGTCAGATTATCAGCGCTTTAAGGTCACATGAATAGCGTTTCAAGGTCACATGAACAGATTTTTAAGATCATATGAACACAATTTTAAAGCCACATGAATAGAATTTCATGGTTACAAAAACATCTATTTCATGAAATAATAACGTTTTTCTCATGTTATTACGTTGCTAATTAACACTTCCTGTTTTTATTCTTTTTGGTTCTCTGTCGCGTTCACTTACTTTTTATTATGGTACAAAAACATTTAATTTATTTTATATATACATACAGTATGTCCATTTAGTGCGGCATTCCTCTCTTACAGCGTTGTTTGAAATCTGATGCAAAAATTACTTCGGAAATAAATATGGTACCAATTAAGCTACATTTTAAAATTATATTGGCTTCTACAGGGTGTTCCAAGAAAAGGTGCCACAATTTTTTTTTTTTTTTGTAATGGAATGGTGGGGATATTTTTACACTTTTTAAATCAACCCTTAGGTCTACATTAATAGTTAATTTTGATTTAATATCCCATACACTGTTGCCAAGTTATTACGAAATTGTCAATTTTTTGAATTTTACACAACTTCTTATAAACCGCCATACAAAAGACATCTGTTAAGTAATTTAGTGACAAATTTGTACATGATATTTCGTAAGAACCAGAAAGCCCCTGGGTAAAAATATATTTAATTTCAGTGTTACAGGGTATTCAAAATTTAATGTCAAATTTTTCGATTTTCGAAGTAAATTTATTCACTTTTCTTAAATACTATATCCTGTATATTATAAAATATTTGAAAAGCCCATTAAATTCTCTTTTTAAAAATATCCATACATGATACCCCAACTCTTACAGTTTTTTTTAAACGGTATAATTTGTAAAAATATCGAGTTCACATTCATGTATTGACAGAAGGCTGTGAAAAAATATTAATATTATCAAATGCAGGTCAGATAATTAAATGTTTCTACCAATAGTTTGTCTTACATTTTCAATATTTCCCTTAATCTTGACTTAAACAACCATGTACATCGTTGATTGAAAGTTAAAACACGAATAATTTAAATCTGGAAATAAAACGGTTTATTTCAGAACGCATAAATGTAATTTCACAATATTGTATCAAAAATAAACTGGTAGTATGAAAATTTAATAATTCAAAATGTCGACCGTTAACTTCGATGCACTTCTCCAGTCTTTCCGAAAATGACCGCCTAACATTCTGCAGCATCTCTGGCGTCACGAGTTGAAATGCATGTCGAATTCTGTCTGCACCATTTTGTAGACTTTACGGTTGATTTTAATGGTACTGTCACTACTTTTCATATTATATTTTCTAACTATTGCCCTTCAATGGGCCTTAGTTGAGAAACCCACTGTGCATCGTTCTCGAGCTGCCCCTAGGGGTACGCTCCCCCATCGTAGGAGTTCTTTCCTACCCTTACATGGGATTCTGTATTGGTCCCCGTGCCTGCATCACTTCTTATGCCGAGGTTGGCTGTTTTGGGTCAGGTTCTTCCTGATTGCCTCATATCACTTTCGTCACGAATGCCTTTTAATTCCTAAACACCCTGTGTGTCCCCACAAGGAATATATTCGTTTAAAATTTTTTTATTTTTAACTCATTCGTTTGTCTTATTTTTATCAGTACCATTATGTGTAAATTTTAACTTTAAGTTGAACTTAATTTTATCTACTTATTACCCCATGATGTTAATGGTAAGCCACTTAATTTTGTACCTGTTGTATTAACAAGCGCTATTGTACGCCTGATGATGGCGTAAGCCGAAACTAGTTGCCAATTTCACTAAAACAACTTTGAAAAAATATATATTGTGGTACTGGACTTTGTGTGTTTCATTACTTATAAAAATTAGATAATATCTGCAACACTTTTAATAAAAAATTCTAAATCTAAATCGGTATATTCCTCGTCGAAATTCGTACATATATTTCTCAATCTTACATTTAAATTGTTGTAACCCTTTTTTGCGTATGTTTTGGCTCTCCGGTAGTAATCTTTGTATATTTTAATTCAGACATACATTGCTCCTTTAGCGTTTCCAAAAAGGTCCAAAAAGGAGGTGATGTGAGACCAAGTGTTGATACAATACCTCTATGCCATCCTTCTACTGTTATTTATAATAGGATTCATATTGATTAAGTTATTAAAACAATTCCACATATTATAGTCGAATTTTGGCTGCGCTCGGATCCTTCTGACTAAGCGGCCAATCCACGTATCCTCAAAATAGTTAATACATTCTTGAAGTTCTTGAGGGAAAATTACGTGCTCCAAAAGAATATCAAATGCTCTTACAATACTGGAAGAGCCTTTAATAATTTAACTTTGTAAGCAAAATCAGCATCAGCGTCATATTTACTTTTAAGGCCCAACTTTTGAATTTTGCGGTAGATACTCTTCCCAAAATGAAAATAACAGCCATAATGTATTGCTTGAGGGAACATTTCTTTTATTAAATTTATGACACTTTTATCGAAGTCTGTCATAATATAGTTGACTTCTAAAATTCCAACAGAAAACTCTTTAATTTGTTTAAAGACTTTTTTGTACGTTTCCTCTTCTTTATTTGGCAACAACATGTGCACCAATGGTAAAACTTCATCATTCAATTTGACATAAAGTCACATAAAGTTGTTTAAATATACGAGGACATACTTTAAAGGTTCCGTCCATAAACCAGCACTCGGCAGAAAACAAAATTCTCAGATTTTCAGGGGTAGCAAATTATATACATCGATTCTGGTCTTCTGGGCCTGAATCGTATAATAAAAAATTATAATTTTTTTCCGGTATTTGTAGATAGTTAGGTATTTCTAAATCTTTCATATGCTTTGGATTGTTGGGAATATTTTTTTGTTTCTTTTGTAACGCTCTTTGCGTCGTCACGCGGTTTTTGGCGCTTTAGTTCCGGTTTCGAATTGCCTCGGGCGCCACCTTCCGTTTAACGTGTGAAGGCCACTTGTTCCGGGTAGCGTCAGTAAAGAAATAAATACTCCAGGGGTCGTTATGGTGCCGACAAACGTGTTTGATGGCCAGTAGGACAGCTTTTACTTGTCGCCACTGAGTCTGGTGCCTGGGTATTCGCTACTGGGATGGTGATACTCGGATTTATATGAAAAAAATAAAAATGAAAAAAATGAAAATGCCAAATAACAAAATTATTATCTTTATTCTCTAAAAAAATTAACGTACAGGATGTCGGGAAAGGGGAAGAGGAATGGCGTGCAACGAGTTTTATTAGCTAGCAATATCTACAGGGGGGTGCGAGACGGATAACTTAAGCAAACAAAGCGGGGGACGTGCGAGTCAAAATAAAGCGAAAGTGAACGGCGGCGGTGAACGAGTAGTGTGACAACGCGTGCAATTCATAAGCAAAGCGGACACAAAATTTTCTACTACCGCGGTCAAAGTTCTACTTCGATAATGACATTGCCCTAGTTTCCCCTATTAACACGTCGGCAGAGAATACCCTATAAAAACTCAGTGTTTTTTTTTTTTTTTTTTTTTTTTTTTTTTTTTTTTTTTTTTTTTTTTTTTTTTTTTTTTTTTGACGTGATGCCTAATATTTAAATCACGCCTTTGGTATCCCTATTCTTTCATTAATTTTATACATTTATTCTTATCCTTTTTAATGAAATATAATTATATAAGATTAAAAATTACTTATTATTGTTAGTAGTTAATTTTATTTCCCTATTCTACTAGTTAGAGTTAGTGTTTACATGCTGCATGCATTTCATGCTATCTATTTCTACAATTTTTTCCTTATAGTTATGTTAGTGTGTTAGTATAGTTAGTTTTTGTTTATTTCTATATACATTGTCATATTTGGGTTTAAACGGTTCTCTGGTGTTCCGGCGAGCCTAAGGCCCTTGTCCAGGAAGTTTCCAGAGAACCGTTGTATTTGTCACATCCGGGTTTATTTATTGTCTTTGTTTATATATGTCCAGCTGAAATCTGGATACCCTATTCGATAGCGCGTTCAGTTTCTAGAAAAGTTCTGGATTCTCTAACATCCCTCTTACGGTTCTTCCTTCTAGTTGGTTTCTGAGATCGTCAACATCGTGGAAGTTAGGACATTCGAACACAATGTGTTCTGGTGTACCTAACTGCCCACATTCACACTCGTCAGACTCTCTCAGATTGAACCGCTGGAGGTACGTCGGATAGAGTCCATGTCCTGTTAAGAAGTGAACTAGCCCCGGCGATGGGTCGAAGAACTCTCTTCTCATTCTTGCCTGGGTATAAGGCAAGAATTGGTAGAGTCTTCGTGCTGTTTGCCCCTGCTTCCATTCCATTTGCCATTTTACTTCCATATGGTTTTTGATTTCACTTTTTGTAGTTAGTCTTTCGTGTGTAATTTCCTCTATCTTATCGATATTGTTCTTCCTAAGCCAGTATATTGCCGCTCTTCTCGTGATCTCCAGGTGCAATGGTACCACTCCTGTCAGGATTGTTAAGGCCTGAGTAGGTGTGGTACTAAATGCACCCGTCATTCTGGTCAAGAACCCTCTTTGGGTCCTGTCTAGTTTTTCTCTGTTCTTTACGTTTGCTAGCCTGTGTGCCCACACGCTAGCTCCGTATCCTGTGATTGAGGCAAGTACCGTACTTAAGTAGAGCCGTATCATGTAAAATGGAAGTTTATATGTGTTCTGCGCTAGGCTGGATAATTTGTGCATCACCCGCTTCGCGCGTTCACATACTTCCGTAATATGGCTCGTGTAAAGCATTGGTTCATCCAGTGTAATTCCAAGGTATCTTACGCTTGCTGATCTTCGTATTGTGCGTCCATTTAGTCTAATCGTAGGGTCCCTTTCCAGTTTCCCCTTGATCAGACTATAGGTAGTCTTTTCTACCGAGATGTTCAATTTGACTTTTTCGCACCAGACGAATATTGTATCCATGATTTCGTTAGCTTTATTTTGTAGGTCTTGTCGGTTATTGGCATCAATGAGTACCAGTATGTCGTCCGCATATGCCACGGTGCCCGCTATTTGCTCTTTTTGGTCAAGATCGTTTAGCAATTGGTCCAATATGAGGTCCCAGAATATGGGGCCACAGACAGAGCCTTGCTGACATCCCTTTGTGAGATGCCGTGTTTTCCGTCCGTTTGGACAACTTAGCATTGCGTACCGATCTTGACAGTAGTTTCGTATAGTTTGGTATAGGTGTGATGGACAATTGATGTCCCTCAGTCTTTTGAATAGCGATGGCCACCAGAGGTTATCGAACGCACCTGATATATCGATGAAAATTGCTACTATGTATTTTTATCTAGACGCGTGTATTATTTGCATTGCTCTATTTACTGCGTCTTCAGTAGACTTGCCCTCTCGATATCCAAATTGATTTCCGTTCATACCATCAATCTCACGTACATGTTGCAATCTTTTGCAGATTAGTCTTTCGTATATTTTTCCGAGAACGTTTAATAGACAGATGGGCCTATATGATTTGACTTTGGTCGGATCTTTGTCCTCCCCTTTCTTTATTATCACGACATCTGCTTGTTTGTATACGTTCGGGAATTTCCCCTGCCGTAGACACTCATTATATAGCGCACATATCGCCGGTGACAATTGTTCCTTCAATGCTTGTACAACTTCGGCATGAATATTGTCAGGCCCTGGAGCCTTCTTTTTCTTGCACAGAGAGATACTTTCCAGTACCTCTTCTTCTGTGAAGTATTCAATTTCCCTATTTTATTCTGGTACGTATCTCGTTACCATTTGGTTACGTAGTTCTGTTTGAAACTCCGTTTCATTCTGTATCACATCTTCTGGAAGGAGTACGTCAAGCAGGAGCTCTGCCGACTCTTCCCAGTTTTTTGTGATAGTACCATCATTTCTTTCCATTGTACTCAGCATTGTTGGGCATTTCAGCTTATTTGTCACGACTTTATATGGCATACCCCAAGCGTCCACTTGCAGGTTCTCTTCCACGAATCGTTCCCAGCTTATTTTTTTGCTGTTTTTGATAGCAGTTATGTATGTGTTCTTTTTATTACGGTATGCATTTAGTAGGCGTTGCCTTTCCTCATGTATACCGCATCTTTGATAGATCCTCCGGGCATACCTCACCTGGCTTCTGAGCCGTGTAAGCTCTTCTTTCCAGGCGTGGTTTTTGACTGTGCTCGCATCTTTCCTTAAGGGGATCGATGTTTGCATAGCCCTTTGGATCGATCGTGTTAGTGCTTTTGCTGCTTCATGTACGTTTTGACCGATTAGTATTTGGGTAGGTGGATTAAATTCAGTTTTAAGTTTTTGCCAATTTGCTTTATATAAATTATACTGTCTGGTCTGACTATGAATTTCCCCCTCTGCAGAATCGCCCACTTCGAATGTGATCAAATTGTGGTCACTCATGGTCGCATGTCTCGTTACTTTCCAAACGTGTATAGTTTCAAAGGCGAGCGTGTTTGAGATAGTAATATCAATATTACTACTCGCACCCGCTCGGTTTTCGAAGGTAGGTGGATTCCCTGCTTCATTTATTACGTGTAATTGTAATTCATTCAGCAGATCCTCCATCACTTCTCCTTTACGATCCGTGCGATTTGAGTTCCACAAGGTCGATCTTGCGTTCGCATCTATCGTCATTATCACAGGACGATTTTGATATGATCTGAAGATTCTCAGTGCTTGCTCTACGTAGGGTTCTATATCATCATCAAACTGACAGTATATGTTTATTAATATAAATTTTCCAAATTGGTTTACTGTTTCAGTACAGACGCAGTGTTCACTGCTGAATTGTTGCAGATGGCATAGTTTATATTTTTTATTAAATAATATTGTGATTGCCATGGGGTTCTGTCCAATGCTAGCAACTTGTGCTGTTATTGGCATTCCCTGTGGTTTTCCCAGCCTGGTATATGGTTCCTGCATGCAGACCATATCCAGATTAAGTTCCTCTGCGGCTTTACGAAGCTCGTGCGTTACAGCTGCACTGCGCATGCAGTTCAGATGTCCTATTCTTACGGGTTTCTCACGTGCACGTGGCACATTGGCCATTTCTGGTTATGATCGAATATCAGTCTTCCATGTGTCTTCGCAAAGTCTTCGTAAAGCTCGTTTAGGTCTAGGTGTTCCTGTCGCCGTTTAAAAACTGCCTCTACTAAATTCATTAGCTCTTCTGCATCTGTTGGAATGTTATGGCTTTTTAAGTATATTCTGTCAACTGCGTTTGGCACGGGGAAGGTTATTGTATCACCCTTAGGGTGTTTTTTCCTTACAATGTGCCTCAGCGCAGCTGTCAGTATGTTGGGCTCTTCCAGTCTACTTAGACGCATTGATAGTTCAATGTTATCATAGATTTTATTAGAAGTTATTGATATTTGATTTGAGGTTTTTTGTTCCTCTATATTTTTTATTTGTTTTTGATTTTGTTTGTTTTTTCTAAAGGTTAGCATTCTTAGTTTATCTCTAAGGGATTTTGAATTTGGTTTTGGTTTCGGATTGTCAGAAGCCGATGATGTGTTTGATACTGCCGTGTTGATTTTTGAGATCGCCCCGGTCGTATTACTCATAATCAGTCTTCTGGATCAATCGTTCGACCATTATCTTATACGTTTGACAATCCCTGGTGGGATCGCATTTCTTTTTCCTGTTGAGACATGGAACGCATACTTTTGCTCGTCCTGTGTTTTTACAGTCTTTTCTTTCATGTCCCTCACCACAGTGACCACAGGTGGCCTCTGTCTTGGGACAGTGCTTACTTACATGACCTAAGTCTTGGCATCTGAGACATTTAGGAACTACTATGTAGTCCTTGACTGTACAGCTTGTGAAGTCTATGAAGACTCTCCTTTTTGTTAGCAACTTTGTTCTCATTTCTCCTGTGGTTTCCATTACAAAATGGACAGTTCTTTTGCCCTTCGGTCCCGATTTGAATCGGTACTTTATTTTTGATTCAAAGGAATCTTTGTCCATGTCTTCGAAGTTCTGTTTGTGAATGCTTTCGAGGAGTTCCTCTGGTGTCATCGTAGATGGGACATCGTAGATTATCACCAGTGGATTTCTCTTCTTGGGCTTTTCACAAGTAAAATCTTTCTTTATTTGTTCGTTGTTCGTGATCTTATCCATATCCTCTTTCGAGGATGTTTCAATGATCAGAACTTTGGGAGTCGTCTTCATGCGCTCCACTTTTATTGCTGTAAGTCTTGGGTTTATTATTTTTGTTATTGCCTCCTGTATTTTTATACCTGTTTTGTGTTTTTCCGAGCTAACAAAGATTGTGTGATTTTGCTTTTGTTTTGTTTTATTGATCGTGACCTGCATGTTATTTTGTTTTGGGGCCGCTGTGGCCGTGGCATATGTCATAGTTTGGGTTTGGGTTTTAGGTTTTGTTTTTTCCGTATCTAGTTCCTGTCTAAGTCTTTGATTTTCTTTATCGAGTACTGTGATTTGTCCTGTTAGGTTGGCCTGCTCTAAGGCCCAAGTCATTACTATGTTTTTAAGCTGAGTTTGCTTTTCTTTGTTGACGCGGTTACCCGGCGCCAGTTCTACTTCGATAAATCTCATTATTTCTTTGTAGCGCCCCCCGACAGTATTGTCGGAGACTTCTTCCTCATCGGAAGAATTGTGCGCCATTTCGTCGTCGATTTCTGTATCCCGTCTGGGGATATCTTTTCTGCGGCTCATTTTTTGTTAAGTTAATTGACCACTTGGTCTATACCCACGCTTACTCGCACGCTTAGCCGTACTACCGAGCTTATTGCGGGCCGATCCCGGCTTATAGCGGTAGAGTCGTTGCCCGCCCCTACCGCGCGGAGGTGGTGCTTGACACTATCTAGAGAGAAAATACTGCCACCCTTCTCGGTGGCTTTCGCTGTGTTTATACAACACTTTAATCAACACACTGATAGTTTGGATCGCAACTCCAACATAGAAACACTCTATTTGTTTCTATGGCCCGAAGGTGCAGGTATGTTCTGGAGATTTTCCTCAATTCGGAAACAAAAGAGAGTACCCTATGAAAACTGTAACCTCCCACCCCCCTGGCCATTTATCTCATGAAAAAGGCGAGTACAAAGTAACAAACCGATGGCCATTTCGGTAAGAAACTTTTATACTCAAATTTATCATAAAATATACCTGATCGTCTAGTATTGTTAAAGGACCCAGTTGTGCTGTATTTTTATTCGTTATAGTAAAGTTTGCTGCAAGTAAAAAAAAATAAAACACTGAAAAACCTTCAAATCGTATATTCCGTAATTTCAACCTTTTATGATAATTACAAAAATCAAAACCTTGAGACATTATTTACTCTTTATTCTATTTGTATGTGAGGACCCCTCACAGAGACCCGCTACTGGGTGGACGAAAGAGAAGACATTTGTCACATTTTACCAATTTGTATTTTGTGTTTGTGTAATTATTTTTATATTTCTGTTTGTTTCTATTTTATAACCTTTTTAATTGAGTGATTTGAAATCACGTGTATTTACTATGGTCAATAATGTCCTAATAATTCAGGTAGGAAGATGGAATGCCCGCGGGTCTATTGCCGTCTGCGACATCCCTCATTGGGAAAATTTCACGGGGAGGGGAGATCACATTGCCTCCTACCGTCCCAAAATAATTAATTATTTTTTTTTGTTTAAAAGGGACCGTACCTTAATAGACATAGTAACAATCTTGACCAACTCATAAAAACACAAGATTTTCTGTGTAATGTATTGTGTATTGTTGTAATTGGTAAATGAGACTCCTGACTTAACCCTTCCGAACACACAACGGCGCGCCGCTGTGAACGGTCAATTAAACAAATGGTTTACTTGTCCGGACGCAAATTAAATATGAATTTTCTTCCCCGGATTTTGAATTGGGGGTGTTTTTGAGACATTTAATTTAGATAGATATTTTTATTTTGTAACGAATTTTGGATTATTTTTCTTTACTTATTTTCTCTTTGGTTTTAGGGGCAGTTGTTTTCTATATATAGGCAAAGGCCTTCAAATAATTATTACGGGGTCGAAGTTGGCGGTAGACACAGGTCTACAAAATAATTGTTGTTTTCGTCGATGGGTATTTTTAAAGGAACTGTTTTTTTTCTCTCTGGCTGGTTTTTTATTTATTCTTTCTCGAAGCGAAGCGTAGGTACTGTTAGATAGTTTAGACGATGGTAAAAATGTTCAGACTGATTTTATTTCTCATTTTATGCCCTTTTTATACCCAGAAATTATCTCGTTTCGTGACGTAGGCATTGTAACTGCGTAGTGAGAATCTACCCTATTGCGACTCGTAATCGCCAATTTGTTTATGTTATCGTAGATAACTGCATTCCAGAGGACAACTTTTTAGCTATTTTGAGTCTTTTACGAATTTTAAGAGAAATATTTGAAGCGTAAATTTTATACAGGGAAAAATAAAATTAGAATTTATAAGTAAAATAATTCTACGGAAATAGAAAAATATAGGAAAATAGTAATTAAAAATGGGAATTAATAAGAGATTAAGTGGCCTAGGGTAGGAACGTTTCAAAACTCAGCGCAGGTACGTTCTGGCGATTGATTTCTCTTTCCGTATCTAAAGTAAAAAAGTTTTAAACGACAAAATAACTAATTAACCAAAAAAAAAACGCGTCGGCAGAGAGTACCCTATGAAAACTCAGCGCAGGTATGTTCTGCCGATTTTTCCTTTTCGGAATATAAAATAAAAATATGTGAATACGGCAAACGAATAAATTAATCAGAAAAAACGCGTCGGCAGAGAGTACCCTATGAAAACTGAGCGCAGGTACGTTCTGCCGATTTTTCCCTTTCGATATCTATAATACAAATATATTCTAACGGCAAAAGAATTTAATATTCAAGACAACGCGTCGACAGAGAATACCCTATGAAAACTCAGCGCAGGTATGTTCTCTTGATTTATTTATTTTCCGGTGTATAAAGTAAAAATTATTTCAATCCGGCAAATGACTGGATTACTCAGAATATCGCGTCGACAGAGAATACAATATGCAAACTCAGCGCAGGTATGTTCTGTCGATTCCTTTCCCTTCGGTACAAAAATTCCTGGCGGTGAAATAGAACTTTGATAATACAACTAATCAAAACAAGACCATAAAATTACAATGTCTCACCAATACTCCATCGGACTGTTTCCTCTGCGTGCTGCTTTTGTCGATGATTCGGCTTCAACTGCTACTAAAATATTAAATCAAATAGAACTAACTAATATTACCCTACTTTTACTCTTAATCGGATTTGGAGGGAGACAGGCGTGCGCGGACTGATCTTACGGACTTAGAATAATTTCTACTTTAATATAAATTTGGACTTAGAAAAATTCTACCAAAATTATACTGAATACTTATTAATATCTTACGGTTCGGCCGGTATTGTCGGTGCTCACTGTAGGTAGGTCCACTTCTGCTGCTGGTTGCTCGATGTGAACTCAATTTCATTTCTCGAGACAATGCCGTCTGGACCTCATCGGTACCATCTCTCCGCGGTTCGAAAGGTAGGAGGTAAGCGCGCGCCGGCTAAGCGAGTCGTTCTCAGGTAAATTATCTAAATGAAAATAAAGAAAACGGATTCCTCGAAATATTTATAACCGGGTAGAAAATGAAATAAAAATAAAAGGAACAGGGTGAGATAAAAAAATAATATAGGAAACTAATTAACTTCGTTACACTTTCTTATCCTACGAACACTTCTTTTCATACTTTGAATTGAGGGCAGTAAAGCTAAGGTTGTATGGCTCGAAGATGATGTTGCTTCCGCAATAATATTATGAGGTGTAGCACTAGATGAGCTGGATTTCTCTCTAATATTTTGTAAAATTTCGCGCACTTCACTCTTTTCTGGATGACCGCTGTGGTTATGTTCACCCGTATTTTTCATCACTTATCCCTCTTTTCTAAAAATCACTCTGCCTTTGCAACCTTTCGCAAAATCCTCACATTTCCAATATACAATTTTATTATTTTCTTTATCTTTAAGATAGAAATATCCATCTAAATTTAATTTCTTATTTCCCGAAGCAGTTTTCAAGTATGACATATTTTCATTAATATTATTTTTATGTCTACTTCAATTAACTTTTTACTATAGAAACAACTTATTAAATGGGTAAAAAACAACCCATATGAATATTAATGTTTATAAACTATTCTTTTTAAATTGCTATAGTTAGGTTTTCGAATAAAAAAACATGTCGAAAACAATATTTTCGCAATAATTTTTTTTCGAAAAAATGTTTTTTCGAAAAAAAGAATTTCGAAAAAATGTTTTTTCGAAAATAAGATAGTTGGTTTATGGATTTTGGGGAGCCCATAGAATTTGCTGGGAACTCCATAATACACTCGGTATTGTTTGGCTTCATCTTTACTTAACATTTTCTTTTGAATTAGTTCTGACACCAGTTTGTTAGCTTTTTGTGTTTTGTAGAAGTGGGGTCTCTGGGTAGGACCGTATAATATTGTACGTCGTTTAAGATGTCTTTAGCAAGATCGTCATATTGTGTTTGTGTGATAATTGTTGTCACGTTCATTTTGTCAGATGGTATGACTTTAAGTTGAGGGTTGTCTTTCAGAAATTTACGTCATTTTATGTAAGTGGTGTGTAATTTGTTATGAGAAATTGGCTTTTGAACGAAATTAATAATAACATTAGTAGTCTGAGTAAGAATGAGGTTTTTTTCATTGATATTTTGAATATTATGAGTGATAGAGTCTATGTCTGCTAAGATTTGGGGAATTTTGATATCTCTGCTGTTCGGTTCTATGGGGAATTTAGGACCAAGCTACAGTAGCTCACTAACATCTGTTGGGATCGCCACTCCTGACAGATTTCTGATCCACTGTAGCTGAGTTCTGACTTCTGGTACCCGAGACCGCAATAACTGTTTGAATTCATGAATGTTTGTTTGTTTTACTTGGCGAAAGTGTCTGTTGTAGCTAATTGACATTCTTCTATAGTGTTCTGTGATAATATGGTAGGGTAATATCCTTACCAGTTTCGCTTTAAATGCAACATTCACTTTTTCGAAGTTCCGCAAACTGTCAAATGTTATTTGAATTTCTAAATTAAAAAGTTTTATCCTTAACTTGTGATTAAACTGTAGAGTAGTCCGGAGTGTTCGCCCTGCAGCTGCCCCTGTAAGGTGAGTCACGCCGTTGATGCCATTCGATATGTGGTGTGAAATGATATTTTCTTTCTTGCATCTCTATGAGGTAGTTCTTTCTGTTCCGTAGGTTTGCTAACTTGATGTTGTTGGTCACTGGTTTGAGATCTCTCATCGTTGTGTAACAGTATGTGTTGTGGATATTTTGATAGAATCCCATATCTGTAATTTGTTGAGTTCTAAATAAGGATGAAACTCGTATTAATTTCAGGGACTGCAGTCTTAGGTAAAATAAAAGAGTACTCTTTTTTCTAATTTCAAGCTTTCGAGGCTTTATTGTCTTTTCATCAGGAAAACTACAAAGGTTATATGATGTTATACAAATTAGTTAATTAAATGTACAAAGTACTTACATGAAATTTGAGAATTGTTTAAGTGCAACTTTGGAACAGTTAACTCATGTTGTTTACTTTATTACTGTGATATTACATTAACGTTTTTTTTATGTTTTAAAAATTAAGGATAAAAATACATTTTAAAATTCAAGTTAAAAATTAAAATTATGACAGGCACGTGTGTGCTGGTTCGTCGTGAAAATGTGGTTATGAACCTGACAGAAGTGACATCAAAACATTGCCAACCTATTAGTGCTACCAACTGTTACTACCAACCTGTTGAATGCGCGCTAAATTTGAAATTTTGAGAAAGAATGTTAACAAGTTGCAAAAGTATAATTAGTGTAAGTTTATCTAGGTGTAATAGATAGGTGTATATGACGTTCAGTCTTCTATGTCCGTCCTAGTGTTGATTATATCATTGTTATGTATGTGAATCATTTCTAGAAATGTCCTTTTGTGGATGTTGGTTTCTTTTTCTAGAATTTTAGGTCGGTCAAACGCTATAACATGATTTGAGTCTAGGACATGTTGTGTTAGAGTGCAGGTGCGTTTGTTAGTCCTGATATCACTTCTGTCAGATGTTATACGATCTTTTAATTTTCTACCTGTTTGTCCGACATAGATGTTGTTGCATGTATTGCAGGGAATGCTGTAGTCAATGTTGGACTTTTCTAAAACCTAATTTTTATCTTTAAGTTTTGAAAGAAGATTTGTAATTTTGACAGTATTGCGATATGCAATTCTTAGTATTGCGAAAGATGTGATTGAATTTAGGAGCCAACTTCTCCACTATGGGAGTGAGAAGTAACGTGCTGGAAGGATGCCTTCATTGTTGGGGTTGTCAACAATTTGTGTGGTGTCTGATCTTGAGAATAACAATTTATTAATTAAGTTACTGGGGTAGCCACTGTTTGTGAAAAGTATGGCTAATTTTTATAAGTTTTGCAACTGCAAGGTGGGATGTGAGGTTTTTGTTACTCTGTTTTTCATGCCCAGGACTAGGTTAATCTTATGCTTTTGTGCATGGTAAGATGCATAATTCAAGAAGCGGCCAGAGGCCCCTGGTTTAGTGTACCAAGAAGTGAAGATACTCTTATCAGGTCTCCTGATAAGTTTGGTATCTAAGAATGGTACACTATGACTCAGGTCTTCTTCCTCTAGCGTGAAACTTAGAGACAGGTCATAGTTGTTCACTAAATTGAGCAATTCCTCTGTACTACCTTGGGGTAACCCGAGGATAATGTCATCGACATATTTTTTCAAAAACGGTACGTTAAATGATAATTGTGGTAAAATGTCATCCAGAAGATCATCCATCGCATATATATTTAGATAAAGGTACCTAACTAACAAGAAATTTTAATGTGATAAAACTTTAATTATAATCTCCTTTTGGGTAATTTTTTTATAAATGAGTATCTAAAGGAAAAGTTAAAAAAATGCAGGCAATAATTATTAGTTGCAATTTATTTTATTTTCAAGTTTTCTTTTATAAAGCCAGATATATGTTTAAAAATTACCCATATATAATTAGAGTTTTACCATATTAAAAGTACTTGTCACTCTTTCTCCTCTGCCCAAAAGTATATTATATAAAATAAAGTAAAAGCTCTTGTACCACAATAAATAGTTATTACTCACTGTAAATATACTTTATTTTAGATTACATTAAAAGTTGTTTACTTTAAATTTTTATATTTAGTAATATATAAAAATAATGCACATAAACATAAACATTTATTAACATTAAAATAAAATAAACCAAAACTAAAAAAGATTCTCTTAAAATAAAATAAAAATTGTTTATATTGCATTTTTATGCATACTTATACATATTAATACATAAATTTTTATATATAGTGTAAAAAAATTCAAGGAGTAATAGTACTCCTAAAATTAATAAAAAAAGTTCCTACAAGCATCGGTCGTTAAATGCATGTTAAGGGAGTTAGGGGCTTTAAAAGAGTAAATTTTAAAAATGTTTTTTTTTAATTATAAGTTTAAAAAACAAGATAAAATTTCGAAAAAAAAACAAGGGGACATAAAATTTAACCCTGGTATCGAAAAATTATTTTTATAATCAGAATGGGTAGTTATTGCAAGGGTAGAGGGTTAATTTATACATAACTTTTTTGGTGTTGTTTTTTTTACAACGTGTGTACAGGATTTAAAATCTACATACTTTTATCTTTCAGAAAGGTATTCTTGTTGCAAGTCGCTTAGAGTAACCGTTCTCGAGAAAATTGAAGGTAAACATTTTGCTGAACCCTTATTTGAGAAACAAAAAAGCTAAATTATTTTGGTTGCTCACAGGTTAATACATTTTTATGAAAATTGTGGGGTGTTAAACTAATCATGTAAATCTTGTTTAAACTTATAATTAAAAAAAACCATTTTTAAAATTTACTCTTTTAAAGCCTTTAACTCCCTTAATAAGCATTTAACGACCTATGGTTATAGGAACTTTTTTTATTAATTTTAGTACTATCACCCCTTGAATTTTTTACACTATTTGAGGAACACCCTGTATAAAAATCATTTAGATAAAACAAACATCTATAAACTCATATAAAAAATAAACAAAACTAAAAAAATAATCCCTTAAAATAAAAGCAGACTAAAACAGAATCGGACTTAGAACTGGAACAGATCTTAAAAGAAATGTTTATTTGTATTAAACCACAATATTCCACTTAAACCAATTAATTACTTTACCTTTAGAATTAAAAACAATATTAAGAATCATCTTTGCGAATTAATCGTTGGTGTGAGTGTCTTAACCACTCCATGACACACACTTCAAACTCTGTGGCTGTACTTCCTAAAAATATTTTACCTTAAAATTGAATCATTTTTAATGAGGAAAATAAAGAATTTTAAACTAAGTTTGAAAAATTTATATTCTAACATAGATACATTCTTCAAATATTTTTCACTGAACAATATTATAGAATGCTTTCTCTTTATCTTGATAAACGAATTTATATTAATTATTTAATATTACTAAGCCTTACCTTTTATAGTTAGTAGGAGTGACATATCTCTAACTTTTAAGGGAATAAAAGGTTCCCATTTCGTAAAAATTAGGGCCATACACCTGCGTATCATATTTTTGTTGGTACTTCCACTAGTAGAACAACATTTTCTGAACTAAACTAAAATATAATGAAGTAATGGTTCTACAACAATCTTAGTTATTTGAAACCGAGTAAACCAAGCTGAAAGAAATACGTTATTGTGTATGTAAAGATTAGTAAGAAAGCCAGAGAAAATTTCTATTGAAACAATCTTGGTGTGGATATTTAACTGATAAAGAAATGATGAAAAATAAGATCTTCCAGTTGTACCAGGTACATGTGCATAATTTGTAAAGAGGCTCTTAAATACTTTCATATTAAATAAAGTGTTATACCACTGACCAATTGTTGACGTGCAGTTTCATCATATGATAATAAATCTTCTAATCAAAATTAATTATCAATTGTGTCAACAGGAATATGTTTTATTTTCTCCTCATTAAGTAGTTCTTGATGCCTACTTTGTGAAAACATTTCTAAAGAATTTAATCTAATCATAAAAATATTTATTGAAGATTTCAAATCCAAAAGTATATTTTTGATATGTTTTAGTTCAATTACTTGTACATGATCTTCTACCTCAATAATTTCTATTGGTATATTAATACTTTGGTATGGGTGGTGTGAATGAAGTACCTTCCTCAGATTCTGAAGGTGTGGGTATAGTTGAATCATCAACACATCTGTGTGTTCAATTATTTTGTCTTACAAACACTAAAGCTTTATTTGAGTATTACACAAAATCTATATTTTAATATAAACTTTAACAAATTTTATTTAGAAAAATAAATTATACGTATACTATTTTAAGAAGTAAAATATATTAAAAACTAACTATATTTGTAACTGGTGGTAGCAATAAGCACTTCATCATCCAATTTAGGTGGTATGCTCTACTAAAATCTAATTTTGTAAAATGTTCCCCACCTTTCAAAGCACTAAAGGATATTTCCTAAATATTTATTTAAGATAACTTTGTAATCTGCACAAATTCTCAACTTCTTTCATAACAGGCACCAAGGGTGGGCCCCATTCTGAATTATCAACCAATGAAATAATACCTTGATTTTCAAACTCGTCCAATTCCTTGTTAATTTTTTTCTTAAAAAGAAACTGTATTAGACGTGATTTATGAAATATTGGTTTTATATTAGCTGGCACCTTCAACTGAATTTTTTTATATTTATAACAACCTAATTCTAAATAAAATTTCATAACGCTTTAACAAGTCATTGAAATTTAAACCCTCATCTTCTGTTTTCTGTGAGTTAACAATGTGGTTTATCTGGTAATTTTAAAGATTAAAAGATTCATTAAATCTCTACATAAGTGGGGTCGAACCATCGTGTACCACTATTAATCTACATTTCTTTAAAATTTTGTATTAGATTGTTACAAAAAATTTTACCCATAGGTTTAATAATTGTAGCATCACACGGAGAAAAATCTGTATAGTATATACAGTTAATAATACATTTTTATAAATCGAATAACAATTACTTTTACGACTTTAAATATAAGTTAATAAGACGTCCCATAAATAAATATTAAGCTTTAGATATTTAAAATTTGGTAAAAGAATTTCGCAACGTTGGTGTACCATTTGTTTATGAATTATTTCACGTCAAATGTCATGGTTTGTGGCAAATTTCAGACAATTTTGAGTTGATTATTTTTAGGTTTAGCACCATCAGAGAACTATTTTTGACCTGTATCGGCTGTATCTCGTATTTTGTGCCGTTTTTTGTCGTTAAAAACTTTAACCCAAGTTCTAGGTAAAAACAAGACGTGTTTTGGTTTAAAAACTGATAATGGATGTGAATGTTGTTGCTGTAAAACGTAGAATAATACATAGAACATATATAACGGTTTTGGAAACACTGAATACGTTGCTTGAATTAAACTACTGTATTAGAAATTTAAGTAGAATCAGACATTTGCTAAGGCCAAATAAGTATGTTGTTATTAAAATTCGTTGGAACAATTGACTCAAGTAATAAGAGAAAACATTGCAAAATCATTTGGTTATACTATAACTGTAATAAATAAAATAAGTAAGTCTGAAAACTACAGAAGATAATATAAGTATGTAACAAATTATTTTTAACAATTGAACAGCGTCTAGTAAATATTACAAAGGACCCCTCACTTTTTATACAGAAAGCGGCTTTTGTTCAAATTTTTGGTTATAATTTCTACAAATATGTTTTTAAAATTATAAAACAATTCACACATATCGTACTTTTTGATTCCCGATGAAACAAAATTATAAAAATTTAAAAAAAATTCTTTATTTTGGTTATAATAATTACAACTTTAAATATGAATCAAACTAAAATACATTGTAAATTTAGAATTTTATAGTTTCTTTCGAACGGTGCAAATCCCATTTTAATATCTTTATTATTTTTAAAGTTATGCAATTTTTTTTAATCCTAATAACATTTAAAAATTTAGGATCCATTTTTATTAAAAATTCACAATTTTTTTAATAAAATTTTGAAAAAATCGCAATTATATTTTTTTTTTATTAAAAAATTAATTGTATTTTTTTTAATATTAATATTTACTATAAAAAAATTAAAACCTTTTTTTGAATAAAAATATTGAAAAAAAGCAATATGCTAATTTAAAAAAGTTCTTTTAACCAGAAGAATAATTGATTAAACAATTACTTTACTAGGAGTGTTCGCAAAGTCTTTATTTAAAATGTATTTTGAGAAACCTAAAATCTTATATTTTGTTTTTGACAAAATGTTTTGACACTATTAAGTCTAATATGAAACTATACAGTAACTTTTTTTACCTGTTTGTAGCACCAGGCCGACGAGCAATTGATATTACTAGAAAACAATTACAATTGCTTTATTATAAAGGACTCTCAGCTAACAAAATGGCAAATGAATTTAAATGTAGTATGTTAACAATATACAAGAGATGTTATGAACATTTGAAATTTAGAAATAGGTATGCCTCACTTACGGATGAAGAATTAAGAAACAAGATAAGAAGTTTACATAAAAAATATCCAAACACTGGATCTGTGGTAATGTATAAAAGATAAATGGTTTATTTAAAAATGCCTCAATGTTGCCAGTTCAGTCACTTTTAATTTCTGTCGAGTTGTGTAACACAATCAAAGCAGGCTTGAAGGTTTGATCTTGCCAGCACTATTGTGGGATATGTACAGGATGGAAGGCATTGTATGGCCCAAAATTTTGAGTGCTAGATCTTTATTAATTTTCACGTGTTGGTGGTCCTCGTATCTGGAAAGCCAAGTACTTTAGAAGATTTTCGCCGGTTGAATATTGCAACATCCTATTTATAGTAATTTTTTTAGAAATGACCTACAGTACCACAAGCAAAAATTGAGACGTGACCCTCGTAGAAGACATAAAGAGAACAATTTAAGGACAGATTCATTTCTCACGTCTCAATTTTCGCTTGTTGTACTGTAAGACCCACAGCAGAGTATAGGCTTGAGCTGTCAATAGTTTAATCGTTTGCTTAATTTGTATGAAGACATATGTGAGTGCGCATACCCAACGAACATAGATCGTGATCGTTGGATGTGAACATTCACATTAGGCAACTATCGGCTGATCAAAAGTGTAGTCTGCAGAGGGAAAATGCGAAGGTACCATTTTCTGCTTTTTTTAATAATTTTGTAACGTCCAATAAAACTATCCATGAGGTCGACCCTACCCATATGTCTATTATAAAATTTCACTACGTTGGGACACTCAATTTCTATGGACTTTTTTTCCTTTTTGTCGAATCTTTTAACAGTACACAGGATTTTTCCCAGTAAAAGAAGACACAAGTTGGACGCATTTATTATCTTTCCAAATTAAGGCAGAGACATCAACGCCATCAATGGTTGTTACATATTCATCGGCAAATCCACGATTTTTTGGTCGTAAGTCTTTTTCGGAAGGTAATGGACAGTTCGGTACTCTGTCTTTTCTAATAGTATCGAGAGAATTAATCCCTCTTTAGGTTCGTATAATAGTTGTCAAAGTACACTGTATAATTTTGCATACAAGGTATAATACGTGTCAAACGTACCACCACATTTGCAGGAGCATGCAAATCTGGCTCATTTTACAACCGAAGTGCAAAGTTTTCTTGATCTGAGTAGATTTCAAACTGATATGCGAACCCTGAAACGCCAGCAATTACAAACAACTTGAAACCACACTTCTAAGGTTTTTTGGGAAGATACTGCTTCATAAAGTGGCGAACCTTAGTAGAGCATACTTGCTCGTCAACTGATAGAGAAGCTTCTACTGTAACAGTTTTAAATTTGTTATTGAAATGTTGGATAAGCGGCCGAATTTTATAAAGCCTGTCGTGTCTAGGATAATCACGAGGAAGGTGTTCCTAATTATTATTGAAATGAAGAAACTTCTTTATAGATTCAAATTTGTTTACGGGCATTACATTTTAAATGCTCTTACACTTGGCAAATGTAGAAGCGACATATAGTAGCAAATACCGATAAATTGCCTAATATCTGCAGCAGAAAAGCTTTTCGGATGGTTTGGATTTGTTTGAGTAGCATATAAGTTTGTTTGTTTAGTAATGTTTTCGAACAAGTCGCCTGTGAAGAAATGTTTAAAAAAACCGAATGGCCTTTCTAAAGCCATAATAGCATTGTCTAGACATGTACTTCCGTTAAATTCTGATTGTTATTCACTGAAAACAATATTTTTGTGATGCCAGTTTAGCTTTTCTTTTTTTTGCTTTACCTTTTTTATTCTGTTTTTTAGAGATTTTAGACTTGTCTCTTCTTACATTCTCTTTTTGTCCTTCAATTACTGTAGGTTCAACTTCCAAAACTGGTTCGGCCTCCAAAACATCATCTTCGTCCTCATCTCTAATCTCGGTTGGTTGAGTCTCTTCAATCTCATCTTCATCCCTCAAAATGCTCTCCTCTTCATCCGTGTTAGAGATACCAAATTTCAAGCATTTGCTGCTCACTCGGGGATTTTTTGTTACGTTGTGAGTAACTCATACTTCTTTCCTGATAAACAACTCAAAATGCACACTGTTGCAAATCAACAACAAACAATAAACTGTAAATATTACACAGTAATTGATATAAATTATTATTTCATACTTACAAAACACAAAATTGGATCCTTCCTAACTACTACAATATTTTTTTGGAGTTTATTTACACAAAAATAGAAAAACACCACGAGGTATAATTGTAGGTTACGTACTCTTCAGAACACCGAACGAAAATGAAAACATTTCTCGGTATTAAGTGGTTCCCCGCGCTTTTTGGGTGATAATCTCTATATGAGTGTTTAATGTGGTTTGTTGCGGAAACCGTACAGTATGTATTCAATGCTGAATTCATATGCTTACAATTTTACGCATGTTATTTTTGTAACGTTGCATATTTGCGACCGTTTGCATTTAAGGGTTAAAATGCTACCAAAAACAGTGCAGATTCCACCGAGTATAATAACAAATATTTTTTTAAATGAAAATGTATGTTATTAAGTTTTTTTAATGTTTTTTGGTATTGGCAATAATTAAAATGATAAATGGTGGGTAATTTATAGTGAATAACCCTGTACATTTCAGCCATTAATTCATACAATGAACAATTGATAGATAAATAAATAAATAAATATAAATTTATTTGCATTATTTGTATTAAATGAGAGGTTGAAATAAACTCGTAAGATAATGTAACACTTGATACTTGCTAAGCAACTTAAGTAGATTCAGATTACAATAAGAACACCTCTACATCATAACTATTCTATTTCAAACTTAAAATATATATACCTTATTTAGAGCTAACAAAAAATAAAGAAAAAGTAATTTATTTGGTTTAAAAAAATAATTCCTATAATTAATATTACCAAGTCACTAAACTGTTCTTATTGAATCGGTCTCTACCATAGATAACTTCAAATAGTAATTCAGCAAGTGAGAATGGAATGTCCCAAAATTCGAAAGCTGTTCTTTCGTAACAACCGAGTTATTCGGCATTCACTGTGACCACTCTGTATGTAAGGGTTGAAATAAAAAATAAAACGTGTTCTGCTAAATAAACTAGTGTCCCAATAAGTTACTGAAAATCAAACAAATTTTAAAAATATAAATGTATACCTATCGCAACAAGTTTAATATGTTGTGTAAATGTATGCTTCGTCCGATAATAAACATAAATCAAAATCTTGCCTTAACTCTTGATAACTACAGTAAGTTGGTACATGAATAGTGTTTGTACATGTACTAAATGTAGGCCGTTGTGATAAACCTACTAAAGTGCTAAACTCAATCAAAATGAAATCTGGCATTTGGTATGAACCAGTTACTACAAAAACAAACTGACCAATTTTTTCGTCCTGTAAGCATCTTATGTACATTTCTAAGAAATGTAAAATTTTAGTTTCCTCATTAGTCAAAAAGTCACTTGCCGCTTTTAGACAAGCTACTTTATTAGAAGTGGGCTTTTGTAAGTCAAGTAAGGTTGCAAAATCACATTTATTCCAAAACGAACTCTAGATTGCAACATTAATACCAATTCTCATTGTTTCTATAAACTGTTTTGAGCTTGTACTAGGGTATTCAATGCAATAGAGGCCACTTGCTCAAAAATTTCATCACTTGATGGCATTTCATAGATATGAAATGAATTAAAATACGTACGTCCTTTTCTTTGGTATGTAGAGAACAAAAATTATTAATAGATTTTTTTCACAAGGATTTAAGAAATTGTAAAACTCATCAACAAGAGTATTTTTATCTATTTCCTTATTAGGATCTGCAATTAACAGAAGCATTATTTTAGACAATTTGGAAGGAATACTTCCAGTTAATAGTAACATGTGCTCCAAAATTCTACCTATAAGTGTACAGTTGGGTATATCTTTTGTAACTCTATTTAGAGGCAAAAACGACACCAAGCAATCTTTCCCTTGAAAATAAAGATTTTCAACTTGTTTAAAGAATACATTAAACAGTTCTTTGGTTAAACCTCCAACCATTTATTCCCATTTCATCTTTAAATAATACTGCCAAATTCTTTTCTACAATGGTTTCACCTTTATAATATTTAAGCATCTCATAAACACAGTTTGCCCTTGTTGTGTTCAAATTAAATATTTCAGCATTATCTTCAATGGTAGGAAAAACGGGTTGCAAGTTATTGTCAGCATCATTCAAATCATTAAAATAATAGTCTTGAATTAATGGATCAATGTCATGAATTTGAACTGAAGTTGAAGCTGTGGGAAATGCTATATTTGACATTGATGTCGCTATAGCTGTTACTGTTCTGTGAGATGTTATCAGTTGTGTAAGAGGTAAATCTCGATTTGGGATGATAACTATTTGGCTTTGGCCAACATTTTACCTCAATTGAAGTACATTATTAAAATCAATGAAAATTATTTTTTTTGTCGATCCATTTTAGATAATCTAAATCCGACTAATTTTAATGGAGAGCAAATGTAGTCCTCAATTTCTTCGAAGTTCCAATCCAATTGAAATTTTGCGTCAGGATCACTATAACCTAAAAACAGAACTAACATCAATAAAATAAGTATATTCGATCGGTCAATTCTCAATACGGCAATGAAAATATGCAAAAATGATTTGAACAAAATGTGTGTGGAAAAATTCTATCTTTAATTCATATTGTAAACACTGTTTTATTAGATGGACCGTACTCAATGTATATATGATGGCTGATAATTTGATAGCTTTACCTACTGGAGAGTCATATGTGTTGGACATATCAGATATTAAAAAATAAACAAATATCTTAGAAATCACCAGTAATCTTTATTAAAGATGAACAATTTTCTGTTTAAAAATTTTTGACAGGTCTGATTATTTTGAAAATCTAGAAATATTCTAACATGGTTAAGGCCATATTTTAATGTAAAGTCAAACATTTTAAAATTTATTAGTGTAATGTGGTACATCTATCGGTACATTTATTTGCAGTATTTCTTTGTCTACCTACTTCTTAAAATTTTCTATTTGAATCAAAATATTGCCTACATATTGTACAATCCGTTCTAGACCTTTAATCCAAAATTAATCAATGTCTATCAAGTATGTATCCATTAAATTATAAATTTTTTGTATGTACATTAAAAAGAAGGCCCTAAATATAGAAAACTTCTAAATTTTGGATTAAACGTACCCTATCACTCAAAGGTAGTAAAAACAATTTTATTATTTGTGAACTTTGTAACCTTGTATTTTAAAAGGTGATATTTTTAGACATAGAATACCTACGTTGGAACTATTGTCACGTCGTGGTGGGTCAGTTTAGTTTTTCGGGGTTTTTGTAGCTCAGATTTTTATCTGACTACACCACGACGAGCTCTAGCTCGCCACGTTGTATTTCGAGTAGCTCGGACTCCTTCAGGATTGGAATGAAGTCCGCCCGACTCAGAATACAACCCGGAGAGGGTTATTTAATTTAATCACTGTACACTAATTACTGCTTGTTTGAACAAGAAATAAAATTACTCTATAAAAAATATACATATATTTACACACACTATATTTACACTTATAGAGAACAAACTTTTATATTGTACACCAAATGATCAATAAAAGAAAACCTAACGAAGTTGAATAGGGAAATACAAAAAATTATTAAAGAGAAAAAAAGTTTATCCGTACCACATTATTCCCCCAAATCGCTGGGGCACGTTCACAAATTCTTTTCAAATTTTTTTTAATTTATTTTTAATATTTATTTTAATATTTATTCTGACTATGTATATATCAATTAAAAAAAATTAAAAAACTTTTTGTTTTGAAACGTATTTTTCTAGAGCTCTTAGCTCACCTCTTCGCTGTTGCCCGCGACTTTTCTAAACGAATCTTTTTTATCAGAATCGTCACCTTTACAACTTTATTGCTAAGGTCTGCAAAATTTTTGAGTTAATTCAACTGCGATTTTCTACCTTAAATAAATTGCAAAATCAGCTAAACTAGCATTATTTAATATAACTTACAGGAAGTATGGATATAAAATTATGAAATATTAAATAAAAATTGTTTATAGTTACTTTTAATGTGAATTACGTTATTGCTAAATTTGATATTAAAATTAAATATGATAGAATTAAATATGGAACTTGGAACTATTTTATTATTTAGAATTTTTTACTATTTAGAATTTGTGACACTATTTTACAGTATAATTTCTTTATGGCGCTGGCAGTTGAAATTTGAATAACCTGTTAATTTGAAATTTAGTAAAAACGTGTAAAAAATATCTTACCCATGCCAACAGATGTCAGCATTTCACATTCCACCTTTATGGGACAGTAATCTGCATTTGCACGTCTCAACAGTAATACTTTTCTTTAAAAAAAATAGCTGTTCGTCGTCCTCTTCTTGGGGTTACATTACTTCTGCGAAATGATCTTCGTGGTGTATTAACGACTTGTTGAAAATCATCATCATCTTCATCATGCAGTGCACTACTGGCCGCTGCGATTGTGTGGCGAACTGCATTCACCATACTGCAATTAAGAAATTAAAATTTGGTATTATTTTTAATGATAGGAAAATAACTGATAAAATACAAGATTGTTTACTTGTATTTTTGTTATTACTTCTTATTTTGTTGAAAGTGAAAAATGGCACCGTTAAATTTTCTGAAATGTTGCGATTGCAAAAACTAAATATTATAAAAGCAGTTACATCAAATTGAGTTGAGTTGCATATTAAATTAATAATTAAACCACTTACTGTTGTTTAACCAGGTGGGTTTATTACTTCCTTTGCCTTTTGAAGCTCTGAAACCTTTTTATTTTGGGACATAGGATATGGACGATGACAATTATAAAATTCTTTTTTACTATATAATAATACTAAATAATTTTCTTTATACTTCTGAATAACACACAATGACAAAGAACGTTCTTCGACTTGATTTTTATATTGGTCAGACACTGAAAAATACGTATCATAAATAGGTAGAGTTTGTTTAACCATCCTTTGCCGTTACGTCATACATTATCCATCTTGATCTCTCCATCATGAAATGGATGAGACGGAATTATGACGTCATTGGCGTATTTCTTAACTAATCCAGATTATTTATTACTTTTGACAGTTAAGTTGTCATATTGTGATGTGTTGAGTATTTTAGATTATTTTCTCCTTTTCAATCAATTGTTCATTGTCAAAAGGCCTTCTCGGTATAATGAGAAAGAGCAAACTTTAATTTTGAAGTTGATTAATTACTTTTCAAGAAAAAGATACTGGAAGACCGCTTTTACCGATAAATGCAGTCTACAACGTAAGTATCTACCTGTATTATGCAAAATGTAAGTATTTATTGATTTGATTTTATTAAATTTTATAGCGTGTTGCTGATGCTCTAGACATATCTATTAGAACCGTTCAAAAAATAGTTACTAGTGGAATAGAAACAGATAAAGACTACAAAATCAAAGTTCATGCTGGACATGTTCATGGAAGCACTATTTCAGGTACACAAATCAATTAATCAATAATGAATGGGAAAAAGAAAAATACATTGATGCATCTCATTTTCTTCCTGTTATCATAGATCAGAATGAATCGGACTCCCAGAGTGATGATGAAGATGATTTTTTCAGTGATGAAGCTTAGATTTTGCATTTTATTTCATTACATGCTATTTTAGTTCACGTTTCTTATCGGTTTTTTCGTTCCTTTTTCCTATTTGTATTGGGAGTTTTTCCAGAAATAAATTTATTTATTGCACGTTTTCTCCCATATATGTGTTTTTATTTTCATTTTTTAGGAATACTTACGAAAGTATTTCTCACAATGACGCAGACAATACTTACTATAAAATTTTTAAAAATATGAATAGTTATATTCCCAAACTAGAAATATAAAACAAATTAGTTAAAAAAAAGGAGGTTTCAAGCTAAAAAAAAATTACTAAATTATGTAAAAAGGTTCGCAACCCATAAAGCAAAATACAATTTTCGGTATTACCAATTTATTAATGCAAACACACCTTAACATGGCTCATTGAAAACAATCCTTAACATATGTCATTAGTTATATTTTAATTTTGAGGTTATGTGTAAAATGACATTCAAATAATATACGACAAACGTAAAACAGCAGAATACGTCACCGATTATGACGTAACGGCAAAGGATGGTTAAACAAACTCTATCTACATAATTATACATCAAATATTTTACAAACGTACCTAAAGATGATTCAAGCTCAAATTCACTGAACTCGATTTCCACTTCATGTGCACTAGTCAAATGATTTCCTAAACAATGATAAATTTTAAAATAATCACAACAATCTTCAAATGAACATATCTCTAAATAGGAATTCTTCATCATTTGAACCTGATATTTTGTGCAATTCTTTAAGATAACGAGTATGATTTTATTTATTCATAAACTGCTACAATATTTGTATTATTTGTATTGGAAATTGGAATACTAATGGATGTTTCTTAGATGAGCGTATACATTTTTCTCGTACATGAATTGTATGCCACATTCTTCATCCATACTAATATAAAAATTAAATATAATAAACAAGCAAATGCAACATAGATAAAAATTAACCTCAATTTGAATTCGGCGGTAAAATATTAGCTTGACCTTGAACAGAGAGCGACTTGCTTCAAATGCAATATTGCCAAATTTCATATTTTAGTAGTTTTTTGGCGCCCGCTGACCACAACGCCCAATGGACTCATCCAGTGATTTTTTTTTATATTTTTATTTTATAATTTTGGCCTACCATAACACATTGCACCGGGTCCAGCCCTTCTGCGGCTGTAATTAATTCTTAAAATTTGAATTTCGGGGCAATAGTGGCTTGTGACGTGGCCCAATTGAAACAGATTATATTTGGCTATGTTGTCATATCGATAAAACTGACAACTCTCGTTTTCTCATTTGTTATGATTAAAAGAAGGAAAGAAGTATGTCAATTATCGGTCAAAAAGTAGCGCCATTTTAAAAATATATTAATTACTTTTTCTTGATTTTTATTAATTAATGAATATAATAAGAACAATGAAAATTAACATAAGCAACTAGGTTCTACTCATTCATTAATATAAAACCAATAAATTCGTTCCTACTGGATAAGTCCATTAAAATTATCAGCAAACATTTTTATTCGGCATTAACATTTTAACAGTCATTTTAATTCATGTAACATTTGAATTCGTGTAGCATTTTAATTCAACAAACACATAAATGAATATCATTTTAATGTAGTTATTAAAATTGCAAGTAATCATTTAAAACCTTATTTAAAATGTTTGTTATTTTGTTGTTGTTTGAATTAAAAATGTTACATGAAATAAAATGACTGTTCATAATTTTAGAATCTACATTTAAATTACGTGTGTAAAAGGTAACTAATCGAAATATTTAGCCAGGTTAATTTTAGACAGTTGCATTTTTATTCAATAAACAATTTAAATATTCAAAATTATTGCAAGTATTATTTTAAATGGACCACTAGAATAAATCAAAAATTTTTATAAATACAAATGTAAGTAATGTAGTTTTAAAATATTTAGGCACTTTTTGAATTATTTTGTTTATTTATTATTTTAAATAACTGGCAATTATATGAAACTAATTTACCTGTTTCTATAATATTTTAAGTACTATTAAATTGTTTCTTTTATAAACTTTCACTATTTAAAATGTTTGATGAATAAAATTGTATCTTGGTAAAATTGCGTGAGTCAAATATATTTGGTAGACATATTTAAAGCTTATAATTTTTATGATTGAATTAAAATTATCAACAGTCATTTTAATTCGTGTAACATTTTAATTTAACTAACATAAAAATAAGAAACATTTTAAATAAAGAACCAAAATGCGTGTTCATCATTTTAATTCTGCATTGTTTTAGTTAATGTAACTATATGTTTGGAAAGAAATAGCAACAATCTTTTAAATAACTTATTTAAAATGTTTGTTATTTTTTTGATGAATGGATACAAATTTAAGAATAAAAAGTAAAATGGCGTTCCATAGAAATGGAACAATTTTAATAATCTTAAGAAATTTTTGGAATTTGATACATTGGAAATTTCACAGTAAGCTTGAAATGAAATGAATCTGAAATGTTGACTCAAAAGGCTCATGGATAGAAACGAAATTGGAAGATAAAAAATTATAAAAACCGGAAATTTTTTTTTCCACAACTAATTAGCGACAAAAAAGCGGCAAACACTCCTACTTTCAGTGTTTTGATGTCGTCGTTATTTACACAGTTTTCTTGCAAACTTGATATCAAGTTATCAAGATGTTGAATTTTTAGTAAAAAAAATCAACGGCAATTTTTTTCCCCATAACTAATTAATGGGAAAAAGCGGAAAATTCTCTAGCTTTCAGTTTTCAGTTTTTTGATATCGTCATTATTTACACAGTTGTCTCGATAACTTGTCGCTAACTTGATATCAAGTTAGCGAGATGTTTAATTTTCAATAAAAAAAGAGGTACATTTTTCCCCACAACTAATTAACAGCAAAAAAGCGGCAAATTGTCCAGCTTTTAGTTTTTGATATCGTCATTATTTACGCAGATGTACTGCTAACTCGATATTAAGTTTGCAAGATGTTTAATTTTTAATAAAAAAAAGAGCGGCAAAAATTATTTTTCCACAACTAATTAACGGCAAAAAGTGGCAAATTACAAATAAGATACGGTATGTAATTTGCCGAAGAGGTCTTGCTAAGTTGATAGACGTTATATTCTGGCTTAGTCCGTCCGTTTGTTGGGGGTGTAGCGACAAACGATAAGAGCTAGAGCAGAGCGGGTAACGACATTAGATTCAGCAAAACCTAACCTAACCTAACATCTACATGGAAAAAATAGACCTTCGACCTTCAGTAAGTCACGTGACCTTGCTATTTTGAAAAACTATATGCTCGTACACTTGAATTGTTTAGAAGTCTACATATATGCCTCAATGTGGTGCTTCGCTACTTGTTTGTTACATAATGTAATATCTTCTTAATTCTTGCGACTTAACTTTGATACCGCATATTTTTATAAGATTTTAAAAGACAGACAAAAATACTTGTATCATTTTTATTTAAAACAGAATTATCCTATTTTATTAATGTTCTCTGCATTTTCCCTAAAATAAATTATGTATAATAAGAAACGTCACATATATGTATACATATTAAACAATATTACAGAAAAGTGTTTCAATGATCAAGTCTTACAAAATAAGTGTGTTGTTTTCTTTATTTGGATTATATTGTCCATAAAATTAAAAAACAAGCAGTACCATTCAAGATTTAGATACAACGCAGTCATGATTCTAGAAAACTTTTGATGTGAATAATCAATTATACCAAAATGAGAAAAAATAAAAATTGCGTCACATTCGTCAAATAAAAAAAAGTTTTGTCAATTTAAAACCTACTTAAGTTTAGTTTGGTTTTAAAAAATTAAATGAAATAAGTACATTCGTGTCTGTTTCCTACTGGACCTCTCTTTGGATTTTACCACCGATTTTTTGATTTCTAATATTTCGTCCTCGCATGCACCACTTGTTCTAGTGTTTCGACGAACTGGGCCTTTAAAAAATCAAAAGGTAAAATTAAGTATTTTTTGTAAGAATTGAAACATTTAAGAAATACTATACAGGGTGGCGAAAATTTCATTGCAATGTATTGTAATCTCGGAAACCGTAAGAGATACGATGTCGTTTAAATGGAACAAAAGTTTCTCAATTTGAAAACTAATCAACTGGTGCTTTGCATCGCCGGATATCAGGGACGGTTTTCATAATAATTGATAAAAACAAAAAATGCACATTTTCTATTGAATGCTTCAGTGCTTTTATTTTAAACAATAGGAAAAAAGTGCATAAAACTTTTTCGTTTTAAAACATTACCCACAGTCTGATAACATTAGATTTTGAATCTAACGTTTAGTTTCTGCCCAGTCACCTTCAACATATTTTTCTCAAATACGGACCTGCACTTTTTATGTGATTTTTGTATAGCACTTTATTTCCTGAATTCATCTATGTATTACATCTAGTTCATTTTTGATTATTTGAATAAATTTTCAACTATTTAGTATAAAATACGGTCCTGTACATTATCTGCAGTCAATCATAAAAAAGAATGTAAAGAAAATACATTATTTTATTTCATCCGAACAAAAAAGTTTTATGCACTGTTTTCTATTGTTCAAAATAAATGCACTGGAGCATTAAATAGAAAATGTGCAATTTTGGTTTTTATCAATGATTATGAAAACCGTCCCTGATATCTGGGGATGTAAAGCATCAGTCGATTAGCCTTCAAATTGAGAAACTCTTGTTCCATTTAACCGACTTCGTATCTCTTATGGTTTCCGAGATTGCAATACATTGCAATAAAATTTTCGTCACCCTGTATATAATTCTATTTTCCTGTGAATATTAAAAATTAAATTTAGTTTAAATATAACGAACTGTCTAAAAAAAGTTAATAAGAAATTTTGTGCATTTTTATTTATTCAATCTAAAATGACTTAAAGGTACAAAAAATAGACTTATGTCCTAATAATTTATACTTTATACTTACCAATGATATGATAACCTTGCTTAGGGTATGGATCATAAATTTTCATTTACCTTTCCCCCCTTTCCCACTGTATAGTTGTCCCATCTTATTAGTTATCAAACGATACATATGAGTTTTCGTTATTTCCTGGACACTGTTTCCTCCAATAAGGCTTAATGTATTTGGCTGAAAGTTTTGTTTTTTGATAAGAAATTATAATGTCTACAACTAAATGTTTTGAGATAATTCTTACCATCTTTTTAAAATTATCTCCATTTTCGAGTGATTCTTCTAATTGTTTTAATTCATCATCAGAAACAATATGCAATAAATCTAAGCCAATTAATGTACCATCAGATCTACCGACTTTGGTATTTTTTCCACTAGGCTTGACATATCGATTCTTCTAAGTTTGATAATTTGGCAGAAATCACATTAAGTTTTAATAATATTTTTTCTTGAAATTCTAAAAATAATTTTTCATATATAAAATACTTATGGCAAATAATATAGTTAATGAGACTCGAGATGAAAACTTATTATATGAAACACGTACAAATGGACTTGTCACTTAGACGCCATTTTTTTTTGATTTTTTTTATCCTTCCTAGGTGCAAGTGATTTGGTCTAAATTCATTATAATCAAACTAAAATTATCTAAAGGTTATAAATTTTGTAAATTATTTATTTTTGTTTCTTAATAATTATATATTTATATTTAAAATATGATGTTGTAAATATCCCTTAATTTTTTTTAACAGGGATATCTTCAAGAAAATTGTGTATCGAAATTTTAAAAAAATAAAATTCCTCCTTTATTTGAGAAAAAAGAGGTTATGTACATCATTTTAATAGTAAATGAAAAACTGGATTTGCTCTATTTTAATTTAGGAAATAAAAATAAATAATTGATAAAATTGAATGTTTTTAGGTAACTTGAACCGGATGTCGGCCATATTGGATTTCTATGTAAAAAAATCCAAAAATTGCTCTATTATTATCGACCAAAATTTGGTTTAAATCTAGTAACCGGGTTAAAAGGGGGTAGTCTATGACCCATTTACACCAGGTATATTAATTCTTTTTGTTTACTAATTGACTTATTATTGGGTTTCATTATTATACAGATATTATATATTATATTGGAATACCTTGTTCTGAATGATGAAACTCTCGCTCTTTGTGTTGGGTTCCTTAAAAAAAAATAAACATTACAAACAAAAAAAAACAAACAAAATATAATTTTGAGCGCCTAAACAAAATTTATTTTTTAATTTAAAATGTCAAATGATGTCAACTTAAAATACTGTAAAAACCGATGTTAAATTTGATAATTCTAATTTATATCCCAAACTAAGTTAAATTTTAATCTATGTTTATCAAATATCACTAGTTTCAAATCAAAAGGTTTACTTCTACAATTGTGATACAAAAAAAAATAAAAAAAAATCTTACTAATTTTGATGATGCTCCCGAAGAAAATGATGTGGAATTCAACAAAAATCGGGCCCAACGTTGGCCAGCGACAATTTATATTGGAATACCTTGTTCTGAATGATGAAACTCTCTCTCTTTGGGTTGGGTTCCTTTTATAAAAAAATAATAAACATTACAAACAAACAAAAAAACAATTCAAACTCTTCCTCTGACCAGCCTCGCTCATTTACTTCTTCAACCTTTATCCTATCTTCCTTCTTCAAAATTTATCCCAGATTGCTTTATAAAAAAAACGTCCATTTAAACTTTTGGGTTTTTTTTTTATTTTGAAAATCTTTTGTAAAAACGATAATCCTTTTTTTATATAATTTCTCTACTTTTACCACCTTATTTTAATATTAACACATTTCTAAAAATTATTGTAACTTTCTTAAAAAAATTAATGACAGTCTAAAAATTGTTTGACAACCACCTCTCTTGTTTACCATTTTTTTCAACCTTTTGTTTTTTCTCTCGCTAGATTTTTTTTTTATTTAATTTAATAAATTTCAATTACTAAGATTTTTTTTTTTAATTTTGTACCTCAATTGTTATTTATATTATTAAAGAACTTATTATAAAATTCAAAAAAAAATCATCCGTCACAAAACTCACTTCACAAATCTTAAACACATCCATGCGCAGCTTAAAGTTCATATCATAACCTTTTTTCCACTGTCATGCTTACATTTGGCAATGGGCGCATTCAGCAGAGAGAACAGTTGTGGAACAGTTTATGATTTTTCTGCTGACGCAAGCGCTCACCGCCAACATGTTGTGGAGCGGTCGCCATTTTTAGTAGCGAGATAAAAGTACGCTCACTTTTTACAACGTGTTGGGAGTTGTGTGTTAACATGTCAAATATGGCGAAAGAAATGGAATATTATTCAATAACGTATGAATATAATGAACAGTTTTATGATGTTAAAGGAACCTCAGAAATTCATGCAAGGTTACGAAATGGTAAGAAAAATATTTATAAATAGGTACTATTAATATACAGAATTATTAATTTATCAAAACTACGAAAGATAACCTAAAAAATAACAGAAATTTATATTTTACTCTGACAAATGAAGTAGTAGGTGAGTAGTCACAAAACATTGGTACTATTTAATTAGGATTTTTTTTAAATTAATCAATTATATTTCTAAATTAGGCATTGTTCCTATTCATTTATCCATACAAGGAAGAATTACAGCTGCTCACATTACAGTTTTCAACCAGATAGGTACGATTATGTGTTTTGTGTGGTGTTTGATGAAATAGTTTTTTGTAATTTACTTAAACTTTATTTTCTATATTTTGCTTGTATTGTTGTAGCAGTCATTATTTTATATCGTCCAATTTTGTATTTAGGTTTAGGTAGCACAATATACGTAAAATTTTGATAAATTTTTTTATTCTGTGAACATTGAACATGTTCGGTATAGCACAATTTATTAAAATACATTTTTTTATCTTTAGCATAACAAAGTTTCTCGTTACTTGGTGATGTTGTTAACGAGTTATTTGTTAGGTTAAAGCATTAAATTGGTTTTTTTTAAATACATTGCTGCTATCGTTTGAAGCATGCAGAGTAGCAGTCATAGTTTTTTATGTTATGCAGTTTGGGTTGAGGTGGCAAGAAATAATAATATTAATTTATTTATTTAAAGGTACACTTTACAAACGCTTTTAAAAGTACTTAGGTACATGTAAGGGATAGTTAGAAACAACAAAGAAAATAAATAATAATAAACGTATAATAAAACATATTAAATCATTTTAATTCTGAAATAAAATTGCTCTTTTAGGCATTACATCAGACAATGGTGAAGTAGAAGAAACTCACTTCAAATGGACAAAAGCGTTGACTATATTATTGGTCACATGGGCCTGCTGGATAACAAAAAATCCATAGGACGCGGTAGGATATCTTGGAAAATTTTGATCATTTTGAAGACATTTATGAGAAGGATAAGCCAGTTAACATTCCCAAAACAATTTCCTCCCCTGTCCCTACTTTATCTTGTATACCAGGTTCCAAATCCATTCCACAAATAAACGTAATGTCCCCAAACATTACAAATTCCACTGATTCATTACCCATCCAAAATGAACACAGCTTGAATGCTCCTTCAACCTCTTCCAATTATACACATGTACCTAGCCAGTCAGGTAAAAGAAAAAATTCAATTGAGGAAGAAAAAATAAATAAGAGGGCTAGAAATAAAGACTTATATGATTTACGTAAACTATTGGGCGGCTTAGAAGAAAAGAGATTTGAGGAACTTCGATTGATTCGAATAGCAATAGAAGAAAACAATAAAATACAAGCAGAAAGAAATGAAATATTAAAAAAACTTGCAGAGAAATAATTTTATAATTACATTATGTTAGTTTGTCCTGTACCAAAATCAGACCAGAACACAACAGAACTTATCACACATTTATAGGGACTTTTCATCATTAAATTGAATGACGAATCACCCGCAACATTTTAGATTACTTTCTAAACTCCATGTAGTTAGTAAGTTTTTCAAAAATATATGTATTGTGTAAGTAGTTAATAAAATTAAAAACAAGTTACATTTAAATGTCTTTATTTTTTATTGTTTACAATAATAACTCTGCTATTTGCATTCTCTTCTCTTCAGCCATATCTCTATTGTTTCTGTTAGCTTCAGCTTCATCATAATCTTCATTATCAAGTCCTGCATCAGGTTCAAATTCTTCATTATTTTCACCATCTTGTATAAATATGTAGTTATGTAACATGCAGGCAGCACTTATAATATCGTACCCAAAATTTGGATTGAAAATGTCAAGTTACTTCAATCTCCTAAATTTACCTTTCAAACGACCAAATGCTCGTTCAATTACAGCCCTTGCTGAACTGTGCTTGATATTAAAATTTGTTTTTATCTCATTTAAATGCCCATTATCTCTAAATGGAGTTACAACATCCATAGCTAACGGATAGGCGGAATCTGCAAGTACATGTAAATTCAAGGTCATAGCATGAATTTGGGCAAACACAGGACTGTTTCTAAAAACACGTGCATCGTGAACACGTCCAGGGACACCAATATAAATATTCAAAAATTTCAATTTGTTATCACATATACCTAAAAAACTTCAAGTTTATGACTGGAGCAAAATATTTATTTCTATACATACCCTGTAATATTATAGAATGAACACTTTTACGATTAAAATAATCATTGGTATTATTTTTTGGCTGTTTAATTTCAATATGGCAACCATCAACTGCACCCACAACTCCTGGAATACCGAATCTATCATGAAATGCCTAAAATATAATAAATATATAAAAATAGAATATAGTTGGTTTAGCAGCATATATATATATAATATTACCACTAGAGTTTTTATATACCTCTTCAATGCTGTTATAATTTATTGGCCAAGTTATGTAGTTTGCTATTAAATTGCAGAGCACTTCTACTATTTCACTAAAAATATTGTGAGCAGTGCTTCGTGCCAAATCAAAACGGTCACCTGATGCCAAGAAGGTTTCTGGCTTCGAAATTACCCATATGGTGAATAAAAGCTTCTTCTCTAAGGGAACTTTTTGAATTAACTGTGGCCTTTCATTGCCAACAACATTTAATAGTTCCTACAAAAAGCGAAAAGAACATAATAAAATTTTCGTATTTCTTCATTTCCATTAATTTTAATTACTTCAAAAGCTGCCCAAGACATTCTAAAATGTTCCTTAAACAAATCATTCATGTACAATGGAATTGTAATTTCATAAAAACCATCATTTTTGGGTACATTTCTTCTTTCATTGTTTTCAAGTGGTTGTGCTAAATCATTACAATTTCCCCTATCAAATTAAAATCTATCAGATCATTATCAATTAAATATAGATGCAAATTATCCATATTAAACGGTTCTTTAAATTAACAAATTGCCGAAAAAATAAAACTGTCATCAAAAATCCACTGTCACTTTACTGTCAAATGTCAAAATATCTAGCGGATAGTCCAGCAGAATTTCGCTACCGCTTACAACCGGAAGCAACAACTGTTTTCTCTGCTGAATGCGCCCGTTCATTTCCAACCTTTCTATTCCCGTCAACTACAAAACATATAAAACAGAACTAAAACTACACATATAAAAAAAACCATATCAAATCCCCCATTATGAATTTTAAACGAATTACATAAATTGTTTAAAATGAATTATGTAAACTATTAACAACTACTACAAAGTTAAATAAAAACAAATAACATTAAATATACTAATTTTAATTTTATAGTCTTTGTCAATTTTAATTTTATAGAACGTATATTTTTCTATATTTTAACTATTGTGATTATTAAAAATATCAAGTCCCTCAAAAAATTACTTTAGCACAATTATATTTGATTTTCACTCTGTCTTTCTTCTGAATTCTTATTAAAATTTTCTTTCTTCATTTATTCTTCTTTCTATTCTTTTATAACATTTCCAACATAATTACTTATATCTTTCCACATATAAAATACTATCTTCTTTTCTCTAATATTATCTTGAATTACTTTTTAATTATTTATTTGCTTATAGCAATTACCCATATTTATTCATAACCTTTTATTATACTTCATCATATTTCATTATAAAACTTCATATACCTCATATATTCTTTATATTAATATTTGTTATTTAATTATAATTATATTACCACACTTAACACTATTATTTATTATTTTATATTTAAGATCCTATTTTCTCTGCTTTATTGCTATTCTTCTTGCCACCATCTTCATAATATTCTTACATTTTCTTACTTTATCCTATTTATGCTTTTATTCCCATACCTATGTCCGTTATCAACTTCTTTCATATTTGTTTCAATTGCTAAATTATTGTTCATGCTTCCCACAAACAAGAGACTTTAAATTATTAAGAATACCAATTTAACCAATTAACTAAATAATTATAATTTTAATTTACTTCTGACTTCCTATAGTCACCGTATTCATTGTCCTTGATCCGGTTATCTTCAATTAATCCATGAATTTGTTTCTCTGTTATATTTTAAATTTGACCTTACGTCTTTTATATCTTTTATTAGTTCTCTTTTTATTTATTTTATAACATATTAGTGTCTTTCCTTTTATTTTTATTGCAATTTCTTTATATCTTAACTTTATTTTTCTTATTTTCCTTATTATTATTAATTTTATCATTATTAATCTTTCTTAAGTTTCTGTTTTCTTTTTCATTTTTTCCTTTAATATTTTGTTTTATGTTCCTTGACCTTTCTTTTCTTCTATTAAAAATATTTTTCATATTCACTTGTTTTTTTATTTTATTTATTTCTCCACTTAACTTTATTTCATTTTTAAACTTTTTTATATTTTCCCCAATCTTTTGTTCGATATTTTCCATAATATTTTCTTCTACCTCCTTTATATTTTGTTCTACTTGCTTATCTATTCCTGTTGCCCTAATTTTACTTTCTCTATTTCTTCTTCTATTTTATTTTCAGTGTGATTCTTTAATTCTTCCATTTTTTGTTTATGCCTTCATTATTTTGTTTTTTTCTCGACTCTCTTGCTTTGATTTTTCTAAATTCATGTTCATATTTTCATCCAATTTCTTAATATTTTCATCCATTTTCTTAATATTTTCGTCCGTTTTCTTCATATTTTGTTCTCTATGTTATTTTTCTTGATTTGACTTCTGCCTTGACATTTTCTATTTCCTTAGTAACTGACATAATTTCTTGTTTGTATTCTTCTCTATACTTTAACATTTCGTCTCTGAATTTTTTTCTTAATTCTTCGTTTGTTTTCTTTATTTCATTTTTTAAAATCTTCACATTTTCTTCTGTTTTCTTACTTGCTTCCTGTATACTATTTTGTAACTTTTCTTCTAATTTATTACTTCTTTCTTCTGCCTTCTTATTTCCTTCCTGTATACTATTTTGTAACTTTTCTTCTGATTTCTTACTTGCTTCCTGTATACTATTTTTTAAATAATCTCCCATATTCATCATCATTTTCATCATCATCTCCATAATCGTCTCTTGTTCTTTTTTTTCAATTGGTTCTTTTTCTTGTCCTTCCACATTTTCATCAAAATTTTCTGTCAAATTATTCATCTCTACATCTATTATGTCTCCTTGTCCTTCTAAATCTTCATGTTGAAATTCCTCATCAACAGCTATATCTTCTTCTCTTCTAGGGTTTCTTCTTGTAGTCCTTCTTGTTTCCATTATTTTTATTTTAAATAACACTAACACTTAGTACTTCTATTAAATTTTTATTCCACTATAACAATATATATTCCACTATAACAATATATAAACTTATTTTATCCCAAATGTCAAAATTTTGTTTTTAATTTAAAATGTCAAATGATGTCAAGTTAAAATACTGTAAAAACCGATGTTAAATTTGATAATTCTAATTTATATCCCAAACTAAGTTGACTTTTAATCTATGTTTATCAAATATCACTAGTTTCGAATCAAAAGGTTTACTTCTACAATGGTGATACAAAAAAAAATTAAAAAAAAATGTACTAATTTTGATTATGCTCCCGAAAAAAATGATGTGGAATTCAACAAAAATCGGGCCCCACGTTGGCCAGCGACAATTTATATTGGAATACCTTGTTCTGAATGATGAAACTCTCTTTCTCTTTGGGTTGGGTTCCTTTTTTATGATTCCATATCCAGTCTACTTTTTCTTCTTAGTACCCCTCCGACAAATTCACCTTCAAATTCTTCCTCTGACCAGCCTCGCTTATTTACTTCTTCAACCTTTATCCTATCTTCCTTCTTCAAAATTTATCCCAGATTGCTTTATAAAAAAAAGGTCCATTTAAACTTTTGGGTTTTTTTTTTATTTTGAAAATCTTTTGTAAAAACAATAGTCCTTTTTTTATATAATTTCTCTACTTTTACCACCTTCTTTTAATTTTTCTAAACATTTCTAAAAATTATTGTAACTTTCTTAAAAAAATTAATGACAATCTATAAATTGGTTGACAACCACCTCTCTTGTTTACTATTTTTTTCAACTTTTTGTTTTTTATCTCGCTAGATTTTTTTTTATTTAATTTAATGAATTTCAATTACTACGATTTTTTTTTTAATTTTGTACCACAATTGTTATTTATATAATTAAAGAACTTATTATAAAATTCAAAAAAAAATCATCCGTCACAAAACACACTTCACAAATCTTAAACACATCCATGCACACCTTAAAGTTCATATCATAACCTTTTTTCCACTGTCATGCTTACATTTAACAATCATTTCCAACCTTTCAATTCCCGTCAACTACAAAACATATAAAACAGAACTAAAACTACACATATAAAAAAACCATATCAATATATATTTTTTACCTGTGTTTGAATTATGAGCTGATGAAGGAATGCCATGTAGCTGACTATTTCTATATGATTGTGTAACATTTAATAATTGGTTCCCAGAGAAGCTGGTAGAAGGACTGGACATTTAAAAGAGACCATGTATTACAATTATATTAACTAAAACACAAAGAATACCACCTAAGCAAAAAATCAAAAAACCAGTAGATATGTATATAATTAAGTTTTCACTCACTTAAAGAACGTTTTAAAAAATGTTTTATTTACTGTTTTAGAAAAAGGTTTATTGACTTCAATATTACAAATTATTATTATTGAACTTAACAATTTGTCGTTCAATACCTATAGGTATTTCACAAGTAAATTATTTAATTAAAGTGTAAACTGCTTGAAGATTGAAATGGAAGTGAACCCTGAGGGGACTGCGTGTTGTCTATTTATGTCGTCGGTTTCTAGGCGGGTGGCATCACTTACGAGTCGGTGAACCTCTGAATGGGCCATTGTTCGTAGGGGATTATGGTAACATTTCCCCTCCCTCCTTAGAGAATGAATATCGGGTTAAATCTGCATGGAACAATACACATCTCAAATGGTATTTTCCAAGAACTTACAATGGTGTTAGATACACTCAACACATTGAAATTATAAATAAAGCTTTCCAAATGTGGCAAAATATATCAAATTTAAAATTTGAAATGGTAAATGCAAATCATCCAGAACCGAACATTACCATTTTCTTTGCTAAACGAACGCATCAATTTAATCGAAATTGTAAAAATATCGACGTATGCCAATTTAAATTTGATGGTGCTGGTAAAATACTAGGGCACAGCTACTTCCCTGAAGCTAATTTACCGTGCATAGAGATTCACTTAGATGCTGAAAAACATGGTATGATGGGTTAGAAGAATCTCCTGAAGATTCTATTAACCTTTTAATGGTAGTGGCTCATGAGATTGGCCATGCATTAGGATTAAGACACAGTGATGTTGAAACATCAATAATGTATCCTTGGTATCATGATAAATATATGGAATTATCTGAAGATGATACAATGGCTGTAGAAGCTCTTTATGGTAAGCATTTTTATTATGCTAATATACCAACCACCTATTATTAAATGGTTAGTGAAATTCCCTATTCTTCTAAATTGTTAGTTCATTCTATTGTCACGTCGTGGTGGTCCCTTTTATGTTTTTTGGGGGTTTTGTAGCTCAGAATTTTATCTGACCACACGACGACGAGCTCTAGCTCTCCACGCTGTATTTCGAGTAGGTCGGACTTCCCCAAGATTCGGATACTATCCGCCCGACTCAAAATACAACCTGGTGAGGGTTATTTATTGAGTCACTGTGAGTTAATTGTTATTAGTTTAAATAAGAAATAAAATCACCAAATAAAAAATATACATTTATTTACCTATAATATTCACGAATGAACAAATTTAAATAGACAATAAAACTCTTATCTTATATGCTCCTACCTGGAGCGTTAATTTATTTAGTTTAGTTTAATTTTAATTTAATTTAGTTTAATCCAATTTAATTTAATTTAATTTTTTAATTTATATTTATATTTATGGATAAACAAAATGAAATCAACAACATAACTCTTATCTTATATGCTCCTAATCAGAGAAATTTATTTACCAAAAAAAAGGGGGCAATGGAACCAATAATTAACAAAGTAAAAATGTTTATGCTTACCACATTATCCAACTAATCTGCGGAGGACGTCCACAAATTCTCTATATTTTCTACTATTTATTTTATATTAAAATTATTTAATTTTTTACTTAATTTTAGTTTTTCAAATCACTTTTATTATTTTCTTCAAACGCCTAGAAAAGTCACTTCCTCGCGGTAACTCAGGACTTTCCTGAATGAATGTTTTTTGTCAGAATCGTTACCTTTACAACTTATATGCTAAGGTCTGCAATAATTTTCGAGTTAATTCAACCGCGATTTTCTACCTTTAATAAATTTAAAAATCCGCTGAACTAACAGGAATTAATAGATACACACTAAATATGGAAATAAAATTATGAAATTGCAAATAAAACTTGTTTACAGTTAATTTTAATGTGAATTACTTTATTGCCAAATTTGATTTTAAAATTAAATAGGATATTAGAATTAAATATGGAACTTGGAAATTTTATATTACTTAGAATTTGTGACACGCCCCCCGCCTGAGAAAGCCGGCCCCTGGCTTTTAATAATTAAAATTATGAGTATAAATTTATGTATTATAGTCTAAACATCTTTTAACAACACATAACATTTCAAACTCTTTTTAAATTTACATTTTCAAAAAAAAATATTAAGAATATACATATAATAAAAAAAAAATGTAATTAAATATTTTCTACATTGAAAAGAGGTTTTAGATACTTTTATACAAGTTAAAAAAAAAATCATCAAACAAAAAAATTTTTTAGTCTTTATTCTAATCTGAACACACACGCACTTTTTTTCTGTTTTGTTCTTAAGGCACTTTGACGAACTGATATATTAATTAGTCTACCATACACAATAGCTGAGTCCAACTCTGGCTGGTACATATGTTGTCACTTTATTTGGCTGAATCGTCGCGACATTGCGGGCGGCGGTGGTAATCAAACGGCCTTGGCTTCATCTCGATTGTTTCCCCTCTCGTGCCACTAGGTCGTACTGGATTACGATTTAGTGGTGCCTCATACTCTGATCCTCGGGTCGGGATTTAATTCATTTGTCAGAGCACTTACAGTTATTGTTGCTAACTTTTTTTTTTTTTTTTTTTTTTTTTTTTTTTTTTTTTTTTTTTTTTTTTTTTTTTTTTTTTTTTTTTTTTTTTCTATTGTTTTAGTAGTATGTGGTATTACTTTTTTCAGGATTTGAACTTGTAATTTGTAGACGGGCTGGATGCATTAGAATGAGTAGGCCATCGCCATAATTAATTAGAAGCGGAAATGCGTTCCTCCACCACCTCCTTCATCATTTTCATCTTATTTTCTAAGCAAGCGTTGCTGTTGTTATGTCGGAATGAATTATTAAGTTATGTCTGTTGAGGGTGAGTGTGTAGATCAAAAATATTCGTGCTTGTGACATGATCCATTTACGTTATACTTTCGGACAAAATCTGCTTTTCCCATATATAATGGAAGTGTACCCTAGGAGAATTGTTGACTCAGCGAGTTTCCAACGTGTTGTTTAGAAAATGGGTGAAATATGCTTCTCTTCTGAATGGAGATTGTGCTTCCGTTCAATTGTAAATAGTATGGTTTGGTCTATGGTGCTTCTCTCAGTCCGTCAGGTTGCCGTGTGTGTGGATGTGACATTCATAAAACAAAAAATAAAAGCTGGTAAGTAACATACCTTAGATTTGAATAATATACCTAATTCTAATATTTTAAGATCTATAACAACTTTGTTGTGAAAACAAAACAATCAAACAAAAAAAAATTATGTAATACGTTCCTATATAACTAACCTATAGTCCCCTTTTCTAATTATGCTTAATTCAAAAAAAAGTATTTATTACATTTAATAAAAAGATAATTAAAAATATATGCCCGTCCTTATCTGTTTTTTATTTTTTTATTACCAAAAAAAAAATATATGATCCTTCTTTGTTATTAAAACAAAAATATCTAAAAATTACAAAATATTGGAATTACTTCTTCCTTTGAGTAGATTTATTAACTTAATGTTTAGGTACGCATATAATTTGTAAATTGTATGTGGATATTTTTATGATAGCTTTATTTTAAATCTTATTCACTAATTTATGCCATACCCATTTCACTTTGTGTGTGGAATTGAGAAAAAAAAATTTTTTGTCTTAATATATGATAGTCTGTTTAGGGCAAGAATATGGGTTTCAGTTTTTGTAAACATTCTTCCAACCCTTTCTCTCCCTACTATTTACTTAACTTTATTTTTATTTATTTTGTCTTAGACTAATATCAGTATACCAATTATGGTATTTTTTGTTTTCTTAGTTTCTATCCACATACAACTTCTTCCACTTTGCATAAATTAAACTGGAAAGGAAAAAAAATAATTAAACACGTTATGCCTCTTCTTCTACTGCCTCTATCGCACATGGCAGGCTTTGTCCTTTTGACAGTGTATTAAGTTTATCCTTATTGACTTGAATTATTAGGCGTGTTGGCTCACTATTTTCATCACATTCTTCTTTTTTAGGGATCAATTGGATCGGGACTTCTGGATGTGACTCTGCGTATTTCAGTGGCCGCTTCAATTCAGTTCTACACTTTCCTTGAACTTCATGAAAAAAAAACGCACGGCAGTAATTTATACAAAAAAAAATATATATTAAATTTTGTTTAATTTCAAACAACACACCTTGTAATTATCTTAATTTTCACTAAGGGTTTTTAAAGTAATTTTCAATTGTTTAACACTTTCATCAATTAAATTGCTTTGCGCAAGTATTATGGTTTTTAGAAAACTATTGCTTACTTTTGAATGTTATTCTTTTACTCAATTTCCATCATTTTAGGGAATTATACAATCTCTTGTTTAAAAATACTCAAAACTTATATTTATACCATGGGTTAGTACAGTTCATTAACACTCAATATTTTTATTTCAATTAAATCACATTTTTGTGACATTTTTACTTTTTGACATCTAGCGGAGATTCAGGACAAGCTACGTCCCATCTTCCATCTCCCCTTAGTCTTATTTTGCCCAATTCCTATGAGCATTATACTTTTTCATAAACATCATCTCATATAACTTAAATATACACAAATTTTCACTTTTGGTCGAATTTTATCTTTTTAATTTAGCCCCAGTGACACGTGTACTTCTTTAAAACTCTCATTTATTTCATTTGCCACACATTTATTATCCTAGTATCAAGTGTCATCTAACTAACTACATATAGCTAACCCTGTATATATCATTAACAAAGTGTATTTTTTATAACCTTTTGAACGTAAAAACATCCCTAAAATACTTTATACTCAACTCTACTCAACTTATTACAGAAAAATCTTATTTTCCTTGTTACCAACTTCTCAAAAATTGCTCAAAAAACTAATTATTAGAAATTTATCAAATTATTTCGAATAACTAATGCTTATAAATACTTGCGCAAGCAGATTCTATATTATATATAAAACATCTATACGTCTATAAAACAGTATAAAAAAATTTTAAATTGAAATTTCCAATTTAGACAAATAATTTAAAATCGAATAGATTAAAATAACTTGGTTTTTTACCTCATACATTCCATAAAAAAAATTTAATATTTTTTTTTCCGAAAGAAATAATCGTAATTTTCCAAAAAGTCCCAAATCACACTTTTGTATATAGCCAAATTAAACATTAGCACATTAATTAACTGACTTGTCCTATTTGCAAAAAAATAAATAAAAAATAATTTTATTTAATTTGGGAATTTCTCGTTAATTTCTAGCCAACCAAAGCTTTCTACTTCCTTATTTTTCTAATAATATTCTATAGGAATATTATTTCACTTTCCATTTTATTACTTAAAGAAATAATATCTGTTAATTCAGCTATTTAAAAAAAAAAATCTCGTGTAAATACATAAATCCACAAGTAATTATGCAAAATATCAGATTATTACTAGTTCAATGTAAAAGCAAATTCAGCAAAATTATTTAAAAATAATAACAGTGTTAAGTGATTTTGTACAAAATAATAGTTTAAAAAGCAGCGCATGAAATAATTTTGAAGAAAAAAAATTAGTGAGGGAAGGAATATAAATTTAAATAATAATAAATGTTTCTTAAATAGCACTATAAAAGTTTGCATAATTGTTTTATTTCTCTTTATTATATCTGAACTTTATATATATTAACTATCCAGCAAAATTGTCATTTATTTTCCTAATTCAAACCAGCAGTAATTTTATTATACGAGCAGAAAAAAAAATATATATATGTAAAAAAGAATTTCAATGTTTTATTTTAAATGATCAGGAGTTCGGGGTGTTGGTGGTCTATTTCCTATTTTCTCAAAGTTAAAGCAAAAATAATCACTAGTTTTTATTAATGGTTCACTTGGTTTTAAAACACGAGGGGTTAGAGGTAATTCATTTGTGTCAAACTCTCTAGGAGGACTTAAATTGCATTCATAAGCACGTTTTAGTTTTTTCTCCTCCCTTTGTTTTTTACTTGGCCTTTTTTGTGTCATTTAATAATATAAATAATAATATTACCCTTGTACTGGGCCAATTTTATATTAATTTAGTCTAGCTCTCACAACTTTGTTGGTGTGTAAATTAAACACGACCCTCAAAATTATAAAAGAAATCACTAAATTTATGGCTCGCCAGTTTATAATTGCCAGTAATTTTTGTATCTCTCCAGTAAATCGATGTGTAGGTTAAACACGACCTTCTACTGCAGGTATACAGAATTTTACTTGCGCAATCGGGTTTCAGGGAGTAAATTATTATTTATTTGTTACTAAAAACGAGTGAAATACAACACCGCGCCTCCACCATGTCACGTCGTGGTGGTCCCTTTTATGTTTTTTGGGGGTTTTGTAGCTCAGACTTTTATCTGACCACACGACGACGAGCTCTAGCTCTCCACGCTGTATTTCGAGTAGGTCGGACTTCCCCAAGATTCGGATACTATCCGCCCGACTCAAAATACAACCTGGTGAGGGTTATTTATTGAGTCACTGTGAGTTAATTGTTATTAGTTTAAATAAGAAATAAAATCACCAAATAAAAAATATACATTTATTTACCTATAATATTCACGAATGAACAAATTTAAATAGACAATAAAACTCTTATCTTATATGCTCCTACCTGGAGCGTTAATTTATTTAGTTTAGTTTAATTTTAATTTAATTTAGTTTAATCCAATTTAATTTAATTTAATTTTTTAATTTATATTTATATTTATGAATAAACAAAATGAAATCAACAACATAACTCTTATCTTATATGCTCCTAATCAGAGAAATTTATTTACCAAAAAAAAAGGGGGCAATGGAACCAATAATTAACAAAGTAAAAATGTTTATGCTTACCACATTATCCAACTAATCTGCGGAGGACGTCCACAAATTCTCTATATTTTCTACTATTTATTTTATATTAAAATTATTTAATTTTTTACTTAATTTTAGTTTTTCAAATCACTTTTATTATTTTCTTCAAACGCCTAGAAAAGTCACTTCCTCGCGGTAACTCAGGACTTTCCTGAATGAATGTTTTTTGTCAGAATCGTTACCTTTACAACTTATTTGCTAAGGTCTGCAATAATTTTCGAGTTAATTCAACCGCGATTTTCTACCTTTAATAAATTTAAAAATCCGCTGAACTAACAGGAATTAATAGATACACAAGAAATATGGAAATAAAATTATGAAATTGCAAAAACTTGTTTACAGTTAATTTTAATGTGAATTACTTTATTGCCAAATTTGATTTTAAAATTAAATAGGATATTAGAATTAAATATGGAACTTGGAAATTTTATATTACTTAGAATTTGTGACACTATTTTCTACATATTCATGCATTTCATGCTTTTTCATTACATTATTTTTTCCTTAATCCTATGTTAGTGTGTTAGTAATAGTATTGGTTAATTTAATATATAGTCTCATCCGGTAATACGGTTCTCTGGCGTTCCGGCGAGCCTTAGGCCCTTGTCCAGGAAGTGTCCAGAGAACCGTTTAAGTCTCATTCTGGTTTATATTTTTATATTTTGTTTGTTTGTTTGTTTGTTTGGTTTGTTTATTGTTGTACATTTGTTAGGTCTTATATTTCCTGTTTGTATTACTATTGTTGTTGTTGTTGTTGTGGTTGTCGTTGCTGTTGTTGTTGTCTATTGTAGGTATCCTGTTGAAACTTGGATACCCTATTTGCCAGTACGTTAAGTTTTTCAAAGAGATCAGGAACTTCCAACATACCCCTTATATCCCTATTTCGGAGTTCTCTCAGGTTTTCTTCGTCTGGATAGTTGGGACATTCGAACACGATGTGCTCTGGTGTCCCAACTTGTCCGCGTTCACATATATCTGTATCTCTTACGTTGAATCGATGGAGGTATGTCTTCTCATTCTTGCCTGGGTGTATGGCAAGAACTGGTAGAGTCTCCTCGCTGTTGTGCCCTGTTCCCACTCTCTTTGACATGCTACTGCCATAGCATCCGTTATGTCTCGCTTGGTGTTGCATCTCACTGCCAGAATATCTTTGACTTTTTCTGGTTTTCTCTTCCTGAGCCAGTACATCGCCCCTCTGCGTTTGATCTCTAGGAGCAATGGCATCACTCCTACCAGGATCGTGAGAGCCTGTGTTGGTGTGGTGCCAAATGCACCCGTCATTCGTATCAGGAACCCTCTTTGAGTCCTGTCTATCTTTTCAACATTCTTGTTGTTTGCCAGTCTGTGGACCCACACACTGGCGCCGTATCCTGTTATCGAGGCTAATACTGAACTCAGGAATAGTCTTATTACGTAGAACGGAAGCTTGTATTCTCCCTGTGCCAAGCTGCATAACTTATGCATTGTTTTCTTGGCACGTTCACAAACTTCCGTTATATGTGTTGTGTATAATCGAGGTTCATCTAATGTGATTCCAAGATATCTGGCGGTTCTTGATCTTCTTATCATTCTGTTGTCTAGTTTTATGGCTGGATCTCTCTCAAGCTTGCCTTTATCAGACTGAAAATTGTTTTTTCAACTGATATTGCAAGCTTGATCTGATTACACCAATCAAATATAGTATCCAGAGTTTCATTGGATTTTCGTTCGAGGTCTTGTCTGTTATTAGCTTGCGTAAGTATTAGAATATCGTCTGCATACGCCACAGTACCTGTAACGTCTTCGTTAGCGTCAAGATCGTCTAGCAACTGGTCAAGTATTAGGTCCCAGAAGACAGGACCACATACTGAACCTTGCGGACACCCTTTACTAAGGTGCCGCGTTTTCTGCCCATTTGGGCAACTCAGTGTTGCGTAGCGATCTTGACAGTAATTTCTAATTGTACTGTATAATTGTTTGGGGCAGTTTATGTCTCTCAGTCGTCTGAAGAGAGACGGCCACCAAAGATTGTCAAACGCACCCGATATGTCTATGAAGATAGCTATGACGTATTTTTGTGTCGTGTTTTGTACTATTTGCATAGCTGTGTTGATCCCGTCCTCAGTGGACTTGCCTTCCCTGTATCCAAATTGGTTGGCGTTCATACCTACGATATCCCGTGCATGCCTTAACCTCGTGCATATTAATTTTTCGTATATTTTGCCTAATACGTTCAGCAGGCATATTGGTCTATATGACTTTGCTCTTGTGGGATCTTTGTCGTCACCTTTTTTTATGATGACGACGTTTGCTTGTTTGAAAATGTTGGGGAATTTTCCCTGCCGTAGGCACTCATTGTATAACGCACAGAGCGATGGTGACAACTGTTCCCGCAATGCTTGCACTACCTCGACGTGTATGTTGTCGGGCCCAGGGGCCTTCTTCCTTTTACTTTACATTATGCACTCCAATACCTCAGTTTCCTGAAAGTATTGGAGTTTAGTAATTTGCTCCGGTACGTACCTATTGACCATTTGTGTTCTCAATTATCTTTGGTATGGAGTCTCGTTTTCTAATGAGTCTGCTGGGAGGAGGGTGTCCAGCCGCTGACTCCTCCCAGTTTTCAGTGTACGTACCATCATTTCTTTCCATAGTGCTGAGCATTGTGGGACATTTCAGTTTATTTGTCACCACTCTGTAGGGCATACCCCAAGCGTCCAGTTGCAGATTTTCCTTAACAAATTTTTCCCAGCTTTTTTTCTTTGTTGCTATTAGGTATTTTCGCGGAGCTAATCCCGAACTAGTTCAGACCAACTAAGCATGCGCATTGTAAAATTTGGCGTTCGCGGTACTAAAATTCTGTGTTCCGAACAAAACAAACTGCGTTCGCGGTGAAGATTGAATACATCCAGGATATATTCAGAACACGTCCGATTGATCCCAGGACATAAGCAGGGATAAAAAATCCTAAGCATGCGTAAATGTAAATTGTTTTCATTTCTTCTGTAATATAACCTATAATAAAATAATAAGTATAGTTTGAGTTTGACACTTGATTTTGATAGCATTTTGTTTATTTGTCGATTAGTTGTAGTGCTGTGCAGAGATCCAAAAATCAATTAAAATAGTTCTCAGGACCGTAAGACAGAAAGGTAGATTAATTTATTTGATGATTAATAAATTCAAATAAAAAAGAAATATAATTTTAAGATGTCAGACCATTTAGACTCCAGTGATGAGGATATGGAAGAGTTTTTGGGCTTAGTTGAGATCCCAAAGGCTGAAAATTATTTTGAAATAATTGTATCCCAATTTGATGACCATCAATATATAGAACATTTTAGGGTTAGCCGGGGTGTAACACAAAAAATTGCTGAACAATTCGAATTGTCCCAATACTTTAACTATCAAGAAGGAGATTCAGAAAAAATATCTCCCCTTAAATGTATAACTGTTTTTCTGTGGTTTGCCGGCAATGAAAGTGCTTCATACAGAGATGTGGCTGACAGATTCAACATAAGTAAAAGTTCTCTTTATAAAATTGTGAGACGAGTGACATACTTTCCAAGTAATTTATCTCCAGAATTTATAAAGTGGCCAACAGAGGAAGAAAAAGAAGAAATTGAAATGTTTTTCAATGAAGGAGGATTTCCTGGTGTGATAGGGGTAATAGATGGCAGCCATGTCAGAATAAATAAACCTGCCGATGACCCTGATTCATACCTAAACAGAAAACATTTTTATTCTATTCAGGTAATTATTTACATTTACATATTTCTTAATAAAACAATATTTAATATATTCTTAGGCTCAAGTAGTGTGTGACCACAAAAAACGAATCAGAGATATTTTCGTCGGGTACCCAGGTTCAGTTCATGACAGCAGAGTACTTAGGACATCTCCATTATACGAAACCCTCCAAGAAAAATGTGGAAATCGTTATATACTAGGCGACAGTGGCTACCCCTGTCTAACACACCTCTTAACACCCTTTAGAGATAGAGGACAGTTAAATAGACGTCAGACCAATTTTAATTACATGTTATCAAGGAATATATATATAATTGAACATTGTTTTGGACTTTTAAAACAAAAGTTCAGACAACTGTATCACTTGAATTTAAGAAAAATACCTGATACTGTTCATTTTATTAGAGCATGTGCTGTTCTACACAATTTAGCCATAGAAGATGAATTTGAATTGGAAGAAAATGATGACATACCTCATCAAAACTTCGAATTCCATGATGACCAGCAAGATTTTGAAGATGATAGGAATGGAGTTATGAGGAGGAATGAAATTATGAATAATTTGCATTTACAAATTTAACGTCATAAATAAAATTAATATGTAATTTTTAACTTTAATAAATATGTAGTTAATAATTATGAACAGGTTTTTATTATTTTTAATCATAAAAATTAGAAACTACATCAGCAAAAACATTAAACATAAAAAGATTAAAATAATTTATATTCTGTATCAAAAAAAAATCAGTAAAAATCAAAAATTTCTCTTATAATAAAGAAAATATTTAATATTCTATATTACAAAAAAAACTTGCAACTAAATCAGTAAAAGCATATATAAAATAAACTAAGCTAAGTAATAAGACAAAAAAAAACTCTTATTTATTTATCTTAAATGTTTTTAAATTCATTAATATTTTTTCCCATTTGTTCTGCCAGTATTCGGTTCTTTATCCTTTTTTCTTCTAAAATTTCTTCCTTAATTTTAATTTTTTTTTGCTCCATCTCTAATCTTGTCCTATAATAGGCTTGCCTTTCCCGTCTTATTTCTTTTAAAATATCAGCCTTCAATACTTTGTAATTTTTTTGTTTTTGTTTTGGCCTGTATTGTATTGGTTGATTTTCTTTTGAAGTTGATGCCGTTGGTTCAACATTCTCATTACTAGTAGTTGGTTGTTCGGCTAGTGGAGGAATATCTATATTATCAGATGAAAGAAGTAATACAGGATTTATAGATTTTTTGGGTCCAAGAATTTCAGCCATCTGATTGGAATATTCAAAATCCTTTCTACCCCGGCCAGTTTTTTTATTGTTATCACAATACTTCTTGTAACTTCTTTCTAGATGCTTCCACCTATTTTCACAATTACTGGTAGTTACGTTATACCCAGTAGACAGTTTCAAATTTATGGAAATTAATTCAAACATTTTTTTTTAATTTTTAATTTTTAAACATCCTACCTTTGGCCTATATTTCTTATACAGGTCCAAAAATATTAATGTTGTATTATGATTCCATTTAAAAACGTCAGACTCATGACCAGGCTCACCATCAGCCGATATTTCGAAAATTATATCATCTGAAAATAAATAAATCAATGCTTAAATACTGTTTAAGTACTTTATTAGCGACTTACTGTGTTTTAAAGAGTAGGAAGAGCCCTGTTCACTAGACATTTTGGATTTCAAACAAACCGACAAACCTCTAACTCTAACCTTACAAATAGCGAAATAAATACGTTGTTACGTATACAAAAAATGTAGATGTATGCGTTCACGGTACATAAAAATTCTGAATTAATTCCGAATAGTACATGCGCAGATAACCTGTCCCTTTGTAATCCTGAATGTCTTCTGAACTAGTTCGGGATTAGCTGCGCGAAAATACCTATTATCTTGTTCGTATAATTTTGTTTCTGGGTGCGGTATATCGTCAGCAGGCGTTGCCTGACTTCGTGTATACCGCATCTTTGGTAGTTACGACGAGCGCGGCGCACCTGGCTTCTGAGCCTGGTGAGCTCTTCTTTCCAGGCGCGGTTCCTCGCCTTACTCGTGTCGCTCCTTAGCGGGATTGACACCTGCATGGCTTTTTGTATAGCTTTTGTTAGCTCTTTGGCTTTGGCATGCACTTTCTCTTCGTTTTGTGACGGCATGGGTACAACGAATTCACTTATGAGTTTTTGCCAATTGGCTTTGTTTAGGTTATACTGTCTCATTTGGTTCTGACCTTGAACTTCTTCCGCGGCTTCGCCTATCTCAAAGGTTATTAGGTTGTGATCACTCAGAGTCGCATGTATGTTACTTTCCAATTTTTTATTCTTTCAAACGCGAGTTTGTTTGAGATAGTAATATCGATATTACTACTCGCCCCCGCTCGGTTTTCGAATGTTGGTGGATTTCCTGCCTCATTTACTACGTGTAACTGTAGTTCATTAAGCAGGTCATCCACTATTTCTCCTTTGTTATCCGTGCGATCTGAGTTCCACAGGATTGATTTCGCATTTGCATCAATCGTCATAATTATAGGACGATTGTTAAAAACTTGAAAGATTCTCCTTGCCTGAGCCACGTAAGGTTCAATGTCGTCCTCAAACTGACAGTATATGTTCACTATTATGAACTTACCGTATTTTGTTAGAAGTTCGACGCAAATACAGTGGTCGTTTCCAAACTGGTGGAGATGACAGAGCTTATATGCCTTATTGAATAAAATGGTCAGCGCCATAGGGTTTGGGCCAATTCCAGCAACTTGTGCCGTTATTGGCATACCCAGTGGTTTTCCCGATCTGGTATATGGTTCCTGCAAGCAGACCATATCCAGATCCATTTCTTCTGCGACTTTACGTATCTCGTGTGTGACAGCTGTACTACGCATGCAGTTCAGCTGCCCTATCTTTATGGGATTCTCACGTGTACGTGGCACATTGGCCATTTCTGATTGTGGTCAAAAATGTTACGCCCATGCGTCATCGTGAAATCCCTGTAAAGTTCTTCTATATCGAATTGTTCATCTCTTCGTTTAAAGACTGCTTCCATTTGTCGGTATGTTATTACTCTTTAGGTGAATTCGATCCACCGCATCCGGTACTGGGAAAGTTATTGTTTCTCCTTTTGGATGTATCTTTCTAACCACATGCCGCAGGGCTGCAGTTAGGATTGCATGTGCCTCAAGTCTACTGAGGCGCATTGTTGTTTCGATTTTATCGTATATGTAGTTTGTGTTTATTGTTGTTTCTGTTACTGATTGTGTGGTTTGAGTTTTGGTGTTCATGCTTTTTTTCTTTCTAAAAGATATTATTCTAAGTCTGTCTCTAATAGTTTTAGATTTTGGTTTCGGATTGCCAGTTACTGAACTGATTGATACATCAGTGTTGATTTTCGGCAACACTTTTGGCGTATCACTCATAGTCAGTTTTCTGGATCAATTTTTTTCACCATCATCTTGTATGTTTGACATTCCTTGGTGGTGTCGCACTTTTTTTCCTCAATTTGCATGGAACACAAATCTTTACTTGACGACTGTTTTACAGTCTTTTTTGTCGTGGCCTTCGCCACAGTGGTTACATGTCGTTTCTGTCTTGGTACAATGTTTACTAACATGCCCTAGGTCCTGACATCGGAGGCACTTCGGGACCACTATGTAGTCCTTCACTGCCACGCTCGCGAAGTCAATGAACAATCTCCTCTTGTTTAACATTGCGGTTCTTATGTCGGGACTCACTTCCATAACGAAGTGTACTGTTTTCTTGCCCTTTGGGCCTGTTTTAAAGCGATATTTTATTTTCGTGTCGAATGACTCTTTGTTCATTGTCTCAAAATTCTGTTTGTGAATACTATCAATTAATTCTTCTGGTGTCGTCGTTGACTGAACGTCATAGACGATCACCAGTGGATTTCTCTTTCTAGGCTTTTCGCATTTAAAGTCCTTTTTTATTTGTTCGTTATTGAGGATCTTATTCATGTCTTCTTGCGAGGACGTTTCGATTATCAAGACTTTTGGTGTTGCTTTCATCCTTTCAATCCGTATAGCGGATTTTCTACGATCAATTAGTTTTGTAATTGCTTCCTGTACCTTAAGTCCTCTTTTATGTTTGTCGGACGTCACAAATATCGTGTTTGTCTGTTTTTGCTTAGTTTTATTAATCGTTATTTGTGTGTCGTTGATTTTAGGTGTAGTCGCTACTGCAGCGTATGACATGGTTTTAGGTCTTGTATCTAATTCTGTTCGTAGTCTTGTATTTTCTTTCTCTAAGGCCTGTATTTGGCCTGTGAGGTTGGCTTGCTCAAGTGCCCATCTCATGATTAAGTCCTTCAGTTGGGTTTGTTTGTCCTTAGTCACACGGTTACCCGCGGCTAATTCAGTCTCTACAAATGTAGTTATTTCACGGTATCTACTGTTAATTGTCTTGTCAGGAGTTTCCTCCTCGTCCGAGGATTCATGGCTCCTGTTGCCCAGGTCCCCCGAGGGGGTGTCCTGCCTTCTCCTTAACATCAGATTCGCACTTTCTCTACCCACGCAAATGCTAGTACTCTTAGCCGTAGCGCCGAGCTTATTGCGGGGCCAAGCCCGGCTTATGGCGGCGCTGTCGTTTCCCGCCCCTAACCTCGCGGAGGTGGTACTTAAGCACTATCTAGCAAAAAATAAGTGTCACCCTTTTCGGTGACTTTCACTGTGTAAATACACTTTTCTAATAACAAGCTTGATAGTTAGGATTCGCTGTCCTCTCTACTTGTATCCACTCTACTTGTATCCACTGGCCCGAAGGCAATATACCAACCACAACAAGCATGTCAACATCAGCATAGTCTATTTTAAGAAGCAGCTTCAATAAAGAATATGTTGATGGGCAAATTGAAATATTAAGTAGATGAGTGAAACAATTGGTGGAAAAAGTCAAGAATGAAATATTAGAAAAAGAAGCAAAAACGAATATTTTTAATAAAGAATATGTTGATAAGCAAAATGAAATATTGCGATATGAGCTAAAACATTTGAATGATCGTCTTACTTATGATATATATGAAAAAGGGGGTCGTTTAAGAATTCTCAACCACCGCCAATAATATGGTAAATATTGAGCAAGACCATAATAATAGGATTAACTATTTGACCAAAGAGCTAATAGAACTTAGAAATATTAGCGATCGTCTGCATAATCTAATTGCTTCACTCAATCAAACTAATGTTAAGAAGCAGCATATAATAATTCATAATTTAAATGAGCCAACCGATAATAATGATGCAGCCAATACGATTTATGTTGATAGCCAAATTATTCATGTCTAAAAAAATTTCTCAAAATATTGACGCTGAATTTAAAAAATTTAATGAAAATTCTGAAAATAAATATCAGATGGTTGTAAATCAAATTACTAATCATAATTATCGATTAGAAGACTTAAAAAACACAGCTGACTCCTTAATAGATATTAGGGAAACTTTGGGAATAATTCAAATCTCGACACAGGATGAGATAAAAAAATTTTTACGCGATCAAGTAGATGAGCGGAAATTACAAGATTCTAGAATTTCAAGTTTATCAACAGAATAATTTAATTAAGCGGAAAATTTCAAACTTTAACTAAGTTTAAATATAAAGTAATGCAACTAAGTTTCATTTCATTATTCATAATGATGTCAAAAGAAAAGATACTATTAGTTAACGAGTTACATAAACCGGCAAGAAAAAACTATTCTAGACGTCGTACGATAATTAAAGGTTTAGATGATCTTTGAGAGCTAGATCTAGCGGAGATGCGTCCTTACGCACATGAAAATAATGAATATAAGATGATTATGGTTGTTATTGACAGTTTTTCTAAATATCTATTGTCCTCTTAAGACAAAAACTGGTGAAGAAATTACCAAAACATTCACCGACATTTTGATGCATACTAGAAGATGTCCAAAAAACTTACAAACCGATCAAGGTTAACACAAAATTTCAAAATTTAAGGAATAAATTTAAAATAAATCATTACAATACGTATAGCATTACGAAAGCTGCTATAGCTGAACGTGTAATTAGAACTTTGAAATCAAAATTAAACAAACACTTTAGTTTATATGGATCATATAAATGGATTGATATTTTAGCTCTAAAGAATATAATAACACCAAACATAGTAAGACAAAATATAAGCCTTCTGAAGTTAACAAAGCAAATGAAAAAGATATTTTAAATCAAAGTTACAATTATTTAAAGATTTTTGGTTCTAGAAAATTTAAAGTAGGTGATATTGTTCGCATCAGCAAGTCAAAGCATGTATTTGAAAAAGGTTATACACCAAACTGGACTACAGAATTATTTACAATCACCAAAGTTAAAATAACTAACCCCGTTACATATTTACTTAAAGACTTTGGGGATACTCCTATTAACGGTGCTTTTTATGAAGAGGAATTACAGAAAACTAAAGTGTATGATGTTTATCTCGTTGAAAAAGTGCTCAAGCGGAAAGGAAATAAAATGTATGTTAAATGGTTGGGTTTTGGTGATAAACATAACAGTTGGGTAAAAAATGAAAAAATTGTTTAGAAACAAAATGGTGAATTCTATAATTAGCGTGGGGTAACCATTTTTCACCAACTTTTTACAATCTGTTGGAGAGTGGTAGGGATTTATATTTATAAATACTAGCATACAGTCGGTATCGCTCTCAGTTGTTTTAGTTTTTACCGCGAGTAGTGAAGATAGTGGTTACTTCAATATGATGCTAAGTGAAAATGCTTCAACGCTGAAACGCATGACCCCACACCTAGCGGGTGGTGTTACAAACCCATGCTTACCCCCAATCGCTGAATCGCCCGAATCATCGTCTTATTGAATTACATCAACGTCTAAAAGCATGGAACAGGAAGGTTTCAATCAAGGTCTTGAGCAAATATTGCAAATGTACGAGCAGGCTGCTAAACTGGAAAGTCGTTACCTGCTTAACACATCATTTCGCGTAGGATCCATTCAAATTGATTGTGGATTGAGCCCAGCGAGAACTTTTAGTCCAGCAATCATTTTAAGTCAACCATTCAAACCAAACAAAATATCTATGGGTACTTTTGAGTGGGGCACTTTCATTGATTTACTAAAGCAGAAAGTTGACGATTTCTTCAATGAGCCGCTGTCAACTTATGCAGATGAGTATATAGCAGTAGAATATGCATGCGGTGACTTTGGAACTTTAACAGAACTGGTCTGTGATTGTACAAAATTTTTGGAAATCCGAAAACATGGCGTTTATATTAATCTCATGAAAGAAGATGTGCTGGAAATTTTGCAAATTGATGCGAACATAATAAGATATAGACTTTGTATGTTAATCCAGTTAAATTTTTATGAATTCCATCAAAATCTTGTATCTATGGTAAAAACTTGGTTTGCAAGTAATACTTTTTCTTTCAATGAAATTGAACTTTTAGAAACTTTTTGTAGTTTAAGCAATGATTCTTTGTTAAATAACGCTTTTATAGAATACGTATATTTTTATAAGTCTAAGATTATTTATGATTTGAATGCTAATAAATAATTTTTTTTTTAATGTTGACTTTGATTTAGTTTTATTTAAAAAAATATTTCACACCCACTGGTGCAAATCTAATATGATATAGACTTTTCAGCAAAATTTTTGTGCATTCAATCGACGGCTTATATCTATTGTTAAAACTTGGTTTGAGTGCAGCATGGAAATTGAACTTTTTGCTGTTTAAGCACCGATAATAAATGATTATTAAAAACACACTGTTCCTTGATTTAGTTTTATTTATTTAAAAAAATATTATCTACCTACATAAAGCATAAAAATAAAATTACGTTAACATAATTACTTAAATTAAATCTTAAACTAACATATTAAAAAAGATATAAATTTTATGCTATCATGAATTTATGCATATTTTGAAAAGTTACATATTTTAAAAAGAAATGTGTGAATTTTGGATTATTTTCAATTAAAAAACATACTGGATTTTGGTGATATATCACTTAAAACCGAAATATTTTATTTCTATGTGAGTAATGTAAATTACTTAATTCTTCAGTACACTCATCTGCATTTCTAAGTTTAAATAAAACAGAGAAGCAGCTTTGACACCAAGATTTTTTATTATGAAATATGCCATGTAGTTGAGAAGCTATGGATGATCTGTGATTGATAATGAACTAAATTAAATTTCATTTTATTATTTTTATTCGTCCGTGTAGATTCTTTAAATATCGCAAAACATGATTCACAAATTCTAATATTATAAGGCACAACTTTATAAAAACTGAACCAAAAGCAATAAAAATCTTTATTGCAAAATATTTCTAAGTTATCACATAGTAATAAAGCATTTCTCAGTTCATGTGATATATCAGACTCCACACTGTACTCAAAATCTAAAAGATCATCATCATCATAGTCAATAGTATCCAGCTTTATTTTCCTTTATTTATATTTGGTGAAACTTAGAACAATTTCATCAGTTAGCAACTTGGGTAGAGGGTTGCATACAGATGTAAAATAATGAATGAACTTAATCGGTTAATATTTTCGCAAATATTTTTCATGCACAAATCTCTTAAAGACATCATTATGCTGAAACAAACACAATTATTCTATGATGTTATAATGCCCCCATGGAAGTGTATCAAATACTCCGGGGAGTAATTTTCGCTTATCATCGTGTGGACTTAAAACAATTTTTGTCTGTTCAATGCTAAATACAGTATGAGCATACGATTGGATCTTACACTGAGACATGGTTTTTTCTTTATAATCTTTTAGACATTTCAAGTAGTCATTAAAAGTTAATTTATTTTTCACGATATTATATTTAACCCCTTTAGATTTTTTAACAACACAGCCATCCTGAATCTTAAAACTATGCATTTTTGAACGCAGCCCCACGTTGTTGTCATCTTTCATTAGACCTGTGACTTTTTTATTAACTAAAGGGATGTTATATGGATAATTTGGGGCATAGTCACTGGTGTCAAATTTATCAATATGTTTATTGATGACTTCGCATATATGAAACTGTCTGTATCAGTATACATAAGCTTGCAATTTTGTGGACCAAAATTCTGCAGCATAAACTTATAGTGGAAGTTATACATGCAAGTTTTTGAAATATTTAAAATCACCATTCAAACCCGCCATATGGGAGGAATTCAGACATAGCCCACCCATAGAGATTGTTCGCATCAAGGTAGATTAGATGCTTCGATGGTTTAGAAGGATCATAGTCTTTCATATACTTATTATTTGATCCTGAATATCGGTTGCAACAAACGGATATACCACCTCGTATTGCCTTCTCAATATCATCTAAAATTTTCAATTCACACCTGGTGTACTTCAACATACAATCCCATATGTATCCAGGCATTGTAAAGTACCATGCCGTTTCCCTGAAAGTCTCCATTACATCGGCCAAAAGAAGTATATCTGTTTTCATATATAGATCGCTATACTCGCCGACAGTTTTGATATTAAATTCGCGCCAAACTTATTGGGCATGATCGTACTTCATATCGTCTATATGCTCATCATTTAATTTATTATAGAAATTCGCAGACGATGGGAGTTGAGTTTCTTTTAATTTATCAAACGAATCAATATAATCATAGGGAAAACGCCCTTTTTGGTGAGTAAATTAAATTTTGAATTATCTAAAAATTTGAATTGGCTCCTTAAAATTTTAAAATCAACTAAACATAGTGTGGATAACAAGCTCATTGAGACTAACGATCAAGAACCTCAAAGAGTCTATGAATCTAAATTTGATGCTGGTCTCAGAGTCATGTTGTGTAAAAGAAATGTACTTCTCCTTGTTAATGGGGAGTACGCTCACTCTTCCACGTTTAGCAATATCTTTAATTATGAAGTGCGAATCATATCCGACCAGATTGTGAAAGATGATTGGTACAACAAACAATTTCTTAAAATTTAAATTGCATGACTTGTGTGCGAATCCTCGAAATTGCCCAGTAAAATGATCGTGATCTCTCACAATGATGCACGATGAGCTAAATGATTTCTCGCAAATGGAGCACAATCGCGCGCCTGCAGTACTATGCTTCACAATCATAGGTACAATATTTTTAATTTTAGATTCCACAAACTTTGCAACTGAAGCCATTTGGTTCGCATACCAATCCGTACAATCCCCATCTCTATAACTCTTGTAATATGAAAGACTATCATCATAAGAACATTTCAAATAGTATTCTGCACTAAAAGCCTTATGTTGCTGATACTTATTAGTTTTATCCGAAACTTTATTACTACATTTTTCCAAAATTGACTCGAAGTCACTATAGATGACAAAAGGACACTTCTGCTGATATGTGTAATTTTTGAATTCTACAGTTTTATTATAAGCAAAAGAAATTCTACAATCGTTAAGATTATTACAGTATACTGTGTGGTCATTTAATTTCTGCTTTGACGTAAAACAGTTTAAACATCTATCACAAAAATAATTTTTGTTTTTATTTCTATTAATTGAATATAACAATCTGGATAAATCTTTAATCCAGCAGTAGTGATATTTTATTTCAACGTTTTCATCATCTATAGGAGAAGCTTCATGATCATCGAGTTTTACAAAATACTCACTTTGAATTAATAATAAATTTACATGACAATATAATTTACTTTTAGTTAGCCTAGCAGGCACTACTTTGAAAAATGGTTCCCCAGTATATTGAGTTAATTCTAACGCATAACGTTTACTGAATTGTTATTCATCTTTTCAAATTTGATTTAATTGCTGGGTATTTCTAAACCATCGATATTTAAAACTGTACTATAAAAAGGGTATGATGATATGCGTTCAGAGTGTGTAGATTTAGGTTACAAGGCACTGACTATACTCCAGAAAAAGCATGCCTCATCTGAGTTTTTAACATTTATGCAAGCTCGTTTTTTAAAATTTTTTTTAGGTAGTTTAATATATGACGAGCCATTACACAACTCATATCTGTTAACATTTATTTCAAGTAATATTATTTTATTTAATGCAAATCCTGAGTCCTTTTCTTGAAAATCAGATTTGTTCAATAATTTATCGCATACATTTTCAAAAAACCAAGCTTGTAAATTTGTTGAAATATCAATTACATTATTTTTTGTGTTAAAATATTTAATATCTACAATATTTTTATCTGCAGAGAGTTTAATAAACTCTCCGCAAAATGTTGCATTAACTTTAAAGATATTATGTTTTTTTAAATTTAATTTCATTTTTCTAATAAAAATTTTGCAGGCTTCAGTCAAAAATTGTTTTATGTCCTTATGCATTATGTTATATTTTGCACCTGTACATATCCGGCTCTCAAATGATGATGCAATGTTCACCCATCTAAGCCTATTTTTATTATTTGCAGCCCCCAACCCAACATGTTTATTTTTTATTAATGATCGTAAATGCTTCAAGCGAGCAACAATCGATTGCAATTTTCGCAAAGGTCCTACCCCCAAGTTACCTCTGTGTATTAACTTATTACATGCTACAATTTGACGAGTTGTATGCTTGGACCAAATAATGCAGGTTTCCGTACTTAAAGAATCAAATAATGTTTTTCGTAATTTTTCAAATGCTTTCAGTAAATTTTCAGATTTTTCAATAACTTTCATAGAATTCATGATAGTAAAAAATGTATACCTTTTTTAACGCACTAGGCTGCAATGTCCGGAAGCAGGGTGAACACGGTTTTTGAGGTGGGCTGGAAGCATATATATTAGGCGGCTAGTAGGTAGTAGGTAGAATGGGAATGGCTGCAACAAAAAGTAAAAATTATAGTTTTTTGTAAAAGTTAAAATGATTTTTAAATTACCTTAAAAATGTATATCTCGATCACTTCGAAGGATACTATTGGGTATAGAAAATCGCTATTATTACTATAATGGATTCTTCTGACAACTAAAGCGTATTTTCCGGTATTTAAATGCTCCATATATGGGGTGTAATCATCGGTCACTCACTGGGGCAGAAAAACCACGTTGTTCTCCAATTCTAGGAGTATCGAATCGCCAAAACGTGTGTGTGTTTTTTTTGCGTTCGTTATCCAATGTTTTTCATTAATGACCAAATCTTTCAATTTTATAATTGGCTTATTCTCCTTCTCTAAAACCATAGAGTTTTTATTTATTGCAATTAAATCCATCTATAAGAAATAAAAGTCATGCATTACTAACAATAAATTAAAAAATTACAATTTTTTACTAGTTTAATTTAAAAAATCTTGGCTGGTCTAAACACTACTAACATATTATTAAAACTCAATTACTTTGCGTGAAATTATAAAAGCTAGTCACTTTCACTTCTAGTAATGAATAAAAAAATTTTGCTAGTATAATTTAAAAAATAAAATTGTAATTTTAAGTATAATGCCGACTAAAATTTTATTAAAACTTAAAAAAACTTTGTGTAAAACTATAAAAACAATTGGAATAAAAGGTGGGCATTAATAATAATAAATAAAAAATAAACACAATAAACACTGCTAAAATTTTATTGGGACTCAAAAAGTTGAAATAAGAGCATGCCATTACTAATAATAAATTAAAAATTAAATTTTTTACTAGTGTAATAAAAAAATAAATTAAAAATTACATTTTTTTACTAGTATAATTACAAAAAAAACATGAAGGTCTAAACACTGCTAAAAGTTGAAACTATAAAATGTATGCATTACTAATAATAAATTAAAATTTTTTACTAGTATAATTTAAAAAATAATGATGGTCTAAACACTGCTACTTGGAACTCAAAAACTTTGTGTGAAACTATAAAAACAAAATGAAATAAAATGCATGCATTACTAATAATAAATTAAAATTTTTTACTAGTATAATTTAAAAAATAATGATGGTCTAAACACTGCTACTTGGAACTCAAAAACTTTGTGTGAAACTATAAAAACAAAATGAAATAAAATGCATGCATTACTAATAATAAATTGAAAATTACAATTTTTTACCAGTATAATTAAAGAAAACCATTATGAGTCTAAACACTACTAAAATTTTATCAAAACTGAAAACTTTGTTTGAAACTATAAAAATAATTAAAATAAAAGGCAGTCATTACAATAATAAATTAAAAATTAAAAATAAATACTTACATTGATATTTTTTGGCTGGCACAAGAACTTTTTATTGTCGAATTCAGAAAATTATTGATTGTATCATGAAATGTTCATACTTTTATATTAGTTGTCTAACCCCGCATTCTCAAATCTTTTACAGCGATTAAATTAATTAATTATATTGATAAATTTAAAATAAGTCCTTAACCTGTCCCGCTGATAGGGTTTTTGAGGCCTAAATAAAATTTATCAATTTCCGGTATTGATTTGCAAATTTATATTTATTGGAGTCAGAAAAGCAGATTAGTTATCTGAACCCTAATTAGCAAAAATAATTGAAAGTCGTGCAAGTTTGGCTCACTTTCCTGCCGATAGCGTTTATTTTCCACGAAATAGGACCTAAATAAAATTTATCAGTTTCCGCTATATCTACTAGAAATGCAGATTGATTATCTGAAGCCTAATTAGCAAAAATAATTCAAAATCCGGCAAGGAAATCAGTTTGGTTTACTTTCCTACCGATATCGTTAATTTTGATTAAATTCAGGCTTAAATAAAACTTATCAATTTCAGTTATTAATTGATAATTTTATTTTTATCAACTGGAAAAGCAGATTGGCTACCCAAACCCTAATTAATAAAAATAGTTCAAAATCGAACTTTATTTAGATATCATGATCATCGCTCTCTCTTTTACACACGCACGTTGGTAGCTCTCACTCTTGAGGCGGCATCCCACGGCGCGTGTATCGGCAAGCCACGAGCAACACTCGCCGATACACGAGTCGTGGGACCGGGCAGCTATGGGGCAGCTCGTCATTTTTGGCGCGGCTTGGACGTACCCGCTTTTTGTCGGTAAACTTGACGATACTCAAAGGAAGGCGAGCCTCTTCGAGCTCGGATCGTGTCATGTTCAACCCGATCCAACGATCGCTCGAAACGAGTACGGAGGTTCGGTTCAGGTCAGTAGCGTCTTGACTTTTGCTGCGAACGGTTGGCAGGATAACGGAAAAAATAATTATGGAGTGGTCCAACGAGTTGGTGCTCGAGTTTTTATCTTTCTACGTAGGTGAACCGGCGATATGGAACCCAAGGGACCCAGCCCACAAAAATAGGAACCTGGTCCATGATGCGTGGAAACGAATTGAAAAATAAAAATATGATTCCTCAGCTAATTTGAACATATGTCTTAAACCTCTTAACTTTTAAGCTACAGGGTGTTAAAGTTTTAATAGGACACCAGCCTACTACAATATAAAAAACGATTTTTTTCTTAAAACTTTAACAACCTGTAGCTCAAAATTTAAGAGGTTTAGGACATATTATGTTCATATGAACTTTTCTTCCTAAAATGAGCTAAGGAATCATATCCTGCATTTTCAGCCATCAATTAAATTACACCCTGTACATACATTGCAAGTTAAAATAATAAAAAAAATTAAAAAGATACATAGACAATAAATAAGTCAATCGCTATAATATCAATATAAAGTGAAAGAATTGTATTGAATTTAAAGAGGCAACCTATAAAAGTACTTACATATTGCGGCTTTTATACAAAGACACTCTCCACCAACGGCTTTTTTTGCCGTTGTTGCTGGTTCAAAAAATTACCCAACATGATGTAATAAGTGGCTGCAACACAAGCTGAATTTCGTCTTCGTCGATTATTCATGTTCATGTTGCAACACCACTGGCACGACTAAAAAATAAATTTGCCAAACCAACACGAGCATTCTTCACGACATTTCACGCGTCGTGGGATCTCATCCACTTGCCAAGCCCAGATTAACGAGCCAAGCCTAGGCGAGCCTAGACGAACTCAAGCCACGAGCCAGGATCGCCGATACACACGCCGTGGGATGCCGCCTTTACACACACAATTCCACAATTCTTGCCCTTTGCTCCCTCTTTTACACACACACACGCAGGTCACTCTCTCTCTTACACACACAATTCCCTATGCTGGTTGCCATGCCCTCTTTGTTCCTCTACTAATATGATTATACAAAAATTGTGTTCAGTAAAACGGTGGTATATTCGACTTGGTCAAGTTTAGGTGGCTATGTCACCCTCATCACTGACACTGAACTTGGTAAAAATCTGGCCAAACACTTGACGATCAAGTAATCGGCCACATCATTTTCACACCACTAACCTGAGCTTTGTCTTTGGCAAAAATGATCAACTCGTCCACATCACTCTGAGAAAACTTTCCTGAATTTGTATTTGTCGTATATGTATTTTACCTTTGCATTATACCCTTTCGAATAAAAATTCTTCTCCCACCAGCAGGGATACTGTACGTAGTAACTTTTCACCTGCTTGTGAATAAAAGCCACTTTCTGTTGTACTCTCCAGTGCGATAATAGTAGTTTGTACAACAAGTGCGCAAAGCGTCACTTTTCCCATGAGTGCAGAAGTTTTTGTGACACGAGCCGTAGGCGAGTGCCGCAAATCTAGCGAGTGGGAAAAGGGCTTTGCGTACAAGTTGTACACAATATTTTTTCTACAACCACATTTATTAATAAAAGAAAAATAGTAACTTATAAAGGTATTTTACCTAAACTTTGAAAAGAAATAATTAAAAAATGACTATTGAATACAAAAAAATTAATTTATTTATAATTTATAAATTAAAATAAATAATCAAATAAATGGTTTACTTATTTTTAGTTTCAATTTCAAATTTGAACTCCCAGAAATGCACTATAATGTTTAACTGTCAAAAAAAGTTGACAGGTCATAGCCGTCTGTGTTTGACATTTCCGTTGGGAAAAGTTCCGTAGCGCGTACTTTTCGCACGCTAAATTATTACATTTCCCACGGATATCAAAGAAATTAAGAAAAGGCCTGCTTTGCGTATAAAAATTTGTGCAGAAAAGCGTGTTTTGCATAGTGGTTGTAGAAAAATGTTATTTTCCTATGTGGGTATAGTAAATAGTAGTTTGTACAACAAGTGCGCAAAGCGTCACTTTTCCCACGAGTTCAGAAGTTTCTGGCATGAGCCATAGTGCCGCAAATCTGGCGAGTTGGAAAAGTGTTGTGTTTACAAGTTGTATACAATATTTTTTCTACAACCACATTTATTAATGAAAGAACAACAGTAACTTTTTAAAAAAAACTGACAGGTCAAAGCTGTGTTAGACATTTCCGTGGGGAAAAGTGCCATAGCGTGTACTTTTCGCACTCTAATTTATTACTTATCCAACTGATATCAAATAAATTAACCTCCACCAATCAATTGCTATTTCAGCATTATTACGTAGCTTTAATATCAAATGCACCACAGCATGTAACGGTTTGTGGCACGAGCCTGAAAGGCGAGTCCTACAAGTCACAAAGTGTGAAAAGTGCTTTTTCACACGAGTTACACACTATACTTTTCCTACGGCTGCCACTTTATTTTCTAAATTTGCAATAAATTTGAATTTATTTTAATGAGAAATGAGAACTGTCAGTAGTGATAGTGTCCGCATGCTAGATTTCATCTCAATTCATTGATATATGTTATGTTATTATGAGTAGTTGTATTGTCATTTTACTTTGCACACTGCGTGTGTAAACGTTTATACACGCTGTTTGAAATTGACGTTTTACGAGGCAAGTTGACGTTTTTGTGTATAGTCTAAGCAGCCGTAGGAAAAGAGTGTTTTGCAGTAGTTGTAGAAAAAGTCAATTATTTATCGAATAGTATCATGTGCTATTATACTAACTACAATTAAAAATATTAGTTTTGTCATATTTTATTAATTTGCATGAACATTGTAAAAATACATGTTTATTTAAGGTGCTTATAAGATTTAAATATTTGCTTCTATGATTAGAATTAGTGAGGTGGTAAGCTTTTATCTTTCCATGTGAGATCAATTTACTTCAGTCCAGATTGAAAATATGTAATATAGGTGTGAAATATCCTATAAATCTACAAAAAAAATATATAATAGAATATTTTACAACTAGAAATGAAAATACTGGTTTTTTACGATTTCACGAATAAAAAAAAACGTATATCATCTCGAATAGGAAATGCTAATTTTTCTACGATAGATATTGTTTATAAAATGCTGGATTACCGTTATTCTATAAATTGAGACTGATACCAGCGTCCTAAGCCTATAAAAACAACACTTTAAAAAAACAAACATTAGGGTACCTTCATTGCTTGCTAAACATGCTATACGCCTGATATGAATAAAAAAACCGATACTTTTTAAACCAATTAAAATCTCTCCACACTACTTACTGAACACGTCGGTATTTTTAAGTGCAGCAATACGTTCTTGTGTATGGTCAGCGACACATTATTTTTATCTCCTTAATTGAATAGACGCCAAATAAACAAATAAGTTGTCATAATGATGCAACGAAGAAAGTTAAGGAGATTTAAAATCATTATTAAATTTTACAAGTTCAGAGATTATCATAAGACTAGATAGAAAAAAGGGATGACAGAGACATATAAAAGAAGAGGCTGAGAGCCATTTATAAGTAGAAAAATTATCTATACATGCTAAAAATAGGAACATGATAGGACATTGGTAGAAAGATAAGAAGACAGAAAGATGTGAAGAATTCATCAATTCAAAGGAAAAATAAAATTGCTTGAAAATTGTGTTTTATTTAATCTATAATTTAGTTAAATTTATGCTTAAATTCATTCAGGATTGAACTCGGTTCGCATTGATGTGTCAAGACATCGATCTTCAGTCTGAACCAATATACTGGACGGACGTACTGTTGCCGATTCCTATCAAATATATTGTAAAGATTATAAAGTCAAACTTGGATGTCTGTAAAATATGTAAATTAAGAGTGTTATTGCCACATATAAAATTTATTGATAAAAAACTATTAACTGTTCTGACGGATCCAAAGCAAAAAAGATGTTTGACGATCAGACTGATAGTATTTTTTTCGATTCAATTGAAAATCTATCAAATGGTAACAAAGTAGACCTAACCATTTTCATGTATTTTGTTTAAATAACAAGATTTATTAATCAGTGAATTAAGATCGAAAATAAATGTATTAAATAACCAGTTAGCAAAATGAAAACAGTAAGACATCACAAAAACAATGGCAAGATAAACCAGTACTCCTACCGATAATATCACTTCTAATAACATGGCAATAAACATAAAAAGACAATAATTATTCTTAACAGGTGCGGATGGTACCAGGGAATCCCGATATTGATAATAAACAGAACAACAGGAAATTGACAGCAAAAATGTGAATTTAGGCCTTCTGCACACGGAGCTTATCGTCATAGACGCGTATTAGATTCGTCATGCAGCGACAATATAATAAACCTGCAGCGCCCAAAAAAAACGCAAATTGTTTTTGTGTGAGTTTCTGTGAAGATGTCAAGTGATGAAGAGGACCTTCTTTTGTTAAATTATCTTCGTAATCGCAGCCGCAAGAAAAAGAAGAATCGTAGGAAGAATAAACCTGCAGCGCCCAAAAAAACGCAAATTGTTTTTGTGTGAGTTTCTGTGAAGATGTCAAGTGATGAAGAGGACCTTCTTTTGTTAAATTATCTTCGTAATCGCAGCCGCAAGAAAAAGAAGAATCGTAGGAAGTTTTGGGCGCATCCTTATATTTACAATAATAGTAATAAGAGGTTATTTATCGCCACCAAAGAGTTATCAGAAGATGACTCTAGATTTCAGACATTTTACAGAATGTCTGAAAACACATTTAATGATCTCGTGCTAATTGTGGGCCCAGTCATTCAGAAGCAAAATACTAACATGTTAGTCCAGAAGAAAGAATTATGATAGCGCTTAGGTAAAAGTACATACGTTTATTAATTTAATGGAGGTTATTTTTAAACAAGAAATATATTAATTATTGCTATAAAAAAGGTTCTTTTCTGTAATAAGTGTTTGTGAGTGTCTGAATGTGCCAGTAGAAGCAGGTGAGTTGTCCAAATCAGTAATTGTATATCCACTAATAGAGGTAGAATCGATCGGTGATTGAGCGGGTGTGCTGACTGTGTTGATGGAAAATCCGCTTGAACAACGTGATGCTGATGAAATGCGGTATTGATTGGTTCTTGAACGTTCGTTGGTCTGAAAATCTTGATACGTCATTGCTTACTTATGCTTTGATATTAAAACTTCTAATAAAGTAAGTGCTTTTATTTTAAACGTGCGTAAATTTTTCTCCGATAGGCTTTTTAAATCGGTAAGTAAACTAAAAAGAAACATCTTTCGATTATCATCTGGCACTGGTTCTATTGTCTTATTAACTTTCTTTTCTTTAATATATTGTAAAACAGCCTGACCTCATCTTGTTCTTTTGTAATAAATTTCTTCTTTCTCTTTGGAACCAGGCTAGATGAAGATTCTTGATTGAGGTTAGAGAGTTCTGCTTCTGAATCAGTTTTTTCTTTATTTTTTTCCAAGTAAATTTTTTGTCTTGAGTTGTAGCATCATCTCCATCTAGCTGCGTCGTTGCCTCCGTGTCGAGCGAAAAATTTCCAGTATTTTGTGAATGTTGAACAGGTTTTACGTATGGGAAAACAAACTGCATAAAGTCATGCAAGTCCTAGGGTTTTTTAGCTTTTGACGAAGATCCAGATGCGGTTGGTTTGAGGCTTCGAACAAAACCATTGCGGATGTTCTTCCATTTTTCTTTAACATCAGGCATTGCAAAAAATAAATAAAAATAATAGTACATTATATACCTAGTGCCATTTTAGTCCCTGAAATGAGGGACTAAAATACGATTTTACTCCCTTAAGTGCAAAAACATATTTTTTGTTTCAGATATTTGGCTACTGGATGTACATTTGCGGCCCTAGCTTTATATTTTCAAAGAGGTGAACGTACCGTCGGATTAATTATAGAAGAAACAACAAAGGTCATAATGGATTCATTAAAAGGGCCATATATGACGTTGCCAAACGAACAAGAATGGAAGGACATAGCAAAACGTTTCTTTGAATTATGGCAATTGCCAAATTGTATAGGAGCAATCGACGCTAAACATATAAGAATTCAAAAATATCCAAATTCTGGATCGACCAACTTTAATTATAAAAATTATCATTCTGTTATTTTAATGGGTTGTTGCGATTCTGATGGCATCTTCACTTCAATAGAATGAGGATATGCTGGCAGAAATAGCGATGGTGGCGTTTTTCGGGTTTCGACATTTGATCGTTGATTGGAAAGCAATAATACACTACCATCTTCAACTGAACTTCCGCATGACGAAAGTGGCAATAAATTCCCATATTACTTTGTAGCAGACGCCGCGTTTCCAATAAGAAAAAATATGAGACCATACCCCGAAAGATATATTAATAATAAAATAGAATTTTTAATTATATACTAAGTAGTGACAGAAAAACTATAGAGTGCACGTTTGGGATGATGACTCAAAAATTTCAGATTTTTTAAACACCTATACGATGTCGAAAATACGAAACAATAATCTCAATCATACAATCTGCTTGTGTTTTATACAATTTTATTAGAAAAAAAGATGGTATCTCATATACAGTCCCTCCACCAGAATATAAATAGCAGAATCCAAGAAATATACCTGATATAGGAAACTTAAACATAAATGAAACTTCTTCCCCTCAAAATCTTCGAGATTACTTGGCTAATTACTTTTTACAACCAAATGTAGCATTACCGTGGCAGTGGAATTATTGTTTATAAATAAATAAGTAAAAACAGATATTATTTTATTATTAATTATCATTTAATTACCTGATAAATGCATATCTCTTGCTATTGATGCCCAAGCTTTTTCCGTTATGTCTCTCCTGGCATACTCCTGAAGGGTATTATTATACAAACATTTAAACTTTTCAATTAATAGCACAAATTTCACAGTTTCATCCGTCATTTTATGTAAAAACACGTGTTTTATCTACTAAACGTAGCCAAAGCGACTAACACTACTGTACGGCCAGCGTACTGCAGCTTGTCTGTTTTGACGAATCCGCGAGGCTGACGCCTCGTGTGTAGATCTCTATATAAGCACAAGTGAGCGGCACAAAAGCGTATACGCTTCGTCTGCAGCATCTAATACGCATCTATGGTGATAAGTTCCGTGTGCAGAAGGCCTTACCTAAACTGGAAGCCCGTAAAAGTGCATTAGCTTATAAATATATTCATATAACTACAAATATTGAATAGATGACTAAAACTTCAAATGCTACTATTGCCGCTTGGTGTAAATGACCAGAAATTATACAAAAACATATATGCTCACAAAAACCTTTAGTTGTGGTTAAGGAGTTGAGCATGTAATTTTCTTTCAAGTTTCCAATCTTAAAACCTAATACAATACCTGAACAACTGGATACCATTTATTAGAGAAAAATTCCTTGATGTAACATGTGAATCATTTAAAATTTAAAAGAAACATTAACAGTTTTTCTTAATTATAATACAAGAGATATGCAAATACAAAAGAAATTTTAGTAAATAAAATTAAAAATGATATAAAACTAAATTTTGCTAATACGTGTAGGGCTTAAGCCATTTGAAGTATTAAATTCTTTGTGACAAGTTAAGTGACATTTCGTATCGGATGGAATCATTTGTCATTGGGGTTGGTGCAAAGTCAAAATTAAAATAGTTTAAAAAAATGTAGTAGGTAAATATTTTTGGGATTTTTAAAAAAAAAGGCTGTTATAAAAAAATCGATAGGACCCCTACGGAAATGAAAATGAAATTTCGTTTTTGAAAAAAAGAACCTAAAAATACTGATATTTATTAGTAATTCAAACTATTTTCTTCTCTACAGACAGGTCTACAACCTTACTAATAATTTCCATGGCCTACTTAGTAATTTTATCACATCGCATTCATCTGACGCAGCCATTTTGAATAAATTAAAAATTGTTGGTATTTCACTTATTTTTTGGAATTTTTTAAAAAACTTGTTGTTCTCATAAATTTATGCTTAACGAGAAAACATCAAAAAATATAGTCATTCCATTCCAGAACAAAAAGTTGATGTAACTTCCGGTTCAACCGGAAGTGATAATTTCATTCCTGTTAGTTTAAAAGTAGCTCGTTATTCTCTTATTGATGTGTGCCAAAAATATAATTTTTAGATTCAAAAGCAACCAACATACGGGGGGCGTACATTGATTAATGGCCACCCGGTATACTAGAGACACTTATTGAGACTCATTAAAAAAAATATATTTACAAAGCATCTTAATATACATACGTATAACACCAAAAATTGTATTTATTTGATTATAAATAAATCTAGGATCAAAACAACTGAAAATAATTAACTTAATGTCTCATTGTATAATTCTCTACGAAATTTTTAGTTCATATTAAAATTGATTCAATCACAAAACTTCAATTCACACTTTTTGCAACGGTATTTCTTTTAGTATCGTTTTAATAACACTGACGAATTCTTATCAGAATGAATTAAACTTTATTGTATTTTATACATATATCTGTATTTTGTAAAATTATGCTTTATATAAATATTGTCTATTGGAAGCTTGTAGTTTGATTTTCATATATATTTTTTTTGTATTCTATTTTATGACTCCAAATAAACGATATTCTATTCTATTTTTATTATTATTATTTTAATATGTCATTCTGTATCAATATATTGTCTTACAAGAAGAAAAAAATAGAATTAAGGAAGATGGAAAAAAGAAGTATATATACATATTTATATTTATTATTTTATGATTTACTTAAAATAATATTCTTACGCTGACCAACAGTAGCCTGTTTTGAACAATAAATCCATAACAATTGATAGAAAGCGGTTCTTTCACTTGTATTAATAAACCCATAAACAATTTTGAATTAAACTTGTCGTAGTGATACCAGTTTAGCATCAGCAGGTTGTTATATATCTTTTCGCCCTAGAAAAAAGAAAGGTATCTATACGCAAAGAGAAAACCGGACCCCTTTTAAGTGTAATGTGCGAATGGAGGAGTATGAGATTTTGCATGGTTAAATGTTTTTATACAGGAGTGCAAAAAGCTAAAATTAATATATAATCTGTGTTGCAAATAAATTAATTTAGATATAATATAACATTCATTGTTTATCTCAAACATTAGACTATTTTAAATTATCGGTATGGTAGATGAATAAGCTAAGAGGCTATTAAGATGCCACACTCTAAGGCATGGATTAGAATTAATTGTAAGCCTGTAAACTTTTTTTGAAAGCAAATTTTTGCTTTTCTTTATTGTAGTTTTATTTCTGAAGTGAAAACTCTTTGCGCGTTGGACGATTTTTGGATAAAAAAATTAGAAAAAATGGGGGAAAATAGAAACAAAGCGAAAAAATAGGAAATAACAGGAAAAATAAGAAAAAACAGAAAGCAATAGGAAAAACCAGTCAAAGGAATGTTCTCTTTTAGGCTTTTTTCGCGAAAAATCAATTTTCTCCAGGTTTCATGACATTTTAAGTCATTTGGAGGAAAAAATGTTTTGAGATTTTTTCACGATTTCAATAATACGATTTGCCCTTCTTCACCAAAGGTGAAGTGTGAGCGGGCCGTAGTAGTAATAGGAAGAAATAGAAAAATAGGGAAAATATAAAAATATTATAAAAAATAAAGAAAGTAGAGAAAAATAGAAAAAATGAGAAAAAATAGGGAAATCTGGAAAATGAGGAAAAAACAGGAACAATGGGAAAAAGCCGAAAAAAATAGAGAAAATTAGAGAAGATAGAGTAAAATTGAGAAAAATAGAAAAAAGGAAGAATAAAGAAAATTAAAGAAAAATGGGAAAAATTCGTATGAATATAAACTTTAAAATTTAATGAATTATGGTCGAATTTCGACCACTGAGCGACTTCTAGTTATTGTTATTTAATATGTAAGAATAATTTATATTTTTCAAATAACAGAAGTCACTCATTTTAATATATTTTGTATTAAATTAAAACAAACCGATTTAAATATTTATGACAGGTACTGAAAAATGTCTAAATTTTAACTGGATCAAACGGACTGGCTAGTATCTTGTATATGTGTATCAATATAAATTAAATACTCTACCAGCATCTGCATTTTCTGTCCACTCTCAGCTACAGTAGTGAAAATTATACATGTTACAAGACATCCAACAATATATGGAAATATTTCTGAATCTAATTCTGCTTCCTTAAATAAAATAAAGAATATATAAAAATAAAAAAATCGGAAATAGAAACAAGATTAATCTATTTGGACACATTTGACTTCTGGAACTACGAAAATACATACATGAAAATAAAATAATATTTTGAAGATTTGGATCATTGTGCAATATATCAACCTTCAGTAATATGAATTACATTAATTTAAATTAATTAATATTTAAACATAGACAAAACATAAAACTTTTTTAGTGAAGGCCAAATATCGCTTAAAATAGCGTATCCAGTTTTTTACATTAACATTTCGTCTTTGAATAGCCACCCCCAATTATTTTTTTTAAATCGGACCTGTACTTTTTATTAAATCTTTGTTGAACAATTTCTCAATTCAACCATGCAGAAAATTTAATTTATTTATTCTACAATGTACTGTGACCTCCCACCCCCATGCTGCGTAATGTTTTATTATTTGCAAGAATTTACTTACCCTGTTATTTATTTAACAATGAATTTTACTTTTTTTTTCTACCTGCGGCCTTTTTACTCAAATAGCTGTAATCGTCTTCTTTTTAGTTAGGACCCACGTTGTGTTTAATAATCGTAGTTAATTATAACAGCATTATTATTAATAATTGTAATACCCTCAGAAATTCTTTTAAAGTTTGGTGTCAAGTGAACATAAAACAAAACACAAAAATCTCAAGAAAATATTTACTCATAAGAAGAATTACTGAAGAATAATGGCGCCATTTGGCATAAAAGGTTAGTGAAAACCGGTCCCCCTAATTAATAAGCATGATGAGGAAAATTCATCAGATAATTAAATATTAAATTCATATTTCAATTCTACAAATTTCGTTCAGGAAGAAGATCATAAACTGTGCTTACAATTAAATAACAGTCCATGGAGTGTTATAGAGGATAAATGGAAGAGTACATTAAAACTATGATGAAATTACAAATAAAGAGAATTATACAGTAGATATTTTGAAAAGTTGGCCACTATTCAAACACTCAGATGGATTTTGTTTTTGGTAAAGGTGAAACACTTTTCTTATAGATAATATAATGCGTGTTTTGTAGATTGGATCGGACTTATTCAACTTACATAAAAAGAAAGCATTCAATCTTTTAGTAGAGAAGTTGACATACTAAGAAAATGGTTATTTTATTTTTGTTACAAACTTTACATGTCGAGGATTTGATGTGATTAATACGCTTTTTTTATTTATTTAATAAAGTCTGTATTTTGATTTAAATATACAAATTCTGAATCTGTAACATTCAAAAACAATGTCAACAAAAAGGAATTGTTTTTATACAATTCAGTGGTACACGAACCTGAAAAGTAGTAAATATGTACTATACATTTTGTTGTTGAACCAAATAGTATGGATATCTACATCATACAGAGTTTTAAGTATGGAACGCCTCAATTATCTCTAAAACGGATCGCATGATTTTTATAGATTTTGGTGTGCAAGGGTTTTGTGATGCGGCCGATATTATGGTGGTTTTTACATTAATGTCAGATCTTCTCTTTTTCCGGAATAATAATAAACTTTGTTATTTCAAATGGATCACCATATATATTTTATGCTTTTTGAAATAGTTAAGGAATACTGATTATTTTTCATGTAATGTTCCCTATACCTAAATGCCATAAGTTATATAACATTTACATTTTCTTCGCAGAAGTTAAAATTATACATTTAGATGGCTATGACTGCGTCATGATTTGGATAGACATCTAAATGTATTATTTTAACTTCGGCGAAGATAATGTAAATGTTATATAACTCCGAAATTATGGCATTTAGGCTTAGGGAACATTACATGAAAAAAAGTCAGTATTTCTTAAGGATTTCAAAAGGCAGTAGATAAGCTATGACAGTTCTGGCGCAGTCCTCATGGAAATTAACATGGGAAATCGCTAAATCCTTTTTGGTAATTATTTGGCTTATTCAAGGTCACTCGTGACGTCAATTAGACAAGAGATGTACGAGACCTGTTCGAGAGGTGTTTAAAGCTGTTCGAGACTTGTTCGAGAGCTGTTCGAGAGCTGTTCATTGATAATATGTATTAAGACAAATTTACTGGATTTTGAAAAATTTTAATAGTAGGTCCGGTTTCCTATAAATTTGCTTAAAACCGAAATTGACGATTTTCGTTTTATTTAATTATCACCTTTATTTGTAAAGATAGAAGAAAACTTTTTAAATCTTTTTTGTTGAAGACCAAATATCGTTTAACATATCCTAGTCAGTTTTTCAATGCAACGTTTCGTCTTTAAAGAACATTCCTCAATTTTTTTTTAATACGGACCTGTACTTTTTATTTTATTTTTGAAATCTTCATTTTGTTGTCTATCCAGCCATGTATCACACTTTTTTTTTTAAATTAAATTTCGACAATGAACTGTACTTTAGGAAATTTTGTAAGTACTGTCCTGTTTATTTTATTCCAGAATATTTTTAAACCATCTTGAATAACTTAGCTTTTGAACATGTTTCCAAATTTTTTTTTTTTTAAAGTTAGCATCTAGGAAAAAGCACAATTTAATCACAAAAATACGTACACAAATCTACAATTACAACAAATAAATAATAGGTCGTTTAAATGAGACAAAAGTTTTTATTTTACATTTATTTTTTATTTTATTATGTTCCTGCTATAATTCATTAGTTGAAGATTAAATTATATTTTTTATTCTCCCATTACTGTTATGTAAAACAATGTAATACAAATACTTAATAGTGCCCAATTACTTAATGTTTAATTAATTTTATTCAATAAGATTTATAAATATTCAAGATGAAAATGATCAGGACCGTACTTACAAAATTTCCTAAAGTACAGGTCATTATCGAAATTTAATAAAAAAAAAATTAAGTGTGATACATGGTTGGAGAGAGAACAAAATGAAAATTTCAAAAATAAATTAAAAAGTACAGGCATGTATTTAAAAAAAAATTGAGGAATGCTCTTTAAAGACGAAACGTCGTATAGAAAATCTGACTACGCTGTGTTAAACTGCATTCGGTCTTTAACAAAAAAGATTAAAAAAGTTTTCTTCTATCTTTAAAAGTAAAGGTGATAATGAAATAAAACGAAAATCGTTAATTTTGGTTTTAAGCAAATATCTCTGAAACCAGACCTGAAATTAAAAATTTTCAAAATCCAGTAAATTTGTCTTGACAATTTGCAACTTTTTTCCTATTTAACCAACTTTGTATCTATAATGGTTAACGAAATTCCAATAGTGTACATTGAAATTTTCAACACCCTGTATAATCTAATCGTCTTAATAATATTTTATTTTGATTATAAATTTAATTGAATACTATTGGGATTTCGTAAAGCGCTATAGATACAAATTTGGATGAATGTTCTTGATACCAGGTGTAAATGGGTCATGTGCCGGCCACCTTAAACGGGTTATTAGATTTATACCAAATTTTGGTCGATTATAGTAGAAATATTTTGGAATTTTTACCTCTCGCCCTTCAGATAAGAAAGGTATAGTAATCATGCTAAAAATTATGTAGTGAGTTTTCAATGGATAAACACGTTTTAGGGTCCCTAGAATACGATGTTGATACTTTCCTTCGCTTGTCCTACGATATAATTACACAATGTAGTTTTCCTGTTTCTTACCTCAATAACGGTACGCCTATGAGAATAAAAGCATAAAAACACAAAAAATGACTAATCAGATAGACCTGTCCTTAGCACATCGATACCTAAAAATTCATTCCTTTTTTGTACCTCGTGGACGACAGAAATAATTTTTATTTGTGAAAAATAGTGCGAAATTCCGAAGAGACCAACACTTAGCGATAGCAAGAACTCAAAGATGAAAAAATGAAAGTTACAGTTAAGATAGTTACAGAAAGCATTTGAAGAAATAAATGATAATAGTTCGGAAGATTCAAGTGAATTTAAGAGAATAATTAATTAATTTTTTTTTTTAGAAAATGGTTATCATACAGGGGTTCCAGTATATATTTCTTATTATTCACAGTAACACACGTTACATATATTGTGAATTAGATCACACGATCTATAAATAAAAGTAACACACGTTACTCTATAGTGTGAATTGGATTACACGATCTATTAATAAAAGTGACACACGTTGCTTGATGTTTTTTCGATCACACGATCGATATAGGATCATGTTAAGAAACATTTAATAAAGATCCAACTTTAGCCAAATAAAGCTAACATACATTGCTTGATATCAGCCGATCAAACGACCGGTATGAAAATCTGTACACAATAGTCTATTTGGATAAAAACCAGTTTATATATTTAAATAAAAAAAAATTCTTATTTTTATCGAAAAAATTAAGGATTTATTTTTAATTGCAGAATACAGTGAAAACAGTAACAATTCTGTTGAATTGTCTGAAATTTTGGATGAACAAGATCCTTTAGGAAATATCGACTTGGATAATGAGAAAGTAGAAGCCACAGGAAGAGGTAAGAGGAGAAAATTTACATGACGAGTTAGGAGTTAGGTGGTCTGATTACCTTCTTAGAGGGATAGGAAAAGAGAAAAGAATTGAACTGAGCACTAAATACGGAATTGCGAAGAATTGCCAAGCACTGGTTCCACCACTGTTAAATGAATTTCATGCGGTTTTGCCCGAGAATGCACTTTAGCATGATAAATTTATGTCATCGCTACAACAACAATTAGCACATGGTATGTCAGCACTAGGGCTAGTAATTAATACTTTATTGGAGAACAATACAGATGAAACCGCCCTAACAAGATTTTCAGACGCAGCACGAATATTTGCCAGTGTGCATAATGGTATTTCTCAGCATAGAAAATTTAAGACAATGGCATATTTAAACATGGATTACAAGAAATATATGGAGAACACCCCTATTGATGAATATTTGTTGGGGAAGGATTTAGCAGAGTATATAAAGAAGACAAGTCAGGAATTTCTAAAGAAGTCGGGCTTTTCTCAGTACTATCGAAATAAACCGAGTACTTCGAGACAGACTCTTATTCTTTAAACTATCAGCGCTCGACGTTCAAAACAAAGATGAAGGAGGGGAGAGAGGTGACACAAAGGAAATGGACACCAGACGAGAAGGACAGAAGGAGGTTCAAGAGATATCGACGAGTAGTATAAATAAGGTATGTAAATATGCTGGCTCCTTAAGATTTCATCTGGAACAATAAAGATCGATTACAAACAATATTACTATTTTAAATTGGGTCAGGGGTATAAAAATTCCCTTTATAAGTAATCCCAGACAGAGAAAGGAGCCCTCGGTTAAAATTGATACAAGAGAAAGGCATATTTACTTAAAGACTCTAAATGAATTATTAAGCATAGGCGCAATTTCAAAACTAAGCATCAATTTTTATCTTCTTATTTCTTAATTAAAAAATCTAATGGTGGGTTTAGATTTGTTTTAAATTTAAAGAAATTAAATAAATATATAAATCCGCCTCATTTTAAGTTAGAAGATTTTAGAACTGTTCTAAGATTTTTAACAAGAAATGATTTTTTAACAACTATAGATTTAAAAGATGCTTATTTTCTTTTACCTACGGAGAACAAGTATAAGAAATATTTACGTTTTAGATTTGATCGAGTGCTATATGAGTTCAATTGTTTACCTTTTGGACTTAACTTGGCGCCTTATTTATTTAGCAAATTGTTTAAACGAGTGATAACCTTACTTAGAAATAAAAGTATAAGACTAGTTATTTATCTAGACGATTTTTTAGTGTTAGGCAGAGACTACGAAAATACCAATATTGTTTTACGGTTACTATCACAGTTATTGTTTATTATAAACGATGTAAAGAGCAATGTGGTATCGCAACAGTGTGCGAGATACTTAGGCTTTATGTATGATACTGTACAGATGTGTATTTTTTTGCCAGATGAAAAAATTCACAAGATCAGAAAATTAATTAAACAGTTGGTTAGAAAATCGAGTTGTACAATAAGAGATTTTTCAGTTTTGTTAGGGAAATTAGTTGCGAATTGTCCGGCTACTAAATATGGGGTTTATCATATGAAGTTTTTAGAAAAAGATAAAATTTAAAGCTTTAAGAGAAAATAATCAAAATTATAATAACATATTACATATTAATAATGTGATAAAGAAAGAGTTAAATTGGTGGTGGTATAATGTAGGTTTAGGACAGAATATTAAACTTCAAGATTTCAAAAGAACTATATACACGGATGCATCTCTAATTGGATGGGGCGTAGTCTGTGAAGAAACAAAAACACATGGTTTTTGGAATTCTGACGAACAGAAATTAAATATTAATGTTTTGAAAATAATGGCAGCCTATTATGGCTTAAAATCATTCACTAAAGATTTATCAGATGTCAGAATCTTATTAAGAATAGATAATGTAACAGCGATATCATGTATTAACAAAGGGGGTAGTGTAAGGTTCACAAAATTAAATGTAGCGACTAGGAACCTGTGGGAATGGTGTGAATCGAAGAATATTATTGTTTTTGCCTCCTATATTCCTTCTAAAGAGAATAAAGATGCTGATTATCAATTCAGATTAAATTATATTGAGACAGAATACGAGTTAAATAATAAATTTTTTGTACGCATTGTGGACGGATTTGGAAAACCGGATATCGATTTATTTGCAACAAAATTAAACAGGAAATGTAGAGATTATATATCATGGTTTCCTGATCCTGAGTCATTATCAGTAGATGCATTTACAGTTAATTGGAAACATTTCTTTTTTTATGCATTTCCTTCATTTGCAATAATATCGAAAGTTATAGAGAAAATTATTCAAGATAGATCATCAGGAATACTAGTGGTACCACAATGGCCATCACAACCATGGTTTCCGGTTTCCAATCCCTTTTGATCAAGGATATTATCCCTTTTGGACCAAATAAAGATTTGCTTATCTCTCCTTTTAGGGATTGTCACCCTCAGCACCTGATGATTTCCCTGGCGGCAGGACATATTTATGGCGGGCGTTTTTGAAAAAGAATGTTCCTGAGATATCAATTCCCATTTTGTTGGCATCAATTACGAATAGTACCTTAAAGGCTTGCGCGCATTAGCCGGCAACAGCCAGAAACGGAACGGGCCACGGCGGCCGGCAATTTTTTTTTGACTACGCACACTAGTCGGTAAATAATTTTCGCCAGTCACCGGCCGCTTGTCACTAATATTGTTGATTTTACGATGGATCCAAAGACTATAATAATTATAAGCTTATTGTGCGAGGAAGAGGAAGTAAAAAATGCAGTAGTAAAACAAAGAAGAAGAAAACGAAAATGGATACATGAAATCTGTAAAAAGAGGAAAATCGAAAGTGAATTTGCCACTTTATTTCCTCAATTAATACAACATGAAGAAAAATGTTTTCAGTACTTCCGAATGAGTTACGAAAAATTTCAACAACTTTTGGCTATTATAAAACCTGATCTGACAAGACATAATACTACGTTTAGAAACTCCATTCCACCAGCAGAACGCTTAGCAGTGACCCTAAGGTAAGTTATTTATTATTAGTGTTATGTATTATTACTGTTACTTCCATGTGTTTTGTTTTCTTGATCAATATTTATTTCGAGCTTGTTTCTAAAAATTTACATTTTACTGAAATACAATTTTAAAGGAACTTTTTATTTTTTAGTACTATAACAGCTGTACACTTTAATTTACATTACAAGTTTGATTCGTTGTCACTTTGTAATTCTGGAGAATCTGCAAAAGATGTTGATATTGATGAATATGTTCTATGTTGTAGAAGAGATGGTTGCATGTTTTGAAGAAGTGTTAGTTGTGGTTGCGACGCTAGCGTGTTTTGTGGATGTGAAGGTTGTAGTGTGTCTTGGGAATGTTGTGTGTGTTGTAAATTTAAATGATTCATATTAGGTTGTGTTCCCAAAGATTGCATGTGCTGTGGATAAGAAAGTTGTATGTCTTGTGAATGTTGAGTGTATTGTGATTGTGGTCGTTGTGAATGTCCATTTTTATTACAGTGAAATCCAGTAGTATGAAAATTGCCAAACTGCATGGTGTTTCTGGGTTATAAGCATTTTAACTCTGCTTCTTGTAGAATGTTGAAAACCTTCGCCTTAATTTCAATTTGAAGTTCGGGAGGGAATGATTGAGCTGTCTCAGAGATTGCAATGAAAAATTGCGTCAAACTATTGCCTCTTGAATTTGTAGCTGAAGTAGTTTGTAAATATTTTTCAAGGACGCTAGCAACTGAACTAGGTTGTGTATTTTGGTGCTACACTTTCTTTCTCTTTGGAGCCGATGTAGGTGTTGGTCGAAATATTGTGCTCTTATTAGAAGATGATGCTGCTGTTGAGGCTGGTGTTATGGGTCTTGAATCACTCAGATTATCAGTATCTTCCATCCGATCATCTTCACCATCCTCAGAAGGTTTTGGGCTATTACCCGCAGAGACCGGTTCGCTAACATTTGTTTTTTGATCTCGATCTGGCAAATATTTTTTCAGGAATGACATCTCCGCTTCAAATTTATATGGCTTCACTTTAATTGCAGCATCTCCACTTTTACCTTTTCGAAACTTCAATGCCTTTCTATAATTATCGCGCAACCGTGACCATCTTTCTTTACAAACGGATACTGAAAATAAAAAATAAATTATGTTTGGCGACTGTGATTCCTAGCTGATTAAAATATTTATTTTTTGTAGGTTTTTGGCAACTAAAGATTCGTTTAAAACAATATCATTCAGTCACAGACTCGGTCATAATACTGTAAGAGAAATTGTCCATTCAACATGTATGTCGATTTGGAAAAGACTGCAGCCAATTGAAATGCCCACTCCAACAGAAGATCTATGGAGAACTATCGAAAAAGATTTTTATGAAAAATGGAACTTCCCAAATTGTGTGGGTGCTATAGATGGGAAACACGTAGTCATTGAAGCACCACCAAACAGCGGATCCCTATACTATAATTACAAAAAAACTTTTAGTATAGTTTTAATGGCATTAGTGGACGCTAACTATAGAATAATAATAGCTGACGTTGGAGCTTATGGAAAAAATAGTGATGGTGGAATATTTAGCAATTCTGTTATGGGGAAAGCTTTGATAAGTGGAAAACTATCAATACCTCCTAATAAAACTCTTCCTTGTACTAATATTACTTTACCACATGTTATTGTGGGAGATGAAGCTTTTCCTTTGCATAAAAATATTATGCGTCCTTATCCTGGAACTCAGACACGTCATGATGAGACCAAGGCAATTTTTAATTACCGACTGAGCCGTACTCGTCGTCTGTCAGAAAATGTGTTTGGAATATTAACACAGAAGTTTAGAGTTTATCAGAGGAGGCTCCAAATGTCGCCAGAGCATATAGATAATGTAATATTAGCTACATAAGTTCCTTCGGGGTGACTCACGTACGACAGAAATCGATGTGGGTAATACTAATATAAAAACCAGTCATGTATCTACAATTCAAGATCTAAGAAATGCTGGAGGTAAAGCCACTGAAGAAGCATTGCATATCCGCGAAGAATTTAAAAATTACTTTTGTGCTATAGGGGCCGTAGATTGGCAAACAAATATGGTGCGAAGAGGTTATAAAAATCAACAGTAAATATAATATTAGAGTACTTTAAGAATTATTTACATTATACACTACTCAAACGAAATTAGAGCCACCAAATATTTTAATTCTGTTCGATTCCATGGTTATCCTTTCCTTGAAAGTTTTCTTTCCATTCCGTTTAGACCCAGAATGTAGATTGCTACTCTCTGTAGCTTGCCAGATTGGAAAATACTTAGTGGTTCTAATTTCCTTTGGAGTAGTATATTTTCCACAAATTTTGTTATTAAAAAAATTTTTAGATTAAAAACTATATTATACCAAACAACTAAAATGCTGATTTTTTAAAAACTTACCTGGTTGTCGCATGTGCTCTGAAATTTCTTTTCAGCAGTTATTTTTGCGTTCCTGATTTGAATAATTTTTGTTAGAAAAATCATACAATTCCTTGTACCCGCTCACAAGAATTATTAATTTTTCTTCGTCCATTTTTCTCTTCCGTCGTCAAAAATCAGCGCGTACTTCTTCACTCCACGACGGAACGCAACGAACTAACGGCAAAAGTATTCTCGCCAGGCAGTTCCGCCGACGAGCGAAAGCTGCGCTGCCGTCCGTTGCCGAGTAGTGCGCGCTGTTTCGTTTACGTACCAGGTAAAAATAAATTCGCGTTCCGTAGCGGGATGGTCCGTTGCTGGCCGGGCCGGTTTAGTGCGCGCGAGCCTTAAAGCAATACACAACATGTTATAAGAAATTTTGTATGAATAGAAAACTTGATCCATATACTTATGATGTTAATACGGTTTTATTATTTTTAAATGATGCATTAAATACAAATTTGTCTTATTCGGTAATTAATACTTATAGATCAGCGCTTAATATTATATTTAAGCCATTAAGTTCGCAAGACGAAATTATTATAAATAAACTCATGAAGGGTGTTTATAATATAAGACCAGCAGGTCCTAAATATCAGTTTGTTTGGGATCCAGAACCTGTCGTAAAATATGTAGCTGATTTACACCCTTTAGATTCTTTAGATATGGAAACGTTAACATACAAACTTGTTATCTTAATGGCACTAACAACAGGTCATCGAGTTCAAACATTGTCTTTAATTTAACATTAATAATATAGCATATTTAGAAAATAAAATTGAAATTAGAATCTCAGAACGTATTAAGACATCGGGAAGAAATAGAAACCAACCTATTTTAATATTTCCATACTACCACAAACCAGAATTATGTGTAGCCCCAGAGATTAATTTTTATATTCAGAAGACTTCATTATGTAGGAATAATTGTGAATGGCTTATATTGACATGCAAGAAACCTATTCACGCAGCTTCGGCACAAACTATAAGTAAACGGATCAAGAAGACACTCGTTAAAAGTGGTTTAGATACAAATATTTTTAAATCTCATAGTGTTCGGCACTCAGCAACTTCAGCGGCTTTTAGAGCCGGTATAAATGTAAATGAAATTAAAGATAGAGTTGGTTGGACACCAGGATCAAATACATTTTTTGATTTTTATAACAAGCCTGTACTGCCGCAGGATGTTTCATTTGCGAATGCAATTCTTAATATACATGCGGAAGATTGAATGTATCATTATTATGTTGATTTTGTTAATAAGATTTAATTAATCGATTAGCATATATAAATATTTTTTGATGTTGTTCATTGGAAATAAGTTTACTTGTAGATCATACATATTTTTTATATACATTAATATTAGTATTGTTATTACATGGTTATTTGTTTTCGGGTGGATTTAGTTTATGAGCAAATAATAAATTATTTAAAATAAAATGTGTTTGAGCTTTAAACAGCTACATTGTGTATTTATATCGTAGGACAAGCGAAGGAAAATTAAAAGATTAATCGACTTACCTGAAGGAAGATTAATATTAATTTTCCGAGCTTGTCCGTAGATATAATTACACTCCCTCCCTTCCCTAAAGAAATAACTCTTCAATTTTTTCTTTTTCCCCGGTGATTTTATTTTTATAGGAATGAATTATTAGGTATCGACCAGGGTTACTATATAGGAGGGGGTTGTGACATCAGCCATTTTTGGGAAGCCATTTAGAAAATATAGTAGTCAGTTTAGGTTGGCAACATATTTTCTTTCTAATGTCAAAATGAATATGTCAGCGATAGCGATGTACTTTAACCTATATGTTTTGTTTATAAATTCAAGCGGATGAAATTATAAATAGAGATACCTATTGACAATAATTAAAATCGAGATCCAGAACCTTTTCGATTTTTCTAAAACTGACCTACATCACTCACTACTTTTTTATTAGCCCTATGTGTTGATAATCCTCGAAAAGTTTCAGGATTAATCTCAACTCGAATGTGTATGAAAATCAAGAACGTTTGCAGAGTTAGGATGTGTGATACAGAAAGGTAGTGCAAACATCACAGATTTTAAATTTACGTTAATTATTAGTTAAGTATTTATATTGAAAATCAGATTCATCTGCCCCATCAATAAGTTATGCATCCAGTACCATTTTTAGAAAATAAATCATAGACCCCAATTAATAATAATGCATAATAATAATAACGTATTTATTTTTTACTCAGATACAAAATCAATATTATAACTAGCGGTAAATAAACATGTACAAAGTTTTCTTTAAGGAATTGCATAAAGCTACAAAAATAAGCATCCAAAATTGCAATTTTCATTATTAATAAAATTATTAGGATAAAAAAATAAAATGATTCTTTGTATTAAAATAATACATTACATTTTTAAACATTAATGGGTAATTTTTTTTAATTTTTGATTTTTTTTGTTTTTCCCTTTATTTTTGTTTTGAAATAATATTTTTGAATTTAATTTCTTAATTCTTATAAATACCCTCTGTTTTAAGAAAGCCTTTGAGACCTCTTCAGGTAAGTCAACTTTGTTTTTTAAATGAAGATATAATTTAGTAACTATATTTTTTTTTATTTTAAATTTGTTTTTATTAATATTTTTGAATTCTTTTTCCAAAATTGAAATATTCTTTTTTAATTTGTTTGAAGGCTCTGTTAAGCCACCATGTGAAAGTTCTTGCACCCAAGATGGCTTACAATAATTATGCTCTTGATGCTTTAGCATATAAGTGTATGTTCCCAATTCAGGGTATTGTTTACTAAATTTTCTTGCTAACCAGCCAGACAAATATGTTAAGCCATCTTCTTCTACTTGTTTTGCAGTAGAAGATGCTTTGCTGCTGCTAGAAGAAACTGAAGAGTTTTCTAAATCATCATTTGTTTCGTTGACCTCATCTGTCAACAATGGAGTAATCTCAACTTCCTTCAAAAAACTGCTCATTAAAAACTCTTCATTTTCTTGGAAATTATGAATATTTGTTCTATGTTGTACAACACCAGGGGATTTACCTATAACAAATTATATATTAGATTTATTCCATTATTATCACTATTAAGATTAAGAACAGTAATAAAGATTATGAACTAAATTTATTATATCTAAAAACTATGTTATAGAGTAAAAAATAGAAATCCTATTATATGTTACTTACCTAAAATTAACATTCGCAAACGGTGCAAAACATTTAATGGAGTTGGATGATCATCCAGACCTCCTCGTGTCCTTAATTGTCCAAATAAACTTTCCAAAGAATCTTGGTTAAGTTTTGATGTAATAATATATATAATATCATATTTTTTTTTTGGTGTACTCAAAAAGACCCAGCAGCGCTTTTATTGATATTAAAATAGCTTTTTGAAAAACTTGTAAATTATTTTTGCCAATACATCTTAAAGTTGTCATCATATTAAACATGTCATTTAACCTATTTTGCTGGCCATCGGTTCCCTCAAACGGTTTTTTAAAATAAATGGATTCTTTAATATGCCTTGAATTCATTATATCGAACCAGTCATTAACCAAGTCCATAAATGTTGACAAATTTTTGTATTCCATATCATTTGAATATCTTTTTAATGCAGTTGCTGTAGTATGGGACAACAGATGTGCGGCTAAACTTACATTTTGTTTATCTGAATAGCTATTTAACACCAATAAATGCCTTTCAGTTAGCTTGTGCAATGAACTTAGTTCTAATTGACTTGTTTTGTACAAGATGTCTTCTAAAGGTTTCTTAGTCAAACAATGTCCACTAGGAAAGACAAAACGTAAAATGTATATTAATATTAAAATAGGATATTTAAAATTTTTAGTGATAGTTACCTGTACGTAGTAGCCAATTGCGTATTAGTTTAAGCAAATGAGGTGCATCTGGAAAACAATATATATTGTCCTCTGTACAAGGATGCTTAAAGTATTCTTTCTCAACAGTAACTCCTAATTTCGACAATGTCCCTTGATTCGAGGATCCAAGATCTCCAACAATAGCTACTACATCATATGAAACATTATGGAGTGCAATAATTATTTCAAGTAAAATATTGGTATTCATGTTGTTGTCAAATCCCACATAAACTGGTTGCTTCCAAGTTCCAAATAAACTTCTAGCAATAACTACTTGAACATATGAATGTGGTCCAATTACTTCATCATCCTTTTTGTTATATTCAAATAAGGACCGTACTTTCATTTCGTCATACAGTAATACTATTGCTTTCTCTTTTAATGTCATTTTTTGAGCACTTATTTGCATAAACTGTAAAATATCAAACAAAATTCCCCGAGATAAATTGATGGATTGTGCATATCTCTGTAATGTTCTTAAGTTTGGCAATGGATAATTTTGTTCTTGCATATAAATATATGCTCTTTTACTAAAATAACGAAGAGTAAAAGCTTTTGCAATATCGTCTTTTGGCCACTTCACCTTCTTTTTAATATTTAAAATTTTATCTAATTGTACTGAAGACAAAGTTCCTGCCAATATCTCCTTTATTCTTAGACTTAATTCCAAAGTTGAAAAGTTTGCCAGTTTGCCAGAAATATCTTTTAAATTAGTCATGGAATTTTCTAATTTTTTATTATTTTTTCTTTCCACAGATAATTGTAAAGAAAGAGTTCTATTTAATTTCTTTAATTGGCTAATTTGATGTTTCATGTCATTTAACTTGGTTTTTAACAAAATACAATGAGTACATTCATTTTGAACAAATTCTATAGATTCTGGTGGCAAATTTTCGGACTGTATTTCTTGTAATGGTGTATATTCTAAAAAAAATTGTATGTTTGAATTTAATTTAGTATCACAATTTTAAATTATCTACTTAAAATTCCATAATAAATATTTCAAATTAAATTGTGATCTTTTCTTTTTTACTTACTAGGAAAATCTAATTCTTCAGGTTCAGAATCGGAATATGCACAATTGAATTTTACCGAAGGGAGAGCTAAAAAGATAAAATTAAATTTATCAGAAGCAATAGTTTATATTTAGTGTCTCATTTATGGTAAACATACTTAATGAAAAAAATGAAATTTTATACAATTTTTTACAAAATTTATAAATTGACATACCAGTTCTTTTTAGTCTTCTTCTAAGAGAAGGTCCAAATAATGGATTATAATCATTTTTCTCAAAATGCGCGGAACAAATGGTGGCTCCTTTTTTGGGACTCCACTCACAAGGTTGGTTACAGAAACTAATCCACTGTCTCTTAAGTTCCGCATCGGATGGAAAGGAATGAAAACTTATTTCTTGTAAGCAAAATTTGCTTTTAATTTCGCAGCCTCTAACATAACACTTCTGTCCTACCATTGTTTTATCTAACTATACAACTTAACACTAAACACAAAAATGCACTATGTCCTTATAACACTTGTTCGAAGCGATGACACTGAAAATAATACATTTTATAAATGAACTAAATTACATAAAAACGTATACTTACATAAATAAATTATATTAAAAAGTAAATCGAATCTAGAAAGAATGAAAAAAACGCAAAAAATGTAACTAAAATATTTCCAAAACCACAACTCGCAACAAAGCGTAAGGCAAGAAAGGCAAATAAACCATAAAACACGCTTGACAGCTGACACTAAACTTTTCATTAAAGGCATTCACACTTTTAGAAAGATGTCGTGGACTTTCTATTCAATTCACAGTTTGATTGGTAGTCTGTTAAAACTCGTCCAATCAAAAATCGCGTACAAAATTAAATTGTAGTAAAAATGTACACTGTAAACGTCAGAAGAATATGACCAACAAATGTTGCCAACTTAACCTGACTACTATTTGTCCCCTTACCGCAGTCTTCGTCTTGCCCGTAATTGGACTCTATGTCACAACCCCCTCCTATATAGTAACCCTGGTATCGACGTGCTAAGGACAGGTCTATCTGATTAGTCATTTTTTGTGTTTTTATGCTTTTATTGTCATAGGCGTACCGTTATTGAGGTAAGAAACAGGAAAACTACATTGTGTAATTATATCTACGGACAAGCTCGGAAAATTAGGATTAATCTTCCTTCAGGTAAGTCGATTATTCTTTTAATTTTCCCGATGATGTCTGTGTGTGTGTTAGTGTGATAGTGGGTGTGCGTGTCCGTGTGGGTGTGTGTGTGCGTGTTAGGATGGATGTTGTAGTAACGATGACTCAAAAACTTCTGAATAAAAAAATGAATGAATAAAATTTTGCATACAGGATTCTGATACCCTAGATTAGATCTGATTAGATTTTGGTGTCCATCGGACAACCGGAAGTGGCAGTTGCTATGAGTGATGACGTCATTACTAAACAAAATGGCAATAAAGTTTTACACATATATTTTGTATACATTATAGTTTATTTTCGTATCATTAAGATTTTCAAAAATTTTGCCATTGTTGTCAGATTTACAAAAAAGTAATTTTTTTCATACTTTTTTGTGTTAACGTGTAAATGTTTGATTAAAAAATGGCGAGAGATCATGTGCTGGCCACATCAGATTTTTAACATAAAAATCTAATATGGGCGACTTCCGATTTTAATTCAGCAAATCTAGTTTTTTTAACTAAAACTTATTTTTTTAAATGAAACATAGATGGGCCATCCGGTATTAAAAAGTGTTCATTCAATTACGATGAATGTATCAAATAAAGAAGTAATTTTTTTTCTGTTTAATTTCGATACAAATTTCTCCTGAAGACATCACTGTTAAAAAATAACAATATTTACAACATCAAATTTTACATATAAATAATTATTAAGTAACAAAAATAAATAATTGATAAAATTTAGAACTTTTAAGTAATATCAGTTTGATTATAATGAATTTAGACCCAATCATTAACACCTAAGATGGGTAAAAAAATTAAAATAAAATAAAATTGGCATCTTAAATGTTTTTTGACCGTCGACCTGTACGTGTTTAAGGTCGTAGAATCCAAATATGTAGAAATATACGGGGTGCTTCATTTGAATTTCCAATTTTCATGTCATTTTCGGCCAAACCGGATGTGGAGCATACTGGATTTTTATGTACAAAAATCCAAAAATAGCTGTATTATAATCGACAAAAATTTGGTATAAATCTATTAACCCGTTTAAAAGTTATATGGGTGGCCCATGACTCGTGTATTTATACCCGGTATTCGAATTTTGAAAAAAACCTTCTGCCGTTCTACTATAATAGTAAAAATTAACATTTTAAAAACATGTAATATTGATACTTACAACTATAAAAGTGAAACTGCAGCTTAATAAAACAGCACCAGTACCATTAAGTATAAGTAATTTCCATTCTGATTTTTCGTTGTAGTAAGAGGTAAGCCTTAAACATAAAATACCCAAACTATAAAGTTATACAAATCGTATTAAAGAACTTCACAACAAAATATTTGTATATTTGGTAATTTTGCTAAAAGTGGATAAAAAATATTCTATAAATGAATATAAAATAAGTGTAATTCAATGACCTATTTCCCTGATGAAGCTACTGGGTAAGTTCTTTTGTACACTTTTCAAATAGCGTATCTGAAACGATCAGAACGAGTGAACCATCTTGTCGAATGCGCATCCACAGTTCTTTTTAATGTCTTGAAGTCTGGCATGCCGACTTTGTATGGACAGCAACCTTCGAATCCGCTCATAAAAGTCATCGACGTCTAATTACTCTTAAAGTTGGAAATTCTCTGTCTAATCGCTTTGCTCCTGAAGTTGGAATCCTACAAGGGTTCGTACTCCCTCCGCTTTTTTATTTCATATATTCCCATAAAATTTTAACTCCTCCCGTGCCCAGCTAACTTTACTTCCGCCCGAACTTGAGACACAACAAATCATTATCGTTTGTTAGTGCAGCCATTGGAGAATCACTTTCAATTTACAAAAAAATCCAATTTTTTATCTTCAAATATCCTAATCTCACTAGGTAATATAATTAGTTTCTTAACAATATGTAACATGTTTTTTCGAGAAAGGATCGTCGACCAAGTCGACTGGTTGGGAACGTATTTCACGAATACAGTTAACTATTTGATGGAAGTTCAACATATTCTGGACAAAATGAGAATAGGCACGCTTCTCTACACTTACAAAACCTACATCAGATGTATTCTTCTTGGGAGAAATCAGATCCAACCGAAATTCCATCCTATACTATTTTTCAATGCATTTCCTTCCAGTGAGTGTTTAATCACAAAAATCGGTTAACACGTTCAAAACTTATTTGAGTACACCCTTTGGCTATTTCCCTCGAATCAGAAAAAATGGAAATTCATTTTTACTTTTGTGTGCCACTTCATTTTTACCTCGTTCAGGGATTTTTATTCTGATATCTTAGAACTTTCTGCAACAGTTCAATATAAAAAATACAAAGTGGCTGTATTGTATTACATCCATTTTGATAAATTTGATGATACTATTTTATTAATTACCAGTTGTATTAAATGACTAAGACAAATTAAATTGATTCAGCTTTATATTAAGAATTATGAGAAGAAAATGCAGAAAAAATTGTTGTACAACAAATTTTAGAATTTTGCAACACAATTTTATCTCTTCAAATATTTTCCAAATTCTTCCCAAATTAGCTTCGGGACTCCCATTAAAAGGCAAACATTATTTTGTTATGATATGTCTTAGCTAATGGATTATTTAATTAATTTAAATTCAACAGATATAAAAGGTCTTCTGGGGTTATTATTCCCTTTATCTAGATTGCAACCTTTCAATAAGCATTTTCATAGTAGGGGAGCCCAAGCCGAGTATTTGGAGATTTACTGAAGCACGGCAGATTAATATATGGGGGGATAGTCTACACTCAGGTGAGTACCTTTACCGGATATGAGCTCCGTGTAGGATAAAGGATCAGAATAATAAAAAATTGTTGACCATTAGAAATTCTCGAGCGCGTCAGATTAAGGTAGGGTGAGTTAATTACACCCTAAAAGGTTTACATTTCAATAGTCTGACGATTTCTGGAATAATAATAAAAAAAACGTCACCTTGAAATACTGAAATAATTTAAGTGTCACGAAAATAATATAATCTGCCGATTTCCTCAAGCCGGAGTACTTAAAATCATCAATAAAGTGTGGTGTGTACAGCTGCTGAGAATTAAGTATTTCCCACTCCGCTCCTCTCTTCCCTTCTCACTCTTTTCTATCTCTCACTCTTTGGCACCGTCTCCACACTACTTTCCGTCGCCATCATGCCATCGCAGCTGATCACAACAACGCATTCATATTTGTATATGTATAACGCTTTGATTTGTTTATTGTGTATTAAAAAAGTTTAATGAATTAAATATAATATATCGGTCTCGGTGGAACAGAGCGTTGGCTATCGGTCATATTCACTTATGGCTATTTATATGCTAGAGCCAACGTGGGTTCGTGCCTCGTATCTGACAGTGAAATTTTAATTAAAAAAATTTCAGTGTTAGATACTTGGCTCGAATAGGTAAACCGCATTGAATATTAATTTAATTAATGTCTAATGCGGAGCCTAGATTTTCAATCCCCCTGTGTCACTGTGCCGATGATGGTGGTGTAGGTTTTCCGGGTTTTCCTACACCTATAGCCAAATGGCACCATCAATCCTCAGTAAGTCGCCCCGGAGCGCCACAGCAAATAATAATAATAGCCGTCCCTTCCCCGCACAAGCCTTGGCTTCTGTGGTTCACTCGTAAGGGGGTGAAATATAGGGCGAGTATTATTATTATTATAATGAGTTTTACATGAACTACGACAACCCCTTCGTGCGGCAACCAAAAAACAGAAAGCGGGCAGATTATTGTCTCTCAGTTACTATAAATACGTAGGGCGTATACGCTGTTAATGTTTGGCACGCTCTAGTATGTCTTTGTGACCATTTTTTAACATTTTTGAAAATTTAAAACACGTTCCCACTAATGATTTTTTTTTAATTGTCAGATTTATGTAATTCCTCCGAATACTCGTCAGATTATTGATCAGCACGTCTATGACATTGAGATGAACCGTATATATCTTAATCTGACGTGCTGGAGTATTTCAAAAATCACCAAGAGTTTGCGTTACGTCCAAATCGTCAGAATATTAAATGAGAACTTTCTTTGGGTATACTTGCCACCCCTTAAAATATCTGAGACGCTCAATTAAATTTATTATTTCAATTTTCAATCGTTCCGTAGAGCCACCCCCATCGTACAAACCGTCAGATTAAGCAATCTCCATTATTAAAGATACATTGAGCATACATAATATCAATGTCTGACGCGATCAGATATTTCCATGTAACGGTTTTTTTTACATTTGAAATTCTATAGACACTACCCCGCACCGATGAACATGTATACATATATAACATTTTTTTCTTTTTATCATCTAAGCTTCGAAATCTAATAGGTCTTCACGATGATCGAGTAACTCCCCATTTAACATCGTGGCCTCCCCAACTATTATTTATTATAATTGGATTTATTAACAGATATCTTATTTAACTTACTGCTTTATTCTGTTAAACTGCCAAGAAAAGTATTTTAGATTATTAGTTATAATTTCTTGATAGAGTGTATAGTTGACATCATTTAAAACATTTCCAGCGTTGTATTCGTCTTCAAATTCTATCAGAATTTCAATTTGTTCATTCAACATGACTAGATTTAAACATATCTGTCCAATAAAGTAGCAGCTTGCACATAATGGCACACAAATATGTATTAGAGCATGACATCCCAGAACACCAAATAAAAATATAAATAGTATCGTAGAATCTAATATAACCTGTGGACATAGATGAAAAATCAAATTTGTTTCTCTATTTACGAACAGAATAAATCCAATATCGACAGATATTAGCAAAAAGCAAACTATATATAAGAATGTTTTGATCAAATTACTAAATAATTCTGCATTTGTCACCAATGCTTTACTAGGAGGTCTTGCTTTCGAGTAAATAATATTTGCCATATCCATTAAAGGTCTGCTGGACTCATAAGCCCTTCTTGATATGTGGTAGTTTGTTACTAACTGGAAAAATAAATAAAAATCGTCAATAAATAAAAACTAAGTTAAAACTTAACACATCCAAGATTTTAATTAATATTATATATTAGTTATTAAATGCTTCTTGCAAAAGAAGTTCCATTAACGTATTTCCAAAAATAGTTATGTTTTCTGTAGAGACGTAGTTTCTTATAAAATATTATTTATAGGGGATGGTTTCACTGGGTGTTGTTCACTTGGTCCCAGCGGTCAATTTTATCAACGGGGTTCCGTAATCCTGGCGATCTTTTGGAATCAAGTTTTAAAATTAGGTGGGCCTTTTGGGCACAGTGGTTATCAGCCATAAAGTAACTAATCCTTTTGATTCAAAGTAATATTTTTAAGAAAAATAATAGGAATAATTTCAGTGATTTTTTAAATTTATTTTCTCCAAATTTCCTTAGTTTGATTTATATGGTAAAGATTTTTTCTCCAAATAAATAATCTCTGTTTGATTTGTATAGTAAATTTTTTTTTCTCCAAATAAAAACAATGATTTGACAAATTTTTTATTTAAACTATACCTAAAAGAAATTAAAAAAACTCATAATTAATCAAAACGATATGAAAAATCACAAGAAATATACTATTAGAAAAATAGACCACTAAGAAAAATATAAAAAGCTACATAAAATACTGATTTAAAATTATATATATATATTTTTTGATTAGATTAGATTGATTTTCAAGTTTGTTTGATAATATTTATTTAATTAAAATTTTTTCGCCAATCAAACAAACCTATAAACTTGGCATGAACTTCTTACCTCAGGGTAGGGATCATTCGAGGTAATAAATATAAATTTCTGACTTTTAATATTTATTTTATAATTTATTTGAAACAAAACTTCTATTTTTATACCAAATAAACAAAACTTACCAAAACATCAATGACCTATTTTACTGGGTTATTTATTATCCAGATAATGGAAAACTTTATGTTTATATTTACTATGAATATTTTTTTTTACTTTTATTTTATATTATTGTATGATTATCTTTAAAAAAATTTTGATTTCATGTTATATATATATTTGATCATTATCATATGGATTTATCCTGGTAATATTAATCTGAGCAGATTCATAACCTTCTGATCATTAAATAGAATTAAATTATACTACTTAATACCTTGGTTTTATTTCGTTTATTGCGCACTCACACTGACCTCGAATTTTTCGATTCGTCCTCGATACAATCCTGTTTGTTTTCTTTGTCCAAATTCGTCGCTTCTAAAGGCCCCCATAGACGTAACTGTATACTTGAACGGTATACATGCACAAGTGTATTGTACAAGTATGCTTGATTCCTACGTAGGCCCCACACGTACAAGTATACTTGCACAATGCTCTAGTTTCGATAATTGTCATCGTCGGACGATGACGCGCTTGCCACAGTTGCGGCTGTTTTGATTCTTAAAAAGCAGCGAAAAAAACGTACAATGTGGGCTAAACAGTGGTTAAAGAATAGAAAAACTAATGCACATACAAACTTGTTAAGTGAGTTGAAGATGTACCCTCGTGATTGGCATAATTACCTACGCATGGACGAAGAAACTTATTTACGATTGCTATCCCTCGTCACTCCTGTAATTAAAAAAAAAAGATACTATCATGCGGGAATCTATAAGTCCACATGAACGATTAACAGCGACCTTGCGATTTCTTGCAACAGGAAGAACGTACGAGGATCTAAAATTTTCAACCAAAATCTCACCTCAAGCATTGGGCCATATTATTCCTGAGACTTGTCGAGCAATATATCAAGTGCTGCAAAATTATTTGAAGGTAAGAAATAACACACTCTGAATTGCACTGTACAAAGCTTTAATAATACATAACAAAACCCAGTAGAACTAATTAAGATCAGTAAAATTTGAATAGTAGGAGGAGGCAGATGCAGAGGAGGCAGATGCAGAGGAGGCAGCGACAGATGCATTGGAATTCTCACTGGCACCATTGAAATCATCAACGAAGGTTCTTTGAATGTATGGTAAATTCGGAGGTACATAGTTGGTAGTGGAGACACAAATACAATGGGACATAGTGAGTTGACCAAGTTCGGCCATAAACAGTGCTTCATTTATTAATTTTTCTGCAATCAGTCGTTGTGTGTGGTCTTGTACATCTCGCAGTTTCATTGTAACGTTTTTTCCAAAAATGTCATGTCGATCATCTTTAACTTTTGGTCTTTTGAAATGATCTTGTATTGTGTCCAATACGTTATTACATCTGTCTGCTACCGTTCTTTTAAGAGGCCTTCCGGTACTACCTTTTTTGGGCGTCGACGTTTGTGGTTGTGAGAGAGGCGAGTTGGAACCAGTATCGTTTGATACTTCATCTATTGAGATCTCTGTTGGAATTGACTGACGATCCTCAGTAATTTCGTCTAAATTTTCTGATTGACCTTCTTCGTTGTCCCCTATTACCTAAAAAACAATTAACATCGTATTTTTTTTTCAGTTTCCTCAAACAGAACGTGAGTGGAAATGTAAAGCAAATGAATTTGAATCGAAGTGGAATTTTCCCCATTGCCTAGGTGCTTTGGACGGAAAACATGTTCAAATCATTCCTCCGGCAGGATGCGGTTCATACTACTACAATTACAAGAAGACACATAGTATGGTTCTACTGGCTATAGCTGATGCAAACTATAAATTTTTACTATGTGATTTTGGTACTAATGGAAGGGTGTCTGATGGCGGTGTTCTACAGAATACCGTATTTTTCCAACAATTACCAAATAACTTACTAAATATTCCGTCTCCATCTGATGTAGGAAATCGAAAAGATGTGCCATACGTGTTTATAGCAGACGATTCCTTTCCTTTAAGAAACGATATGTTAAAACCATTTAGACAGAGTCAACTTAACACTACAGAAAAAAAAAAATATAATTATCGACTATGTAGAGCTCGTCGCATTATAGAAAATGCATTTGGAATTTTAGCAGCACGTTTCCGCATTTTCCATACAGTCATTATTATGGGGGTTGAAAATATCGAGGCGGTAGTGATGGCAAGTTGTACCTTACATAATTTTCTGATATCGACGTTAGGCTACACCTACGCTCCGCACGAATGTTTTGATTTCGAAAATAGAGACGATGGTACTACCAACAGTGGGTTGACAACAAATGATTCCAATTTAAACGATTTACAACGAAGTCGTCATGTTAATGCGGCATTATCAGCCAAAGACATCAGAAACAAATTTATGCAGTACTTTGCAAACGAGGGACGAGTGCCTTGGCAAGAGGATTTTATCACATAATTAATTTATGGAAAAATCTTTAATTTGTACTACTGTAAAAAGTGATTATTTTAAATATATATAAAACTGTCATACTTACAACATTTTCATTTAAGTTTGATGATGATTGTCTGGGAGTATCTTGGTCTCCTAAAAACTGGAATAACCGAAAGTACCATAAAGTTGGCTCATACACGTCCTCTGTACCGGCTCCAGACTTGATAGAGTTTTCTACCTTTTTCTTTTCCTTCCTATGATTCGTTCGGAAGCCATTAATCATCTCGATCTGCTTTCGGATCGATTTCCTTAAGTTTCTCAGTTAACTTCTGATATGCTGCTTCTCTCTTTCCTCTATCATGGTATTCTTTGCTTTTCACACGCCATAAACATGGCTCATTTTGATATATAATTATAAATTCTTCGAGAATTTCTCGGTGTCCCTTCTTCGAAAAGCTCGTCATAACACCAAAATAAACAGTACTGTTGTGGTACTGTACTCCCTGCTGCTGTCGAATTAACTACCGTTTCAGGCTTGTACAAGTCTTCTCCCCACACACACACTCAAGTTCACTTGCGCAAGCCCGACATGTTCAAGTAAAAAGTATAGAATTTCAACAAGTCTCATGTCGCTTGTACAGTTGCCACACTTGTGCAAGTATTTACACATACACGTTCAAGTATACAGTTACGTCTATGGGGGCCTTAACCTTGTTGAAATTTATTTTATTTTTGAGCGCGCGCATATCACGTGTTTGTAAAATACACCATTCGTTGCCTTAATCTTCATAAGTAAAATTCCTTTCCACTTTGTTGCCTCGGTTCACTGACTTAATTACCCACAGTAATATTTGTGAAAAAACTTGTTGGATATCTAAGTGACTTCTATGATTATTTGGATTAACTTTTATATCATCTGGTAAGTGTATTTTATTTTAATTTTCTATTATTTTAGAATTATATTTCATATCAAAAGTGATTACAAAATGGCGCTACCACGCTTTTCTGAATGCATTTTATTTTTAATTTATTTATAAGAAATTTAATTGATTTCTTGGTAATAATAAGCTTAAACTTCTTACTAATCCTTTAATTAACTTTTATATACTTTTTGTCCAATTTTCTTACAATTTTTCTCTGATTTCTTATAATTTTAAATCTTCAAAAATTTTTTCTCCATTTTTCTCTCTCCACCTCTTAGCAAGCAATCTCCTTTCTTCGTTACCCTCAAAATCCTATTAGCTTTTGTGCATTACCTCATTTTAACTCTACAAATTTTTCTGTCTGTCAACTTGATTTTACTTTAATAAATTTATAAATATTTTATTATTATTTGATTCTACTATACTTTCTTACCTTCGTTATATCCTTAAATTTTATCCAACAAATTATTTTTCCTACATAGTTACCTATACCTACTTATAATCTATCTTAAATTTAATATTACAATGTTCCTTATTTATTTATTATTTGCATTAATTCCATATGATTTCTTATAGATGTAATTTATTTTAATTTTTTATATTTTATTTAGTGTTTCTGTTATTTATTTTAGTTGCGATTATTATTATTAACCAAATATCTCCACCCTGATTTAAGTTTCATGACATTTAGTTGATGTAAAGATTTAATCAATTGCTAAGTTATTGATAGTATGTGAGGTTACGCACTGTTAATTAAAGGTGAGTATTGACTTTCTATTTTCTTTCTTCATTTTAATAACTTATTAAGTTCTTATTTGATTTTCTTTATTTTATTTTCTTTATTGCTTCCCTTTAAAACATCACAATATATAAAATACCGAATAAAAATTATATTATATTTTTATACTGATACGAAACTGCTTTAATAAATTGACTCCTTGGGAGTTTGTAATTCTTGTATTGTTTTATTAAATTCGTTAAATACGCATGACGTTTTTATAATTCGAGTTTTTAAGTTTGCTAGGTATATGTGTACTATTTAATTTAACTAAATATCCAGAATAACGTAGATAAATTTGAATATAACCCATTAAGAGTATTAGAGTAGTAAAATAAGACAACCCCATTCATAAAACCAACAATTTGACAATAATTTTAATTAATCTAAATTTAGGAATAACCCACAATTGAAGAAATTACAAAAATATTATTTAATTGTTAAATAATCCTATTTCATTTTCTTAGAACCCTTTCTCCCAGAAAGGCTACACCTTTAGAAGGAACAAAAGATTAAATTCGGGTATAACTGACCGCTGTGTCGAAAAGAACTCCACCCGTTTCACTTACCTGTAAAATTATTGAGACTATTGGCAAATGATTTCTCAGTTTCACATCATCGTTTAATGATACAAACATGTAGATAATATAAACGGACAATTGAATCATATTCACCCAACATACTATTTTTGACAAAACTCTGTGAAATGTCGTACGATAAAACATTGTACTCCAATCTATCAGCACATGAAAAGGATCACCTATAATAAAAATATATAGTGGCTGGTATAATTTAAAATTGTAAATATGTATATGTCGGACAAACGGAGGACTGCTGTGTTTTTATTTTCTGCTAACTTTGTGGGAATCTCAAGAAGCAATTAATTGTTTATGCGAAGTTAGCCAAACTGTTCCAGCCACGGTTTCTTACGTGGAGACTGTCGACCCCGGGATCGGTTGTTTTTACTCACAGTGTTGTCAGATTTATCGAAACATTATAAATTCACTTTCTACTTGAAAATTTAGAATGCATCTTTTAAACTCTATGGATTTATCTCCAAAGATAACCATGAATAATTTTTAATCTCAGCCTTGTGCATGAACAAAAGACATTTTATCTGCGAGAGAGTCGGAAAGCAGAAAATACCAGTAATAATTTGTATATAAGAACACAATTTTGGACATCGAGTTTGCCTATCAGAAAAATAGTTGAAAATGCAAAAGATACTTCCTAATTATTTTCATTTACACGCACATGATTTCGACATTCTTTGAATCTGCTATGAACCAGTAACATAAGGAATTAAATTCTTAGGAAGGCCGCTTAAAAGAGGAAAAAAAATAACATTAATTCGGGTACAATTATTATATAGAACAGGTAATGAAATTCTTTGGACGGTCGGTAATAAGAGAAATAAAAAATAAAATAACTTCTAGTAGCGCTGCCACGAAAATAAAAATACAATTGTGAAGAGGGATATAGAACAGGTAACAATATTCTTTGGCCGGTCGGTAATAAGAGAAATAAAAAATAAAATACGTTCTCGTACAACAAAATCCAAGAAATAGTAGCGCTGCCACTAAAATAAAAATACCATTGGAAAGAGGGATCAAACACTATATAGAATAAGTAATAATATTCATTGGACGGTCGGTAATAAGAGGAATAAAAAATAAAATAACTTCTAGTAGCGCTGCCACGAAAATAAAAATACAATTGTGAAGAGGGATATAGAACAGGTAACAATATTCTTTGGCCGGTCGGTAATAAGAGAAATAAAAAATAAAATACGTTCTCGTACAATAAAATCCAAGAAATAGTAGCGCTGCCACTAAAATAAAAATACCATTGGAAAGAGGGATCAAACACTATATAGAATAAGTAATAATATTCTTTGGACGGTCGGTAATAAGAGGAATAAAAAATAAAATACGTTCTCGTACAATAAAAATCTAAGAAATAGTAGAGCTGCCTTGAAAATAAAAATACCATTAGAAAATAGGTGGACCAAATACTATATAGAACAAGTAAATTACTTAGATGGCCATGACTTCAAATCTAGATGTATTTTTTAAATTTCGTCACTTTTTTCAAAAAATTTCCCTTTTTTTTCTAAAGGAGGGTATCGTTTTAAATGGGTGTTTTGGGTTTCTCGTGAAAAAACTTTTATGTTTCAAAAACTTGAAAATCCAAGAGAGGAAAACGAAAAAATTTGTTTTGTATTAAAACTATAAGCTTAAAATGAATTTCCATTGCGAGAAATTCTAAATTACCTGATTTTTAGGGTGTATACGGACAGCTAAAATTATTAATAAATAAAACATATTTAATGGAAGAAATCACTTTGAAATGAAAATCAAATACGTAGAATGAATCACTAATATTTTTAAAACTATTACATCCGTCTAAAAAAGCCCAAATATTTAACAATTGTTAACTGAAAAATCTAAGAACTGGAAAAGTTTGACATTTATTATTAATATCCAAGTTGTTAAACCAATTTTTAAATATGGCAACATCGCATGTCTTAACACAGAACCACAGTAGCTCCTATATGAGGTGGAGCTTTTGGGAGACAAATACTCATGATTGTGCGCATGCGTAGTTAATGTTAGATTAGGTTTTTTCTGATTATTTAGAATACAAATAAAAAAAACTATTATTTGGATTTAACGGGGGTTAATCAGTAATACAAAATTGCATTTATTTTGCATTTCACAAAAAAAAAATTATGGAATATTTGTCTCCCAATAGCTCCCCCTACCATGAACCTTATACTGTGACAGAAATAGCTCCTCCTACTTACTATAAGCTGTGACAGAACTAGGATTTTTATGTTTTTTTTACACTGTGACTAGCCACACGTTAACCTGTGGATAATTTTAGAAAGTAGCAACACGTGAAACGTGATTCGCTTAAATAATAAGTTTGAACATATGTATCCAAGAGCCGCGTAGCCGCGTGGACATGGTGCTCGCTAGTGGTGCAGTAGGTCCGGGGATCGAATCCCACATGGTCCTTTTATTTTTTTTTTAAACACAGGTAGATTTAGATAGTAAGAATTCTTTTAATATATTTCTTTAAATATACAGGCTAAATTTAGATAGTAAAGACTTCTTTTAATAATTATAATAATTTTTTTAAGTCAAACCATATTTAATATTTTAACGTGTGGGGAATTTCTGAAATTATCCACAGGTTAACGTGTGTGTAGTCTCGGCCTTTTTTTAACTTTAATATATTTATTACCCGTATTGATAAGCAAAGATCAGGATTTAGCAGATTTTTTTACGATCAAACGTTTAATTTCAAATATTTAATATTTTTGAGACGTCTTAAGGTAGATCAGTTTAAGAAATAAGCGAAAGATGTCGCCAGTCGTCAATTTAAGTTTGAATTATCTATTTAAGCAAAGATGGCGTTACAATCGAAGTTATTTATTTAATTATATGCTTACCTTTTGCTACAAAATGCCCTATAATTATTGTGACGCAATGTTCAAGAATAGTATTTTTAATAGTGATTCAAAAACTAGAATAAAAACGTAATTTCGACGCTAACTCCCCCTTGGTTATTTATAGTATTGAGGTGTAGTATTGCCGGTACTACAGAGAAATAAACTGTAGACTGTAAACCGAATTTAAATAAATCCGAGTGGCACCATCTTTCTCATATTTGTTTAACTGATCTACCTTAAGTGACAATTTTTTTTTTTAATTATAGGTGGAATATAGGTTTAAAAAATATTAAAAAATAAGGGTTAAATTTTTATTACTCAGGTTTTTAATGGCCCATTAACCTAAAATCAAGCAAACACTCCATTCGTGTCAGAACTTTAAATGTTAATCTTTTTATTGATAATAGAATAACCCTATGACGTCAAATAAAATATTACTAACACATTTTTTAAAAGCTTTATTCAAATATTTATCAATCTTAATTTTTTAAATTAACGTGAAAAGTATAGTTAGTATTGTTTGAAATATTGAAACTTCGATATTTTAAATCAGATGAAATGCTATTTAAATTAATACCTTTTGCTCTTCCATCCATTTGATGAACTTGTCATAATCTTTAGTGTCTTCTGATTTTTGCTGTATTAACCGCGATTCTGCTTTACTATTTTAGATATCAATGTTAGAACTTATTTTTAAGTAATATTCAACCTGTAACAACTGTCGTGACAACAATAAATCTTATGTGATAGATTGTAAATTAATTTTTGTATTTGTCATTTCGATGACAGCTGATGACATCACTAATTCAACCATTTTACATTATTGGTTCTTTATTTCCATTTTTTGTAGTAATAATACCAGTATTTATGATTTTAAAGTGTACCAATAAAAAAAAATAGCAGAAAGTATTCGTGGATAACTGGTCTTTAAAACGCTTGACCTATTTCGAGACAAATCGCGCGTGTTCTATTAAATGACAGCTGGCCACCATGTTGCCAAATCCTCCTTGTCAGTCCTTGTGATTTCAAAATTTCGAAATTAAAAAAAAGTATGTTCCGGGGCGTTTTAAAGAAAAAAAATTTGGGAAATCCATTTTTTTTATAATATCTTTTAGTGAGAAAAATTTCGTACGGGGTCGCAAAAAACCCAAAAAACGATACCCTCCTTTTGCACTTTTTTCAAAATTTTGCATTAAAAACAAAATACCTCTTTTTTTCTAAATTTTGCACTTTATAAAAAACACCTTTTTGCATTTTTTGAAAAATACCCATTTTTTTCTCTAAATTTTGCACTTTTTTCTAAAAAATAACTCCTCTTTTCTAAATTTTGCACTGTTTTTCCAAAAAAAAGCCTTTTTCTTAGTAATTACCGTAAGTTCGGCAAAGTCTTAAATCTCTTTTTGCTTCTTTTACATATTGCTCATCATAAGCAACAGAAAGAAAACCGCGCTGTGACCAATGACTGCGATGCATTTTTGACATATACCAAGACCAAATCTTATATATAATACGCCTTTGGCAATATCCTTAATGTTCAGGCAGTACTATTTTAAAGATAATGTTTACTTTTAATAACATAAAGTGAAAAACGACAATATCTTTGCCGTATTATTTTTACCGTAATTTCGAGTTTTCGAAAATTTAATGTTAGGAATATGAATTTCTACATAGGTATATACCTTATATACTACAGTATATGTGGTATAAGTAATGGGAAAGTAAAAATAGGTCAAAGATTAATGTCATTTTTGGGATTTTTAACGATGCTGAATCGTTTGCCGTTGTCCGTTTGTCTCTATCTCTTGCCGCCCTCTACTTGACTTAGGCCAACAGACGGACGGACGGATTGACAATAACGTTTTATAAGAGTTTTTTCTTCGAAAACTCTAAATTCCTTCGGATATGTGAAATAAGAGTAAAAAATACCAATCTTCTGTTGAGGGAAAGTTAATTTCTCGTAACACTCATATGTTTTGGACTAAAAAATGGTTAATTACCCAAAACAATCAACATTGTAATAAATCAAAAATTTATTAATTTTATGCCGAACGCGCTACCTTTGTCTGTGTGTTACAAATTATCGAAGATACGTCACTGATAGAAACTAACAAATGAATATCTCGGTCCTGACGCTTTGCAATGTTTCTCGAGTAATTGTTGCACACACTTCCGTAATCCACGCTCGCAACTCCTGAATAGAGTAACACTGAGTCTCGTATACTTTCGACTTTAGACAGAAAAATATCTAAAGGGGTTAGATCTGAAAGCCATTCTACAGATCCTCCGCGTTTGACATAATGTCTATGTATAGAACGATTTGGCAAACGTTCATTGAACATTCGTAAAGCCTCATGAGCCCCACCAAAAATAACAATCGCTTCGCATTTCTCATCTAACTCACGTGGTACAATCATTGTTTGGAGATGAATACCAATCAAAACTAGCTAGAATACATTGCATAATGAAAAAGAAGTCTCACTTCACGTCTGAACCAAAACTGACATCATGCAGACCCGAATTTTAATTCAAGGGATGAGTGCCCAACGTCAATTTTCGATACTCTGAAACAATAATTACTCGAGAATTATTGGAGAAAATTTAATTTTCTTTACACGGTTGAATACAGAATAAAACCCTCTTTCAAATGAGTTATCACTCACCACTCCCAGCTATTAAAATTTTTCGAAAGGATTGAAAATGTACATTGTAGAAATCAAAGGTCGACGTGTCTTGGATATTTTCCTAACAAGGGTCCAGTAACAATATAGATAAGGGGGTAACAATTATGATGCTCACTGTATATAACTTATATATACTATTGTTTACATACATGATATATGTAGCGGGAAAGTAAAAAGATAATAGAGCCTATTGAAAATTCAAGATTTTAAATCGGATTCCTCGTGAATAAAATTGTCATTGGAAACTGTTTTCAGATTTTCCAAAAAGCGATTATTTTTCTGTTTGTTTAATTTTTATTACTTTGTTAATTTTTTTTTATTTCACTGATAATACTTTTATTTATAGAAATTGTTAATTAATGTCGAATGTCAATTATTATATTCGTTTTCAGAAATCAAGAACTACGACAGGACCGTAATTTTAAATTACTGTTACTGATGATATTAGTAATTTCACATAAAACGTCGTTAAAGTGACAAGTGTGATATATCACTGAATTTAAAAAAGACAGGCCTTTATTGAAGAAAATAACTTGATTGTGGCCTTTAAGCCACGAAACGTCGTATCGAAGATTTATTAAAACACTTTTGTAGAAAATTTCAGATTCCTTTTCATTTCCATTTTTTGATATTTTTTAAAATAAAAAGTATGCATAAAAACCAAAAATATCATTTTTAGTTTCCCTGTATAACTCGAGAACGGCGAGAGTCCCTATAGATTTTAAGGTAAACCAAATTATCCATCCTCAAATGTGGTAGTGGGTATTCATCTAAATAATACGCAAAGTCGTACCACAAAATATATTCTTAATAAAATTTTTAAATAAACGACGACATATTTCGGTCTCATAGGATCATCATCAGGCCTATAAACAATAAATTGAATGTAGGAAAGAATATCAATATTAGTTAAAAACTTACAAATTCTTGTAGATAGTGATCACTAATCACAATTGTAAAAGTATAAATTTAATTATATCAAATTAAAATAGGAACATGTGTGGTATCGAAAAAATTTGAACGAAGTGAATTAATAATAAACAATTATAAAAATTTAATTTAAAAAATTAGTAAATTACACCAAAACTGAGCCACATAATTGGTGAAAAAAGAAAGCACTCTTATGTTAATGTCAAAATGCATCTCTATCTAACTTAAGAGTGAAATGCGCCGCAAACTTGTAACCATCTACTGGTGTTAAAGTACCAGACGGAAATTGAATTTCCTGAATGACAAAGAGGTTTTTGAAAATTGACAGCCGAAATTAAACTTAGTAAAATAAAATAACAAAAGACGGATTTAGTGCAGGCCACAGGCCCCATAGAGTTTGATAAACTATGTTAGATCTAGGTGGGAAGAAAAGAAGAAGAAAAAGAAGAGAAATAACCTCTAAACCAAGCCATGTTTACGATATTCGACAGACAAGAAATAAAAATAGAAATTCTAAAAGTTTAAAAACGTAAATTGAGGAATTAATAATTGTCATTAGACTGGCGTTGTGCATTAAGACAAATTAAACTGGTTTTAGAATATGCTTTTTTAATTTCGTACATTTCCAATTTGAAACTCCATTGGTAATTATGAATTAAAGAGAAATTCAGAGGGTTGAAAGAGCGACCAGAAGATAGGATATTATTAGCAAATGCTGATGGTGAGTTAGTAATATTAGTATTTAATAAATTAGTAATATGTCTAAGGTGTTCTGCAGTTTGTGAACTCCTGATTTTTGTAAGAAAGGAACTGTATCTTTTGAGTTGACTAACAGAGAAGAAATAGAGTGGGCTAACTTGAATGCTATTTTAATATCGGAAAAAAAACTTGCAATATTATAAGAAATTAATTTGACCTATAGATTTTGTTAGACCAATATAATGTTCCAATCGTCATAGAGACATGATAAAAGAAACGAACTGTATAGTCCGTGGCATCGTATTTGAGGAGATTTTGTAAGGCCAAGATTGGGGTCCGTGGGTAAGTTTTTAAACAGTACATAGTGCAGTTTTTGACTAGTGGCCTGTAAAGCGTGTTGTTTTGAAGAAATCTGGCAGTTTGTTTTTAAGTTATTAAGAATTTATCAAAACTAAGGTTTAATAGTTTTCAATAGTATAGTAATTTTATAAATAAAGTAGCTCCACTGAATTTTTGGTAAACCCTGTATATACAATAAATGTATTTTTTTTAATACCATCTCATGACTAATGTCTCCCATGAACCAATTCAATATAAGCTTGTCAGTTTTTAAAAAAAATCAGGACTTCAACTTTAACCACCAATCTCGAAAACTGGTCATAGGAGTGAATTGAGCCCATGGAGACATTTAATCAGGATGTGAAGTCCTGATGAAATTTCTCTACAACATACCAAAATTTTAAAAAAATGGCAGTAAGTCATTTTCCGTAAGAAAAGTGAGGGGTCCTTTCGGATTTTGAATACTTTCGCAGCAAGAATATTTGTTCTCTTTTTCTTTTCTTTATCAACCTCTTCTGTATAGATAATCTCATTAATTGAGCATTCTTTGGGACTATCCATTAACCATATTGGACCTAATCACCACTTTGTTTCTAGCAAAGTTTTTGCATTGCATCCTCTTGATGCAAGGTCTGGTGGATTGATATTTCCTGGAACATGATTACAATCTTCCATAGGCGTATTTCTTCTTAGTTCTTTTTAAATATTTTCCAGGGTCCTCTGTTTTGAATCCAACTCAGAGAAACCATTCCAAAAATATGTCTCTTTAGCATCCAATTCTTTTTTTGCTCTTTACAGTTCGATAGAATCTAACAAGTACAGTTGCTTAAAAAAAACAGTAAATGACCAGTCAGAAAGCATCAGAGATTCAACAAGCAGCGGTAAAAGTAAAAAAAAATCCGTATGCCCAAAATAGAGCTGAGAAAATTCGATAGTAACATAAAGAATTAGATATGATTTTGGGGACAGTTCAGGAAATTCCATGAAGACCAACAGATTGATCTAGAAGACAAGTTCCAGTACCTTTTACAAGCAACAGAAGTCGGTTCGGCAGCAAGAAAACTAGTCGAGAGCTTACCTCCACCAGGAGCCAATTACGCACTTGCTGTGGACCAGTTGAATGCCAGGTTTGCTAAAGATGAATTCTTAATGGAAGTTTATGTAAGAGAATTATTAAGTTCTGTTCTTCAACTTGCTTTAAATAACAATACAGGTATGTCACAGTCTAATCTTTACGATAAGCTAGAAACACGATTGAAGTCTTTAGAAACATTGGGGGTTACAAAAGAAAAATATGCAGCAATGTTATTTCCTTTGGCAGAATCCGCATTACTTTGATGAAAGTTTGGGAAAGATATCGTAGTGCGAATAAAACAAAAAAATTTCTAAAATTAAATGGGGCAGGATCGGCCAATGATACAATTATTTCTGGTTCTGATAATTTATTGTTGTTAGATTTTCTTCAAGGCGAAGTAGAATCTTAAGAAAGAATGCATTTAGCCCAATCCAGTTTCAACAAAGATCCAGAGAAAGCCAAATGGACTGTCAAGAGAACGTAGAAGCAGTACTGAACTATACACAGCAGCTACATTATACTCAGCAAATTCAAAAGATACAGGAAAAATTGGTAAGAAAATTCTATTTTGTATTTTCTGCGAAAAATCACATCTAAGTCAAAATTGTCTTAAAGCTCAAAACTTTCTTTGGGTGAAAGAAAAGCAGTTATTATAAATAAAAAAGTTGTTTTGCCTACCTAAAATAATATCACAGTAGCAAAAACTGCAAGACATTTATTAAATGCATAGTTTGTTCAAGAAAACTTTATCCATTATTGTATAATGATTTAGAAACAAAAAGAAAAGAAAAAGCTAAAACTAACGAAAATAGTTCTATAGAAAATAGTTTAACAAGTGATTTGTCTAATACGGTCCAATTACAAACAGTAATTGTAAAAATTGAAGATGACGGAAAAGAAAATTGGTGAGAGCATTATTGAATTCTGGTTCTCAAAGATCATACATTTTATCTAGAAGCGCAGAAGAACTAAAATTAAGAACAATTGTTAATGAATCAATTATACAGGGGTTTTTTGGAGGACATCAATCTATACAATCAGTCCGTAAATTATTTGAGGTCACGATCAAAAATATCTATAACAATCATGAATATAAACTGAAAATGTTAAATCAAGATAACATTTGTGATTACCTTTCTCGTATAAGTGACTCATCTTGTATTCATTACTTGAAAAGAAAAAATATTTTAATCAGTGACCCTAATGTGACACATACTTCATATGAAATCTAATTGTTAGTGGGAGCAGATATCTTTGGAAATTTGTTAACTGGTAAAAAAATGCGTTAATAATAACCTCATAGTAGTCGAAACTTATTTAGGTTGGACAATAATCGGACAGTATGACTCAAGTTATAGACATAATACATTATTTTCTGAATTTTCTGATTTTTCAATACCAGATTTATAGAATTTAGAATTATGGGGTATAAAAGACCCATCCGAACTAAAATCGAGTCAGATAAAAGTAAAGAGCAGACTTTAAACCATTTTTATGAAACAGTTAGGATAAACAAAGAGTAGGTTAGAGTCGAGTACGAAGAAACTGTAGAAACTGAATATATCAAGTAGCAAGATTACGCAAATGTTTTCGATGAATGGGAACCGTTAGGAATAATTGAAGAAATAACTAATGAAACAGAAATAAAGAAAGAACAGTTTGTACAAGGAATAACTAATTGATTAATTATTGCTTCCTTAAAAGTACCACAATATTGCTATAAATTCCATAAATTTAGTAAAATTCTATAGCAACCTTTCTTTAGTCAGTATTTTCTTAAAACAAATTTTAGTGCCTGATTTAGCATACTTTATTCGGTATATGTATGCAGTATATGTGAAATTTATAGAATTTAATTATTTACTTACCTTCGTAAGTGTAAATATCTCCAAATAATATCACATTAAGTTTTTTATATAAATTATGAACGGACATTGTTTCACAAGAAGAGATTAAAGGAAAATGACTTGATGCTTTAAAAATAATTGTATTTCACTTGAATATTTTATCAATATAATGAACTATTAAGAATCTCAAGCGTCTAATGCGATCTTGAATAAATTACTACTTTAGCCGGTATATACTTTGAATAATTAAAAAAGGATTACATCAAACAAAAGTGTCGCTTGGAATTGTATACTCATTGATGTATTTGCCTCTGTCATTTTAAAGAAAATTTGCCGTCAAAAGTGCACACTAAGAATTTACAAATATAAACCATACAACATTTTTTCCACTACTAATATTAGAAGATGTCATTATTTATGCTGTGTTTGAGTTTAGAAGTTGAATTTTTCTTCTACCATAGTAAATTTTTGATTATTGACTAGTAGTAGTGGTTAATTTAATTTAATAAATTATAATTTTCATGTTGGAAGTATTTTATTTTAATTAGATATGCTTGAATTTGCACAAAATAAGGTAATACAAATCATGTGTAGAACAGAACAAAATAACACTCTGTCTGTCGTTATCGAGATGTCTCGCAATCGAATCTATTGTCGTCACTCAAACGACGGTTAACGTTCGTTGGCAAAAAGCGCAGTTGCCACGTCCATTAACAAAAAAGGTTTATAGGTAAAAAAAAAACAGAAAATAGATTAAAAAAACATAAAATATTGACCATAACCGGCCCCCTTGAAAGCCCAAAAGGCTTTAAACAAAAATAATAAAAATAAAAAGAAATATTAATGTTCATCAATTGGTAACACGCACAATTTCACGGCTGGACGTAAGAAAGTGCCATTAAAAGTTTTTATGGAGGCAGTTCTTACGACACCATCATGTCCCGGAAACAGTTTCACCACGCGACCTAATAACCACTTCAAGGGGGGTAGTCCATCTTCCCTTATAAGCACTAAAACATCGGGCTTCAGTCTTGCAGGATACGTCTGCTTCCACTTATATCGCACTTGTAGCTGTGAGATATATTCCTTTGTCCATCTGGACCAAAAGGATTGCAGCATCCTTTGAAGGCGTTGGAATCGATTCAGTCTGTTTTCATTGATGGGTAAGTAGTCTGGATCTGGTAAACTTGCAAGTGGTTCTCCAATTAAAAAATGAGAAGGGGTTAAAGGAGAAGGATCATTTGGGTCATCTGATAAGGGACACAAAGGTCGGGAATTTAGGCAGGATTCGACTTGTGTCAGTAATGTTTGAAATTCTTCAAAATTTTAAATGCGTTTCGCCTATTACTCGTTTAAGGTGATACTTAGTGGATTTAACTCCCGGTTCCCAAATTCCACCAAAGTGTGGAGATTTTGGAGATATGAAGTTCCATGATATGCCTTCATGGCTGCGATAAGGAGTAATGACATTTTGGTTTTGAGCGATAAATTCCTTTAATTGAACATTAGCACCAGTAAAGTTGGTACCATTATCTGAGAAAAGTTTTTGACATCTACCGCGCCTAGCGACAAAACGTCGAAGTGCTGATATAAAGGATTCCGAAGTGAGACTGCTCACAAGCTCCAAGTGCACTGCTTTAGTGGAGAAGCATACGAATAATGAAACATAAGCTTTAGTGAGCTGATATTTACGAGTATTGCGATCTTTTAAGAGAAATGGTCCACAATAGTCAACACCAATAATTAAGAATGGTCTTGAAGGGACCAAACGTTCAGGTGGAAGATCTCCCATTATATTTTTTATAGAGGTAGCATTAAATCTATAGCACCTTATGCAATCGTGGACTATTTTTCGTACTAAATTTCTGCCAGACAAGGGCCAAAAGCGTTCTCTAATGGAGGCAAGCAAAAGTTGAGGACCCGAATGTAACAATCCGATATGTTCGTGTGTAACAATGAGTGTACATAATACGTGGTTTTTAGGCAAAAGTGCAGGGTGTTTTTATCAAAGGAAAAGTTTGATTTTTTTAGCCTTCCGCCAACGCGCAATATTCCTGATTGGTCTAAAAGGGGGTTAATTTTAAGAGTTTACTCTTTTGATTAACTTGCTTCGATTTTGTAATTTCTTGTATTTCTATAGAGAAACATTCATTCTGAACAATTTTAATTAAACCGTCTAAAGAATTAGTCAATTCCTGAGGATTTAAAGGGCCATTATAACGCGCTCTTTCTTTTCTTATATTGTTGATAAATCTCAACATGTAGGCAAATACTCTTTGAAGTTTAATAAAAGATGAATATTTATTCAATTGAGGCAAATTATTAAAATTGGTAATGTTTGTGTTTAGCAAAGAGATAGAATTAGGTTTTAATTCACGTAATGTGTTGGTAGGTAGACACTCGGAAAATTTTAGAAAATTGTGTGAACTAGACCTTAACCAAGTCGGTCCGTGCCACCATAAACTAGACGATTATAGCTCTGAAGAGGATACACCACGAGAGGGTAAGTCTGCTGGATTTTCATGAGTTTGAACATGGTTCCATTTATCAATTTCACTGAGAGCTTGAATTTGGGCAACTCTGTTAGCAACGAAGAGTTTCCACAAATGAGGTGAATATTGAATCCATGATAAGGCTATAGTAGAGTCGGAAAAGTAGAATATATCATCAAAGTTCATTTTTAGCGACTCCTTTACCTTATCCATGAGTTCGGCAAGTAACAAACAAGCACAAAGCTCAAGCCGAGGTATAGTGACTGTTTTAAGAGGAGCTACTCTAGTTTTGGAACAAAGCAAAAATGATGAAGAAATATTATGGTCATCTATCGATTTAACTTATATACATGCACTGAAGGCTCTTTCTGAAGAATCAGCAAAACCGTACAGCTCGGTTCGCTTTGGAAAGGAGGATTGAATAAATCTAGGAATTTTTAATATGTTCAATTCTTGTAATGACACCTTGAAAGTGTGCCAAGCAGTATGCAAGTCAAGGGGTATAGATTCATCCCAAGATGAGCGAATTTGCCAGAGTTTCTGTACAATTAATTTAGCATTGATTGTAAAAGGTGATAGTAGGCCTAAAGGGTCAAATATTTGAGCAATTGCACTAAGGATAGATCTCTTAGTGATTGGTTCCAATGAATCTTTTATTTTTATAGAGTAAGCTAAGATATCATCCTTAGGTTGCCAAAAAAGGCCAAGGGTTTTTGTGGGTTCATTGAAGCTTAGGTTCATGATATTCTCGTTGAATAAAATATAGGATTTAAGGGTTTTTATTAGAGTTTGACATGCATTTTCTAAGTGGAAATCCATAAGAGTCTAGAATTGTAGTTATTTCATTTTTTATATGAAGTACTTCTGATTCTGTAGAACCTCCAGTAAGGAGATCGTCTACATAAAAATCATTGTTTATGATTGAACTTAATGTAGGATTTTTAGAGGCTATAATTAATGCCTATTTCATGAAGGCATCTAGTTGCAAGGAAAGCTGCAGAGGAGGTTCCGTAAGTGATTGTGTTGAGCTGATAAACTGAAAATGGATCGGAAAAATTGTTCCGCCAGAGTATTTGTTATAGGAACCGTTGATCTTTGGACACAAGGATCTGCCTATACATTTTTTCAATGTCGGTGGCTAGAACGAATTTATGCTTTCGAAAACGAAGAAGAATTGAAAATAGGTCATTTTGAACTGTTGGGCCAACCATCATAATATCGTTCAATGAGTAACCGGTAGTTATTTTCGCAGAGCCATCAAATACTACACGGAATTTTGTGGTTGTGCTGTTACGTTTAAACACGCAATGATGAGGCAAAAAGAAACCAGAGTTACTGTGTGGGCCAGAATACAATGTCATGTGGCCAAGCATGAGGTATTCATTTATGAATTTAGAATATTGTGATTTCAAATCGGAATTCTGTAGGAATCTTCTTTCGCGAGATAGGAAGCGTTTTTCAGCAGATATTCTAGAATCTCCAAGTTTTGAAGGTGAGTATTTTAAAGGAAGGAGAACAGTGAATCTACCTTGATTATCGCGTGAAGTATTATTATGGAAGTGTGCTTCGCAGTAGGATTCTTCAGCAGATAAATGTTTAATGTATGGGAGTTCCTCAATGTCCCAAAATTTCTGAAGTTGTTTGTCGAGATTATATTCAACAGAGTTATTTACTGAAGTGGTGCTTAAATTGCACGTGGTAATAGAGGGATTGTGACCAAAGTATATGGGACCAGATATAATCTAACCAAATTGTGTTTTTTGTAGTATTGGAGCCTGTTTTCCCAGTTTTATTTGTCCTGCGCAAAGTATATCCCAAAATAAGTCTGATCCCATCAATAAATCTATTGAGGAACATATATTGGGGTCAGCCAAAACTAAGTTGGGTGATATTGATATAACATCATTACTGAAGGTTGTGCATGGTGTATGTGAGGATATGTTGTCAATCAATAGACAATTTAAATTTGCAGAAAAGTTATTGATTCTAGAGTGGATTTTTATGAGTGTCTTAGAACTGACGGTTGAGGAGTTTTTATTAATCCCTGTAATCCCATTTTTATTTTTGATGTTGCTAGATTTAGTTTGGAGAAGAATTCCTTAGTTATGAAGTTATTTTGTGAGCCACTGTCTAATAATATACGACAGTTGTGAGGAGTCCCCTTTGAATCTAGTACGGTAACCAATGCCGTGGAGAGTAAGACGCAGGTTTTGTCTTGAAAGGAGCAGAGTGAGTTACCTCTTTGAGTTAAGGCATGAAATAATTCAGGGCTTGATATTGTAGGTGGCTCATTCGTATGTGATGTAGATTGATTAGAATTAGAATTGTTGTCAAAATGTAAAAGGGTATTATGCAATTTGCTGCTTTTGCGACATTTACTTGATCTACAGTCCTTACTAGAGTGACCTTTTCTAACGCAATTAATACATAATCTTATGCGTTTTATTTCTTCATATTTTGCCTTTGTGTCGAGATTTAAAAATTTAGAGCAATTTTGTATACTGTGTGATTGGGTACTCAAAGGACAAGTTAAAGTATTAGTAATAGTGAGAGATCTAGTTTTAAATTTAGAATCGCGATTATAGTTTGAAATAGGGGAATTATGAGATTTTGCCTCGTTTTGCTCTTGTAAGAGTTTGTACCGATATTTTAAGAAATCTGTAAAATGATTTAAAGTAGGTTTTCTGGTATTGACTGATACCTTTTCTTCCCACTTATTTTTTGAAGTAAAATCAAGTTTAGATAAAATTATTTGTATTATTAATGAATCCCAATGTTCAGTGGTTTCACCAAGTTGTTTTAAGACACTTAAATTTTGATTAATTGTATCTCTAATTTGAAGAATACCAGTATGTGACTCTTTATGAAGAGGAGCAATATTTAACATAGCTTTAATGTGATGAGTTGTAAGTGCAGCCTCATCTTCATATCGATCTAACAGATTTTGCCATAGAATTTGATATGTGCTGTCACAAATTTGTAAATCACGCAATACTTCCGCAGCTTCTCCCTTTAAAGACAGGCGAGAGATTGGTTTTATTATGAATAATAGATTTAAAATTATCTCTAAAATATAGCCAATTTTTGCTAAAGAGCCATCAAAGGTAGGCAGGTTAATATCAGGTAATTTAACATCAATATTTGAGTCCGAAAATGACTCGATATGTGTTGGGTTATTTGGACGAGATATGTTTACTTGATCAATGACAGGAGTAATAATATTTTGTTCAGATTTTCTTGAATTTGTGATAGAAGTTTTGTCATTGTCCAAAAGATTTTTAGCATTTGATATTAAAGCAAAATAATGATCTTCAAATTGAGATCTGTGATCTATCTGGACGATAATTTCGTCACCTGTAGAAATTAGTGATTCGAGTTCAAATTGATTAATATTAAATTCATCAAGCATAGGTTCTACTGTGGATAAACGACTTCTAATGTTCTCGTAATCATCGCTATTTTCAGATATAAATTTATTTAAATTATTTTCAAAACGTGTAAGATTACCTTTAAGAACGGCACGTTTGCCTTTTAGAATTTTAATTTCATCTTCATTCTCTATTTTGTAGAATTGCTTGTTGAAATCGAGAGTTAAATTATCACAAAGCGTAAAAATGTTTAGATAATATTTTCAAATAAGTGAGAAATGCAAAAATATTTATATACCAACACAAGCCAAGTATAATAATGTATTAAAATAAAGGTATTGTAAGAAATTGGAAAGAACCCACCTCGTTACAAGTATGTCGTATGAGCTTGTGTCTGGCGAAATTGCTTCTTATGCACGTCGGCTGCAGTGCTCCAAACTGATGTGAGTGCGAAGTTGATAAAAATGTGATGTGATGAACTGTTGTCTCGTAGAGAATTCGTCCAATTCATTCGAAGTCGAAGGACCAAATGGTTAATTTAATTTAATAAATTATAATTTTCGTGTTAGAAGTATTTTATTTTAATTAGATATGCTTTGCACAAAATAAGGTTATACAAATCATGTGTAGAACAGAACAAAATAAAACTGTCTGTCGTTATCGAGATGTCTCGCAATCGAATCTATTGTCGTCACTCGAACGACGGTTAACGTTCGTTGGCAAAAAGCGCAGTTGCCACGTCCATTAACAAAAAAAGGTTTATAGGTAAAAGAACAAATTAACAAAAAATAGATAAAAAAAACATAAAATATTGACCAAGTAGATAATAAAAACAATTGAAGACTAAACGTAATGTCAGAGGTAGGCGATCTTAGGAAATCTTTCAAATTAATTATACGCAACTGTCATTTTTTTAATTGTTATAAAAAATTCGACAGCAAATAGGCACTTTCTTTCGAATTACTACCATTTCAAGTAAATTTTCGATCTAATCAATTAAAATAGGGGTAAGTAATTCTTTATCAGATATATTTTCGGTTTACATAGTTTAAGGTCATGATGATTAAATGTTCTAGTAGTGGAAAAATAGTATATAAGAAGAGAAGATTTTTCTCAGCCTCGCAACTTATTAATATTCTGTCCAGTCAGTCAATACAGTATGGCCCTATTAAATGAATTCCCACTATTTCTGCCCAAACATTTACTATAAATCTACATTGGTTCTTTGTTTGGATAATGCCATGTGGATTCTCATTATCCCATAAGTGCAAATTATGAGAATTAATGACTCCATCTCTGGTGAAACTGGATTCTCCGTGAAAATAACATTACTAATAAATGTATTACCTACTTGTTGTTATTGCAGGAACCACTGAGCGTACTCAAGTTGTGCGGGATAATCGGCTGCTGTCATACTAAGTATTTTTTGTACGTGAAAAGAATACAACAGTTGCTCTTCTAAAATGCGATGCGTTGTGTACTTTTGACACTTTTCGTACACTCGTTGATGGATCATTATCAACTGCATTTAATATGGCTTCCTCAACTATCACAGTATATACATTTCGTACTGGGCCTTCGCCACCTCGTTTGGCCAAAAAACTTCCTAAATTTATCAAATTGAAGTACTGAGACGACTGCCAGCTATCCATGGGATCACTTGATGAAATTTATAAAAACTTTTAGAACGTTTTTACCAACATTCAAATTAATGACTTGTTAATGTTGTTACCTTCTACTATCGATAAATTGTTTAGTTCTACTACACTAGGTGAATCTTATTCATTTGTATTACTAAATAAGTTTAACTTTGTTATCTGGGATTAACCTTAAAAAAATGGCGAATGCGCAAATTGGTATTTAGAGTGCATTAATAAAATGCAAATATTAGCCAAATGGCTAATTTTATCGAATTCCAACAAGAGTATCTTTTCGTTAGCTCAAAGTATGAGGAAGCCATTTTTAAAATTTTTATGCAGGGTGAGTCACCGATACAAAAATTTTGGATCCTGAACTATTACGACTAGTACGTCCCTGTCTTTAGGGCAAGGCTGATGAAACAAGTATAATTGAGCGAAGAAATGTCAGCCAGGCAAACTTATTTGAAGAAAATCTGGAGGATAACTTAAATGAAAACCAACCTTCAGAAGATTGTGAAGATGCTGATGAGCATAATGATAATCAAGAAAAACCCACTGAAGAAAATAAGCAACAGGAGAGTCATAATCAAAATCAAGAACATTCAGTAGAAGAAGAGGAACAGGGTCAAAACGATGATGCTTCAAATACCACTCCAATTCTAGCAGAAACTACTTTTTCAAATTCTGAAACATTCTCTTCCCAAATTTTAAGCCAGCGAATTAAACTGGAGGGCCTGCAGACCATTACATATACAGAAAGCGGATGTTGCATTTGTAGAAAAAAGCGACACATTAATAGAAAGTTTGTAAAGAACCAAGCAAAAGTAGACATATGGCTAACAGAGCGGATTTACATTCCTAAAAGAATTAGAGTATGTCCATGGCACTTCACATCTACTGGAAAGTTTGATATCTCATCAAAAGCGATCCTGAAAAGTAAATCCAAAAATGGTCCTGTTGTGTCTAGCCAAGAGATAAATCAATGGGTAACATCACTTACGAAAACAGCAAAGAACAAAAAGCAAGTGCTGGATTTTGACGACGAAGAACTTTCAGACGATGTTTACAAAGAAATGCTTGGAATATCAAAGTCTAATTTTGATGACTTAGCTTCCCATATTGTTCATTACCTAAGAAAATCCAATAGAAGAACTCCAAGAAATTCTATAGCTATCTTTTTAACAAAGTTGCGACTTGGAATTCCGCAAGCTGTAATCGCTCGACTATTTGGATTGTCTCAGCCAATAGTTAGTAAAACAATTACTACAGTATCACGTCTTTTAAATGAAAAGTTTGTTTCTCATCATCTTGGATATCAACACATTACTAGAGAACTAATTATTTCTAAGCATAACCCACAATATGTCAAGAAGCTTTTTAATGTTCCGGATGACAAGATTGTTTTGATACTTGACGGTACCTATGTGTACATTCAACAGCCCAAAGATCAAGATTTACAGGCGGAAACGTATTCTCCTCACAAATATAGGAATTTGGTAAAGTTTATGATGGTAACCACTCCTGATGGCTATATTGTTGCTGCGGTTGGACCATACGCTTCTGACTTTCAAAACTCGGATGCTAAAATACTTAACCAAATGCTTCAACAACGTGAAATTATGAAGCTTATAAATCCTGGAGATTTGTTGATATTAGATAGGTATAAATCATTTATTTTTTAGATAAAGAAAACACGTTTTATGATTTAACTTTAGTATAAGGTATATGATAACAGTGAAATAGTCGTTACCCTTATTTATAAGTCATTTATCATTTTTTAGAGTCTTTCGGGACTCTAAGAAGACTTTGGAAGATCTAGGAATAAATTGTGTTTTGCCAGAATTCTTGGATCGTTCAGCCAAACAGTTTGATACCGAAGCGGCGAACAAATCTCGGAAAGTGACCTTAGTACGATGGGCAGTAGAGGCCGTTAATAGAAAGCTAAAGAATAAGTTTGACCTTTTGGACAACATCGTGCCGATAACCTACTTACCTAAGATTGATTTTTTCTTTAAGATAGCTTGCAGTTTGCTTAATAAATACACAAAACCTGTTTTTATTGAAAACAACAAGCATCAAAAGATTTTGGACAAAGTAATCGTTAAATTGGAACTTGAAAATCATTTGGCAAACATGGTTGATCAACTAGAACTAGATAAAAATAGGCATTATAAAAAGGCAAGCTTTGTTGATGTAAAGGACTTTCCCAACCTGACTGAAGAAAATATTTTTGAAATTACCCTTGGTGTATACCAAAGAAAAAACGCAGAGTCCTATAATTTGAGCCATTTAGAAAGGAACAGTTTGTATGAACTGTTTTTATTAAAGGATGGAGACAACCTAATTCGTGCTAAGTTGCAGTCTCGATTTCGACGTCGGATAACTCATCAGTTATGGATAGAGTATGACAATTCCAAATCAGGAGCAGAGCAAATTACAGGTTATTACTGTCGTTGTCAGCAAGGCGCAAGAACATTAGGTAATGTTTGTTTAATTATCAGCCTAGTCACAAGTACAGAATCATTTTGCTTATGTTTTTATTTTCGTTCTAGTGACGTGCTCTCATGTAACTGCGGTTTTGGTGTATTTGGGGATTGATAATATACAGTGTGAAAAACCTCAGGTTAAAAAAAGGCATTACTTTAAATACCTAATGGATGCTGCTGAACGTCACACAGAGAATGTGACTGAAGATGAATTGGACATTGAACTAGTAGTCAATGATGAAGCTGTCACCTTTGATTTAGATTGTTATTAGGATTTTAAAATTATTTTTGCATACTTTTATTTTCTCTTCTTGGTTGATATTCTTGTTTATATGTATTATACTTCATTTTTTAGTTGTATTAAAATAGTTTGTAATAACTGTTAATATTTAGGTTAGAAATTCATGGCATATTATTATTATTTGTTTAAGCAATTTGAGTAATCTAAATACAAATAATGCTTCTGGTCCTGATGACATACCTGTCATAGTTCTTAAACATAGTGCCAGAGAGTTGACATCCGCTTTTGTAGGCTTTTCAACATATCCTATAAAAAAAGAATATTTCTTTTCAGCTTCAAGTGCGCTCGAGTGCAGCCAACATCGTCAGTGACCATCAATATGATTTTCGCAAACAAAGATTGATAAGAATCTTGTTCATTTATAAAACAGCGATATTGAACAACATGGAAAGGATCGTTCTTTACAAGTAGCAATCAACGATTTTCTTTTTGAAACTTTCACTATTAATCCCGGTGCCCCACAGGTATCCATTTTGTCGCCTACACTTTTCTTCCTTTATATTTTATTGGCTTTATGACTCCTTTGCCTTGAATGCCCAAACAGAAGCTGCCAATGCACATCCCCGCATCTTAATAAAGACCTCGAAAAAATTTAGCTTGGGGTGACCTAAGTAGATTAACGTTGCGGAACCCGACATAATAATGTCAGGGAACTTGATTCCATTGGTTTCATCACTTTTGCTTGGTATCAGTTTTGGGGGAAATATGTCATGTTATGATCACGTTGCATGCATGGCGGAAAAAGCTTTCCTCAAACTTGGAGCACTGTTTCGCACTAACAGGCCTTTCGACCATCACTAGAATATTGATTGCAAGATTTTCTCCTAAGTATACCTTGTGGTTCCTCGATTCTATAGAAAAAAAAGAGCAATTTACCTCATTAAACACCCAGAACTGACTAGGAATCTTTCAAGCTGGTATGTCTCATCTTTACTAAGTCCTATTTTGTACTCTCCATATCAGCCTTGTAACAAGGTTACTTTTTTCCGTATTATTTAAAATATATAAATTAAATCGCGCACGGCACTGGAGTAAAATTAACTTAAAATTGTGAATAAAAGGCCAGTCGAACCTGTTGAACCGTCACCAGGCAGATGGAGACACTCTCGTCTCTGCTTCTTAGACGCCGAAGTTCGTATCGAGTAGGGAGGGCAATTCATACCGTTGTCGGTAGCTGCAGAGGCAGCCAGACGTCCGACTTGCTGTGGCCGTCCCAATTGGAGCAGCAGTGCAGTCTGTCGACCTTTAGAGACAGGTCATGGTTAAATCATGGAGACAGGTCAAGTTGAAGCCAACTTCAGTTACATCCGGAGTAAGATGTCTAAAAATCATGGTGTTTCCACTTATACCTGTAAAAGTTTGGGTCAAAACTGGGAGATCTCTACCTAATTGATTTTGACTGATTTTTGAGAGATTACTAAAGTTTTAGATTAAAAATTATAGATGGCGCATACATCGTTCATAGTAAACTGTGATCACAGATCACACAGGGTGTATTTATAATCTGGTACTGAATACAGACGAATGCTCGAATCTGCAGCTTTACACTGTCCACACAAAATATAGTACGGCCATATTTGACGAAAAGTGTCCATACTTATACACTATTTAGAACTATTCCTTATGAACTAATACTAATACCACATACATAAAAAAATCCGCATTGAAATTGCCAGAATATAATTTATTTGACATCTCATCTGCTTTAAGTGATCTGTGACAAACTAAGCTAGGACAATTCTAAAGAGCGCCATCTTACAAAAGTATGGTAAGTTTTATTGAACGCAACAGGTGGCACTCCCAAATAGTTCGAAACAAAATCTAATTAGTGGATACACCAGGGTTTTTAGACATCTTATCCGAAACCTGGACTAAAGCGCCAAAGTGACCCGTAACTCCGAAGTGCCGTTACAGCCTATTAAATTCCTTTATCTGGACAACATGGTCACTCTGGAATGACCTCCCTGAAACTGTGTTTTCCGGGAAGTTCAATTTTCAGTGATTCAAATCCAATATTAGTCGCCAGTTTCGTATATGCCACGCTCTTGAAGCGGATTAAAGGATTTCCTATTGTGCGTGTGCTGTATTCTTAAAAAAATAGTTATGTTTAAGTTAAACGCACTCTTAATTATTAATTTGTGCTAGACCAGTTTAAACTAGTTACGTTTAAATTGAACGAACCGATAGTTACTGATTTGTACAATAGTCATATTTATATTATACATTTGAGATTAACGTCCATAAAATATAATATTTGAAGAGAGTACAAGATAATAGTTACGTTTGAATATTTAAAGGTCTTATCAATAAACTACTTATAAACTGTTGAGGTCTAAATAAAAGCAGTAGAAGACGACTGAGACTGATAGTATATTTTTCAAAATGTCAGTTTTCAACAGAAAGTTGACAGTTGCCGTTGAGCGAGCGTTTTTAGCAATTTGCTACTTTAGAGTGTTTTGTGAAAGTGTGAAAATAGCTGTCATTATTTAAAAAAAAGACCGTGTCTGTCAGATTTATTAATAACTTTTATCCGCCACTAATCTATTAGCTGTTCAATATACATGAATTGGCTAAATAATAAAAGTGGTGAATAATAATTTCATTATTCACGATTTTTAGTGATTTTTAGATATATTCACTAGTGAATATTGATTTCATTATTTACTGGTTTTACTGAATTCTAGATCAAACTTGAATAGCTTAAACTTTCATATATTATGAGTTGATTCCATACAATATAAAAAAGAGAGCTGGCTATGATACATCAAGTCAAAGTGCTGCCTGCCCAGTGGGTAACACAATGAAACCCACCGGGTATTTTGGGTGAAACCCACTTTCAAAAACCCGCAGGTTTTTTTTTGGGTACTGATTTGAACGATATTTTCCTTCTTTCTTTTTTTTGAACTTAAACTCTTTGTATACATTTTATATTTTTGTATTTTGTAAAAAAAAGACTACCACATAATTAAAAAAACAGACGTAAGACAAACTTAACAAAAATATTTCTTTTTAAACCATTTTTAAACGACTTTTTTCCCCTCAAATCTGTATAGAATAAAAAACCCAATAAAACATACTTATACAACCGAAAAAGGTTGAATTTTTTTTCAAAACCGGGTTTATTCCAAACCTGCACTGTCACTTTTGAAAGGTCAAAACGTTGTCGCTTTAAACACCACAATTTCAAAGTATTTAATTAAATAAAGGTTTATAGCAGTTTTAGCCAAAATTATTTAATAGTCGTGGATACAGTACAGTCTACTCGCATTTAAAGACTATTACATACGGGGTTTTGCGTCACGAGCAAAGTTAGTGACGTAAATGCCTCCCTCATGAATAAAAGCCATCATTATATACTAATTAAATCATATACTATTATATTTTTATTTCTTTTTAATAAAAATCAAAGCCAATACGAGATTTATTTTGATTTCTTGGTAGCAAAATTTCATAAAAAAAGCCGTTTTGTCCAATTTTATGTCATTTGACCGGAGCAATGACTTAAAGTGTGATTTTCAATGGTCTATAACTAGTTAGTTAATATTATAAGTGTAATAGGTTTTTGAAATTAGCTTGTCAGGGCGAATTTAAAAATGTAAAAAAATACAGGGTATTTCATTAAAAAAACATAACTTTGATAAGTCACAGATTTATCGGACACCCTGTAGCTGGTATTTATTTTTAGAACATAGCTTTCGTTGCTCTTTACAACTTTTATTTAAGACAGTTTTGCCTATCTACAATAGGAAAGCAGCCATTGTCCATCCACCCATCAATGATACACGTATTAAATTAGTAAAATTATTAGTTATAATGATAATTATTCTAAGTTTTTATATGGAATATTCATCGTTCTTATTGCTTAACGAAATATTTTTCCAAAGTATCGAGAAAGCATTGTGTTCGTATTATAGTGCGAAAGTAAAATGGCTAGTTATAATGATAATTATTACAAGTATAGGAGAAATCAAAATCTAAGTCTTACAACATGAATTTTAATAATAGTAATCGTAGAGGTTTACGCAACATGTTTCGGCCTTCCGGCCATCATCAGGCGAATAGTTTGTCGTAAATTTAGTGTAGAAAAATAACAGGTTAACAAGGCATCTTGAAGAATAAATTAGAAGTTAACGATATGTGGTAATGAAAAAATTTAGCATATAATAAAACAGTAAAATTAAAATAAAAAAATAAAAAATCATGGTCGAACCATTCCCTCACAGAATTGATTGGACGACGATTACCCTCTATAGGTAATAATAAAACCCAAGAGAGCTTGCTGAGTTTCAAAAAAACGAAGTGCATCCTACGATGCACTTACAATTAAATTAGAAAATTAAAGTTGGAGTAAATTTTTATGTTATCTACGCACCATATACCAGAAAATGGTAGGTAGAATGATAATTATTCTAAGTTTCTATCTAGAATATTATCGTTCTAATTGCTTAACGAATAATGTTGACAAAGTATCGTCGAGAAAGTATTGTAATCGTATTATAGTGCGAAAGCAAAATGGTTAGTTATAATGATAATTATTCGAAGTTTTTTTCTAGAATATTCATCCTTCTAATTACTTATCGAAATATGTTTGGAAAGTAGAGAGAAAGTATTGTGTTCCTATTATAGTGCGAAAGTGAAATGGTTAGTTATAATGATACTTATTCGAAGTTTTTTTCTAGAATATTCATCCTTTAATTGGTTAACGAAATATGTTTGGAGATGTATTATGTTCGTACTGATAGTGCGAGAGTAAAATGGTTAGTTATAATGATAATTATCCCAAGTATTTTATATAGAATAATCATAGTTCTAATTGTTTAAAGAAATATGTTGACAGAGTATCGAGAAAGTATTGTTCGTATTACCTATAGTGCAAAAGTAAAATGGTTAGTTATAATGATACTTATTCCAAGTTTCTATCTAGAATATTCATCCTTCTAATTACTTAACGAAATATGTTTGCAGAGTAGAGAGAAAGTATTGTGTTCCTATTATAGTGCGAAAGTAAAATGGTTAGTTATAATAATTATTCCAAGTTTTTATATAGAATAATCATCGTTCTAATTGCTTAAAGAAATATGTTTTCAGTCTATCGAGAAAGTATTAGGTTCGTATTAATAGTGCGAAAGTAAAATGGTTATTTATACTGATAATTATTCCAAGTATTTTATATAGAATAATCATGGTTCTAATTGTTTAAAGAAATATATTGACAGAGGATCGAGAAAGTATTGTGATCGTATTGTAGTGCGAAAGCTAAATGGTTAGTTATAATAAGAATTATTTCAAGTTTTTATATTAAAATGTCATTAGGTTAATGAGTAAAAGTGTGTCAGACGAGAACAGTTTTATGTTGGTAGAGTAACGAAAAGTATTGTATTCATATTATAGCGCGAAAGTAAAATCGGTTAGTTATAATGGTAATTATTCTAATTTTTTATATAGAATAATCATCGTTCTAATTGCTTAAAGGAATATGTTTCCAGAGTATCGAGAAAGTATTATGTCGGTATTAATAGTGAGAAAGTAAAATGGTTAGTTATAATTATAATTATTCCTAATATTTTATATAGAATAATCATGGTTCTAATTGTTTAAAAAAATATGTTGACAGATGAGCGAGAAAGTATTCTGTTCGTATTGTAGTGCGAAAGTAAAATGGTTAGTTATAATAAGAATGACTTTTATATATTACCGAATACGTTGTACAATAAAAATCTATAAAAACCGATAAAAAAATACATTGAAAAATTGAGTAAAAAAATCGATTAAAGAAATCGAATAAAAAATCGAATAAAAAAATCGTTTAAGAAATCAATTTGAAAAATCGATTAAAAAAACTGATTCAAAAATCTATTTAAAAAATCGCTTGAAACAATTGATTTAAAAAATCGATTAAAAAAATCGATTAAAGGAAACGAATAAAAAATCGAATACAAAAATCGATTAAGAAATCCATTTGAAAAATCGATTAAAAAAATTGATTAAAAAATCCATTTCAAAATTCGCTTGAAACAATTGATTAAAAAAATCGATTACTTGAATTCAATGTTTAATCTGAACTTTGACGCTGTTTCTGAAACTCTCCGTATCATAGTTTCAATTTATCACTTCTGCGCATTTTATTTGTACACAAACTATTGGCTACATATATATGGAAATTAATGACCGTTTTTGAAATAGTTATTTTTGCATTCAGTTTACGTATTTGTTACGATAATTTGGCCGATTTTTATATGCTAATCTTATAACGTCCTTTCGTGAAATTTTCAAAGTCCGTTGTTTTGAATTAAAATAAATCCGTAAAATGAAAGTCCGCAATTTCGGCAAGAGGCATGTCCGACTCCTTCCAGACCCACAAGTAAAAGCAAGAGTGGGATATTTTTAAGCTTGTTTTTTACTCAAAGGATAATATTAAATGCAGTTGTACCAGCACCGCGAGACGAACTACAACGCCAGATTACCAGCCACACCAGAACACCGGTGAGCAGAGTGTTGGTAAAGTGAAGGTTTCGTTTTTAAATTTCTACAAAATTCTATTTTTCGTCTTAATTATTAAATTCTTCAATTGTCGGCGTACTAATTATTAAATTATTTTCAACGTTGTTCCTGCCGGAGAGAGCCGTACAGTTATTTTTAATCGGGATAATCGACAGAAAGCAATCTGTGCTGAGTATTTACTTCAAAAGGCCAACCATCTGTCGGCGTACTAATACATAAATTATGTTTTTCGGCTTTATTCATGCCTTAGAGAGAGCCGTTCATATTTATATTTTTAGTCGGGAAAAACCACGGAAAACGACCTGGGCTGAGTATTTACTTTACGGGGCTAGCCATTCGTCGACGCACTCTTAGGATATTTTATTGATATATAAATTTATAAACCAGAAAGTAGAACTTTGTCTCATAGCACTATTTTGTACATTTTCTCGCTTATCATCTGCACGCATTGTCTCACCGTCTTGCACGGTAGTAATCAGTATCACCGCTTGTCGGTTCATAGCATATTCACGAATTTTCGATTTTGCTTGGGAAGACGGTACCTACTTTGGACTCCGCGGGATTTTTTTTGTACATGCTTTGGTGTTGAATCCAGCCCATTATTTGCTACTTGGTGATTTTAATTTGTATTTTTGTTACTAACTGGTTGTGAGCATTAACATTCCAGCGGAACCTCAACCTAGCGGGGCAAATAGCCCGCCTCTCTGGCTGCAATTTTTTGTCGGTACCATAGCGAACCTTGGAATATTATATCTTCACTAACGCTATCAGGAGCAAGTGGCCTTCACAGTATAAACGGAAGGTGGCGTCTGAGGCAAACCGTTACCGGAACTAAAGCGCCACACCGATCGCATTACGACGAAAAGTCGATAAATTTGAAAATAAATTTTTAGTCAAAAATTCACCAGAAGTAACACAAATTATCTCACATAAAATTCCCTCCAGACTCATTCTTGCTCTCCTTGGATGTTTCAAACCTCTTTCCTAGTATCCCCCAAAAGAATGCATTCAACTTTTTCACATCCTACTGCGGAATAATAATATTAACCCCATCACCTCTTAAGACCTGTGTTCCCTACTTTTTCTAGCCCTCGAACAAAACTTCTTTCAGTTTCATAACCCCTTTTATAGACAAATTTTAGACCTACCTATGGGCCCTAATCTCTCCGCTTCTAGTTGAAATCTTCATGAATCACCTAGAACTATATGTAAACCACACCTCTTTCAAATATAAGATCCTTTTCTATGCCCGCTATGTTGACGACAGCTTACTGTTCTTCCATGGCCTTGAGAATGAAGCTTTAGACTTCCTGACTTATCTTAACACTTTACACCCGCGTATTAAATTTACAATAGAGTTCGAATCTTTTAATAAACTCCCCTTTCTCGAATAACTTATTTCTAAAAATCTTCCTTACACTCGTTTAGATTTTGAAATCTACCGAAAACCTACCGCTACTGATACGTTAATAAACTTCTACTCTAATCATCCCACTTCACATAAACTTTGCTTCTTTCAATAGCCTCTTCCTGGATTCCTTTAACACAAACTGCGTTCACCTCTGAAATCAACATTATTAAACAGCTTGCTATTAATAAAAATTACCCTTTATAGATCATCAACAAACTTTATACAAAATTCTTTAGTAAGTTTAGACTAAATTCTCCACATATTTCCTTTAAAACACAAGATGTTTCGTCTTTTTACGGTTCTATCAATTACATAGGTAATATTTCATATAAAATAGCAAAAGCATTCAGGAAACACAATGTCAATGTAGCCTTTAAAACCAATTCTAACACCAGTTCTTTTCTAGTCTAGTCTAGTTCTAAAGAAGTCGTCCCTTATCTTCACAAAAAACAGTCTTTTATAAACTTAGAATCAAAGAACACATTAGGTACATCGGTAAATATAGAAACTCTGATATTACCAACACTCCCTCTTCCTTCGCTAACCACATTATCTCTACGAACCATTCCTACTCTATCGATGACTCGATACTTTTGCATGACATTGGCAAAGGTAACTTAATCTCCCTGAAATGTTCGAAACACACTCCTGTTTAGACAATAATCTAGTGACTTGTCTAAATGAACAGTTAAGACGTAAAGACAACCGAGGTATCAATGAATCTTGGTCAGGCATTGGCAAAATATTGGATCAAAATTTTAATATAGGTAAATATTTTCCATCTGAAATCAATATAAGTAAAATGTTGTTTGAACATATTTATCGTATATTAGAAAGATATATAAATAAACTAATATTAACACAAAACAACTACAGACAAAATATACTAATAAACCTAGCATATACTATTATAAATATACAAAACAAATGGTAATAAACCTAACAAACTATTATTAACACAAAAATAAATTAAAATGAACACAATAAAATATTTACAAATAAACAAACCTGACATAAACTGGTCTGACTCATTTTCATTATTTTTTGAATTTATTAAATAATCCATGTACCTTTTGTAAATTGTGCCCCAATGTTTCCCAACGTAACATTTATACAACTTAAATTGTTATCAATGCTGTTTAAAACTCGCATGTTGTCACTATGCATTGATGTCATAGTGACAAATCTTTGGGTAGCTTCAGTCCTCCTCGGCTTTTTGGCGCTGGCTTTTTTTAGTGGCTCCTGTAAAAATAATAATTAAATGTTTGTTCAATATTTATATGGGTATATTTCTTAATTTAACATATTCGGTTATTCTTGTAGAAGCCGTAACGGTGGTGGAGAATTAGATGGACCACCATCGGCACTATTTTTTAATCCTGAAGGACAAGAGATGGGCTCCATTACTAAAATTGGACCTGTGGTCGTTTCCATTTCAGGACATGGACCAGCAGGAGCAAATACTTTCAGGGTTTCCTATAAAAATATACAATAGTTACCCGTTTTGGCATTTATGTATGTTACGCATTTTTACTTACATTATTAAGGTTACTTTCTGAGGTCTGCAGCATTTCCTACAATAATTAAAATTATAACAATATTGTAACTTTCATTTACACCTACTTACCAAACCCAGTTCTCGGTTACTGTCCCCCACAATAGTTCTTTTGCCCGTAAGGGCTAGCAAACTTTCTTCAATATCGGTCAGAGCTGGTGTTCTTTTAGGGCCTCCACCAGTTTGAATCCTCTCCATCCTTAGTCTACTTACCTTAGCTTTTACCTTTGACTTCCATCGTCCCACTGCCTATAGGAATTTAGAATTAAAATCTAATCAAATAATTATAATGACATTATTAAACCTATCAACTGCCACATTTCTACACTTTTACTGCCGTAGCCTAGGGCATTCAAACGTTGGGCCCACAATTTTCTCTGATCAGCATAATCACCATCTCTGTTTTTGAATTTGTTTTTATCAAAGACAGAGACGATTCCAAAAAATTTATGATTATAACCCAATGCTGGGGATTGGTTTTGAAATCTCTATCCGGCTCTATAAAATAATAAACTTAATGTAGGTATACATTTTTCAATCACATCTTAAATATTTTTTTTAATCTACAATAATACTTTTTTTTCATAGGCATTTATCTAATTTATTTAATTTTAAGTAACTTACCCATTTAAAATATTAATAATATTTTACTATAACGATAAAGCATCAGATATAAAACGCGACTGCACAGCTCAACACTCCAAGACAAAAGAAAGTAAAAGTTATAAACAAAATGTGGAGTGGGCCGTAGCGTCAGGCGTGGCATTATTATTAACCTAACCTCATATTTAAAAAGAGTACTTCATATGTCACTTAAAGCAATATAGAAAAAGATAGAAAATTAAGAAACGGTCAGTAATGTCTTTCTATTTTTTCATCATCGGTTAAATCTTTGTATCTAACGAAAATACACGAATAATCTTACAGAGTATAATTGGCACATAGAAAAGATATAGAGAAAATTTCTTGTCTTTTTCTTACTATACCGTTACATAGTTCCACCTCTGCATCCTTTACATATAAAAGATCCGGGTTCGATCCCCGAGGAGATATTTTTTTTTAATACGCAGGCTAGTTTAGATAGTCAAGACTTCTTTTAATAAAAAAAATATTTTAATACTAAAATTTATAAAAACTATTTATATTAGGCAGTATTGACATTAAAACTCAGTGACAATTGATTGACAGATGACAGAAATAATTGATAAAAAAAGTTTATTGAGAGTAATTGATGTATAAAATATTTAAAATCAACAATTGTGGAGTATAAAGAATCTTATTCGTATAATTATTATATCATTATTGTAATATGAATGATTATTATTTGTATAATAATTTAATAGAAAAAGTTAAATTCGGGAAAAAATTTAAAAAGCAATTTTTGCTGTATGATGATGAAAAAGTAAATGGAAAGATAGTTAAAAGTGATTAAAAAAATGCTTTAATCAATTTACAGAAAATTTGAATTTTGGGATAAAAACCAGTGGAATAAAAAAATAATAAACAAATGAATTTTTGACGAATTTAAAAAAAATTATTAGAAAATTTTTATAAAAACTTATTGAATGGTACTGTAAACAAATGTAAAGAAAAATAAAATTATACATCAATATACTTGGAAAAATATATTTTAATAAAATTAATGAAGAAATTAATAAGATTTTTAATGGAAATTGTTGAAGAAATCAAACATTAGCAGTAAAGAAATTGGAGAAAGATTAAAATCATAACAATGTTAAATTCTGGCAAAGCATCAACAAATTGGGAAACAATGAAGTAGAAAGTTATTTGGAAGAATATAGGGAGATCAGAGTTTGGAATTAATTATCCATAAGAAAGGCACTGAAGAGGAAGTGTAGCAGGACATACATAATTTTTTTTTTTTTTTATAATTTTTGTAATGCTTATTATTATTTGTCTATAGATCTTATCAAAAAATGAAATCTTGGTGATTTTTGTAATATTATATCATTACAATATATATATGGAAGGAAGAGGTAGTATTCCTAATTTTTTAATTATTACTTTATATGGTGAAGCAAAATGGGCATTATCGATGCATCTCACTGCAACCTTTCGTTGTACAAAGATTTTATGGGAAAACGCGGAATTGCCCTATAACCGAATACCGTAGGAAATATCGATACACCCATCGAACAAGGTTGTAAGTCATTTTTGCGATAATATGAGTTACAACCTTATTCGATGGGGTTGTCGATATGACTGTGGAACAGCGAAAAGTAAACAGTTTTGAGAAGATGGCAAACATAATTTTAATGAGCGAATAACAAAAATTTGTAATGCTAATTTCAATCGCAGGTTGTCGATATGCACCGTCCGATTTAGAAAAGTATACAGGCAACCAGTAAGTTCTCAGGTTCTGATTTTGTTCACCATTTGTCTGTACTAAATAGAATCTCTTTTATTTTGTTTTTGTTCAGTTTTAATTTATTCGCCGAGAACCACTCATATACCTGATCATCGCAAGTAGTTTGTGTCATCAGCGAATAACACACAAAATTTGTCAACAGTACCCGGAAGATCATTTACAAAGATGAAAAGTAGTATCGGTTCCAAAATGGAACTTGAGGGATACCATCTGTAATTGTTTGAAGTGTTGACCTCTCTTCTCCATATGTAATAAACTGTTTACGATTTGTCAGGTATGACTAAAACAGCCGTAACTCACTACCTCTAATACCATAAAACTTAAGCTTTTGGAATTCGCTGGGTGCAGAGTGCATGGTGGGGACAACTGAAACGATCCCGGCGCTCGTATTGTTCAAAATTTTGTGAAATCTTTCTCTTGTCATAAATAAACACGTCAAAATTAAATATAAAAATGGTTCATAATAGTTGTGTTGTAATTGCAAAAATACAGGGAGAAATAGCAAGTGCAAATTTTACACATTTACAAGAGCTAGTTGGAAATTAGATAAAAGAAAGAACTGAATAAATGCAGTTAGGAGAACAAAGTAAGTAATGTATAACCTACTTCTGTAGCATGCTTACTTCTACGAATGTGTGTTTTATACCACAATTATTCGATGTGATTAAATAACTTTTGGCACTATGTCTCAATTATTTCACATCTCTAACGTAACCAGCCGCGACAAGGTGCTTCCCTTTGTCCATCGTTTAGAATTGGAATGATATTTGATGAGTAATTGACTCCAATCCGGTTTGATTAAATAGACTAAAATCCGGTTTGATTGAATAATTACATTCATCATCGCCTAAAAATTATTTTAAAAAAAGTATGATAAATTATTGTGACTGAAAATCAGGCAATTATTCTAGCTGTCATGTATTATTTGTTTGGATCTCACTGATTAACATACCCTAAGAACAATAGTTTTTGATATTTATTTACAGTTTTCATACTTATTTTATTCATCACAACACGTTTTACTGAATTTTTTCTTTCAAAAATATAATCACATTTTCTACTTATATGCTTATAAATTATAATGAGATTTTTTGATAACGAATTTTTATTTTTATACACAGCTTACATACTTCTCACACTTGTCAAGCCAAATCTTATGCATCAGATGGCGTCTTCATCATTCTCCCTGCCATTAAGAGATGACTTGGTACGCAATTAAAATATATTCTTCCATCACGTTTTGATTTCTGTGATGATACTAGCCTAGATAAAACAGTAATGAGAGTATAATGAATATTTCCTTCTTTATCTGATATCAGCAACAGATTAGCATAGGTGGCCTTCCGATCATTGGTGAAGTGTAAAGGTCCCACAATTTCATAATAATTTCTACATTTTTTATAGTATGACTTGATGTCAAACACATTCACAGAGATGTTATTCATTTTGTCAAAATTGGGAATGTCTTTTAATTTCATTGGTAATTCGACTTCTTTCAACTCCAATAATGTATTGTAGTGTGGATATTATGTTGGTTTTGATGGAATCCTTTCCGTGGAAAAGATGGCCGCGTTAGCGCTCCAAGCGAAACAAGCATTGTCGTTATTCATAATATTTAAAACAGCATTCGTTTTCGATATCTGCTGAGGTAGTTTTATTATAACGATTAATGTTGACATCAAGAAGCATAATTTCTTGTAGAGTCCAATTGAATTCTTTTCTTGGAATTCTGACGCTTGCATAGTTATCTCATCTGGAAACCTTCATAAATGTCATCAAGATTACAGGAAATAGTGACTATTTTGTTGGCCGTTTTCATGGATTTGATATCGGAAACCTTCTTATCAGGTTTAAATTAAAGACCTAAAATCTCGAAGTTTATTTTGAGTGTTGTGTGTAGTTGTAAATATCTATTGAAAATATTCAGAACTTTTGGTTTCACTTCTTTAAGAAACTCCGAGTAAATAATCTTCTTTGTGGCATTGGAAAATCTGTATCATGCTATTGTATTCTTGAAAGCATATGGGATAGTTTACTAATACTGTCCCCTAACACTTCAAAATCGATAGGTCTTAGTATTTTCTTGGGTATTGGGCACTGATCATTATTCTCACAATTGTTAAGTTCATGTCGACGTAAATTACAAGCTGTCGAAAACTGTTTTCCGCACTTAAGAGACACTGCGCTACAAGAAGACATCAACTATATCACGTAAATATTTTCAAACAGAATGCGTTGTGCATCGAATAAATACTAAAAAGAAATGATCACGTGACCTTCAGATGGGCAGAAGCGCATGCGCGGGAGTCGCAAGATGTTCGTAGATGCTGCAAATTGGATGGTCGCGAAGTGTGGGAAAGTTTGTTAAATAATAAAATTAGATATTATGTAGGCGCCAGGTGTTCACCAGATGTGCACATTTGTAGTCCCATTACCCCGTCGGCGCCAGACGGTCACCAGATGCTGTAAAACTGATGGTCGCAAAGTTCGTTAAATAATATTCACACGTTTTAAATTTAATTATGATGCGGGCACCAGCTGAGGGGGTGCATATTACAGAGATGTAAATAGATATTAATAAATAGGGTTAGTGCCTTTTAAGTATACAATGTATTTTGCTTATTAGTATTTTGGAGGTGGGTTTTAATAGTATATTTTAAGGTTAGTTGTAGGGGTGGTTTTTAGGGGTAGTTTAGGAGTGGTTTTTAAAGGTAGTTTGAGTTCAGTGACCCGCACAAGTGACCGGAAGTGGTCATTTTGTATTCCTATTACACTGTCAGCACCAGATGTTCGCCATATGGTCGCCAGATGTGACACGTGGCCGGAAGGGCTAAATTTGCACTGTCATTTAATATCTATTTATAGGATACTGGTAAATTGGGTACAATTTTTGGTACCATTAATTAAAAACCTGTTAATTAATATTTCTAGTCAGTTTAGGTGAAATTAACCGTTAAGAACTCTTTCAACCCATTCTTTAATGGATAACCAGCTTGCTAGAGCTGGAGAGAGTATCTTGTGAATTTCCACTTTAAAAAAATGTTGGAATTCTTGAAATTTTTGTCTGCGTCAAGCACTGCTGTTAAAATGGCTTCCTATGTTACGCAAAAGATCTACAACACGCAGCAAACAATATATGGAAATTCTTTCTTTAACAATGAAAATACAGAGTGTAACTCTCCAACCATAACGTTGGTGGTGTCTGATGAAAAACCTACAAAATTAGTATAATTTTTTTTTAGTTAAAGATGCTATACAAATCACCAGCTTTTGAGCCATGCATCTCTACAAGTTCGAAAAACTGTGTTTTAGTTAAATTATTTTCATAATATATAACTGTAAAAGCACATTGTTTTTTTACAGAAATGTCTGTAGTCTGATCCATTACAATTGAGAAAAACACCCAGTCTCCTTTAATTTACAATAAAAATCTGTGAGAAAATTTTCTCCCAAGCTATTGCAAAGAATCGAAGTGGCTTTCGTTATTTTTAGATTTAACTGCTATGCAATTTTTGAATCGGTAAATACGTTTTTTTATTAAAGGAACCGGAGTGTTCATTAACAAAATCGGGAGGTTGTTGCTAGCCATCAATACACATAATTTTAATTCTGCGTTTTTCACATCTATCTCATCTACTTTGCGTCTATGTAATTCAGAAATTTTAATGCTACTTGATACTTTTTGCCAGTTCAGTTTATGCCTCTCACAGTTGAAATGTTTCTGACGCCTCGACCCCATTTCACCCTTAATACTATACCGCTAATCAAGCACCCTCTCACGACGGGCGATCGAGATTCAATAACGCTATCGATGGTGAAAAATCAATTTAGTAATTCAGTCAGTTCACAGATACCGCCAGACCAAGTCCACCGTTGTTAGGAGCTATAAAAATAAATTTCGGGAAATTCCGAAATTTCGGCAGCACGCATATCCAACTCCTTCCAGACCCACAAGTAAAAGCAAGAGTGGTAAATTTGGAAGCTTGCGCACGGTTCGACTGCCTAATAGTTGTACGTTAACTGAAAAGTTTGATTATTCATCACTGTCATACGATGTGGTCTAATGTTAACGTGTGTGCGTTACATACATAAGATCCAGGTTCGATTCGTGAGGTTTTTTTTATTTATTTACGAAATAAATGGAAGTTGAACAATATCGTCATCACTAACCAAAACTACACTTTTCAAAACACTCTACGTACGTTTCGTTAACTGTGTTAGCATCATCAGGAGTCGATGATTCTATGAGTTTATCATCGACTATTGATGATGCTAACGTACGTAGAGTGTTTTAAAAAGTGTAGTTTTGGTTAGTGGTTACGACATTCTTCAACATTGTTGAAAACCAAAGGTTTCAAATTCCCAATTCAAAATTGAAGTTATTTAATTTTTTTAAATAAAAAGGCTAGATTTAGATAGTCGCTACTTCTTTTGGTAAAATAAATTAAAATACACAAGTTAATTCATTTATTTCAGATTTTAACCTTTCTTATTTATCAAATTCAGACAATTTTTGTACACGCTGCGCATGCGGAAGCTTGGGAGAGAAAGTGGACGCTGGCTCTCTAGACTCTTGTCTTGCTTCTCACTCAAAGGATAATATAAAGTGCAGTTGTGCCAGATTACCAGCCAGACCAGAACATCGGTGAGTATTGGTAAAGCGAAGGTTTCGTTTGTAAATTTCTACAAAGTTCTATATTTCGTCTTAATTATTAAATTCTTTTCAGCGTTGTTCCTGCTGGAGAGAGCCGTACAGTTATTTTTAATCGGGATAACCGATAGAAAGCGGCTTGGCGAAGTATTGATTACACAGGGCCAGCCATCTGTCGGCGTTCTAATTATTAAATTATTTTCAACATTGTTAATGCAGGAGAGAGACGTATAGTTATTTTTAATCGGGATAACCGACAGAAAGCAATATGTGCTGAGTATTTACTTCAAAAGGCCAGCTAACTGTCGTACTAATACATAAATTATGTTTTTCGGCTTTATTCCTGCCTTAAAGAGAGCCGTTCATATTTATACTTTTAGTCGGGAAAATCTACGGAAACGGCCTGGGCTGATTATTTACTTTACGGGGCTAGCCATTCGTCGACGCACTGTTAGGATAGTTTATTGATATATAAATTTATAAACCAGAAAGTAGAACTTTGTCTCATAGCACTATTTTGTACATTTTCTCGTTTATCATCTGCGCGCATTGTCTCACCGTCTTGTACGATAGTTATCAGTATTACCGCTTATCGGTTCATAGCATATTCACGCATTTTTGGTTTTGCTTGGGAAGACGGTACCCACTTTTTCTCCGACTCCGCGGGATTTTTTTGTATGTTCTTTTTGTGTTGAATACAGCCCATTATTTGCTACTTGGTGATTTTTATTTGTATTTTTGTTACTAACTGGTTGTGATCATTAACATTCCAGCGGACCCTTAACCTAGCGGGGTAAATAGCCCGCCCCTCTGGCTGCAAGCTTTTGTCGGTACCGTAACGAAACTTGGAATATTATATCTTCACTAACGCTATCAGGAGCAAGTAAACCAATCGCATTACGACGAAAAGAGCAGGAACCGTTTTTATATTGAGCCAAGAACGCTGATTACCAAATTTGTGAAATAAGCTGATTCCGAGGATAAAATTTGGACAGAAAATCCTAGAATTCGAAAACCACCGTGGAACGCTTCAGACGACCGAAATATACCGATATCCGTCGAAAACTGCTGACCTGTCATTTCGACAGATTGTCCATTTGTGCTCGAAGAGATTCCGAATCGATTCCAAGCACGTCTGTAGGAGGAAATACACCGAAATCCATCGGAAACTACTGATCTGTCATTTTGACAAACTTTAAAAGAACACCGAGTGACCCACCGTTTAATAAGTTTACGATGGCGTAGAATCGCGGGTGGCAAACTAGCGGCCGTCTGCCGGCACATACGGTACTTCGACTGCTTAATAACCATGATTCGGACCGCCCGTGGTCCACTTATGGCTTACCGATCCTTTTTTTTTCGATAACATAATTCTCTCAGCAAACCGGATAAGGCGCATCGTATTTTGGGCCAAATACGGTTAGCAAGCGGTTTGCCGGACGGCAGATTCACACCTCGACACTTTCCTTTCATTCGTTCTGCCGTCACTAGACGGCGCGGCGGTAGTATTCCTATTTATGTACTCACACAGTAGTTAGCATGAACCTTGAGGTGTATTTTTGTTTATTTATCTGCAATGACAGAAACAGCTGTCTTGGGTGGAAAAATGTATTTTTTTTTAAATATAAAAAATAAAACTGTAATGCTTTCGGTAAGCGAAAGGTTCGTCGATGGCTTACCGCCGGTGGCTGGCCGACTCTCTGCCACCCTTCGGCCAGGCGACAAATAAAATAATATTGGTTGTACATTTATATTCAATATTTATAATATATTAAATTTCCACATAAAATCAACAGTGGAAAAATGTTATTATACTAATGATATTGGACTAAAATGTGATGATTAGATAATAAAATAATATTGGTAGGACATATAAGTTCAATGTTTAAAATATATTCAATTTCCATATACAATCAACATTTAAAAAACATTATCAATATACTAATAATATTAGACCAGAATATGATGCTTATAGATAATAAATGTAAATGGCGCAATTCTGCTATTTATAGACATCTAGAAAATAGATATGTGGCAGTAGCTAGAGCATGGTTAATCAGAGACAGTGGGTATCCACAACAGCCGTGGCTAATGCTCCGATAACCCACACAGTAGAAGGAACTCCTGAACGTCGCTATGACAGTGCATTAAAGTCTACACGAAACTGCGTTAAGCGTTGTATAGGTGGGAAAAATATGGTGTGTTAAGAAAAATAATTTGATACAGATATTTATTTTTAGCTCCCTTAAAAGGAAGATTTAGATGTCTTTTGAAGGAACGAGTCTTGAGGTATCGTCCGTATAAAGCTCGACTGATAATAAACGCCTGCTGTGTCCTGCACAATATTTGTTCAAGGGGTAACCTTCATTCGGAAGATCAAATAATTGAAGATGATAATATAAATAACGTATTAAACGTGAATATGTTTCAGCAAGACATACTTCAAGAAGGAAGAAGAGAACGGACTAATTTAATTAATTTATATTATATAGAATGAATAAAAAACAAAATTTAATACTTTCTTTTTATTTACAATATTAAATACTAAAATAAACCATGATTAACGCACAAATAAGAAAAATAAAACAGAAATTAACAGAAAACAACTTTTTGTTTATAATATATAAAATTCTATCTATTATTAATATACAATAAAAATTAAAAAACCTAGGAAATTAAAAAAACTAATAATAGATAAACAAATACTGATAAACCTAACATATCCTGTTATTAACATACTAAACAAATAAAACTAAAACTAACAAACTATTATTAACACAAAAATAAATTAAAATAAACACACAAAATAATTACAAATAAAGAAAACTAAGAAACTTAGCACACAAATAAAAAAAAGTAATAATACACAAAAAATTCTAATAAACCTAACAAACTAAATTAAAACAAAACAAATACGCCCAAAAAATACTAATAAACCTAAAAACTATTATTAACACAAAAATAAATTAAAATAAACACAATAAAATATTTACAAATAAATAAAACTGACATAAACTAGTCTGACTCATTTTCATTATTTTTTGAATTTATTAAATAATCCATGTACCTTGTAAATTGTGCCCCAATGTTACCCAACGTAACATTTATACAACTTAAATTGTTATCAATGCTGTTTAAAACTCGCATGTTGTCACTATGCATTGATGTCATAGTGGCAAATCTTCGGGTAGCTTCAGTCCTCCTCGGCTTTTTGGCGCTGGCTTTCTTTAGTGGCTACTATAAAAATAAAAATTAAATGTTTGTTCAATATATATATTGTTATAAGAAATTCCTGTCAGATGTGAATTCCTTTTTTAAACCTGAGCAATTCTCAAATGGGTTGGGTTCAAAGGGCCTTAAAAAAAATGAAAAATAAAATATAAAAAAGTAACAAATAACAATTTTCTTTTCAATTTCTTTCTTCTTTCTGTCCTCTTCAAAACCTCTTGATATCTAGTATCTACCTCCGCATGTTACCTCTGCTCTGTGTAAACTTGTTCACTGGTTTTCTGGGTCTTTCTTGGTCTTCTTAAAGCTTCACTAACTTTCTTTGATTAATCTATGTCTCCTTCTCTATTTCACCTGATCGATTTTTTTTATTTTGTGTTTATTCTTTTAGATAGAATTCTTTAGTTTTAACTTTTTTTATTTTTTATTTGTACATTTCAATAATCCATGTAACCAAATCTCTAACAAAATTCCTTTTCCAAATACCTTCACTCCAATATTATATTTATTTTACAATTCAAAATTTTTTATTGACATTTTTTTTTCTTTTGACAATCAATAATCATCCTTCAATTATTTTTTTTTAACCAAAAAAAATTTACCTACTATTTTAAAAAAAAAACTATATTGACCCCAACCCAATGACAATTCATTTCACCTGATCGAAAATGTCATCCAACCTGTCACAGGAATTTCAAACTTCAAATAGATTAAGCCCTATTCATATTACCAAGATTAATTTGTACTTTATATCATTTAGTAAAATTTCTTTTTAATTTATATTTTTCTTTTTAATATTAAAATAAAGAATACTGTTAATTTTACTTGCAATTATTATTCATCATTTTTTTTTAACTCAACCAACCCTTACTTACTATTTATAATATTTTATAACAAATCATACAAATTTCCTAACACTTACCCAAAACTACCGGGTATATCAAATTTCATAACAATATAGATATGAATATATTTCTTACTTTTAACATATTCTGTTCTTCTTGTAGAAGCCGTAACGGTGGTGGAGAATGAGATGGACCGCCAGCGGTACTATTTTGTAATCCTGAAGGACCAGGGAAGGGTTCCATTACATAAATTGGACCTGTGGTCGTTTCCATTTCAGGACATGGACCAGCAGGGACTGGGCGAGAATTATATCGCCGATTCAATAGTTAAATGAATACAAAAAAAAGAAAAAAAATAATAGTTACCGGCAAGTTCAAAATAATGATTTTTCACTAACCTTTTTTTATGGAACACTGGACTGGAGCGGCGCCGCTTGTGCGTTATAACCATACGATAGAGTTGCTAATGTTGTAACAAATACACAGAAAATACAGTTTATTTGTGGGTAATAAAACACTTAAAAATATTGATTCACCGATCGAGGCAAGTGTCGCTATTGATTGCCAATTATCGACTGTCCTGGTCGAATCGTGAATATCACAAAATTTTGAACTTGATACATAGGCGGACATAAATATTTTAATAACGGGTGTAATAAAATATAATTAATATTAAATATGCGTACGAAGACTGAACAGGGACAAATACTTTTAGAGTTTCCTATTAAAATATACAATAGTTACACATTTTGGCATTTATGTATGTTACGTATATTTACTTACATTACTAAGGTTACTTCCTGGGGCACGATTCTCGACTTTGTAGGAAATCAATTCCTATAGGTCAAATTCCTACGAAAATTTTCCTTCGACTTGATTGGCATGTATTCGCGAGTCAAATAGGAATTCGAAATCCTATAGGAAGTGAAAGCACTGTATGTCTGTGATAACTTCACTCAATAATTTTAAATACCAATCACTTTCGCTAATTTTTGGTATAATTTTGGTTTTACATGTTGGTAGATGTACAAAAAGTAATTGTTAATCTGGTCACAGCATACGCAGTAACGCCAGTAATCATTGTTTACTTTGCTTTGATCTGGCTGTGTTGTTGTTTGTGTTCAATTTACAATATGAATATGAATGAAAAGAAAAAGAGGGGATTCTTGTCCGATGAACAGAAACGAAAACTGATATCGTTTTTGCAAGATGATGAAGAATTGAAACATTGCAAGTTCATTAATTCTTTCACTTATCAAGAGGCAAGAACTCGTTGGCCATCTATCGCTGAACAGCTCAACAACATTCCAGGAGCTGAAAAACATTGGGCAGGTTGGAAACATGTAAGTACTCGCTAGTGGCTTGTAATAAAAAGAGATCTGAAAACGGTGAGAAAATTCTAACTTCGTGTTGCTTTCTCTTATTTAAAAACAGATTGTAGGAAAAAAGTGGTTAAATTTTGTCTACTTATACTTTATTTTCACCCTTTCATAAACTAGCAGATTAATAAAATCCCTTTTATTTTAGACTTGGCAGGACATGAAAAAAAATGCCAAAAAAAGGCAAAACAATATAAAATTTTACAGCCAAGGAAGTGGTGGTGGGCCTGTACCTAAAAAATTGAAGGTGGAAGATGCGCAAGTTCTAGACCTAATTGATCAGGATGCGTTAGAAGGAAACTTGGTAGAGGAGTCAATTGTAACTGTACGTTTTCATACTATACCTAATGTATCTCTCTTCTATAAACTAGATGCAATATTTAGTTTAGGATCATGATTATCTAGGCGAAGTTGTTGAACAATGCAAAGGAAAATTATTTCAACAATCAACAGTACAACCAGTTGAGCTGAAACAATAGTCAAAAACCCGAGAAAAAGGTCTGCTGCGAAAAGACTGGATGAAACAATTAAAACAAGGAGTAAAATTGTCAACTTACTTGAAAATAAAAATGATAAGAAACCTATTATGAAAAAAGCTTACTTTAATGGAGCGTGACGTTGTAGCCAAAGAAAAAGGTGCAGAGACTTTGCAAAATATTTTAAAAAAATTGTAAATATAGATATCTAATAATAATATAGCTTAATTTGTTTTTTTCGTGATAAATTTTATAGTATAATAGATCTTAATTAGTTTTGTTTGTGATAAATTGTAGGTATATAATAGTTAATTTGTTTTTTTTGTGTGATAAGTTGTATAGTATAATAGATCTTAATTTGTTTTGTTTAATTTATTTTTGTTTTATTTTTTTTTGTAATAAGTCGCAAGGGATATTAAAACAAATTTTTATATTATATTTTTTATTATTCAAACATTTAAAAGTAATTTCTAACAATTTGTCGCTGGAGCCTTCGTCCCGCGTCTAAATCAGGATTTCTTCCTCTGTCTTCATTCACCGCTTGATTATTTTCTTCAAAAATCCCTAAATCAAGATCCTCATCTTCTTATTCTTCTGGCTCAGGAATATTATAACATATACAAATATTGTGAAGAACACTACATGCATTTACTATTCGTCCTGCCATTGTGGGTGTATAATGCAGTACTCGATGTTTTAATAAACACCTAAATCTCATTTTTAATAGACCACTGCATCTTTCTATTAAACATCGAGCACTGCAAAATTGGGTGTTGTAATCTTGTTCTGGTCCAATAACTGAAATTTCCTTCCCTACTAGCAGCTTCAAGAACCTGCCTTACATGCGAGTTCCTCCATATGTAGGCATCATGTGTGCTTCCTGGAAACCGAGCATTTGTATTTAAAATGGAGAGGTTTATGTCACAAATCTGTAAATAAAAGCAGTGTAGTATACATATAAAAGTATGTAGCTATAAAATAAGTGAAAAATAAATGACCATTTTAAACAATACAAATAAATGCTTTTATTACATACCAATTGAACATTTATTGAGTGATACCCCTTTCTATTTACATACACATGTTCATTTCCTGAAGGAGGAACAATCGCCACATGAGTACAATCTATTACTCCAACAATTCCAGGAATACTATATTTATTATAAAATCTAACAGTATATTTATATAACTAAGAGCCGATCTTTTTACCTCTGAATCAAGTTTCATTTTATATTCCTAAAACAAAAAAATGGACTATACTTACTGTGCTCTTCGGTTACTTAATATCTCTTCCTCTAATGAAAACTTTATCCATTTGTTAAATATTACTGGATTATTTAGTGCCTCTGTTATTTCATTTATGCAACGGCTAACAGATGGCTGACTTATAGGTATAAATTTGTTTAGACCTATGTCTGTTTGGTAACTACAAGTTGCATTAAATTTCAAAGAAACTAAAAGCTACAAAATGCAGAATTAATTTACACTTAATAACTTTTAATAAAAAAACTTAAATAAATTTCTGCTGAATGTATTCAAAATTTTATAGTTTTACCTTTATTTCTAGAGGTATAGCAGAAGCTCTTGAGGGTGGATTTATTATTGCCTCTAAATCGACCAAAAGATCTAGAACCGCCTCTTTTGACAATCTATATAATTTGATAAATTGTCGATCATTTAAAATGTTTCCATTTGGTCCAGAAGTCTCTTGGCGAATTTAGGACTCATTCTTCAGCTTCCTCAATATTTTCTAATTGAAGAAGTAGAATTGCTTCATCCATTATAAATATTACATAAATAAACTATACAAACACTATTTACTAAATTAATAAAATTGAAATCCGTAAAAAACAAAAATTATCTGTTTTTGAAGGTTATGCCTCTCATGAGTACCGCGCACGTACACAAATGTCAAATAACCAATTCCTATGGCTAAGACCCATAGGAATTTATATAGTAGGAATTGATTTCCTATGGCGATGTCGAGAATATCAAAACTTGATTATCATAGGAAATTGACTTGTTTCCTATAGGAATTTATGTCGAGAATAGAGTCCCTGAGTTCTGCAAGTATTTCCTACAATAATTAAAATTATAACAATATTGTAACTTTCATGTACACCTACTTACCACCCGTAGTTCTCGGTTACTGTTCCCTACAATAGTTCTTTTGCCCATAAGGGCTAGCAACCTTTCTTCAATATCGGTCAGACCTGGTGTTCTTTTAGGCCCTCCACCAGTTTGAATCCTCTCCATCCTTAGGCTACTTGCCTTTGCTTTCACCTTTGACTTCCATCGACCCACTGCCTATAGAAACTTATAATTAAAATCTAATCAAATAATTATAATGACATAATATAGGTATTAAACCTACCAACTGCCACATTTCTACACTTTTAATGCCGTAGCCTATTGCATTCAAGCGTTGGACTAGCAAATCCCACAATTTTCTCTGATCAGTATAATCACCATCTCTGTTTTTGAATTTGTTTTTTTATCAAAGACGGAGACGATTCCAAAAAATTTATGATTATAACCCAATGCTGGGGATTGATTTTGAAAAATCTATCCGTCTCTAAAAAATAATGAACTTAATGTAGGTATACATTTTTCAATCACATCTTAAATATTTTTTTTCGATTACAATAATACTGTTCTTTCATACACATTTATCCGATAATTTATTTAATTTTAAGTAACTTACCCATTTAAAATAATAATAATATTTTACTATAACGATAAACCAACAGACATAAAACGCGACTGCACAGCTCAACACTCCAAGATAAAAGAAAGTAAAAGTTATAAACAAAATGTGGAGTGGGCCGTAGCGTCAGGCGTGGTGATACGAAATTATTTTTTTGATCTTAATTTTTTATTTAATAAAGTGATTTAAGCTCAATTATTTAATTTTATGGTTCATTCCACGAATAGGATTTGAAATATATTGAAAAGTATAATATTAAGAAAAATTTATTGGACGCCAGTCGAATTGATTTTTTTTTTAGAAACAATTGACAAGAAAACTACAATATATTTCAAAATCCTTCTTTTTCTTTTCTTTAAGGATGTAAGGAAATAAAGATCGTGTTATAAAAAAATTTTTTTATTTAAAAAAAATATTATTTTGACCAAATTAAAATATGTTTTTATTTTAAGAGACAATTATCTTGTATTCTTTTTTCGATCTTTTTCTTGGTTTCTTCCAATTTTCTACTCCAAAGAAATAGCAGAAAGCTTCAAGAAATGTTAGTAACCAGTAGCTCCAAGAGATATTATAGTAGGTAGCTCCAAGAAATATTTATAGTAGGTAGCTCCAAGAAATAATTATAGCAGGTAGCTACAAGAAATATTAATAACAGGTAGCTTTGAGAACCAAGAACCAAGATGGCAGGTAACTACGAGAACCAAGAACCCTAAAAGTTTACATAAGATATAAAATATGTCTTCGGTTTATAAATTGCCGGATATAGTGGTCTCTGTTGGGTTTTTTTTTAGAAAAGTTTATAACAATATCAGAGTAGCAAAATATTACATTATATAATTTCTTTTTTAAGTGAAACAAACAAAAAATTAAATTAAATTTTAAGACAATCTGTAAAACAAGTTTAAAATAGATTCCCTTCTTGTAATCAAAATCTAAATAAAAAGAAACCACAGACATAAGGCAATTTATATTATTATTAAAGGTAAAAAGTAAACTTGTTAGTGTTATAAAAAAATATATATACCGGCATTAAAATAGCAATTAACAAACGTAAAAGCGTCAAAATAATTAAAAGAGATGAGGGAAAATAAAGGAAAATACATTATAAAATATAAACTTACCCAGTTTAACACAAGGGGAAGATAAAAAAATTCAATGTAAGATATGCCGGTATACTATAAAGTTTTTAAGTTAACAATAGCGAAAAAAGGAAGAAAAATGTTGGGACGGGATCTTTATACTTACGATTTAAGAGAGAGGTGGAAATCTACGGTAGAAATGGCAATTGATGATAACAGAACCAGAAATAAAATAAAATTTGAATTTAAAAATGTACGAGGTGAGCTGAAAAATGAATTATAGAGTGACCCAAGAAAAAAATAACGTAACACACCCCTAAAAGTCGGTAAGAAAAATTGCGAAAATAGAGAGAAATTTTTCTGGAATTTACCTGAGAAGAAAAAAAATTTGACAAGTTAAATGAAAAAGGGAGCAGAAGAAGGGAACCAATATATAAGAAGGAATAAGGGATAAACTTAGAGCGAGAAGAGGGAGGAGAGAAGGAAAACAAGGAATAGAAATTAAAAAAAAAGGAACAGACACAAACGGCAAGCTAATTTTTTATCCGCCCCCTGGATAACCCAAGGGTAGGGAACCCCAGCTACGTTAAATTAAGCAAACAATATATATGGTACCAGGACTGAAGGTCACTGGGCCGAAAAAAAAGAAAGAAAGAAAAAGCAAACTAAGATCTTTTATTATAAAGGAAAGAAGTAAAACCTTATCACCGTAGGGGGAAGCAAATCAATATCTTTTATTATAAAGGAAAGAATTAAAACCTTAAAAAAAAAATTGTATAATAAATCAATGAAGATAAGACAAATTTCGATATCGGTGCAGATAGGACAAATTGTAAAATATCATAGATAAACAAATAAAGAAAATTTTAATGAACATTTAGAATAAGGATAATTTCTGACCGAGGACATACTAAAATGCAGAAACGAGATCTTAACATAAGTACGAAACGAAGATATAAGCCCATTAACCCATCATTGCAAAAACAACTATTTAAAGATAGAAGTTAATAGCTAATATTTACCATAGAAAGGAATCGTCGTCTGAGACAAGAAAGAAACGTCAAGAAATTAACAACAACAAAAAATTGAGAAAAAAGTAAAGCCGAAATAATTCATGTTAAATTTTTAAATTTTGATAATAAACCTTTTTTGTAAGTTTTAATTAACGGTTATAACTTAATGCTGTTTGTAAAACTTAAAATAAAAGATTTTCAAAGAGTGAATGTTAAATGTTATATAATCAAATCAAATTCAAATCAAATTTATTTCTAGGCATCCAATAATAACATAAAAAATGTGTTTGTTACAATATAGATATATATAAATTGCTGAGACAAACACCCATCTTTAAACGATGCCTAGGCAGGTTTGCCCGTATGCATGTCCAAGATGAGGCTTGTCCAGCTAAACAAATATAATAATATACCATAATAATGTACCATAAGGGAGAGTGTCGATGGCAGGCACGATTTCATGATGGAGATTCAATTGTTATCGTATTTATTCAAAGTTTAATATTTTAATAAAAGTATCACCATTATATTGAATAAATTTTTTGAGCTCATTTTTAAATTTTTCTTGTTTATTTATATTTTTTACTTCAAGTGGAATGGAGTTATAGAATTTAAGGCCAAAATATAAAAATGTCCTTTGTGTAATGGCTTTTCTATATGTGGAAATGTAACAGTCCTTATTGACAGTTGATCTAGTGAATAAGGTATTGTTATATAAATAATTATTTCTGTTATTATGGACTCTTACTATGCATTGGTAGGCATAAATTAGATTAATGTTAAATATATGCGTTTCCTTATAAAGTAGATCTGTGGAATAGAGCTTGTTTTTTTTAAATATAATTTTTATAATTGCATTCTGAGTGATTTGTAAATGACTTAAGTTGCTATTAAACGTGCCGCCCCATATTACTATACCGTATCTTAAAATAGATTCAATTAAGGAGTGGTAGATCATTATTAGATTTTCTCTTGATAATATGTCTCTCAAAATATAAAGCCTGTGCTTAAGAGTTCTTAGGCGCTTACTTACATTAGTTATGTGTTTAGTCCACCTTATATGTTGGTCTACGATTATACCTAAATATTTAATGGATACTACTTTTTCTATTTTTGGACATAGACAATTATGTTCTTTAGCACATTTAGATTTGTTCAGCTTCAAGTAAAAATTAGGTGAAGGTTGCGTACTGATTGTAGGAGTAATGGTCATAAATTTTGTTTTTTTTTCATTTAAAGTAAGTAAGTTGTGGTCCAACCAGATTTGTAATTTATGTAAGTCACTTTCTGCTGCAGTTTTTAAAATATCCCAGTTTGTTCCAGAGAGAAACAGTGCTGTGTCATCTGCATAACATATTAAACTGGAGGTAAGGTTTTGGATTTTTACGATGTTGTTTATATATATTAAAAACAAAATTGGACCTAGCACAGTTCCTTGAGGGACTCCTGTTTTTACTATTAATTTTGAGCTAAAGTCATTTCCTATTTTTACTGTTTGTACCCTATTTAAAAGATAATTTTGAAGTAAGTTTAATGCTGTACCTCGAATTCCGTAGTTTTCAAGTTTTTCGATTAAGATCTTGTGTGATACAGTATCAAAAGCCTTGGCGAGATCAAGGAATATCGCAAGGCATTTTGATGATTCATCTAGAGTTTTAACTGTTTCATTTAAAAAATCTGCTAAAGCGTTTTCGGTATTTGACCCCTGAATAAATCCATATTGTTTTTCTGTAATAATATTGTGAGCGTTTAAAAAGTTAATAATCCTGTGTTTCAAAGCTTGTTCAAATATTTTAGCGAAATTATTGATAACCGATATTGGTCTATAATTACTTAGTTGTGTTGTATCTCCGGATTTAAAAACGGGGGTTACAACAGATTCTTTCCATTGAGAAGGTATTTTAGAAGTTTTAAAAATTAGATTAATTATATGTTTTAAGGGTAGTTTAATGTAATTATGAATTTGTTTAATAATTTTTGCTGAAATTTTATCGGTTCCAGGAGCGCAATTGTTTTTTAATTGTGATATTAATAATATAATTTCGTTTTCAGTAACTGGTTTTAAGAATATTGATGAGTCATTTTTATCTAATGTTAGGAAATCATGGGGTAGAACAGGTTGGCTTAATTTTTCAGACATTTTTTCGCCGAGGTCTATGAAATAATTATTAAAACTAGTTGCTTTCTCCTTATTGTTACTTATAGGTTTGTTTTGGTCATTTATGATAATGGAATTCTCGATTTGGTTTGATTTTTTTTCATACCCTGTTATATTATTTAGAATATTCCAAAGTTTCTTATAATTTTTGTTCGCCTCTTCCACTTTGCTACTATAGTAATCATTTTTTGTTTTCCTAATACAAGTTTTTAGTTTGTTTCTGTATTTTTTATATTCAGATTCTAAAGCGTGGGAATAATTTTTTATTAAGTTTTTTTTCAAACGGTCTCTTTCTTTAATGGAAGAAATAATATCATCAGTGACCCATGGCCTAATTTTCCTATTTCTATTCTCAGTGGAACGTTTAGTTTTATTAGATTTATTTAAACAAGTTTGTATTTTATCTAAAAAGATATTGTAAGCGTTTTGCGAGTCAGTTGTACTTAGTATATCATCCCAGCTTTATTTGCCTATCAATTCATTAAATTTATAAATATTTAAAAATTTACACTCCTGGTTCTTGTAAGTAATTATTGAAGTCGCAGACGAATCCGTTATAAAAACAAAAGGACTGAAATGATCAGTTATATCTGACTTATAAAAATATGGTCTATACGAGATGACGTATTGACTGTTACTCTGGTAGGTTTATTTATATACGATATAAATCCATGGGAACTTAAAATATCTAAATAATTGACTGTATCATCACAATTTATTTCATTTAGATCGATATTTATATCACCAATATAAATTTCAAGACATTCCTTTTGAACGGAATTAAGATAGAGCTCTAGATCATCAATGTATTGTTTTTTTTCAGTAGAAGGGGGGCGGTAAGATGCAGTAATACCTATTTTTTTGTTACATAATATTTTGTTTGAAAAACATTCAATTCGTAAGAACTTATTTCTATTTATTACCTTAATCTGCTTGTTTGCTGAGATATCGTTTTTTGTGTACACTATAACTCCATCACACTTGTTAATATATGATTCATTATAGTGTAATGTATAATTGGGTATAGAATAATCTTTAATATTTTCTATGTTCCAAGTTTCTGATAATACTATTACGTCAAGAAATTCTTTCGCTATATCTATATAAGCCATCATCTCATCAAAATTTTTTTGTATGCTTCTGATATTAAAATGTATGATACCTACACCATTTCTGCTGCCATCGTCCCTCTCCCTCAGGTAATCGTGAAAATTATTACATATTTTGCTATTAACTTCGACATGTTCGTCTATTGCATCTAGTAATTGAAGCATGAAAACAAATACATATAGGTCAATTATTTGGTGCTTCCTAAAAAAATAATATTAATACTATAACTACAGGTAAAAAATTATAATTTTTTTTTTTTTTAATCTTATCTGCTAAGAAATATCAAAAATTCCAAAAAGATGAAAGAAAAAAATAACAAAATTCAGCCATTACTGAAATATTTTGAGAAAATCTGACTTACATTTCATGATTCTAACAATATTATCTTTGTTTACATAAATTTTACCGTTTGCAGTCCATGTATTTTTTAACCCTACTTTTCCAATTGAATCGTTTAGAAGCTGCACTCTAATATTAGTTAGGTCTTCCCGTATAACCACTCCTGTACCCTTCAGCAGCTTTTTCTTCGAATAAATGTTTTCTTTAATTTCAATACTGTTTGTTTTTAAGAAGATACCTCTTGTTTTCTCTTCATTTTTTTTTCCAATCCTGTATGTTACCTTAATATCCTCATCTTTAAGAATTAAACCCATTTTTGACTTTAACAGATTTTTTAATTCAGTTCTAGTTTCTTCATTTCCTTCTTTTAAGTTAAAAATTCTTAAATTTCGGTTTCTGCTTTTTTGGTCAAGATAGTCTAATTTTTCTTCCATACTGTTTTTTTCAGTTAATAAATCTACCATTTTATTTTCTGTTTCAATAATTTTCTTATTCGCTTCTGTAATTTCATTTAACAGCTTATTATTTTCTATCTCTGATTTCTTTTTCAAGTCCGCCACTGATTTCTCGATATTTACAAGTTTATCGTTAATAGTTTTTGTTATCGCAGTAGAAACTTTGGACACTATTTCTTTGGTTAAATTGTCACTTTTTATGGATTCGCTTATCGCTTTACTGACAACTGCTTCTATTTCATCTTTCATTTCACGTGTTATTACCATGTTTCTGACTTTTATAACACTTTCAGAACTCAGAGGAAACTATTAATTTATCACTTTTACTTTTTAAAATAATTTATGTGCTGTATAAACTTGAGAATTTCAAATAATTTCAGGAGCACCAAATTTTGCGACCTATTCGGTACTCACCATTGCCGTAGAATATATATATAATATTAAGGAATTTTAGAATTATAATCCAAAACTTTAACAAATAAAAAAATTTTGAACTGACCGATACATAAAATTTCAAAATAATAAACCGAAAACAGGGAAATATATTCTCTACTTAAAATACTACAATGAACAAAAAAAGGTAATGAGTTTAGAAGGACAGAGTGAATAAAGTCGAAAATAAATTAAAATAAAAGTTGAAATAATTTTAAGAGATCAATTTAAACTTATGTGACAACCTATATAATAATAATTTTCTTACGCATCTAAAACCAAAAACTCAAATCGAGTACGATATGCGAATAAAAACGTGAAGGTAACAGATAAAATTTCGCGAAACACATACCAGAGTTACACACAGTTTTAATTTTGAAGACATAGGCGTACCAATAAAATTTTAATTAAAATATTAATGCGAAAAGGAAACTGAAGTAAATGAAATATTTAAACATTACCCTCTTTTTAATAAGATAATGAGTATAATTAAAAACTCTAATTGAATTATTATTATAAATAATTCAAGATATGTTGTAATACAACAAAGGTAAATCATTACTAGACAAAAAAAGGTTGTTTGGAATACACCTTTCCAAACACCAACATAAAGATAATTTCTTAACAATAAGGGGTAGTAGTAAGGTAAAGCTCCACAGGTCAGAAATGAGTGAATGACGATTAAATTAAAGAAAATTCAATTCATTATGTTAGGGGAACGGGTTGGACAGCGTAACACCACTATTTTACACTTAAACAGCTTTTATTAAATACTACTGAACCTTATAACACCTCGTAATATAATGACTAATTTAATATATGTGCCTTGACCGTTTAGCTACACCCGATGAATCACCGGATCGAGATGATAACTCAATGGCGGCACTTACGGGGGTTCCTAACACGGCCATCCTAAGAATTGTTCGTCCTCGAACAGGCATCACGTCTAAAACAAATAAATTAATGCTTAGGGAGTATCTAATAAACAAATATATTAGTGCAAGTATTGGCACTTAAGATCTGTTATTCACTGAAGCCTTTATGCCTTGAGATTTCTAACTTAAAATGACTGTAATTCTTTATACCTGCAGTTTCTAACTTCAATGACTGTAGGCCTTTATACCTGTAGTTTCTAACTTCAATGACTGTAGGCCTTTATACCTGCAGTTTAGAATTGTAACTGACTGTAGGCCTTTATACCTGCAGCTTACAATTTTAACTGACTGTAGGCCTTTATACCTGCAGCTTATAATTTTAACTGGCTGTACGCCTTTATACCTTCAGCTTACAATTTTTACTGGCTGTAGGCCTTTATACCTGCAGCTTACAATTTCAAATTTACCTTGTTCTTATTTTTGGAGTTTAAACAGCTTAATGTCTTCTGAACAATATACTCCTTCGCGTGTATATCCTCTTTGACTTTATAATGGTCGTTAGAGAGGACCTCTATAACTCTAAATGGTCCTTTATATTTTTCTAACAATTTCTTGCTTTGGCTATTGTTAGAGGACATGCTTGATATTCTTACTAGGACCAAGTCTCCTAGCACGAACTGTTCTGCTGGCTTTCTCTTCTTATCGAATACTTTTTTCTATCTTTCCTCGTTGTCTTCTAATTTCTTCTTTGCTTTTTTTTCTTAACTTTGTCACATCTGGGTTGTCGCTTTCTTCGTCTGCGTATCGGTCAGCCTGACTTCTAAGATTTATACCAAACATTATTTCGGCGGGAGTAGTCTCTGTTGTCTTATGCTTTGTACTATTAATTCCTTGTTGGATTGCTTCTAAATTTGAGTCCCAATTATCGCTGGAAGTATCAGCTCCCATTGTAGCTAATGAATCTAATAGTGATCTGTTAACCCGTTCTACTTGTCCATTACCTCTGGGCATGCCTACTGCTGTTATGTGAAGACGAATACCTCTAGTTTTACAAAATTTATGAAATTCATTTGATGTAAAAGCTGTTCCAACGTCGGCTACTATTCTTTTTGGATTGCCAAAGATAGAGAATATTTCTGATAATTCTTTTATTACACTAACAGATTTAGTATCGGGAACTGCTCTGGGGAATACAAGTTTTGTAAATGCAGCAACAACTACCATGAGATGACTATTTCCCTTACTGCTTTCTACAAAGGGTCCAAAGGTGGTGAATATGTAGGGTGTGTGTAATCGGGGTGCAATGGTATTTGGTGGTAACCGGATGGTAAATCCATTGTCGAAAAATACGTATATCCCCCAAGTGAATCAATAAGGATCTTCTATGTTGGGTAGTGGGAATTTAATTTTTTTCTGTAATTTTATTTAGGGCCCTATAGTCAACTACTAGCCTTTTATCGCCCCCTTTTTTATTTACTAATAACGCAAGACTGGCATATTCTGAGCTACTTTTTGTATTATATTAGCGAAAAGTAACTCATCAACTTGTTTTTTTTATGATATTCTTATCAGATAATGATAATCTATACGGTCGAAATGTGACAGGTTTAGATGTAGTAGTCTCTATTTTCATTATTACTGAGGGTGCTTTGCCTAACTTCTCCATAGAAGAATATAAACAACAATGAAATTTATTTAGAATATTATGTAGTTTCATTTTATCTGATTCATTTAAGTCCCCGTGATTAATTTCAAGTTGAAAAAGTTGTAAATTATCTGAATATTTAAAGGTTAATTCATTACCTATACGATAATAAGAAATTTTTGGATTTTCCGTAAAATTACGCCCTATTAAAATTTCATTGTTTTTTTTAAGATATTAACTGTAACATGTAATAAAATATTTAATGTACACTCCTCCATAGTTACTTCAGATTCGACATATTCGTTTACCTCCGTTACGTTACCATTGAACCCCGTAAGACGCACTTTTTTCTGCATCTCTTTAACCTGTAATTTAAGTTGAGTTGCTAGATTTTTCTCAATTAGCGAACAATCACTTAGTAAATCTATAAAAGCTTGTATAACTTGATTATTAATAAAACCGATTTGAAAAATTTTTTTGCCCCTTTGTTCGTTATCATGTTTATATTTTCAGATTTTGTTTTGTTACTTTGTTTGTCATTATTTATTTCTTTTTTTTTACAGATTTACAGGCTCTGCCAATATGACCTTTTATTTTACAACTATTACAAATTTTATAGCGGTGAGGACAATTATCACTATTATGTTGTCCTGATATACCACACCTATGACAGATAATATTGGTATGACTCACCGCTGAAAAATGTTTTTGTCTTTCATGATTTACTTTTTTAAATTTGTCAAAAATAACCCTACGTCCAAAATCCCTACTAGTACTAGCAACAGATTCACCGTAATTGTGATTTGCAACTTCAGTATTTTTTAATGGTTTAACAGGAATCTTACAATAAATTTCATTTCGCAAATAAGACCCTAAGATTTTTAAATCATTGATGTTTGCAGCTTCTGCTGCTGATATAATATTTGTATCTCCTATATCACCCAAAACTAATGAGATTTCATCTTCAATTGAAAAATTTAATTTTAAACTATCAATTTTTGCTAAGTGTTTAAAGAAAAATTCATATAAAGAACATCCATCTGAAGGCTTATGCTTTGCTAATTCAATTAAAAGTGTATACATGTCTCTTCTAGAATGAAATGTCTCCATCAATTTGGCTTTCCAACCGGACCAACTATAACTAGGCCACACTTTGTCGTTTGCGATTAAATTTTCATACCAAATTTTTGCTGTACCCTGTAGCTTATTTATAACTTGGTGGATAGTCTGATGTTCGATCCAATTAAATAATTTTACATGATGTTCTATAATTTCGACCCAACAACCGACATTATCTGATAACGGGTTAAATTTTGGTACTGCATTAGATGTACTAATAATTTTTGCCGAAAATAATGGGACTTGACTTACCCCCGCCTTATCTCTCTTTACTGGATTTCTTTTTTTTTAAGTTACTTCTCTTACGCCTCTTGTTTGAGCTGGATGCACTTGATAAACTAGATGAAGAACTTGTAGAACTCGTAGAACTGGAGTCACTCGATGAAGAATATCTTCTTTTTTACCCATTTCGACGTGAGACGGACCACTTCTGATGTTAGGGGAACGGGTTGGACAGCGTAACACCACTATTTTACACTTAAACAGCTTTTATTAAATACTACTGAACCTTATAACACCTCGTAATATAATGACTAATTTAATATATGTGCCTTGACCGTTTAGCTATACCCGATGAATAACCGGATCGAGATGATAACTCAATGGCGGCACTTACGGGGGTTCCTAACAATTACGACACTGATGAACTATATTCAACTAACCCTTATTAAGAATCTAAGAAACAAGATAAATACGATACATTAAAAAGAGAGGTATGTTGTAAATATTCATGATCAGCAAAGACACAATAAATATTTCAGGATGTCACATTAATTTAAGATACAAAGATAATATTTAAAAGTGTTTTAAGATAACGTAATAGATTGAATAAAGAGAAGAGGTATATGGAAAGGAAAAAGATACAGACGCGTTTTATCGCCTCGTACGATGCAGCTGCGTGCTGGAAATCTTATTCTCACACCGAGATTTCACAGTGATTTAATAAACTTTAGAGAACTAAAAGAGAAAAGAAAAAAAAATGTTCAAAAGAAGAGAATATATTTCAAAAAGGTAGTTTTATTTCTAGGTATTAAAAGTTAGATAGAAGTTTTGGCGATATCGTAATCTGTATCATCAAGTTTTAAATCTTTAATATGCCAACGACCAATATTTTTACCAGAATCATCCCGTAACTCATAAACTAGAGGGGAGATAACTTTATGAACCTTGCAACGAATATATTTAGAAAATTTTGCAGATACTATATTAGATTTATCAGATTTAGCGTAATTCATTTCCAAACATAATCACCGACATGAAAGCGAAGCTCGCGTTTTCGTAAATTATAATGTTTTTTTGAGCTCACGTATGACTTATGTAAATTTGACCTGACAGTATCGAAAATTTCAGTAATTCATTCAGCGTCATTTGCCCTATGAACTTCGTCAAAGATAGTAGGTATATTGGTAGCGTTTTCAGAGATTAACCCATAAAAATCGCCCGAAATAGGAATATTCCTTGCAAAAACTAGAAATGAGGGTGTAAAGTTTGTGACTTCGTGTTTTGACAGAGGTAAGGCTTGTGCAACACGGTAAAGTTCTTCATCCCATAATGAATGATCTTGAAAGGTGTAGGATCTTAAAGCAGTGACAATTGATTTATTTACTCTTTCGGTATGATTAATTTGGGGATGAAAGTTAGCATTATACCAAATTTTCTGAATTTTATATCTATCTGCAAGATTTCGGAAATTTTTACTAATGAATTGCGGACCATTATCACAGGATATAATTTGGGGGGTACCAAAAATAAGAAAGACGTTATTTTCCAGGAACTTTACAATAGAACTGGAGGTAGCATTTGCCATGGCGTGAACTAGAGTGAATTTAGTGAACCAATCTACTACCACTAGAGCAAATTTATTTCCCTTACGAGAACGAGGATAAGGGCCTATTAAATCACACGATATTAATTGGAAGGGAAAATTTATATGACGATAAGAACCCATTAAACCAGCCTGAGGTAAATTCGTGGGTTTGCAGGAAGCACAAACTTTACATCTCCTGACATAATGATATACAGATTGTCGCAATTTTGGCCAATAATATAATTCAGAAATTCGAGAAAGAGTTTTAAAAACGCCGAAATGTGCAGCGGTGGAATCATCATGAAATTGAGCGAGAATTTCGTCTCGGTTAGAAGTAGGAACGACAATTTTCCAATCAGAAACGTCGCTAAAAGGCAATAATTTATTAAAAACATGTTTATAAAGCACGCCATTTTCAACTCTAAAGGTAGGGAAAGAATTTGGATTATTTTGGATATCATTTAACATATCAATATACCATTTGTCTGGTTGTAAACGAGAAAGATCGAGAAGATTGACGTCAAAGGTTCGAGAAAGTGCGTCAGCGACAACGACACCAGGACCCTTCCTATGAGAAATAGTAAAATCATACTGAGAAAGGGTTAAAATCCATTTAGCTAAGCGAGGAGAAGGTTTTTTCATATTGTTTAGCCAAACAAGAGAAGAATGATCGGTAATAACGGTAAAATGACGACCTTCGAGGTAATATCGGAAATGCTCAATACCGAAAAGAACAGCTAAAAGTTCTTTCTCAGTAGTAGAATAATTTCGTAGACAAGTATTAAATTTTTTACTAGAGTAGGCGATGGGGTGTTCGAGACCCTCTTCGATTGGAAAGAGAACGCTACCAGTACCCATATCACAAGCATCAGTCATGAGTAAGAATGGTTTCGAAAAATCGGGACTGCTCAAAATAGGAGCGGTAGTAAGAGCAACTTTAATTTGCTCAAAGGCAGTATTTGCATCGGAATTCCAAGAAATAGACTGACCCTTTTTCCTGTTATGTAAAAGGTCGAAAATTGGTGAAGCCAAAGAAGACAAATTTTTTAAGAATCGGCGGTAATAGCCAATCATGCCTAAAAATCTACGGACTTGTGTAGTAGTAGTAGGGATAGGAAAATCACAAATAGAAGAAACCTTATTCGGATCAGTGCGAAGGCCGTGTTCATCAACGACATATCCTAGGTATTTAAGGGAAGGACGGCAAAAATGACATTTATCGAGATTTACAGTGAGATTCGCATTACGAAGTTTATCGAAAACTTGATGTAAAATTTGTGTATGGGTATCAAAATCTGGGGTACAAACAATTAAATCATTAAGATAATAAAAACAATAGGGTTCTAAGGAAGGACTAATGACAATATCCACATAGTTTGAGGAGCACTGACAAGACCAAAGGGCATTGTGACATATTCATAGACACCTTTACCTCTAACAGCAAAAGCAGTTTTTTGGCGTGAAGAGGGATCCAACAAGATTTGATGAAATGCTTGTTTGAGATCGATAGAAGAAATATAACGAGCATCCCTAAGTTTACTCAAAATAACGTCAATGAGAGGTATTGGGTATGCATCTTTATTTACTGTGACACTATTTAAATTCCTACCGTCAAACACAATACGATAAGTTCCATCAGATTTTTTTACTAGCCAAAGAGGACTACAATAAGATGATTTACTTTCCTGAATAATTCCAAATTTTAACATATGATCAATTTCATTGAATAAATGTTCTTGTAGAGCCTGGGGCAAAGGATATTGCATCTGTTTAAACGGAAGGGAATCTCCAGTGTCAATAACATGTTGAATAAGAGAATCTGAAAGAGCTAAAGTTTCAAATTTTTTTATCATTAATTCCAGCTGTTCTTCTTGTGAAAGAGAAAGATGAGAAACGTCTTGAATTGTATTTATTACTGAGGTATTTATTGAGCCGACATCGGCAGAAAAATCCGAAAAATCAATAGTCAGGTTAAATAATTTAATAAAGTCCATACCTAGCAACAGTGATTGTTTAATTGTTGGTATTAAATAAAGTTTAATTACTTTTGTTATATTATTTACAGTGATGGGGGTTTCGATATAGCCAGAGACATGTAATAACTTTCCATCAGCAGCGGTAATTTTAAGAAAATTTTCAAAAACAAAAGAATTTTTATCTATAAGTTCTTGAATAAGAGAGCCAATAATAGAGATATTAGAACCAGTATCTAATAATCCACGACAGGTTTCGTTAAAGATTTTAACATCCAGATAAGGGCGATTATCCCAATCCTTTTTATATAATAATAAATTAACATTATTAGAGTTATTAATAGTATTATATTTTTCTGGGGGTTGTTAACCATGAAGAATTAATTATTGATAAACCCCCACCTTCAGCGGATTCTATGAATTCTAATACAGAATACATGATTATAGAGGTATCTAAGAAAATAGAGTATTTTAGTTTTTATCCTACTTCACCTTGCTTATAAAACTTGTAGAAATGAATGTATGAATTTCTAGCTTCCCTTAATTTATACGACATAACCTAGATATACAGGGTGTCCCACGACGTTTTGACAGTCCAAATTCTCGAAAACTGTTCATATGACATGTATGAAATTTGGCAGATATAAACAGTCGAAACTGATGCTTATATTTATTATAAAATGACTTCCGTTTTTCCTGTCGTTTCGAGTCACGTGATCCCAACATAATTTTTTTAAATGGGACAACCGGTATAATATTACAATTTTGGATATATCATTCAAAAACAAATTCAACGATACCACACTTGTCATTATTGTATCAATGTACATGGTCTTCAATTTGAACAATTTCTTTAATTACTTGTACTTTTTAATTATTGTTACGTTTTTTGATAAAATAATTTATACAGATGTTCATTTACATAATTGCCCCTATTATCATTACTGCACAATACAATGATGACAAGTGTGGTATCGTTGAATTTGTTTTTGAATGATATATCCAAAATTGTAATATTATACCGGTTGTCCCATTTAAAAAAATTATGTTGGGGTCACGTGACTCGAAACGACAGGAAAAACGGAAGTCATTTTATAATAAATATAAGCATCAGTTTCGACTGTATATATCTGCCAAATTTCATGCATGTCATATGAACAGTTTTCGAGAATTTGGACTGTCAAAACGTCGTGGGACACCCTGTATTAAATAATGGAAAATAAAATTTTCCTGTTTTGGTTATAAAATACACTTACCTTTTGACAGCCAACACAACAAAATTATTTAAACTCACATAAAATTAAACACAAACCATCAATCAACAAACAGATGATTATTGATTAGTACAATCAAAGAATACCTATCGATATATATGTATATAATTATTAAGCATATGTATATTTTGGACCACATTCCTCACCTGGGAACTCTTTCTCACTGGGCTGGGTTCAACAGCGCCTAAATAAACGAAAATAAAAATATTAGAAACAATAATAAATTTACTGATCTTCTTTTCTTCTCTTTCTTTGGTCTACCTCTTCAAATCTTGATAACTATTTTCTGTTTTCCATATTTTCAGTCTCCGCCTTTCCACTGCTACTCTCCCTTTACTACCTCCTTATTTGTCGTATTACTTCTTTAAATTGTCGCTCCTTTTTCCTCGGATCTTTGTTTTTAATAAATAAATATTGCTTTTTATTTTTTTTAGATTTTATTATTTTTTCCAAAACCTATAGGTTTGTTAGTGGGCCACTGATCAGGTTCGAGCACTTTTAGTTCCTCTATCAGTGTTTCGTAAGCTGATTGGTGGGATGGCGTGCTTGCCACGCGGGATTCGTAGCTGGAAACTGTCGTAAACATTCTTTTGCGCAAGTTGTTTATGACGCTTGTTACCAACTGTTGGTGGTTTATGGTTGGGATTTTTTTATTTTCGTTGAGTGAAACAACTCCAAGTTTTCCCTCATTGATAGCTATTTTGGCTTCTAAAGTTTTGGTTCCAGGTTTTTCCTTCATACCCACGAAAAATCGGATACTTCTCCTTATAAGTTTGTCTGCATAGAAGACAGTTGTTTCCTGGTTTTGTAGGGCTTCTGAAAGCATAGATAACTCAGCTAGAACGTCGTACATTATGGCTAAATTAAGCAAAAACTCGGGAGATGAGAGCTTGTTTGACAAACCATTGTACATGGGGCACGTTCTGTTGAAGTTCTAGTTTTGTCAACCTTAGCTGATTCAAAGTGTTTATATAGTGCGCCGTACCCATACCAAGTGGCAGTCACAGCTCTAAACGAACTTGCAACCCAACATGTACCTAACACCTTACCAATTTTGTTTATTTCTTGGTCTAACTCTTTGGCGCATTCTGCTAAATCTCTTTGATTTTTTGTTGATTTACTATAAATAGAATAAAGTATACCCATAAAAATTTGAAAATGGTTGACAGTTCCAACTTCATCAATTGCGTCACTCAAAGCTAGTTCTAACCGGTGGTTCATGCAGTGCCAAACTATTCGATTAGGATATTTTTTTAGTAGTATTTCAGAAACTCCTGATCTTTTCCCCAGCATGACACTCGCACCGTCTCTTAATGCAACTAAGTTTTCTTTGATGTATGTTTCCTCAAACCCATGTTTTCTTAAGCAATTGAGGAGGCTCTCTGCTGCAGTGTTAGATTTCTGGTCAGATAGTTCAATAAGATCGAGGAATAAAAAACGAGGAGGGTCCTCTTTAGTAATTTCACATTTCAAATATATGATCAACGTGCTTTTGCTTCCAAGGCTGGTTGATTCATCTATCAAAACTGATAACTTACCAGTTACTTCTAAAATTTGTTTTACAATCCATTTTTTCATTTCATTAGATACATGACTTATTATTTCAATTGCAGTTGTTCTAGAATGTAATCCAAAACCTATTTCCACACCATTCAACTTTTGCATTTCCAGAAGACCAAAGTGGTCAGTGCAAGGCCTGTTGTTTTTAGCAATAAAGTAAGCCGTTCTGAACGCCGTTGTTGTTGTCATTAAGTGGGACTCGGTCATTACATCCAGAACATTCTCAAATGTTCCTTTCTTAGCCTCAGAAGTGATCCTATCAGCTGTTAAATGGCCAGCAGAATTTTTATGTTCAAACATTTTTTTTCTTAAGGATGTCAATTGAGCTGGTTTGCTTGGCCCGTTATAGAACACTAAATAGCTACGCCATTCTTTGGATACGCTCAAACGCTCTTGTTTGAAAGCACCGAGCTGGACAACTTCTTTACAAATCTTAGAACCAAGTTTTCCGTTGCAACAGTCCAACCAAGGAAACGCATCTTTCTTACGTTCACACATTTCTTGAGTCCAAATAGAAGGCCAACTATCAATAGGCTTACCAGTCATCAAGTCTTGAGATGTTGAGCTCGCCCTAGCTTCATTTTCGTCATCAGGAGTGAAGGATGATGTTGTTGGTGTTGGCTCATTATTTGAAGTAGAAGACCGTTTGTTTTCACTATTAAAAAATAAAGTGAGGGTTTTTTGTTTCTTGGTAGCTTCCATTGTAATTATTAACAAATTAAACTAAAAATGTAAAACATTCGTACTAGATAACTGTTTTAAACGTACTACTCAACATAACACACAACGCTACACTAGGGTAATTTATAGGTTAGTCGGCTAGGCAGTGGCGGACAGAGCCAGACTGAGTGCTGAGTCTGTCAGCTGTCACGGTCGTCGGTGTGCGCCGTGCGGCGGTGCAGCCGGGTACTCACTCGCCACAGCTGAGCGACTCGTCGTCGCCAGACGGGGTGAGTCATCGCGTCGCTGGCCGAACTACTTACACTCTCCAGTAGGCCCGTACCTCCTACACTACAAACTGTACTTGCATTGCGTTTCACACCCATCGAAGTACTTCACGGCGATATAAATACGAAATAAGTAATACTCCATACAGTAAAATTGCATTGAATCATCGAGTAAAATTCCAAACATCTTAGTGGCCTTTCCTTATTTTTAAAAAAACACATTTTAGCAATTTATCGAAAAAAAGAAATTTTTATCCCATTGAAGCAGTACCGGAACGCCGTTCCGGCACTACTGCACCACTGATAGACGTGTGTCGTCGTTCATGAACGATTCTTTCTTTTTGAACGAGTAATTGCAAAGAATCAAAAGAATTGATTCACTCTCTAGACTAAATTGATTCACTCAGTCCATCGTTCACTGGCTTTGATTCCACAACATGAACGTGATTGTATCGTCGAACTCGAAACTCGAAGTCTCACTCAGTCACTAACTATCCACTCTAACCTAACCTAACTAACCTTGAGCTGTGTCTGAATTTGAGTGAGTGAATAAATGGTAGGTATAGGTACTTATAGAAAGAAAAAATAAGAATACCGTTTATGAATTATTTAATAAATAAATAATACAACTAAATAAATACCCTACTCATGATTGAAAAAATAAAATAAAAAAATCAGAACAAAATCACAAAATGAAAAATAAAATAAGTAAAAAGTAATAAATAAATAAGAAAACTTAAAACAAAATGATAAAAAGAAGCATCTCCTGTGTTGTGCTCGGTAGAGAATTTTCATACATTATTGCTGTTTGCATTAATAAACAATAATTTTGTTATTTTACTAGCACCAAGGCGTGACCTTTTTTCGGAAAGAGTTAAACCTGCTTTTGAAAATGCTCTTTCACAAGGTACTGATGTGGCTGGTGTGCATAATTTTTTTTTCATCAGCATATATAAACGGGGATAGGTAAGTTGCCTTTCAGACCACCAGAATAAGGGGTTTTCTGATCTTTTCAGAAGGGGCTCTTGGAGATACCTGATTACCTCGATAAAAGCAGCAGCAGATGGATTATCTTTAGAAATTAAATCAATAGTTTTTTTGTCGTAATCATCCCAAATAGATATAGACTTTTTTTCTTTTTGTTCATTTTCATTATCTGTATTTGTAATATTTAAAATAATTTTTTGCTTATTTTCACGAATGGTGTTTAATTTTATAAGGGAAGCTTCGTTGGTGACCATTGATTTTGCTTTATCAAAAGCTGTTGGATTGACTAAACCCTGCCGTTTAAATCTTGGGTCTAAAAATGTTGCTGTTGACATTGTCGGATTTTCCTCAACATTGTAAAAACGTCTATTTATTTGTTCAATCATTTGTATAACCATATTTAATACATCTGCTGACAAACCCGGTTCATTTTGAATATTGCTACAGTGGCGAAGTAAAGCTTTACTTAAATAAATTAATTTAGACACAGTTACATTTTTTCCGCGCTAATATCGACGGTGACCTCAAGACAATATTTTAAAATTTTGCAGCTCCATTCAATTAAAATCTTCATTTGATAATATCGGATTTTTATAATCAACCAATGCAAGGGTTGATAATAAGGGCTCTTTAATTTTATAAATCCTTTCGAACATAAAATATGTCCAATTCCATCTTGTCTTGCTTTACATTTAATTCAGGAACACCCATTTGGACCTTAATTTTTCTTAATTTCGATGCACCCTGGTAACTTCTTTTAAAACATTCTACTATATTTTTAACTTTCTTGTGTACATGCTAAATTTCAATAATTATTAGATGCATTGTCAGTTACAATGGCAACGACTTTATCAGCTAATCCCCCTTCATTCAAAACACGCTTTATTTCATGAGCCTGGTTTTCACCTGTATAGCTTTCATTATATTGAAAACAATCCAGAAGAAACGCCTTAAGCTGATCTTTATTCTTGACAAAATGGATTGTTATTGCAATGTATGCATCCTTATTAATTGATGTCCAACCATCAGTTGTTAAAGAGACTGCAGACCCCATGGCTGTTTCTTTTTGAACACATTCTTTTAACTGTTCATACATTTGATTAAGTAATATATTTGAGACAGTTTAGCTACATGGTAAAATATAAGCCGGATTAAGGGCAGCAACAAAATTTTTAAAATCTAAATGTTCAACTATACTGAATGGAAGATAACAACCTGCAATTAAGGATACCAGCTTAGAATCCATACTTTTGCTTTTATTAATTGTAATCGGTTTTGTTGTAAAATGAGTCATACAAGATTGCATATCATTTGTTGTGGAGGTTGGTACAGATGTAGATGTGCCGTAAACAGTCACAGTGGAAGTATTACTGGAAGGATTACTTACTTCAGAGTTTAACGGCAAACATATATTCAGTTTATCATGTCTTGTAATTGGTGACCCAGATCGTGATCTCTCGTTATTTATTTGATCAAGTACAGGTAAGGAACGTATTGCCTAAAAGTGATTAAAGTATTTATAATATATTTATTTAATATATAAACTTAAATCTAATAATCTTACCCTATTTTGAAAATCACTTAAATTTACACCACGATGTTTGCTTTTCACATGTCTAATTAAATTTTTAGTAGGTCCTCCTTTAATTGACATAATGTTATTGCACAAATTACATTTGGCTTTGTCTACGGAAATTTTCTCCGCGAAATTCCATATATAACTTCGATTTTTGGAACTCATATTTAATACTGTAGAATGTAATGTAATAATCTATCCGGTGGTCAATGTAATTAATTACTTTATTTTGTTTAAATGAATGACAATACAATAAAATAGATTTAAAACAAGCAACAGCTTTTAAAAGATTTTTAAAACGTTACCTTTCCTTCTACTAGTCAATCTAGCCAGGTAGTGTTGAGTGTTTTCAGCGAATAAACTTTAAAATTTAATTCCACTGCCAACGAACATTTGGATGTATAGCTTTCATTATATTGAAAACAATCCAGAAGAAACGCCTTAAGCTGATCTTTATTATTGACAAAATGGATTGTTATTGCAATGTATGCATCCTTATTAATTGATGTCCAACCATCAGTTGTAACAGTTGTCTGACATCAAAGAATCGACTCTCTTCGAAGAGCCGCTCCGTTGGATAAGTATATGGTTTTTTTATTAAAATCTTATGTGATTTTTGTGTAATATTTAAGTTATTTATGTGGCAATCAAGTGCACCACCCCAAGCAATACTTGAATATGTGAGATGGGTTTCGACAAGGGCATAGTATAATATTCTTAGCTCATTCCATTTTAATATTTTTGACAAAAATTTGAATGTATGTAATAGCCTCCTTAATTTTCTTGTAACAAAGTTGATTACAATTACAAAATTAAAATATTGTACCTATATGGTTTCACTTTTAATTTTTTTTTGCTTTTTCTATGCACATGGAAAGGTTTAAAATACTTACATATGGTAGCAGATAACTATTTCTTTTTGCTTAAAATTAACAAATAACTGCTGCTTTTTTTGTTATTTAGAGACAAGTTAAAAGTACTTGTACCAACATTAGCAGGAAGTACTTTGCCCAGCTCTGATTGTTATGTATTAAGATTCAGTCATTGAAAATTGATTTTTGAGCTATACAGGGTATCCAGAAACGATCTTCAAAGAATGAAACCACGAAATCTAGAGCTGATTTTATGACGATTTAGCCTAAATTACCTTCATCCAAAAATACCTACTAAGGGAGCTAGAGGTCTTTGAAGATAGCACTCTAAAATCAGTTTAATTTAAATACCTTCAAAATGGGAATTTAGGAAAAAACTCGGCGATCTTACGGAAACGAATAAATTTGTGCATAGAAACGAATGGCCGTCATATGGCATTTACTTTAGATTTAATTTCGTGTTTATTACTTTCCGTTATTATTTCGTTATTTTTTTTAAACAAATTATATAAACAAATTATATCAATAGAAATTTTAATTTTTACATGAATTTATTTTTTGATTAACTATCGTTGTGATACGAGATTTGGCTCAATGGTAATGTGTATACTTTGCAAGTAAAAATTCCTGGTTTGAATCCTGAGGAAACATTTTTTTCTTAATACACAGGCTAGTTTTAGATAGTCAAGACTTCTCTAATAAAATAAATATTTGTTTTTATTTTTTTTTAACGGACGGCAAATTTCAATACGCTGACCGTTTAACGGTCGGCGTACCTCTGCATTTTTATAATTAAATTACAGATACTATTCAATTTTAATATACTAATATTAATATCTCCAACGAGTAGGAATTTTTTTTATAAATAAACTTATACTGCTTTATTCTTATTTTATAATACAAAATGGGTAACAGTGAAAACTTAATATGAATCTGAACAAAATAAGGACTTCAAACTAAACTAATATTTTCCTATAGTACTAACTTAAAACTACATTATTTATTATATACTTAACAAATCTGCATATAGTTTACGCAGAGAAGGGATTACCTATTTTTTCAATACCGCTCTCTAATCTCTAACTCTCTCTTGGAAACTTGTGCTAACACCTGTGTGGCATTTGCACTTATGGCAATAAGTGTTAAGCAGACCGCACACGGTCAGTATATTGATCAATATTGGATCATCAATATTATTGACAATCCAGGTATCAATATTTTTACAAACGCACACGTTCAGTATATTGATGATGATTTCTTCAATATTTAAATTCAGTGTCATATAGTTTTTGTAGCATGCATGCGTATATTTGATGTTATAAAGGTTAAAATAATGAAAAATAAGAAGCAAATTGCATGTTCAACTATTGTTACTATTGTTAGAGACGAAACGTATTGTTAACCGTCAACGATGGGTTAAAGAATAGATGAAAAAAAAATAACGGTATGGGCACATGAATTTACTGAGAGAAATCGTTTTAAGTGATATACATGATTACTGCAATTATTGTCGAATGGACAAATATCAATTTAAAACACTCGTAACAATGATTGCTCCTCACATTAAGCGTCAGGATACCACCATGCGAGAAGCTTTATCCGTTAAAGAGAAACTAGCAGTTACTCTTCGGTATCTTGCAACATGTCGGAGCTTCGAAGGTCTTAAGTATTCAGCATTAATGGGTCCACGGACAATAAGCTACACAGTTATGGGGACTTGTGATGCGTTAATATACGTTTTAAAAGATTACATGAAAGTAAGTACTAACTACTATACAAATTTAGGCACATAATAATAAACTAAAAATATATTACGAACTTTTTTTTTATTGCACTTTTAATGAGCGTAAGGGAACATTTGAATAAAAATATAAAAACTGTTTATAAAGTAAAAATGAAAAGACATCATTAATCCATTTCAGTAAAACTAGACAAATATGAACCCATACTAGGAGATTCAGTTTGCAAATCCTGTTCATTATAGGATGAAGATGCGGGACCTGAAAACTGACTGTTAGAACTTCCCGATGCGTATGTACAGGCGTAACCAGGTTGATTTCCTGCGTACACCTCGGATGATGTGCGTGCTTCATTCACTTTGACAGAGTTTCTGTGCAATGCATTCATGTGTGCTTCAAACAGTATATCAATAATTTCCTTTTCAGCAAATATACGTTGGCGTATTTCTAGTTTTCTGAGCTTGTGAGCCCATACCTTAGCAATATTGTCGAATTCTTCATTTATGTCTTCCTTATCTGGACTTTTTAAATAATCACATGCCAGGGCTAAGAGCTCGTTTTGTTTGGCGATGGGACCTTTAGGACGTTTTCTTGCAGTTGGTGCAGCTGCAGGTTTAAGTGAGGTTACGGAGGACCCTGCAATTTGTGTCGCTTCAACCGGTGTAGGGGATTCAGTCGCTTCCACTGGTGTAGGGAATTCAATTCCTGCCGAAGAGTTTGGATTAGGTCCACTAGCTGTAAGTGTAAATGAAGACATAATAACACCTGAAGCCTGACTGTCTTCACTTTCCTGAAATAAAATTAAACGAGTTATGCTATATTGTAAAATGTACTCAGTTGATTTTTTTTCAGTTTCCATCAAACCCAGAAGAGTGGAAGAAGATTGCTAGCGAATTTAGAATTGACAAATTTCCACACTGCTTAGGGGCTATAGATGGCAAGCACATCGCTATTAAAAAACCGGCAAAGTGAGAATCATCCTACTTTAATTATAAAGGGTTTTTCCGCATTATTTTACTAGCTGTGGTCGATGCGAACAAAAAGTTTATACTGGTTGATGTAGGTATTAATGGTAAAATATCACAAGGTGGAATGCTGTTCTACTCTGCATTTGGAAAACTCTTACAAAACAACAAGCTTAATTTACCCAAACCTGCGCTTCTTCCAAATAGCTCAGACGCGTTTCCATTTATATTTATAGATGACGAAGCTTTCGCTCTACGGCCCGATTTAATGAAGCCATACGCTCAAGGAAACCTTGACGCTCTTAGTCAAGAATTCAATCGTAGGTTGTCAGCCACTCGAGTGACGTGGAAAACGCTTTTGGGATATTAGCGAGCAGATTTGGAGTTTTCCAGAAAGCCATACAGCTTGCTCTAAAAAAGCTAGGATTATAACGTTAGCATGTTGTTATTTGTACAATTTTCTATCAAAAGAAATTTCAAGTTATTCTCAACTGAACGAAAAAGAAAATACATCTTATCGCCCATTAACCAATCTGCAAAGCAGTAAGTTAAAAACAGCAGCAATGTTGCTAAAGAAGTCAGAGTCCTATTTCGTAATTATGTAAACAATTAAGGCAAATATGATTAACCCAAAATAAACGTAGATAGTATTATGCTTCATATTAACTAGTTACAAACATTCAAACAGTTTCGTGTATTTATTACCCTAACTTATTGTTTACGTATTAATAAAGTTTGTAGAAACTTACCTCATTTGTCTCATTGTAGTCAACTGGAAGTTCTGAACCTTTCAAAAAATTAAGTGCATGATATATCCAAGAAGATGGGACGTAAATATCTTCTGGTTCACTCCCAGACCGCTTGGACGCAATCACTTTTTTAATTTCCTTTCTGTAGTTGCTTCTTAGGCTATTTTTTTTTGCTCACGTCTTTCACATTTGCATCGTGTTTTACACGTCGATATATGGCAAGTAGTGTTTTCAATGCTTCACCACGTTTGTTTTTATTTTTCTATGCTAAATTGCGGGAATCCTACAATACAGGCAACGTCTCAAATGTCTCAATAAAACTTCTCATCACTTGTTCCTTATTATCATAAGTTTCACTCATAGCGACGTTTAAAAACCGGTTGCCCAGCACAACAAACAACAAACGTCTATTAGACACAGCAAGCAAATACTGATGAAAATATTGAAGTTAGACCGCACACATTCAATATAATGATCAATATCCCCACCACGTATGAATATTGAAGTAAGGATGTTAAAAATTTTAAATTTCGTCAATATTTGATATCGACTTCAATATCTATTTGAATACACCCCACCCCGCACATGGTCAATATATTGATCAATATTATCCTGTACTGATCAATATACTGACCGTGTGCGGTCTTCTTTAGTCTTTTCTTTTTTTTCTGAACCCTTAATGTAAGTGTGATCTGTTGGAGGAGGGCTGGATGTGGTAGCAATTTCTATTGGCGGAATATCTGCCACAGCATCTGTGTCATCCCACTCAAACGCTATGCTTGTTTCTAGCACATTGCTGCTTTCAGATACAACTGTTGTGTTGAGCGACTCTAATGCTCGTATTTATAATCACACCATTAAGTACATCTTGAGTCTCTCTTATTGAAGTACGACTTAAGGATCACTTGATACTTGAACTATTATCCATTTTATAGACACTATTTGAGTCTCACTTTGTTAAGTAGTACTCAAGTATAAGATGGAAGGAATTTTCGCTCTAATATATTGGTAATACTTGAAAATTGACATTTGGCATAGAAATTGAGGTTATTATTCTCTATGGTTATTACTTATCACAGCAGCACTGTGTTACTTATTTGACTCCGACACGCTTAAATTAAAAATAAATTAAAATTAAAAATGACTGAAAAAGTGAAAGTGGTATTTTCAGTGAAGGAAAAGGCTCTTCTTGCGTCACTTGTGGAGATTCATAAAGATAAACTGGAATCAAAAAAGACGGACAGCACAACGAATTCATTAAAAAACGAAACGTGGCAAAATATTGCAGTCCAATATAACAGCCACGATGTATCGGACAGATCTGCAGGACAATTAAAAAAATGTTGGGAAAATATGAAATATAAGTAAGATATATTGTTACTTTTTACATACATATATTATCGTTTGTATAGGTATTAATCATTTTATTTTATTTGTAGAACTCGAAAGGCAGACACCCAAACACGCCATAGGATGCTGCTAACCGGAGGAGGTCCGCCAGAAGGGGAGACCAAAATTTTGGATGATATGGTGAGGTCAATTGTACCCACCATTAATTATTCAGTAAGCAATACTTGGGACAGTAGTGCTATATTTCAGGCAGGTAATTCACTTCAAGGATAAAAAATAATCAGCAGAAATATTCATTTTTTTTAAAATTCTAGATCAAACAACAACTAATGAAAACGTGGCCATTGCCATAGACTTTAATGATAATCCTGGGACCTCTGTGGCTGACGAAATTGCAGGTACTTTTAGCTCTGATTAACTTGATGTGTAAGACAATATACAGAGAGTAATATACATTATACTTAAAAATTATTTTTTTATATTGAATTTGCTATTAAAGTTATTATATTTCAGATGAAAAATTACCAAAAACAACAACAACAACAATTAAAAAGAAATCCAGAGCGGATCAGTCCCTTTCTCTAAAAAGAAAGAGAATATCGTCGATAGAAACGGAAAAAGACTTAAGGTTGCAAAAACTCAGAGAATCAATTGAGCAGCAAAGAGAATTGCACCAACTGAGAAAAGAGGCTGTTGAAGCAGAGAAGTTATATTGGGTAGACAAACGGAGCGAACTACGTAAAAATTAAAATTAGATACAGGATGGTATGCTGGGTGGCCATGAGTCGATGTACGCCTCTTATATTTTTTTTTTTATTTTTGAAATTAAAAATTAGATTTTTGGCACACATCAATTAGACAATAATGGGCTACTTTTAGACTAACAAGAATGAAAATATCACTTTCGGTTGAATAGGAAGTGACATCAATCTTTTTTCTAAAATGGAACAAGTATATTTTTTTGATGGTTTCTCATCAAGTATAAATTTCAAAGTGAAAGTTTTTTCAAATTTAAACAATTACTGTTAGTCTAAAAGTAGCCCGTTATTGTATAATTGATGTGTGGCAAAAACTTAATTTTTAATAACCAAAATATTGGGGGCATATATTGACTCGTGGTCACCCAGTATATACCTCTGATTTGAATGTAATTTTAGAATTTTTATAAATTAAAATTAAGCAAATCTTCTAACTTTTTTTATTACCAGTGAGCACTACCCCTATAAATATTTTATTTAAAATATTTGGAAATAAATAACATATATTTTACTCTTTATTAATTATAAGTGTGGAAGTATTTATTTAGAGGATATTATAAAAAAATAGAAATACATATAAAAAATAGGATCTAAATGTTAGGTTGTACATCAACAATATTTATTGAAAATGAATAGCAATAAATGCTCTTCGAAAAGCTAAACCATCATTATTGGCATTCTATTAAAATATTATTTTCAAAAGGCACTTCATCTTGAATATCATAAAAATCTTCCTCTTGAACATTTCTTGAAATATTATGTAAAACTGCGGTAGCACAAATAATTGCCACCGAGGTTTCTAATTTTGTTAGCAGTCCTCTATGTAAACATGGGAAGCGACGCTTCCATACCCCAAATACTCGTTCAACAATATTTCTCGTGCGAATATGGCTACGATTATAATTCTGCTCTGGTCCTGCAGCTGGATTTATTATTGGTGTCAATAAATATCTTCGGCAAGCATATCCATTATCACCCAGAAGAATTCCTGAAGTGAAAATAGTGGAATTAAAACAAAACTAAAGAATACCAAGAAAATTTACCTTCAACCTGATTAGTTTCATAACGTATACGTAGTGCACTGCGATCAAAAATCGTACTGTCATATACTGATCCTGGATATCTAACGTCTATGTCCAAAATTTCCATATTAGGACCACAAGTAACCTGTACATCAAGAATTAATTTTTTTCACAAGGCATAGTATGTTCTTATAAGTAGTTAAAAATTTCAAGTTTTCATTACCTGTACATTTAGAGAAAAGTATCTTTTTCGATTTCGGAAAATTTCTCCTATTTCACCTTCTGGATTACCAATTCGTATATGTGTACAATCCACACATGCACTAACATTTGGAAAATTTGACATATTAAAAAAAGATGCAATATTTTGGTGCTGTTGCTGAAGTGTATCTGGAAATTTAATAAACTGTCTCAAATTCTCTGCCAAGGCAATTGACACTCTTTTTATTATTAGTGATGTAGTGGCTTGAGGAACACCTCTTAAATCACCGTCAACAATCTAAAAATAAGATGTAATCAGCTGCTACCCATTTCGAATTTCAAAGAAACTTACTTGAAAATTTCCAGTAGCATAAAACCGTAATGCTATAAGAAGTTGTAAAACAGGTGGAATTGGTAATCCTCTGCTGGTATCTTTCCTTAATCTTTCTAAAACTAGGGGTAGTACCAGGTCCCTTACATTTTCTTTTCTAAACCGATATCGTTTTATAAATTCATCATTTTCGTAGAAAACAAATGGATCCTGCATATCTCTAATATAACGTTTTTCTAATCTAAACCACCCATCATCCATTTCTTCTACGTTGTCCCATTATAAAAACTGGCAATAAAAGAAGTGGATAAAAATAAAAATAATCTTAACCACACTTTTTTTGGGTAACCTAACCTCAATTAACATATAAGTATGACTTGAGTGAAACATAATCCACAATCAAGTCTGAGTAACACTTATTACATCACGTGACCTGAAACTTCGACTATAAAATACGTTTGTAACTTGAGTATTACTTGAGTACCAAGTGTCACTTATAAAACGACTATAAATACGAGCATAACACTGTTTCCTCAGTCGGCGTCAAAATTTCCTTCGTAGGTGGCCGTCCCCCCGTACCTTGCATGTGCATCCTTGCAGCGGTTTGTTTCTTTTTTGTTGAACTCTTGAGATCTTGCCAAGTCTAAACAACAGACGGAGTTGTAAATATATCCTTGTAAGTGAACAAAGGTATACTAACTTTTTTTCCAGTGTCTCCAATCCTTATTAGCCCCGGGTATCGAATTTAACATTTCCGCAATGTTTTTCCACCTTTTCATACTATTTTTGGCTGTAAAGGTATTAGTAAAAATGTCACTTAATAAATGTTTGTCCCCTATAACCACTTCCCTTAAACGTTGTTTTTGTTCTTGGCTATAATAAATTTTTTTCCATTTTCACAAGTAAAATGCAATATCTGTGTGTGATACAATACAGCAAGATACCAATGAACTAACACAAATTTTTAATTTTGACAGACGTTTGACATACAAATTTACGTCCCATGTCACAATATTATCGCGTTGCTACTTATACTTTCGACAAATAATGTCGCATTGTTTTTAAATCTCCATTCGTATTGAAGAATAGGCCTTGACAATACTGTTCGACACTGGCAGTGACAAATGTATACTTCGACATTTCGCATTCAAGATTCAAGAATCGAGCCCCTTATCCCGAATACAAATAGTTGAATTTACTCGGTGCTTCAACCGAATACGCCGATGACAGCGCACTGGGCAACACTGATACCGGACGCATTACTCGAATACGCGAAACCAGTGCAGTTTAGCTTCAGTGCGAGCTAGTGCTATAATCCGAATGAAATCTTGCAAAGTCAAAGAAATTAGCCACACACACACACACACACACACATTCTTTCTTCGCGCTGTTGCCAAAGTTCAAAAAAACTCAAGTGAAGTGAAACGTAACATAGCCACCTCCATTGAAGGCTGACAGTCTTTAAGAAAAAGGTAACACACAAAGCGTGGCAGGACGACGAAGGATGCTGGCTGGTTGCAGTTTTTATACTTGCACTGGGGATGATGCCATCGTTCCCAGGTACATCTTGGATACGTCCAGGACACCATTTTAATGGTGGAAACCCATCTTCCTTTACTAAGACGAGTACTCCAGGCTTTAGAGATGAATTTATAGACGTTTTCCACTTATTGCAAGATTGGAGCTCGAAAATGTATACATGGGACCACCTCTTCCAGAATGCCTGTTGACGTTTTTGCATTAGTTATTAAGACGGTTGTCGATTGTGTTGAGCCAATCTGGATCCAGTATTGCTGTTAGCGTATCGCCTATTAAAAAGTGCGCAGGGGTCAAAGGATTTGTTTCGTTAGGGTCATCTGATAGGGCACAAAGTGGACGGGAATTTAAGCACGATTCTATTTGAGCTAGTAGCTCGCAAATTCCTGGAAGGTTAAAGAAGTATTACCAATTTTGCGACGTAAATGATACCTGACTGATTTCACGCCGGCCTCAAAAGACCTCCAAAGTGAGGCGAATGAGGAGATATAAAGTTCCAGGTGGTTCCTTCCTGACCTAGTTTAATTTAAATCTCGTATGAGTTTAATAAAAAAAATTGTTAATTTCGGTCCAGCGTAATCGGTACCGCATATCGAGAATCGATGAGAAGGTTAGATGAGTGCCTATATGTTTCCAGTTGGTGGCTTGTGTTAGGGATTGTATCTGAGATACTCTATTTGTCACAAATACCTTTAAACGATGTGGAAACGTATTAATCCAGGAGAGTGTAATAGTGAGGAGTTTACTTTAGCCATTAACTCAGCAGCAAGGCTGCACACAATTCTAGCCGTGGAATGGTTATTATCTTTAAAGGAGCGACTCGGCTTTTGGAGCAGAGTAGGTGACAGTGGTAGTTGTCTGAACTACGAGAGCGTGTATAGATGCAATATCCATAAGCCGACTTGGATGCATCAGCGAAGCCAACAAGTTCAATAGATTTCGGTTTTTCGCATAAGACAAATCGAGATATTTTTATATCTATAATTTGCTGCAAGTCATCTTGGAACGAGATCCATTTAGTTTGGAGAAAAAGAGGGACCGATTCATCCCAAGAGACACGCAATTGCCATAGTTGTATAAGGATTTAGGCAGTTATTATTAATGGACATAATAGTATCAAAAAGCTGTGAAATCGGACTTAGCATAGAACGTTTAGTCATTTTATCATTCTTGGGCCAATTAACTGCAGAATAGGCTAAAATATCAGCATTAGAATTCCAATTAGGAGCTATTGGAATCAGAACTACCAATTTCGACAAGATTTAAGGACTCGGGATCAGAAAAAATAGTTGGATTATTTGAATTTCATTTACGAAGTTTTAAGCCATAAGAATCAAATAGTTTCGTCAAGGAAGTTTTTATTTTCAATACATCTTTTAAAGTGTCGCCTCCTGTTAGAAGGTCATCAACTTAAAAATCATGATGTATTACTGAACTAAACTTTAGATCAAAATTTCTTATGTCATTTCCAATAGACATCTAGTGGCTAAAAACGCGTTAGAGGCTAAACCATATGTGACGGTGTTTAGTTCGTAGATTGACAAGGGATCAGATGGGTTGAAACACCATATTATCTTTTGAAATTTACGTTGATCTTTTTTAACTAGCACTTGCCGATACATTTTAGAAATATCAGCGGATAATACGATTTTCTATTTTCTAAAACGAAGTGCTATGGAAAAAAGATCATCTTGGATAGTAGCTCCAACCGTCATTAAATCGTTTATAGAAAAGCCAGGTGTAGATTTGACTAAACCGTCGAAGACAACACGAGTTATTGTAGTGGTTTAAAAACGGGATGTTGAGGTAACAACAAACCATGAGAATTTTCGTCTGTTAAAGACATGTGGCCTAATTCGAGGTATCCTTCAATAAAACATGAATATTGAAGCTTTAAGGAATTATTTTTTATCATTTTATTTTTCAAAGAATAGAAGCGTCTCTTGGCAGTTTCCATATAGTCGCCAATGTTTAAAGTATCCATTTTAAAAGGAATCTGCCAGTGTCATCTCTAATTGTATTTGATTGAAAATGTTGCTCACAATAGATCTCTTCTTGAGATAGGTGAGGCTTATCTGTAACGTTTGAATTGCCAAAATTTTTCTAATTGTTGCCCAGGTCAAGAGTATTTAAATTGCAAAGTATGTTGGAATTTATTTTGTTGTTTAACTTAAGTGGACCAAATGCTATCCACCCGAATTGAGTTTTCTGGAAGTATGGAGCGTTTAAGCCCAGTTTATGTTGACCTACGCATAGAAGGTCTCAACTAGAATATCGATAGGTGCACTAATGTCAAAGTTTGGATCGGCTAAAACAGAGCCGTCTACGTTTACAAGCCGTGAACCTAGATTTGTCAACATCGCATTTGTATGGACGGTGGTCCGGGTCCGACTGTTTTACATTTATGTGAACAAAAAAATTCAGGATACCATATTAATAAATAAAAAATATATCCAAAAGGAATATTCAATATTACAAAAAAAATGAAGGAATAAATAAAAATGCCATATACCTATTTATCATATATTTTAATATGTAAATTAGAATAGTAAATTATTTTTTTAAAGCAGTCAGCTTTCGTTTCGTACTTTTATTTTTTTCTTCGGCAATATTTTCTTTTTGCATATCATTATAAAATTTTGTGAAGTTATTTAGCAATATATTAGTAAACACGTTTATAATCTTGTAATATCCCCTAAAGAATAAAAAAAGAGAGAGGGAGAAAAACCCACCAGTGTAATATCCCCTGAAAAAAAAAGACACTCACCCATTCACCAGGGTGATAACTTCTAAGGGAAAATTTAACTGGTGAACCTTAGATTATTCTCTAAAGCTGATTAACGAGGGGGTTTGTCCTACAAGACAAACTTGTAAACGGCAGCGTGATGTCACCACTCTCCTGGGAGAGAAATTACGGCTCTGAGCACCGGTCTAGGCGCTGAAAGGGGTTGTATTCCAGGTAGAGCTGTCTGGACTGGAAACAGCCGCCTCTCAGTCGAAAGGGTGGTTCGTGCTCTCGCTGAGGGAGAGTCTTTGGTCTTACAGACAGGAGCATGTTATGGGGGAGAAGTTATTCTATCACTTAAAGCTTTTAGTCATCAAAAATATTGATTTACCTATATCTGATTCGTTCTGATTCTCCTTATCTTAGTCAACTAATTCCCCCCCCCCTTTTCAGGATGGTCATATAAAACTACGTAAGTGAAATTTTACTGTGGTTTATTAAAAAAAAAAATAAATAAGGTAAAACATGTGAAAAAATTTATATGATCAACAAAACAAAAAAAATTAATTGAGACTTAAGTGCAAAGAAAATAGTACGTTATTTGTATAAAAAAAAACTGATTTAAAAAAAAACTACTAAGTCTTAAATTCTGACAAATTGACTATTTAACGGCTACAACCCAAGCATATACAATAAAACTATACCCAGTACCGAGTAGATTAACTCCCTCTTAACTTACTAAAATGAAAGGGGAGGCACACGCCCCTATTTGAATTTCTCTTCAACTAAATATAAAGCCAAAGAAACAAGAGAGTTCTCCCTCGCTACTGAAGGTACTCTAACGATATATATGTATATAAAAAAAAACCAAAATGTACGTTTTTGTTAGTAAAGTGTAATTTCTCGCTTACCGGGGACGAATCTTACGCCTAATCCGTTCCTGGGATTGTCTTGGTAACACGATGGGTGGACTGACTCCTGGTTTCGACAGAAATCGCCCGGTAATAACTATTAACCCTTTTATCTCTTTATTCGCCACTGAAACTTAACTTTCCAAAAAAAAATAATAACATGAGACCGCCTGCTCGGCTATTTTATTCGAACTCCCGGTTTCCTTAACCGTGAAACAATTTCTTCTTTTTTATTTTTTTAACAACGACCAAAGTGCTCAACCCCGGTTCTGACCCGAAGGAAAGTTCTCGCGATCGCGGCTCGCTAGCGACTACCCATTTTTTTTGTCGTCGTCGTCCCACCTCTGATCGCCGCCAGCACCATCGCCGCCTCCTGGGACGTGGTACTATGTCTTTTCCGCTATTTCTATTGGCCGGGTTCTTTTTGGCCTCGTTTCTTATGAAGTTTTTGTGAACTCAGCGAAAATTATTGCAACCGTTGGACTTCGTGTCTAAAACTCGGTTACAGTACTATGTTTTTAGAATTTCGACATTTGAGTATTATTACGAAACAAAGGATTCTTTCCACGTCCGGTTGATATCGAATGGCGCCATCCAGTCGCGCGTGGCTTTTTACTTTGTGACCTAATTTATTTTTGTTTGATTTATTTCATTTAAAATTGATATATTTTGTTATTTGATTTAATGTACAGTTATTTTCTTTACTAATTTTATGTTATTTTCTCTTGTTTCTTTTGGTTTTATTACATTGCCATCCCCTTTGAAAAAGTATTGGACTTACCTGTCCAATACCTTTTATACATCCCCCCATCCTAACTAACTTAAGCTTACGTATACAATATTTTTACATTGTGGTTATTTGTCTTACAAGCAAGACATGTGTCACTTCGGTTAGAGGAGTTCCGATCACTCCGTTCGCACTTCGCACACTATAAGCTTTGTTTTCGACACTCCCGCACAACTGTCTATAACTAACCCTTCGTTTTTGGCTGCCTGGTATAACCCTTCTTCTCTTCTGTATACTGGTAATCCTTGGGCAGGATACTGGATCAGGCATTAGGCCTATTTTTTTTTTATTTGAATTGGGGACAGGGACTGAATATATTTACTTTTGTTATGGAGGGCTGGATGCATTATTACTTTGCATATGAAGTGGACTGGAAAGGATTACTCCTTTCAATAGAATTGCTTATTGGCTTGGTGAGTTTTGTGAGGTCGACTATAATGTTATTTGGATCGGGTATCGTTAGTGTCAGTGTGCAGTTGCTCTTTGATCCTTGGTGTTTTGTTTTATGCTTCGGTTATCTTCTCCTGGGATACCGTCCAATGTGGAGATTGTGGTAGGTTCCCCTCAGTTTCTGCCTCGTTATCGCTCGTGATTTGTTCTGTCAATCTTATATCTTCCTTCTTATTGCGTTTTCTGTTATCTTGGTGTAGGACCCATGATGTTAGGCTTGTCCATATGCTGGCTAGTATCGCAACTCCGCACCCCATGGTTTGGTATATTCTTAGACTATTTATTATGATGCTGCCTATGTACTGTATTATTTTGTATATAAAGTAGAAACCTATCAATCCGCTCATAAATATTCCTATGTCTGAAAACCAGCCCCATATATGTTTTATGGTGCAGTGAGCGAATTGTTTCATCTCGTCCTCTATGAACATGTTTGTTATGGTATATCCTTGCCCTGATGCTGCTAGACCTGCAGTTCGTCTTGTTATTATGTTTTCTACGGCTTTTCTTTCAGCGCCGAATGTTAAAATTCTTTGGGCATCTTTTATTTCTTGTTCTGTGTACAACCCTTCTGTTCCTACTGGTTGTAAAGGTATCAATTTCATAAGCTCCTCTGTTTCTGCTGAAACTTCTCTAGGTGGGGTTGCTTTGGTAGGGATCGGATTGAGTCCAATCCATTGGTCGTCAATAAAGTATAATGGTGGAATTAAATTGTTGCAGTCAATTTCTTCTGCATAGTCCTGGATTATTCTTGTTATAGGTGCCATGAATTTTGATTGGTTTGCAATTGTAATTGGTAACTCGTGGTAGCATTTGTTTGTCCTTCTGATGCTCACTGATTTTGGAATACATTGCATTATATACAGTACTTCTCCCAATACTCGTCCGGTATACCCTGGAGTATGTTGCATTACTTGGCTTACTGCATTCGGTAGTGATGGTGCCATAAGTAGTCGATTTTTCAGTATTTCTCTCTTCATCAGGCATCTCCTGTGTACTGTGTCTATGTATAATTTTTCTATTTGTCTTTCGTACGCCTGTTCTGTATACAAGAACTTGCTGTTTACATAGCTTGTCAAATCTATGTTTTGTGGTAGTAATGGCATTTCGGGTTGTATTCCCTTGTTTTGGCCCACGAAAATGATTAGTATTCTGGGGTGTTCTGTTTGCCAGGTCTCTATTCCACAGATGATTGTTCGTTTTCGGAGAGTGAGTGCGAACAATTTGGCTTCTTGTTCTACTACTATCACTTCCTCTTTTGATTGCTTGTTGGTGATCTTTTCACCTATTCCTTTGTATATTTGACTTAAATGATTTTCGCATGTTGGTGGTTCGTATCTGTCCCATGTGGTTTCCCCTAAAGATGAGTCGAAACAGTATCCTGGGATGAATGCGCAGGTTACTCCTCCCTTCAAATGTATTTCGTTGTCGTCTAGGCTCACTGATGTTAGGTAGTCGTAAGCTTGTATTTTCACTGAAGCTATGACTATGACATCTCTCCATGTTCGTCCATTCTCCTGGTATTCTACACCTTTGCAGGCTCCGTTGTCCTCTATGTGTCCATGTAGTGTCACTGAGGCGGTTGTAGTTCCATTCATTATTATATTTCCAATTGTCTTTTGGTATAATTGAAGCGTTTTGTATCTATGTAGGTTTCTGCATTCTTCTGCTCCCAACGTAGTTGTCTAGACCCCCGTCTACTACTGATGTGTGGCTGTGCATGCCACAATAAAACATAAGTCTTGTAATATCTATTAGGCACGTACATACTTTCTGCCTACTAAATTCATTTCGTTGTATCACTTGGACTGTCACGTTGACACTGTCATACGATACGCCGGGCGGTGAACATTGTTTAATGTCTTTAAGGGAGATTGCTGACACCTTGACTTTAGTGTCTGAGCAATCATATGCGATGAATCCTTTTGTACTGGTAAGCATGATTAGGGTTAACGCAAGAGTAGTTATGTAGGGTGTCCATTGGTGTGGCCTCTCCATTCTTCGTTTGTTCTCTCTTCTTTCTTGTTTGTCCGTTAGAGTTCTAGAACAATTATTATTTTTTAAGTCGTAATTTCGCACTTGTTTTATTTTTAAACGTTTATATAGTTTTTACTTACTAACAAATATTATTGAATTATCATTGCATAATACAGCAGCCTTTGATTCCTTTACGTGTTTTTTTTTTCTATAGTTATTCCATTTGAAAATGAATAACCGAAAAAAAAAATTGATTATTATATCGTCTTATTTCCTGACCGTTTATGCATTGATTTACATTGTCTCTTAATATTAACATTTAGATACACTTTTATTTACATTATATACCCCAATGATGCTTGTAAAACTTCATTAATTTTCTCTCTTTCGTGGTTGCATCCACTCACATCTTACATACTTTTCTCTTATGACCTTTCTCTCCCATGCTTCACATATTCCATTATCATTATCTTTACTGCACCCAATTTGTACTTTTATTCTCCTATTTTACTGCTTACTGGTTAAATTTTTTTTTTTTTTTTTTCATGCTTTAATTGATTTTTCTTACCTTTTCTTTTTATCTCCTCGTTCTATCCAGCATTCGTTCCTTTCTGACTTTCTTAATTATGTTTACACTCAAGTTTACACTGTGTTATTTTAATCAGGCATTTCAGACATTTCTACTCTATCTGGTTTTATTATTGTAGTTGATTCCCTATGTAACTACTTATTCTTTGACTTTATTATTATTTACTTTCAGCTTTTGGTTCACATATTTTATTTGTTACTGTTATGCTTCCCTCAGTTTACCGCCATTCAAAATTTAAAAATTTATTCTGTGTCTCTTTTAAGCGGTTTATTATTTCTACTTATATTCGTGATTTTTGTTGCTGCGATTTTGTAATTCATTATGGGAATGTAAGAGAAAAAAAAAATTCTTGGCCGTAGACCTCATTTTGTCGTAAGCTTATCGTTCAATTTACATTTTTCACTCATACTTATTTGTCACGTTTTCAACTTGGGCGTCCCCTACAGTCACGCGTAGTTAAATATCTCTATTTATTTTTTTTTTTTTTAATTGCTTTAATATTAATGACTTTTATAGTCTAACTTATTGCTTATTTCCTAGAGATAGTTAACTTTACTCTATTATTCGCTTGAACGATAAACTTCTTTCTCACTTCATTCATACCATATATACTCTTAGTTTCACACGCTCAACTGTCCACCTGTGAAGTCCTGGCCTGGTTCCTAATTCTTTTTGACTTTGTTTGCAAATTACTTTATTTATTGTACCCACGCGTACTGATCAGCAGTTACGTATGTAATTATTTTGTATATTATTTGTCCCTTGTTTTAAGTTTTCTAATGAAAGAGAATAAATTTTTTTTTTTTTTTTTAATTATATGTATTGCTGGTTCAGAATTTAAGCTACTGAAAGGTCATTTGATTATCTATGTAGTTGTAACTTGTATTTTTTTTTTTTCATATTTTGCCCCCTTTTTGGCAATAATAATTAGAACATGCATCCACTAAAAAAAAATATCCTTATATATAAAATTATTCCCGATTTTTCACTCTTATAAATCGATTGTATATTAAACTAATATTATCCCCATATTTTGTAACTTTCAATGTTACTAATTACCCCTATTCTATTTATCTGACACTAAACGTCATACTACCGATAATATCTAGCTAAGCTTTATGCTATTCCCAATATTTATTAGCCCAGTATTCTACTGATAATTATTTAATTTGGCGAAACTTTCCGCTCGGATTTATTTATATGTTTATTTACAACATTCTTTGATTCATATTTTTGAATATATTCTTTATATTCTTTGCTTTCTGGTTCCTAACCTTCAGTTAGACATTTGTTCTACGCTGGGTTTAATTATACTGTAAAATACCTAAATCTACCCATACCGCCCCCTTGTCGTGTTGTCGGCACGATCAACTTATATAATACTCATCGGGATTTACTGGATAACTCGAGCGTCCAACACAGCGAAATGTCCCCTGATATTTTCCAGCGGACTTTTCCCTGAGAACACTCTTGAACCGCCCTGGTAAAAAAATAGCCTAGGGTAACTATTCACTTAAGACAGTTTTGGTGGTCTCGAGCTCCCCACTCGAGCCAAGGTTATCAGACCTTCACTTATCTCCTCAGTGCATGCAGTATGCACTGGAATTTTGAAATCCGCGATTGGAATAAAATATCCCCCAGTGAAGCTGATTGGATATAAAATTGGACTCGTGCTGATACTTGCCCAAGGCTTGTTTCCCATACGAAAATTATGCCAAAGATCCCCAGAGATATCCAGTTTGATAACCATACGTGGTTTATGCTAATCATCGGTGTCACGGACACAACTGTGCGCGTGACACATATCAAAAAAAAAATGTGGCCGCAATCCTAAGATTACTGGCCTTTATTGGTGACAACCCATACGGATTGACGCCTATAGTACCTTTCCCTCACTACTCGAGTGACATCCCGTTTCCTTTGCATGGAAATGTAAAAGAGCACGACTATTTTAAGTCTATGGTCTCAATTGGTGTCAAGGATATGGAGAGTGGCCATCCCCCTATACCGATGTCCTAATTGTTTTGTAATACACCTCCATGAGTACTATCTTCATTCCTTGAACTAACTGGTAACTATGTATCAGTTGTTATCTTTTGTAACTTTTGGTTACCACTGGGGTAAACCAAAATACAACTACTTATTACAGAGACAGTGACTACATCGTAGCCCATGCCACTCAATCGTTTGTCTTATGCTACAGATTTTCGTTCTGCGCGGGTGACGCGATTGTTCTCACCTTGCGTACTTTTTACGCCCAATAGCCTTGTGCATCATAATATACCTCTTCTGGTTCTTCTTTTGCAAGAATCTTTCTATGACCCCTTGGTCGGTACCTTGACTTGGTTGCATAACTTGTTTTGACTTTGCTACATTGGTTGCACCTTGTTGGCTTTTCATACTCTCTTATATAACATACAAAATCTGACAGACTTGAAGGACGTCTTCGTATTCTTTCTGACCTTCTCAGTGGTATCCCTTCAATATTGCTCCTTAACCTTCTTCTCGGTTTTTTCTTGGAACGCTGTGGTTCCGGGGTCTCTATTTTTCCCCATAGTGGTAATGCAGCTACTTTTGCTGGATCTACCTCATTTTCATCCTCTTCATTCTCTTTTTCTTTGTTTTCCTTGGGGTCAACTATTTCTTCATCATCTTCGGTGATGAGTTCCTCTTCTTCATCTTCGTAATATCTTGCTCATTTTTTCCATTTGGCGTTGCTACTCGGTACGTTACCGGTCCAACTTTACTTCGTATTTCGAATGGCCCAATCCATTTTTTCTGTAACTTTTTTGAAATTCCTTTCGTTGTGCTTAAATCCCTAAGGTACACTTTATCACCTTCTTCGAATTCCCTGAATTCCGTTTTTTCATTATATCTTTTTATTCTGGCTTCCCTAGCCTTGTCTAAATTTGCTTGTGTTTTTCCATATACTTGTGCCAATCTAGCTTCTAATTCAGCTGCATAATTTTCTTCTATGTCGTATCTGACTCTTTTTGGTTCTATGAAGTGATCAATTGGTAGAGTCTGTTCTCTACCGTGTAACAGGTAGTAGGGACTGTACCCTGTGGATGTGTGTGTACTTCCTCTATAGGCCATTAGTACATATGGTATCCACTGATCCCAATCTCTTTGGTCTCGTGACAGGTAATGAGAGAGCATGTCTTTCAAAACTCTGTGCATGCGCTCGATTTGCCCGTTAGTGGTCGGTACATAACTGGCTGTGTGTAATCTCTTTATCTTGAGGATTCCACAGACTTCTTTCATTACTTCTGACATAAAATTGCTTCCTCTATCTGTAAGAAGCTTTTTTGGTGTGCCGTGTCTGCACACTATTTCTTCTACGAACGCTCTTGCAATGGTTGCAGCCTTTTGGTCTGGTAGTGGTATTGCCTCGCAATATTTTGTTAAATGGTCCTGAAATGTTAGCAAATACTTATTTCCTTTGTCGGATGTTACTAATGGTCCGACTATGTCCATTGAAGTGATTTCCCACGGTCTTGTTACTGCTGTAAATTTCTGCAGAGGTGCTTTCTTGAAATGTGGGGAAGTTTTCCTTCTGTTGCATGAGTCGCATTTTTGACAATATTTTGTCACATCTGCTCTTAGAGTTGGCCAATAAAATCTTCTTGAGATGGCGTCTATTGTTTTCTGTTGTCCTTGATGACAGTATAGCGGTGTATCGTGAAAGTCTTCCAGTACTTTCTTAATTAATATTTTTGGCACGACCAATTTATCTTCTCTTTTACCCTTTTGGTATATTATTCCCTCAGTGTCCAAGTAATTACTTTTAGATGCGTCTTCGTTCTCTTCTTCTAATTGTTCTATTAGTGTGTTGCAGAAGGTATCCTTCTTTTGTTCCTTTCTTACCGATTCTTTGTCCCATATTGGTTCCCATTGGTCTTCTTCCTTAATGGCATTTACCTTTGCTTGCTCTTTGCTTGTTATTTTTCCTTTTAGTATTTCCATTTTTACATTGGAGTTGTAGAATATAAATTTGCTCATGTTTCCGATTTCTTCCCAATTTATTCCTTTTAGTTGACCCTCGGTTTGTATAAGTGCCAATGATTTTTCTTTGTTCAATTCACATTGGTTTTTCAGATTTTTCAGACATTCCCAAACGTTTTGATAAGAGGATTCGTCCTCTGGAAGTGCTTTCTCTATTATATAGTATAAGCGTTTGTTTGGCACACTCCATTCCATTATGCTTCCTATTTCCTGGTCTTTTGGTATTTCTGGCTTTCCTAATATTTCCTTTATCTTTGTTATAATATTATCTTTCATTTGGCCTTTTCTTGGCAGGAATATCGCTAGTGATTGCTCATCCGGCGTTGCTAATGGGTTCAATTCTTTTACGATTGCCTTATTTGATATTGGCAGGGTATTATGTTTCTTATATTCTAGGTATTCTTCATAGTCAACATTGATGTAGTTATTTGTTGGATCATACATTCGACTTAACGCGTCTGCGTTGCCATGTTTTCTTCCTGGTCTATGAATGACTTCGAAGTCGTATTCTGCCAGAGTTAAAGCCCATCTTGTAAGTCTGGAACTAGGTTCTTTTAGTGATAAGACCCATTTTAGTGGTCTGTGATGATGGTGAACCTTTTTCCGTAGAGGTAACACCTAAATGTTTTTACGCCGAATATTATTGTCAGTAATTCTTTTTCCGTAGTGGAGTAGTTCAACTCTGCTCTATTTAGCTTCCTGCTTGCATATGCTATTGGTTTTTCTTTGCCTTCTCTTATTTGGCTCAATATTGCACCTACTCCGATGCCTGATGCATCTGTTGATAAAATAAATGGTTTCGTAAAGTCTGGGAAAATTAGTAGCTTTTCTGAGGTCAGAATCCCTTTTAGAGTGTCTATTGCTTTTATGACTTCTTCTGTTATTTTAAATTCCACGTCATTCTTGGTTAGTTCTACCAAAGGTGCTGCTATTTCGGTTATATTTGGCACAAATTTTCTGTACCAGTTGACTAATCCTAGGAACCCTCGTACTCCTTTCACGTTCTTTGGTAGAGGGTATTTCTGTACTGCCTCTATGGTTTCTGGATCTGGTGAAATCCCTTCTTGGGTAACTATATGTCCCAAATACTTGACTTTTTGAAGCATGAAGTTACATTTTTTTGGTTTCAGCTTAATATTTGCACTGCTTAGTCTTTCTAGTATGCTTTCGAGTTTTTTGATGTGATCCTTTTCTCCTAGGTAGTTGAAGATTATGATGTCGTCTAAATAGACCATACAGCTTATTCCTGTTAATCCTGCCAATGTTACATTCATGAACCTTTGAAATGTGGCTGGTGCATTAACCAGTCCAAATGGCATTTTTGTATATTCAAAGTGGCCGTGGTATGTGCTAAATCCTGTTAGTGGTATATCTTTCTCTTCCATGTCTACTTGGTGGTAGGCTTCTGCTACGTCGATAACTGAAAAAAGCGTTTTATCTTCTGCTTGGTATCCTTGGAGTAGATCGGTAATATTTGGCAACGGATAGTATTCTTTCTTGGTTACTGCATTTAGTCCTCTGTAGTCGATACACATCCTAACTTTTTCTGTACCATCTGGTTTCTTTTTTACCACTAGCACTACTGGTGCTGACCAAGGACTTGATGATGGTTTTATCACTTGGGCTTCTAGTAGCCTATCAATTTCTTGTTTCAATACCTCTCTTTGCTGATATGGTATTCTGTATGGTGCTTTGCAAATGGGTTGTGTTCCTGGTTCAATGGTTATGCTATGTTTTACTTTGGTGGTGCTTGTGAGGATTTCTTCGTCATCTTTGAATAGGTAGTGGTATTTTCTTAGCAATTTAGTTAGCTCTCCTTGTCCTTCTTTGGATATATGTGATAGGTCAAAGCCTTCTTCAATCCATTTATTATTGCTGTAGTCGAATTTTGCTATTTTTTCTAGCTTTTTCTTTGGTTCCTCTATGCATTGGCAAGCCTGGCCAATTCTTTCACCTTTTTTCAGCGTAATATCGCTAAATGAAGCATTTATTATTTTGATTGGTACCACTTTCTTATTTTGTGTTATGGAATTTGCCATACGTATGAATGGTATGCCAGATTCTAGTGGTTCACATACTATGCTTTTACCTTCCATTGTTTTCTTCATTTTTCCCATTGTACACACTTCTGTTCTTGCTGGAATCAGCAGTTCTTCTTCTAAGACGATTTCTGATTCTGTTAGTGATATTTCTTTCGATTTGGTTCCTTTTTGTGTTTCTATGGGGGCGTTTTGTTTTCCCGGTGGTTGTTTCGATTTTTGTTTCTTGGTCTTATTTTCATTTCCTTTATCTTCCTTCTTTTCCTTTACTACCTGTTGTACTTTTGCTTTTTTCTGCGTAGCCTTCGTGCTCTTGTCTTTTGCCATAAAGTTTTTGACTACATGTAGCCATTCTTTCCATTCTTTGATGCTTTGCATTTGCTTTGGTTTATGTTTGTCCTCGTTCTGGATCTTGTTAATAGTCTTCACTTGCTGTTTTTCTGTCATAAATTTTTGTACCCTTTGTACCCATTGTTGCCATTATTTTTGTGCCTTTTCTGGTTTTGGTTTATGCCCGATTACTGTCATTACTTCCATTATTTCTCCTGTTGTTCTCATTGGTATTCTTTGACCCCATAATATAAGCTCTGGTTCTTCTTCATAGGAGATGATTGCTTTCTGTTGTGCTAGGAAGTCTCTTCCTAATAGCACTGATACTTCTCCTAACATATGGTCTTCGCATACTATTAGTTGAGTTCTGGCATTGTTTGTTTTGTTCTCTGGTTGAACTTTTACGGTGGATGTTCCGTACATTTTAATTTCATGTCCTGTTATACCTCTTAAACATAACGTGTCTAATATGGATGGGTCAATGTGATCTCTAGGAATCGGTGATTCTTTGATCAGAGAATATGAGCCTCCTGTATCCAGCATACATGAACGTCTGGCTCCATTTATTCTGAGGGTTACGACATAAGGTACCTGGCCTGGGTCATCGTCTATGATATTGTAAATATTGGTTTTGGTTCCCCTTTTAATATTATCCCTTTGGCCTTTTGAACGGGGTTTTTCGTAGGCCCGATTTAGTTTAAATATTTGCCTTTGTTCTCACTGTATCCCTTGTCCCTTCTTTGATTCGGGTAGGATGAAGCTGGTGAACTTGGTCTGTTTCTCTGATATTCTTGTGGTCTGGCTCCTTGGTAGTTTCCTCCATTGTAGCCATTACCCTTGTAACCATTGTTGTTTGGTCTTGAATTCTGATATCTATTTCTGCTTTGGTCTCTCTTGGGTTTTTCATTATCCTTATTCCAGTCCTCCTTTGAACTTTTTCCCTTTTGTCCTGACCAGCAGTCTTTTGCCCAGTGGCCCATTCTTCCACAGTTGAAACACTCTTCTATTGGTGTTTGCTTTTGGTTTGACCAGCAATCCTTTGTTTGATGGCCCATTCTTCCGCATTTGCGACATTCTTTTCTTATATCAACATTTGAACTGGAGCGACAATCTTTTGCCCAATGTCCTTGCTTCCCACATTTGAAGCATTCTTTTTCTTGGTTCGTTGATCTATTTGTCCTGCTCCTGCAATCTCTGGTTCTGTGACCTGTTCTGTTGCAGTTGTAGCATCTTTTTTCTTCCTCCATAAACGCCACTCTGGCTGAATTTGATCTCCCTTGGAGCATCATGTAGTTCATTTCCTGAAGGCATACGATTTCCTCCGCTTTTTCTAACGTTAAATTCGGCTCCTTTAATAGAAGTACTCCAGTTTCTTTCATGAGGTCCTTACGCAGCCCCATTTTGAATTGGTTTAGTAGAAGATCCTTGTTTTTCTTCTTTATTCCGGCATGTTCGCCTGGTGTTGCATCCGCTAAATCATCTTCTAACGTTTTGGCCGCAAGAAGGCGCAACCTTGTAGCAAAGTCCTCTACTTTTTCGTCATGTCTTTGGTAACACCCACTTAACTGTAATAAACTATCACCTGGTAATCGTTTTTGCGTAAATTTACGCAGAAACTTTTCTTTAATTTCCGCATAACTCGCTTTGTCCAAAAATGGATCCGATTTAAAAAATTGATATGCCGCACCTGTTAATTTAAATTTTAATAATTTTAAAGTGTCGCCTTGCGACCAAATATCAAGTTCCGCACGCTGTTCTAATTTTTCAAAATATCTAGCGACTTCTTTTCCATTAAAGTCTGCTAAAGTTGCCGCAATAACCCCTAAGGGTTGAGGGGGTAGCTGAACTACCATTGCACCTGCTGGTCCACTAGCTGCTGCATTACCTGTTGGATCGTTAGTAAGAGACATTTTTTTTTTTTTTTTTTTTTTTTTTTTTTTTTTTTTTTTTTTTTTTTTTTTTTGAATGTTATCAAAAGTTAAAAAAAATATCCTACCTTTCGACGATCTTTCTGAAACAAAAGAACTGGGTTTGGGTAAATCCTGTCTGTTTACCAACAACACAAATCTTCGATCAAAATTAAAATTCCCCCCAAAAAAAAAATCAATATTAAAAACCCCAAAAATGATCGAAATCGAATCCCCAAAAAAAAATTATTCGCACGCCTCTGCTTGACTAACCGACCCTGAGTTCCTTCTATAATATTTAATTACTATATTTTTGTAACTATTCTTTGTTGAGCTACGCCTATGCTTTCCTGTGGGTTACAACAAAAGGATATCGAGATCGAATCTCAAAATCAACGTTTAACTCCTTGTTCCTTTTCCCTGCTTGGTGCGCCTCTGTTTGTTCACCTTAATTGATTATTTCGCCTAAAAAGCAAAAACCAAAAAAAAAAAAAAAAAAATTACAGTCGAAGCTCCTTGAACTCGCCCTATGGTTTCCTAAAGAAAATTAAAAATCCTGTTTCTCCAAAAAACTATTGGCACTCCTCTGCTTGGTTATCCTAAGTTAAAGTCGAATGAAAAAAACCCACGACAAAACGTGAAAGAGAGAAAAAAATAAAAAGGAAAAAAAATTGCGAACGCCTATGTGTGTATATTTTCCAAAAAAATAGTATCCAATCCTATGGAAGAAAAAAGAAAGAAAAATTCTGGCACACCTCTGTGTGGTTTTGATCAATTTAAAAAAAAATCGTTTATTCTGTATGTTCGTCCAAAATTAGTTCTTGTAAATCAAAAAAAATATTGGTCTGAATATGTATTTATATGGATTTAAATTGATTATTAATACTAAAAAAAAATATTGGCACGAATATGCTTATTTCATTTGTCTGAATGGGAATTTATTCGCAATAAATTTATCGTTATTTTCCAGTAAATCTATGCAACTCGTAGTACAAAAAAAACTCTAAACCATTGGGTGTCTTTTGACCAAAATTATTTTTATTTATCTTGATTTTGCAACTTAAAAAAATTTACTGTTATTCCGCATTTCCTTTCTCGAGTTTTGTTGACCTTCGTAATTAAATACGATTAGTTAAACGCATTTTATTTTTCCAGTATACTGCCTATAATTATTGTTCTAGTAAAATTACATTACTTAGCAAATTGTTGTAGTTATTAACCTCCGTTAATTCCAGGGTCCTACTTGGAATTTTCAACAAAAACTAAAAAAAAAATTCTTTTCTTTTCTTGATTTGGATAATTCTTTAATTCATTATTTTATAACGAGAATTAGTCAGGATTGCCCCCTATTATAGCAAAATTAAAAAAAAAAATTTTTTTCATAAAATTCTCTTCTCTTGTATTAATTTATTTATTATTAAACCAAAAGGTCCGTTTGTCAAATTACTGTCCTGTCTATAAGATATATGGTAGAGAAAAAAAAAATCCGAAAACCGCTGTCACCAGTGTAATATCCCCTAAAGAATAAAAAAAGAGAGAGGGAGAAAAACCCACCAGTGTAATATCCCCTGAAAAAAAAAGACACTCACCCATTCACCAGGGTGATAACTTCTAAGGGAAAATTTAACTGGTGAACCTTAGATTATTCTCTAAAGCTGATTAACGAGGGGGTTTGTCCTACAAGACAAACTTGTAAACGGCAGCGTGATGTCACCACTCTCCTGGGAGAGAAATTACGGCTCTGAGCACCGGTCAAGGCGCTGAAAGGGGTTGTATTCCAGGTAGAGCTGTCTGGACTGGAAACAGCCGCCTCTCAGTCGAAAGGGTGGTTCGTGCTCTCGCTGAGGGAGAGTCTTTGGTCTTACAGACAGGAGCAGGTTATGGGGGAGAAGTTATTCTATCACTTAAAGCTTTTAGTCATCAAAAATATTGATTTACCTATATCTGATTCGTTCTGATTCTCCTTATCTTAGTCAACTAATTCCCCCCCCCCTTTTCAGGATGGTCATATAAAACTACGTAAGTGAAATTTTACTGTGGTTTATTAAAAAAAAAAATAAATAAGGTAAAACATGTGACAAAATTTATATGATCGACAAAACAAAAAAAATTAATTGAGACTTAAGTGCAAAGAAAATAGTACGTTATTTGTATAAAAAAAAACTGATTTAAAAAAAAACTACTAAGTCTTAAATTCTGACAAATTGACTATTTAACGGCTACAACCCAAGCATATACAATAAAACTATACCCAGTACCGAGTAGATTAACTCCCTCTTAACTTACTAAAATGAAAGGGGAGGCACACGCCCCTATTTGAATTTCTCTTCAACTAAACATAAAGCCAAAGAAACAAGAGAGTTCTCCCTCGCTACTGAAGGTACTCTAACGATATATATGTATATAAAAAAAAAAACCAAAAAGTACGTTTTTGTTAGTAAAGTGTAATTTCTCGCTTACCGGGGACGAATCTTACGCCTAATCCGTTCCTGGGATTGTCTTGGTAACACGATGGGTGGACTGACTCCTGGTTTCGACAGAAATCGACCGGTAATAACTATTAACCCTTTTATCTCTTTATTCGCCACTGAAACTTAACTTTCCAAAAAAAAATAATAACATGAGACCGCCTGCTCGGCTATTTTATTCGAACTCCCGGTTTCCTTAACCGTGAAACAATTTCTTCTTTTTTATTTTTTTAACAACGACCAAAGTGCTCAACCCCGGTTCTGACCCGAAGGAAAGTTCTCGCGATCGCGGCTCGCTAGCGACTACCCATTTTTTTTTGTCGTCGTCCCACCTCTGATCGCCGCCAGCACCATCGCCGCCTCCTGGGACGTGGTACTATGTCTTTTCCGCTGTTTCTATTGGCCGGGTTCTTTTTGGCCTCGTTTCTTATGAAGTTTTTGTGAACTCAGCGAAAATTATTGCAACCGTTGGACTTCGTGTCTAAAACTCGGTTACAGTACTATGTTTTTAGAATTTCGACATTTGAGTATTATTACGAAACAAAGGATTCTTTCCACGTCCGGTTGATATCGAATGGCGCCATCCAGTCGCGCGTGGCTTTTTACTTTGTGACCTAATTTATTTTTGTTTGATTTATTTCATTTAAAATTGATATATTTGCTTTAATCCAAAAATTTTTTTTTGTTATTTGATTTAATGTACAGTTATTTTCTTTACTAATTTTATGTTATTTTCTCTTGTTTCTTTTGGTTTTATTACAATCTTATTAATTATATTGGGAATATGCTGACCACACTGACATTCATGTCCCATAATATTAAAAAAATCAGAAGCTAATAAACTTTGATCAGTTAGATTAATCAATATTTTATATTGATTATCATGTTTTAAAAATAATTTAAACATTACTTCATCATCAATTATGGAGTGGAAAATTGAACTAATGTGTACAAATACTGTTTTTACAAAGTGTGATGCAGAATACAACGCTCCCCTTTGTAAACTGTCTAAATCATTATTTATGGCTCCTTTTGATTTTACAAGAATACTTACACACAATGTACATTTGGCGTATTTTATTGCAGCATGCACTGCATAACCACATATGTATTCTCGAACTGAATCTTGAATTTCATAACGATCTAGATAATTTTTGGTAAAAATATCATAAAAATCGGAACAATCAATAGAATTTTTAAGTGTTCAGTTTGAGTGATTTGTTTAACAGTTAGTAATAAATTATTGTCTTTAATATATTTAAACATTCTATTTACTCTGATTTTTTCTCAGACTCTAATACTTGTCTTAACGAAATGTTATAATTACAACCCGAAAGACCCCTATACTGCCCAAATCTTCTTTCAATATTATCGGTTTGCAGTTTTCCGGGTAAAACATATGACATTGATAACTTGTTTAACGAATACTCAACAAATTGTATCAAAACTGATGTTGACCTATATATTGCTTTGAATGTATCATTTGTTAGAATAGAATAGAATATAATTTATTTAACTACCTTACATACATAATATGTTTGTAGCAAGTCATATTTTTTCTTAAAACAATTTTAAAATAATTAACATGAAACATAAACAGTAAATAAATTTAGACATAAATTTGGCAAAACATCGAAATAATTTAAAATAAAATAAAAGTTATTAAATTAAAATTATGGAATATTAATATTGTCATACAGAGTGAATGGTGAGATTCTTCATAGACCGAAAAGAGCTACATATTCATTAACAGAGTAAAAACAATGTCTCAGTAGATATTTCTTTAAAGTTTTTTTGAAAGCATTAGTACTCAAATTTTTAACATCTTGTGGTAAGATATTGAATAAATTATAATTTAACGAATTAGATTCGGACAGACATAACCTAAAACGATTATTTCTAATACAATCGGCATTACGTGTATTGTAGTTATGGATATCGGATTATTTCAGCAAAGTTGACTGTCTCTTATGAATTTCAACAAGTGTATAATGTAAAACGTAAATTTTCCACCCTTAAGCTTTTGCCAGCGTTCAAGCCAAGAAAGAAATTTTTTCAGGAAAATAATTTTTTCATCACTTATATCCGAGATTGGACCACTGAACTCAATTCTTTTTATTCGACCCTTAATTATATTTTTTGTATTAACAGTATCCCACCACTTTTTAATAATTTCCAAAAAAATTACAGTCCCTTTACATTCGGCAATTGTTTTTAATCCTGCTATTGTTGTTTCATGAAAAATGTTATCAACTAATACTACACTTTGGCGTTCAATTCTTGAGAGATATAAAGTTTTTCTATTAAGTTTAAATGCTTTTTTTAATCAGGCTTGATTTTTCTTGGTCATACAAAAGTCTTATATGCTGAAATGATGCATTTGAAATAGAATGATCAGATTCAAAATCAGGATATTCAAATGTCTTCATAAAATTTTGTAGATTGAGCCAATTGTTTCTTATGTTTTTAAATATACGAACAAAATCATATGTTAAAAATATTGTTTCATTTTCATTGCATGGATTTTTCATTGTTTCACAATATGACAGTTGCTTAAACATATTTTGATTTATACGGTTATCATCAGTAGTAATTGCAACAACTACAAAACTACATTTATTTAAAAAATGTATTGTTTCGTAAAACATTCCTTTTAACTCAGTACCAGTTAAGCCCTTAACTGTCATTAATCTTACAATTTCTCTAAAATTTCCAAAAGCTGAAGTTATCATGAAACTTTGAACAGTTTTTGCTAATTCGCTACTATTATTTGTAGCAAAACCAACTATATTTTGACTTTTGTAATTTAAACAGCTATTAATATATATTTCATCAATTAATAAAAAAACATATCATTCTCTAACAGACAAATTAGATGAGATATATTTTAAATAAGGAGCTGTATTTTGAGAATTTTCTGGGGAAACATGCAAAGCCGAAGACAATTGTTGAATATATCTTTTATGAGGTAATACAAAATATTGGTGCATAACATCAAAGCAAGCAGGAGATTGTGAAAATAATAAAAAAGAAAATATGACAGTTTCTGGAGAATACCTCTTTCTTTTAGTTAATAAAAGTTTAAGTTGGTCAAAAATTATTTCTATATTTAATTTGTATTCATAATTATGAATTGTGTTAGATTTAAGTAAACATTCCAAATTTTGTAATGACCTCTGAATGAAATATTCAGTACTGGTTATAACTTCTCCTTGTTTATAACGTATTAGTATATTTTCTATTTAAGACCATTTTGTTAAGACAGAATTAGTAGGTAAAACCTACAGTAAATCATGTTCGGGAATTTGCAGATTATTTAAATATACCTTCACAGTCAAATTATTACTAATAATAACACTTGAAAGAACTTTTACACCATCATTATCCAAGGGTGCTTCATCTTTTGTGTCACAATTGTTTTTCACTTTATGATCCCACGCACTTAGATGATTTAATTTTTCCACAATATTGTCACAGAAATCATTAAAACTAATTATAACATCACTTTTAAAAAATGTTTCAATTGCAACAGCTTCCCTTTGTGCAATTTTTCCCCTTCTTTCATCAGGATTAGTTCTTTCTTTGCCTTCTTGAGTTGAAAGGTAGTCTGGAAGATTTTAAAATATTTTTGGCACTGCTTGTTTTGATAACTTGGGAATTTTAAGAAGAAACTCGTTGATGTTTCCATCAACATCTTTATATTTATCCACACGAACAATATCTTTTTCATGAAAATGTTTTATACAAACAACGGATGATTTTGAGGGTTGCCATTCAGCTCTGGGGATGAATTTTAACGAAGTTTTTTTCAATTCTTCTTCTTTTGGAAAGCTAAATGTACTGATAAACTTTCCTTCTTTGAAAGAACTGTCATAATTTGACTTGCAACCAGGAACACAACATCTTCTAGGCATCTGAAATATAATGAAAAACATTTTAGAAATAGGTATTCATTGTTTTATTGATATTAAAGATGCGGTAATTTGCTTGGTACAAAATTCTTACCTTGAGTTGTTTTTTCATTTTTGTAAAAATAAATTTAAAAATAGAATTTTTTAAAAACTATCTCTTCGAGACGTTTTACATAATTCTTGATAGCACTGAAGAGATATAGATGAACAAATACAAAATACACTTTAAATAACTATTTTAGTTTTCTTTGACAAAATTAAGTACATTCACTACTTTCACTTCACAAACAAAATGACAACCAAGAAACAGGCAAATAAAGACACTTGTGTTTAAGGTTAAGCCGAGTCGGACCACCGTTCAGTGTTGCTAAATTTCAAGTACATGGCTTGTAAGTATAGGCGGCTCTGGCTAAAATGATATTTGGTGGAATATTTAGCGAATTTTTATTAAAGGTTGCGCAAGGTACTAATACAGTAATGTTGTCGATCACCAAACAGTTTGAATTAACAGCAAATGAATTTAGTCGAGATTTTATTATAACATTTGTTTTTTAATTTACTGTAAAAGATGATTCGTTAATTCCAGTTATGGAGGCCTGAATTTTAAATTTTTGTAATTTTAATTTATCGCATAAATTAGTTGTTATGAAAATGAAATCACATTGTGATGCACTGTCTAAAAGAATTCCACAATTATGAGTTTGATCGTTTTTCCAGTTTAACTGCGAGACACTAGTCGAAGCTTGACCTTGAGCTTGAGCGGGAAAGGCCCTCAACTGCAATGCAAGCGACGTGACGTTTGCTCTAGTTTCTGCGACCGTTGTTTAAAAATGCAAGAGAGTATTGTGAGGTCGCCCGCCTTTTCTACATTTACTAGCAGTGCATTCTTTTACGTTATCATTTTTTCGTAAACAATTTAGACAGAGTTTTAATAATTTCTCATCGTTATATCGGGAATTAATATCTGTATTTAGAAAGGTACTACAATTTGTAAATCACTATATTTAAAATAAACTTAAAATAACTAGAAATCTATATTTATTGAGAATATATGGATTACTTATTATTAAAACGATACAAGCGATACAAAATCTTAACGAAAAGTGTCATATCTTGGCATTCAAGACAAAAATACCCTTCCTCACAAATACCGATTGTGGACTTAATTGCGGTGCACAGACATAACATAAACACAGCTCTTCTATCGATGGGATGTTCATAAATCTAATGTATAGTGTCCATGGGCGTCAAGCGTGAATCACAGTCGGCCAACCTGATCTAATCTTCACGTCTTCGTGAAAATCTTCCTACAAACAAAAAAAATTATAACAATACCTAAAATTCAAATAAAAGGTCGTAGCACGACCACACTATCCCATTAGTATCAGGTAGCCATGCTAGACCCGTCATTCGAGTCACTCTCACTCGATGATACTCTCGTAAAGAATACCTTCATACGTTCAGAGGGACAAATCCCTGTATAGGCCGTTCTAGAACGTTTCGAGCCAGGCAACTCGCAGAATTGAGAATTTTCGTGGTACAAAATCGAATAGGACGAGTTTTTATTAATTTTTTCATGCCTAAATTTACACTAGAGTACATGATGCGTTTTTTATTGTTATTAAATACTCAATCGATTTTTTATTAAATATCTATATTCTCGCTCATGGCGTCGTATGGCTTAAATATAAAATTTAAAAAAAATGTGGGAAGGACTCCTACCTCTTCCTTCCCGACGTACCGTCGCTGTTCTTGATATTCATTCTTCTAATTCTAATAGTATATTTAAGTAAATACCCTTATCAAGTTATTGTACCTTTATTTATACGAATATTCGTTTAATAATCGGAACAGTTAAATTAAATGAACAACATGAAAGAAGGCATGTAGATATGGAACAAAATATTATAAATATAGTTCGTGGTAATCCAGAAATAAGCACAAAAAGGATTAGTAATACTTTAATCCACTGTTAGGCGACGGTTAAAAAAACATAATTTATACCCCTTTCACGTACAACTATTAGTGGCGGGCGATGAAATTGCTCGACTTAACTTCAGTAGATGGATCATTAAAAATTCAAGGATTGTAGGAAGATGCTAATTTACTGATGAAGCGCGATTTACACGTGACGGTTTATACAATTTAAAAAACGCACATAATTTGGCAGAGAAAAATTCCTTTGCTATTAGTCTAACTCATTCACAATATAAATTTACAATAAACGTCTGGTGCGGTGTGCTGCAAAACAAATTATGTGGTCCTCATGTTTTGTCTCGTAGGCTGACTGGTGTAGTTTATTTTAGATTTTTTAGAAAATATTTTGCCGGTGTTGTTACGTATTGAAAATGTAGATATTGCGGGTATGTACTTTCAGCACGATGGTGCTTCTTCCCATTATTGGCTAATGGTAAGGGATTTTTTAAACGTTAACTTTACCAATTTTAATCCAGTTGATTATCATATCTGGGGTAACTTGTCATCAAAAGTGTATTCTTCTGAAGTAAATAGTAGAGAAGAACTCCTTCAGAAAATTGAAGATGCATGTGCAGAAATAAGAAATAATTCGCATATTATTAGGAAATCTGTACGACACATTTTAAAAAGGGCAAGAAAGTGGTAATTTGAACATTTGATGTAGTTTTATCGTAATACCTAGGTTTTTCATTTGTTTCATTTAGTTGTTACTTAGTATTTCTTGTTTTTATTAGTTTTTGTTATGTGATATCTTCACTTGTATCTTAAATACGTATGGATTAGGCCTCCTGGGGATACCACAATAAAAATACGCACCATGTACTCTACATCATCATGGTGGTGTGGAAATAAGTATAGTTAATCATTCAAAGGTAATAACTTGATTTCCCATTATTCTTTGTATTTACAAATATACTAAGTAGAAATTAAGAATGATCATTATACAGGGTGTTCCACAGACAAATTTTTGTGGTATTTGGTCCTAAATACGGACCTGTAATTACATAGTGCAAGCAAGTACGAACTTAATATGTAAGCTTTAAAAATTTACTTCGTTAAGTTAAGCAAGCTTGACGATAATATAAAAAAATTAATAAAAACTCGTCCTATTCAATGTTGTACCCCGAAAATTCTCAAATAAAATAAATTGACATTAAAATTTAAATAGTAAACTCGTTTGGACAAAAATAGAACACATTACAGAATTCAGTTTTTTGTGTTCTTTCCAAATATGGAAACGAATTTTAAAAACTCACATATACAGGGTGTTGTTTTGAGGGTGAAACAATTTGTGATTTTTTTACCAAGCCTGACCTGGATTTCGTTACATTTTAATACAGCCGTACATTCAACAAGATAGGCACATCATGTGTGAGAAATGTCAAAAAAATCTACATGGTGGTTCAAATGTTATGATCAAGAAAATAAATGGGCAAAATGGATAAAACACCCTGTATCTCGGTTATAAAGAGCGCAATACCCATTGTATGGGGTTTTTTAGATTCATCACCTCAGTGACCCTTATCCACAGTTAACGTATGTTTGTTTCCCAATGAATCACCCCGTATATCTCGAAAGAAACATACAATTTTCTACTAGAAATCTACAAATCTTACATACTTACTATAAATTCGATTAACTTATTTAAAAAAAGAATTAAAATATATCTAAAAAATATGGATAGAAATATATTGTATTCGTTATTTACTAAGTGTTACTGTCAGTAGATAGAACGTTCTTTAACTTTAACGGTTCTATAACTAATGACAATGACGTTTAGATTGTGACAATTGTATAAGAAATCAACTTGTAAAGTTTTATTCTAAACATCATTGCCTTTACTTATCGAGTCTTTAAAGTTAAAGGACGTTCTATCTACTGACAGTTAGACATATATATTGTACGTTATGAATATCATATATGGGATTTTTAATACAAATCCCGATGCACGTCACAAGTGATGTCATTCTTTTATTATAGTACTAACAACTAATAAAATTTCCCTAAATATGTAAAATAATCCGAAACTAACGAATATTCACGAGTATCCATGAACGTAGTTACAGTACTGAAAACCGAAAAATGCAATTGTTATTAGTTTGACAATTTTAGAATGATCTCAATTCTATTAGCTTATTCACGTATTATTCTTGATAATATAAAGTTTATAAAATATTATTATATGTGTAGTACTCAAAAAACCATATTATTTTATTAAATAATTTTGACATTTTGTACGCCAATGAAACTCATATTAATAGAGAAGAAATGACATTTAAGTAATTGGTAAGCCTTGATGCGCTATTGTCAATTGTAAATTGAAAATTTTTATCCACTGATTAGTGATAACTGATTTAGGTTATGTCAACAAGTTGATTGAGTTTTCTCCATGTTTTCGTGATTTTATAATATTGTCTTTATTTTTGTGCTTTGCCAGTTGTACTCATAAAAAACTGTTATTTTCAAAACAAACATAGTGCGAATGATTATTGTCGTGTATTTCTACATACCAACAAAATACCAAAAAAACTAAAAAGTCGCTGTAAGGAGCGTTGTTTATACAGTACAGAGTTTTTGATAGAATGGAAATTAATCCCATTCTAATTAATCCTAACAGCGATGACAGTGATTCAAGTGACTTCGATTTGAATTAGCAGAAAAGATTTATTTTTTGTAGGAATTACGAATATTAGTAAGTAGTTGAATTGGTTTTTTTTGGGTAAAAAAATGTGTTTTTTACACAAAACATTGTGTTATTTTAATAAAAATAAACAGTTTGCTACCTTTTTTAGGTTTCTTTTTTATTTATTTTAAGATAATTGAATATAATATATACAGGGTGTCCCAAATTTGTGTGTTTTGCAGGGTATCTCGTAAACTAGAAGAGCTAAAAAAAAAGCAGTTAAGATGTTATGACTTCTTTTTTTGTGAAAGTAACGATAGCCTAATTAAATCTTTAGTATCTCCCTGCATTTGGAAGATACAGGGCGATTATTGGAAACTGTCGAAAACTGCAAGGTTCTATAACTTCTTAATTAAGAAAAATATAAAATAACTTTAGAAAAACTTTTGATAGATATATTCTTAAAGAGTTCACTGGCGCACAAGAATTTTTTTAGGGGGTCTCACTAAGGAAATATAATGCAAACTTATATTTTTTTAAATGGGACACCCTGTATATTTCGACGTTTTTTGTTTCCTTTTTTAATTTTCATTCGCCTGATATGACATATTATATATTTATTTTCAGTGGTTGGAGCTACAGTGCAAATAAACCATTTATCAATGTTATCAGGTGAAAGATCCTTAAAAAATTGAACACTCAGTAACGAAATTTAACATTTTATTATAAGGATAGTGAAAATTAAAGCCAATGCACATTCTCAATTTCGTAAGATCAGCAAGAAAAAGGTGCCAATTATTATTACAACAAAATGGAGGACATTTTTAACATTTAATGTAATTTTCAAATTCTACTAAAATTAGTCATAACATCTCAACTGCTTTTTTTCTATCTCTTCTAGTTTATGAGATACCCTGCAAAACACACCAATTTGGGACACCCTGTACATTTAAAATAATAAAGCCAAACAACATAAGCTTACATTTTCGAAAATTCCTACTTTCATCGACTATTCTGCCGAGCAGGAAACACGGCAGCGTCCTGACATCATAAATAGTAAAAATCCCATATAGTTTATCTAAAAAAAAACAGTTTATAATAATATACAGTGTATTAATAATATAGGCGCAATGAAATGGCCCATGCACAACCTTTCTTCAACGATTATGTATTTATAATTAAATATTATTGTTATTGAAATTATTATTGAATTTAAATAAACGTTATTATTATTATTATTATGATTGAGACGTAAGGTTTAAAGGTGAATTCTCACTGCTCCGTTATCCGTTAGTACGACGGTCCGATAGTTTACTCATTGGTCGAAATATTTAAATTTGAAGTGGCGCGAAATATTCGTCCGAATTATTTAACTTGGATCCGTTATCGTATAAAGTTAAAAAATATTTAACTTTCTTCCGATATCGTATAGAATTTGAACTTTTTAACCTCAATTTTTTCATACGTTTTCAAAATGAATGCTATTAAGAAACGAGCTTTAAACTTAAATCTAATTGTTATTAATGTCATTGCAATAGCGAACCTTGTTTTAATGAAAAAAAGGCGTCCGCGAAAATTTTGGGAACGAAATATTTTCAAACAAAGGAAAGCTGAAGGAGATTACCACAATCTGTTACAAGAAATGCATTTGAGTGATAATGAACGTTATTTTAATTATTTGCGTATGTCCAGTGATGTTTTTAACAAGTTATTAGCCATTGTTGGACCTTCAATTACAAAAATTTACCACACACGAGAACCGATTTCACCTGCAGAGAGACTTGTATTGACATTGAGGTTTGTATCCAGCAAAATACATGCATTTTAGTATTTTAACAAACAGTTTTATTTTATAGGTACCTCGCTAGTGGAGATAGTATGATTTCAATCTCGTATGCCTTTCGGATTATGAGTAGTACTGTTTCACAAATTATTAGAGAAACTTGTGAAGCATTATGGAATTGCTTGCATAAAATAGTATTGTTAACACCCACCGAGGAATCTTGGTTAAAAATTGCAAATGATTTTTCCAATAAATGGCAACTTCCTAATTGTGTTGGTGCAATTGATGGAAAACATGTGACAATTGAGGTAAAACGATACTTACAGAATTGATTGTTTTTTATTAAAAATATTTATTTTAGGCTCCTGCAAAATCTGGTTCTACATATTTTAATTATAAAGGTCATCATAGTATAGTTCTTTTAGCATTATGTGATGCTAACTATAAATTCACATAAGTCGACATAGGAGCAGAAGGACGACATAGTGGACGACATAGTGGTGGTGTATTCAAGAACAGCAATATAGGCAAAGGAATTCTGAATGATAATATTCACTTTCCACCACCATCACATATTGATTATGGTAGAAATTCAATAAATCATTATATTATTGCAGATGAAGCATTTCCATTATGTCCTCAAATAATGCGTCCTTACCCAGGCCGGTTTTTGCCCTTATATAAAAGGATTTTTAACTATAAGTATTATTTATTTATACTAATAATAGAGGATATTTTAGATTGTGCAGAGCACGTAGAGTAATTGAAAATACTTTTGGGATTTTGAGTGCAAAATGGAGAATTTTTAGAAAACCTATTGTGGCTGGTCTACTAACAATTCATAACATAATTAAAGCTACAGTTTGTTTGCACAACTTTTTGATAGACACCGAATCAAGAGCTACTAATGAAAGTAAACATTATTGTCCAAATAATTTCATTGACAGGGAAGATGCTCATGGATATCTTATCTAGGGTGATTGGCGCACAGGTAATACTGCACAGAATTTACTACCTATAACAAGGGTTGGGAGTAATATGTATGGAAAAAATGCAGATGATATGAGAAATGAACTATCTTCATACTTTATGTTTGATGGTGCAGTTCCTTTTCAATGGGATAAATGATTATTGTATTTTATATTATGTAACCTTTTTAAAATATAAATAAAACAAATTGTTAAAACACACAAAATTTAATACATTTACAGATATTTGCTCGCTGCACAGTAAGTGCATTGAAGCAGCTCAGTTTCCAACGCAGTCCTTTCTTTTAGAGGCATTTTTACTAAGAGTTCAGAAATTGTCTGGCAAATAGGAACAATCAGAGTTTGATTGGTAGATGCCACCGATTCATTTACTTTTCCCAAAGCTTCTACAAGTGCCCATCTACCTTATCTTTTTTATTTTTACTGGGTGTAACAAGTGCTTCAGTACTAGTTCCTACCTCACTTGCTGGCCCAGGTTGCTCTATTAGATCCATAGATAAACGTCGTTCGGCACTTTTATTATTGTGAGTGTTCCCTAAGGATACATTTGAAATTGTTCTAAAAATAAATAACCCACTATTAAACATCTAGTTCGGAAAAAATCAAGATATTATGATGTACTCATTTATAATAGACGGCATTTTATTTTATTTTTTAACTTACGGACGATATTTAATAGTGTCATTTAAAAATGACATTAAATCGTAAAACTCCCATTTCTTTTTCTTTCTCTTCCTTGCTGCACTGCCACTCGGTACATAACTTTCATAATCACCTTTGAGTCGTACATAGGTATCCCTTAAATTTCGCCATTTTTTCACCAAAAAGGATATGGACAAATCTTCATTTGCTAAAAAGAAATAATTTTCATAAAATATAAGGGTCATTATTACAAAACTTGTACCTCCAAATGAATCATAAATCTCTAGCCAAAGAGAGTCTCTGATCGTCTTTGATCGTTCTTTTAGAGACCAACGACAATCCCACAACGGAGGCCTAGCCATTATTAATGAAATTAATAATTGTTCTACTGAGAGATTGTCTGAAGCCAATTCCTCTACTGGAACATTCTCCGAAGTATTTTCCTCCTATTGAGAGAATAGATAAAATAAAACTTAATATATTTTTACATATGAACTTACCTCCCGACACTCGTCGACTACATATTCAATATTTTCATCTTCAGGGTAATAATCGTCAGACATTTTAAATAATAATGAGTTTAAATAAAAAAATAAGCACGATAGAATACTACAGTCCTAGAATTAGTTAGGTTAGAAAACGGGCAGCAATAATCAAATGTATAGACGTCGGGCAGGTGACGTCACATGACAGCTGTCAAACAGCCTGCTGGACAAACAATCATTTTATCCATAAACAACAACAGTAATAAATTTGAATTTTAAGGCAAGTATTTTGTTTTCCCGGAAATATACCTGAACCGAAGGTACGAATATACCTGAACTGAAGGTAATGAAGATATTTTGGCCTATGAAGTGTGAGAATATGCTCGTCGATTTCATTATTCAACCTACGTTGAGAGAGATTGTTTGTATTTGTGTGCAATGGCTGATAAAAGTGATTATTTTAATATTTTGTCTTTGGATGTTCAGAAAAGAAATTTGGAAAAGTTGAAAGACACTAATGGCTGTGATCCATATTTATTGAAATTCGGAGATTGTAGCTGTGCTGTGAAGGACTTTCCCAAAATATCATTTTATGATATTATAAATTATTTTATATACAAGAAGAGTGCCTACTCAGGAGATGACTTCAAAGCGTATAAAAGTATGGAATCATACAATCTGTTTTTAAGTAAATGGATCAAAAAGATTGCAGTGAAGCTTGTGAAGGATACTAAAAATGTATTGATTATTGCCCAAGTAAGTTATCATCCTGTTGTACTTTGAATTAAATATTTTGTTTTCTACTAAACCATCTCAATGATAAACATAAAAATACAATGAGCCTGATATGCACGAAACAAATATTAAAAATTAAAATATATAGCCTTGAGTCCTATGACTAGAATGGAATGCCTGATACTTTAATTTTTTAGGTGATGCTCTCTCAACGGCTAAATTTACCACCACTAAACCCATGGATTGTAGCAAAAAAGGATGGAGAAATTATTACTGCTCATTGTGATTGTGCAGCTGGATTGGGCGAGTGTTGTAGTCAGTTGGAAGTGTTCTGTATGCTATTGAAGATGCTGTGCGTAATCACAGTGATCACAGCGTCACTGATGTAAAAGCATACTGGAAGGTACCATCAGAAGTGCTAGGTGGTCGTTCAAAAATAAAGGACATCAATTACTCATTCACTGCAGATGAAGATAGCCCCAGTAATTTTGTTGGTGTCATCCCTGAGCCATCAACTGATGAAATAAAATCATTTTTTGAGGCCTTAAATGAATCTGGAAGCAGTGTAGTTCTGAATGTGGTTGAACCGTTTGCTAGCAGCATTCGGGAAGATAATGTCAAAAATTATGAAAAACAGAGTCTACTGAACTTGTATAATCCAGTTTATGAAAGCCTATCCATTGAACAACTTGTGGCATTGGGGAAAGATTATAAAATATGTGTTGAAAACATAGAAGATATTGCCAATATCACAAAAGCTCAAGCCAAATCTCCAAAGTGGTTTATATATCGTGAAGGTAGGATCACTGCATCAGTTTTTAAGAATGCCTGCATAACGAAGTTGGAAAAACCTAGTTTGACCACCATCAAAAGAATATGTTATCCTAAGCAAGCTTCATTCAAATCGAAGCAAACAATATATGGCTGTAATCATGAAAAGCAAACACTGAGAGATTACACTGCATACTTAAAAAATAATCATATTAATGTTAAAGTGTGGGACATAGGCCTTGTCATCAATCCTTCATGGCCATGTTTTGGAGCAAGTCCCGATTCGATGGTGGAGTGTCAATGTTGTGCAAAAGGTTGCATAGAAGTTAAATGCCCCTATTGCATAAAAGATACTACAGTTGAAGAGCTTCTTAAATTAAAAAAATCATTTTTGAACATTAGATCTGGTGATGAAAGAGAAATCCTCCTTGATAGATGCCATGTCTATTTTTATCAGATCCAGATGCAGATAGCAGTTACTGGTACCAAATATTGCGATTTTGTGGTGTGGAATCAAAAAGATTTTTATTTTGAAAGAATTTCTATGGATGATAATTTCTGGCAAAAGGAGAGCAAAAAGGCATTGTTGTTCCATGAAAGAGTTATCATGCCAGAACTTTTGGCAAAATAAAGCAATGGATAATTTGACAGAAAATAAATCTACAGAACTTCAACCTGGTACTAGCAATACGTGTCAGTCAGTAGATCCAGGGACTAGCAGTTCAGACAGCCACTGTCAGGAAATTGGTGTAAATGTAAGAAGAGTGCTGATGGATCCAAGATGATAAAATGTTACAACCCGTACTGCAAAATCGTATGGTTCCATCCTAAATGCATTGGAATTAGGAAAAAAATTGTCAAACAAAACTGGTTTTGTCAGGATTGTTCCAAAGTAAACTTTGCAAGTAAACAATGAAATTGTAAATGTTAATTTTAATATTTTTTTAATTTGTGCAATAAAACTCTTAAAAACAAGTGTTTTTTTTTTAATTCTGTATAGTGAATCAAAGAAAACAATAATTATGTATGAATAATTATATTAAATAAAATACAATTTCAAAATTACAAAAAAAAACAGATACTGAAAGACATCACAAAAATAAAAATATTTTTAATAGACATTTTTAATTATATTTAGTGAATCAAAGAGAACAATAATCATATTAAATAAAATACAGATTTCAAAATTACAAAACAGAAACAGATACTGAAAGACATCACAAAAATAAAAATATTTTTAATAGACATTTTTAATTCTATTTAGTGAATCAAAGAAAACAATAATTATATTAAATAAAATACAATTATAAAATTACAACAAAAAAAACAGATACTGAAAGACATCACAAAAATAAAAATATTTTTAATAGACATTTTTAATTATATATAGTGAATCAAAGAAAACAATAATTTTATTAAATAAAATACAGATTTCAAAATTTCAAAAAAAAACACATACTGAAAGACATCACAAAAATAAAAATATTTTTAATAGACATTTTTGCAACTACTTTCAGTATGCCTAAAAATACAAACAGATATACTACATACAGTAGTCAAATAGTATTATTTCTGTACTAGAAGCTAAAGAACATTGACAAATATAAAAAATAACACGAATATAAATTAACAAAATTAAAACTATTTCACAACCAGTGTTAAATAAGGTGAAGAGTGGAAAGAGTGTTAATATCAATAAGGTACTATAGATGGGCATATGTTAATAAATGCAGAGCACACTGTCAATATTTTATCCACCACAGGAACGTTATTCTGCTTAAACTTTATCATATGGATGGGTAAGATGGAAGATGTAATTTTAAATTTGTTTCTTATTGTACCTATAACTCGTTCCAGTCGTATGCGAACATTTGCAAGTTTTCTAGTTTCTTCTACATCTTTCGGACTGAGTTGCTTTTTATTCTTCATGAAAGCTGGAATTATTACTTCAGCCAAGTGTAGTTTAACTTCATTTTTTATTATAAATCCTCTGTCAGCAAGTATACAGTCACCAGGTAGAAGATGGTCAAGAATGCCACAATTTTCAGTTACAAATTTATCACTGCATCTTCCTGCAAATGCCTCTGAAATAAACATAATTGATCCTTGAGGCGATATCCCTATCAAAAATTTTACAGTGTTATGATGCTTGTAACTACTGAAATGTTGTGAAGCAGCTTGTTTGTTTTTAGGTGATTCTGTAAAAATTTCAAAGCAATCAATGATTATGGTTACTTTACCCCCAAAATATTCTTTAAAACATCTGGGTAAATTTTTTTTTAGTGTTTCTCTTTCTGGCCACACAATTAGGAATTTTAGCCTAACATACATAATATGCAGCACTTTGTAAAACACTCTACTTATTGTACGACGATCAACATTGAACCTGTATCCTAAATCAGTAAAGGACAAATTCAAACGTAATTTCATGAAGAAAATCATACATAGTTCAAATTTAGATAGAACAGATTTATGATGTGATATATAGGGTTCTACAAAGTAATAAATCACAATCATCTTTTCATATGGTAAACCAGTATAAAACAGACATTTAGACGGATTACACTCTAAACTTCCAGTGTAAAAGTATAAGTCTGCAAAGTCTCCCGGAGATGGTACAGTTTACTGTAACAATTCTGCAGCTCATAATTTATATCTGGACATTGCCCATACTCTGTTTCTGAAACATGTTCGTCTGGAGGATCTAATTGTTCTTGGTCATTCACAGTTTGAAGCACTGGTTCAATTATATTTTTATGGATAGCTGAATCGTTCGGTGTTTCACATAAAGGATTATGGTCAATTATATCCATATCAACAACTTGCACGTTTCCATCTCTCAATGTTTTGATCTTCATTGATGTGTTTTTTTGTAGCCGAGTGATTGATTTGGTACCCAGTCTATACTGTCTTCATCTTTCAATGCAATTGGCTTTCCTGAAATGAAAAATGTTTTATTTTTTTGTTAATTTTATTTTCTAGATAATTTTAACATACCTCCTACAAAATGTTTCGAACATATGGTTGCCTATTTCAACTTCTCAGTTGTTAAATCTGCCCTTCTAGTTGCCTGAATCCACAATTGAAGGAAATCGATGAAATGATACCTTATCCCTACCGCTTCTATTTCCACATTTAAAAATCGCACAAAATTGAGGCATTATCGAGAAAATTTATATTAAAACGTGATTTTTAGTCTGAAAAAAGATATGCAAAACCATTTGTTTGTCCAGCAGGCTGAATTGACAGCTGTCATTAGTGTCATTCTACTGTCGTCTGTCGAAAAAGCCCGGGGCCTATTGTGGCATATGACGTTACACAAAGTGCAGGGGAGCAAATGTTACTAAATTTTTAATAAAATGTTATTAACTTTGTCACTAAAATGTACGACGCATGTTTATAATTTTCGGAGCAGTGAGCATCGGCAGATTATTTGTAATTTGTTATTGAACAATTCCGAAACGGACATCGGATGACGGAGCAGTGAGAATTCACCTTAAGAGCAATTGTTTCATGCACCGTATCTGAGATAAAGAGGAAATTTCTCCTGTGGGACCCCCACCACAAATGTTTAAGCGACCGAGGCGATTTACGTAAACATTTAATGTAATAGCGCTTCAACACCGGTGTTTTGTGTCGACTTTTAAAATATGGACTCAAGAAATTATCGAGCCCTGTGTTGTAGAGATTATTTTTAGTGCAGTTAGTTTCACGGTGTTATTTGTGATTTTTTTTAAATTTACTTTTTATTGATAAGTATGGGGCTAAGGAAAAAACGACATTTTCTTAAGAAAGGAAAGAAGAATATGAATGACGAATAAAAATCGAACAATTTTTCATTTTTGTGGCATACTGTATACAACTTGCAAGAATTTTTAATTTTTGTGACATACTGTATACATCTTACAAGAATTTTTTTTAGGGACATATTTAAGAGATTTTTTGAAAAGGAAAAATCTTTTAAAGACAAATATTATATACTATTAAGAAATGTATTCCTAAAAAACCTAGCTTGAGACACGCCGTATACATCTTTACAAGAATTTTTATTTTTGGGACACACCGTATACACTTCAAAAACTACAACCAAAAATTATTTCGTTTGGTTTGAATTAGAAATTGTTATTTCATTTTACTCTGGAGTACGACTCTGTTCTTTAAATAACGTTCTCGACAAACCGACCGAACTACGGCTAATGAAAGAATTGCAGATTAAGTAGTAGGGATAATATTTGTCTTGTTTATAATTATTTTAGGAACAGAACGATATCTAGTATTTTAGTGATTACAAGCTCATGTCGAATTTAATATACAATTTGTTTTTTTGCATTTTATTAAGGAGAGATGAATATGCAGATTGCTCGAATTCTTTTTTTTTAATAATGCATTTTTAATACAGTAATTGTAAGGTAGTTTTATTATTTTTAATAATTTCACCAAACCTTACATTTTTTCCTTGCGGAACAGTTGTTTTTTTTTTAATTAAAACCAAATGCATGAAATTTAAACTTTCCAAGGTGTTGGAGAGCGAATCAATTGCTCTTAAAGAGACAAACTATTATTATATTATGAGTATGCGTAAGTATTAAAGGGCCCAAATATTTTATCAGAAGCAGGCCTAAAGAACATCCTATGTTTTACCTTTTCTTGCGAGGTAACAAAAACAATAAGATAATTATTAGTTTATCAAAAATATTCAAAATGACAAAAACAACACTCTTAGGTAGTAACGCAGACAAAAATTATTTCTGGTTATGTGAACACAATACTGTATGACTAAAATATAAATGACACGTCTCTTAGAGCCCTCTTGCATGCAAAAAACATAATAAATTTGGATCAACTCAAACGTTAATGTGATTACAGCACCCGTCCTATTTTTCGATCCAAAATATCTCAAAAACTACTGAATAAAAATAAATAAAATTTTGGGAAAATAAATAACAATAGATTATCTAGGGCATCAAGGAAAGAACAGAACAAAATACCTTAGAATTTCTGAGACAAAAAAAGAAGAGGCACTAAATATGAAAATTTTTAAGAACCAATCCTTGAGTCACCAGATAATAAAATTTTAAATATGGTCCTAAAATTTTATCCTCTGTGGTTACCCATTGATTTTTTATGATTTTCCAAAATTTTCCAAAATATTATAACTGATTGATGGCGCCCCCAAACGGATTGCGGTATAAGATATCCTTCGTAACAGTTGCTCCATTCATTAGAGGTGGAAGCAGTGAAACTTATAACTTGTGTTACCGAGTGTCCGTGCACAAATTGAGACGCAGCGTAGAGCGTAGGGCAGAGCAACATAGTTTTCTGTAATCTATTACCTTACCAGCTTATATTGGTAGGCAGTGCAGGTAAAAAAGAACCGAATAAAGCGATTTAAATAAAATTTTACATATAAAATAAAACAGAGTGACCTCCCTTATCCCATACAAACTCAGTGGTATACGGATACATTTCAATCAATTAACTGTTTTGGGATATTTTTTGGCAAGATAAATTAACGACGAATATATGAATGAACAACAATAATAATTATTTTTTCCACTACTGGTATTAGAAGATATCGTTATTTATACTGTGTTCGAGTCGAGAAGTGAAATTTTTCTGAAATCACTCAAGAATACCCACTTTTTCGGAGCAAATTCAGACCCCAAAATAGGCTATTCTAGGATTTTAGCCCGTTGCTAAGCAATGAACTTACCCGGACCGACAAGAGTCCGGAAAAGTTTTTGCCGGCGTATAAGCTGTGAATCTCTGACTTTTGTCAACAATAATACAACAGTGGTTGTCAAGGAAATGATTTCATAGACAGTAAGATGGTAATCAAAAATTATTATGCATTTATAAAAAATCCTTAATTTATGATAATGATAATTGCGATTTCAGAAAAAATAGTATGTTTACCTCGTAGTAAAAGCACATTCCCAGACTCCAATGCTTGTTGGCCTCGGCCTACAATTTACGTTGTCGTCCGGGAATGTATCGCTTTTACTACTAGATAAACAATGTACTATTCTCTCCTACAAGTAAATTATTTTTGATTTTGATAATGAAAACAATTGAAGACTAAACGTGATGTCATAGGTACGATCTTAGGAAATCTTTCAAATTCATTATACGCAACTGTCATTGCGTTTATCAAGAGTTTTTTTTTTAATTATTACAAAAAATTCGACAGCAAATAAGCACTATCTATTAAATTTCTAACATTTCAAATGAATTTTTGACCTAGTCAGATAAAATAGAGGTAAGTAATTATTTTTCATATTCATTTGAAATAGTTTAAGGTTATCTAATAAATGTTTTCATATTGATTAGGGATATTTATGCAATAATACCTATTCTAAGAGTAACCTAAAAATTAATTCAATAGTTTTTCAAATCTAAGTGTCAAATGAAACGAATTTTTCATGTCTTCATTGCTACTTGAAAGTTTTAAAATTCACAGTGCAATTAACATAATGAAATGTCAATTTAATTTATTAAATATTCTCATTCAATTGTTTTCACAAACTGCTTCTTTTACTACTTCTCGACTTTGGTGTATAATATACTATTATTGATACAATTAAGTTATTTGATTATTATTATTGTTATATTTTTTAATTATTTTTATTTTGTTATTTATAAATGGGTCATGGGCCCCATAACTTTTAAACGGGTTAATGGATTTATACCAGATACATATTTAGATTCTGTGACTTCAAACACGTGCAGGTCGACTGTCAAATGTCACTTAAGATGCCATTTTTATTTTATTTTTGAATTTTCTTATCCTTCCTAGGTGCTAATATTTTGGTCTAAATTCATTATAATCAAACTAAAATTACCTAAAAGTTCCAATTTTTGTCAATTATAAAAAAATAACATTCTTCCTTTATTTGAGAGAAAAAATAAATAAATCATTTTAATGGTAATTTGATGAACACTTTTAAACTTCTAAAACCTAAAGGAGAAGTCTTATAATACGGCTCTGTCTGTCTGTCCGCATTTATAACTCAAAAACGAAAAGAGATAGAGACAAACGGTAAACGATAATGAACTCAGCATACCTTGAATAGCTCCAAAATAGATTTTCATATGTTTATGACTTCCCGGTTTAAAAAATAGCATTCTGACGTGAAATGTAACGCCAAATCGATATTTGAAAACAGATTTGAGATATCTTTTATGGTTCATGAGATAATGCGTGTTTAAAAGTCGTCACGTGACTTGTTAAATACCCACCTATGCTTCATTTAAAAAAATTGAGTTTAAGATAACAAACTGAATTTGCTGAACTAAATGTTTAATAAAAGATACAAAAATAATTAATTGAGACTTTTTAGGTAATTCTAGTTTAATTTTAAGTAATTTAGACCAAATCATAACCAGCTGAGATGGATAAAAAAAATTCCCAAAAACAAAATAAAAATGGCGTTTTAAGTGACATTTGACAGTCTACGTGTTCGTTTTTGGTGTCATAGAATCCAAATATGTAGAAATGTACCGGATGTTCAATTTTAATTTCCAATTTTCATGTCATTTCCGGTCATATCGGATTTCGGCCATATTGGATTTTTATGGAAAAAATAAAAAAATGGCAAAATTTAGTATAAATGTATTTTTTTTCCATACAAACCAAAAGATTTACTTACATGGATAAAAAATATAAATTTATTCAATAAAATTGGTAAGTTCTCACAGAGGAGAGACGAATAATGAAGGCTAATCTAAACAATAAAACCATATATACATATACATTCTAGTTACATTGTAGTCATATAATTATTGTAGAATTGCAAGATTGTAAAATTATAGAATTGTAAAATGGTGAAATTGTAAAATTGTAGAGGACCAAATCCAAAACAAGTACACTAAAAATAGAACACATTCCTATACAGACATGTTTAGTATATGATCCAAGATCATTCGACGGAAGATTCTCTTAGTCGCTGTCCAATCTAAATCTATACATATATTGAACTGATTGGCTAGTCTCAACATAGCTACAAGAGGAGATCTGATAGATGTAAACGGGATGTTAAACATAGCGGATGAACGTATTCTACGAGGTGGAACGTTAAATCGTATTAAGGATAATAAATCGGGTGCATTTATATTATTATTTAGTGTATTATAGAAAAACATCATCAAGTTTAGGGAACGCCTACTGTCTAAAGATAACATTTTAAACTCGGTTCGTAATTAAGTTGATCTTATTATATTATAATCTGGTCTAACATGGTGTTTTCTGTAGTACATATATTTAAGTAGTTTGTTTTGAACCTTTTCAACTTCTTTCAATGAATTTTGATACTCTCCATACCAAATTAGAGATGCATATTTCAATTTGGTCCTAACATGCGGTTAGCAGATTTTACTACATTTCTAATATGAGTTGAAAATGAGAAATGATTATTATAAGTAACACCGAGCTCCTTAACTTCTGAATACTTCACAAGAGAATTTCCATCTATTATATAATCAAAAATAATAGATTCTTTCTTGCGTGTTATTACCATAGCGCAACATTTTTTAATATTAAAAAACAGCTTATTATTAAGGCTCCATTCGTGAATACTATTTATGTCCTTCTGTAGCATAACACAATCCCTCACTGTCTGTACTATTTTGAAAATCTTAAAATCAGCAGCAAAGAGCAGGCAATCAGAATAATGAAGTACAGATGGTAAATCATTAATAAATAACAAGAACAGTAGTGGTCGTAAGTTAGAGCCTTGTGGAACACCCGAATTAGCAGAGAATTTCCCAGAGGTATTTCCATTATGTTTTACAATGAATAATCTGTTTTCTAAGTAACTTTTAATTAAACATAGGAAATTCTTAGCTAGACTAAATGTATCTAATTTTTGTAGTAGTATATCGTGATTTACCTTATCGAAAGCTTTTTGAAAATCTGTATATATTGTATCTAACTGAGCTTTCCTTTCTAAAGTTTCGTAAGCTTTATTAGCAAAGATAAACAAATTAGTATTTACATTTTTTTGTAACAAATCCATGTTGCTGGGAGGATATATATTTTTCAACATATTCATAGAGCACCGTGTAAATAATTTGTTCAAATATCTTGGCTGGCGCACACATAATTGAAATAGGCCTATAGTTTTCTATATCCATTTTATTTCCCGTTTTGTGAATTGGCGTACTTACAGCAATTTACCATAATGATGGAAAAATATTGGTTGATAAAATTAGGTTAAAAATATATAGAAGGGGTTGTTTCAACCATTCATAACAACCCTTGAGAATATATGGAGGCATTCCGTCTATTCCCGCAGCTTTTTTAGCTTTAAGCTTTTTTATAGCATTATTATATTCCAAATCTGTTATTTGTTCAAAAGGAAATGTATCATAACTTATATTATTAGATTTATTTGTGAAATTACGGTTGAGAAATAATTTGCAAATATTTCTGCTGATTTATCATGAGTCACTATTTCCTCTTTATAAATGTAGTTTCCTAAATTCAGATTACTATTATTTCTTTTACACTTAACATAATTCCAAAACTCATTTACGTCGGTAGCTACATTTTCTTTTAATTGCCTTAAGTACTTTCGTTCTTCTGACCTAATTAATGTTTTTACTTTTTTTCTCACTTGTTTAAACTTTTCATTATAGAAATCACTTACTGAGCATAATTTTCGATAATTCTTTTTTTCCTTTAACAGTTACCTAATATCATTATTGAACCAAATTGGATATTTTATACTATTTTTACCTATTGCATACTTAGGAATACATTCCTCAACAATTTTATTCCACACTGTATAAAAAGTATCTAAAGCTTTGTTTACATCTCTCTCGTGTACTACATTATCCCAATTAGCATCCCTAACTTTTTGACTAAGTAAATCAAAGTTTGATGTTTTAAAATTATATCTATGCTCTTTTAAGAAAACATTTTTGCATTTTGAACCAGTACCTACTTGTATACTAATATCCAATGCAGGATGATACATATCTTCATTTACAAAAGGCAACCCCTCCCTAACAACTGAACATTTATCAATATTATTTTCTGAACTCACAACTAAGTCTAACGTTTTCCCTTGTATTGAAATCAATGAAATCATTTAATATATTGAGTTTATCACTAAAACCCGTGTAATTAGTATTTATACCAACGATTTCTGGTATATTAAAATCACCTAAAATATACGCTTTCTCTACATAGTCTACATTATCTTGTAGAAATTTGAATACCAGTTCATATACGTGAATTTTACTATTCGGTGGTATGTATAATGAACAGAAAGTATATTTGTGTCCTTTTACTTTTACCTGTATAACCAGAGCTTCAAAATATGTACTATTTCTTACGATATTTAAAATTCTAATTTTTTTCTGAATGGCTATAAAAACACCTCCTCTCGTAGTTTTATTAGTAAATGCAAGGTCTCTATCAGCTCTTACCAAATTAAAAATATCTAGATTAATAATTTCTCCATCCCTTACTCCTTCTTGGAGCCATGTTTCAACTGCAATAATTAAATATATTCAACAGTTTGAAAGTTATAGGAGTGGCCCATAACCCATTTACCCCCGGGTATACCTAAAATGTATGATTTTCGAGCCATTCATTTTTTTCTTCAAAAATTGATAGATGCAAACCTTTAAGGATTCCCCAAACCAACGCGAAAGTTTTGCAGTCGCTGCGAATTTTTCGCGGCGAATTATTAGCGTCAAAACACTACCTATAGAATTAAATGATCATGCCTACACTGCAACGAAAGTATCGCGACGACATATGCGAAATTGCAGCGATTAAATTAAAAACGCAGCGTGCACGGTTTTTGTCGCAGTCGCCATAGATTCGCCACGTGTTTTTAGTGATAGAAATATGGCTCCTACTGAAAAGCTCATTGAATTAGTAAAAAAATATTCTATTTTATATGATCTATCACATGAAGATTATAAAAATGTGAGGAAAAAAGACAAGGTGTGGGAAGAAATTAGTGCTGAATTAAACGATACTGGTATGTATATTATTTTATTAAGTTAATAATTCAATTTGCATTGAAAAAATTTACAAATTTTTCTCGAATGCTGAATGCTAAATTTGTTGCCCGTTTTGGATCAGTTTCAATTTGTCTTAGGATATTTTGTTGATCAGGTTGATCAGATGAGTCAGAAGAATCGAAATTTTCATTTCCACTCTGATACGTAAAAAATTGTGTAAGATGCAAGTTGTTTTAATAATTAGAATTATAGTTTCAACTTTAGTTGCAATTGGTCTAAAAAATATTCTCCATTTTTGAACTAAAATTCCAAAAGCGTTTTCTACAACTCTTCGTGCTTTGCACAACCGTGTGTTATAATTTTCTTTACGAAGATCAACTTTTGATTGTCGATAAGGGAAGGGCCGCATAAGATAAGGATTCAGTGCAAATGCCTCATCACCAATGAGAACGTGACTGCATAGTTCACTTTGTCCTGGTAAAGGTTTATCTCCTGGAACATTCATCAAACCTCTTTCAAATCTTTGACCCATATGAGCCGCCTCAAAAATTCCCCCGTGCTGTTTTTACCATATCCCCCGATGTCCACACAAATAAATCTATAATCTGGACCAACAATAGCCATAAGAACTATCAAAATTTATTCAAATAACAAAAATGTTGGGATCCGGTTTTGTTTGGGCATTGGATGGTGACATGCTTCCCATCTATACTTCCGATACAATTAGGAAATTGCCATATATCTTTAAATCCTTTTGCCGATTGTTCCCAAATTTCTGTTGTGGGTTCAGGCAAATAGATACTTTCCATTTTTCTGCAAATGGCCTGGCAAACTTGAATTACTATTACACTAACCGTTTCAAACCCAACCCGGAAACTGTGGCCAATTGTGGAAAAGCTATCTCCGGTGGCAAGAAATCTGAAAAAGAAAATTACAAATGTCAATTTTTTTAGGTGACGAAATCAAAAAGAAATGGAAGAATCTCCGAGATACGTATATGCGACACATAAGAGCCAATAAAACCAAAACTGGCCAAGCTGCAAAAAGTGGCAAAAAATGGCAATGGGCAGAGCAGATGGAAGCGTTCCTTCCTTTCTTATCGTTCGCTAAAACAGTTTCAAATGTTACTGAAATTACGGAAATTCAAGAAATAGACACCAATGATTCTGGAAATCCTCTCAGTGAAGACCACAGTCAATCCCAATTTCTGAAGAACATACATGACAATATATTAAACGCAGGGTCAGATGTTCCTGGGAATGCAGAAGCAAATCCAGCTTCAGCTACTAACTTATCCATTCCAAGATCAGCAGTGACAAAAAAAAGAAAACTTAACGATGAACCCCCTTCTTCCGTAAATAGTTTAATTAATTATTTTCAGAAAAAAAAAACCTGAAATGGACGAAACTGAAATGTTGTTCCTTGCTCATGCACGTAGTATTAAAAAACTTTCTATAAAAAATCAAGCCATAGTAAAAATGAATATCGCCAAAATTAATATGGATCAGCAACTTTTAGATATTGAAGAACAAGAACGCAACCAAGATAGATCCTATTATCGGCCCAGTTCAGCAAATTCTGCCACAGCTACATCTATTACTTATACTTCATCACCAAACCAGGAGTAGTTTGGGGATTCTGTAGAACAGAATACTTTACAGCCAGTAAATAATACATCAGATGAAAATGCTTCAAATTATTTTAAATGTTTTATGAGAGACGTGAATCAATCGATATAGAGTAAAACAATCACACATTTATAAAAAGAAGTTATGTTCATATTTTTTAGTTTACTACATACATTAAATTTGTGAGAAATAAAAAAAATAGTTACTTACCTTAGTGTTATTGCAAGTCGTTCTTCTGCTGATATAGCCTCACGATAATTTGTGTCCAATTTTGTAATTTCTTCTTTTATAAGATTTAAAATTTCATCAAAATTTTCGCTAGACATTCTAAAATAAAGGAAAAATCGTTTCTTATCTTGTCGAAGTTAACGCATCAGGGTGTGAAACTCTCCAACCTCTTTACGCTCCATGTTAATTTCATGTACCCATTTTCTTCTTTTCCTCCTACAAAAAGAAAAAAATTATTTATAAAATTTAAAGCATTAGAAACACAAACCTTGCATGTTCCTCGTCCTCTAATGCCAGAAATAGTATTGCTTCTTCTTCGTCAGACGAGAAAACCATTTTCGTATTGAATTTACTAATGCTAGACGCGTTGGTTTTAGTACCCACGCGAATTTCGCCATCGCAGATGAAGCGAAACTTAATCGCCGCGAAATATTCGCCGCGACTGCGAAACTTTCGCGTTGGTTTGGGGGATCCTTTAAGCGGGCTGCGGACTACGAGCGATAATATAAAATGAGAAATAATATTATATTATATTAATCGTGCAGCAGATTAGGATATAAAAATTTTATATTTAGTACTATTTCAGTAGGCATAGCGATAGGTTGTGTTAGCTTGTGCCATTTAAAAATGGAAAACTTCGTCGAAATAGTACTTGATACCCTTGATAGCTCTTCAGAAGATGAAGAAGCAAAATGTGACAATGATAATAAAAAGAAAACGCCTAGATTCTGGATATCCAATCATATTAAATTTCGTAAAGAAAGGGGTGAATTCAGACTCTTTGATGATCTAAGTGATGAAAATTTTAGGAATTATTTTCGCATGGACCGAATAAATTTTTTTGAACTACATGATTTAATAAAAGATGACATAAAAAAGAAAAATACAAAGCTACGAGAAAGCATTAGTTCGCTAGAGCGACTAGGCAGTTACTTTAAGGTGAGTATCAATTTTGTAAGTGACATTAAAAAAAACTAACGTATTCAATAAAGTTATGTTTAATCAAAACATAAAACAAAACATCGAACATCAAACAAAACATCAAACATCAAACAAAAAAATTTAATCAAGAAAAATTACAACTCCGTGTAAGTCATATTTCCAGGAGAGAGAACGTTGGTGATTGACTGTGAGGTTGTGTTTGAACAACATGAGGTATCCGTTGGAGAGAAGACAGGGATTTCAAAATATTCTTCACATGTAGCACTAGAACTATTTGTGTGATGTGTCTGATGCTGTATGTGTTCTTCTCGGGCCTCCATCGCAGTATTAAAAATTTTCCGCTGGACCTTTATTTGTAGATGTTCAGGTAGAGAATAAGTTTGTTTGTACATGCTATCAAAGAATTTTTTAAGTGCTGTATCTTCCTTGCGCTTCATACTTAATAGGTCTTGCCTCAACTGGTCTCTTGCTACCGACTTTTGATTCCTTCTTTTTTGCTCGTGTTCCAGATATTCAATCAGTTTATCATTTTTTCTTTTATTTAGCGGAGTATTGTAATTATAGTTTGTTTGCTCTGTTTCCTTATTGTTGTGGTCGGTTGGGAATCGTCTTCGGCATCGCGTGTATTTTCTAGTGATTCATCAGTCTCTGCCAATTGTGAAGCTTGAATAGATGTAGCGTTGGTGTTTGTTTGTCTGTTTGCTAAATGTGGAACAAGAAAACTCATCTGTTTTTCATATTTCCAAAGTTTCTTCCACATACTTTTGGCTTCTTTCACTAGAGCAAGTTAAATAAATGTTTATTTTTTTGTAGATATCTGGCTTCGGGTGACTCATTCAAAGCAATGGCATACAGTTATAGAATGGGTGAAAGAACTGTTTCAGAAATTGTAGAAGAGGTTTGTGATGCGTTGTGGAACCACCTTCGATCACAAGTACTAGCGGAGAGCCTACTACAAGCGATTGGATAAAAATTGCAAATGATTTTAAGGACAACTGTCAATTTGATCATTGCGTAGGTGCAATCGACGGCAAGCATGTATCTATAAAAGCACCTCCTAATTCTGGGTCCAATTTTTTTAATTACAAAAAACATTTTCGATTGTTCTACTAGCTGTTGTTGATTCAAACCGGAAATTCGTATATATAGATGTAGGATCTATGGGTAGATTTAGTGACAGTGGAATTTTAAAAGATAGTATATTTGGAATCAAACTAAAAAATGAAGAACTGAATTTACCTCCTGAAGAAACCCTCTATCCTTGGGGAATTGAAATGCCTTACGTTTTTGTTGGGGACGAAGCATTTTCTTTGATGACTAATTTAATGCGTGCTCTTAATCTAGAAGATTGTATAATTATCGTTTATGCGGAGCACGTAGAGTAGTGGAAAATGCATTCGGTATTTTAGCAGCTCGATTTAGAATATTTAGACGACCCTTTGAATGCCGTATTGAACTTGTCGACAAATTGGTGAAAGCAACGTGTGTCTTACATAATTATTTAATCAAATACAATTATTACAACATGAATGATAATGAACTTGAGAATTTAGATGATAGTCAACTTATGCCAATTGCTCATTCTGGTTGTAGATACTCAAATGATTGTTTTTTTATACGAGAAGAATTCTGTAGATATTTTAATAATATTCCGATTGTTCCTTGGCAAAAAACGCGGCTATTGAAATAAGAATAATTATTGTAACTAAATTTAGACTAGGTAATAGAAAATATTAAACTTTTCCTGTTATTAAAAATATAAATGTTTATAAATAATGTATTCGCTTGTACATACTCATTATCTAATATGTATTTATGCAAATTTGTCATGACTTTTTTTTATTATTTAAAAAAAAAATTAGGACGTACCATCTGATATATCGCATTCCACTATAACCTTACTCCATGCTGCTTCCTTCATTTCATTATTTTTGTAATCTTCTTCATCCACTTTCCATAAACATGGATTTTCCCTTACGCTTTCAATTAAACGTTCCATTTTATTAAAGAGGCAATAATTGGTTAAAAAAATTCCACCGTGTCTACTGCCCGAAATGCGTGAAACTGAGTTGCATTTTCGTGGCGCGGGGGTTTAGACGTAAGGTGGGATATACTCTAAAATATCGCTCGAAAAGCATATCTCTGCAGATACTTAATATATCGCCTGAATATAGATATATATTATAGCATTAATGCGCGGTGTTACATGTTATTTTGTTTAAAGCGATTTTTATGTAATATGTAAGATATAATATATATTATATTATCGCTCGTAGTCCGCAGCCCGTTTTATAATAAAAATTCTATGTGAACATTCGTTGAAGACGAAAAAATATCTTACTGTAATGGTTAGGAGGAGTATCAAAGGTAACTAGCAATATGTTAAAAACTTCTTTATTGTATACAGGATGTGTAAACAAGTGTTAAAAAATGTATCTTCAAAAATATCAAATATTTTTTACTGTAATTTACGGCAGACAATATGGGGAGTTTATGTTCACATTCCTATATCAAAACGTAATCATTTTTGAAATATTAGCATTTTTAAGAAAATTTATTATTTGCGCCTAACTCATTACTATAAGTTGACCATGATAATTATTTTATTTTAGTAGGCATTGTCTGTAGCTGTTATAATTAAAATTTAATTGTCAAAGTGACAGATAATAAAGAGAAAGTGGATTTGAGGAAGGGCGGGATTTTAATCACTTTTGGGTGATGAGAGACAACCAAATAATGTATGTAATATTTTATTGTTGAGGGTAATACCACTAGAACTCAGATTTGGCAGGATATTTTTTATAAGTTTCATTTCGAGTATTTATTTTCATTGGCAATTTAACGAGATTTTTAAAAAAAATCGCGAGACTATTCAGTCGAGTGATTTTGACAAATATGGAAAGTAAATAGAGAAAGAAACTTAAAAAATATCCTGCCCAAATCTGAGCTCGAATGATATTTGGTAAGACAATTAAATGAATAGAGAAATATTTCAATTTTAATAATTGAGTTATAAGAATTTTCTATTTCTTTAATTATTTCTTTTACCGAAATATTGCCAAATCGACACATATTATTTTAAAATTTAATATAATTTGACGTTTAAAAGTTTTAATAATAAATAAGAAAAATACATCGTTGCCCTGGTAACATGGTATTGTTGATTTTTTTTTCCAGGTATATTTTCTCTTCCTTGCTCATTTGCTTAATATCCGACAGCAAACGTCGATTTTTGTATCAGTATATATGGCATTTTTAACATATGAGTGGAATTGTCTAATAACAACTTATTTATGTAAAAGATATCTCGAAAAATTGATAATATTTAGAAAACTAAGATGGGGACATGCAAGTGGTTTTTAATTGTCAAATATTTTGGATTTACAGGTCTACTACAAGTTTAAACAAATGCGATTTTGAAATGTCTCTAGATCCCACTAGCAGTAAGAAAACTATAATATTTCGAGTATTGTATTGATCTGTATTCGAATTATGTAGACAGTCCTAAGTCTATTTTAAATACATACGTATTAAATATAAAACTTCTGTTTGCCACTTCGTGACTAAATTCACAAAAAAAGAACTAACAAATATTCAATAAAGAAATTCGTCTAAAAACACTATTTTCCAAGAGTAGAAATTATTTCAACGTTGTTTTACACCGGGTAAATAAAATCCTGAATCTGCATAGATTAAAACTACCTAGGTAGTGCTCGATTATTTTGAGATGAGTACATTTCGTCATAATGTGCAGAAACCAATTTGAGTTTGTAGGCGTGGTCAGAGAGCTTTAACTGTAGTCCGAGTCGCCTGTCGCTCGTGAAATTTGGATTCAGTAGCGTAGTGTTACTTATTTATACTTATTGCATTTAATTAGCTATTTTGAGGTTTCTTGTGTTTTTCTGCTTCGATTTGTGTGTCTATCTATATAAACTTTAATTTAATTCATTTTGTGTGTATTTTGGCAAGTACATTTAAATACAACTAAATAATAATCTAAGACGAAACCGTACATTCTGAAATATTTTAAATCCCTTCTAAGCCTTTAATTTAATTCATTTGGTGTGTATTTTGGTAAGTAGTTTTAAATACAACTAAATAATAATCTAAGACGAAACCGTACATTCTGAAATATTTTAAATCCCCTCTAAGCCTTTAATTTGTATCCTATTTTTATCATATTTTCAAAAATGCTAACGAAACTTAAATTTTTAGCTTGTTGTTCGAAATGGAACAAAAAAATTATTGTTAAACTTTATGAAAAACGAGGCTAAAGATGGTTCATTAAAAACCATATTCCGTATGATACTAAAATGACCAAACCAGAACTGTACACATTAATTAAAGCTCACAGACCCCCGCCGAATTTTCTTTTAGATGATCTTCTTGAAAAAAATGGTCACAAAGTATTACGATTGCCTCCGTATCACCCTGAACTAAATCCCATAGAAAAAATATGGGCCACGGTAAAAAAATTGGGTGGGTCAACATAATACAACATTTAAGTTGGATGATGTTGAAAAATTAGCAAGAAAAAATTTGAAAGCATAACGTCGGAAGAATGGGCAAACGTGGTGGACCATTCCGCAAAATATGAGGATGCATATATTCAAAAAGAACATCTGATGGATGAATATACAGATTCCCTCATATTTTGCGTCAATACGGAGTCATCCGATGAGTGGGATTCCGACCTTTCGGACTTCGAAGATAGTGATGAAAACAGTTAAAATTATAAACATTTTAATAAAATATAAATTATTTATTTAAACTTTTAGTTGTTTTATTACTTTAAAGTTTAACAGCAATTTAACTAACAAATAGTTAAAATTTTAAATGCTAATTTTTATTTTAAAGTATTTTCAATTTAAAATATTTTATTAATGTACACACGCCACTGCTAAAATATCAGATACCCCTACCGCAGCAGATTTGAACTTAGCGCCATAAAATAAGGTCCACAAAGTTTATGACGTGCTGCGCCAACTGGGGCGTGGCCAAAACTAAATGTACTCATCTCAAAATAATCGAGCTCTACCAATAAAATAATAATCTCATATTTCTATTTCTATGCACTGGCACCCAAGCCCATCTCTAGATCACCACCACCCAAACATTTTCGGGTATCTTATTACCCGTGATACTTTTTAGGCTACGTCAGCACTGCACAGGTCTCGGTCCATCTCTTTTCGAACTAAGTGGGTGCTTACGACGTTGAATTCACGAGTCGGTGATGTATTCACCTTAAGTCATTTTTTCTACCCTGAAAATAATACAATCGTATTAACAATTTTTTATTTTAAAACTCACACTGTATTTGTAAGCATTCTAAATAACTTTCAACAAAATTTCGTAAACAAATGTGTGTTGTTAAAAAAGTTACAGCAAGTTTAAAATTTTAATTTGTGTTATGTTTTATGAAGATTTTAGACAAATTCTGAAAGCTGGGAAGAATGCAGATAATTAATTTGTCATTTTTGAGTTTACAGATATCGCAGATCAGACACAAATGGATGAAAGCAACAAATATAATTTTACTTTACATTAAAACTATATTTTTAAAATATTTAAATATCGTCACTTCTTGTTCGCCTTATATTTTCTGTTTCACTTTTTTTATTAAAATAAATAAATTGGAACGGTGGTCAAATTTATATTTATTTCCAAATCTATATGTTTTACTGTCGGTCAGTGAAGATTTTTTTTGAAAATGTAAGTGAACAAACACATCCCCAATAAAATTTACAATTTTTATTAAAATTAGGGTAATACGAAAAAATAGGGTATATAAACTGTTTATCAAATTTAGTCTCAGTCAAAATCGAAATTTAATTTTTTCTTAGAACATCCGGTAGAGTTAAATTCAATTATTTTGCATGTATTATTACTTTAAATAAGAATTTAGTTATCAATTATATGGTTATTCAACAATAATTATTAGTTAAGAATAATAGATTAACTTAACAATAGAAATTTTGTATATTCTTATATGTATACAAGTAATAATTATTTGTCATAGAAACTGACCACAAAAAAAAGACAATGATTGCATTTTTCTATATAAATGCGTTAAAGTAAATATTTTTAAATGATAAAATGAATACTGATAAAGAAGATATAGAAAAATGGGTAAAAGACGCCATGTGCACTATTAGCATTAATAACTATACGTTGGATATATCTGGTTCGTCATCTGTGGGTGATGGTTATTTGGGAAACATTAGTTTTGTAAAAGTTGTTGCCGATCTAGGAAGGGGAGAAGAAAAAATTTACAACATGGTGGTAAAATATGCCAAAGACAACGAGGAATTACGAAAGAAATCAGTAATCGGTGAAACTTATCAAAGGTAAATATATTCTTTTTTTGCGTATATGCATTTTGTTTTTATTTTACTGTAATTAAATACTAGTTGTCACCCAGTGGACGAAATTTGACCATAATTCATTTATGTCTACCGGGTGTCCCAGATTTTTTGTCCAGCCGATATCTATGTTGTTTGATGACATAAAATTTTGAATAATTTATGCTAATAATAATAATAATAATTTATGCTACTAAAATTTACCCTCACGATTCCTTCCTTTAAAAACGACCCTGAACTCTTTTTTCTAATGCCACCCTTAGTTTTTCTTTATGTATATTCATGACTACCTGTTTACTAATATTCTGATACCATAAAGTTCTACCTGTTTACTTATATGCTGATACCATATAGTTCATGATTAAAAAAAAACTGCTTTATTAAAAATATCACAATACGTCTCATCACTTTCCGAGATGCAAGATTATTTTCTGTGTTTTTTTTCTACCAATTTTTTACCTAGATTTAGTATTTTTTTTTTAATTCTTTTTAACTTGTTTTTATAATTTTATATGATTTGAAGATGGCTTTTTCGCCGAAACTAGTTGCCGAATTTCAGAATTCATTCAATCAAAACAGGACTTTATGTTTTATTCCAATTTTATTAAGAATTGGACCACATTCGAAATATGGATAACCTCTTGGCTCATAGAATTGTTTGAAGTAGAAGTTGGTCAAACAAATAATGTGTATAGAAAGTTAATTAGAGGGATTATGTTATTCATAAAAAATAATATTTAAATCTAATTCGTTAATTTTTTTAGAGAGATTCATATGTACACAGAAGTATTTCCGATGATTGACCAACTTCAGAAAGAATATGGTATAGAAAACAGATTTACCAATTATCCACTATGCTTCAGTTCCTGTAGGCTTGACAAAAAAGAAGCTTTGGTTTTGGAAAATTTAAAAAATTTAGGTTATGTGATTCATGACCGAACTGTTGCACAGAATTTTGATCATGTTTTGTTCGTTTTTCGAACCTACGCAAAATGGCACGGTGCTTCGTTAGCATTAAAATTAAAAAAGCCTAAAGTATTTAAAAAAATTACTGATAACATGACAGATTTAATGGGGGATTTTTATATGAAATCAGGATTATTAAATATGTTAAAGAATTGTTTTCAAAAAGGTTTGGATTTGTTAAATGAAAATGGTAAAGAGGAAGCTGCTAAAAAAATTCAAAGTGAAGCAGGAGATATCATAGAAATTGTAGCAAAGATGACTTTAACCCATGATTTAGATGCTGAAACCGAAGCTGTTATTCTCCATGGAGATTGTTGGAACAATAATATGATGTTTAAATATACAGTAAGTACAGTTCTTATTGATTTCACTTTTTTTCCTATATAAGTTTATAATGTATATTTTTAAATGTACAATTCTTTAACCTAAAATGGATTAAATCTCCCACTAACGGAGATACCAGTAGAAATATCTCGAAAAGTATTCATTTTAAAGAAATATTCATAAATATCATGGCAAAATTCGAAAATACGATGAAAATAAAAAGTTAAACATTATCGTACAAAATAGGGGAAGCAAAGAGTGTAAATACCGGCAGGTTGTCAAAGGTAACGAATCTTCAAAATTTTTATCGATTAATTTTTAGTTTCCACGAAAACTTTTTTACTTGGAAAAACACGGAAACAAACCGAATTGTGATAAAATCACGAGTTCACAGTACGAGTGATTTTATCTTAACTCCGTTTGTTTGAGTAGTTTTGCCTCAAATAAAAAGTTTGAATTTCGAAAATTAAAATTTATCTAACAAAATTTTTAAGGACGAGTGGTATTTGAAAAGATTATTTTTTGAACCATTTTTTAATTTATTGTGTTCTGAGAAGGATTTATTTAATAAATTTTCAATATCATGATGATTGTTCTCCCAAATCTATCGTTAACCGCTAATTCCATTTTTAAATTCCAAAAATCGAAACTTCACAATTTCAATTTACGAGCTCGCCGTCTACTTTGATGTATTAAGTGTTGCCTAGTTCCAAATGGTTATTTTAATATACCAGGTAGCGACAAATTTGTACAGAAATCAAAACTTACATATAAAAATCAATGAATGTGGGCTTATATTTAATATATTACTTTGTTACATCATCATACTTTCTTCAAAGGACCACGCACTTTTCTTATGGAAACGGGAGCACCGTCAAATTGTCTGAATTTTTAATTATGTTGTAGTATTTGATGTCCTGATCAAAAGTCTCCATGGGCCCAATTCCATCCGATGGCTAGTTTTCGATATACAGGGCGTTGTCAAGTTCAATGTCCCATATTTTTTTAAATGCTTACTAAAAATTCCCTTTTGATTATTTTTGAAAGTTTTCGGCTGATATGTGGAGCCAAAATACATACTTAACGAACAAAATAAAAATATTTATAGTTATAGGGTGATTTAAGCTGTCACATACCTTTTTTGCATAAAATATGTATTTTTACATTACAAAAATAACATTAAAAAAATCTCCGTCAAAGTTTCCAAATATTTGGTATAGGATACATCTTGATCTTCTCTTTCAAAATTCCTAATGGTAAAATTATAATTAATCTTATATTGCCCTATAAAGGTCTGTGACAGCTTGAATCACCCTGTAACTATCAATATTTTTATGTTGATCTTTAAGTATGTATTTTGGCTCCATATACCAGCCAAAAACTTTCAAAAGTATTCAAAGGGAACTTCTTGATACGCATTTTAAAAAATTTGGGGTATTGAACTTCAACGCCCTGTATATCGAAAACTAGCCATAGGATGGAATTCGGCCCACGGAGAATTTAGATCAGGACATCAAATACTACAACATATTAAAAATTCAGACAATTTGACTGTGCTCCCGTTTCCATAAGAAAAGTGCGTGGTCCTTTAAATCGTATTAGGTATAACCTTTCCTTTAGTACCATTCACTGGTAATTTTGGTAAGTCATAATAAAAAGTTCTATGTAAACAACTTTTTATCAGGGACCTTGCATTTTTATCAAAGAGGAGGCGTTTTTATCGAAATACTGCTTAATGATTGGACAGCATTTTGAATTCTTATTGGTCCAAATCGTGAATTTTGCAGGTGAAAAAAATAGTTGGGAATAATACCACTCGAACTCAGATTTGGCCGGATATATTTCGAGTATTTATTTTCATTGACAATTTAACGAGCCACTTTGACAAAATTACGATACCGTCAAATAGATCGAGTTAAATTTTAAATGAAAACAAATACGAGAAACTTAAAAAATATCCTGCCCAAAATCTGAGCTCGCGTGGTATTTGGTAAGACAATTCTATGAATAGAAAACTCAATTCAATTAAACTTTATATAACAAACTAAAAGAACAATAAATAGAAGAATAATGTTTAGAAAGAAGAATTCATTTACAATTCTCAAACTCATGCGAGGCGCAACGCTTGATAAACGAACTGTAAATGCTAGCGTTGCTATGGTAACGTAATTTATTCAAATTTTTTGTCCATTTGCAATTCTGTTTCTTCCTATTTATCCGATAGCAAACTGACATTTTTGTATTAGTGTATGGCATTATTTACACATGAGTGGAATTGTCGTTAGTGGCATCTTGACTATCGATAATCTCATAAGTTATTCCACGAAACGTGTTGTCAAATATTAATTTCACGAGTCCGCAGGACGAGTGAAATTACAATTTGACAACACGTTAAGTGCATTAACTTAGGACATCATCAATAGACCCGATGCCAAGAGTTGTATTCATTAGATTATATCACAAATTAATGACATTTTAAAATTTGACAGCTCAATAATTTATATTTACGGTAGAAAAGCAATGACAAAGATGACAGCTTCACTACTAGATTTTTGGCATTAAATGTACCAAGTGTAATTATCAGTTTTTAGTCAATTACGTGGTGGATGATTATCGATTAGTAACAGTATAGGACATTATTACATTATGAGTGATATAATCATATATAATACAACGAGTGGCATCTTGACTGTCGATAATCCCAGAAGTTATTTCACGAAACGTGTTGTCAAATGTTAATTTCACGAGTCCGCAGGACGAGTGAAATTATAATTTGACAACACGTTGAGTGCATTAACTTATGGGATTATCGATAGACACGATACCACGGTATTCAATAGATTATATCATGAATTAATGACATTTTAAAAATTTGACAACTCAATAATTTACATTTACAGTACAGGGTGTCCCAAATTGGTGTGTTTTTCAGAGTATCTCGTAAACTAGAAGAGATAGAAAAAAAGCAGTTAAGATGTTATGACTTCTTTTTTTGTTAAAGTAACGATAGCCGAATTAAATCTTTAGTAGCTCCCTGCATTTGGAAGATACAGGGCGATTATTGGAAACTGTCGAAAACTGCAAGGTTCTATAACTTCTTAATTAAAAAAAATATAAAATAACTTTATAAAAACTTTTGATAGATATAATATCGAAGAGTTCAGTGGCGCACAAGAATTTTTTTTAGGGGTCTCACTAAGGAAATATAATGCAAATTTATATTTTTTTAAATGGGAGACCCTGTATATTTCGACATTTTTTGTTTTGTTTTTTAATTCTCATTCGCCAGATATGACATATTATATATTTATTTTCAATGGTTATAGCTTTAGTGCAAATAAACCATTTATCAATGTTATCAGGTGAAAGACGCTTAAAAAATTGAACACTCAGTAACAAAATTTTATTATAAAAATAGTGAAAATTAAAGCCAATGCACATTCTCAATTTTGTAAGATCAGCAAGAAAAAGGTGCCAGTCATTATTACAACAAAATGGAGGGCATTTTTAACATTTAATGTAATTTTCAAATTCTACTGAAATTAGTTAGAGGTAGATTATAGTTATTACAAGGTTTATTGTTATTTCATAAGTTTATTGTTTTTTAATCTGCTTTTTTTATTAATTATAATTTTGATAAATAAAATTTTCACACATCAGTATCCTTATAATGAAATGTTAAATTTCGTTACTGAGTGTTCAATTTTTTAAGCGTCTTTCACCTGATAACATTGATAAATGGTTTATTTGCACTAAAGCTCCAACCACTGAAAATAAATATGTAATATGTCATATCAGTTGAATGAGAAATAAAAAACAAAACAAAAAACGTCAAAATATATAGGGTGTCCCATTTAAAGAAAAATAAGGTTGCATTATATTTCCCCTAAAAAAAGTCTTGTGCGTCAGTGAAATTTTTAATAATATATCTATCAAAAGTTTTTATAAAGTTATTTTATATTTTTCTTAATTAAGAAGTTATAGAACCTTGCAGTTTTCGACAGTTTCCGATAATCGCCCTGTATCTTCCAAATGCAGGGAGCTACTAAAGATTTGATTAGGCTATCGTTACTTTAACAAAAAAAGAAGTCATAACATCTTAACTACTTTTTTTCAATCTCTTCTAGTTTACGGAGATACCCTGCAAAACACACCAATTTGGGACACCCTGTACAAGAGCAATGACAAAGATGACAGCTTATCTACTAGATTTTTAGCATTAATAGTACCAAGTGTGATTATCAGTTATTAGTCAGTATACGGTGAATGATTATCGATTATTAATCAAGTAACAATATAGGACATTATTACATTATGAGTGAAATAATCAGTGTAATAACCGCGAAGTTATCAGTGTAATATGAAATAAAATTTTTGTACTTAATTAATATACCTGGTGATTTAAGCTGTCTAGGAGAGAAAAAAGGGAATAAAGTGGCCCCTTATGCCCTCAACGTTAGCCTAGTAGTAGCGGCAAGACTCTGAAAAATAGGCTGTATTTCCCATACAGAACCCTCTGGACTAGAACGGCCATTTTTCAGAAGAAAAGGGTAGTTCTTGCCCCTACTATGTTGGAGGGTCTTCACCTTACAGACAGGATTAGAGGATGAGGAAGGTTTTCTCTTTACAGAGGTTGAATATTTACCTTAAAACCGCGTACTTAGTTTAGCTAGCCTCAAAATTGTATCCCCCTTGGGTGGAAAAATTAAAATACGCTAATAAAATGTTAAGCGTGGATTACTGCACAAATAAAATATGTGAGAAAGAGTTAACAAGCAAAAATAAAAAATGGAATTAACTGACTTCGCTATGAATTAAAACAACTGATTGACATTAAACTTTTTGACGACTACTAAAATATATAAAAATGTTACTAACTTAGACATTTGAAAAAATGGAAGTTAACAAAAAACTGTCAGTAAAATTAAATGTCATAATTATCCTGCTTAACCCCTGAGTTATAAAATACCCACAAAGTGGACTGTTGTTTAAGCCACGAAAATCATGATATATGTATATAGGGTGGTGGTCAATATGTTAATCATAGGTTCAGTACCTCCAAATATTAATACTATATTAAATTTTATCTACTACTAAGATACAGGGTATTGAGGTTAAAATTTATTTTTCGTTTTTTTTGCAACAATTTCTTTATCATTTAACGTATTGACTTGAAATTTGGTATGGTTATATTTTGGAGTCAATAAATCATAAGCGTGTCAATTTTGAGATTGGACAAAGAGGGCACCACCTACATTCTACTGGATAAAGAAAAGTATCCATTTTTTTTCTAATCTTATAGGATATACTTATTTTAATAGCATAAATTCAACCCATTTCGAGATATTAGATTTTAAAATGTTCTAGCCACATTATTTATTTAGTTTACTTAACAATATTTCAACATAGTAAGCTTGAAATCTAAAATGAAGATGTACAGGTTCCAAATAATTAATTGTTAGATTTAAGTTAATGACTGAACTGTCAATTTTTTCTACCAAATTCCAGCTAAAGTAATAACAAGAAGTATAAAAATTACCTGCTTCAGATGGAAATTGGTGAAAAAAATTGACAATTAACTCAAATCTAACACTTAATTATTGGACAGCCGTTCATTTTTATTTCAGTTTTCAAGCCTACTGTGTTGAAATATTGTTAAGTAAACTAAATAAATACGGTGGCTGGAACATAAATAGTAATTTACGTTACAAGACCGGAAACTAGTGTTTTGCAGGACGAGGCAAACAGATTCTAGGACGAACCGCAGGCGAGTCCTGGAAGTTTGGAGACACCTGCAAAACACTAAATTTCGGTCGCGAAAACTACATACTGGATACAACTACATAAACTGAACAAATTTACTATTTTTGAATATTTATGTTAAATATACAATTGTGAATGTTAATTATTTGAAGGGAAGATGTGTCTGAATCCATATTTTCAAATTAAATTTCCGAACTCACGAAACAACTTTGACAATTAAAAAATCAACGAACTGTCACTTGACAATTAATCGCAACGTTGTTGTCATAATACGAAATCAAGGTATATTGTATTAGCAAACAGCAATTGGAAAAGTAACAACTGGGACCGGAAAAAGCGTTTGCCGGTCAATGATATTAATTTTCCGGTCTTGATCGGCTAAACGTTATTTTCTGGACGAAAACTTATCCAGAAAGTGTATACTTTCTGATCGGTCTTAAAAAAAGATAATATCTCGAAATGTGTTGAATTTATGCTATTAAAACAGGTATACCTTTTTTGTTCAAATTTACAGGATGTATCATAAAGACTTGAAAGTAAACCAAAAAGTCCAAGATTAAGAGAAAAATAATAATAATCTTAAAATTGATAACAGGCTTATGAAAAGTTGGAAAAATGGTAAAAATAATGAGTAAGGTAGGGAAAAATAAAGTGAAATAGGAAAAATAAAGCAAGATAGGGGCAAATAGGGAAATATAGATACAACTAAAAAAAAGGAAAAATAGGAATAAATATGAAAAATGCAGAAAAAATAGGGAGTAAATAGGAAAAAACGGGGAAAATAGGAAAAAATAGCAAAAAACGTGGAATAAGAGGGGAAAAGTGAAATAGCAAAAAATTATGAATAGAAAAAAAATGGGAAAAATAGAAAATATAGGAAAAAATGAAAAGCGAACCTACAGAAATCATGAAGTTTGCAAAATAATTGCCTAGTTGAAAACTTAGGAACATGAAATGCAAAGTCAGATACTCTTAATTAAAATTTTTGATGCACCTTTATAAATATGTAGAACAAATCTCAAATTGTTAGACGATATTTCAACAACGTTTCACTATTTTATAAATATAATATAATAGTTAATTAACGTAATCACAGTGTTTTGTAAATTGAAAATATTTAAAATGTTTCATCTTCTAACAAGCAGTATTTTTAGCGTTTCCATCCGTTGAAGAGAGATTATTTGTTGTAAAATAAAAATATTTACGTTTTATGACGTTTCCACTGTTAATGGTTTTATTAATACAGGGTGATTCATTGGGAAGTTCGCATATTGTAAGGGTAGATGAGGCACACCGAAGTGATGTAAAATAACCTATATTTAATGACCTGTTCTTCTTTATAACCTAGATACAGAGTGATTTAATAATTTTGTCCCTTTTTTTAATTAATCATAACTTAAGAACTACCCTATATATTTTTCTAATACTGGGTACGTACGTTTTTTGTCCACTGTGGTGTCGATATTATATTTTAAAATTCTATTAAAATGTTTTGAAAGAGCAGAAAAAGTTAAGTAACACTAAATGTATTTGGTGTTTTCGCATCCAATTTTATTACTTATTAACTCGACTTGTAATATTTGTCGTCGACAGTGAGTTAAAATAAAACCGTTTACTTCGATTAGAATCCTTGAAAAGATTTTATTGACAATCACAACGTTTATTACAACAATAATCTAAGAAAATTAACAAAATGTATATAAGTTAAGGAAAGAAAATTAGTTTCGCGTACTAGGCACAAACGTGTAAGTCTGTTAATTGTCGTAGCATAAAAGATCCTCCCGCGCACTGGGGTGTCGACTTTTATCCCTTGTGAGCCGTCGGAACTCGCTAGGGCTCGGTCCCTCTCATGTCGCGCAGGAGCTTTGGCTCTACCCTAATGAATTTGTAGCCAGGGCCGGCTTGGCCAGCTACAACCTCCCCCTCTGACTACGAAGCTGTCTCGGCGAGTGGTCAGATTTTGCAGGTGAAGCTGGCTCTACAGGTGGTGTCTGGTTCTTCTTGGGCCTTCCTCTTCGGCGTAATTTCCGTACTGCTTCTACGGTTTTCTCTTGATTTTCTCCATAAGGCGTCAGGTCCTTAACATGAAACACACCCAAGGGTGTTGTTGGGTCTTTAGGATCAGCTAGTTCATAACTGGTTTGACCATGCGATCGTAAAACAATATATGGACCATCTCGTCGTGGTGCTAGTTTTGCGGAGTACCCTTGGTTGGCATCACTAACAAAATGACTACGTAAGAGCACCTGGTCGCCTATTTTATAGATTTGACTTGGCCTACGGGTTGCATTGCCACTATCTTGGTTTCGATCCTATCTTGTCTCCGTGATCTCTTTTGAAAGCGCCAGTGAGTGCACCAACGACTTTAGTTTTGGTGTGATTTCAGCAAAGAAGTTCTCACTCTCAACGACGGCACTCAGGTCATCTGTGACATCACTTGGGGTACGGAGCTCGCGTCCGAATGTCAAATAAGCAGCTGTGTGACCCGTACTTGCACAATGTGCCGTATTCATTGCAAATCTTATTGTGGGTAGATGCTGAGACCAAGTCTGATGCTCTTTACCGACTAATATTCCAAGCTGGACTTTTAGATCCCGATTCTTCCGCTCTACTGGATTGTATTCTGGATGGTACCTTGGTATATAGGTTTGTTTGATTCCCAAACAGAATGTTAACTTTTGGACAACGGCGGCTACAGATGGGGTTCCATTGTCACTTATTATTCGTCTAGGTAGACCGTCGCGTAGGAAGATTTCATCAAGCAGAAGGTACGCACAAGCTTCCGCCGTAACTTCCACCAAGGAGAACAGTTCTACCCAACGACTTATTATATCTTCTATGATGAAAATCCATCTTTTACCATCTTGTGTGATTGGTAATGGGCCAAATAAGTCTATGGCAATCACTTCGAATTTTCGGTTGGTCACAACCGTTTGCATTAAACCGGCGGGTTTTCGGTTGTCTATTTTGTATCGCTGACACTCTACGCAGGCGGCGATATGTTTCGCAATTTCTTGCTTCATTTTTGGCCAGTAATAACGCCTAGAAATCTTATAGTAAGTTTTTTCCACTCCATAATGTCCCGCAGTTGGGTCATCGTGATGAGCTCGCAGGATTGCATTTTTATCTGATACTGGTACTACCAACCTAGCGTCATCCTCCTGATCATCCAGATATCAGTAGAGTACTCCTCTGTGGAGAATATATCCTCTTTCAAACCATCTCCGATTATTCTCAGGATTTTCGATGTCTTCCATAGCATCGATTATGTCCTTTAGATTTGGATCAGTGAGTTGCCTTGTCCGTAATTCCTTTTCTCCTTTTTTAGGTAGATCAATTTCGACACTGCATATGGTGCAATCAACAGTATGCGCGGAGCACGGTAGTCGTGATAAAAAATCGGCTACAACATTGGTTTTTCCAGGTGTATATTGTACTTTCTAATTATAGGGTTGTAGCTGCAAAGCCCAGCGAGCTTATCGCCCAGTAGGTGTCTTTAAGGTCATTAGCCATCTTAAGGGTTGGTGATTTGTGACTAATAAGGTTTCTGCTCCTTCTATGTAACCACGAAATTTTGATATAGCCCAAACAATAGCGAGTGCCTCTCGTTCAGTTGTCGAGTAGTTTCGTTCGGCATCTATTAGTAGTCTACTCGTGTACTCGATTGGATGTTCATGTTCTCCCTCCCCCTGGACCAAAACTGCCCCAACAGCATAAGCGCTGGCATCGGTCTTAATAATGAAGGGTCGGTCTACTTCAGCTTGTTTTAAGACTGGTGCAGTAATTAAGCATCTTTTTAGATCATCGAAGGCTGGCTGCTCTTTTTCTTCCTATTTCCACATTGCCTTCTTGTGAGATTAGTGAGCGGCTGAGCTCGTTGTGCGAAGTTAGGAATAAAACGCCTATACCATGAGCAAGTCTGTATGAACGATAAGAGCTGCTTTATGTTCTGTGGCACTGTCAAAGACACAATAGGTTCTACCTTAGTCGGATCAACGCAGATTCCATCTTGGGTCATAAGGTGCCCTAGGTATCGAATAGAGGTGCAGCTGAAATTACATTTTTGTCTATTTGCTCTGAGTCGATAATGGCGAAGATGACCAAAGACTAGTTCGAGATCAGCAATGTGTTGGTTGAACGTACTGGATCGGATTATAATGTCATCTAAGTACGTCAGAATGGGCACTGTGCTTAAGGTAGCAGCAAAACGATCCATCAACCGTGGAAAGTAGCAGGTGCATTTCTGAGGCCAAAAGCCATTCTAGTAAAGCGATAAACTCCAAATGGTGTTATGAAACCTGTTTAATCTCTATCTTCTTCGTGAATTTCTATTTGCCAGTATCCTGATTGTAGATCTAAACCAGACATAAATTGACATCCTTTGGCGGAATGCAATAGATGATCCACACGTGGAAGAGGATATCGGTCAGGTACTGTTATGCTATTGAGTCGACGATAATCGACACATACTCTAAAGTCATTATTTCTCTTAGGTACGAAAATTACCGGCGACACCTAAGGTGTGTCACATTCTTCAATTATTCCTTTCACTAACATATCATCAAGCTTTTCCCTTAGTATAGCTTGTCGAGAGGGGTTAAGCCGATATGGTGGACCAGCTATTGGTAGATGATGAGTAGTGTTGATTCGGTGTTGAGCGAAAGTTGTTGGTGGACCTTCGTCTGCAAATACATCTTGGAATTTGTTTAGAGTATTATTTAACCTCTGCTTCTGTTCACTGTTTAAGTTGGTGGCTTCATTTGATTGAAGTTGTATGTCCCAACTAAATAAATCTATTCTTGATCGCTTACGCCTGGGATCTGATGTGGAATATATAAAATTTAGAGGAAGAGAGTCTCTAAAAATGTCTTCTATTTCTTCAGGGTAGTAACTATCTGAAATAGGTGTTGGCAGTAACGGAGCTTCCGCTTCATGCAGTTCATATGGTGTAAAATTTGACTCATTATCTGGTAGCGGTGAAGTGAAAATTTCTAAAAATGGTGAAGTAGTTTCCTCTACTTCAGTTGAACACACTGTTGTATCCGGGATCTGTCGGGTATCGACTTTTGACTTTCTTCCATAAACTATTTCTGGAGATGTCCCACGTTCCAACTCTAAGAACTCAAAATGTCTATTAGGAGTATCTGCGAAGAACCAACATATTTGTGGAATATTCAAGACTACTGCAGCTTTCTCTAGAAAGTCTATGCCTAACAACGTACGGTTATCTTCCGCTTCTGGGAGTATAACAAAATCAGTTGTAAATGTGCGATCACCAATTTGAACTGGAACGGTTGTCACAAGTATCTGTTCTGATCGCTTCTTGCCATCAGCTAGAGTAACGTCAGCTGTTTGTTTTTTAAACAGACATTTGTTACTATTTCTTAAGCATTCATATAACGATTGGCCAGCAACGCATGTCTTTGCCGCAGTATCCAAATGTGCCTGTCCAGGGATTTCATTTACCGTAATCGGTATGGTGGGTACCGGAGTTGAGAAATTCGTTAGGCTGTTTATGGAGTAAAAGTGGACAGCTTGCGTAGTGACATTTGTACTTTTGCGTAAGCAGTTGGGACAATTGCTTCTATAGTAGCCAGATTTTCCGCAGCCGTAGCAAGAAATGGTGGGCTGTGGATCCGTCTTACTTTTAGATTCCATTGGCTTGTCTTTGATAACTCTATTAGGTTTTTCTTTGCATGATTGTTTCGCTAAGCGTTTCCGGCATTCCTCAGTCGTATGTCCACAATAGTGGCAGAATCCACATCTTAATGGTTTTGACGTCGTAGAATGGGTATCGCTTATTTCTTTTTTAGATTGAGTCTTGACGGGCTTTTCCGCTTCTCTTCGGACCTCTTCGATTTGCAGACCTTTATCTAGTAGATCAGTGAAAGATTCTAACTTATCTCTTGCCAAATTTTTTCGAATGTGGAGACCTAGTAACCCATAAATTAGATCAATTTGAGTTTCTTCATTATGTCTATTTAATGGTAATTGGGCAAGTAGCGATCTCTTTTTAGTAATAAATTCATCTATTGGGACGTTTGATTCCTGTTTATTAGTAAAAAGATCTATGTAGACTTGATATGCTGGCTTGCTTGGAGAAAAAGCTGTTCTAATTAGGGCAGTGGCTTCTACGCATGTTGCTGCTTCATTTTTTACCCCTTGCCACCATATAGCGGCGTCTTCAGTTAGCAATAGTGGTAACCCTCTTAAGGCGTCAGTATCAGAAATTTTTTCAATATCTTTATAGATGCTAACTGTCGTTATAGATGTTTCTACTGTGGTTGGGCTTCGTGTACCATCAAATCGAGCATTACATCTACTGAAGCTGCCAGTAGAATTATTAGCATTCGCAACCGTAGTAAGATTTTTAATTAGATCATTGAATTGTTCGTTTGTCATGGAGACAGCCATCTTTTATTGTAGTCTAGGACTTCTTCTCGGAAGTTTTGTTGTTAGTCCTTTAATTTCAGCCACTTTAGATACGCGAAGCCTCTAGGGATGACAAGTACCAAGCCCCAAAAGGCGAAAGTAGTTGACTATCCTCTCAGTTTTTGCAACTTATTGACAGAACAAATCCGAATTATTGAAAATTTATCTTATCAAATTAAAAAAAATCGAGAGATTGAGAAACTTGACTAACAAAGGCGAGAGTTTGTCTAAAAATCTCAATCAGAACAAAATTACGACTTTACTTTAAGTAATTTTATTATTAACGATTCCCTACGAATTAAAATTAAAACTAATAATAATAAACAAAATCGAGAGACGATTGTTTATTTAAATAATTATAATTAAATCGTGGAAGACAAGAGCAAAGCACAAAATGTGCGAATGTTTTTGTCGATTTCTGCTTATTAAGAAAAATAACAAACAAAGCCAAGCGGAGAATGCCTATTGAAATTTCTAAACGAGCACCTGACCTACAGTGAACAATTAAAATATTTAAACTAGACACAACAAAGTCCTGTCAGCGCTTGCAAAAACTCGGCAGTTCATACACGTGGCAATAACAAACGAAAATTTTTTCTTCGGCTTTACGATGGGCGCCAATGTAATATTTGTCGTCGACAGTGAGTTAAAATAAAACCGTTTACTTCGATTAGAATCCTTGAAAAGATTTTATTCACAATCAAAACGTTTATTACAACAATAATCTAAGAAAATTAACAAAATGTATATAAGTTAAGGAAAGAAAATTAGTTTCGCGTACTAGGCACAAACGTGTAAGTCTGTTAATTGTCGTAGCATAAAAGATCCTCCCGCGCACTGGGGTGTCGACTTTTATCCCTTGTGAGCCGTCGGAACTCGCTAGGGCTCGGTCCCTGTCGTGTCGCGCAGGAGCTTTGGCTCTACCCAAATGAATTTGTAGCCAGGGCCGGCACAAATTTAAAAAAAATAAATGTTTGTTCCTAAATCATAATTTTCCAGCTGTAATCAATAAAATCATCAACTATTTCATATTCTATTAATTTCTGAAACTTAACCTTAATGTAAAACTTTAGGACAGGTCCGTATTTGGGACAAAATATTATCAATGATTAACGCCCTGTATATGTAAAAACTCTGATAATAACATTTGTTCATTGTGCTGCATTTGAAAAAATAATAAAATAAGAAAATGTCTATTCCGAGAAAAGATTAACTATACAGGGCGTTTGAAAATTAGTAATTGATAATAATATTTTGTCCCAAATACGGAACTGTCCTAAAGTTTTACATTAAGGTTAAGATTCAGAAATTAAGAGAATATGAAATGGTTGATGATTTTATTGATTAAAGGTGGAAAATTATCATTTAGGAACGAACCTTTATTATTTTTTGTGCCACCTTTTTATCGAAAGATCAAGATTTGACTCAAAGTTAATAAGTAACAAAATTGGATACGGAAACACCAAATACATTCAGTGTTACTTAACTTTTTATGCTCAATATGTTAATACAATTTTAAAATGTTGATATACAGGGTGTTGTTTTGAAGTCGAAACCTACTTATTAATTTTTTTAAGGCCGGGCCTGGAATAAAATTTTAAATTATTATTATGTTAATCGACACCACTTTGGACAAAAAACGTACGTACTACATATTAGGGTGGTTCTTAAGTTATGATTAATTAAAAAAAGGGACAACATTATTAAATCACTCTGTATCTAGGTTATAAAGAAAGACAGGTCCATAAATAAAGGTTATTTTGAATCACCTAGGTGTGCCTCACCTACCCTTACAGTATGCGCATTTCCGAATGAATCACCCTGTATGATGATAATTTTCCAATAGTCGGAACAGGCTAACCTTTTTGAAATTATTAAACTTGTTTCCACTAAGTTTCTGTGTAATGACGTAGGGGAAGGCAATAGAAGATACCTCTCGTCTCGTGTCAGTTGAAGGCACTGTCAGATGGTTTTTATTTTAAATAATTTGGGTACAAAATCGGTTTTTTCGACTTTTCGGAAAAACTGTGCACATGCAAAATATGCGCAATTAAAAGACCAATAAAATTAGCCCCGAAAGACCAAAATCAGACAATCCGTTCAAAAGTTATTGCAAAAAACGAGGTTTTTTAGTTTTTTTTCAATTGTATATAGGATTGTTATTAATCATTAAAATGCAATAAGTATACCCAAAAGTTACGAGTCTTAACGTATCCAACAGGTATGCGCAAGATGAGCGCTCTGCAATAAATAGTTTTTGCAAAATCCTATTTATTTATCCCGTTTTACTAATTATGCAACAACTTTAAACCATTATTGTGAGAAAAGTTATTATTGAAAAATTGACAACTGACTTAGACTTGTACTTTAACAAAATTAAATTTTTAACGTAATTAGGCGAAACGAAATACTTTTTCTATCTTGTCATTTTTTCGAAAAACCGACTTTTTTGGAGATACAATTTGTACAGGGCCAGGCCGGGAATTTTCAGTAAAATAATGTAGACCTCACGTCATAAAATTCACTAGTATAACGTCAGCCGCATCACCGGTGTGAACTTAGCAGCCAAAAGCTAGCGGCCGATTTACCGAAGTCGCCCGAACGATCAGTGGCGGATTCAAATAAAAATTATATGGGTGCGTTTAAATTTTATAAATCAAGAGATTATAAATTAAAAAGTAATTAACCTCATAAACTTACTTAAGCAGAAAAATGAGATTTATTTATTCTACTATTATTATTGTAATAACACAGAACTGTTTTAGAAAACGAGATATTTTATTATAGACAATGTATTAAGAGAAACAAAATTAAACTGGTTTTATTCACGTAATGTGGGTCAAAAGAGGTAGCAGCCATTTCCAAAATACTAAAAAATGGTATTTAATACAGAAGGTAATAAGTTATCACCCTAAAAATCGGTATACAGCTAACTAAATATAGTAGAAACAAAATGAGACTAGTGTCATTTACTTACGAGGGGTCTAAATGGGTCGAAAGGGGTAGCAGCCATTTCCAAAATATTAAAAAATGGTATTTAATACAGAAGGGAAAAAGTTATCACCCTAAAAATCGGTATACAGCTAACTAAATATAGTAGAAACAAAATGAGACTAGTCTCATTTACTTACGATGGGTCTAAATGGGTCGAAAGGGGTAGCAGCCATTTCCAAAATATTAAAAAATGGTATTTAATACAGAAGGGAAAAAGTTATCACCCTAAAAATCGGTATACAGCTAACTAAATATAGTAGAAACAAAATGAGACTAGTCTCATTTACTTACGATGGGTCTAAATGGGTCGAAAGGGGTAGCAGCTATTTCCAAAATATTAAAAAATGGTATTTAATACAGAAGGGAAAAAGTTAGCCTCATTTACTTACGAGGGGTCTAAATGGGTCAAAAGGGGTGGCAGCCATTTCCAAAATATTAAAAAATGGTATTTAATACAGAAGGGAAAAAGTTATCACCCTAAAAATCGGTATACAGCTAACTAAATATAGTAGAAACAAAATGAGACTAGTCTCATTTACTTACGAGGGGTCTAAATGGGTCAAAAGGGGTGGCAGCCATTTCCAAAATTATAAACAGTTGTATTTAATACAGAAGGGAAAAAGTTCTCACCATAAAAATCGGTATACAACTAACTAAATATAGTAGAAACAAAATGAGACTAGTCTCATTTACTTACGAGGGGTCTAAAGGGGTCAAAGAGATTAGCAAACATTTCAAAAATAACAAAATCATCAAATACAAGCTAGTTACAGTAGAACCAAATTAAGACTAGTCTGCTTTATTTACGAGAGGTCTAAACCGGTCAAAAGGGGCAGATAGTATAAAAGCTTTTTGTTCATTATAAAAATCCGAAAAGGGTTATTTACTATTGTAGTAACAAAATGACATTTCCTGAATATCTGAAGTGTTCACAACATGGTGATGAACCAATTTTAAAATGCAGTTTTTCCGGCTATTTTACCTTTATATTTCTTTTTTCCATAAATAGGTGTTCGAAGTAAGAAGTAAGAGTGGGAAATACACATTTAAATTAATCTTAAGTATAATCTACACAATTCACAAATGTTAATTGTTTTTTCGCTTCTATCCAACCCTTGTTTTAATTCATTCGCGGTTAAAAGGCATCTATGATGAATTTTTCTTCTGCAGAGACGGCAGGTGAATATTGATTTTTCGTTAGATTCTATTGCCAAAGAACAGAATAAACAACGTTCTTTCATATCTGAACTATGATGAAGCAAGATCCATTTCAAGTCTATTCTATACTGATTGATGTCTATGGCGATGTCTAAATTTTGTAATTTTGTAAGTCTTTGAAAAAAGTAGATTATGTAAACACCACAATTATATGCGTATTTTTGTAAAATGTGGGTAGGTACCATAAATTCAAAAGATTGTATATCAATATTTTTCTTTATTAAAAGCTTACTCAAATGTCTAAAATATGAATTAGTAATTAATACTTCGCTTCCCATAGGATCAATTAGTATTAATTTTTTATCTGTAAACGAAATAATTAACAATACGTAGTGAAAATTTTTGTTAATCGGCATAACTATCACATCTTCTGTAAAGTTAATACCACTTACAAATTCATCTGACAGTTCTTCATCTTGATTGAAAACGATGGATGATTTAGCGACAGATATAATTTGATACTTATGTCCAATTTTTTTATTAAAAGTATTCAGACAATGGTCAATTATAAAGCTACTTAGATATTCACAATTATTTAGAGTAATATAATCATCCAAAAATATTTCTCTAATGGAAAATTTTATTTGACTATCAGCCGTGACAACGTAGCCTCTTTTATTCGGCAGTTCTTTATAATAGTTTTTCCACTACTAGTAATAGAAGATGCCATTATTTATGCTGTGTTCGAGTCGAGAAGTTAAATTTCTCTCCTACAAGTAAATCATTTTTGATTATCTACTAGTAGTAGATAATGAAAACAATTGAAGAGTAAACGTGATGTCTGAGGTAGGCGATTTTACGAAATCTGTCAAATTAATTATACGCAACTGTCATTGCGTTTGTCAAGAGTTTTTTTTTGAATTATAATAAAAAATTTGACAACAAATAAGCTCTTTCTATTGAATTCCTATATTTATAAAGTAAATTTTCGACCTAATCAAATAAAATAGGGGTAAGTAATTCTTAATCAGATATATTTTCGTTTGAAATAGTTTAAGGTTATGTAATAAATATTTTGATATTAATTAGTGCTATATGCAATAATACCCATTTTAAAATTAACCTAAAAATCAATTTAATAGTTTTTCAAATCTAAGTGTCAAATGAAACAAATTCTTCATATTTTCATCGCTACTTGAAAGTTTTAAAATTCACAGTGCAATTAACATAATGAAATGTCAATTTAATTTATTGAATATTCTCATTCAATTGTTTTCACAAACTGCTTCTCTGCCATTAAAATATTTTCAAATACATACCTAAAAAATCCAAAAATATCATTGTAAAAATGATTAAATGTTCTAGTAGTGGAAAAAATAGTATATAAACCACGGTAGAGAAGATTTTTCTCAGCCTCGCAACTTATTATCCCTCGATGCTTCGCATCTCGGGACAATAATAATGCTCGACTGAGAAAAATTACTTCTCGACCTTGGTGTATACTATTAATTCACCTACCAAGCCGTTTTCCAAAATTTTATAAGTACTTAAACTTGTCCATTTTGCTTGAGCTGCAGTTAAGTTCCTATTTTTTGTTACGATGCTTGGAAGCAGATAAAAGTAATAAAAATTTTGTAATTTTTTTTTAAGTTAAACTTCCAAAAGTTTTCTGACCTTTATACTCGAATAACCTTTATGTCTTTAAAAGTATAAATTAAAAGATCACACCAAGATCTACTAGTAATTTCCAACAAACCTTGGATTTGATGATGGTATACATGGTTTTGTTTAATGGATTGTTGGTCCTTAGTTAAAAAGTCAAATTTAAAATTATTCGCCGAGTGATATCTCGCAGTGTAAGGACATTTTACCTCAATTAAACCGTCCGTTCCTACCAGACTATCTGGAGATGCACCAAAATAGTGGTAAACTGAGTGAACGAATAACCCGGCTTCGATGCACTTTAAAGACATCATTTTTTCATACTCTCTTATGTCCAATTTTTCAAAGTTAATGCCATGACGAATTGCAGGGTATTTATGTTTATGGAGTTTTGTAATTTCCTTCACAATATTTGGGTAAGAACTAACGTAGGCATTACAGATCCTACCAAAATACGATGAAGTTACGCGGATTTTTCTGGCGTTTCTCCATTCAGTGAGTGCATCCTCTTTGCAAACGAGTCTTATTTTCAAGATATTGCCGTCCTGGTTCGGTTAAAGACAATTTATTCAGTTCGGATTGACATTCAGTATAAATTAAAAAAGTTTCTAGATCGCTTGAATTTTCTGTTTGGCACATTTTACAGAAGAATTCCTCCAAAAAAATCAGTTTTGGATTCTTAGGATCGATGAAATTATTATGTACACAACTTTGGCATTTATCACATTGAACCCAAGTTGTGGTTTTATCAAGCGTACCATGTCCACAATAGGAACATTGTGATAAATCTTCATCATCTTCAGGAAGAATACACTTGTGAAAAATGTCATCTTCTTTTTTTAAGAGTTTCAAATGTCTTCCCTTAAAATGTGAATCGGACATTTTCTTGCTTTTTGACCAACTTTCTTGACAAACATTTTCTACAGTGACTGAAGATGATAAGGTTTGTGAGGCCGAATTAGCAGTTTTTGATTTTGTTTTGATTTTTAGTTTTGTCAAATTAGGCTTAGTTATGTCTAAATCCGATTCAAATTTAAGGGCTAGTACGTCTTGCCTCATCTTTCGCAATAGCTGAGAACATTTTAAATTTCTCTGCCCTTCCAAGGTATTAATTTTTAATTGCGAAAAAAAATAATCTACTATAGCGTTACTTACTCTACCAGATGGCAGGAATAGTTCAGACAAAAGTGGAGAATACGGAAAATATTTTATCATGAGTAGCTCTTGCCATTCCGGCTTGTAATAAATATTTTCTTCATTTTTCGTAAAATCAATATGGATTTTATTGCACAAGTCCATACTGCGTTGGTAAAAGGGACTTGCCTTATATAATATATCTCTGTTATTTAGAGAAAGGTCAAAATAGTGACTTTTGCTATATTCAACTGAGGTGGTATTAATTTTGTCTTGAAGCAGTTTAGAACACATTTCCTTTGAATTTTGGACATGCGGATTTATATAGGGTAATTTTAAATGAATACATATATTAACAATGAAATCATCAAATGCATTAATATTATTTATCAGAATTCCAGCAGCAATAAGATTTTTAAAATATATATTTTGTTTAGGGCTTTTAGATAAATTATCAATATCCTTACATGCCATTTTCATAAAATGTGCACAACATAAGTAAATGCCGATAATTTTTTCTGATTGAAGATTTTTGTTTTTTTGAACGCACAAGTAACATTTATCCAGATATTCTAATAAAGTACACCTATTAAATGCCTTAGATATTGCATGCAAATTTGCAAAAGAAAAATCTGTTACAATGCCTGAACATACTGGCCAATATTTATTTTCAGAAAAAAATCTAAAATCATCAAGTATTTTGAATATGGTATTAGAATCATGATTTACAGATATGGTAGAAAATATAGAAAAAACTCTTTTTGATGTTGAAATAGCAACGACGCCACTATAAAGGTATATTTTTTTTTCTGGAAGACCCACTGGATTTCTTACACTTCCAGTAGCATTAAAGTGAATGAGCGGCAGATTGTTCCCAATTTTTTGATTTTTAAGTACATCCAATTGTTCCGAACTACATATTTTGACATTGAAAGGCACATATACTTCTTTGATATATTCCGGGTGGTCTAATTGCATTAGTATTAAGTCAATGAAATCATCCCGACTTCGGTCAAGTAGTTGGGATGATTCTGACCGTATTTTACGGAGGGTGCAGTCTGATTTGATATTATACAAATTTTTTAATTTTTTTATTAAAGATTTGTTGGCTTGTAAAAGCATTTGTTTTTTGTACTGAAAAGCTTTGCATTTATACAAGTTACGTTGCGCAATTATTCTTTCTACCCCCTTTACCGGAAGGGTAAGAAAATCTTTATGACAATAGTCAATTGATGAACTAAGTACGTGACATACACTATCTTTAATATTAATTTTAAATTTTTTACACCCGGTATGTTTGCAAATTGCAACTATATTGATAGATTTTTTCAAATACTTCGTATATTTGAAGACCATCAAACACGTGTTATTAACAATTTTTTTTATTTCATGCCGCATGTAAAATGGATACAAGTTTGTGTCTAATTTTTCGTTTTTACATATAAGTAGCCTTATCTATTTTAAAAGAACCTTCGAACACAGAGCAATATTTATATCCGCCTCGTATTAGTTCCAAAAATTCGACATTTTTAGATACATTTGGTAAAACCTCTTCAACTTTATCAAAGCTGGATAATTCTAAAGCAACAGAAATATCAAAGTCCGTTGGTGTTATTTCATTTTGACCATGATCAATAGCAGATAAGTTAGAATCTATATTTAAATAAATAAAACAACGTTTTAAGATTTCCACAATTTTGTGGAAATCTTAAAACGTTGTTTTATTTATTTAAATTTAATAATGGATTTTCATCAAGTAAAAGCCGACACAGTTAAATAGAATCTATATTCTATATCAATTTCTTGAGGTTTGTTAGAATCATTTGGATCAAAATTTGAAATAGCTGAGTTATGTTGATAAGGATTTAGTTTCAGATCCATATTTTTATTGCAGTTGTCTGTTCTAGGTGTAGAAGAATGTAAACTAGTATGCATTTGTTCTGTAAATGAGGGAGGCTCTGTTGCTATTTCTGCTGCGCCAAATGAAGCAAGATGTTGTTTCCAAATGATATAAACATATAATCTGTTTTTAAAACAGCATTTCAAGTTTAGTTTTTTACAAATATTAGAATAAACGCCTAATTCTGTACGATATGATAATAAATTGGATTTATCTATTTGTAGTTCTTCTATAACCTGATAAGTACTCTCGAAATTCCACATTTTTATATACAACATTTGCAATTACACTGGGGAAACCATATTTAGTACCTTTCAATTCAGTTGCTATTTTGATTAGAATACCTTTTTCTAGCATAGTATCCAATGTGAAATGAACATTGTGTTGATTTATATATTCAGCAATCAATTGAAATGCTTTATTTTGTGAAATAAAGTTCTTCATTATGCAAAAATAACAGTTTCAGCAGACACAATTATAGTTATTTTTCTTGTTTAAAAATAATACAACTTACAATTATTAGAAATAATAAAACATAAATAATAAACAACTAAAAGCACTGCAGAACGTAAAAATATCAAACTATGTAAGAACAGAAAATAAAATAGAACTTTGAAAATACCAATAACTAAATCTAATAACTGTTTTTTGAAAAGACAAAAAATAAATTAAAAATCAACTATGCAGAAAACGATAATAGTCAAGAGCAAACACCAGAGCAGTCCGTTTATATGCAACACAATGATGAAACATAAAATGGGACGTAAACAAATATAGTTAAATTCTTGAGCGCGAAGCTTAAGTGAATAGAGTAGTTAAATCAAACAGTTTGAACTCTGTTAACAAGTTAACGATTACTCCTACAAAAAAATGTTATGGAGTCAAAATAGTGCCTTTTCTTAACTTTAATTGATTGGAAAACCTGAATTTCGAAAATTAATAAAATTAGTCAAGAAAAACCCCTTAGACCCCTCATAAGTAAATGAGACTAGTCTCATTTTCTTTCTACTATATTTAGTTACCTCTATACCGATTTTTAGGGTGATAACTTTTTCCCTTCTGTATTAAATACATTTTTTTTCTAATTTTGGAAATAGCTGCCACCCCTTTTGACCCATTTAGACCCCTCGTAAGTAAATGAGACTAGTCTCATTTTGTTTCTACTATATTTAGTTAGCTGTATACCGATTTTGAGGGTGACAACTTTTTCCCTTCTGTTTTAAATACCATTTTTTAATATTTTGGAAATGGCTGCTTTAGGGTGATAACTTTTTCCCTTCTGTATTAAATACATTTTTTTATAATTTTGGAAATGGCTGCTACCCCTTTTAACCCACATTTACTGCGTAAGTGAATAAAACCAGTTTAATTTTGTTTCTCTTAATACATTGTCTATAATAAATTATCTTGTTTTCTAAAACAGTTCTGTGTTATTACAATAATAATAGTAGAATAAATAAATCTCATTTTTCTGCTTAAGTAAGTTTATAAGGTTAATTACTTTTTAATTTATAATCTCCTGATTTATAAAATTTAAACACACCCATATATTTATTAGTGACCTAATGATTTTTCATATTCTATATTAAATAATTAATTGTAAATTATTTATTAGTTTTTTTATATAAACGTTGGACTACATATTTAGACAGATCAAATCTTTAAATACATGTTAGTTAAAGTTACAGCTAATTAAAATATGGTCGAGGGCTCATTAGATTCGGAATCACGTCTATAAAAATGTACAAAAATTTCGTACTCCCACATAAACAAATACAAAGTAATAAAAAATAGACACAGATCTAGTTTTTCGAAAATAGCTTTTGAAAACTAAAGTGCAACAAAAATAAAATGAAAAACATAAAATATTCATCTGGGCACCGAACAAACTTTTCAAGTTTTAAAATGTTTTCCAAAAACACAAATCGCTACAATCGTAACAAACAAAAAACCAAAGTCAACAAAAATATGTAAGTATTTATAATTATTTATTTAACTAGAAATGTTACAAAGTTTCTATTATTTCGGGTACAAACGCAATAAAATAAAAATCCTTTAATTTCTGGAACATATGTCTGTTCCAAAATATGTCATCGCGTTCAATTTCATCTACGTTGATTGGGCCAATTGGAAACCATACAACAAAATAACAATATTTCTTTCCCATAATGTGCAATTGTCCCTGAATTTGAAAATAATAGGGATGGTTTGGTTTTAGAATCATTAATCTGTCGTCATCAAAGTCAAAGTAATTTATTATTTTTTGCTCATCTCCTTCTTCAATGGACGTATTTCTTAAAGAAAACATTTTACTTCAATAATAAAGTCTTCTTCAACCAGGCCATCGGGGCTAGCTTCTAAAAAATACATAAATACCACAATGTGTGACTAACCCTGTCAAGTATTCAAAACTTTGGCCGTATCTTGTCGCGTTATTTCCCGAGAAGGTACTATCAACCAATTTTTTCGCAACAGTCCTACGATTTGTTTTTTTTCAATTTGCATATTCTTCCAAATTGGGATGCAGTTAGCCTGTATTGCCTTTCTTGATGCCATAATGGATTACAGTGTTGTTCTCTTGTACTTTTTTCAATTTGCATTCGTTCTTCATGTGTTTTTTTCAACAGTGACCTTAGTTTAGCTGTTCTAACTTCTTTCTCTTCTTCATGAATTGTTTTGTCAACTGCTCCATACTCTTCATCAGCAGGTGTATTGCTAAATTTTGGCTTGTAGCCTCTTTTTGTTTTTGCATTCTTGGTTCTGCGTCGCTTTAGTTTTCGTCTAACAATAAATTGTTTGATATATTTTCCGGTATCCTCTCCAGAATCAGCTGCCAATTTTTGTAAATTCTCGTCTTTCGAATTAAAAGAAATGGTTGCCAGCTGACATCTGGTTGAATATGATGCTTTGAAGGAATAGTTCATCTGAAAAGAGTAAAAAATTAAACCAGAAAATCTTAAAACAGTTTTAGTAATATTAACTATTTTTACTTTCGCGCTACATATACCGTATGTACTAGAGTATATAAGGTAAAGGGAAAGTATTATTTTCGAGTAAAAAACCGATTTTGAGTTTTCTTTACGTTTTCAGGCCCTCTGAGTCTAAAAACCTATTTTAGGAAATTGGATGTATTTATGTACTCTTATGTGTGGCCAAATTTTCAGTAACGATTTCATTAAAACTACTGAACCGATTTTACAAAATTGTTTTGGCTCTAACTTAGACCTGATTGGTTTTTGATGACCATCAAGAAATGTTAAAAGCAATTTTAATGCTTTAAGTTTTTTTAAAAATTCGTGAAACATAATTAAGTAAATCAACTTTCAATAAAAACTGTTTTTTACAAATACATTTATTTAATAGATATATGTGCTAAATAGAAAAAAGGCGATAATGGAAGAAGAAAACTGATATTTATTGTCAATGAGCTGCCTTAATGTTTGTAAGTTCCAAACACTAATGCTGTAAAAGTATTATGTTGACCACATCAATTACATTGAGTTTAATTTCGTTTTATAAAATCCAGTCTTTTTTTAATTTTTAATTTAATAAAAAAACAATTGCTTTAAATTTACCCTTTTTCCTCCAACATATTTGTTAACAAGACTGTTGAAGTGCTCAGCTGCGTTGTTATTTTTGTTCATAAGAATTATTAAGTATTCTTTGAAGACATGCAAGTATATCTTGTTTAAATCTACATTGCGTTATTGCAGGTACAACATTTTCTTCTCCCTCTAGTTCCCTTGCAAAAATATTTATCGCAGTTACTGTGTTCAACTATGTTTTTAACATATTTATGAAAAAAAAATTTTTTTCCAGCAAGATCCTTATTAGTTTCATTGCCATAAATAGCTGCATTTTTAATTGAAACACGAAATCTTAAAATATTTGTATCTAATCTTTTCCGCAGTTTTATAGGCACCAACTGCGCAGTTGAAGAGCTTCTTCTTGTTGTGGTAAGATCTTTTAATTTGTGACAAAAATTTCTTAACAAATGATTCTAGTTTTTTGGTAATGCTACTATCCTAACCTAACCTAACCAATCAGTTTGGTGAATTTAAGTCCGTGAGTTTCTACGCTTTTTTTAAATCCCTCCAAAATGAGTGCACTTTCCATCGATGTTGACGACCTGGTTCAATTTTTGGTGAAATTATGCTGAGGGCTTATTTCGACTTTTTTTGCGTATTTCACACAACTAAGGCAAAGTTTATTTTTAACTCCCATGAATAGTACCTTTCTTGTCGCTTCTCCAATTATAACAGCAACTCCAGACAATGCATAATAGTTTGTTTTGTACGATCTTTTTGACCAAGCTCCATCTGCAACTACTGTTATGTATGGAATACCGTGTCACCATCAAAATTTCATCCAGAAAAAACATGTTCAATAATATTTTGCATTTTTGATTGCACTGCCATATATTTTTTTCGGTTCAAATTCGGCATATTTAATGTCGAACTAAATTCTTTTAACTGCCACTGGCCGTTTCCTACTGATACATTAGCTATACAACAAAAATTCTAAAATTAACACTGTTGATATTAATAATGAATAAATAAAATGCTTTATCTACAACTGCTGCTACATTCACGTCAAATTCTTTAATTGGGTCATCTGTTTGAAGAGTTGAAGTACATTTTACATTTAACTGTAAAAGCAGAACAATAGCCATGTCTAGTTTCATTTACTATATCATATTCTGATATTGTACAGTTAAATATCGGCATGTGCTTAATGTATTGAATTTGCTTCCAAATAAAGGCAATGTCCACTAGCCTACAGCTCTCAATTATATGCTATTCACTATTTCTTTCCCATTGTATTTCTAGTTCTTTATCGGCATCAATTACAACATGAGTGCTAGATTCAGGACCAATATCTAGCACTTCTGTCTCAATATTCGAAGGGGCTGCCAAATTAGTTTCTACATTGAAAAGAGGAACTCTTAGTTTCATTTTAAAATTTCACAATCGCGAGCATAACGGGGGAAACCGCGGGCAATATGAGTGACGCAATATGTTTATAAGCCGGTTAGACCAAAGAGTGGCGCTTTTGTCGGCAGAGAAACGAATCTCTCTTTGACTTCGATGTTTATGCCGCCTCAGCGGCGGTTTGTTTAATGCCAATTTTTATTATTGAAGTCGGCATTTTAGCCCATTTAGAAATGCATTGATGTATTAAGTGATTGAAGTATATTATTTTGCCACTTATTACCCAAAGGGGTTCTAATCTTGGTACAAAAAGAGGGTAGGTGGTCCGATTTAAAAAATTCTAACAAGAATCGATAAAACACATATAAGACTTATAATTGCAAATAAATGATATCTTATATAATGAACTGAATTTTCTTTAATTTACACATAGGGAAAATATAAAAAAGAAGACAACTGGATACACTAACAAATCCTGGCAGCGTCTAAAGCAGTGTCAAACATTGTATTGCTGAAAATAAATATCTACGAAACGTAAGTTATGGTTTTTATCCAAAAAGATATATACTGTCGTGTTGATTCCCTTTATAGATTTTTTTTCTATTATATTTTATTATTATTAATTTAATTTAGGTTGATCAACACTCTATTTTATTTATACTTATCTCAGAAATTTTAGTGAGACATATGGGCACAATTCAATTAAATAATTAACATTCTGGATATAACTGTAGAAAAATTTGTTGAAGAAATACAAAATTATTATTTAATTACAATTTATTTTAACGTTCTAAATATATATTTTTTTGTGACGTCACTTTTACTAATTCAAACTTAACTAACTATAATTAACCTTAACTAATCTTAACTAACCTTAACTAACCTGCTTCAGTCTTTTTTATATCAATTTTTCTTGAAAAATTCCTTTAATATTTTTTTTTTAAATTTTATCTTCTCTTTAATATTTTTACTCTTTGAATTATCTCTACACACTAACTATCGTTTTTCTATTTCCTACTTCTCTTCACGTTTCCATAAATTATTATTTTTTATTTTTAAATTTTCTTGACATCTCTTAATTATTATTTTACTTCTGTCCAACTGACATCTCCTCATTATTTTTTCTCTGGCCGTGATCCACAACGTACCCAATGTTCCGAATTGTCCATACGCACTTTTCACGTGTCAAACCTTAATAATTAAAATTAAAATGTCACTGTCCTAAAGCGTTTTCTTTCGCCTATTATTTTGAATCATGATCTTCAAATCATGTTTCAGTTTTACCGTTTTGATTACAAGAACATGTTCACCTGTCAAAAGACGAAAGAACAGTCCCCACTTGTCAATCAGCAGTTGTGCAAATTTAGGTTATGCTTTTAATTCATAGAATATATAGTGCTTTCTTTACTGATTTTTTATGTATAATAATAAATAATTTCACCACATAACCGTTATCGGATTTTTAAGAAAGAGCTTCGGGAAGAGTTCTTAAGAGTTTCATCGCCATGAGATGGCACGTTCATAATCGTCGTCGCTTAGGTTAAGCTATGCAGTAATATTTTGCTCTGGATCATATGTATATGTTTAAAACTTTCATTTTAAAAATACTTTAATTAATTGTCCTGTCTTATCTTTTTTGAGGTTGGAAAACATTGATTTGGATCTGTCAATCATACATTTTTAATGTTTCAGGGGGGAGAAGGGATTACTGATTATGATCCAAAGCTATGAGTGGAGTGGGGATGAATCACAATGCACATTTGCTCGAAAGAACATGATTCGGGAACATAACGCGTTTTGATTCTAGGAACATGGTCGAAAGAAAGCAGTTCTATTTACTACTTATTTACAGATTTATCTTAATTATTTACAAATTTATTTTATTTTCTTCAGCAAACCCTCAAACTAATTATATCCAGAAGTGTTATTTAAAATTATCAAAACAATACATATATCAAAAAGATATATACACATGTCAAGAAGATTAAAGAATATAAAAGGTCTTGTTGACACAATAAAACAGGTTTAAATTATTCGTCTTTGTTAAATCTTTTTCAATTCTTTGTATGCCTTTAGACAAATGTTAATTATATTAAATATTTTCTAGAAATTTGTAATCATTTAACGATACTAATAAATGTTAATATCCTATATATCTATAAGCTATGGCAATATTAATGAAATATCTGTTAATCTTAGTTGTAATATATTTTCCAGGATAATTTTATTAATAATTAAAGTTTTTATACAACGAAACATATCACTTGTCAATATAACTTTTGTTATATTTTTGTGAAAATCATAAAACGTTGTTTTATTTATCTAAATACAGGATGTCCCTCAAATAGTGTAAAAAAATTCAAGGGGTGATAGTACTCCTAAAATTAATAAAAAAATGTTCCTATAAGGAAAGGTCGTTAAATGCATATTAAGGGAGATAGGGGATTTAAAGGAGTAAATTTTAAAAAAGTTTTTTGTTGATTATAAGTTTAAAAAACAAGATAAAACTTCGAAAAAAAACTAGGGGACATAAAATTTAACCTTAAATCCAATGGTGATTTATACATAACTTTTTTGGGTTTGTTTTTTTTACAACGCGGGTACAGGTTTTAAAATATACATGCTTTTATCTTTTAGAAAGGTATTCTTGTTGCAAGTCGCTTAGAGTAACCGTTTTCGAGAAAATTTAAGGCAAACAGTTTGCTGAACCCTTATTTCCGATAGGAAGTTAGGGGCTTTAAAATAATAAATTTTAAAAATGTTTTTTTTTAATTATAAGTTTAAAAAATAAGATAAAACTTCGAAAAAAAACTGAGGGACATAAAATTTAACCCTAAATCCAACGGTGATATCGAAAAATTATTTCGGAAATAAGGGTTCAGCAAACTGTTTACCTTCAATTTTCTCGAAAACGGTTACTCTAAGCGACTTGCAACAAGAATACCTTTTTGAAAGATAAAAGCATGTAGATTTTTAAACTTCTACCCACTTTGCAAAAAAAATAACCTCAAAAAAGTTATGTATAAATTAACCATGTACCCTTGCAATAACTACCCTTTCCGATTATAAAAATAATTTTTCGATATCACTGTTGGATTTAGGGTTAAATTTTATGCCCCCTAGTTTGTTTCGAAATTTTATCTTGTTTTTAAACTTATAATTAACAAAAAAACATTTTAAAAATTTACTCTTTTAAAGCCTCTAACTCCCTTAATATGCATTTGACGACCTATGCTTATAGGAACGTTTTTTATTAATTTTAGGAGTACTATCACCCCTTAAATTTTTTTACACTACTTGAAGGCTTTACTTAAATGACAGACTACTTAATAGTTGCGATTTTTAGCAACAAAGCTTCTTTTATTTTCCATCGTTTAAAAAATTAAATGAAATTTATGACACTGCCAGAAAGTATATTAAACAAAAATAAACATCTAATAAACCACGCCACTGGTACTCGCAAAAACTTTACGCCGACAGGTTTATAAATCGTCGTGGATGGAGTATTTCTGTAAGTTCAAAATCTCGCCGTTAGAGAGCAGCTCCAACCAGTGCTATATTTTCAAAGTAATTTTATACGTTAACGGAAAATAGTAGAATTTTAAAATTTTGAGATTAATAAGGTAATTTAATTATCTAGTGACGCTTGCAGTCAGTTTTTTGAAAAATGATAAAACTAAAAACTTTTTATTTTTATCTCGTGAATTCAAGTTAAAAACAAAATTCTTAAACCTTACTTCATTGCAGTATTTCATATAAAATGTGTCTCCAAAATTTCATTTAAATTGCTTGAGAAACATAGACATAATTTAAATTTAAAATCCACGTTTTTTGCAATAACTTTTGAACGGATTGTCTGATTTTTGATCTTTCGAGGCTCATTTTATCTAAGACATAGTTTATCCGAAAAATCGATTTTGCACCCAAATTGTTTAAAATAAAAAAGAATCTGACAGTGCTTTTAACTGACACGAGACGAGGTCTTTTCTATTGCCTTCCCCTACATCATTCCACAGAAATTAGCGGATACAAGTTTAATCCATTTTACGATCATTGTTAAGTCAGCTTGTTCCGACTACAACACCAATCTTGCCTACGAACCTCGTTACTCCATCTCTTTGATCGGCGCACATATCAATACTTATATAATATTTGATTTTAGGAAAAAGATACATCTAAACCAACCGATATGGTTTTCATTGATTATCAATGGTCGAGATTGGCATCACCAATATTAGATTTATCTTACTACTTATACGCAACAGGAGAAAAATCGTCCCTAGAAAAATTAGATTATTTACTCGAGGAATACCACAAAGAATTAACGATATATCTTAAACAATACGATATTAATTGTAACGATACATTAAGCTTAGATAGATTAAAATCTTCATGGAAGAAATATGGAAGATTTGGTCTAGGAATGATTAGTTTTATTGTTAGAGCTGAACTATCTGAAACAAACGAAGTAATAGATTTCACAGGAAAAATAGGTGATGGAACGATAATCGATCATCAACTGGACGAAATTAAAAAACAAAAAGAATACGAACGAAGAGTTTATAACGTTTTTAATCATTTTGCAGAGAAATTTTTATAATTACTTTTTATATTTTTCCAAAAAGATAAATAAAGGGTGTATGGTCGATATTTAAATATGTTTATGAATTTATTATTTTTTAAAAAAATAACAAACCGATAACGATATGAATAAACGACTAGAACCCTACTAAATACATTTTAAATCTTTTAGGTCAACTGTGAAGTGAAGTAATGTGATCTAACTAAAACTTTACTCCAGAATTATTGGGCGCATTTTGATCAAAGTACTAAATGTCATATATTACCTACCAGATAAATTTATTGAAACTTCTACAGTACCGAACTAAATAGTAGATTACATACCGAGCGGGAAATGCATCATTACTGTCGAGGGCAAATATAAATCACCAAGGCGCTCGCGCCGAGGTGATCTATTGCCCGAGACAGGAATGATAATTTCCGCCAAGGGTTTGTATACTATTTTATTCACAATCAATTTATTTCAATCCACAATTTAAAAAGAATATGTATTTATTGTCTACTGTGCTGGCTATGTGACATACGTACTAAAATACTCTGGTCAAGTTTTCTTTGAAATCAAAATACTTTAGCATTTAGATATGATATTTTACGTTTGTACCATCAATTTAAAAAATAAATAAAAAATCAAAATGGTAAATTATGGTCAAAAAACAATAACATTAACAAATAAAATAGGTTTTGGAAATACAGTTTATAATAGTCTGTTACTTTATTGTTGTAATTAATAATACTATGTATCGCTTTCTGCTGATATTAGGCAAGTTCGGATTGGTTACTCTTTGCAGTTGTTTTACTCCGTCCTTGATCTATCCGTTCGGATACTGACAAAAATTCGGTTTAAATGGTATTCCAAATACTCACTCTCTGAATCAATCGGGCTTATGGGTGGAAAGTAACAGATGTCACTTTCCACCCGTGGGCAGGAAGTACAGTTTGTAATAGTTTATTTTCCGATCCTTCAAAAGTGTGTAATTGAGCTATTACATATAGGATTGTGAATAAAAATATTAACATTTTGTTTGTTTGTTGAAGAATATCGTCACCACTGACTAATACTACAATTTTTAAACACTACGTACGTTTCGATAACTATGTTAGCATCATCAGGGGTTAATGATAAACTAAATATTAAACCTACGATCTGGCTATTTATATCTCCCAACTTCACGCATGAACACGTTTAGGCACTAAGCTCGGAGGCTTTATCCAATCCGTTGGAAAAAGCCCGCCACTTTCAAATTCATCCAACAACCTTTTATTAGGTACATTTTTAAGTAATTTTACATTATCTACATTAAGGACCGCACTTTTCTTATGCAAAAGGAAGTACCATCAAATTGTCTGAAGATTAAAAATTGTTATGGACGCAATCCTATCCTGTTATTAGATTTCGAGATACAGGCCGTTGAAATTACTAATCCAGATTTCTTAAATTTAACACAAGTCCCATTTAGATATTTTTAAAAGTTGCTGACTAATATATGTAGCCACAATATATACTTCATTATCAACATCAAATAGTATATTATTCAACGAGCGGTAATCTAGGTCATAACTCATGCAGATGAAGTTTGCCGCACGAGTGCTGTAATTCATCAAGTGAATTATGACCATTACCGTAAGTTGAATAATATACTTTATCTACGACTATACTTTATCTTCGACTATAACAATAAATACTAAGCTGCAAGTACAGAGAAAGAACTTTATTCACAATTTATGTTGAATGTGTTTTTAAGGATGGAGTAGAAAGTCTACAGAGACGATGCTTTATATTTATTGCTAAGCTCCTTAAACTATGCCAAAAGTACATTTTCTGTAAATGAGTTAACTTTCTTACTTCTACACCAATCTGGAAAATTTCTGTATACACCTTTATATTTGTTTTGTGATTTTTCGGGTAAAAAATTCTATATTGTAGTATCATTTGTCTTATTTCTGGAGGTGTACCTTATTCATCTTTACTTTCTAAATTTAAAAATAAGAAAAATGCAGATAATATCAAAAAACAAAAAAAATAAGAAAAGAGAAAGAAACAGGAAAAAATAGTGGAACTTTGAGAAAAAAGGAAAAACAGGAGAAAAAGTAAAAAATAGGGGAAAATAGGAAAAAATAGGGAGAAATGGGAAAAATAAAAAAATAGGAAAAAACAGGAAAAACAGAAAAAATAATGAGAAATGAGGAAAATATGGAAAATTGGAAAAATAGGTTACAACGCGAAAAAATAGGGAAAAACAAGAAAAAATATGGAAAAATAATGGGAAATGGGGATAAATAGGAACATAAGGAAATATAGAAAAATGGAGAAAAAATAATGAAACATGGAGAAAAATAGGTAAAAACAGGAAAATGGGGCAAAAGTGAAAGAATTCGAAAAAAGCAAAAAATTACAAAAAAAACAAATAAATGGAAAAACGAGAAAAAATTGAAAAAGAAAATCAGAGGAAAAAAATCAGAAAACAAAAATAAGAAATAGAACAGAACAATGAGGAAAATTGGAAAAAATCAAAAAATCAGAAAAAACGAGAAAAAATTAGAGACAATTTAAAATAAATCTGAATAAAAAATCAGAAAAATGAGAAAAAAATCGAAAAAATCGGAAAAGAAAAAAAATGAAAGAAAAATCAGGATATTGGAAAAAAATGAAAAATCAAATTGTAAAATACGAAAAAAAATGAAAAAATAAAAAAAAAAAACTAAAAAAAAAAATGAAAAAAAGGCGCAAAAAATCACAAAACCGAAAAAAAAACCAGAGGAATGAGAAAAGAATTAAAAACAAAAGACAGAAGTAGAAAAAATATTACCCTTAATGACAGTAATAGACTGTTCCGCTTCGGCGAATTGACTTGTACAAAACTAGATACCTGTATTATAGTAAATATACATTCCTATCCATAACTCACTATGGTGAGTTATGGAGAGTCATAACTCACGGTATTTGTTCATGGATCCTATTAATTGCTCAAATGGATACTATTAATTGCTCAAAAGCAGTTGAATAATTAATATATAACTTAATGATGGTGGTGAGGTTTTCCGGGTTTTCCTACACCTATAGCCAAATGGCACCATCAATCCTCAGTAAGTCTCCGCACAAGCCATTGGCTTTCTGGGGTTCACTAGTAAGGGGGTGAAATTGAGGGCGAGTATTATTATTATTATTAATAGGAGTAGATAAATATTTTTACTTACAGGGTGATTCATGTTTTGTATGTATTTTTTTTACCGTACAAAAATAGAGCAAAAAATATCAAAAAAAAATCTCCTCCAAGTTTCTCAAAATTTGATATATTATAGATCTCGATGTCCTTATTTAAAATTATAATTTATATAATCAGTTCCTGTGACTACACGGAAAAAAAATCCTATACTTAGTATACGAAATTCATATACTTATTAGCTGAAATTCATATACCCGGCGTGACAGAAGAACGCACTTCTAAAATAATCCGACGGAGTCACCTGTTCCAAATAGGCTTTGGTATCCTGGAACTAAACTACTTTCATATACTCCTAAATAACCGGCCTAGACGATCAGATACTCTGGTATCTTAGAACTAAACTACTTCCATATATTCCCAAATAACCGGCATATTAAGTTAGAAACCCCGTTTTACCAATGTAGTAACTCGAGCATGTGAAATTGGGAATCTAGTCGAATAGAATTAGGTAACCAAGATTTGGCCCCAGTATTCCTATCAGATGAAGGTAATAGTCTTGTCATATTAAGCTGAGAATCTTGTCATATAAAACTTATAATCTTGTCAAATAAATCTAGTAGCCTCGTCATATGAAACTAGTATTCTTGTCATATGAAACTAGTAATCTTGTCATATAAAGCTAGCAATCTCGTCATATGAGACTAGTGATCACGTTTATCTGGCTAATACTGATCTCTTCTAATATATACAGAGTGATTTTGGAGGAACGGACCACAATTAAGTATATTCTATACCCAAAAATAATTGAAAAAATCTTCAATACCTCGTCTAAGGACAAGTGAAAATTTGATGAATTTTTGCAATTATTTTCAGGTGAAGAATGAACTCCTAGAGTTTGGTCCATCCCTTCTGCCTCACCCTGTATATATAAACATAAGTAATTAAATAGATGGTGGGTTAATGTGACAAAAAAACATTTGAACTCTAAATATATTTATTAAAAAGTAGGCTCAATTTTTTGAGATAAGACAAAAATAAAACAAACAAAAACAATAAAATAAACAAAAACAACAAAATAAACATAACATACAGTAAACTTAACCTAAATAAACTCAAAAATTACTGAGAAGTCCAATTCAGAAACATTGAATATCTAATACTGGGTGGCCACGAGTCAAAAGTACGCCCCAATATTTTGGTTGTTTTTTAATTTAAAAAATAGATTTTTGGCACACATTAATTAAACAATAATGGGCTACTTTCAGACTAACAGGAATGAAAATATCAGTTCCGATTAAACCGAAAGTGACATCAACTTTTTTTTCCTAAATGGAATGACTATATTTTTTTGATAGTTTTTCATAATTTTCCAGATTTGAAAAATGAGTGAGGTATGAACTATTTTTTAATTTATTCAAAATGGCCGCATCACATGAATGCAATGTAAGAAAATTACTAAGTAGGTTATGGAAATTATTAGTGAGGTTGTAGGCTTCTCTGTAGAGAAGAAAATAGTGAATTACTGATAAGTACCAGTATTTTTATAATGATTCATAACTATGGTATAAAAAAATAGCAGTTCCATAAAAGAAAATCAATAGGAGCTCTTCGGAAATGAAAATGAAATTCAGTTTTTGGAAGAAAAAAAACCTAAAAATACTGGTACCTATCAGTGATTCAAACAAGTATTTTCTTCTCTACAGACAAGTATACAATTTTACTACTAATTTCCCTAGCATACTTCGCAATTTTCTTACATCTCATTCATCTGCGCGGCCATTTTGAATAAATTAAAAAATTGTTCGTATCTCACTTATTTTTTGGAATTTTTTAAAAGTGAAAAAAACTGTTGTACTTAGAAATGTATGCATTACCGGAAGTGATATTTTTATTACTGTTAGTCTAAAAGTGGCCCATTATTGCCTAATTAATGTGTGCCAAAAAGCTTTTTTTTTTAAATTTAAAAGCAACCAAAATATTGAGGGCGTACATTGACTCGTGGCCACCCGGTATACCTCGTAAAAATTAGTTATATCAAAACACTGTTATATATTTATGTCCATCACTATGATCAAAAATGGTTATTGGTTTATAGATAAGCAATTCTGAATGTAACAAACATTTTATTTTCCTTGTTTCTCTAATTCTAAAACTATTGAAATGTTCATGAAATGATGCTTCTAATTCGACAGAAATGAAGCATATTTCTTTGGAATCATTAACAAGGATCTTTTGAATCATTACAAATTGCGGATTGAGATTACCAATAACCTGTATTACTTGATTTATCTTATATTTTGTGTTACGAAAAACTACTTTATTTAAGATGGCAGCTTTAGAAAAATTTTTCATTATATCTGGTCGACCATAGTTTTGGAATTGAGGAAGTACTTCAAGAATATTATCATATGAAAATGTTTCCGAATAATCTATTTTATTATCAAACCCCATCCCAGTTAAAAATATGTCTGCCAATTGTAGCTGATGCTTTATTGTTAAAGTTTTAGTGATATTTTTTCTCGAAGATACAACATTTGCAGCTAATTTACTTTGTCTGTGTTTCGATTCAAAACGAAAAGATGATAAATAATCAACAGGTCCAACTGTTTGTAAGATTCTTGGATAGTGAGTTAGATGATGGTGCTTAGGTTTTAAATTTTCACCAAATAGCTTGATATATTGTTCATGATGATGAGAAACATAGGTTTTCAACATTCGGCAATCAGATTCAGATATGGTTTTGGACAATGTGATAGACAATATTTTCCTCAGCACAATATACAACGACCAATATTTATTATTTTCAGGAATATAATGGCCGATTAATAATCCAGCATACAATACAAATGTCTTACATTCAGAGGCACTCATTTTTAACGTTTTCTTCTTGATATGTTCGTTTGAGAAAAGATTAGGTTTATTAGATATGTTTTCACCAAATTTACAAGACTGAATTTCACAATTCAATACGTCTACAGTGAAATAATTGTCAACAAAAATAAATTGATGTAAGAGAAGAGTTATATCAAAAATTACAACACCTTCAAATAAATCATGCAATATATCAACAACGAAGTTTTCTGTTACCGAGAAAGACCTGATATTACTCCACACAGATGGTGATTTAATTCCAGTTGCAGACATATTACCTATTTTTAAATCTTCCCTATAATTTTGTTCTGTCCTTAGAACAGACATCTTTTCTTTTGTTAAATATTTCATTTCTGCCTTAGGGCATTTACAAAATCTGCAACAATAAGTAGCAGAAAAACTTTCTGTGAATCCCAGCATTGTATGAATCCCTAAATTATCTCCCAAAACAAAAGGCATAGCAAAGTAAAGTTTCGTTTTTTTTCCCATTTCATTTATTTCAATTCCTTCATTCTCTAGATTTTGTATTTCTATAATGAGTCTAGATAAAACATTATTAGTTCCATACGATTTAAGATCGTTTGTATGGAAAAGCATAGCTATAAATATATTGTTTAAAGATGCTCGAAAAGCTGGAGGAATTGTTGGTAAAAAATAGTAAATAGCGCCAAGTTTATGTATAGTTGCGTGTGACCCTAGAGGATTACCAACTTCATAGTCATCGTAATAAAATACTATAGGAAGAACATATTCACCTTCACTCAAAGCGACTTTTTTTATTTTGTTCTGCCAAAAAGACGTTTGAAAAAAATGAGTTATTTTATCTTTTGAAATATTGGAAGTTAGCTCTTTCATATATGACAAAGTATTTTGTAAAATAAATGGTAGTTGAAAAAAATTCTTCAAAACATCAGTGATAGGAATTAAATGAGCAACATGTTTAATTGTCTCATTTATTACTTTATTGTTTCGGATATCTTCTGCAATAATAATTTCTAAAGGGTTAATGTAGAATTTAGATCTTTCCAAACATTTCAAACGACGATAATCTGAATTACTGTCCTGAAAAATATTCAGTACAGAATTGAACATGAGATTGATTTTTTCTACATCAGCTGAGACAAAATTATATTTATCAGTAAAATAAAGCATCGAATGATGAATAAGTTGAAGTGGTTCCTCGTACAGATTTTGAGTATTATCTATAATATTTTGTACATCTTTTCTATTGAATGTTGTATTGCCATATAGTCTACAATAATATGATGTTTTCAAGGTATCTAATAATTTTTTAAATTCATAACTATTAGAGTCCAAGTCAGTGGTTTCACATTGAATTTGATTGTCTATGTTTAAACCTATATTGTCTTCATGGTTTATTGAAGTTTCATGGTTATTTGTCACAAAAATATTTTTAGAAGCTTCATGACTGTTACAACTGGGGACTTCAATGACCTCATGAGTTTTCAAATGTTTTCTGAATGAATTCAAATTCGAAAAGTTCCTAAAACAATTATTTTCAATGCATTGATATTTTTGGTTTTCAACACAGTTGTGAATTAGTTTGAGATGTGTAATCAGGTATTTGAAATTATCAAAATGTTTAGAACAGTATGAACATTTCGGCATTTTTGAGTTTATGAGCTACATAAAACCATTAACTTTATTTTTTATGCTGTATATAAATAAGGCTTTAAATCAGATATTAGTGCAGCTGCAGAACTGTTTCGACATTTCATATCATAAATCATAGACTCTATGAAGTACCAAATGTGTTGTGACTCTATTGGGTACTTAATATTCAAGGCGTGGAAGGCTTTAAATAATATTTCAAAAGCACGAAGTAAAGAGTCAAATTTGTATACAACATCACCCACATATACTCGAAACTCTGTAACCATATTCAATGGTCCTATAATAAGTCCAAATGGCTGGAGAGTGGAGTTTGTCCAACTCAGCTTCTGCTTTCTGCGGATAATAATTTCTTGTAGGTCTTCAATTTTCTAAAACAAATGTAATAATATATTAATTAAATTTGTTTTTATCAAGTATATTACATCTAGCAATTTTTTGTATTGAATTACTATGCACACGAATTTTCTAAACTTTATATAAAACTGTCAACTTACATCCACATGAAAAAAAAAACTTTCTTGTATTTCAGTCCTACTAGGTCTCCAATTGAATCCCTTGCTTCTTCTCAGAGTAACTGGGGGTATCAAGTAAGGCAATGTCAGTAATGCTACAATGGATGGATCTGAAAGAAATTCGGATTTTATTAGTTTCAAATATCATATGATATGAAATATTTATTGTACGTTACCAATTTTAAATGAAATACTAAATTTTAAAATCAAGCTAGATACCTAAGGAAATATAGAAAAACTCACCAACATCTGCAGAGTACTCTACGGCTTTCACTTTTCTATGTTCTGCTTCTTTCAATATGGCATTTGATAAATTAGGCCATTTCAAATATATATTGTCAATTTTTTCCGGAAATTTTTCGTTAAAATCAGAATTAATCTACAAAAAAATATTATATTACCAGAAATAGATTCTTGAAATGAATGAACTCACTAGTTCTGATCCTATGTCACTTTTTAGTGCAGGTACTTCATTAAAAATATCTTCTATTGAAAGATCTTTGAATTGGGTTTTTCGGATATTGAAAGATGCTTCCCACAGCTCTAGGACTCTAGTTTTGGGTTCCAAAACTGTATGCAGTAATTCATAACTGTTAGTATCTTCAGTTTGATCTATTTCTATATCTGAAAATATGAATAAACGAATAAGTTAATAGATCCATTTCCTGAATTGAAGTAATCTCAAATTGAGCAGATTTTATCATTGAATAAAAATTACCGTCTTCATCTGTATCTCGATGGGGAAGTCCTCTAGATCTGTTTGTAGTATTCTCCGATATCCTTAGCAAATTCCTGACGTTGTGATACCTTGACCACAAGCGTCCTCTAGGTGCCTTTTTTGGACTGGTTGTAGTTTTTTTTTTATAGGGAATATAATATGTTTCTTTCTGCTCATTTGGGAATAATTTAATTATTTCCACTGAGGATTCCTCAAACATCCAAGTGTGTTTGGCGATACTAAAATTAATTAGTCAGATGACATGAGGTCTTTAAATGTGTATACAAATACGATAATACGAAAAAATACTTACTCATCTATATGTTCTATCTGTAAAAATCGACTAATAATTTCTTTGCAGAGTTTTTTCCTTGGGAGACTATTACGATAGCCCAAATTTGCTTTAAATGAAAGAACAAATCTTCCATCAATTGTTGATTTTAAATATTCTTCCAAGCCCTACAAAAAAGGAAACATAATATTTGATAAAAGATTTCAGTATTGTCCAACTTCAATAAAATACAATTATATAAAAATTAAATTTTGTTCTATTCATTCTGAAGTTACTCACTTTGGGAAAAAGCAACTCCCTCTTTCTCTTACTCCCTTCTGGATTTCTGTTGGGAGGGTCTGGTGAATATCTCTTACTTTCAGGTTTTTTACCAATTGAAATGGGTGTTGAAGTAGAAGGTGAATCCCGGCAAGGTAAATCATCAATTGATGTAGGTTTATCCAGAATGGCATACAAATCTGAGCTGACAGAAAAAGAATATGTTTCGCCCTCACTTTCGGCGGATTCAGTGATTGAAACTTGTTCAATAATGGGAGTTGAGCACTGCAAAATATTTTTTTTTCAGTGAGTTAAAAATGATCAGTTGACATTCACATATTATTAGACCCCAAACAGTCTAACACTTCTTATAATCACCTAATTTTTTATATATAGAAATTTTTGTTTCAGAATGCATTACTACTCGACATCTCATTATAAAAACTTTTAGATAATCTAATTCTGTATACAGGGTGTTACTAAATATTATGTACAGATTGTGTCTAATTTGATACATTTAAGGGAAAATTCGATTCTATAATTAGATAGACGAAAACTGATGTCGGTACCTGATGGTCAATTTTTGAAAAACTCAATGGCGAGAACCGCATCATAATTTCCATTATTAAAATTTTCATAACAATGGACCCACAGATACCAACATATCACTTTACATTTATATTTCAAAAATAGGAGTTTCCCTTCAAAAGTTTACAAATTTAGCCCACGCTGTACATATTGAAGGAGGTAATTCCTTGAAAGGACTGAAAGTTCATATAAACATGTCCTTGTTTACTTCGTTTTCAAAAAACAAAGTGTCAAAGTTTATATAAAAAATATTTTTTTTTAGTTAGGAAACTTATTTGTGCTTTAGCTGACTTTAATCAAACTCAGTTCATAGTAGAGGGCGGCTTATTTATAATTGGATTTTAATTATACTGTGAGGCAGGTAATCCATTTCATGTTTATAGAAAAAAACATTGTATGTTACTCAAGGTCTCATTTTTTCAGATGGAACTTTCTAAAATACATATAACTTTCTTGTGTCTTAATTTTTTTCTGTATCTGGTCTAGTTAATAGATTTGCAGAAAAAAAAAACTAAAACCATTTTTTATGTTGAAAACAAAGTGCGAGATACAAAAAGACTTCAAGATACAAAACCGTTGTAATTTTATTGCACAATCTGAATAAATTACAAAAGATACTAGAAAATCAGTGGTGTACGTTTGGGTTATTAATATTAGAACTTTATCACCCTGTACACACAAAATTATTTAGGACATATTTTTACATATGAACTTTTGTCCTAAAATAGGCCAAGAAATTTACTCGTGCATCAAGATTATAAGTGTATTCAATTTTATAGCAAAAACTCACAAATTCACTTCCTACATTAAGTGCAAGTGCTCTTTGAAATTTAAGGCGAGGTCCGATCTTTGGTATTAATATTTTCAAGGTGTCTTGATCCAGCAGTTTAACTGATTCATTATCAATTCCCTCATCTGTAAGAAAAAAAATGCCAAAAATATATCGGATAATAATTCATGGCTAATAAGCCAGTCTTTTTAATAATAGAAGTTATACAGGGTGACAAAATTTTAATGAAGAATAATGTGACAATCGGTAGGAAATACTCTGAAACTTTTTGATATTGAGATAAATATTTTTTTGGGGTGTGTCTTGGAATAAAGGTCGTTTATACTTTAAAACTTTTTTAATTTAATGACAACGTTTCGACATAATTATGTCATCTTCAGGTCATCTACAATATATACACAAAGTTACATGTATAAAAAAATTTAAATGTTAAAATAATTACCTTCTTTTATCAGTTTAACATTTAAAAAAAATTTTTATGTATGTAACTTTGTTTGAGTATATATTGTAGATGACCTGAAGATGACATAATTATGTCGAAACGTCATTAAATTAAAAAAGTTTTAAAGAATAAAAGACCTTTATTCCAAGACACGGAATTTAGTGCCTAAACCATAACAATTAAAAAAAATCTTTTTATATGAAATACGAGTTACATTTAAAAAATATTTATAAATGTACAGAGTGGTTCAAAAAATTTGGCATATCAAAACTATATATTTTTAAATGGAACATTCTATATTTTTTTACATTTTTAGATTCGTCCTGAGAATCTGACTTTAAAAACCTATATCACTTATATTATAAAACAAATAGTTTTGAAGTTATGGACAATTGACAATCGCGTTTTTTCAACTTAAGTGATTGCTTCGGCCAAATGACATAAATTTGGATAAAACGGCTTACATGTTCCTATATTAACTTTTTGAGTTCTACTTGGTGCCATAAGAACAAAATGTATTCAGAGTGATCAAAAGTAAGAAAATGTTGATCATCCTGTAAACATTTTGTTCTAATGCCACCAAGTAGAACTCAAAAAGTGAAATAGGTTTTTAAAGTCAGCTTCTCATAACGAATCTAAAAATGTATAAAATATAGGGTGTTCCATTTAAAAATATATAGCTTTGATATGCCAAACTTTTTTGAACCACTCTGTACATTTATAAATATTTTTAAAATATAGCTTGTATTGCATATAAAAAGATTTTTTTAATTGTTATGGTTTAGGCATGTATATAAAGGGTGGGCCACTGGTAACGTGTCGGTCGGTAGAGTTAAAACTTAACTTTTTTTTAATATCTGTATTCACAGCGAGATTTATATCAGAAAAGACAACAATCAAAGATACTTTTATATACACAGGGTGCTCCAGGAAAGTGATTCATATATGATAGTCATATTTTTTAAACGGAACACCCTATATTTTTTTTACATTTTTATATTCGTTCTGAGAAGCTGATTTCAAAAACCTATTACACCTATATTATAAATTAAATTGTTTTGAAGTTATAGACAAACTGACATTCGCATTTTTTCAACTTTAAGTGATTGCTCCTGTCAAACAACATACACTCGGACAAAACTTTTTAAATACTACTTGGAAGCATTTGAAAGAATTATCAAAAAATTATCACCCTGTATACATTTTTTCTTATGCCAACAAGTAGAAGTCAAAAAGCCAAGTCGTTTTATCTAAATTTATCTCGTTTGGCCGAAGTAATCACTTAAAGTTAAAAAAATACGATTTTTAATTGTCTATAACTTCAATGCTATTCATTTTAGAACGATTATAAAAATGTAAAAAAAATATAGGATGTTCCATTTAAAAAAATCACTTTCCTGGAGCACCATGTGTAATTAAAATTAATTTTAGATTGTTGTCTTTTCTGATATAATTCTCACTGTAAAACACCAATTAACATTTGATATGGTTTTTATTACAGAATCTTACATTTAAATTTAAAGTACTAACTAAAAAGTTAAAAATACAAAGTATTCCATTTAAAATAATAATCTTACTGTCAACTTCCTTTATAGGTAACCGGAAATGTAATAAAATTTAAAATATTTTAATTAAACTCAGCTCAGCATTACCCTATATCAAATTTAATAAGTTTTGTGTTACTACTTCCCAATAAACACATGTATATGTAGGCTGTTGAAGTTAACATTTTCACAATGACAATTTTAAATATTTTAATATTCCTGCCTGCCTATATTTAAATAAATAAAACGTTTTATAATTTTTACAAAAATGTAAAATAACTATTGTTATATTTTTTTGAAAATCAAAAAATGTTTTATTTATCTAAATAATATAACAATTTTCATCAAGTAAAAGGTGACAGTTAAAAATTCTTGTATTCTGAAAATTTGTAGTACTCCAAGGGAATTAGTATGCATGATTCCATCAATAATATTGTTTGGTCGAAATTTCTTCACAGACAATTTTTTACACAAAGATGTTTTCATAATAAATAAGTAGATACATATTTACAAAATTAAATTGGTAATCCTGCAGTTTAAACTTTAGACCACCCATAGTCCCAATACGAATTACCATCAGAAATATGTACAGCGTTGCCGGTTATCGGAATATTAATCCGAAATAGTATTCAGTTTTCTGTCGAATATCTAAATATTGAAATGTTTATTTAACAGATAAAAGACAAAAATGTGTTACGTCTACAACTCTACATTCGATTATAAAAACTTTTTTTGCATCGAATAACTTTTTATTTTATTTTGGATACCTAATCCAATTTTAATGTTTTTGTTTTAAATATTTATATAATTTAATTGACTAAAACATTTCTTGTATTTTGAACCATATGTTTAGAGGTTATTAATTTTATTTTTACTATTATTTGTTTAATTTGTTTTATAGGTACTTTAATAGAAAATTATTTTTTATTTTATTTTTACCACATTATGCTAAATTTATCTATTATCTATTAATTAATTTAATTAATATGTTGCATATGAAAATTGCAATTTCTTCAGAAACTAACGTTGTCTTATGAAGCTGACAACGCCGCAAGATATTTAATGTTTCCCAAGGTCAAGCCGTGTCTGAGCCTGAGCCATGCATATCAGAACATGGAACTTCTAAACTGCAGGATTAACAAAAAAATTTGTTTTAGCAAATAGTTTTGTATTACAAATTTCGTGAAGAAATACAGGTCAGATGATGCGACAGTGAGGAAAATTGCGATGACTAATGATGAATAATAAATGGAAATATTCTTATTGTCTGTGACTTGAAAAATTGAAAAGCTGTCTATCTAACGATGATAACGAAATTATTATTTACCAATCAACATTATACAAAATACAATTTTGTTGTACTTACCCAAGAAACGTTGAATATATTCTTCTTCTAAATTTAATACTCTCAGAAATGTTTCCATTTTCGAAGCTTATAAGAAGATACACTCACCACACAATACAATTAACAAATGATTTCGCTCGCTAATTTACCGCGAAACCGCGCCAACTGTGCTAATGACGCGACTCGTGTTTGATTCGTACTTAACCGTGCATTTCCGACGTGAGAAGTTTCAGAAATGATTCTGTGCCAGAAAAACGTAAGATTAATGCAAATCGCTGAGAATCTTCCGATCATATGACGAGAATATAAGGAGTATGTGAAATTTCCTGAACAACTGAGCATATAATGCGTATGCAATGTGTTTTTAAATTGATATGCTAGAAATCTGGGTTTAGACGACAATTTCTAGTAAGATTTATTTTTTTAACAGTATCTGACAGGGGTTCTGTTTCAATGAAACATTATATAGAGAATATTGGAATTTTATATACCTGGTATATGATACAGTTTTATAGGACCGTTGTTCTGAGTCATTTTTTTCCGTGTAGTTTTCGAAATATTAAATGTTTCTGTAAAATATCAATTTTCACCAAAAAAAATATTTACAAATAAAAGAAATGTCATGTACTAAATATTTTTACACACGTTGTATTATTTAGAGGTACAGCTAAAATATGTATACTAAAAAAGTAGCACAGACGCGCTCTTCTGATAAATATTTTAAATATCATGAAAAAACCGCATATTTTTAGTTGCTATATTAGGCGAGTTCTCATCCAAAAACGAATAATCATAGATTAAACGACTTACCTGTAAGGAAGTTCGATCTTGATGATATGAGGAACCACTTCCTTATAGACCACCATGTAGTTAAGCCTCTGGCTTGGAACGATCACTATATTTATCAGCAAAAACAAAAATACCGAGCCTTCGCTGTATCATACCTACTATACACTCATTATGGTTTCTAGTGCCTAGATCGCGAATTAAAATAGGGTGGGAATCTTATGAGACACGAATTGCCTAAAATATATCACCTATAATGAGGTGGGAGGGGTGGTCTATGCGGAAGTGGTTCCTCATATAATCAAGATCGAACTTCCTTACAGGTAAGTCGTTTAATCTATGATTATATGTCGGAACCACTTCCTTATAGACCACCATGTAGATGTTTAAAGTAAACGCGATCTAAGCTACATAGTAAATAATAACAATTAAAACCTTGTAAATAAGAAATAATAATTTTAATAACATTAAAATTTGGTAATACATCAAATTTAATAAACGATTAAATAATCTTAAATAATAAGACGGAAATTAACTAACACTACCCTTTAACAATTGAACTTAGTATCTAATTAATTCTGAGAACAGACTCTGCGAAATTCTCCCTAATCAAAATTGGCTTATTATAAAATTTTGCAAAAACATTTGACTTTGCGGACCAACCAGCTGCATTTCGAAAGGTTTCAATATTCGCCCCCACTTTGTATACAGCTGAAGTCGAAGCATGGCGGGTACTCTGTCCCGAAAACTGAGTAGTATCAATTCCACTCTCCTTAAGAACAGTTTTTACCCACCTAGAAATTGTTTGAACTGAAGCCCTATGATGAGGTTTTTTGTGAGTTATAATAAAGGTAAGTTGTATTTTGTCTAATTTCCTCAGTCTTGTTAATATAATATAAGAGAGTACCCGCCACACACAACTCTGGCTTTTGCACAAAAAATGGTAGAATGATAAGTGGTTGCGATCTATTTGGCCTAGAAGTTTTAATTATGTCTGTGATCAATATTTCAATCTGATTCTGATCATTTTTTATATTAGCAATTTGAATTTTTGACAAGGCCTGCATTCTTTGAGCAGAAACAAGTGCTAACAATGTAGCCAATTTTAAAGTTAATTTTTCTAACGATAGTGAATCTAAAGGAAACATTGTAGATAAATAATTCAAAACAACACATGGATCCCAGATTGTAGTATATCTGGGAAATGAAGGTTTAAGTTTAAAAATACCCTTAAAGTAGCGACTAATAATATCTTCATCTTCAAACTTATTGTATAACAGTTTTAATGCAGCACGATGAGAACTAAGAGAATGATAGCTACTACCTTTTTCAAACTCTAAGGTAAGAAAACGTAAAATATCCTGCATTGAAGGTTTAGTTAAGTCTATTTGCTCACTTATTATAAAATTCCACCAAAGTTTTAAGGAACTGTTATACTGTTTTAAGGAATTATTACTTAACGATGCTATCAGTATGTTTATTCCTGATTCCGGGATGTTTCTTCGGCGATACGCTTCCCTGATAAGAGTCCCGCAACCAGGGTAATTCTTTCCCATAATGGATGACACTCTCTAAAAGGTGAAAGCATTAAGGTAGGATTAGGTCTGAAATACAGCGGTTTTTTAATTAATAATTTTAAAAATATTGGATACCAGGGTTGAGTAGGCCAATCCGGAACTACTACAATACCTTCAACTTTCTCAATAATAATCTTATTAAGCACTCTTAAAATTAATGGGAATGGAGGAAATGCATAAAAGAAATTGGACCATCTTCTAGTAAAAGCATCAACAAAAATTGAGTCAGGGTCCTTTCTCCAAGAAACATAGTTACTGCATTTAGCATTGGACTTGGATGCAAATAAATCTATAGTTGGTTTTCCGAATGAATTTATTATTTTTTGAAAAGTGTATGAATCCAAACAATACTCTGTTTCAATGGACAAAGACCGAGACTCGAGATCTGCCTCAAAGTTGTCCTTTGAAGAAATGTAGGAGGCAGAAATCCACAATTTCTTTTTTTCACACCATTGCCATATTTCTTTGGCAATTTTATGTAATTTTAAATACTTTACTCCTCCCATTTTGTTAATATAGCTAACAGCCGTAGTATTGTCAATTCTTAGCAGGACATTGCAGTTATTTATATCCTTAGCAAAACATTTTAAAGCGTAGAATACAGCTAAAAGCTCTAAATAATTTATATGACAACTGTGCTCATTTTTATTCCAAAAACCATGTGTTTTCTCGTTATTACAAACTGCACCCCACCCCTTAGTTGATGCATCCGAAAAAATCTCATATTGAAAGGATTTGATTCCTAAACTAGCTTTCGATAGACTTAAATTATTAAGCCACCAAGTAAGATCACTGCGGACCTCCGATGTAATAGATATCTTACTACTGTAATTTCCTTGATTTTTCAATAAAGAAATATATTTTAATCTTTCAAGGCCTTTGGTATATAACCAACCATAAATAAAAGCAGGACAAATAGAAATAAGATATCCAAGGATCTTTGCTAGTTGAAGAATCTTGCAAGCATCACAACGTAAAATTTTTAATATTTTCTGCTTAGCTATTATAATTTTATCTTCCGGTAATTCAATAATAAACTTTTTACTATTAAATAAAAAACCTAAAAATTTGCACGATTGATCCGGATGTAACATACTTTTGTCAAAATTAATAATAAAACCTAATTGTTGTAAGATTTTTCTAACTATTTTAGTGTTTTGATAGCAAAATTCCTTAGAATCACTAATAATTTAAGAATCATCTAAATACATTACTAGTAAAATACCTTTAGATCTTAAATATTGTAAAATAGGCTTACATAATTTTGTAAATACAAGCGGAGCGGTGCACAGTCCAAAGGGTAAACACGTAAACTCATATATGCAATTATTAAATACAAATCTTAGATATTTTCTATGTTTTTTGTTTAAGAAATAAGCATCTTTTAAGTCCACAGATGACATGTATGAATCCTTAGTAACTAAATCTTTCACAGATTTGAAATTTTCCATTTTAAAATGAGATAATGAAATAAAGGTGTTTAATTTCTTCAAGTTTAAAACAAAACGAAAATCACCGTTTGGCTTAGGTATTAAAAAATAAGAAGATATAAACTGGTTCTTACACGGCTTACATTTATTAATAGCACCAATTAATTGCAATCGCTTTATGCAACTAGAATAAATTTTAAACTAAATTTTCGGTTACCTAATTTACAAGGCTGTTTTGGCCTCTTAATGAAAGGGATAGAATATCCATTAACCCATTTTAAAATAGTTTTATCATTAGTTAAAAGTGCCCACTGATCATAAAACTTTTGAATTCTACCAGCATAACATTTCTCCGTTACCTCTAATATTTTTTCCTGTACGCCTCTGTCCTTTTCCATGCTTGTTGCTTCCTGTACGATGATGCTTGGTTCCGAATTCGGGGTTTGTAATACTGACGCCTCTCGTTTAAAGACTGCTTAATTGGTAATGTAGATGGGGCAACAGCTCGCGTAGCTGGTAACTTAAAATTATTTTTCTTGAAAATTACCATAGGTTTGGCCATCATCTCTTTATTATTCTTCTCTGTTATTTGGGCAGTTTTGAAGCGATCATTAAAATCGTTACCAAATAACAATGAGTCATGTATACTTTCTTCAGCTACTTTTTTTACTATTGGATTTAAAATAGGTAACAATTCATGTTTTCTATGTTTTGACAATAAATAGTGCGTTTCACAGAAAAATTTTGCAGCCTCTACAAGGGTTGTCGTTAGTTTTTCCTTTAGGGTTTCCAGAGGTTCTTCCGAAACGAGATCATTTAAGCTCGCTCCAAAGGCACTAAGTCCTTTACCTAATTTCTCCTGAACATTACATAAATAATTATCTTTTTTTATACCATTGGTCGATACCTTTCCTTTAATTTCGGCATTAATCTTTGGAGGATTCAAGATGGAACAATTGTTAGGAATTTTCCACTTTTCAGACAGTGATTCCCGAGTTTTAGTGTCCAACCATTTTGTAATATAAAAAGACCAACGAGAGACAATAGCTTCATTTAAGAGGATACCCGGGTCTACGTTGATAGATGGGTCTTCGCCCAGCAGATTCAATTCTGGTGGCATTACAACATTTCCGGTAGTCCCAAGTGTATCATTTACTAAAGCAACATCCTCAATATCACTATCGACCGAAGAGGACGCCGAGGACTGTAGGAAACGTTGAGGCCTCCGGATACGCCTAGTAGTAGATGTAGAAGGCCCAGCTTCTCTAGTCTTACTCTTATTCGATGACTCAGAAGTGCTGGTTTCGCTGTCACCTGTAGTGTCAGAAACAAATAATTCCATTCAATTTTATTATTATCATTATTTCTTTTTATTTAATGATAATAAATCACAACATACATAAAAGAGATAAATAAAATTTAAATTTCTACATTTTAATTTTAAATGTATCAATACGCCACTGAATTTGTTTACCTTTTTTTATTCGGCTGACTCAAGTTTAGACTCGCCGTTCGACTTAAACCCAAGTGGTTTAGAATAACAAAACAGAAAAAATTTATTTCCGATAAGGCGATGGAATTTTTATAAATGGAATGTTATGTATGAGGGTACTTAGTTGTAAAGACAAGTTATTGCCCGGCATTATTAACATATAATAATCTAAATTCACTTTTCTTTTTGTTTTGACTTTATACGATATAATTGTACATAAAAGACAAATTTATTTATAACTTTGTGCGGTATAATTGCACATAATTAGCGAACTTCATTTTATGACTTTGTGAGGTATAATTACACATAGAGTCAAATTTAGCTACTTTTCTGATGCATAAAATCAGATTTTCGCTTATGTTTTTATAATATTAGACATTTTTAGATACCTATTATGAAAATAAAATTCAAAAACCATTATTAAAATAATACTTACTTGATACTTCCTCGATCAACTTTTTCATTAATTTCCTCATTTTCTTTTTCACTCTTAGGTTATCACGACTACGACCACGCTTTTTTTGGGGACATCGTAAATTTTACTTAGGTAGGTACTTTATCGTTCCGCACTAGAAAGCATAATGAGTGTATAGTAGGTATGATACAGCGAAGGCTCGGTATTTTTGTTTTTGCTGATAAATATAGTGATCGTTCCAAGCCAGAGGCTTAACTACATGGTGGTCTATAAGGAAGTGGTTCCGAAATATAATTATGTTTTATGGCGCTCGATCCTGTTATGCGCAAAAAAAATTAGACTAGAATGTAGAATTACTTAACATTAACCGGAGAATACTAAAAAACAAGTTTTTACACCCAGTTTTACGTTTTCAGTCTAAATTTATAAAAAAATACGTTCGTCTGTATATAGGCAGTTTTTTAAAATTTTTGATTTGAGATTCGGATTCTACAAACACAAATGTTAATAAAAAGTTTTTAACTCTTAGGGCCGATATTATAAAACAGTTTAATCCTCCATTAAAAGTTAATGCTCCATTATACTTAATTAATAGAGCATTGCGATATTATAAACGTCAATTAAATTAAATCCGACATTAAATCGTCCATTACGTTAATGCCAGGGATCATCCCCATTACCCTTTTAAATCCGGCATTAAAATGACAGTTTAAACAACTGACATTTTGCATTCTGCAAAAGTTTGGTTAGATTAATAGCATCCGTTGAGTGTTGGGCGCAAACAGATTCTTATCAGGTTATTTTTATAATAATTGCATACCAATTGCCTTTACCTATCATGTCATCGGTTTCTTCAATGTCGTCAGTATCTTCAGTGTCATCAGTATCTTCAGGTTCAGAACCAGATGAAATATCTGATGAAGATCAGAACGTACAGAGAGCTCGACTACCAAGAACGTTTCGGACAAGGACCAATCCATTCGGAATTCTGTCTGAGGAGGAATTTAGATGCAGATTCAGGTTATCTAAGGCGTGCACACAACACGTTTTGGGAATTATTGGAGATGAATTCGCACCCGTAACATTAAGAAACTGCTCCATCACTGTCATGAACCAGTTACTTATAACATTGCGTTTCTACGCTACTGGTTCATTTCAACAAGTAATTGGGGATAATTTTAATGTTACCACTGCTACTGCTGGAAGAATCATACATAAGGTAACACATCACTTGGCCCTGTTGAGAAATACTTACGTGAAGATGCCAAATATTGGATAAGAAGCACAAAATGTCTGTGCCAAGTTCTATGCGATTGCTGGATTTCCGAATGTATGTGGGGCCATAGATTGCACCCATATTAGGATTCAATCACCAGGTGGTGATAATGGTGAACTCTATAGGAATAGAAAGGGGTATTATTCATTAAACGTCCAAATGGTGTGATGCTGATCTCAAAATAATGGATGTGGTGGCTCGCTGGCCAGGAAGCACCCATGATAGCAGGATATTTGACAATTCTGTGCTTCGTGCTAGATTTGAGAATAATGAATTTGCAAATTCATACCTGCTTGGCGATAGTGGATATGCATGCAGAAGGTATATATTGACCCCACTTTTGCAGCCAAATGGTCCTGCTCAGCAAAGATACAATGAAGCACATATCAGAACACGCAACAGAGTTGAAAGATCATTTGGTGTGATGAAACGCAAATTTGCCTGCCTTTCAAAGGGCCTTAATGTTCAAGTAGAGAAATCTCTGGCTATCATTGTTGCTGTTATCGTATTACACATTTGTATAGATGTTGATAATGAAAACGACAACAATCCTGAGGTCGAAATAGAAAACTTCGGTCAAGATATTGATATGAATATTGCTGAAAATCGAAGAAATGAAAATTATGCAGTCAGAAATGCAGTCATAAATGAAATATTCAATTGGTAGGTTTTTATTTATTCAATATCATCACTATTTACATTGTTTTTCGCAAAACAAATTTAGTTCAATTCTTTTTCTTTTGATGTCAAGTGCTTTTGAAATTTTATTTAACTTGAAGATGTCTCTCTCAAGGGCTTCTTTTTCTTTCCGGATTTCCAAAATGTCCAATTTAATTTGGTCTTTTTGTTTTGTTTCAGATGAGCTTGGCAGCTTTTTACCCCTCTTCGTCACTTTGAAACGTTTTCTCTGGGGCAGAGTATCCTTGGAAGCCTATAAAATAGTACACCAATTATTTAAGTAAATTATTTTATTGTAAAATGGGTCAGTGTTTTATTACGGCTGTTATTGTGCAATATAATTATTATTTGTTAATTTTTGATTTTATTCCCAACCGTTTCCTCAATTATAGTTTCCTCTTCGTCTATCGTTGTCACCAATGTGTTCTCATCAGCCCTCACTGTCTCGTCATTGAGAATTTGTAATTGGTGTGGTATAGGTTCCACTTGAGCTATACACAAACATGTTTGAAATTATAATATTATCACTGTCTTTATGTACTTTACCTTCTACAATCTCAACGATTACATTGCCCTGAGATGCACCTTGTGATTGTGAGCATGTGAATCTGGTCCAGTCAGAGCAATCATAACGATTGTTGATTTCACATTGGGCTGTTTGACTGAGTTCCAAATATTTTTGGCTCGTACTGTCCGTTTTGTGGACATTTACGCCTCCTCCAGTCTTGTATAATTCAACCTTGAAAAATGTTATCATTAGTAGATATGTTATTTATGTTTGGAATTTAAAAAATGTGTAGTTAAAAATATCTACTTTACCCTTTCAGTAGCCTTGTCCTTTTTCGCCTTGTGTTTAATATTGTCAAACAAAATTTTAAGCTTGGAAGCTGTCCTTATTCCTGTTTGCTGGTTGGAGTTGAACTTCACACAAACAGCTTCCCACGCTTTGTTTTTTTTGCCTTAACATTTGCCTCATCGGTTTTTTTGTTTTCAATTATATGCATATAATTTTTAACAATTTCAAGTAGCATAAACCTTTCAGTTTCAGTAAAATTTTCACCACGTTCTTTTTTATTTTCCATTTTCTGGGAGCGGAAGAAAAAACCTCTTTAAAACGTGTACCGTAAGTTTGTTCAAGTTTTGTTGGTTATTTCAAAAAATGACAATGACGTATCGTATGACATTAATCGGTACATTGGAGCTACAAAGTGGCTGTGACGCCTACTGAGGGAAAGAAAGTATTGTGTAGTAGAAGTTAATTTTCCATTACTTAATTGATGGTACTCTTGCGTTTATAACACGGAGATTCAGATAATTGGGCATTAAAATTAATTCTCTATTAGCTAATGGAAAATTATGTTACTGTTTATAATATCGGCCCTTACTAATTAAAAGATACAGAGCTTTTTTATTAGACAGACAGACATGTATGCTAACAGTTCTGAGTGATAATATTGGTAGTATTTTTACTTATAGGATGTTTCATGCTTCCACATATTCTATATTTTTACCATAAAAAAATCATCGTCAAAGTTTCTTAATATTGGAATTAGCATAGACCTCGATGTCCTTTCTTAAAATATTAAATGTTGTAATCTGTCACATATCTATTTTTCTATTTTTACAAACTCCTTCGAGTTTATGTTGGAATCTATAAATGTATGTGTATGTAACATCAAGATATAGCTTAATTTAGATTCTTGTTTAGGAGAATAGTGTTTTAGTTTTGATGTTGAACGAACTCTTACCGATAAAATGGCACCCAAAGTGAGCATTGAAAAATCATATATTTTAAATGGTAATAGATGTTGAAATGGGATCGCAACTAATAAGTACCTATTGATTGGTATAATATAGATTTATGACAACTATGTCAATTCATCATACTTTAAATGAAAAAAAGTCAATATTACTTCACTGGCAGAGAGACATATTGTTTCAAGCCTGTGGTAAAATAATTGGGCTCTTTGTTATTTAGGCATACTCATGTAATAATAATTTATCTCTTTAACCCTTACGCCTCCATGCCTATATATTTGGCCATTTTACCACTTAAGCCTATTTAGGTTCTTTACCTCTGTAGCTTGCCCATGTAAACATATGTACTCCTTATTCCTATTCGTTTAAAAATATTTGTTGCTTTTACCACTTACGCATGCTGTATATACATTATCATCCCCAAAGTATGCACCATATGGGGAACTTATTTATTAAGGGTTTTTCAATAAAAAGTTATTCTTAGTAAAAGATTGTGCATCTCCTAAAACTAAACTTACACTAACAAAATAGAGTAAAACACACCTATTATACGAGGAGCCTTCAAGAATTTGATTTTGACTAAATTACCCTTATTTTGAAAAATCTCGAGAAATGTTATTTGGAAAAGTTATTCAGCATGAAAAAATATATCTAGATTTGAAGTTATGACTATCTTAGTGAAGTTTTGTTTTTTATTAAGAATTATATTGGATAAGGAAATCTCCAGAAAATAAATGAGTTTGTGTCGAAATACTTCATTTATTTTTATGTTTTGTGATTTCATATTATTGAATATTAAGTTCTTTTTACAATACTGTATAATTTTGAACAATTTTCCGTGTTAACAAAAAAAAATAGCTTTGGTCCAAAAACTGAAAATTATTTTACTCTTCAAAAAAATTGACCTTGGTTAACACAATTGTTGTGTAATTTGTAATATTACAGGCTTTTTAAATAAACCGTCGTATACAGGATGTTGTCCATTTATCGTTACAGCAATTTTTTTTTCGTAGTTCCCATTTAAAAAAAATGGAAAAAAAATCATAAAATTTCACTTAGATGGTCATGACTTTAAATCTAGATGTATCTTTTAATGCTGAACAAATAATAATTTTCGAGGTTTTTCAAAATAAGAGTACGTTACTCTTGTCTTATGATTTAATTTTTAAAGACTCCTCGTATAATACCTGTGCTTGACTATATTTTGTTGATGCATGTTTGATTTTAGGGGATGCATAAACTTTTACGAATATAACTTTTTGTCGAAAAACCCTTAATAAATAAGTTTCCCATATGGTGCATACTTTGGGAATCAAACTGTACATTTTGTTCTTATGCCACTAACAGCCGTTTGCACCGACTTATAAGTAATCCGTCATTACTTAATCCAGGATAAAATTATAATTAGGGATTAAATTTATTTCCTATGCACCCTACATTTTGATTATGTGATTAACTAATTTAAGAAAATTTTAAAATTCCCTATTAATTTATTATCATCTTCAGTGACAACGTATTGTCTTTGCCTCTGCCATTTTGTTCTTGCTTTTTGTTATTCAGAACATTCGTGTTAGCGTTAGCTGTTTTCATATTTTTTTAGTTTCGGGGTATTTTATTTTATTGACAAAATGGAGAGAGAAGAGAGTGAGGTCTACTAATTTTACACCGAACGAAAAGCATTTAATTGTAAATTTAGTAGCAAAATACAAAAATATAATAGAAAACAAACAAACCAATGCAAAAAACGAAAGTTTGGAAGACAATTGTAGCAGAATTTAATTCAAGCTCATTCACAACAATACCCAGAACTATCCAGTCTTTACAAATCTGGTACAAAAATAGGAAAAGCATGTTCGACAAGAAGTCGCAAAGGACAGATTCAGTTTAAATCAAACTGGAGGAGGACCAGCAAGCCACAATTTTTCCGAACCTCATGATGATCTGTTGATGTCGATCATGAACAGAAAAACAGTTCATGGTTTGGAAAATTCATTTGACTCTGATAATGTATATGATGGTCCATCTTGTTCCTATATGGAACAAAATAAGGAAATATTAGAATACGAGAATGAGGATGAGGTAAGCTACTTTATGTTATGACTCATTTAATTATTAAACATCAAATGGACTTTTAATCATTTATGATTTCTTTATAGGTAAATCAACAAAATACAGAAAACGAAGAAGAAATTGATATTGACGTTGATAATCCTACAATGCCTGGTCAAGAGGATGAAATATCAAACGAAAATAAACAAGAGGTAACTATTTTTATAGATTTATACATTTGTGGTCCACCTATTATCCCTTTGAATAGAGGGAAAAAGAAAATAAAATGCATTTTAGATTGTTAAAAAATTAATCTTTGAAATTTGAATAGGGAATGGGTGAACAATCTTATCTAGTAGAATTTATTTATTCCTATATCTAATATTTATTAATGTTGCAGGAGCCCATGCCAAAAAAGCAATTTAATTCTGCTCGTCGAAGACCACCTACTGTGGTGAAGGCTCTCACCACTTCTGAATTGGCTGCCAAATAGATGTGCCTTGTAGAGAAAAGAATTGAAATTGCAAATATGCAGAAAGAAGGTTTGGAAAATTCAAATCTGGAGCATGAGAGGAACATGAAACTTTTAGACTTAAAAATAAAGGTTGAAGAAGCAAATTTAATTGCAGCTAGAAGAAATTTGGAGTAATTTTGTTTTTAATATCATATGTTAAATTTAGCAGTAATAATAAAACACTTTTTTTTTTCAAAATAATTTAATTATATTTTCATTAATCCTATGTATATATTATAAATTAACAAAATAATTATTTATCAGCTGTTCTTGTATCTGATGAGCATCTGCATTATTTTCATAATTTCTATGATCGAGGAAGTCAATGTCACCAAGCTGAATGTAGTAATCCAGTTCATCTGCTCTTATATTTTCAGGTGGGGGTGGCTCAGGTTCATTCATTTGCCTGGCAATGTTATGCAATACTGCAGTAGCTACTATTACAGATAGAGTTGTATTTAGTTTTAATCTACTGCCATAGGCTAAGCAAGGAAAGCGACGTTTCCAAACTCCTATTACTCTCTCTACAATATTTCTGGTAGTATTAAAATATTTGTTATATTTTCTTTGTTCATTAGTTCTTCTGCTAACGGTGTTATAAAATATGTTTTTAGACTATATCCTGCATCACCTAAAAGTTGTAAATGTAAATTAAAACAATTTTTATAATTTTTTAAGTTAATAATGACATACCTAACAAAAATGATACAGTGAATTCTCCATTCTCAAACCTATGGCACAAACGGCTATTTAAGTATATTGTAACATCGTGGGTAGAACCTGGCCAACGTGCTACTAAATCGATAATTTTCATATCTGCATTACATACTAGTTGGACATTTACTGAAAAATATCTTTTTCGGTTTTCGAATATTTCAGCATCAACAGCGCCTAAAACATTATATAAGTATAGTTTGCAAAACATTGGATTCTTTATACATTTATTCTCTAGATTGCTATAGAGTAAACTTTCTTACCTGTAGAATTAATTCTTATATGCGTGCCATCAATCACACCAATTACTTTGGGAAAGTTAGCAATATTATAAAATTTCACCTGTTCATGAACAATTTCTTGTTGAGAAGGCATTTTTATATAATCTGGCCGAAGTCTACATATCGCATGAGTCACTTTTTTATGATCCTCGATACTGTTGATGTATCTATACCAGAGAAGTCAGCTAGTGAAAGTTGATGAGTGCCTGTTGCATAAAAACGAAGGCACACTAATAACTGGTTAATAGGCGAGTCACAATTGTTTCTGCAATAAAAAATAGCTATATATAACATAAATATAACATGGTTTTGCCAAACTTACTTATTATTTACGAATTCCAGGTCACCTTCTAAGAGTGTTAATAGATGTAGTACTGTTTCTTTATACAACCTAAATCTTTTAAAAAATGTAAAATCATCTAAAGTCTCAAAATGCATGGATCTCTCTAATTTTGTTTTTGGAAAACCGAAATCAATTATTTCCATAATTTCATAATCATCGTCGTAAATATCTTCATCATTCATTTCCATTTTAAAAAAAGCTAAATTATCCACCAAGAGTTAAAAAAAGCAAAATAAACAATTTTTTAAGGTTATAAACTCTAGGAATAAATTTTAATCGCTGCGTAATCCCTCATTTTTGACAGATCAATTTAGTTCGGTAGTAGCATGATTTAGTTTGGGGTTAAAATTCGGTACAATGATATAATCCCGAATTAACAGTAATCCTGAATTAAATGTCTCGGTTCAAACGGCGTTAAGTACAACTCGAAAAGTTGATATATATATAATAATAATAATAAGAATAATAAAATCTTTTTTATTGGCACAAAAATACAGTTGACATTTTACAATAAAATACTGAAGCCAATAAGACAGTTCAGTTTCTAGTTATACGTGGAAATTAGATCCTGCTCTTCCACTCAACCTTAATAAAAACAATTCTAGAAATAAATATTAAAATTAATCTACAGTGCAATAACCACAAAAATATGTAAAAATATAACATAACCTATACACAAATATTTTTACGAATAAACTTAAAAAAATGCCATAAATTCAAAAATATTGCATCTGACGATATTTGCGAGTTTACCTTTTAAAAATAATTGTTTTATAATTGTTGCAAATTTAACATAAGAAAAGTGTAAATAATTTCGGTGTAGAGGAGAAGTGAGTTTGGACTTAAATCTTATATTTATATTGTTACGTTTCACATTTCATTTCGCGAGCAGATACTCTTAGGTCTATTAGAGTAGAAGTTGGTGTGATGTGTGTAGGTTAATCAACAATTTGTTTTAAATCAAATATATCGAGAACATTTTTAATTAATGCAAATTTACTACTTTCCAAGTCGAGAAAATCTATATTTAGGTCACCAGCAAAAATGATATTATGTTTAGGTACAGTTATATTTAAGGCATGTTCAAGAATAGTTGAGAAAATAACTGGAGAATAATTTTGTGGTTTCTAAAGCGAACCGATAGCGTACTACCGATTACTCATAGTAATCGAAATCCAAACTTGTTCAGTGGCAGGTTTTTTATTAATTACCAAAAATATTTTTTATCTATATGGGAACTCCTCAACCTCTACTATTATCTATTCTATCATTTCGAATATTCTAGTAGGTTAATTGCCGCATTTGAAATATTTGAAACGTTAATAAAAGTGATTTGATAATAAATGTGATTTAAGCTCAATTCTTTTTTAATCAAAAATTAAAACGCAAGCCATTCAATAGAAGTGTAACAAACAATTAAATTGAAAAATATTAAACAACCGCGCGGTTGTTACGTCATAATAATTATAAGTGGTACATGAAAAAAAAACGAAATTACTAAACACTAAGATTAAAAATTAAACGGCAGTAACAAAATTTTTTACATACATGCCGGTGATGGCTATGAAGCCCAAAAGAGAGACTTGAAGTCTGATATAATATTTAAAAAATTTTTAACCAATGGTCTCAGGAATGGGCCAGGATTATAAGTAGTTGAAAACATCAAAGATTGTAGTTTATGAAAACACGATAATAAAACCACAATCAGGGGGAGAAAGGATCGTTGTACCGTTCACGTACCATCGCTCACATCACAGCACAAAATTGAGATGGAGGGATGACAAATGACAGTCGACATTGACATAATAAATTTTGACGTTAAGAAAATTTGTGTGAAGCCTTAACAGTAAAAATATAAGGAAGGTAAAAATACAATAAATGTTTTTCAAAAATACATATACAGTCATAAAAAAGTAAACCAGAACAGAAATGTGCGAGATTGTATACAGGGGTAATGTGTCAGAGTCAGGATAATGAAAATGAAGAACTAGAGAAAGGGTCAGGGATTGTAAATGGCCAATGCTTGAACGCAAAAAGAAGAAAAAGTAAGGTAGAAAAATTAAAAACAAGTGGAATACAAAATAAATGAAACTAGGATGAGAGTTGAATATTTAAAGAGAAGGGGAAAAATTGAGAACGAGGATTCTTTTTATTATGGGTTCGTTCCACGAATAGAATTTGAAATATGTCAAAAAAGTAAAATATTTAACAAAAAAAATTTTGGACGCCAGTCTAATTGATTTTTTGATGTATTTAGACACAATTGACAAAAAATCTATGATATATTGGAGAAAGAAATTTAGCTAAAAATAAATCAGTAACTTTTTCTTTTATTTTTCGGCAAAATGGAACTTAGCTTGGTTTTATCCTTGTCATTAAGTTTCTTCCAAAAACTTCCTGGATCCGGCGGCAGAGAAAAGATGTCAGTCCAAAAGCATTTTCTGATCCAGTAAGAAAGAAACTCGTTCCAAAAAAACTCGTTACAAAAGACTTTTTCCGAGAAAAAAATTGTTCCCAAAAAAGACTTGTTAAAAAAAAAACGTTCAGTACAAAAGAAACCTAAAAGTTCACATAAAGTAAATATGAGACTAAAATCTGATAAATTACCAGATTTCGTGGTCTCTGTTTTTATTAAAAAAACATATAAAACAATAATAATATTAATATGAAATACATGAATTTTTGGATCAAAATATAAAATATAAAATAATCAATGGGTAGAAACAAATTAAAAATAGATTCTCTTTTTGCAATTGAGACTGAAAGAGTACCACAAACATCAGATAATTAATTCTATTATAAAATATAAGATATTAACTTTTAAGTAAATATTAAAAAAATATATACTGGCATAAAAAAAGAATTAAAAATAATAGTAAATAAACGTTAAAGCGTCGAAATAATTAATAATGATAACAGGGGACATAAGTGAATATATAATATAATATAATATGATAAAAACTTACCCTAGATGTCGAGGGGAAGAAAAGGAATTTTTAATAAACGACACAGACGATATAAAAGTCATTTTTTCTGACTGAAAAGACAAAGAGACGAATTGTTAACATGGGAAAGACATTTTTTAGTCAGTATCAAAAAGAGAGGGAAGTCAGGATAAATTGAGAAAGTACACGACGCGAGGAAATTAAGAAGGGATATCAAGCGAGTCTGAAATTAAAGTATGCTGAGCAGGGGAATAATGAAAATATACGGTGGCACAGAAAAAAAAACGTTATTTTTTGAAACTTATGATATACTTCGCTTTTAAATTCAGCAAAATCGCTCAAAATCGATTTACAATTTATGTGACAAATTTAAAAATTTTCATACCTACAAAATCAATTGGAATAAAAAAAGTAATAAAGTAGGAAAAAAAATGAACCAAATTAAGTTAAAGCTATATGTAAATTAAAAGGAACACAAGAAATAACCTATATAAATGAGAGTAAGACAGCTAAATAAGCTAGAAGCTATAAAAGCAAGAAACACAATAAGTAAGTAATATTAAAAATATAGTTCTTGGAAAAATGAAACTGAACCTGAACAGGTGGCTGTTGAAAAAATAATTATAGAAGGTATTTTGTATTATTATTAATATCACAGTGGATAAAAACCCTAATGTGTAAACTTATTTTTGTTTTAAAAATGTTGTATTTATAAATTATATACTTTTAGATATGGGTAAAGGTGAAGGATATAAAGAAAACGTTATCCCCAATCTCACACCTTACAGACCATTTTTAGGCCCAAAAAAAAAGAATATGTACCTAAATTAAAGGACACAAAAAGAAAAATAATTGATGAAGAAGCGAATTAAGGAGACAAAAGGTCAGAGACAGTATCCAACAACAAAGTGAGTTACATGAAGCAAAATTAAAGGCTGTTAAAGAGGAGAAAAAATATTGGTCCTTAATGATTACCCTATTAAATAAAAATTGTCGCTGCAATTTTGAATCATAGTTTATTTCAGTTGTTTTTTCTAGTTTCTACTGTCTACTTCTTCTTCACCCCTCCAACAAATCCAACTTCAACCCTTGCAACACTATTCCTTCTTCTAATCAGCTTCGTTTATTTATTTCTTAAATCTTTATCCTATGGGCTGCAAACTCCTTTTCTGATATTATTCATCTATATTCTTTCCATATTCCTCATTAGTACTGTATATTCTCGAAAAGTCCTCTTTATAATTGTTAATTTATGTTAAAATACTTCTTTAGAATTAATTAAACTATTAATGTTTTTAAATTTTTGTTTTATTCTATTTCTTCTCAAAACTATTTCATATACAATTTTTTTAAATTATAATTTTTATGACAATTCTTCAAAAATTGTTTGACAACCTATTTTTTTGTTTCCTTTTTTTTTTCTTTTTTTTTCAACCTTTTTGTTTTTATCTAACTACATTTTTCTTTATTTAATGAATTTCATATACTAAGATTTTTTTTTAATTTGTACCACAATTGTAATTTTATAATGAACTGATAATAAAATCAAAAAAAAATAATCATCTAAACACAAAACATACTTAAAAAATTCAAAACAAATTTAAAGACATCCATACGCACCTTAAACTTCATATCATAACCTATTTTCCACTGCCATACTTACATTTGACAATCATTTTCTACCTTTCAATCTCCGTCAACCATAATACATATGAAACAGAACTAAAACTACACATATAAAAAAACCATATCAATATGTTTGTGTTACTATATTATTTTTCTTCATTTTTGTTCAATATTTGTGCACAAAACCAGATATAGTTTTTAATTTTTACTTCTGTATGTATTTAGGCTCTGAATGTTGCAGCTTTCATTTAAAATTTTGTACGTTTTGAAACAATTATTTTGTTTTATGATAATTGGTTGGATAAAAAGTTTAAAAAAAGGCCCTGTTTTATCTAAAAAATAAGTTTATATTGCATTTTTAAATAATTCCATACATTGTGGTTATTTAAGTGGGATAACATTTTCCACATGTTGAACATTTTAATAACCACACTGTATAGAATGATTAATGAATTAGTTAGGAAGAGAAGTCCATTAGCGTTGTGATCGTCCATAACATAATCATGTTCATCGTCATCATTATCATCTTCTTCTTCCATCTTTCTAAAGTTCTGAGCAAGCAAGGAAATCTTCGTTTCCAGATCCCAAATACACGTTCCACAAAATGTCTAGTTCTTATAATTTCTATCTGTCTAGTAATTGGATTTATTACAGGAGTCAACAAGTAATTTCGGCAGGCGTATCCATTATCTCCTAATATTATTCCTAAAATACAATTGTACAGTTACTATTATTAAACAGCAATAATTTAAGTTTATTTGCTTACCAGGTATTACATTATTACTACGGCCCGCCCATACTTCACCTTTGGTGAAGTAGTGCAAACCGTAGTATTGAAATCGTGCAAAAATCTCAAAAGTTTTTATTTGCTCCAAATGACTTAAAATGTCATGAAACGTGGAGAAAATTGATTTTCCGCGAAAAAAAGTCTGTCTGTGTGGATGTCTGTGCGCACGATAATTCGAGAACGGTAAGGCCGATCCGGAAAATTCTTTCGGCTATCGGTTTTTATTCAAAAAAGGAAGTATCTTTTAGAAGATGAGCTATTTCGGGTCAGAGGATCCTGAGCCCGCCCACTTAGTGAAACTTCTATTCGAGATATCTCGATAAGGAAAGCACATTTGTCGATACTGATTTTTTTTAAAGTGTGTGCAAGTCAAGTCGCGTCGATTGATATCCATATGGAATGGGGCTCGTTGAAAAAAAAATTGAAAAATTTCAAAAAAAAATTATTGGAAACATTTCGATTTTTTCGAATCGGACTTTGTTCCGCTGACAGAAACGGGCCGTAGTCTTGAAAAATCGTGCAGAGATTATACTTTTTACTCGTTTTCATATTAAATTCTTAACGACCTTCTCTGAAAGATTACATTATCATGCATAGATCCTGGATAACGTAGAACAATGTCTAGTATTTCCATACTAGGTCCACAGGACACCTAGAAATAGTAGGTTTTCAAAACAATACTTAGAGAAAAAAAATTCCAACCTGTACATTCAGAGAAAATATTGCCTTTCTATTACAAAAAACTTCTGGTATATCTCCACCAGGATTTTTTACAGGAATATGTGTTCCATCTATACATGCAGAAATACCAGGGAATTGTGCGGATTCAAAAAACTGCCTCATGTTTACATGATGATTCTAGGGGTACTTGACATAGTTTCTCAGGTGCCTTGCACATAATTGTGATACTTTTTTAATAATTCGCGATACACTTGGTTGTGACACCCCTCGAAGGTCTTCACCAACCACCTAAAAATAATATTTAAAAGAAAAGTAGTGTACCTATAATATTATATACTATATATAATACTTGGAATTCACCTGTAGCATAAAACCTGAGAGCCACAATAAATTCAGATTTGTATTCATCATAAAAAAGTAAACAAAAAATTGTATTACAAAAAGTTTGTGCCTAGTAAGCCAAAAAATTATAGAGGTCTGAAGTTTTGAAATTTATGAAGCTCTTTTCTTATTTATGTAAAATTTAAAATTCCAATTTCAGATTTGTATTTATCATAAAAAAGTAAACAAAAAACTGTATTACAAAAAGTTTATGCCTAGTAGGACAAAAAAGTTATGAGGTCTGAAGTTTTGAAATTTATGAAACTCTTTTCTTATTTGTGTAAAATTTAAAATTCTAAATTCAGATTTGTATTCATCATAAAAAAATAAACAAAAAATTGTATTACAAAAAGTTTGTGCCTAGTAGGACAAAAAAGTTAGGGTCTGAAGTTTTGAAATTTATGAAACTCTTTTCTTATTTGTATAAAATTTAAAATTCTAATTTCAGATTTGTATTCACCATCAAAAAGTAAACAAAAAATTGTATTACAAAAAGTTTGTGCCTAGGAGGACAAAAAAGTTATAGAGGTCTGAAATTTTGAAATTTATGAAACTCTTCTTATTTGTGTAAAATTTAACATTCTAATTTCAGATTTGTATTCACCATCAAAAAGTAAACAAACAATTGTATTACAAAAAGTTTGTGCCTAGTAGGACAAAAAAGTTATAGAGGTCTGAAATTTTGAAATTTATGAAACTCTTATTTGTGTAAAATTTAACATGTTCAATGGGAGCAAGAGGTAAACCACGGTTAGTGTTAGTCGTTAATTGATGGTAAATTAATGGTAATAATGCATCTCTCACAGTTTCCTTTGAAAATTTGTATCATTTAAAAGGATGTTCAGTATAAAAATCAAAAGGGTTTTCCGCGTCTCTTATATATCTTTTTGAAATCCACTCTACTAAATTTTCCTCCAATAAATTCAATAAAATGATCACAATCCATAGTATACCAAAATTATATCAAATTTTAACAAACGTCAACATCAATGACGCAATAATCCATAATCATAACCTAAGAATAGTTGTAAGGAGTGCTCAAGTCACCTACAAGGGTACCTCACACTTAAGGATTCTTGAAGGCATCCTTAGTTTTCTATGAAATACAAATTAAAGACGACCTAAGGAAGAACTATGAATACGGCGCTTAGTTTACATTATAAGTGTAATAGGTTTTTGAAATCAGTTTCTCGGGACGAATTAAAAAATGTGAAACAAATACAAAGAGTTTCATTAAAAAAAATTGCTTTTTACATCTATTATTTAAAACAATTTCAAATGAGGAAGTAGCTATTGTCCGTCCGCCCATATGTTACAGTGAAGAAATTTGCAAGAATTTGCATACTTTGATGGTATGATACTGATGAGATCATAAAGATCGAAACAGTCGCCTATGTGCCTTGGATCTATAACGGAGTAAAATATGCAAACAGACCAATACCACTCTGTGAGGTAATACGGGAACAGTACGATTTCATTTCCTGCGTATCGTAAACCTGACGTATTTTTGTGCGGCCTGTTTTTCTTCGAGTGTAAAATTTTCATATGCTTCGCCAATACTTATCTCGTCAATTTTTTCGAATGAGAAAAAATCGTCTATCAAAATCCTTTCGATCTCGCCACCGCTATAATCTTCGGTTATCAATTTAAAAAAATCTTCTGCAAATGCTTGTTTTTGCTTTTCTTGCGATTTTATCCAAACAGATGTGCATAATAACCTCACTTGTTTTAATAGTGTGCCAGGTAGCCAAAGATGGAGTCTTAAAACAAGCATCTACCTGTAACGCAATAATTTTAAAACAAAAAAAAATACGCCAAACTAAAATAAATCTTAATATACATATCTGATTCATTTAATCCCGCCAGGTTTTGTATTGCAAGGATTATACTGTCATAATTCTTCGAGTAAAATACATCAAATAGACTTTTAATTTTTGATTCCAATTTTTTTATTTCAAAAAGGAAGCGTCCTAATTGACGAAGTTTTTGTCTTATCGTCATATAGCAATGAGAATATCTATACTTTTGACATAATTTGTTTTTAAATAGGATTACCAATTCCTCATAACGTGTTCCTTTGGTTACGTTATCTTTCTGTAAAGTTGGAAATACTTTTTTTCGCAAAACGTCGTTGGCCTTTTTATGAATGCGTCCAACGATCTGTCAAGATTTCACCAATATGTTCCTACGTTTACTTTTCGTAATTTTTTTACATCGTCTAAAATGGTCCCGAAGCCTTGTCTTGGCGTAATCTCCGCAAACAAGACGGACAAGTAATAAAATCGGTTGTAGTTTTTCTAAATTTTGCTTTTGGACGTCTGGTCACTTTTCGTTCTCTGGTGTTAGTCAAGTTGTTTGTATTAAAGAAAAATTAATCATTTTTACGGATAGTGAAAAGTATTTTTTGTGAGTCTGTAATTCCATAACCCTTTCGTTATTTTTGTGCTTCCTTATTAAATGGCGGCTTAATTTTGTCTATTCCGTTTGGAAGCAGATTCAACGGTGCTTACGAACATACTGCCGTCATTCGGAGCACTGTGTCCAATTTTATTGATGATCAGAGATTTCTCTAAAGCTGAGGATATATTAACTGAAGACCTTTGTGTTGTACAAGTTTCTGATATCTGTAAGATTGTCTGTATGCTGTCTGATGAACTATTAGCTCAATCGATTTGTTTTGGAATATATAACGAATCATTGCAATCTTCAGCGGAATGACATAGTTCTTCGTCTGTAAGATAAAAATAATACTTGTTAATTTCATGATGAAAACTAGGATAGTCATGGCTAGGAATTTATGTAATTAATTAAATAATTAAGAAAATGTTTTAAAACCAGGACGAAGTTTTTAAAATCAGATAGATCACATGAGTTGTACGATTAAACTAATGCAATTTTATTACTTGGAATATTCTGAATGTAAAACTTAGTTCAAAAATCTAGGGTGAATGTAAAATAAATGATATATTTTTACAAAAAATGTAGATACCTTCTGACTCCATGTTAGGTGTGACAGGATCACAAGTGGGTACATAAACATTATTGTCAAGAAGTTCTTCTCTTTATAAAAATAATAAACAAATTTAACACAAGGCATATGTCCACATAACATTAAAAGGCAGAAAAAAATAAATAATAATTTTAAAGTAGACATCTTCTGTTTCGATATGTAGGACTCTGCCATTTTTGTCGTAAAGTTCTTGTCTTTCTGAAAATAAAAACAAGCATGACAATAAAGCAGAAAAAAAATTGCACTTAAAATAAATACCTTCTTGTTTGATAAGTACGACTGGGTGGTGAATAGGTACATGATATGTTTTTTTGTGCCACCCTGTATTTTTATTATTCCTTTGCTCGGTCTATATAATTTTAGCTCGCTTCATATCCCTTATCTAGATATTATATTTTCACTTAAGTTTCCTGCTATCATTATTAATTAGTTCGACGCTTTAACTTTTATTTACTGTTATTTTTAATTCTTTTTAAGGCCGGTAAATATATTTTATTTGTTTTTTATATTTACTCAAAAGTTCATATCTTATCTTTTATAACAATATAAATTATCTCATGTTCGTGGTGTTATTTGAGTTTCGATTACAAAAAGAAAATTTATTTTAAATTTGTTTTTACAGATTGTCGTAAAATTTATTTCATTTTGATTATTTTTATATTTCATACTTTGTTCTAAAAATTCATGTATTTTATTTTAATATTATCATTGTTTTATATTCTTTTTCAAAAACAGAGACCACGAAATCTAGTAACATATAAACTTTTTGTCTTATATTACTACGGCACGCCAATACTTCACCTATGGTGAAGTATGGCAAACCGTAGTATTGAAATCGTGCAAAAATCTCAAAAAATTTTTTTGCTCCAAATGACTTAAAATGTCATGAAACGTGGAAAAAATGATTTTCCGCGAAAAAGTCTGTCTGTGTGGATGTGTGGATGACTGTGCGCACGATAACTTAAGAACGGTACGGCCGATCCGCAAAATTCTTTCGGCAATCGGTTTTTATTCAAAAAAGAAAGGCTGTATCAGAAGATGAGAAATTTCGGGTCCGAGGATCCCGGTTCCGTCTACTATGTGAAACTTCTATTCGAGACATCTCGATAAGGAAAGCAAATTTGTCGATACTGATTTCTTTTAACGTGTTGTGTAAGTCAAGACCGGCTCGTTGGGAAAAAAAAATTGAAAATTTCCGATTTTTTTGAATCGGACTTTCTTCCGCCGACGGAAACGGGCCGTAGTCTTGAAAAATCGCGCAGAGATTATTCCTTTTACTAGTTTACTTTATGTGAACTTTCAGGTTTTTTCTTTGGACTAAACTTTTTCGAGATTTTTTCCTTTGGTCCACAATTTTTTTTCTGGATTACAGCTATCTTCGTAGAAAGTGCTTCTTTGGTCTACATGTTTTTGGTTCAAATATTTTCGGAACGAGTTTTCTGTGGACTAGAAGCTTTTTGGAGCGACATTGTTCTGAACAAGTTTGAAACGAGTGACTAACGTGTCTACTGATCCCAGAAACTTCAAGAACCAAGCTAAGTTTATAAGAAAGAAAGGACGGATTTTGAAATATATCATAGTTTTTTTGTCAATTATTTCTAATTACCTCAAAAAATCAATTATACTGGCGTCAGAAACCACATTTATTACTAATTATCAACAAATTAAATTAATGTTTCATACATTAGTATTATTGTCATGACGTTCTCCTTCTGAAAATATAAAAAAAAAGATTACACTACACAGAGTGGGCCGGGAACGCCTCGGTCCGTATAGTAAAAACTATACATTTTTTTTAAAATCTGTTTTCACAGCGAGATGAATATCAAAAAAGACAATATAAAAATAATTTTAATTATACATAAAAAAAGAAAGTTTCTTTTTTTTAATGAAGGACCCTGTATTTTTCACATTTTTAGATTTGTCCTGAGAAGCTGATCTGAAAAACCTATTACATCTATATTATAAACTAGAAAGGGCGTAGATATAGGGAGGGTAATTACCCTCCAGGTTACCAAAAAATAGCGCGAAAAGAAGAAATAAAATATATGAAATTTAGAAACGGACAAACAAGTTTGTCTCAAAGTTTGATTACCTCCCCCCCCCAGATAAAAAAGTTATCTACGCCCTTATAAACTAGATAGTTTTAAAGTTATAGACAATTAAAAATCGCATTTTCTCCACTTAGGTGATTGCTCCGGACAAACAACGTAAAATAGGATAAAACCGCTTACACGTCCCTATCTTAACTTTTTGAGTTCTACTTGGTGGCTTAAGATGAAAATTTATACAGGGTGATAAAAGTTTGAGTACTTTTGATAACCTTGTATAGATTTTTCTTATATGCTACAAACCAGTACATAAAAAGTTAATATAGGAATGTGTAAAACTGTTTCGGGGCTTGCCCAATGTGTGATGTTCCCTTTTCTGTTCTTGGGATTTCACCACTGATGTGTTAATCGTTAATGATAAACTATCTTTTAATTTTATAAAGGATTTATTGTACATATACATATACGCATCAGCCTGAGGTTAAAGTAAAAAATATAAAATGATGATCAAGTGGACTGTACGGTGGCTGGCTGGCGACTGCGACTGCTCGACTCTCGGCAGGGTTGCGTTCGCTTGATGTAATGTTGGTTGCCACTACCGAATATACTGGCGGCCTTGAAAGTACCACTTTCAAAATCAAAAGAAACATATATATTATTAAACGAAAGAAAAGATTCCTCAAGGGCTGGTGTCTTAAGGTTTACATATTCTTAAACAATACTAAGACATAGTTATTTAAAATTTATTATGGTGGTGAGGTTTTCCGGGTTTTCCTACACCTATAGCCAAATGGCGCCATCAATCCTCAGTAAGTCGCCCCGGAGCGCCACGGCAAGTAATAATAATAGCCGTCCCTTCCCCGCACAAGCCATTGGCTTCTGGGGTCCACTCGTAAGGGGGTGAAATGTAGGGCGAGTATTATTATTATAAATTATAACAAACATTTTATAAAAGCAACTGAACGTTAAAACATATAAATTAGCAGTAAAACTGTCAATTAACCGGCACAATGCTATTTTTACAATACCACCTTTGGTTAGAACACTCACTACGCGCAAAATCCCGTCTGAACCAGGATGCAAAGAAGTAATTCTACCGAATGTCCATTACTGTGGCAAAATTTTGTCAAGAAGTACCAAACAACCAGTAAGTTCATCGGTGGCCTTTTTAAATTGCCATTTGCTTCTTTGGTGAAGGTTGTGTAGGTAGTCGTTTTTCCATCGAGTCCAGAATCCTTGGAGTAATTTTTGCATATGGTTGAATCTTGTTAAGCGGTTAATAGGTATCTTCAATATTCAATTGAGGAGCAGCATTTAAGGGTTCTCCAATAATAAAATGGCCTGGAGGACGGGAGTTTAAAATTGCCTCAACTTGCGTTAAAATTGTTATAAATTCCTCAAAGGTATAAGGATCAGAAGATAAAATGCGTTTTAAATGATATTTTAAAGACTTTATAGCGGCCTCCCATACACCACCAAAGTGCGGAGAACGCGCAGTTATAAAGTGCCATTGCATCTGGCTAGTGTTAAAATAATTTTCCATAGGTTTGCTTGATAGAATAAATTTTGTTAAATTCATTATTTGCTCCAATGAAGTTGGAACCGTTATCGGAGCAGAGCTTAGTGCACATGCCTCGTCTAGACACAAATCTTTTAAATGTGGCAATGAAGCATTCTGAACTTAATTCGCTAGCAAGTTCGATGTGAACGGCCTTTGCTGATAAACAGATAAAGATGCATACATAACCTTTTAGGATTTTTCGGTTTCTGTACTTTCCATCCTTTAGAAGGAAAGGTCCGGCATAATCAAGACCGCAATTACTAAAAATACGAGAGGGAGTAATTCGAGGTGCAGGAAGGTTACCCATTTGATTAGACAACATTGGTGGGTTGGCTTTAAAGCAAGGTAAGCAGTGGTTAATAACCTTTCGCACTGCTTCTCGACCATTTAAAGGCCAAAATTTTCTCCTAATGAAGGTACATGACGAATAAACAATGTTGTAAATGGATGCTTTTTAGGAAGTAAAATAGGATGCTTAGCATTAAAATTGAGATTGGCATGTTCTAGTCTACCACCCACGCGGATCAGGCCATTGTCATCAAGGAAGGTGTTTAACGATTTGAGGTGGCTTGTAGGTTTTACGGACTTGGTCAATTTTAAGCTAAGTAAAACGTCAGGAAAACTGTTAATTTGCACTAGTTTGATCAAAAGATTTTCGGTGTCCTGCCACTCTGCGGGCGTTATTTTTAATGAATTAATTTCATCATTTCGATTGATTTTGGACTTTCTTGCAAACCGTAGGCAATATAATATGACATGTATTAGTTTTGTGTAACTAGAAAATCTTTCAAAGATGTTTTCATTGTCAAGAGTTAATAAACAGATGGGTTTTTGATTACATTCAGGGATATCAGAGGTTGGTCGAGAGAAATTTGAAATATGGCAATCGGGTGACCAATCCCCTGGCGGCTTGGACAAATACTGTGGGCCGTTCCACCACAAGGAGGAGTTTTCCAACTCATTTGGATTGATTCCGCGGGAGATTATGCCAGCAGGATTATTCCCAGATGCTACATGATTCCAATTGTTTGTGTCAGACAGACCTTGAATTTCAGAAATTCTATTGTACACAAATGTTTTCCATGTACGAGGTTCAGCATTTAGCCATTAGAGGACTATAGTGGAATCTGTCCAGAAGTTGAGTTATAATTGAGTTCTAGAGAATTGATTACCTTTTTAACTAGTTTGGCTAGAAGCAGGGCACCGGACAACTCTAGTCTGGGCAGGAAGATAGTCTTGAGAGGGGCCACACGCGATTAGGCGCATATAAGGCTAATTTGGGTGCCGCCTTCGTAATTTTGTGATCTTAGATAGACACATGCGCCGTACGCTCGAATAGAAGAGTCACAAAATCCATGTATTTGCAAATTTACAGGATCCTTAAGTACAACGTGTCTAGAAATTTTTATTATGTTAGTGGTTGAGATCTGGTTATAAATGTGAATCCATGATTTATAGAGGTTTGTCGGTATGAGATCATCCCAATTGAGATTAGCTAACCATAATTGTTGCAACATAATTTTAGCTTGAACAATTATAAGGCCTAGAAGACCTAAAGGGTCAAATATTTGGGAGGTTGTTGAGAGAATAGTTCTTTTAGTAACATAATTAAGGGGGTTTATGGACAGAAATGAATCAGATGTTTGGTCCCACGAAATTCCCAGAGTCTTGGTGCTTTGAGAGTCATTGACAAGATGTTTGACAGAGTTGCAATTATTGGTGCAAATATCGGCTAGAACAGAGGGGTCATTGGAACTGAACTTTCGCAATTCAAATTCTGCCTCGTTTAGGATCTTAACTAAGTTGTTTCTTATTGAGATTAGACTTTCTGAGGTTTGGGCACCGGTGATAACATCATCGACGTAAAAGTCATGAATGATAATGTTAGATTCGACAGGAAACTGAGATTAATGTTCTAGAGCGATTTGCTTTAGACAGCGAGTGGAAAGAAAGCTGGCAGATGCAGTTCTATAGGTAACCGTGTTAAGTTCAAAATGAGAAAGTTCTGGATTAAGTTTGTCTCGCCACACAATACGCTGGAGGCTGCGCTGTGAGGGATGAATGTTAATTTGACGGTACATCATAGCAATGTCACCTGTTAAAACAAAATTATGCTGTCTGAATCGAAGAATTATAGTAAAAAGATCATTTTGAATAGTTGGTCCGACTTTTAAAACGTCATTTAAGGATTGACCTGACGTGGTTTTGGCGGAACCATCAAACACCACGCGCAACGTGGTTGTTGTGCTGTCTTGATTTTGTACAGAATGGTGTGGTAGATAGTTGGCTTGGTTGATTAGGGCTAATTTTATTCATATGACCGAGAGCTTGGTATTATGTAATAAAATCTGAATATTGAGTTTTAAGTTGAGGGTTTTTATTTAATTTTCTTTCGATTGAATAGAAGCGGCTAATGGTTATTTCCTGAGAGTCTCCTATTTTGGATAAGTTTTCTTTTAAAGGTAAACTTACGGTAATCTACTAGTATTGTCTCGGGTAAATGTTTTGGAAAAGTGAGATTCGCATTCAGTCTCTTCTTTGGTAAGAATTTTCTCACATATGTAGTTTTCCTCAATTGGCCAAAAGTTTTGTAATTGATTTTGGATTGAGGCTGTTGTGGCTAAAAAACAAGAATTTTCTGGTGGCGAAGCAGGGACAGGTAGAGAGCCTGATATAATCCAGCTTAATTTTGTTTTATTTAATATAGGTAAGTTTTTGCCTAATTTTATTTGACCCACGCTTAAAAGCTCGAAAAATATACCAACTCCTAAGAGCATATCGATATTTCCTGGGATATTAAAGCTTGGATCAAACGTTATTTGGAATATTTATTTTAGTGGTATTTATAATTATTTATTTGTCTCCCAATAGCTCCCCCTTCTATGAACCTTATACTGTGACAGAAATAACTCCTCCTACTATAAGCTGTGACAGAACTAGGACTTTTATGTTTTTTTTTAATTTTAATATATTTATTACCCGTATTGATAAGCAAAGACCAGGATTTAGCAGATTTTTTTAAGATCAAACGTTTAATTTCAAATATTTAATATTTTTGAGACGTCTTAAGGTAGATCAGTTTAAGAAATAAGCGAAAGATGGCGCCAGTCGTCAATTTAAGTTTGAATTATCTATTTAAGCAAAGATGGCGTTACAATGGAAGTTATTTATTTAATTATATGCTTACCTTTTGCTACAAAATGCCCTATAATTATTGTGTGGCAATGTTCAAGAATAGTATTTTTAATAGTGATTCAAAAACTAGAAAAAAACGTAATTTCGACGCTAATTCCCCCTTGGTTATTTATAGTATTGAGGTGTAGTATTGCCGGTACTACAGAGAAAACTGTCGACTGTAAACCGAATTTAAATAAATCCGAGTGGCACCATCTTTCTCATATTTGTTTAACTGATCTACCTCCAGTGACAGATTTTTTTTAATTATAGGTGGAATATAGGTTTAAAAAATAATAAAAAATAAGGGTAAAATTTTTATTACTCAGGTTTTTAATGGCCCATTAACCTAAAATCAAGCAAACACCCCATTCGTGTAATCTTTTTATTGATCTAATAGGATAACCCCATAACGTCAAATAAAGTATTACTAACACATTTTTTAAAAGCTTTATTCAAATATTTATCAATCTTAATTTTTGAAATTAACGTGAAAAATATAGTTATTATTGTTTGAAATATTGAAACTTCGAAATATTAAATCAGATGAAATGCTATTTAAATTAATACCTTTTGCTCTTCCATCCATTTGATGAACTTGTCATAATCATTAGTGTCTTCTGATTTTTGATGTATTAACCGCGATTCTGATTTATTATTTTAGGTATCAATGTTAGAACTTATTTTTAAGTAATATACAACCTGTAACAACTGTGGTGACAACAATAAATCTTATGTGATAGATTGCAAATTAATTTTTGTATTTGTCATTTCGATGACAGCTGATTACATCACTAATTCAACCATTTTACATTATGGGTTCTTTATTTCCATTTTTTGTAGTAATAATACCAGTATTTATGATTTTAAAGTGTACCAAAAAAAAAAAACAGAAAGTATTCGTGGATAACTGGTCTTTAAAACACTTGACCTATGTCGAGAAAAATCGCGCGTGTTCTATTAAATGACAGCTGGCCGCCATGTTGCCAAATCCTCCTTGTCAGTCCTTGTGATTTCAAAATTTTGAAATTAAAAAAAGTATGTTCCGGGGCGTTTTAAAGAAAAAAATTTTGGGAAATCCATTTTTTTTTTTAATATCTTTTAGTGAGAAAAATTTCGTACGGGGTCGCAAAAAAACCAAAAAACGATACCCTCCTTTAATTTGTCGAACAGTTCGTTAGTTAGAAAGTTTGACTGGGAACTGCTGTCCAACAATGCTCTGCATTTTATAGGTTGGCCATTTGTGTCAAAAACATTAATTATTGCGGTAGACAACATTGCAAAAGAGTAAGGGCTTGCTTGAGAGGTCATAGTGTGTGCATACATTATCTGAGGTATTATTGCTATTTGGAGGCGGTATTTTAGGTATTTCGGATTGAGATTTATTTCCAGTATTAAATTGCTTGTAAGATTGGTTTCTGTTCATAGCATTATTTGAATTTAAATGCAGCATGGAATGATGTCGTTTTTGACAAGAGGGACACGAATGGTTAGATTGGCAATCGTTGTTCGAATGGCCAGGTCTAAGGCAGTTCGTGCATAGATTAAGGCGTCTAATTTCTGAAAGCCTTTCGTTTATAGGAATATCCGAGAATAATTTGCATGCATAAATAAAGTGCTGTTTATTGCATAAGGGACATGGAAAATTATTAGTTGATAAATGGGAGTAAGAACGTCCACCATTAGGCCTCTTATTAGGTTGGGTGTTTTGAGGTGGATTGTTATTTATTTTTGGTGTCCAATGATTCTAAGAGTTGGCACCGCTGGTTTAGAAATTTTAAATAATCGTCGATTTTTGGAGAAGTATTGGCTTTTGTGTTTATTTACCCATTCTTTTCGGGTCGAGACATCTAGTTTGGAACTAAGAACAAATATTGAAATGGTATTCCATTCATGCACATTTTCACCTAGGTTTTTTAATGATCTGAAATGTTTTTGGATTTCGTCAAGAAATTTTCGCAAAAATATATAGGATTCTCTAGAAACATTAGGTAAGTCAAAAATGGCTTTCATGTGGGAATGAATTATTGCCTTTTTATTTTGATAACGCTCGGTTAATAAATCCCAGGCAATTTTGTAATTATGGTCAGTGGCATTTAAAGAAGAAATTATTTGAGCAGCTTATCCCTTAAGTGCACCTTGTAAGTAAAAAAATCGTTGAACATTAGATAGCATTGAATTCTGATTAATAAGTGAGTCAAACGATTCCTGAAATTGAGTCCATTTATCATAGCTGCCGTTAAATTCCGGTAAATTAATATCAGGTAATTTTATATTTAATAATGGGGTGGTATTTGTTACGCCACTGGCAATATGTTGTAAGTTAGGTACAGCAGTTTGGACAGCTATGTTACTTAGCTTAGATTTTGCCAGCGCTACTAGGGAAGAATATTTATTTTCAAAGTTATTACGCTCATCATCGTGCTTATCAACATCGTCAGGTTCCAATTTTTCAATTTCAGTCTGTACAAACTCAAATTCCGCGAGAAGAGACATAATAGTGTCTAAACGAGTGCTTAATTCGAAATTAGTTTCATTGGTTATTACAGAATTCGACATTTTTGTTATAAAGTTAGCAGTGCTATAGCAGATATTAACAAACAAATAATAAAAGAGAGTATTATCGTAAAATAAATTTTTTTTGTTTAACGCAAGTATTAACAATTTTAAAGAAAACGAATGAGTTTTAAATAATAAATGGATGGGACTGACCTTGTTTCAACTTATAAAAATGCGCTTTGCTTTGCTTTTCGCTTCAATCACACACAGCTTCGCAGTTCTGAGTTCCGAGATTTCGCAATCCTTGCTTAGTCTAGCGATGGGCGATGCGATTAATTTATTTAGGTGTGTCCGCATACAATGGAGAATACCCTCGAGGAGTCGCAAAGTGGGTTTAGAAAAGGTAGAAGAATACAGGACCACATATTTACGGTAAAACAAATAAGTGAAAAGTTCTCACAGCAAGGGAAAGAAGTGTATATGGGATTCATAGACCTTGAAAAGGCTTTTGATAAAGTACGAAGAGAGAAGCTATGGAAAATATTAGAAGAAAGGGGAGTTAACACTAAAATAATAAGAATAATTAAAAACATGTACCAAAACAACATACATTGTGTAATATATAAAAATTAAATGTCAGAAGCATTTTCAACACAAGATGGATTAAGGCAGGGAGGTGGATTAAGCCCATTATTATTTACGATTTTTATTGATGAAATAATAAATAAATAATAAAAAAATGGAATGTAAAAAGAGTAGATTTATCAGAAGGAGCTTTTGTCATAATTATGGCAGAAAAAGAAGAAGATTTACAAAAAAATATGGAAATTTGGAATGTAGTTTGTGAAGAATTTTGAATGAAAGTAAATAAAAACAAAACTAAAGTTATAGTTATAGGAGAGAAACAAACAAATATAAATGGAGTAAAAATCGAACAAGTAAACACATTTAAGTATTTGGGAGTAGAAATAGAAGATAATGGCAGGCAAGAAATAGAAATTAATAATAGAGTAGAAAAAACAACAAAGCTTTACTACACGATGAACTCGGCATTTATAAATAAAAAAGAAATTTCAAGGAAAACAAAGATAAATGTATTTAAAACAATATATCGACCAATCTTAAAATTTGGATGTGAATCATGGGTGTTGACCAACAGACAAAAAAGTAAAATATAAGCAGTTGAAATGAAGTACCTCAGACGAGTTAAAGGTGTCACAAAGATAGATAAACTCAGAAACACACAAATAAGAAAAGACCTTGACATAGAATCAATACTCAAGTTCATTGAAAAGCGACAATTAAGCTGGTGGGGACATCTGCAAAGGATGAATGACACAAGAGTAGTCAGAAGAGTATGGCAAGCAAAGATAGACCAAGGTAAACATGGGATGGAGTTATCGGAAGCATATTGCAAGAAAAAGGAAAGTCATGCACGGAGGCAAAAAGAACGGCAAGAGATAAAAAACAATGGGCGAAATTTGTACATGAATAGTATAGGCATAGATAATTTTTGTTTAGATTAAGTAATTATTGTAAATAAAGTATTACCCCTACACCATATATAATGGTATTTGGGGATTTGATAATATATATATATATATATATATATATATATATATATATATATATATATATATATATATATATATATATATATATATATATATATAAATGAACGATACTTCTACTGCCATCTAGTGGCAGAGAAGTGTGAGGAGAAAGTCTAGGCCACCCACGCAGCCCGATTCGGATTGTCGGGTGACATACGAGGGGCGATCATAAAATCTATGGTCAAGCCACTTTCTCCTTCATTTGCAACAAAGCAAAGTCGAGTGTAAAATACACAAAAATAGAGATAAAATCTTTATTTAATTATTCTACGGTCTAGGACAGCTGTTTCGATTAATATCAAATCTCGTCAGCTAGACTAGTAGATAATTAAATAAAAATTTTTCTCTCAGGTTATTGCCATCCGGCGAGCATAAATCAAATAGAAATGAACGATACTTCTACTGCCATCTAGTGGCAGAGAAGTGTGAGGAGAAAGTCTAGGCCACCCACGCAGCCCGATTCGGATTGTCGGGTGACATACGAGGGGCGATCATAAAATCTATGGTCAAGCCACTTTCTCCTTCATTTGCAACAAAGCAAAGTCGAGTGTAAAATACACAAAAATAGAGATAAAATCTTTATATAATTATTCTACGGTCTAGGACAGCTGTTTCGATTAATATCAAATCTCGTCAGCTAGACTAGTAGATAATTAAATAAAAATTTTTCTCTCAGGTTATTGCCATCCGGCGAGCATAAAGCAAATAGAAATGAACGATACTTCTACTGCCATCTATTTGCTTTATGCTCGCCGGATGGCAATAACCTGAGAGAAAAATTTTTATTTAATTATCTACTAGTCTAGCTGACGAGATTTGATATTAATCGAAACAGCTGTCCTAGACCGTAGAATAATTATATAAAGATTTTATCTCTATTTTTGTGTATTTTACACTCGACTTTGCTTTGTTGCAAATGAAGGAGAAAGTGGCTTGACCATAGATTTTATGATCGCCCCTCGTATGTCACCCGACAATCCGAATCGGGCTGCGTGGGTGGCCTAGACTTTCTCCTCACACTTCTCTGCCACTAGATGGCAGTAGAAGTATCGTTCATTTCTATTTGATTTATGCTCGCCGGATGGCAATAACCTGAGAGAAAAATTTTTATTTAATTATCTACTAGTCTAGCTGACGAGATTTGATATTAATCGAAACAGCTGTCCTAGACCGTAGAATAATTAAATAAAGATTTTATCTCTATTTTTGTGTATTTTACACTCGACTTTGCTTTGTTGCAAATGAAGGAGAAAGTGGCTTGACCATAGATTTTATGATCGCCCCTCGTATGTCACCCGACAATCCGAATCGGGCTGCGTGGGTGGCCTAGACTTTCTCCTCACACTTCTCTGCCACTAGATGGCAGTAGAAGTATCGTTCATTTCTATTTGCTTTATGCTCGCCGGATGGCAATAACCTGAGAGAAAAATTTTTATTTAATTATCTACTAGTCTAGCTGACCAGATTTGATATTAATCGAAACAGCTGTCTTAGACCGTAGAATAATTAAATAAAGATTTTATCTCTATTTTTGTGTATTATATATATATATATATATATATATATATATATATATATATATATATATATATATATATATATATATATATATATATATATATATATATATATATATATATATATATATATATATAGTAGAGTAAAATATTGGGGAGCAGCAAGAATAAAAGAACAAAGTGTACTCTTTTAGGATTTATTCCAAGCTTTCGAGCGTGGTTACGCTCATCATCAGGGAAGCTGTAAGTGATGAGCAACAAAATTGGTACAATAAAATGGGGTATTACAGAAAAAAACATACCCCTAGTGAGATTGTTGTTCACAGGTTGTAAAATTAAAAATTGTTAAAATACAGATTAAAAACACGTCCACATAATAAAACATTGTAACTTGTTAAAAAATAAAAATTGTTATTAAAAGATTTTTTGTTTAAAACCGTATTATTTAAAATTAATAAAATATTAAAATTTAATAGCCAAAAGCTGTATGCTATTAAATTTAAATCAAGTTTTTTTGTTCCTCGTTTTTTTTGAATTTATACATTTAGCGCCAAATTTGAAATTCATTTTGACGGACGGTCTCATCCTTGAAAGCCACACAGACCACAAAAATGGAAGGATAAAAAAAGGAGCAATAGGGCAACAGCTAATGAGACTGTAACCCTATTTGGGAGAGGAGACAAAGTGTACAGCTAATGAGGCTGTACGTCCTTGTTGGGAAGAGGCCATGCTGTGTGACAGACAAAGAAGAGCCATGTCGTCAAAAGTTAACCTATATGACAATGAGGATTCCAAACAAATATTTTAATATATTATTAAAACCAATACCTAAAAATGTCCAATTTAAATGAACGGAGGGCTATATGCACAAACTTACTGATTAGGAAAAAATATTTTTTTTGTTAAATAGACCCATTGGACAAGTCGTGTACATCATAATATTTCAAGTATTTGTCCATATGTAATAGATACGCAAAAGACGTACTCAGATTGTTAAGGTCAGACCTCTTATTCATACAATGGTCCGATTGGTAGATGTATGCCATTTCGAGGAAAAGCCTTCGAGAGTGGTGTCTCTCTTCAGTTAAAATGGAAACATTCTCAAAATCAGTCACATGCCCTGTCGAGCGCACATGTTCGGCCAAAGCGCATCATTCAGGGTGCAACCTTATATCGCTTTTGTGTGAAGTTAAGCGATCTTTAAGCCTACGGGAAGTTTGCCCGATATAAACACTGTCACAGCTAGAGCAGGGAATACAGTACACGACATCTGAGTGCAAAACCAGAGGGTCTTTATCCTTAACTTGTGAAAAAATATTGTTGATAGTTAACACCGTTTTGTAAGCGATTTTGATTTGAATGACCGAAGAGAAGAGCTTTGCTAATTTTGGTGTTAAGTCGTGTATGTATGGAAGAGTTAAGTATGAAGGAAGGGGGACTCTATCAGGACCTCCATCAGGTGCCTCAGGAGGTGGTGTGTTCACAGATGGCTCAAGCAAACGTTTCTTTTCACCGCAAGAACACAGACATACTTTACCATCTATTTCTGGATAACTCTTATCCAAATGATCTTTCTGACTGCTGTACAGTGCATCATCCATACCATTAGTTAGTACGAATAACACTGTCACTGCTGAAGTAACCCGTTTGCTTGAGCCATCTGTGAACACACCACCTCCTGAGGCACCTGATGGAGGTCCTGATAGAGTCCCCCTTCCTTCATACTTAACTCTTCCATACATACACGACTTAACACCAAAATTAGCAAAGCTCTTCTCTTCGGTCATTCAAATCAAAATCGCTTACAAAACGGTGTTAACTATCAACAATATTTTTTCACAAGTTAAGGATAAAGACCCTCTGGTTTTGCACTCAGATGTCGTGTACTGTATTCCCTGCTCTAGCTGTGACAGTGTTTATATCGGGCAAACTTCCCGTAGGCTTAAAGATCGCTTAACTTCACACAAAAGCGATATAAGGTTGCACCCTGAACGATGCGCTTTGGCCGAACATGTGCGCTCGACAGGGCATGTGACTGATTTTGAGAATGTTTCCATTTTAACTGAAGAGAGACACCACTCTCGAAGGCTTTTCCTCGAAATGGCATACATCTACCAATCGGACCATTGTATGAATAAGAGGTCTGACCTTAACAATCTGAGTACGTCTTTTGCGTATCTATTACATATGGACAAATACTTGAAATATTATGATGTACACGACTTGTCCAATGGGTCTATTTAACAAAAAAAATATTTTTTCCTAATCAGTAAGTTTGTGCATATAGCCCTCCGTTCATTTAAATTGGACATTTTTAGGTATTGGTTTTAATAATATATTAAAATATTTGTTTGGAATCCTCATTGTCATATAGGTTAACTTTTGACGACATGGCTCTTCTTTGTCTGTCACACAGCATGGCCTCTTCCCAACAAGGACGTACAGCCTCATTAGCTGTACACTTTGTCTCCTCTCCCAAATAGGGTTACAGTCTCATTAGCTGTTGCCCTATTGCTCCTTTTTTTATCCTTCCATTTTTGTGGTCTGTGTGGCTTTCAAGGATGAGACCGTCCGTCAAAATGAATTTCAAATTTGGCGCTAAATGTATAAATTCAAAAAAAACGAGGAACAAAAAAACTTGTTTTAAATTTAATAGCATACAGCTTTTGGCTATTCAATTTTAATATTTTATTAATTTTAAATAATACGGTTTTAAACAAAAAATCTTTTAATAACAATTTTTATTTTTTAACAAGTTACAATGTTTTATTATGTGGACGTGTTTTTAATCTGTATTTTAACAATTTTTAATTTTACAACCTGTGAACAACAATCTCACTAGGGGTATGTTTTTTTCTGTAATACCCCATTTTATTGTACCAATTTTGTTGCTCATCACTTACAGCTTCCCTGATGATGAGCGTAACCACGCTCGAAAGCTTGGAATAAATCCTAAAAGAGTACACTTTGTTCTTTTATTCTTGCTGCTCCCCAATATTTTACTCTACTTCGGAATCACACAGCAAATACTTTCAAAATCTACATATATATATATATATATATATATATATATATATATATATATATATATATATATATATTGTAATGAAATACTCTCCATGAGTCATTTTTATAAATTAATTATTAGTTATTTGTTAAAAGGTTTGAATAACATTTGTGAATTTTGAATGTTATAAACAGAGTTTATTATTATAAGTATAATTTTAAAGCATTTATTGAAAATAATTGGTGTATACAGTATTTAAAATCAACAATTGTGGAGTATAAAAAAAAAAATCTTATGTGTAATATCATATAATATGAATGATTATTATAATAATTTAATAGAGAAAGTTAAAATTTGGATAGAATATCAAAGTAAATTTTTGCTGTATAATTAAAAAGTAAATGGCAAGTTTGTCAAAAGTGATTAAAAAAATTTTATTCAGAAATCAAGTAACAAAAAAATTTGGGAATTTAGAGGGACAGTTGAATAAAAAGAATAATAAACAAGTCAGTTTTTGATAAATTTAAAAAAAAACATGTCACAATAATTTACAAAAATTTGTTAATTAAGAAAAATATAGAAGAGATACGAATGATTTGTCAATAAAAGCTGGACTATTGTTAGATTTTTAAAGAATTTAAAATAAAGAAGAATTTCATACGTTTAAAATTTTTTTTGAAAAGCTGAGCTGGGCTGATTGGTATTGTGGAGATTATTTAATTAGAATACTATAAAAGGAAGCAATCTGGGAGAAAATTTAAGAGAGAAGATATACCGGTTGAGAAAAAAAAAATAAAAGAAGCTGTTTTAAAGAAGAAAGCGTAATACATGATTTAAAGGCGAATTTGCCGGATGAGTTTAAAGAAGAGGAAGTGGACAGGATCTAAAATTTAATTTTTTTTATATTTTTTTTGTAATGTTTATTATTTTTTTTTATATAGAACTCACCCCAAATTGAGAGCAACGAAGTAGTATTTCATAACAATATATATATATATATATTTTACTCTACTTTACTCTATATATATATATATATATATAAAAAGAAATGTTGCAACTTCGCATTTTTTTGGCAAAAATTGAAAAACTTATATGAGATAACTTGTTATAAATTAAAAAAAAATGTACTACTAAAATACTTATTTTTAAGCATTTAAAAGATTTTTTCAGGAACCGCCTCCTTTAGTTGTATTTAAATGTTTTATTTGAAAGAAAGATGTCTTTTCTTCCAGCCGCTTTAGCATGACGCCTGAAATAGCAAGTATGAAAAATCCTTTTCACGACCAACTGACACAGGAGGTCTATTCTTGACCCTTCGCAATGGTCAAGGTCGCTCGCAATCGTGTCGACAGTAAATCCTAATAAACCGTATTCTTGAAACTTCGCGTGAATCTGCAGATTCCCTTCCTATATCATTTTTCTCTTGTTTTGAATGAAGTTTTTTATTATAATAATCTTCTTCTAAATCTAATTTTCTTTTTAAATGAGCTTCATATGCTTCAACTGCACGTTCTGTTTTTTTAATTTAATTCCACCCCTTTTCTGCAATGTGCTTTGGGTAGATGATCCTGTGGGAGTAGTCGCTGGTTGCCATACTCCTGCAAAGTAGAAAATTAAGTAGGGATAATGTATCAATAATTGATATTTACATTCATATTTATTTAAAAAACAGGTCCTTATTGATATATTATAAGTAAGGATACATTATATCGATACCTTAATCCGCAAAACGGCCAACTCCTGTCGAGGCAATTTTTCAGGAGCAATAAAAAACTGCATGTTTTGTGGTTGAATTAAAATATCGAAATATCAAAAATTCGCTTTCTATATTACTCATTTAGGGACGTTTTAAACAAAGTTTTCATTTAGTGGTTTTTGAATAAATGGTATTTTTGGAGTTGGCATATTTTCAAATTAACAGTTTACTATTATATTTGGAGTTAGAAGAAATAATGAAATAATAATCAACTGATCAAAACATATCCTGGGACTTCCAGGATAGAGTAATAATAGAATAAGAACAGTTTCCAATGTAAATCTGTATATGTAACTCTCAATGACAGTGCAGTACATTTGTGTGTGTCGTAGGTTATGTTGCACACGCTATGGCGGGCTTGTCACTGTCTAAGTGGCCTTTGATAGCGTGGTAACACAGGCAGCTACTTACATATAACATACATATATTACATCCTCCTTCCTATAGATCAAGCCTCTCAGGGGCTTTGACTATACGACCAGACCTAGTCTGACAAGTCAACAAATGAGGAGTTTGACTAAAGGGTTTACAAGCAATTGGGCTTTGTCGCCCAATTTCCATGTTCTGAGAACATGATGTACTATTGTTGATTGTAGTCTGGGGCTGGTCGTGGTATAGAAGGTTATCAGGTTCATTGTCAACAACTTGATCATGCTCAGAGGACAAGGTTTTAAACTTATTAAGTGACTCTTTTAAATCAACTCTATTACGACGGACTGTGTCACCCATTGTATTTTGGATGACATAGGATCGCGGTGCATTATGCTTATTGACAATTTTTCCCATATCCCACTTCCTCTTAACATGATCATAAACCGTTACATCGATATTAGAATCTAACTGTGGTAAGTCTTTTGAGCTTTTATCATATTTATAATAAATTTTATGTTTATTCTCTATTTTTTGTTTGACATTTTCACATAACCTAGGCATGAGCAGTTCAGCACTAATTGGAATTTTTGACTTACATATGCGACTATTTAACAACTGAGATGGTGAATAATCAATGTGTTTTAATGGGGAATTTCTATATTGAAGCAATGCAACTTCAATGTCCTCCTTACCCTCCAAGGATTTTTTAAGAATGTTCTTTGCTATCCCTACTCCTTTTTCGGCTAGGCCATTGGAGCGCGGATAGTTCGGGCTTCTTGTGAGGATTTTAAAGTTCCACGCTTTGGCAAAATTCCTGAATTCTAAACTGTCAAATGGAACATTGTCGCATGAGATAACATCAGGGGCGCCAAAGTTGCAAAATATCTTTTTTAAAACATTGACTACAGAGCGTGCAGATTTATCTCTAATATTACATATTTCAAGCCAATTTGAAAAGGAATCAAAAACGACCAAGTAACTCTTAGCTCCATAACTAAAAATATCAATCCCTACTCTTTCCCAGGGCCGAATAGGAATTGGGTACAAAATTAGAGGTTCCTTCTGTTGTTTACGGCCATGTGTTTCACAAATTTTGCATGATTTAATTGTTTTTTCAATATCACTATTGATACCTAGCCAATAAAAAATTTGTCGTGCACGAGCTTTTGTTTTTTCGATTCCCAAATGACCCTCATGTAACAATTTTAACATTGCTGGACGTAGCACATGAGGAACAATAATTTTGTCCGCTAGTAACAGTAGCCCATCTGAAAAAGTTAGATTATCTTTGACTTTAAAAAAATGTCGAATGGCTTCCGGTACCTCAGTTTTTTTATCTGGCCACCCATCTAAACAGAATTTTTTTACTGCCTCGAGTTGCATGTCATTATTGATTTCCTTTCTAAACTGTTGTTTTCTGTCCTCGGACATAGGTATGTTTTTAATAATTGAATGAACAACAAAATCAAACTCTTTATCACTTCTTAAGCCTTTTTCAGATAAGAATGCCCTTGATAACGTATCGGCGATAAACAGACATTTTCCAGGTTTATATGTAACACATAATTCATAGTTAAGAAGCCGCAAACGCATTCTTTGTAATCTAGGAGACATGCTGGCCAGTTCTTTTTTAAAAATACTCTCCAATGGCTTATGATCAGATCTAATCTTAATATCTTTTTGGCCATAAATAAAGTAGTGAAATTTTTGGACAGAAAACACTATGGCTAGCATCTCCTTCTCAATTTGAGCGTATTTTTGTTCTGTTGTGGTCAAACTACGCGAAGCAAACGCAATCGGATGCCCATCTTGCAATAAGCAGCAACCAAGGCCATCCTTCGATGCGTCAGTTTCAATTTCAATGCTTTTTGAACTATCAAAAAATTTTAGTACGAGGGCTGACGACAACAGATGCTTAAGTTGAGAAAGAGACTGCTCATGCTCACTACTCCATTGAAAATCAATGTCTTGTCTAGTTAAATGTCGTAATGGGGCCGTGACCTTGGACATGTTCGGTACAAATTTACCTAGAAATTTGGCCATACCTAAAATTCTTAATAACTCATTTTTATTGCCTGGTTTTGGTAAGTCTGTAATGGCCTTTATGTAAGTTTTGCTTGGCTCAACACCATTCTTTGAATAGATCTGTCCCATAAATTTGACAGACTTTGATTTGAATTGAATTTTTGTACTGTTAAATTTAATATTATATTTACGAGCACGCTCGAGGACTAGCTGCAAATTCCGATCATGTTCAAGTTCATTAGCGCCTGTTACAATAAGATCATCAAAATATATTCCTATGCCATCTAAGTCTCCAACTATTTCATAGTTCTTGCGTTGAAAAACTTCTGGCGCCGAACAAATGCCAAAAGGTAACCTAACAAAACGGTAACGCCCAAATGGCGTACCAAAGGCTGTGTAATCAGCACTTTCATCATCAATTTTTACTTGAAAATAACCGTCTTTCATATCAAGAACCGTGAAATATTCTTTGTTACAATGTTTAACTGCAATTTCTTCAGCAGTTGGTATTAAAAACATTTCTCGCTGTATAGCAGCATTTAGGAATTTTGGGTCAAGGCACAAACGAAGGTCACCATTTTTTTTTTCTACTATTACAAGGGGGTTCAGCCACTCAGTTGGTTTTTTAAGTTTCTCTATTATATGTTGATTTTCAAGTTGTTTCAATTTATCTTTCAATCTGTCATGAAGTGCTCTAGGAACCCTCCTGGGGGGCTGAACATGTGGTACAGAATTACTTTTTAATGTAATGTGATGACTTGTTGGAAATTGTCCCAAACCATCAAAGGTAGATTTATATGCTTTAATAATGTCATCTAATGACCTAAAAACAACATTTGCACCCTGACTAATACAAGCCAACCGTTTTATCAATTTTAATGATGTACAACCTGGTAGGCCTAACAGAGGCATAGAATTATTACTATTAACAACAATAAAATCAATACAAGCTATTAAATCATTTACTTTACATTGTAAGCTAATTTCACCAACAGGTTCTATCCTGAAGCTTTCATTACCATATGATACCAAGGTTACTTTTGTAGGTTTCACTTTATGGTCAAATTTCATTTTTTTAAGAATATTTAAAGGCAAGACACTTACTTCAGCAACTGTATCTAGTTTAAATTCTACTTGCCTATCTTCGACACTGACTCGTTGCTTCCATACTCTCTCAATGGCATTGACTTCTTGCGCTACCTCAACCACATCTATTGAGCTGACATAGAACTGATCATCACTACCCGAATCACTATCACTATTTTCCTGTATTTTCTCCACATCATGGACTCTTTTTGTTAACTGCTTATCAAACCTGTAACGTACTTTTTCTTGGTTCTTCACTTCATTTTGGCAAACAGCAGCAAAGTGGTTGCGATTCTGACATTTGGCACATGTCTTTCCATATGCGGGACATTTTTTGTTTTTCAAGTGTTTATATCCACAGTATTTACACAGGATGGAGTAAGTTTGCATCGACGATCCTTGACTGGTTCTATCCCTGTCTCTAGTTTGCATCTACGATCCTTGACTGGTTCTATCCCTGTCTCTTCTTATTTCATCAACAACTGCATCACTCTGCAAGGCTTTTGCTTGGGTTTTGCTAATTTCTGTGGCACGACAAAAACTTATAGCTTTATTCAACGTCAGCTTTGACTCTCTGAGGAGCTTCTCCTGAGAGCTCTTGTCCCAAATTCCTATTACAAGTCGGTCTCTAATCATATCCTCACTGTCTTTGTAATCTGTCGACTTAACGGCTTTCCTTAATTCAGTGAGAAAACTGTCAAATGATTGGCCCTCTTTTTGAATTATGCTATTGAATTTAAATCTCTCAAACACAACATTTGCAGTTGGTGCACAATGGGCTTCGAACTTTGCTTTAATCTGATTAAGCTCTCCTCTTTCATCAGCTGTAAACGTAAAACTGTTAAAGAGTTCCAACCCGTCATCGCCTATTAAATTCAAAAAGACTGCAATTTGAGTTTCTTCGGATTTCTTTTTCAACTCTGTCGCCGTAGAGAATACATCAAATTTTTGGACAAAACGTTTCCAATTCTCGGCAATATTGCCATCTAAAACTAACGGCTCCGGTGGCCTACAAAAGTGCTCCATACTATTGATAATCAAGGGCGACTGCACTATTAACACATATACTTCACTGCTGTTATCGCCAGAGATATCACACCTGACACCATGTCATATCCTGGGACTTCCAGGATAGAGTAATAATAGAATAAGAACAGTTTCCAATGTAAATCTGTATTTGTAACTCTCAATGACAGTGCAGTACATTTGTGTGTGTCGTAGGTTATGTTGCACACGCTATGGCGGGCTTGTCACTGTCTAAGTGGCCTTTGATAGCGTGGTAACACAGGCAGCTACTTACATATAACATACATATATTACAAACATTGTATTACTTTTTTAAAATAACATTAATGATGGAGAAGGTTATCATAGAAAGGGTGATAATCGGCAGGTACAGTTGATTTTAGGTCCTGCAAATCAGAATATTTCCTTGCTGTAATTTTCAACTGGTTGAAGAACAAATTCGGCAATTGGTTTACATCTAAGGGTCCAGTTGTCATGTTTCTTCTTTGGGGAAGTGGTTGCCAATTATTAGGAAATCTTAGTTTATAATTAACTGTCCCATCAGGCATGTATTGCAAAGCTCGAATGTCAGTTACCTGAAAAATTCGCTCGCGTATTACAATGTTTTTTAAAGCCAACAGTGGTGTGACATGATTAGAACTGATATACTTATAAAAACAACATGGGAAAAAGAACAATTCAATGGATCAAAGACAGAATAACGCAAAAATAATTCATTAAAATAGTACTGATCATAAGCACTTGGATATAGAACCAAGTTAATATACACTGACAACTACAAAAAAGTGACTTATGTGATAGCAGTCAACTAATTATGGAATTATGGAAATAAAAATTATAATAATGAAAATTACCTTAGGGTCTCCCTTCGTTTTACCTGGTCGAATAGATTTGTAGAATGGAATACATTTCAAATATTTAAAAAAAGAATGGTTTAAGTAAGATACTTCATAAGGGTGTGGTTGTTTTCGTGCCTGTCTGCATATATTCACATAATCCGCTGGCACATTTATATCTTTGTACCGTAATCTTTTCTCTATTGCAGCATGCATAGAGTCTGCCTCCATCTGAGTGTGGCCGACCTCCAAATATTTTTGTTCAATTATAACTTTTTTTTGTTACGGCTACATTTAACAATGCATTGGATAATAAAACATTTCTGTTTTGTGATGTGCAACCGTCGCTGAAGATAATGATTTTCTCATTCTCTTTTACCTCTTTTTGGGAAAGAAACTTGTCCACCAAAAATTGTACTATGATGCTTCCAAATTCCTCTGCGGTACACATAACTTTGTTTTATAATATAAGCTTGACACGTTAGATTTTGGAGCACTTAATAAGGCTTAGACATCGACTGTGAACACATATTTTTCGTTCTCCTTATCCTTTTCTTTTTCTGCGCGAGCTTCTTTCTTCCGTGCTAGGTGCATTGTACTCTCTTCATCACTTATATGTACCAATTTGTAAGCACGACATTGACTACACTGATTTTCTTAGGACGAAAAAATGCTATATTATTCGTGTCTAAGGTGTTAGTAAATGTAGCAATTGAAAGTGCTGCTATGTTATGTGACGCACACCAATCAGAAACATAAAATTTATATAATGCTGTTTTGGAATCCCATTCAGGTAATAAATAATTTTTGGATGTTCTTTGACGGCAATAATGTGAAGGCATCTTAGGTAAGGTATCTAAAAAGTTCTTGAGCGCATTTAGCTCTTCGGTAAAAATATTCTTACGTTGTTTCCGTTCCGATAGTGCAATTGATTTGTTATCGACTCTACTCGTTGCAAAATGATTTTTTGATGTCATTTTCCAGATCCAAACCGATGCTTTTCCAATGTCAAGTGTATTTAAAAACATTGTCTTGCATACTCTAACTAATTTTTCATTTACTTTCAGGTGATACAGCATAGAACACTGTCTTCTAGATGTGGCATCATCTTTTCTATCACGAGGTCTTTTTGTCGGAACCATTGTAACTCCACTGGCGAGAAAAACTTTCTTTTCGCCCATTTCATTAACTAAAATAAATCAAATAACTGTTTTCTAGTTTCTTCTGATACTGTACTGCATTTCATGATTTTACTTTCTTTGCATTTGCACCTCCTTCCACATTTTCATTCATCTTTAGGTACTACAGTCCACTTATTATTGGCCATTTTCTTTCTACCGTTATATGTTTTCCCTTTTTCACGATTATAAGCATTCTTTGCATCCATCCAAGAAGAGGAAGTTACTTCGCAACGTTTTCGTCTCTTCGATTTCTTTTTAATGGGTTGAGGTTCATTAAAATCTGAATCAGAATTATCCGAATAGGGTACTATTCGAAAAGTAGCATCATTACTCTCATCACTTATGGTATTAATAGATTCAGATAGAACTTTATCCCCCTTACTATTATCAGTGTCAATAAACGTCATTACATTATCATCATTACTATCACCACTTATGGTATTAACAGATTCAGATAGAACTTCATCTCCCTTACTATTATTAGTGTCAATAAACGTCATTACATTATCATCGTTAGTTTGATCTGTATTCGGTATGGCCATTAATGTATACCGTGGCAATGTTAATTCATTTAGGATAGGATCATCCTCACAAATTATAGGCATATTGTTTATATCATTTTCAACTTCTTGATGGTTATCATTTGAACTTAAAGCTAATTGCACCAATTTCCGTGAACGGGATATTATCTGAAAATAAGGATGTGTGTTATTCCCCATTTTTGGTTGTAAAATATAATCGTGGCAACCTTATTCATAATTTATGCCTAAATTTAATGTTAACATATTTTAGAAATAATATAGGTACCTCACATTTTGCAAAAAGTAATGATGTTTTATGGTTGTTTTTGCTTAAAAAAAGGCATACTAGTTAAGCAAAAATCTGAGTGAGAAAATATGCTAACTCCAGTTTAGTATTTACTGCGATATGCTATAAAAGAGCTAATTCCTTTAATGATAAAGTTTAATGGTTTTGATCGTTTTCTTATTAAGGTAAATGAAATACAGGTAAATAATAGAAGACGAAAACTCACCAGTCACATGATAACAACACAAATTCAACAAAATCACTTCCAATAAACAATAAATTCTACTAATTCCCTTACTAACCTCTTCACACTTTGACAGCTCTATGAGAAATGGTTACGGTAGTGCGGAGTTGCCATGTTTTAGAGTTCAAACATTTAGTAGAAAACAGTTAGCCGATTTTTGTGCATCCTTTTTTCAGAGATTTTACTAAAATTGGGAGTTATAATTTTATTAGATGGTGTAGATTACTTAGAATTTTATGATAAGCTATAAAACTCATTTACGCTAAAAAGTGGAGTTGGCCGTTTTGCGGATGGACAATTCAATCAAATTCTTCTTTTTTCGTTTTTTACAACGTTGCCGATATATACCCCTTCGTGTTATTTAATCACTAAACGAAGGCAGTGAAGAATACGAATTTCGTCTATCCTTCGCGTTGTAGTCATTCGTGTTCAGGCGAATGCGTGTCTACGCGAGTGAAGTCAAGAACAGCACCCCAGATCAAAGAGTATTATATATCGCTCTCAGCTTAATATTACTATCGCTACTAAACAAAAAGCTTAAATCTAGAAACTTATTAAAACTATCGAAGGTATATTAGATTTTACATACATAAAAACAAAATACCATGAACTTTCGATTTTAACAGTATGGAGATTTCTGTCAACATACCAATATTTAACTGGATATTGTGTTTTGTTTTCTTATTTAAAAGTCAAAACAGTGTAAAATATTAGGTTAGAGTTAGGTACAAAATTTATGATTTTCAATAATTTTTTTCTCGAAAATTATTGGCGACCGCCGGTTTTTTTGTTTTCTTGGTTAAACCTATACCTCCTCCAATAATTTTTTTTTCGATTTGCGAATTCTACCTAAACTGCATTTATACCAAAATTTCAATGAATTGAGTCGCATTAGGACAAAATCAATCGATTGATACCAAATTTTACTAATTTAAACGGGGGTAAATACTATACCGCAGCTCAAAATCACAATAAAACAGAAAAAAACTGTTCTGAATATCCGTACTTAGTGGTACTTATAATACACATACCTACAACTGATGTTGAATTTATTTCTTCCGCCTCTAATTTGAGCTTTCCTTGCTGTCTGGAATTGTATTATAAATTAAAAACAATTATATTGTTAGTAAAAAGAATTTAATAATTACCGTTTTCCGCAATTATTTTAGCTTCGAACTGGCCATAGCTTTTATAACGAACACTCACGAATTTCTCCCCAAAATGTTTTTTAACATCCTATTCCTTGCAAATGTAATACACTCCATCCAAAAACAGCACTGGTAAAAACATTTTTCTTAAAAACGGGAAATAGAAACGTGCACTAATCGTAGAGAATAAATTACGAATAAACCGGTTCCAAACTGTTTCTACTTGCCATACGTCGACTGCACCGGTGGGAAAAAATACGAGTTTACACGATTCGATTGGCCAAAAATTATGGAATTGTAACATAATTTTTCATTAAAATTTTGCTTAAAATAATAATTATTTATTACGTATTTGGACACGAATAAATGCCTTTTATATCACGACCCAGATTATATGCATGTAGTTTAACTATGTGAATTTACGAATATAAATCTTTTGGTTACTAGCAAAATTACTTGCGCACTCAGTAAAAATATGGCTAGTATAAGTGAAAATATAAAACATGAAAGTTCTGATTCCGATAGAGAACCAAAGGGATTAAAATAGAAAAATGTAAATAGGCATTATTCAGATTACTGCCTAGATTTATAGAAAGATTAAAAAAATTGACGATCAGTAGCGGTTGTCAGATATATACAAGGTGATTCATTGGGAAAGTGACATACGTTAACTGCAGATAGGGGATACCTAGGCGATCTCAAAAACCCCATACTTAATGGGTCTAACTCTTTAGTAGCCAAGATATAGGTTTTTTTTTGTCAATTTCTTGCATGGTTCAGAACTTTCTATCCACACTATATATATTCATGATTTTTGGCAGGTATATTTTGTTTGAATTTTCGTAATGTTCTATGGTTCTATAAAACTCTAAATCCTTGTGCTATCAAATATAATCTATTTTCAGGTGTTAGTTCTCGTAGTCTTCGTGACGTACTGCTTGTTTTGTTAGAATAGTTACTAATTATATATTTTGGAAGAGATTGATGGTTATTGTAAATTAAAATCATTTTTCAATTCTTTTTAAATGAAGTCTTGCCGTCACGACTTATTTCTTGAAATTAACCAAATTACCATCTTGATCGACTATTTTAAGAAACATTTCATCAATATATCTTGTGTTTATTGGTACATAGATAACGTTTGAAGGAAGTTCAACAATTTTATATCCTTACTTATTTTATAATAAAAAAAAACATACGTTTTAATATGGTTTATTAATTGAGTTTTCATAATACAAAGCCATTCAATACTCCATTACAAAAAGTGTTTAAAGTATGAAGATAAATTCAAAGATTAGACTAATAACTTGTATTTACCTATATGGTAGTTGCAGAAATGACTGTTAAGTTGATCGGATTACAAGTAAGTTGAACTGTGACATATTTGAGTCTAAATAAAAGGTTAACGAAGAAATGACTGATTCAATGGAAAACGTCAAGAATCAACAAAAAAATTATGTACAATATTTGATGGCAGTTGCACTTTAAAAATCTATTATGGGACCAAGAACAATATTTTCTGGTAGTAAACGGTTTACAGCATCGTCAACACAATTTAGTAGACGTGTTTATAGAAATCTAATATTATTCTGATGCCTAACATATCCAAAAAACTACAAAATTGTTGCAATATGTGCACAAGTACCTAAAGTTTTCGCACCAGATGGACACTTACAGTAGGGGTAGAAAACTGGTGTCTTCATTAGGTGCATTTTTGTATGCCAACCACAACATATATTTAGTTACGTTTCTAAATCTAGAGTAGATTCTAAAACGTAAAAAGTTGAGTTCCTCTCTTAATTCATTAGTTTCTGAAAGATTATGTTCGTCTCTTTGTAGTTTATATTGTATATATGTTGGGCTTAAATAAAGATGATAATGATCAACTAAATCCTTCAGATAATTGATATCTAAAAGAGGAAATTCAGAAACGTGCATAATATTTAGTCTGTGTCAGCGACCATTTCTTAAAGCTAGATTTTGAGCTTCAACACGTGCGTGGATAATATTTACATCATATAGTTCATTTAACATTTGCTTTGCCATCTCAATTGTTCCCGGTATATTTATTAGTGGATGAAACTTATTTATTAATACAACAGAAATTTGATAAAAAGCACGCAAATGGGCAGTATGATGTGTAGATATGCATCCTTTTAAAAACTTAAAAATAGACTTAAAATGTCCATTTCTAGATTCTACAACCCAACGCGTTTTGGTTATCAGTCTTGCTCTGTTAGCACCACTAGGAGATAATTGACGTTGGTTGCGTCGAAGTAAAGGTGGCATATAGGAAATGAAACCTAGATCTTCAAACGTAGCAATAGCGTCTCTGTAGCCTCTATCTACTATTATTACAAGTTTGTCATTCCATCAACATAATTTGTAAACCCTGCCTAAAATCGCAGCATCATTATTTCATGAGTCAGAAAAATATGGACTGTTAACTGCTAGTCGGCATGTCAGAGTGAGTATCACGGTAAATGAGCTCCTATTAATTTCAAAGATTTAAGTGGTAGTTTCATCAGTGTGCTAGCTGTTGTGAAAAACCATAAATAACACATATGTAGTGCAGTATAACTAATTATTTGTTCCGAAATTGAGTTTTGATACAATCATTAAATGATAGCTAAATTAACAGTGTTGCCAACTCAGTTCAATCAAAAATGAGTAAAAATACTAGGAGTAACAGTGTTACCCTGGATGACACTTCTTTGGAGACACTAGTAGAGAAACTAATTCCGAAAATTTCTACTAAAATTGAAGGCGAGATGGATAAATTAACAAAAATATTTCAAAAAATGGAAGGAAAAATTAACGATATGGTAAATAAAATTTCAAATATCGAAGAAGTCACTAAAGAAAATAAACAAAATATTAAAACAATCAATAATAAATTAGATTACTTAGACCAAAAATCAAGAATGAATACTTTGAGATTAGTAGGAATTAAAGAGATGCCAAATGAAAATCTATTAGAAAATGTTTTAAACTTGATTAGAGATGATTTAAAAGTAACCTGTGGAGCACTGGAAATTGCCAATATATTTCGCATTGGAAGTGCTTCGAGTAATAAACCAAAAACGATAATTATTAATTTTAACTTAAAATTGCGGCAAAGCAGAAATATGGTCCAGACGTTTGGTCGCTAAATGGAAGAATATATGCAAAACATGGCAACGTAGTTAAAACTATCACCGAAGAATCAGAGCTTTGCTAGGGAAAAAAAAACTTGCTGTAAAAACAAGTAATTAATCTGTTTAAAACTTTTGATAGTGGTGTTTATTTACATGAAGTTTTTTATTGTTAAGGCTAGCCTACACTATGGATTTTTATTTTTAATTTAAACTATGTTATAATTATCATTACTTGTCGTTTCAGTGTTATTAGTTAATTTATATGAATAATTTGATGGCTTTACCTCATTGACTGGCGATATGTGTTTTTCTCAATTTAAATCTAAATTTCTTTCTATGGACACCAATAACTAGATCATATAAGATAATAATACTATTTGTAGTATAATATACCTTGCATCTCATTACATTCGAATGTGAGCTCGATACTTGATGTCCACAGCATGACTTCCAACTTGAATGTATACTATCAGAATTGTAGGGGACTTAATATACAAAACTTGATGTCTTTTATAGGAGATCTTTAGATGATGAATTTGATATTATACTAGCAGTTGAAACGTGGATGCAAGAGGGAATACATGATGGTGAGATTGTCGATACGGATATACTGAGAGCCGATAGAGATTTGCATATAACTGGTAAGAGTACAGGAGGTGGGGTATTTATATTTTATAAAGAAAAAATATAAAATATAAAATTATAAAAGACATTGCACAATCTTTGAAGGTATATCTGTTCAGTTCAAAGTAAGTAATCAAAGATATACTTTAGTTGTAGTATATATTCCTCCAAAAAACTCAAAAAATAACTATCAATCCATGTATGAATTTTTACAAAGTCAAATAACTAATATTTATAATACTTATATAATAGGTGATTTCAATATAAATGATATTACCGGCGCAAATATTAATAATTTAGGATATAATAATAAAAGTGCCTTGTTGTGCGATTTTATTGATTTTATCTCATTTAAACTATTCAATACCATCCAAAATAGCCAAGGAAAAATGTTGGATTTGGTCATAGGTCCAGAATATTCTATATGCACTGTTAGTAGAGATCTTTTTCCATTTTTCACAGAAGACTCGAATTATCATCCATCCCTCAATATTTCCATCAATATGAAACCTGTCAGGAACCTAGATATAATTTCAAAAATTGCAACTTTTCCAGTTAAGTACAAATGTTAGGGATGCCGATTGGAACCCAGTTATAAAAGAATCAAATGTAAACAGTGCCTTAGATAATTTCTATACTATTTGTGTTAGGTTATTAAAGTGGAAAAAGAGCAAAAGAGTTTTTAATATTATTTAATATAAGTCATATAACTAGTTTGAGAAAAGTACATTAAAATAAACGTGGCTTAACAACCGTCATTAACTCAACTGACAACTGACAACTTAACCATAGATCAAAAACTAAAACAGACTACTAACATTTTACCAATGACACGAAACAAAAGCATTGATATAAAAGACAGGTTTGCAACCATAGAAACAATATTCTAACAATTTGGAATAATATCGTCGCCTCGTGTGTACCTAAATATAAAACATATAGAAATACAAAAAATATCCAGTTTGGTTCACAAACGAAATAAAATCACTCGGAATCAAATGATGAAAAATATAGGGAACTACGACGGAAATTGCAAAATCTAATTGAAAAGGAAGAACGCCAATACCTAACGAAACTAGAAAAAAATGTCACTAATGATATGAATCAATTTTGGAATTATGTAAATAGTAAGAGAAAAGCAAAAACGAGTATAGATAACCTTACATATAATGGAGATTCCGTACCAGACGAAAAAACTGCAGAGATATTTGCAAAATTTTTTTCATCTGCCTACTGTCAAGAAAAAGCTTCGTACAATCTAAATTTTAATCTCACTAATTTCACTATTACGGACGATATATTCCAAATACATGTAATTATCGAAAGTGATTATATCGAAGCTGTTAAAAAACTCAAACCCAAAAAATCAGCTGGTGTTGACGGTATTCCTCCATATATATTAAAAGGATGCCATGAATGGTTATGTTCCCCATTATTGCACATTTTTAATTTAATAATCAAGTCCAATGTTTTTCCAGAATATTGGAAAACCGAGAGAAAAATTGAGCCATTTCAATTATGTGCGCCCTATCCAAACTATTGGAGCAAATTATATGTATCAAGTTATACCAATTTACTAGCAAATACATAGTCCCTCAGCAACATGGATTTATTTATTTACAGCAAAAATGCCTTTGATACCTTACAACATAAATCGCAGCTAGACACTGTATTTACTGACTTTCGCAAAGCCTTCGACCAGGTAAACCATGACATTCTCTTGAGTAAAATTAGCAAATTCGGTTTGACTCAAAATTTTCTAGAATTGATCAAAAATAGATATTTTATTGTTAAACATAACGGAAATACTTTTGGAAAGTTTCATGCTAATTCTGGAGTACCTCAGGGATCTAATTTGGGACCTCTTTTATTTTTATTATTTATTAATGACTTGTATTCAGAATGTCTACTTTTTGCAGATGATCTAAAAATTTTCAAGAATGTACAGATAGTAAGAGATTGTGTTTCTCTGCAAAGAGATATTGTTAATATTGTTAAATAGAGTCATAATAATAAGTTGTTTTTTAATACAAAAAAATGTTGCATTTTAACAATAACCCGTTTAAAAGAATTTATTAATTTCGAAAATCATATGGATGAAGAGGTCTTAGAAAGGAGAACTGAAGTAAAAGACCTAGGTGTTATGTACAACAAAGTTTTTTCGTTTTCAAAGCACATTTCAAATACAGTAAGATCTGCAAACCGTATGCTAGGTGTGATGTATGAATATTATTTGTGCCACTGGGTATATTTACATATATATATATATATATATACTTCGCTTTTTGGGCATTGCGCCAGTCGAATGTAAATTAGCATGAATAAAAGAGTTGGTCAGTAAAGTGTGTATTATTTCTAAGACACCCTCAAATTAGGGTGTAATATATTACAAGTTGGCGACGAGAAACGGTACGTGTATAATCAGCCGGAATTTAGTGTAAAGTGTACGTGAAAAATAGTAAAATTCACGTGTTCAAAATGGCTAACATTCAATATACCGGTCATGTCCAAGAATTCTGTCCCGTTTCATCCGACTGGTCAATTTATAAAAAACGTTTGGAAAATTACTTAATGGCAAACGAAATTGAAGTGGACGCTCGTAAACGTGCTGTGTTGCTTAGTCTGTTAAACGAAGAAGCGTATAAACTCTTGCATAACATGTGTGTCCCGGAAGAACCGGAAAGTATACTATATAAGGATATTATAACATTGATGGATAATCATTTTAAACCGGTAGTGTCAGTATTCGCAAATCGTGAAAAATTTTTCGATTCGCGCAAAATGATCAATGAGTCACCTAAAGAGTGGGCGGCTCGACTTCAAAGTTTAGTAGCTGTGTGTGAATTTTCAGGAAAGCCAGAAATTGAACGAGCTCTGGTAGACCGTTTTATCTGTGGGTACGATCAAGGTTCAATAAAAGATCGACTTTTTGAAGAGAAATCGACAGTAAGTTTTTCTAAAAAAGTCGAAATTGCTTCCTCAAAATCTGCAAATTACCAGCCATATTGTTCAGGAGCAGTTAAAAGTGAATTTGAAACCTACTACGCAAGCTCTAGAAGAGATGCGCAGACTCGTTCACAGTCCCAAACCTGGAGATCACGAAAAAATAGCGGCAACATTGGAAGCAAGAATCTTCCTTCCTCTTCCACGACAAGTACCTCGTTACGAACTAAGTGCACATGCTGTGGACGAACGAACCACTCAGCTGATATATGTTCATATCGTGAGTGTTATTGTCACAATTGTAATCTTAAAGGTCATTTAGCACCTGTGTGCCCAAGGAAAAATCAAAATATAAATAAATCTAGAAAAACCTCTGCTGATAATAATTTTTTAGAGTCTGAAGAATTTTCTATTTTCAATATTGAGTGTAACACAGAACCAGTTTGGCTAGATTTATTTATAGAAAATAAGCCATTTACTGTCAATTTAGATACAGGGGCTAGTTATAGTGTAGTATCTGAAAGTTTTTACAAAAATAATTTTTATTTAAAACCTTTGTTACAAACGGAAAAAGTCTTTAATTTATATAATGGTGATAAAATTGTACCTTTAGGTTATTTTGCAGCGGAAATTAATTTTAAAAAGTTAGTTAAACCTTTAAATTTTTATGTTATTAAAAATGGTGGACCGCCACTGTTGGGATGCGATTTTTTTAATTTATTCAAATTAAGTATTTATAACCTGAACAACTTAAATATAGATAAAGATTTGAATTTTTTATTGAACAAATATACCGAATTGTTCTCGCCGGGTTTAGGAACTTTTAATAAGGGTACTATATCAATAAAATTAAAGTCAAATGTTGAAATTTGTCCAAAATTTTTTAGGGCTCGTTCTTTGCCTTTTGCTATGAGAGAAAGGGTGGAAACGGAACTAGAAAGGTTATGCAGTCTGGGAGTGATTGAATCTATTAAATATTCAGAGTGGGGGACACCCATTGTACCAATTTTAAAAAAGAATGGTTCGGTGCGAATTTGCGGAGACTTTAAAGTAACGGTAAATCCATTTATAGAAATTGACCCATTTCCTTTACCTAAAATTGAAGATTTATTTGTTAAACTACAAGGAGGTGTTCATTTTTCAAAATTAGATCTTTCTAATACCTATCAACAGATTTGTTTGGATGAAGAATCAAAAAATTTAATGATTATATCTACTCATAAAGGTTTATTTAAATATAATCGTGCACCCTTCGGTATCGCTAGCATCCCCGCGAAATTCCAAAAGATTTTGGAAACTCTACTTCAGGGATTAAACGGGGTAGTTTGTGTTCTAGATGATATTCTCATCACCGGTAAAGATCGAACGGAACATTTAGAAAGGCTAGAAGCAGTCCTTTCTACCTTGCAAGCTGCAGGTTTAAAACTATCACTAGAAAAATGTAGTTTTTTCCAATCGAAAATAACATATCTAGGACATGACATTGACGCAGAGGGTCTGCATACTTCAGAGTCCAAAATTTCTGCTATTACTAATGCTCCATTACCTACAGACGTAAATTCTCTTAAATCATTTTTAGGTCTCATAAATTATTACGGAAAATTTGTCCCAAACCTTTCAACACTGTTAAATCCATTGTATAATCTATTGAAAAATAACGTGAAGTGGCATTGGTCGCCTAATTGCGAATCCGCTTTTCAAGAAGTAAAAAAATTGTTAGTATCGGCACCAATTTTAGTGCACTACAATCCTGATTTACCCTTGCGCTTGACAACAGATGCTAGTGATTATGGAGTAGGTGCGTTAATTTCTCATATTATGCCGGACAAGTCAGAAAAAGTGATCGCTTATGCATCGAGAACCCTCTCGGATACAGAGAGAAAATATTGTACATTAGAAAAAGAGGCTCTAGGGGTTATTTTTGGTCTTTGCAAATTTCATAATTATCTGTTTCTAAATAAATTTACTCTAGTTATTGATAATAAACCTCTATCATACATTTTTAGTCCAAAAAAAAATATTCCGGTATATTCAGCAAATCGTTTAAAGCGATGGGCATTAATACTTTCAAGCTATAATTACGATTTAGAATTGGTTAAATCAGAAAAAAATTTTGCAGATACCTTGTCCCGGCTACCATTACCTTTAGAAAAAAATTCACTAGCAGATGTGGAAATAAATTATATTAATTATTTCTGTGACAATGAAAATTTTCCTTTAGATTTTGAAATGATTAAACTGGCAACCTTGCACGACAAAATTTTATCGACGGTATTAAAATTAGTAAATACCGGTTGGCCCAAAAAAAGTTCATGGCATAAAAATAATAATTTTCAAAGTTTTTACCGCATGCGAAATGAATTAAGTGTCGAGTCTAATTGTTTAATGTGGAATAATAGGATTGTAATTCCATCTAGATTACGTGAAACGATTTTGCATGATTTGCATTCTTCACACATGGGCGTGGTCAAAATGAAAAGTTTAGCTAGGTCATATTTTTGGTGGCCTGGAATTGGCAAAGATATTGAAGAAATGTGCAAAACTTGTAAAAATTATTTAATAAGAAAAAAATCTCCGGATAAGTCGGTTTTAAATACGTGGCCATGGCCTAACCAACCTTGGCACCGACTTCATATAGACTTTATGGGTCCATATTTGAATAAATATTTCTTTATTATTTTAGACGCGCACAGTAAATGGATCGAAGTTTTCCCAATGACATCTATTACGTCAAAGTTAACCATCGATGCATTGCGTTCTTGTTTTGCAAGATTTGGCTTACCCAAACAAATAGTTAGTGATAATGGAAGGTCTCTCTGTTCTGCAGAATTTGAAAATTTCATGATTAAAAATAAAATTATCCATATCACTAGCCCCCCTTACCACCCTTCTTCTAATGGCGCAGCAGAGAATGCCGTTAAAACTGTAAAATATGCATTGAAAAATGCAATTGGTAAAAGTAACACTTTGGTAAATTTAAATTTAATTTTAAACAATTTTTTGTTTGATTATCGAACAACAAAACACTGTACCACCAACGAAACTCCAGCAAAATTGTTAATGGGCCGTGAGCTTCGTACACGGTACAATGTCTTGTTGCCAGATGATGATAATATTGATAATAAATTAAAAGATCGCATCTCAAAAGTTCAGGTTAAACAAAAATTTTATTATGGTGGAAAGCGTAATTTTTCTTTCGATCTTGGAGAAAGTGTGACAGTGCGGGATTACCGAAAAGTGAATTCGAAATTATGGATTAAAGGTATTATTTTTAAAAAAATTGGAAAATCGACCTATATTGTCACGATTCCTGAACTTAATGTTAAATGGAAACGACATTTAAATCAAATAAAAAAGTTTCACTTTATTGATTCCGAAATTTTGTCAAAAGAACAAACTACCGATGATTTAAATGTTGTACCAAGCGATGTAGTTGTTAGTGATGTAATAAATAAAAGCAATGAGGTATCAGGTGATGAAGAAAATATTGTTCTTAGGGAGAGGCCACGTAGAAATGTAAACCCTCCGGTTAGTTTATAATTAAGTTTTTGTTGATATACCTATTATTTTATTTTACTTATTTTTCTTGGTATACTTGGTATTGTTTTATTTTACTTATTTTTTTTTCTCTCTTATTGTTTTTTTGTTTAGGGGGGAGATGTGATGTATGAATATTATTTGTGCCACTGGGTATATTTACATATATATATACTTCGCTTTTTGGGCATTGCGCCAGTCGAATGTAAATTAGCATGAATAAAAGAGTTGATCAGTAAAGTGTGTATTATTTCTAAGACACCCTCAAATTAGGGTGTAATATATTACACTAGGATATATAATAAGACAAACGCGTGTATTTAATGATATCAATACCATTAAATTACTCTTCTTTAGGTTGGTAAGAACTAAACTTGAATTTGCTTCAATAATTTGGCTTGGAGAATATGCTACAATCTTATCAGAAATTGAAAAAATTTGACTAAGAGAGGAATTTAAAATTTTAGCATTAGAACAGAGGCGTTCTTTGACAGCTATTATGTTCCTGCATAAAATAATTAATAATAAAATTAATAGTCCCGACATCTTGCAATTATTACCATTCTATGTACCTTCACGCTATACTAGGCATACATTATTGTTCAATGTTCACATATCAATCTCAACAGCTAGATCCCCACTTGCAACTATATTGCGACTTGCTAATAATTATAATGAACTGTTAAACTGTTAAACCTAGAGTGGACATTATCACAATCTATGTTCTACAAAATACTTTTCGATCACATACTAAACGTCTCCTTGTAAAAGTAAAAAGAAAAAAAAAATCTGTAATAAAATAGAACTGATAACCCTATAATTCTGATAGTACCTAGATTTAAGAATTTTTCATTATTTATTTAGAATGTTGATGTACTGTGTTATCCATGTAATAAAGCTAAATAAGCTTGTATGGATTAATAAATAAATAAATAAAAAAATGTATCCATCAGGAGTTACTATAATTTCAGGCTTAATAAAATGCTCCTTAAACAACCAATATGACTTACGTAATATTCTAAAATTACTGCTCTTCTCAATGGAGTTATATGTACAGTTTATATAAATAATTGCTCTAGGAATAACTGGTACAGGGTCCTAGAGATTATTTACAAATTCGGGTACATGATTGATTATAAAATTGTCCCTGGTTATTGATCTGAATCCGACGTTATTGGGTACAAATCTTTGCATCAGTGAGAGACGAACATTAGACATTGTTTAACTAGTGACTTGTCTTCAAGAATAATTAAAGAGTAACTTTATAAAGTCATCAGATAACTCATGTCTTAACTTAACAATAAAAGAAAGTAAATCTTTTTGTCCAATATTTCTTATATTACCATATTGTTCAATTGGTTCATACAATTCAAATAGTTCTTGAAAATTAACTTTCGAAATTGATGTTAAATATTAAAGTTCCCCTAAACTAAATTAATTTATAACTTCTCAATTTTTGATGAGTATTTGAGGAATTAGCAGCAGTTCTTAAACTGGACGAAAATGACTGAATATTATTTATAACATACTGTTTATTCATAAAACGCAATCCACTATGTAAATTATTCATTAGAAAACCTGAATTATCTATATGTATTTTACATATCTTCAAATGTTCAGGAATATAAATATTAGAAACTAGAAATATATTTGCTCTACACTCTGGAGATATTTTTCTTACATTACATATAATGCAACCACGTACTGAATTGGGAATTAAAGCATTAAGTCTGAGGCAATTCGTATTATTTTGAATCCCTCTAAGCCCCCTTTTAATTGCCTGATAACAATTTAAACAGCATCTTACTTCATTTAGATTTTCTACAGCAGGATGTCCGTAAGTTTGTCGTCTAAAAGTGGCCACATTTAGAAAATCTAAGTTATCTCCTTCGTTTAAAGGCGTTGTTAGTCGAACTAGAAAGTTTCAGTTACAAACATAACAATTTATTCTATTTGCAAAAGCCATATTTGCTACAATTGAGACACTACAAAAAGCAAACAATAATATAATATATTACAAACAATTTGGCTTTAGGCTTGTAAAACTCAATGACAGATGTTCTTTTATTTATATAAATATATAAATATACATATACAAGAATACCTACATGTCTTTACTTGGATAGCCATCAATATTAGGAATTTAATAATAAAATAGTGTAATCCTTTATAAAACATTTACAGGGTTGTTCCAATAATAATATACAATCTGCTTAACTATCATACAGTTTAAGACTTAAATACCTTATTAATTTTTTGTCTCCGAATGACTTTATTATTCACATTCACATTTGCCATTGAGTTTTATAAAAGTCTCATTTGCAGTTGTTTTTAATATTATAAACTAAGTAAGTAGGTAATTATGTACCTAGTTTCTATTATTTGTCATCTTTTAAGTGGGATTACCCTCTAAGTTTGACTTTTTTTGGTTGGTTTGATATGAAACAACGGGATGGTCGGTCTGATGCTCCTATGTGTTTGTATCTCCACCATCTGAGTCCGTCACATTCGAAGATCACGTAAGAGGCTGATTCGTCCACCTCGTTACAGAATCTACAAATAGGTAGAAGAAGATTCCCCTTACTTTGTAATTATTTTTTGTTACTATAAAAATTGATATTTTATATATCAAACCTTTAATATTTCGAAAAGTGGTCATATGAAATAATTTTACCATTAGGAATTTTGAATAATTAATTTTACCATTAGGAATTTTGAAAGAGAACATCGAGATGTATCCTATATCAAATATTCAGAAACTTTGACGGAGTTTTTTTTAATGCTATTTTACGCTATATTTGTAATGTAAACTGCATGTTTTTTCCAATTTATGTCTGTGACAGCTCGATTCACTCTGTAACTATCAATATTTTGATTTGGATCAGTAAGTATGTATTTTGGCTCTATTTATCAGCCAAAAACTTGCAAAAATAGTCAAAAAGGACTTTTTGGTACGCAAGTTTTGGGATCTTGAACTTCAACGCCCTGTATAGCGAAAACTAGCCATAGGATGGAATTAGGCCCATGAGGACTTTTGATCAGAACATCAAATACTACAACATATTAAAAATTCAGAAAATTTGACAGTGCTTCCGTTTCCATAAGAAAAGTGCGTGGTCCTTTCGTTTCTATTGCTGTTATTCATCTGTCTGCTGATTACTAGTAGTAGCAGTTCCTAATGCTGTTGCGGTTGCTGTTGGTAATTTTTCGTCTTCTTCAGGTGACGGTAATTGTTTTGATTTGTTTAAATAATTAGATTACTTTCTGTTCTTTTCCAGATATGATATAATCAGCAATATCCTTAACTTCATACGAACCTTCTGGTATTTTAATTTTCTGATTTTGTATGCGGAAAAGCCTATTTGTCTCGTCTACATTAAGAATCGTATTATATGAGACGAAATCTATTAATCTAATTACGTACTCGGTGTTTTCATCCAAAATTATTGGAGGATAGATTGTTTTCGATGGCATATAACTTCTATCTAATAAAACAAAAGTGTAAGACATGTCATTGATGTGGTTTTTATTGAAATGAGTAACATTAGTTTATGCAAAAACATTTATTTATTTTGTAAAAACTTTAAACGTAAATGTCCGCAATTAAAGGTATTATAATTTTGATAGATTGTATGATTATATAAAATTTTACAATTGAATTAAAATATTTTATGACTTCCAATGGGGGTTTCAGATTACCAATTTATCAAAGTAAATTATTCCAGATTTATTTTTTTTATATCTGTCCAATGAGTTCCAGGTCCATTTTGGCTATCCAAATTTATGATGCCACGTTCGTTCATCCTAAACTTTTTAGGCATATTATTTCTCATAAATATACCTCGGAAATAGGGTATTTTTTGAATGTTTGCATATTTTTAAAAATCTATGTTTGTAAATGGTCGTTAAGGCAATTTAAATTTTTTCTTTGTCATAAAAAAGACCCAATCCAATTTTGTACGGTTTTAAATAATATCCTTTACCCAATGCTATTGACTCCATTGTTTTATTATGGCGTTGAGATTCGGATAGTTGTTCTTTTTCTGCTTTTGCATTATTCAGCACCTTTGCGATTCCTGCCGCTCCAGCGCTCAAAGCACCGAGTGCACTTAATCAAGCAAAAATCGGAATTAGAGGAAGTATACCGCCAGTTTTTGGAACTTTAATAATACGAGGTTTTGATATTTTTCGTTAGAATTCGTAAGGTTTTTTGAACGCTAATTGAACAGCATCACTAAAAGTTTTTGGTTACTTCGCTTGTACCTAAGAGACTAAATGATATTTTTTAAAAAGAATGCCTTTATATTCTTCATTTCTTCTTATCAATTTATGAATCTGGCTGATGAGTACCCTAACTGGATGGGATATGTTTATTTCCATGTGTAATTTTAAAATATTCTTTCGTTGAGAAATTTGAATAAGTCGTATCTTCGAAAACCTTCTAGTCATTGGCTATTACTTCTTTTACTTCTGTTTCTCAGGTAAAAGTTCCTTTTTAGGCACGTATTCCTAAAAAATATGACAATTCATTGGCTCTTGGGCAAGAATTCGGTGGACAGGTCATCGAGTCTTACAGTACCCCGCTACCTCCACTACTCAGACAGGCAGACAAACCGACATCCAGATGTCCAGACAGGATTTTTTTTGTATTTTCGTACTCAGGGAACTCGGAAACGTCAAGAACCGTGATAAAAAGTGGTGGTAAGAAATTTTTTCGCCATCACGAAACTAATACTGAGGCTTTTGGGCCTCAATAAAATGATTTTAGCTGGTTCTATACCTTACTCAAAATATTTGCAAAAGTAATATTTTTTTTTCGTTACTACAAATTGACTTTAAAAAAGCATTTTATTTAGCTACTGGAATGTATTTTGTTTGTGGTAAGTTAAAATTTATTAATATATTAATTGATTGTTGTAAAATACAGGTAAGTTTTAATTAAGAAAATTAAGAAAAAAATTAAATATAAATATTAATGTTTTAAATTAATATAATACTGTATTGAGCAGTGTTTGGATGCACTTGTCCGACGTGAAATTTTGTGATTTTGTGGCTGGTAGTAAAAAGAAGTCAAACAGACACCGGAGTGCAAATACTGTATATAATAATTTTACTGTAGTCAGTTGTTTACCATGGTCAGGAAAGTCTCGGCCACAAAGCCATGCAATTACTATCATATTTCTATATCCATTGCGTAAAAATGTTTTTGGTCGTAGTTATCGTTGGCTACGTGACAATAATTGTGAATCGTAACGATAATTTTACTTGGTAGTATTCTTCTAATCACTACAATTTTAATTTAGGTCTTTATATTTCTACAAAAAGTCCTTTTGTGTAATATTCGTTTATTTAAACATTGCAAAGGAATAATATTTAGAAATTGTGCATAATTTCTGAGCTGAAATAAACATCTGTGTTTCTGCTGATCTGGAAATTCATTTTTTGGATATGTTATTTAACAAACAATACATAGAGAAGGCCAGTTTTACTACCTGAAATAGAAAATTTCAAAGTAACTCATAAAAATGTCTATCTTGTGTCCTAATGAACTAATGGCGGATTTTTTTTTATATTCACCCTGACTGGAGATAGAGAATAAAATTGTGTTTTAGGTTCATGGATTATTAATTACCATTAGAAGCTAAATTTTTTCGAACACGTAAATGTTTTGATAATTATCTCGCGATAAAAAAAATTTGTTATTAATACAAGTTTGTGTGGTATTCGGTACAAAACTTTTACATCAAAGTAATATTTTTTCAACGAAATTAAATAATTTAACGGCAAACTTTAAATTATTGAATTTTACCTAATGTCATAATATTTATAGTGTAATACCATCCAGGATTCCACTCTATGCGAAAAGTATTTAAGGAAATGCGTCTTTTACAATGGTGACGATAAAAACAATTTTTTGGGTAGGTGCAAATATAATACATACATAAAGTATATAATTATTTACGACACAGTGTAGTTGTTTTGTACTTTCTAAGTAAACTAAAAATATTATTGAAAAAACAAAAAAAAATGCATTTGCGTCATCTTTCCCTCCACAGCGGGAAAGATGATGCACCGTGGTGGTTAAGATGACGCAGGCAGTAAAAGTCAAATGCATTAAACGTACTTATATTTAAAGGCAAAAAAAAACATCATATTAAATGAGACAAAAATCGCAAATGTAATTATCGGGAGTTTCCAGACCTGTACAGGCTTTGTGTGACCTAAGACCACAATATGTGCATCGGAACCATACTCGTTGTCCTTTCCGCAGTCACCACATATTGTGCAAGTTTCCCCTGAGGTACTAATGTCGTCAAGTTCATCATCATCGCATAGTTCTCCGTCATCGTAGCTTTCTTCCTCACTATCGCTTTCTAAAACAATCTTTTTCTTTTTGGATTTAGTTAAATTGTTTTGTTTTGTCTTTGGTAATCTTTTTTGTTTTCCTTTTATTTTATTTTCTTTATTTTCTGTAGCATTTGATAAATTTCTCTTAGAGGCGTTTGCCTTCTCAATTTTTAATTTTTTCTTCCGATCTTTTTCTTCCAAAATATCTTTAAATGGAGTACTGGTTAAAACTTCCGAATGTTGTTTTGGACGTTGCTTTTTTTTCATTTTCCCCATGGGAACCGGTACTGGAGAAATCAACTGTACAGATACATGTTTTTTGATAGGGGAGTTAGATATGCTTGACAACACTCCTTGTGGTGGTGTTGTGTGAATTGGAGTTTGTCTGCTTGTTGATGGTTTATTTAGGTCTGGGAATTGTCTACTTGTTGATGGTTCAGGTAGAACAGAAGTCTCTCTTCTGGATGATTTAGTAATGACTTCAATATCTGCTATAGCAGGTGATATCGTTCGATTTGGCAACAATAGTGGATCATTTGTTTTATCGAAAACTTCTGCAGCAGAAAAGTCGGAATCTGTAAATTTCGTAGGATCTACAGGAAATATACCACATGTTTTAAATCCATACACACCTTTGTCTATATTAGCCACTTTTTCATATGCAAGTTTTAAAATTTCAGCCAGGTCGTAAGGAGATACTTTATTTTCAAATTCGGAGTTGTACAGTTTTGATTTTAGGAATATATGACACTGTTGACTAAATGCATTTTTTAATGGGCCAAAAAATGTCACATCTAATGGCTGTAGCCGGTGAGATGAATGGGGCGGAATTGATATCATAATTATCCCCTTATTCCTGCAAAACTCAGATATCGATAGATATGTGGCTACTATGATTGTCCAGAATAAGTAAGACTGGGTTTTCCAGAGTGCACAAGACTTTTGCTTGAAAATGCTTAATCCACATAAAAAAGGTATCTTCGTTGCTCCATCCACTATCTGAACATGTATAAATCGCACCAGTTGGTCCATTTTTTCCTAATTGTGGATTCATTCGTTTTCTCGGGAAGATTAATAGCGGCAGTATAAAATTGCCAGTTTCACTCATACATACAATAACTGTAGTATTTTTGCCTCGTTCCAAAGAAGTTACAATACCAAATTGTTTAATTCCTTTTGGTCCAAGTCTCTTTTGATGTTCATTAGGAACTGTCGATATTCCAGTTTCATCGACGTTGAATATTCGATCAGGTAAAAAGTTGTACTTGTCTTGAATTTTTATTAAATTAGCAAAAAACAGATCAACTTCTGATTTGTTGAAAGCAGTTATTCTGTTAATGCTGGTGGCTTCTGCTTTTCGTAATGAAATTTTTGAGTTCCTTTTCATAAAACGTTGGAACCAGTCTTTACCCGCTATTTGTTTTTCGGCATTAAACGTGTTTGGAATATTATTTTTTTCTGCATACTTATATGCAATTCTTCTTAACTCCATAGGCATTAGCCCGAAAAACAATTTTGCCAATGTGATCACATGACTGGCAATTTCAGCTTCTTGATCAGGTGTAAATATGGGAGCTCTTCCTAAAGACTGAGATTTTAATTCGGTCTGTTTCTTTTTAATTTTCAATTTCCGTCGTAAAGTTGCTTCTGGTATTTCAAATGTTCTAGCAACCTCTCGAATTTTTCTAGTATTGGCCAATATTTCATTTAATGCAGCACTTACTTTTGCTGTGGAATAACATCCTCTCAGTTTTTCTCTTATAGTTCAACGGCATCTACAAATAAAAAACACATGTAAAATCGCACATAAAGGCTTGAAGGGTAAGATGACGCACATTCCACCAACTTACCCGATCAAACACTGCAGTATAAATATTAAAACAAATGTTATTTGTCACAATTAATGTATTAATTAAACGTATGTAAGACAAAAAACTAATCGTGTATTACTACTACATCAAAATAAAAGTAAAAGATTAAAACCGAACGACTTACCTTTTAAGGTTAGAATAAAACCAGGCAATAACAAAAATGTCTGATTCACGTTTCACTTTCAAACTCATACTAACGATTGCGGCAGACGTGTCCTGTTTATAGTGGGTACGCATCGTCGTACTCCAGAGTCTTCTGCGCATCAACCAGACCTCTATATAGTTCGAATTAGGAAATAACTAGCTGCGTCATTTTTGCCTCCGCGCCATCTTCACCCTCCCTCCCCTAATATAACAAGAACTATGTGTGACCGAAAATTTTGTTCGCTTTTTTTTGAAAAGAGAATTCAAAGAATAAGTTAAGGCTCTCTTATTTTATTCAGAACATCAATATTTAACGAGTTGAATTTTCTAAATCAAAACTATTTAAGTAAAAATCGAAAAAAATATTAGCCTATAAGCGATGGTCGAGTTACATTTGATCAGATTATTTCTCATATATAGAATTTTTAATACAAATCCCGATGCACGTCACAAGTGATGTCATTCTTTCATTATAGTACTACCAACTTATTAAAATTTCCCTAAATATGTAAAATAATCCGAAACCAACGAATATTCACGAGTATCCATGAACGTAGCTACACTACTGAAAAATGAAAAATGCAATTGTTATTAGTTTGACAATTTTAGAATGATCTCAATTATATTAGCTTATTCACATCTTATTCTTGATAATATAAAGCTTATAAAATATTATTATATGTGTAGTACTCAGAAAACCATATTTTTTTATTAAATAATTTTGACATTTTGTACGCCAATGAAACTCGTATTTAGAGAGAAGAAATGACAGTTTAGTAATTGGTAAGCCTTGATGCGCTGTTGTCAATTGTAAATTGAAAAATTTTACCTATTAGGAGTATTAGTGAGAACTGATTTAGGTTATGTTAACAAGTTGATTGAGTTTTCTCCACGTTTTTGTAATTTTATTATATTGTCTTTATTTTTGTGCTTTGCCAGTTATACTCATAAAAAAACTGTTTTTTTTTTTTCAAAACAAACATAGTGCGAATAAGTTGATTAATGTCGTGTATTTCTACATACAAACAAAATGCCAAAAAAACTAAATAGTCGCTGTAAGGAGCTTGTATCTTCGTTAATACAGTACTTTGATCGGGAGCGTGATAATAATGGACCACTTCTACCCTTAACTACTGTCAGAGAGGTAAGTTAGAAAGATTATATAAATGTCTAGAAATATGAAATTGTTTTGTTGTCTGTTTTAGCGTGTTGCAGCAGCCCTAGACTTAAATATTTCTACTGTCAGTAGTATTTCGCAAGCAGTCAAGAATAATGAATTATTAAAATCGCCACCCAAAAAACGTTCATGCAAAAAACCAGTCACTAACACAATAACATTGGATACGAGTGGAATACGAAACGTTATTTATAACATATGTATGATAGAAGTGAGTTCATTAACAAATCTAAGCCAATAAATGTTTATATTTTTATATACTAATATCGATACATATAGATACAAAAGAAATATCAAAATGTTATGTTTTAGAATATAAGTGATGTTGGCACTATATGATAAAAAAACAGAAATAAAATATATTCTTTTTTTCAGACACAATACTATAAAATATTTATAGTAGATAATTTAGCACAACAATATGGACATAAAGTGTTTCGTCTTACTCCATACCATTGCGTTTTTAACCCTATAGAACTTATTTGGGGACTTTCCAAACAATATTATAATAAACATATTGGCAGAGATGGTAACAAAGAACAAGATTGTTTAAATATGTGGCCTGAAGCTCTTAGAACAATTACTCCCGAAGTATGGAAAAATTCTATTAAACATACAGAAAAAGAAATACAAAAATGGTACGAAAGAGAAAGAGTTTTTGATAGAATGGAAATTAATCCCATTATAATTAATCCTAACAGCGATGACAGTGATTCAAATGATTTCGATTTGAATTAGGAGAAAAGATTTATTTTTTGTAGGAATTACGAATATTAGTAGTTAAATTGTTTCTTTTAAGTAAAAATATGTGTTCTTTGAAAAAAAGATTGTTTTATTGTAATAAAAATAAACAGTTTGCTACCTTTTTTATATGTTTCTTTTTTATTTATTTCAAAATAATTGAATATAATATATACATTTAAAATAATAACAAAGTCAAACAACATAACCTTAAATTTTCGAAAATTCCTACGTTCATCGACTATTCTGACGAGCAGGCAACACTGCAGGGTCCTGACATCATAAATGATCTATGACGTGCATCGGGATTTGTATTAAAAATTCTATATTGATATTTTCTTAATTTTTGTTTTCAAATCTTTCCTTTTCTCTAACAATCTAAACAATTACAAATTAATTCGCAAATGAAGGAAGGCGAGTTTATCAGCGAAAATTCCACTCATGTATAAATAATGCCATATACTGATACAAAAATGTCAGTTTGCTATCAAATAAATAGGAGGGAATAGAATTGTAAGTGGATAAAAAATTGTATATCAAGAGTTGCGCATCGCATCAGTTTGAAAATTGTAAATGAATTATTCTTTCTAAACATTATTCTTATTGTTCTTTTAAATTGTTAAATAAAGTTTAATCAAATTGAGTTTCTCTTCATGGAATTGTCTTACCAAATATCACACGAGCTCAGATTTTGGGCAGGATAGCGACTATTTTGCATGATTCTTGATATTCACCTGCGTTAACAGCTAGAATGAACTGTAAACAAATAAACGTCGAAGTGAAATAAACTAAAGTTACAACAACTATACTTTCAACTTTAATTAATGTTTATAAATTTATTGAATTTAGGTTTAGATTTTGTTATATATTCATTTATTAAAGTTACTAAATATAACTCGACCTTGAAAATTAAGCGCCTATTATTATCGTTTTAAAATTCTCGTGTATTCTGCAATTCTTCTCGATATAATTTTTGTAATTAATAATCTGATTAAATTCCGAGAGCTTTAGCGTCTCAACGAATTGATATCAAAACACTCGAAAGTTAGATCCAATAATAATAGTCGACTATTTATTAAGGTCTCGTTATATTACCCTTGGGAAATTAACTCCTATATAACATATGTCAACCAGTTTTGTCATTTGGACAGAGACAAAAGTTGCATTCTTTTTTATTGCGATAAATTAACTCCTATATAAAGAGTGCTTTCCGTAAATCGCCTATATCAACCGGTGTCAACCGTTCCTTTTCAGCGTTGGTTATTGTGGTTAAGTTTATTACGGAACACCCATGGTAACATGTCAAAGTCAAATGTCATAGGAGATTGTGGAGAGGCATTTTTCTCATAAAATAATTGATTTGTTGTAGGTTTATATTTAAAATGGATAATGAGGCAGCGGTGTTTTTTTTAATCTGTTAAATTCCGACGACAGTTTAAGCGAGGAGGAAGAGTTACTTAATGCAGGAAGATTAACGGGTCCGAGGGGTATGTATTCTGTGATTTTATTCAAATGCTTTAAAATGTATACTTTATTTTATAGTTCTTCGCCCAAAGATAACGAGATTTATTGAAGACATTGTTGATGAATACCATGAAGAATTATTCAGGGAAAATTTTAGAGTGTATCCTAGAACTTTCAATATTATTTTAGACTTAATAAGAGATGATATATCAACCAGTATAATCGATAAAGGAAGACATATTGTAAAACACAATTACTTCTTGCTCTGTGGTATTTAGCAAACACCTGATTCATTTAGGTAAAATATATCAGTCTATTTCAGTTATATATACAGTGTGTCTAGGTAAGGTGGCTACATATGGGAAAAAATATTGTTTTTAGTTTTATCATAAAAATGTGTTCGTTGTAAAAAGTTCTGCATGTTCTAAATCCCAAAATTCAACCATCAAATAATAAATTGCATCAGTCGTATACAAGGTTTGTCAAAACATTTTTTTGATAAAACATAATACAAAATTTTCCCATATGTAGCCAATTTACATAGTCACTGTATATACATGCCTACATAATAATTATGTAGTGTATGAAATGAATGAAGCTATGAATATTTTAGATCAGTCTGCGGACGTTTTAATGTTGCTACCGGATTACGAACCCTATGGAGAGTTACCAATGCTTTATTAGCAAAGAGTCCTTCAGGAGAGTATAAACAACAGGTAGTCGAGGGATTTCAGCATAAAGGTTTTCCAAATACTATAGGTTGCATAGATGGAATGTTTATAAAAATATTAAAACCAAAATATCACGGGTTATCCTACATTAACAGAAAAGGTTTTCCTAATATTATATTACAGGTATAATATATACTTCGAGTACGGCAATCTGTAGCCTATAATTATTGTTACTTTTAGGGTATCTGTGACCATACTTTGAAGTTTATAAACTGCTATGTTAGAGAAGTAGGCTCTAATCACGATGTAACAGTCCTGCGTAGAAGTGAAGTTTGGACATTCATGCTTAGTCCTGACAAATTTACAAATGTCCACTTAATAGGAGACAAAGCTTATCCTTGTCTTCCAGAGCTAGTGACTCCTTACAAAGATAATGAGTTTCTAACTGAAGATCAAAAAAACTACAATTACTTAATATCCTCTGCAAGAACAACAATTGAACGATGTTACTACAGGCAAGATTTAGGTGCCTAAAAAATATTTTACCTGTTACTCGAATTGATTGGGGATGTAAATATATTATGGCCTGATGTACTTTACACAACATTTGTATTACACAAAATGATATTTTTGATATTGACATAATCCCCAACCAAGAAGATGATGTATATCAGGTTATTAGAAGACTAGAACGTCACCGGATGATTTTGGGACAACAAAAAAAAAATCAAATATGTGCAGAAATAAATAGGGTTTAGTTATTTATTTTCAATTGCAATAAAGTTATTTTCTTAATAAAATTGTGTTAATTTTTATCATGAGACAAAATTCCTATACATGGTAAGGGGTTTGGTTGGGGGTAAAAGTAAATTTACTATCTAACAGCAGCGTTAAATTTAAAATATTGCATTACTTTGAATGATTGTAAGTAAACTCAAAATGTGTAATGTTCCAATATTGCAAAAATTTGCAATAAACTACATAAATTAAAACACAATTCTTGAAAAATAAAAATTCAAATAATAAAACTAAATAAACTCCATAATAACAATACAAACTCTTAAATAATAAAAGTAAACTCCACATAAAACAACTACAATGTAAACCCATATAACAGTTGCTCCTTTTTGTTGAAGTTGTCTTGGAACCATTTAAACATGTTCTGTTTGAGGGCCATTTTCTCATCATGCCTTCTTTGAATATTGGCATCTATTCGCTTTAATGTCAAAGATGCTTTTCTCTTTGCCTCTCCAGGACACAAACTTTTCATTTGTGAAGTAGTTGCATGCTATTCAGTTATGGTGATACGACTACCTTGAGCATTATCTTCGTTGAATTTCCTTTTGACAATTCCACTACTTGAAACTGTAATTAATGGTTCAAATCTAGAATCTTTAAAATAAATTTCCTGGAAGTCATCCCAATATTCCCAAGATGTCTTCCCATTTCCCGATGTGTTATTACTTTGCTTTATTTTGTCATACATTTTCCTTAAGTTACGCCACTTTTCATCTGCTAAGTCGGGAGGTTGTAGATTTATATACTTTGTAGCATGAGAGGAACTGCCTTCTGCTTGTGGCAAAGCTGAATTATCTTTAACTGACTTTTCTTCCACAAGTGTAAAGTTGGTGTAGTCGACAGCAATATTTTCATATGACTTTAGGCAAGCGTGACTAGCAAGGATGCTTGTGTCAATAATATTGTTCAAACAGCCTAAAGGTCTACAACAATATCCGCATTTGAAAATATCCTAAAAATAATTTGGTTGTTTATTTCATGATTTAAAAGAGTTTATGTATGAACGATTTTACCTCTGACAACGAATCCATTGTTATTTTCTACTTCGGCTTTTCGCAAAACAAAATATGGGATAACGATAAATACAGATATAAATAAATATTTCTGGTATTGTTATTTTTGACTTTTGACAGCATTGACATCTATATTGTCAATAAAACCAGAACGACCAACAAAAATCAACGGTTTTTCTGGTTTTGTCAAATGTTATAAATTTTCAGTAACCGTGTTTCGTAATTATTCATTTTTCAGGATTCGTCTATTTACGGAACGCAGTTATATATAACCATATTATATATATATTTATTATTTTATATTGTATTTAATATTATATAATTATTATTTTGTACGCCTATGGTAAATTCACTTTCAATATTAAAATCATTGGATCTGATAAATGCCGGCATTATGCTGAATATTACTTTTCCGGACTTTATCTTTTAAAATAAGATGAATTGTTTTTATACCAGCTTTTATCTTATTATTGTTTATGTCATTTAATTGTTTTATATAAAAAGCTGGAACACCTTATAGAAGGATTCATTAATTAATTACGATTCTTTTAATACATTTATTTTTATATTTTTATATTTTTCAAAGTCAAAAATAAAGTTCTTTTTTCAAAAACTTGTCTCAAAACTTAATTGGCGCAGTCAGTAGGATTGTCCTGTACAAGAAGTGAAACATAGTGCCATTTTTTTTGGAAAGTGCGTTCACGGACTGGTGATTTTTAAATCTTCAACGGGACTTAGAACAAAATAATTTAATTTGTGACAGTTGAAAGCAGAACTGAATAATTTAAATATACAAGTGGGATTGGATTTTGACTTCAAGGAAGCTGCGAGTCCAGACCAAATCTGAGTTCGAAAAATATACAAGTGGGATGGGATTTTGACTTCAAGGAAGCTGCGAATTCGTTTTATAGACGGAATTTTGACTTCAAGAAGCTGCGGGTCCAGACCAAGTTCGAAAAATATACAGGGTGAGCAAACTTTTCTCATTCCTTACCTTTCTCCCATTTTATTTTTATTATTTTTTTTGAAAGATTAAAGTGAATTAATCTCCCAAGTAAAATTTTAGTAATTTTAGTAACAGAAGTAATTAACTTTTACACTTCTTATTATTTTTTTTCAATTTAATGTTAAAAGGTTTAAGAAAAACCATGAAAAAAAATAAAAATTTTAGAAAACAAAGTACAGTTGATTCAGATTCAGATAGTGAAAGTGACTTAGATTTAACTGATCTTTTAAAGGAAGTAAATAAAATAGATATACAATTAAAAAATATGAATAACGACACTAATTATCAAGAACTTAGATTATTTTTAGATTTGATTCCAAATTTTAGTGGTGAGCCACAAGAATTAAATAATTTCAGATTTTGAAAATTCCCCTGAACAGGAAAATTTTATCCCTCTAGCCTCTGGAAAGGGAACTACTTAGAATTGAATAATATAGATAATCGTTCATTACCTTATATTGTTATAACTAGCATGGGTAAACCTTTAAAAATGCTTTTAGATTCAGGTAGTCACATATCTTTGATGAATCCTTATTTAGCTAAACGGAGACCATTCGGTTGGGCCAAAATACCTGCTATAATCCGTTGTTGAAAATAGGTCAATATAATCCTATAGGTCTGTTGGTCCAATTTCGGAACAGGTAAAAAATAATACAAATCAACTAAATAGTAATTATTTATTCCAAAGAAGTAGGTAAATATTTATTCGACAAACATTTAATAAAATTAAAAGGAGACAAGCAGTTACTCTTAAATTTTATAATTGTTTCATTAATAAAATCTTGCCCTTTTTTGGTATACCCTTTAAGCTTGTTATTTTTAAAGGTACCGGCTGTCTTAATTTTTATGTATGACTGAATTTGCATATTTTTTAAATAACTAACTATATAATATTTAAACCTAGTGTAATAAAAACTTCTTGCGGAGAACAAGTTGCTAAATATGTAGCTCACATCCCAGCTTTTACAGAATTTCAGGATGAACAAAAAATCATTTTTACTTTATTTGATTTTCATCCATTTTTTGATGGACTTATTAGCTTTAGAGATTTACGAAATATAGGATTTAATTGGAATTTACAACATAACTATTTATTTAAAGATAATGCTGTTATCCCAGTTTTACAATGTTCACCTACAGATTATAACTGTAAATATAATATAACTCTAAATGAATTTGAAATTTTAAAAACAAAGTTACCAGTTAATATTAACGAAGACGGAACGTATTATGTTCCCCAAACAAATATTAATTCACATTGTTTTATTCCAGAAGGAATTGTCAATGTAGAAAACGGTCAAATTATTGTTGAAATTCATAATGTTAGTATTGACGATACTTATACAAGACTTCAAAGTCCTTTGAAAGTTTATAAACTAAATGACTTAGATATCTGTAAATTAGAATTTTATAATTTAACTTCTTATCCGAATCAATATGAAATTGAAAATTTATTAAGATTAAATCATTTAGATGAGGTTGAAAAATTAAAAATTATCAAGTTATGTAAAAACTTTCATAAAATATTCCAATATCCAGATGAGCCTCTCTCATCGACTACTCAAACTACTCATGTCATTCGTACAACGGATGAAGAACCTATATATTGTAAACCTTATAGAGTTCCAGAAATACATAAAAATGAAATAAAAAGACAAATGGAAAGAATGTTAGAAGATGGTATTATCCGTAATAGTACAAGCCCTTGGTCAAGTAATGCTCTTTTAGTAAAAAAACGTTTAGATTCCAGTGGTCTTGAAAAATATAGGGTATGCATTGATTATAGACGCTTGAATAGCAAAACTATTCAGGACAGATTTCCTATTCCAAACATTGATGATTTATTAGATAAGTTAGGAAAATGTCAATATTTTACTACCCTAGATTTAGCTAGTGGTTTCCATCAAATTAATATGCATAAAGATAGCATTGAAAAAACCGCCTTTTCAACAGAATCTGGTCATTTTGAATTCTTAAGGATGCCATTTGGTTTGAAAAATGCTCCAGCAACATTCCAGAGAATGATTAATGAAGTATTAAAAGAACAAATAAATAGAATTTGTTTAGTTTATATGGATGATGTAATCGTTTTTTCAACTACTTTAGATGAGCATATTTTACATTTAAAAGAAATATTTAAAAAACTTGAAGAATATAATTTAAAGGTTCAGTTAGATAAATGCGAATTTTTAAAAAGAGAAACTGATTTTTTAGGACACGTAATAACTACAGATGGTATCAAACCCAATCCAAAAAAGGTTGATGCTATACTTAAAATGACCATACCAAAAACTCATAAAGAAGTTAAAAGTTTCTTAGGCATGATAGGTTTTTACAGGAAATTTATAAATAATTTAGCCAAAATTACAAAGCCTATGACGGCCTGCCTTAGGAAGGGTCAGAAGGTAATTCATTCTCAGCAATTTATTCAGGCTTTTGAAACTTGCAAAAATATTTTATGCAATGAACCTATATTAATGCATCCTGACTTTTCAAAAGTGTTTACTTTAACGACAGATGCTAGCCAATATGCTATTGGAGCAGTTTTAAGTCAACAGGGTAAACCTATTTGTTATGCAAGCCGTACATTAAACCCTAATGAGATAAATTACTCAGTAATAGAAAAAGAATTACTATCTATTGTTTGGGCCGTGAAATACTTTAGACCCTACATATTTGGAAGGCACTTTAAAATTCGAACTGACCATAAACCATTAAAATGGTTAGAAAGTTTGAAAGAACCAAACTCCAAATTGGTACGTTGGAAATTGATTCTTTCAGAACATGATTACGAAATTGATTACATAAAAGGAAAAGATAATGTAGTTGCAGACGCATTATCTAGAAATCCCTCAAAACAAACTTCAAATAAAGATTTAGAAAATGCCTCAGTCATAAATGAACCGGGAGACATTGATGAATCTATTCAAGAATATTTTAAGTTTTATGAAAACTTTGTAACTACGTCATCAACGGTTCATTCTGCCGCGGAACCACCTTTATTGTCTTACCCTTATTGTGAAAAACCATTAAATTTCTTTAAAAATCAGATGATATTAAAAATATCTGACTCGTCTCCAGTACCTATGTTCATTAAAGAAAAAGTATTTGATAATGATAGATACTTTATAAACCTTCGCCGAAGACATATGGATGAGGATTTAGAAGAATTTATTGTAAATTTGAATAATAACAAAACTTACCACTTATTTTTTCCAGAAAAAATTGACGAACAATTCTTTCTTAAAAGAATTCAGGAAAAAATCATTAAAATACAGTCTAAACTTTACATATGTTCTAATAAGTTAACCGATATCCTTTCTGAAAATGATCAGCGGGATAAAATAAACTATCATCATATATATAAAACTGGTCATAGAGGTATAAATACCACAATTGATTCTCTAAAGAAAAATTATTTTTGGCCAAATATGATAAAAGATGTCACTAATTATATAAACGAATGCACAATTTGTCAGAAATCCAAATACGAGAGACAACCTAATAAATTTAATTTTCAACCAGTTCCTTTAGGTACAAAACCATTTGAAAGAATACATATTGATGTTTTATCAATTTCAAAAGAAAAGTTTTTAACTGTTATTGACACCTTTTCGAAATTTGCACAGGCATATCCCATATTAGGTATAAATTCTATAAATGTCTTAGAAGGGCTATTAACTTTTATATCTCATTATGGTATACCACAAACTATAGTTTGTGATGGAGGAAGCGAATTTTACAATTCTAACCTTCTTGATTTTTGTAAACTACATAAAATTGAAATTCACTTCACTACTCCCAAAACCCTAATTCAAATAGTTATGTCGAAAGGTTTCACTTCACTTTATTAGAGCAAGTCCGAATCAAAACAAGACAAAATCCTCAGGATCCATTAAACAATTTAATTAAATATTCTCTTTTAAATTATAATAATAGTATTCATTCGAGTACAAATCATACACCATTTGAAATAGTCTCGGGTCATTTTCAAACAAAAGATCCTTATGACATTGAAGAAAAACATATAGTATCTAAATATGTTCAAAACCATAAAGAAAATTTGAAACAAAAGTATGAACAAATTAATATAGATATAAGAAAACAAAAATCTAAACAATTAGAAAAAATTAACAAAAACAGAAATGAACCCATGACTTTAAGTGAAAATGACCAAGTTTATCATAAAGAAAATTGTAGGGATAAATTGGCTTCCAAATTTACTAAAGTTGTGCCTATAGCGCAAACAAGTAACAAAATACAAACTAATGTTTCAAAATATTCCAAACACAATTTAAAAAAACCTAAGAAAATTTAACTAACTCGTTCTTTTTTTTTAGATGCTGTACTCATTCACTTTATCTTTAATCCTTTATTATGCTCCTATTTATGCTTCAATTCAAAAACTTACTAACCCTATTGTACCTATATATCTTAAAAATACAAAAATAATTACAAGTAAATATACTTTTGTTATCTATATGAACCTTTCAGAATTTGTGGATATAAGAAATCAATTACAATATATTACAGAAAAACAAAATGTTGGTAGTCACACAAATAACTTAGTGGAACAAGCAAAAACCTTGTTATATTCTATTTCATATTCATTACAAGTAATTCGTCCTAGAAAAAAACGTGGACTACTAAATTTTGGAGGCAAAATTTCCAAATGGTTATTTGGAACTCTTGATAATGAAGATGGAAAAAAAATACAGCTCATACTAAATCATTTAGAAAATAATGATCATTTACTACAAAACAAGTGAAATATCTATAGAAAAAGAAATTATGAATAAGGTTAATTATACAGTCTACAATTTACAAACAAATATTATAACCGTTAATAAATTAATACAAGAATTCTCAGAAAGAATTAATGAAGTTAATGCTTTAAATTTAATAATTAACTCTTTATTTACTTTACAAAATCAGTTAGATCAAGTTATTAATGCAATTACTTTCGCAAACCTTAATAAAGTACATCCAAATTTCTTGTCTTCTATACAGTTGAATTCTATTATAAATAAAATCAAAACTACGTACTCTAATGATCAAATAGTTCAGTTTTCAAATTACAACAGCTATTATTCTCTGTTAGGTATACAATTGGTTTATCAAAAAGAGAGATTAATATTTTTGATTCATTTCCCCATTCTTATAATAATAATAATAATAATATTTATTTAACCATAACCACAATCAATACAGGTTTTTTTTTTTTTTTTTTTTTTTTTTTTTTTTTTTTTTTTTAATTAGCATACATTTCAAATAATGGTTCTAATGTTAAATAAACGAAAACAAACCCCCACAAGAAGATAACTTGAGCGTGGGGTGTGCGTATTTCATTAATTTATCAATAGTTACCTATTTAGCACATGGTTATTTACTTTACTTTATAAGCCTACAACCCTTCACCTACAATAAATTCATATAATTATAAACTAATATTAAAAAAGAAAAGAAATTTGTGTAGTATACTATATATTAAAAAATCATGAAGATGTTCGTGATGGATATTTAATAACCAATTTTTAATTTTCCTTTTGTACATAAAGAATGAGTTAATTTTTTTTAGGTCTGTCGGGAGTTCATTATATAATTTAGGACCTAAGTAGTTAAAACACTTTAGACCTATTGTTTTTTCAGCTCGAGGTACAACCACCGCTTCGGTTTTATATCTCGTATTATAGAGATGATTGATAGAGACCGAACTGTTTTTTTTCCTATACTGATATATTAGTAAAGATTTAGCATACAATTGATACATGTTCATTACTCCGGATTCACGATAGATGGCTTCAGATGGGTACGTTTTTGGTTTTTTGTAAATGGTTTTCAGTATACACTTCTGAATTTTATGTAAGTTATTCAGTAGAAGTGCGCCCGCGGATCCCCAAGCAAGAAGGCAATAGTTAAGATGTGATTCCACTAAAGCGTAATATAAAGTATTTAAATGCGCTATATCAAGAAATTTAGAAAGATTTTTGAATTTATATACAATATATCGGAGTTTTTTTATTATAAAATTTATATGCTCATCCCATTTTAAATGAGAATCAATAAATATTCCCAAGTATTTTATTTTATTGACTGATTTGATTACAATTTGTGTATTAGGATAGATATTTATATTGATCTCTTTATATGTAGGTAAATTACTAGCATAAGACGTAAATGGGACGTAATAGGTTTTATCAAAATTTATGGTTAAGAGCTTATTTTCGAAAAATTTAATTATTGTTCCAAAATCGTTCGAAATATTTTGTTTTAGCGACTCCCAGTCGTCAGCCTGATAAAATACAGCAGTATCGTCCGCAAAAGATGTCACTTCCCCATTTAGTTCTTGTTCATAAAGATCATTCAAATATAAATTAAAAAGTATAGGGCCTAAGACAGTACCTTGTGGTACTCCGTATCTGACCTGTTGGAAATCGCAAAGTTCGCCATTTATATTAACACATTGTTTTCTACCTTGTAGATAACTTTTTATTAAGTCATTAGCAACTCCTCTAAGACCAATGTTATTTAATGTGCTGAGTAGTTGTTCGTGATCCACTGTATCAAATGCCTTTGCCAGGTCAACAAATATGCATGCAGATGGTTTTTTCTTATCTATAGAATTGTTTATCATTTTTGTTAACCTAGCGACAGCATCGGAAGTTGAGTTATGTTCTCGAAAACCATATTGCCTATCTGAGAGTATTTTTTGTTTATTTAGGAAAGAATTTATTCTTTTTTGCAATAATTTTTCGAATAATTTTCTAATGCAAGAGGTTAGCGAAATTGGCCGATAATTGGTAACATTTAATTTATCTTTATTTTTATGTATAGGTGTTATCACAGTATGTTTTAATGGTTCGGGAAAGATACCATCTTTTAAAGATTTATTAAATAAAAATGTTAGGACAGGTGCCAACACTTGAGATACATCTTTTATCATTTCTGCTTTAATATTATCTAGACCTGGACTTTTCCTATTTTTTAGCTCAGATATTGTTGCAACAACCTCATCATTATTTGTTTCGGACAGAAATATAGTCTTGGTAATATATTTCGCTTTCATATTTATATCTTTCCTTATTTTTATACTGTCAGCCATTTGTTGTCCTACTGTTGAGAAGTGATCACAAAAAGCATTAGCTATTTCTTTATAATTTCTAGTAATGTTTCCGTTGGACAACTTCACTTCCTCTATAGAATTTCTAGATTCTCTCGTATTTGACATTTCTTTAATACAGCTCCATAGGTTTTTGCTAATGTTTTTATTTTGTTCTATTTTTTGTTTGTAATATTCATGTTTAGTTTTCGTTATTAGATTATTAAGATGGTTTCTGTATCGTCTAAAATTTAATATATTAATTTCGGAGTTGTCATTTTTCATAATTTTATATAATCTGTTTTTTTCTTTTACCGAATTTAATAAACCAGTTGTAATCCACGACTTAATTTTTTTATCTCTGTTCTTTATTTTTATAATAGTGTTTGATTTTTCGATATTTGATTTTACTTTAGAAATAAATATTTTCATACATTTGTTTATATCAACTTCTAGATAAACTATTTAAAACATATTTTCTATATCCTATCCCCATACAAAATAAAATCATCCTTCCTTTTAAACCATATCTAATCCTAAGTGAGAAAAGACAATTATATCAATACCAAGATGAACCATGCGAAGAACTAGAAAACACGTTTTACTGCAAGAATAAACTACAGACTGAGGAAGATTGCGTAGTTAGAATAATTAATGAAAACAAAGATATTAATTGTTCTAAAATTTCGACACATATTGATAAATTTATAGCCAATCAAGTTACTCCAGAAAATGTATTACTTACTACTTCAATTGACATGATTATCACAGAAAACTGTTCAACAGAAAAACACCATGAACTCAAACTTGGTAGTTATCTGCTTACCATTCCTGAAAATTGCTACTTCAAAATTGACAAAGAAAAATTTATTCATGGAAATAATCAAATTTCGCCAGCCATGGTAATTCAGTTACCACATCTGAATTTGACTCAAATTATTGAACAACCCAGAAAAATTAAACTTATCAATCTTGATGTTGAAGAAATAAAACATTTGACAGAAAAAATTAATACACAACACGAGATTATCTTGCCACCAAATCAAATGGATCTTTTCCAATCTGGTTAATTATATTAATCAGTTCTATATTCTCAGTTAGTTCCTGCGTGTTTGTAACCTGTTATTATAGAAGCTGTTATCCATACCCATATTCCAGACAGAAGAAAACGGTGAAGCCGACTTCATCAAGTAATGAGGAATCCTAGCCAACCATGCCACCCCTAGTCTTCCACTTAAGAGGGGAGGAGTTATATATAACCATATTATATATATATATATTATTTTATATTGTATTTAATATTATATAATTATTATTTTGTACGCCTATGGTAAATTCACTTTCAATATTAAAATCATTGGATCTGATAAATGCCGGCATTATGCTGAATATTACTTTTCCGGACTTATCTTTTAAAATAAGATGAATTGTTTTTATACCAGCTTTTATCTTATTATTGTTTATGTCATTTAATTGTTTTATATAAAAAGCAGGAACACCTTATAGAAGGATTCATTAATTAATTACGATTCTTTTAATACATTTATTTTTATATTTTTATATTTTTCAAAGTCAAAAATAAAGTTCTTTTTTCAAAAACTTGTCTCAAAACTTAATTACGCATTTAAAGTAACCAGGTTAACCAAGACGATTTACGGAAAGCACTCAAAATGTGTCATTAAATTACAGTTTTGTCAGTTTGACAGCGATAAAATAGGTGCATCATTTGTTTTTAAATTTTGAATAAAGTTACGAAATTAAATTACTTTATTAAATACCAAATATTTATACAGGGTGGATTTACATTTTGGTACTGGAGCTTTGATAATATCGTAACATATGCCTCCCCCTTCAAAAGGTCTGTCGCCAATGATATGAAATTAATTAAGTAAATAAATTGTTAACATTTTATTATTAGGACAACTAATTAATAAGTGTTATGTTTTAAGCAGTATCACTCTTATTTCTAACAAACCTTAGCAAATAAACCATTACACCCCTCAATAAAACGTAACATATGGTGGAGGCGCTCGGTTCGGTCCTGGGGGCTAATTCTTCTTAATTACCCCAATAAATAAAACCTCGAGGGGTCAAGTTGATTCTAAAGATGCATTTTTATTACGTTTTTTTTTATGTTTTTACTTGAAAACAATGTTAATTGGTAAATTATAAATATTAACTGTTTATTTTTAAATAATTTTGCTGAATTTGCTTTGGCATTGAACCAGTAAGAATCTGATATATTTTGCATAATTATTTGTGGATTTATGTATTGACATAAGATTTTTTTAAATAGCCGAATTAACAGATATTATTTCTGTAAACAGTAAAATGGAAAGTGAAATAATATTGCTATAGAATTTTCAATATCATTGAAAAATAAAATAGAAAGCTTTGGTTTGCTAGAAATTAACGAGAAATTCCCAAAATAAATAAAATTAGATTTTTTTTGTTAAATATGACAAGTTAGTTAATTGATGTGGTAATTTTTATTTTGGTTATATATAAAAGTGTGATTTGGGACTTGCTGGAAAATTATGAAAATTGGTTTTAGTAAAAAATGATATATTTTTTTTTAATAAATGTATGACGTGAAAAATTGCGTTAATTTAATCAAATCGATTTTTAATTATTTACCTCAATTTTAAATTTCGATTTTTATTTTTTTTTCTTTTTTGACGAAAAAAAAAGGTAATCATCAACTATCATGAAAATATTTGGGTGATAATGTTTTATGTTTTGAATATAATATATGTAGTTTATCCCCTAAATAAATTTAATTAAAATTTTAATAAAAATAGAATAAAAGAGGGTTATAGATTTTCATTAATAAAAGATAATTTTGAAGCGAAAAAATAATAATAGAGACTGAGTACATAAAGTGAATAAGGGTCAAAGGAAAAATCATAAGAAGTAAAGACAATTTTGGTTAAAAATCGTGAAATATAGAATCTGCTTGTACAAGTATTTATAAGCATTAGTTCTGAACAATTTGAACAATATTGTAATTAGCAGTTTTTTGAGAAGGAAAATAATATTTTTCTGCGATAAATTTTTAAATACAGTTGAGTTTAAACTGTTTTAGGGATGGTTTTACGTTTAAAAGGTTGTAAGAAGTACAATTTATTAATAATATCTACAGGGTTAACTATATGCAGTTAGTTAGACGATACTTGATATTAGGATAATTAATGTGTTACAAATGAGATAAATGATGGTTTTAAACAAGTACACATGTCACTAGTGCCAAATTAAAAGGATAGAATTCACCCAAAAGTGAAAATTTGTGTATAATAAATGGAGTAAAAAGATCTGGTTGTGCGGAAATCGACAGCTCTAGTTGGGGTTTGACCGCCTAACTCCATTTCCGGGGTTGAATTCAAATAATACTAGTGCAAGTAGTTAATAACCAACGTAAATGTGGAACTTTAATTTGTAAAAGTTACAAAATTGCGAAAGTTCAAAGAGTGACAATTTGTTAAATTATTGACAACAACAACAACAACTTTTTTCACATTATAACTAACATGCTATGTATTTTTTATTTATAATGTGTGTTCAAATTCCTGCAGCCTTAGATTTTTTATAATAATTTAGATAAAAATTCTTGTTGTAATGAAATTACAACATACTGCCGCGCGCCAGAAAATGTTAATGTGGATATAAGTCACTAAGAACTAAGTATTTATGGATCATATTGAATTACTCTCTTATGGAGTAGTAACTATATCTATAGGTGGAAAAGGAAGAGGACATAATTTTGTAATAGGTCTAGTGAACTCACCATCTGGTGTTTTTAAACGAACAACTCTTACTTTTCCATCTTTACCAGTAATGGTTTCTAAAACTCTTGCTAAAGGCCATTTAAGTGGGGGTGTGTCTTCATTTTTTAAAAGAACAACTTCATTAATTTTGATATTGTCTGTAGGACGTAACCATTTGGGTCTATTCTGTAGTCTGTTTAAATACTCAACCGACCATCTTTTCCAAAATAATTGTTGTATTTTTGTACATTGTTGCCAAAAAGGTAATCTATTTACTGGTTTATTAGTCAAATCTTGTTCTGGATAGGCCGTTAGTGCGGTACCTATCAAAAAGTGTCCAGGTGTCAAAGGCTGATAATCGGCAGGATCGCTGGAGAGCGTATAGAGGGGGCGCGAATTTAATATAGCCTCAATTTGGGCTAGTATTGTACCAAATTCTTCGAATGTGAATTGAGAGTTGCCTACAAGTCTAACCAAATGATATTTAGCACTTTTAATTGCGGACTCCCAAATTCCACCCCAGTGGGGTGAGCGAGGGGGAATAAATTTCCATTTTATTTCGTTTAGTGAAAGAAAAGAACGAATACTATCATAATGGGATTGATTATTGAAAAAATCATAAATTTCTTTGAGATGGTTTCGAGCACCAAGAAAATTTGTTGCGTTATCACTATATATTATAGAGGGATTACCTCTACGAGCAATGAACCTTTTTAGTGTCAATAAAAAAGCTTCGGTCGATAAACTGGACACGAGTTCAATGTGAACAGCTTTTGTAACTAAACAAACAAAAAGAGCAATATAACATTTGATGACAGGGGCTTTGCGTAATCTAGATGATTTAATTAAAAATGGACCACCAAAATCAATACCCGTTTTCTGAAATGGGCGGGATATTGTTAATCTGTCTTTGGGAAGATCTGCCATAATCTGTTGTGCAGTTTGTGAATTAAATCTATGGCAAACAACGCAACATCTAATAATGCGCTTAATTTGGCGCAATCCGTTAAGTGGCCAATATCTAAGTCGAATATTTGACAAAACGTTTTGAGGACCACTGTGTCCTAGTCGAATGTGCTCCTGTTTCAATAATAAAGAAACAACATGATTATTTGAAGGTAACAAAATAGGGAATTTTTGGTCATATAAAATATCTGCATGTCGTAATCTACCACCAACACGTAAAATACCTGATTGATCTAAAAAGGGATTGAGAGACAAAATTTGTTTGTTTAGAATAATCTGATTAGTAGAAAGTTGTTTAATTTCGTTTTCAAAATGTACTGACTGAATTACTTTTAAAATAAAGGTGAGAGCTTGTGACAATTCATTAACCTGTAAGGGACCACTGATTTTTGCATATTTATTTCGCATATTATAAGAAAATCGAAAAAGGTACGCCACTGTACGCTGTACTGTATAAAATTTTGAAAATTTATTAAAAATAGTTACCCAAAAATTTTCCTCTTTGTTCAAGGTAACTAGAGAAACTTTTCTCTCTTCTGGCGGATAGGCAACATTTGCAAAAGAGTCAAATTCTGTAAAATTGATATCGTGTGTATATAAAAACTGTGGTCCTAAAAACCAAAAGTTTAAACTTTTTCCGTTAAATATCCCACGGTATAAAATATCTGCTGGATTGTGTGCAGAATTCACATGCCTCCAATGGAAATTCTTACAAATCTCTTGTATTATTGATACTCGATTTGATACATATATTGACCATCTAGAAGGAAGGGATCTTATCCAAGACAGTGCAATTTGCGAGTCGCTCCATAAATTTACAGAATCAATCTTAAAAGAATTTTGAAAAATATTGACAATATTTTGAGTGAGCTTCGCAAGTAATACCATAGCACTTAGTTCTGCTTTAGGTATTGTCAAAAATTTCTTTATAGGACCAACACGAGACTTGGAAGAGATTAGGGTACAAGATACTGAATGATCGATATATAGTACACGAGCGTAAATATTACAACCATAAGCTTGCAAGCTGGCGTCGCAGAAACCGTGAAGAGAGATGTGTACAATTTGTTTATTCAAAAACAAGTAACGAGGAACTTCGATATGTTTAATTTGTTTGATATTATTTAAGAAGTTCTTCCATTCAATTAATATCGATGGATCAGTGATGTTTGTATCCCATTCTAATTTTTGAAGCCATAGTTTTTGCATGAGTATTTTCCCTGACACTATGATAGGATTGACTAAACCGGTAGGGTCATAACATGAACTAATAGCAGAGAGAATTTTTCTTTTTGTGATAGTATCGATATCGAGACATGAGGGTGCTGAAATTTGCAACATATCAGAGGTAGGGTTCCATTTTAAACCTAAAATCTTGCAGGGGTTTTTGTCAAAATTTAAATCAATTTCTGACATTTGTGGATGAAGTATTTTTTGTAAGAATTCCTTAGAGTTTGAGCACCATTTGTGAAGAGTGAAACCATGGGAGTTGAGTGCAGTGTTCAATTCAACATGTAATTTATCAAGTTCTGAAAATTCGTCAGTCCCTGAAAGTATGTCATCAACATATGTGTGTAACAAAAGAGCTTTTGATGCTAGTGAGAGTTCTTTTTTCTTTAAAGCGATATCTTTTAACACCCGGGTGGCGAGAAAAGGAGAGCAATTTTGACCAAAAGAAACGGAATTCAGTTCAATGCACTGTAAAGGTTCTGAGGGCGAGTCCCTCCACAAAATATTCTGTAAAAAATTGTGTTTTGGATTTATGCGAATTTGTCTGTACATTTTCTCAATGTCAGCCGTTAAAACATATTTAAAACTTCTAAATCGACATAGAATATCAAACAAATTGGGTTGGACTTGATATCCTTTAAGTGTGATATCATTAAGCGATAAACCAGATGTGGTTTTACAAGAAAAATCAAAAACAACGCGTATTTTCGTAGTAGTACGATCTTCTCTGATGACGCACAAATGAGGGATAAAACATTTATTTTCAGAGAATATGTTTGTAAGAGTGAGAGGTACAAATTGACCGTGATTCAAATCAATATATTCCTTTACAAATTTTTTGTATTCAGCAAAAAGAGATGGGTTATGTTCAAATCTTTTTTCTAGAGTAAAAAAGCGTTTACGAGCGATACCATATGAGTCACCTAATTTCCGGTGCTCTGAAAGAGATTTCAATGGCATATCCACTTGATATCGACCATTATTCAAAATTTGTGTTGTTGAAGTAAAAATGGTTTCTGCCATTTTTTCTTCAGGAGAAAGTGAAGAGAGATACGGGATTTGTTGAATTTCTTCTTGAATCCAAAATTTTTCTAAGAGTAAATCAATTTTATTTTCATCTAGATGAGATATTTCTTGTGTGGTCAAAAATGAATGTGAGTTAGAGTTCAAATGGTTTTGTTTTTCAATACAATGATACGGTACTGTACCTGATATAACCCAACCTAAATGCGATTTAATGAGTGTGGGAAGGCCATTACCGAGTCTAAGAAAACCATTAGTGATAAAAGAGTAATAGATATCGGCACCAGACAAAATATCCACTTCTGAAGGTTTGTAAAATTCGGGATCCGCGAGTGAATGAACGATTTCTTCAGGGATTTTAAATTCTTTAATTTTAAGAGGAATTTGTGGCAGCTTTTGAGTAATTTTGTTTACAATCGCACAAGAAATATTAAATGTTTGAGTTGAGTCATATTTAGATTGTAATGTAAAATCTAACATTTCGTGTGATATATTACTTTTATTATCAAAAATACCTGAAATGTATAAACTTTGCTTACGTGACTTAAATCCTAACTTTTGTGACAAAGACTTAGTCATAAATGAAATTTGATTCCCACTGTCAAGGATAATTCTTACTGAAATAGGAGGGCCATATTTAGGATACACTTGCGCTTGAGCAGTAGCTAATAACACATGTGAAACATGTGTTGCGGATGAGAAAAGATTTGTGGAGTGAGTTGGAGTATTTTGAGGTGTGTCACAAGCTGAAACATGTATGGAAGAGTCGGGAAGCGATTCTGATTGTAAAGTATGAGACAAGGGCCGAAAATGCAAGTTTTTGGGTGCGTTTGACGAATGGGGTTGTGAATGTGGAGGAAAAGAGCGATTTTGTGAGAAAGTGTTTCTTTGTGTGCAATTATTCTGTTCAAAGTCAGATGTTCCCCCATTCCCTTGAAAAGTAGAACGATTGGGTGCTACATTATCTAAATGTAACAAACTATGATGTTTCTGACTACATACAGAACACCTTGAGAGTGAAATGCAATTATCTAATCGATGTTTCGAACCTAAACAGTTGAAACATAAATTATTATTTTTAACAAATTTATGTCTATCTAAGGGAGGCATAGAAGTAAATTTCTTGCAAGAATAAATAGTATGTGTGGGATTATTACAATATAAACAATTTCCATTAAATTTGGAAGGGTGAGATTTTTTTACATTAGTATTTAAATTTACTGTATGAGTGTTTTTATTATTTTTACCATCAAATGAGCGAAAATTATTATTATTAAAACTTGAAAGATTTTCTAAAATAATGCAACGATTTTCCATAAACTCGAAAAATTCATCTATTGCGGGCAGCATGTTAAAATCTCTTTCCTCCTCAAAACTTTTTCGTGAAATGTAATCAATTTGTTGCTCCAAAATATAAACTAATAATGCGTCAAAGAGTGTTTCAGTCGAATAATTTAAATTTTTTAAAGAGTCTAAATTTTTACGACAATTTACGATAAATTCTCGTAAGGCTGGAGGGTTACATTTCTTAATTTCTGGTGCGCTTAGTAGAGAGTGAAAATGAGAATTTACTAATTTTGACTTGTTTTCATACCTTTTTTTTAACAGATTGAGAGCTATTGCAAAATTATCGTGTGTAATCTTTAAACTGTCTACAAGTTTAAGAGCGTCTTCACGAAGATATGACTTTAAATATACAAATTTTTCAACATCTGAGCTTACGCGAGGCTTATCAATTATTAACGAATTAAATAACTCAAAAAAACTTAGCCATTCTTGACACTCGCCTGTGAAAAACGGTATCTTAATTTCGGGTAACTTTATATGAGGGGAATTTAATTGTGAAATAAGCAAATTAGCATTAGCTTGTAAACCATTTAACTTTTTTATAGAAGTGTTTAAAATTGATAAAGTTTCATGAAATTTATTCTCTACTAAATTTCTATTTTCATTTTCGCTCTCTAATTCGATATCGTTCAAATCGCACTCAATTTCATCTTGGGCCTTTGAGTATTTGGAAAAAGCTTCTTTTAAACAATCTTTTCGAGATTCAAATTGATTTACATCATTTACTAAGCTTTGGTTTAGATTGGCCCAATTGAAAATTCGTGTAATTTGGCTTTTACTAGTTTTTATAATTTTTTTCAAAGTTTCTAAATCCATTTTTTAACAATTAATTGAAAAAACAACTACAAAAAGGGGGCACGAGTAAATATATAAGAAAACACCAAATTGTTCAATAATAAAGCTATAAAAAAGTTAATACCTAAGTAGGTGCCCTTTTACCTACAATATTCTGTTGCGCCACTTGATTGGGGATATAATCACTGCAGCTAATGCACCATCCACCTAAACTGGATACCACGATCCGGCTACACGAAGGACCAATAAATGGAGTAAGAAGATCTGGTTGTGCGGAAATCGACAGCTCTTGTTGGGGTTTGACCGCCTAACTCCATTTCCGGGGTTGAATTCAAATAATACTAGTGCAAGTAGTTAATAAACAACGTATATGTGGAACTTTAATTTGTAAAAGTTACAAAATTGCGAAAGTTCAAAGAGTGACAATTTGTTAAATTATTGACAACAACAACTTTTTTCACATTATAACTAACATGCTATGTATTTTTTATTTATAATGTGTGTTCAAATCCCTGCAGCCTTAGAGATTTTTTATAATAATTTAGATAAAAATTATTGTTGTAATGAAATTACAACAATGAAGTTATATGAGATGATGTTTAGGGAGAAGATAGTGCTCATAGTAATTGGGCAAAATAAGACTAAGGGGAGATGGTAGATGGGACGTAGCTTGTCCTGAATCACCGCTAGATGTCAAAAAGTAAACGTCGCAAAATGTGACGTTAATAGGTATCATGAAAAAATTTATGAAAGTGTGTCACAAAATGTAGTTTAATTAATAAAAATATTGAGTCTAAATGACCTGTCGTAACCCATGGTATAAATATTAGTTTTAAGTATTTTTGGAGAAAAGATATTGTATAATTCCCTAAAATGATGGAAATTGAGACAAAGAATAACATTCAAAAGTAATGAATATAGTTTTCCAAAAAACATAATACTTGTGCAAAGCAATTTAATTGATTAAAGCAATTAGTAGAAAATTGTCTCTAAAACCCCGAGTAAAAATTTAGATAATTACAAGATGGATAGTTTAAAATAAAATAAAATCTATTTTTTTTTTCATGACAAGTTCAAGGGCAGTGTAGAACTGAGTTGATGCGGCCACCGAAATACACAGAGTAGGATCCCAGAAGAAAAGAAGGTCATGTATTGGAAATATTTACCAATAAAGGCGATGTTCATAGATGCAACTGTCCATTTGAGAAGAATAGGAAAAATAGGGGACAATATATTAAAACTTAAGATATAAAGAAGAAAATAGACATTAAAGTTAAAATTAAAAAAGGGCAAGTAACTCGTGAGATAGCAGTTGATGGTAAATTTACGAGTGGATGTATGCCTGTTTGAGTGGTTTGGGAAAAGTTCATTATTCATAAATGAAAGAGTAAAGTTAAATATCTCCATAGAATAAATAATCATATAGTGTTTGTTAATTTTTTTCTCAATTGACAATTTTAAAAAATTAAAGGAAAAGGGAGAAATTTTTTACTGAATGTTTTTTGGAATAGCTAAAATGAAATTATGGCATAAATGCGTTACGAATGATGATCTTATTGATAAAATGTTGTGACTTGATAGAAATCAATCTAAAATATGAAGAATTTTTAAGTCAAATGAGCAAAAAATATAACTAAAAATATATTTTTAAATGAGCATAAAAGTAAATGTTTTGTTAAAAGTAATAAAATTTTAATTTAAAATTTAAAATATTCTAAAATGAAAAGTATAAATTAAGTGGGAAAAAATATTTTCAGAAAAAGGTCAAAACATATAAAAGAAAAATAAGATATTTGGTAGAGAGAGAAAAGGAAGATAAATATTTTAAAATAAAAAATTGTCGGCTATTGAAATTAAATTATTATATATCTATATTGCAATGAAATGAATGTTAAACTAAAATGTGTACATTTGGTATAAAAAAAAAATTAAAAAAAATCAAGAGAGTAATAAATATTGGCCGTCAAATTTGAATTTTTGAAAAATAAAATATTGATGTCAGCTTAAAATAAATTTGATTTTAAAAGGCCTTATATAGAGATATTTATGATAAAAAAGCAAATTAAATAAGCAAATTTAATTTAAAATTGTTTAAAAGAAAAGAAACGAAATTTTGGAAATGGTTTGCAATTCAAAATTTTACATTGGAGTTTGAAGAGACAGAAGATGGATGGTTGGATGTTGAATAGACTCTGTTCATCTAATTTTAGGTAAATTATTTTTAAATAATTTCATTTATTTTGTTAAATTTTTCTGTTATGTAAGGTATGAATGTTTGAATGAATGATTAGTTTAGTTTAATCTTATGGTAATGTTTTAGTAAAAATAAACACAAAATTTAAGATTGTTAAATATTTAATTAAAAGAAAATTGTGATAATTTGTTTATTTAATTCCGTAAATAAATAAAAAAATAACTGATTTGAACCCAAACCTGAGATAAGAGATAAAAGAAAATATAAAAAAAAATATAATTAATAAAAAATAAATTTAAAAAATTATAACTTGGTAATTTTAAATTTAAATTGGACCAGTATTTCATTACAATATATACAAGGTTAGAGGATAAAAAGTAATTTAGTTGTAGGTTTTTTTTATTATATGGATGAGTTCAAAATAATACACATTTTTTTTTTTGAATTATTAAGAAAATAATATTTTATATGGTCAGGTCTTGGTGCATAATTTTAAAATAAATAATCATGAAAGTAAAAAACGGAAAAGAAATGAATTGGATTAATGGAATAACTTTGGGATGAGAATTGTATAAATTAAAGGTTTCTTATAAGTACAAAATAGTTATTAAAGTAGAGCAAAGTCTGACGTTGTGTTTTATGTTAATTTTAAATTTAAAGAGAAAGTACTACCCTCTTATTTTTTTCAAGTTTGTAATGGCGGACTACCTCTGGATGGAGCTACTAGATGGAACCAAGAAGAAAACCTAACCAAGGTCTTGACTAAGCAAAGTATCTGGACAAACAGAAAAGTTTAGTGCTGAATCGAACGATGCGTGAGAGCGGAGCCAAGAATATTTATAGAGATGGCACAGATGGAGAAATCTCGGAGAATATAAGAATAATGGTACAATAATACAATGAGGTTATACTAGTCGTTTGGAACTACGAGGCCCTGAGTAACAATCGATGAATAACGCCAGGATGTTCTGAAAATTATATTAATTGAACTTTAACAATCCAAATCAACATCCACATCGACAGATGACTCACTTACCACTAAAATCTACTGAAGAGACCCTGACGCAAATAGACGATGAAATAAAATGGAATCCGAGAGGCCATCTACTTTTCTATGAGCTCCGGAAAAATGCGAAGTCAAGACACCAAAGCAGGAAGTGTAGAGACCTATCCAGCCAGGCTTATAATAACCAGAGGAGACGCAGAATAATATAATTTGTTTTTCATTATATAGAGTCAGCAGGGTAGTACTTCACTGGAAGTATATTTTTTTTGTTGTATTTTGAATTAAGCTTAGTTTATTCATGGACTGAGGGCAGTCCTTTTGAAGGGGGAGGCATATGTTACGATAATTTTCCATCCACGGCTTGGGTAAGCGATAATTAAGATTCGCCCTGTATATGACATTATTTAAATTTAATTTATTTACAATCTCCAACACGCTTCACAATGTAGAACAAATTTCAAAATTTTAAAACAACGTTTGTTTGGAAACACTTTTTTATTTATATAAACTTAAGTCATTGCAAGGTGAACAAAGAACCTTAATTTCGCTTAGTCAGGTGGAAGGGGTTTTTTTGGTGGTTAGTTCGAAAGCCGTGGAGATATTTTGGGGATAGTCATATTCGGGACTCGATCAAGAGTAGATTAAAAAGTAAGAGTGCCTCTCCTGAAAAGACGATTGTCCTCAGCAATAGTATGATAGTGTAAGTACCATTTTTGTATAATTATTTTGAGAAGTTGCTATTTTTATATATTGTTGCATTTAATAAATTTATTACGTTTATTGTTGAACCATTTGGTTTTGAATACTAGTAACCCTACGTTATTGAGGTATAGAATTTTTAATACAAATCCCGATGCACGTTATAGATCATTTATGATGTTAGGACCCTGCAGTGTTGCCTGCTCGTCAGAATAGTCGATGAACGTAGGAATTTTCAAAAATTTAAGGTTATGTTGTTTGGCTTTGTTATTATTTTAAATGTATATATTATATTCAATTATTTTGAAATAAATAAAAAAGAAACATAAAAAAAGGTAGCAAACTGTTTATTTTTATTAAAATAAAACAATGTTTTGTTTAAAGAACACATATTTTTACTTAAAAGAAACAAATCAACTACTAATATTCGTAATTCCTACAAAAAATAAATCTTTTCTCCTAATTCAAATCGAAATCACTTGAATCACTGTTAGGATTAATTATAATGGGATTAATTTCTATTCTATCAAAAACTCTTTCTCTTTCGTACCATTTTTGTATTTCTTTTTCTGTATGTTTTATAGAATTTTTCCATACTTCGGGAGTAATTGTTACAAGAGCTTCAGGCCACATTTTTAAAAAAAAAAGTTCTTTGTTACCATCTCTGCCAATATGTTTATTATAATATTGTTTGGAAAGTCCCCAAATAAGTTCTATAGGGTTAAAAACGCAATGGTATGGAGGAAGACGTAACACTTTATGTCCATATTGTTCTGCTAAATTATCTACTATAAATATTTTGGGGGTTTGTGTCTGAAAAAAAGAATATATTTTATTTCTACTTGCTGTTTTTTTATCATATAATGCCAACATCACTTATATTCTAAAACATAACATTTTGACATTTTTTGATATTTCTTTTGTATCTATATGTATCGATATTAGTATATAAAAATATAAACTTTTATTGGATACTTGGATTTGTTAATGAACTCACTTCTATCATACATGATATAAATAATGTTTCGTATTCCACTCGTATCCAATGTTATTGTGTTAGTGACTGGTTTTTTGCATAAACGTTTTTTGTGTGGCGATTTTAATAATTCATTATTCTTGACTGCTTGCGAAATACTACTGACAGTAGAAATATTTAAGTCTAGGGCTGCTGCAACACGCTAAAACAGACAAGAAAACAATTTCATATTTCTAGACATTTATATAATCTTTCTAACTTACCTCTCTGACCGCAGTTAAGGGTAAAAGTGGTCCATTATTATATCGCTCCCGATCAAAGTACTGTATTAACGAAGATACAAGCTCCTTACAGCGACTATTTAGTTTTTTTGGCATTTTGTTTGTATGTAGAAATACACGACATTAATCAACTTATTCGCACTATGTTTGTTTTGAAAAAAAAAACAGTTTTTTATGAGTATAACTGGCAAAGCACAAAAATAAAGACAATTAAAATTACGAAAACGTGGAGAAAACTCAATCAACTTGTTGACATAACCTAAATCAGTTCTCACTAATACTACTAATAGGTGAAAATTTTCAATTTACAATTGACAACAGCGCATCAAGGCTTACCAATTACTAAAATGTCATTTCTTCTCTCTAAATACGAGTTTCATTGGCGTACAAAATGTCAAAATTATTTAATAAAAAAATGTGGTTTTCTGAGTACTACACATATAATAATATTTTATAAGCTTTATATTATCAATAATAAAATGTGAATAAGCTAATATAATTAAGATCATTCTAAAATTGTCAAACTAATAACAATTGCATTTTTTGATTTTCAGTAGTGTAACTACGTTCATGGATACTCGTGAATATTCGTTGGTTTCGGATTATTTTACATATTTAGGGAAATTTTAATAAGTTGGTAGTACTATAATGAAAGAATGACATCACTTGTGACGTGCATCGGGATTTGTATTAAAAATTCTATATATTGGAAGCTACACTCCAGAGTAAATTTAAATATTAATATTTCAAGCTTTTTGTCTTTTTTTTGAGTTATCCTAAATACCTCGTAACAATATTGTTAAAATATTTTTTCTGCAGCTACTTACCAAACTTTAAAAAGAATACTACTAATATTGAATTTTTTGACAAGTATTGTCAAAATATAAATCGAGTCAAATTTGATCCTTAAGTCGCCCTCGTTGATTTTAAAAATCGTCTCGAAAGTGCAAAAAATCGTACCAAAATAAAAAAAAACGAACTGAATGTAAAACTTTCGGTACGATTTGTATAAAGTTATATTTTTGCTCTAATAAATCAAAGCTTAAGATCGATTTTCGTGACGGGTACACAAAAATATAATTAACGTAGACAACCACAGACTAGAATATATGAAAAATTGAAAATTGTATATATTACCTTCACATAGGAATTCATATTTATGTCATATAAACCATAAGCGGAGAATATTGTGTATCGTTGTGACTGTTGAAGTACAAACATAATATCTTTTTTAAATTCGTTGTTTTCTATTGCTGCCCAGTTACTCTTAAAAATACAATCTGGTAATAATGTTGCCTAAAACATAGAAAATATATTATTACATAACAATTCACATGTAACTTCTAGGATAAATATATTGGTAACTAATAAGAATATACAGATTCTATAAAAATATATGGACTATAGTCCTTTTATCATGTTGAAGAATATACATAAGCAAATAAGGGAAACAAAGAGTGGCGTAGAAATCTTTATTCTTAAACGTGTCAAGTGACTGTAATGCAATATTGTTCGGTAAAATTACATAATTGTGAGCAAAGTGTTACGGTGACAAATCTATGTAGTACTGTGAATTATATCAGATAAATATGTAGAATAAGCACTTTTCTTATTTATTTATTGCATTATATAAAAGTGTTTCTAGCAGCATTTTGTTATTATTCAAAATTCGGTTATTAGCATTCATTCAGTTATTATCCTTAGTTCAAGTCAGTTATTATTCGTTCAATCTAAATTGTAAACTTTAACTTTGAATAAACATTTTTTCTTTTTAAAAACTATTTTTTCGAACCGGAAAATATATTTTCTCCACGACCATTACTGAATGTATGAATTCTGAAATCATTTTTAATAATAGAATGTAAACATTCACCCTCTAGAGTCTGAATATTTATTCTATAATACTTGCTTCTTATGCATTTTGCATGTATTTTCATTCTTTATCAAGGTAAATAATGGATTTTCTGTAATCGAAATAAACGATATGGGATTGCCCTGGATTTCAAAAGTGTCACTGTCAGATATAAAATGGCGACGGTAATAATTATTTTCAAACAAGTCTTAATTTAAACAAAATAATGAGTGAAAAATCAAGTGAAGTAGATATAGAATTTAATAATATCTGAAATTATGAAAAAACACCAATGCACCAGATTTTAATATCGGTAAGTGTACCACAGCACTATAAATATTAATACAATGTAATACAAATATGTCAACAAATAACTTGTGTTCAGATTTAATTTAATTTTGATTTATACTTTTTGATCGTGGAGAAAATATAGTCTGTTACTCGGTCAGAATGAAAAAATTCGACACTCGTGGTTCCTCACACTCGCTTTCGCTCGCGTTCGGAATTTTCCACTCTTGTCGAATTTTTCATTCTAACCTTGTTACAGAATCTACTATTATGGCTTTTAAGTATGCACAAAGTTATTAATGTTAAATATTAAATTACTGTTTTTAATATCAAATAATAGTAGTTTTTCTACGATCACTATGAAAAGTATAGAAATGGACACGGCTTACTTGCTTTCAAAGTTCAATTTCTTACGGTGCGAAGTAGAGAACTATTATTTTCTGTACCGCACACTGCACATGCGCAGAGTACAGTACAGAACCATGATACTAAGCTCATCTATTGTGCGCAAAGTGATACTTTAACCACGAGCATTGAAGTTTACGAACACGAGCCGTCAGTAAATCAAGCGAGTGGGAAAAGTACTTTACGCAAATTTTAAAAATAAGAAACTTATTTAAAAAATGTTCAAGTATATGAGGTTAGACATTGCGCACAAGATGTAATCTCACCTCGAGTCCATCAATGGTAGATTACATAGCGAGGCGGGAAATTCATCATTATTGTCGAGGGCAAATATAGATCACCGAGGTGCTCGCGCCGAGATGATCTATTACCCGAGACAGGAATGATATTTTCCGCCGTGGTTTGTATACTATTTTATTCACAATCTTTTAATTTCAATCCACAATTTGAAAAGAATATATACATATTATTTTTAAAAGTCCATGTGACATGTGTATCAAAATACTCTAGTCAAGTTTTCTTTGAAATCAAAATACTTTGGCATTTAGATATTACATGACATTTTATTTTTGTACTATCAATTTAAAAAAAAATTAAAAAAGTAAAATGACAAATTATAGTCACAAAACATTACGCTTAACATTAAAATAAATAAAATAGGTTTTGGAAATACTTATAGTTTATTACAGTCTGATACTTTATTGTTGTAACTAATAATACTATGTTTCGCGTTCTGCTGATATGATAGGTATAGAGAAATCTATCTGGATCAGGGGCGGGTAGTGACAGATATCACTTCCCACCCGTTGGCGGGAAGTAAAGTTTGTAATAGCAAATTTTCCGACCATTAAAAGGTGTGTAATTGAGCTATTACATATACGATTGTGAATAAAAATTTTGAATGTGTCATTTCACCTATTAACTGATTAAAAATGTATTGCGCTGTGTTTGGTAGAAACGTAATACTGGCCCTAAAAACAGTACAAAGTTTTTCGATTTCCGAAGTGCCCTTTATTATGTAAACAGTAGGTTATCACATGAATCAACATGTTCCTTATTATTTTTATTTTAAATAATACAAAAGAAGTACTGTAAGAAGTATTATGTAATATCAAACGATGAAATAAAACAATCTAATTTGTTTAAATCTTCATAATATTTGAACTAAGTTCAATATAGATTCGTGACGCGTTTCGCTAACACAGTAGCTTTCTCAGAGTGAAGGTATAATGAACAAATTTTTAATTTATACAGTGCATTAATAGGGAATATTACGGTTATTGTTAAAAGAATTATACTCTATTATGTAATATCTATAAGTAGTTAAGTATTCATTTATTAGTTATTCAATAATAATAAATAATTATAATAAAACACTGCATAACATACGAACAATTTTATAACATTTATTCTGCATAGTATTCATCTTTGACTGTAAATTAAGCATTAGGTACATAAAAGCCTAACATAAACCTACAATAACAATATGCATCGAAAAGATGTACTGATAATAAAAGCTATTGCAAATCACTTTTTATAAAAATTATTTTTTGAGTAAACATTTATAAAATCATCCTAAACTTAATCTAAAGTATTGTATTTGTTACATATGTGACAATTAGTCAGCCATAATATACTCGTGGATTTTCTGATTTTAACTTCCAGCAATAACGCAGTTTTTATAATATAAAGCATATCGGAATCGTAAAAAAAGTTTCTATCTTTAATAAAGTAGTTTCACTTTTTAGTGTACAATTCTTTACACTACATTTTTAATAAATATATACCCGTAAAAAAATAAAACTACCCGAAAGATACAAAAAACCTATCCAATCCAATGTTAATTATTTTGTTTGGTTCTATGCTTTTCGTGATCGTGGAAAAATTATTTTGTAGATAATATATGTTCATTGATTCCATTTTATAAAATTAGATATTAGTTTTTAATTTTTATAACACTTGCCTTTAGCTCGTGTTACAATTACCTTCATGTAATATCGCTTTCGGTAAGTATTTATTATAGGTAATTAAATTTGTATATAAGTAAATTTAAGATTGAAAATAATGTGTTTGTGCCTAGAAGAAATTATAAATTTTCAAAAATCTACTCGTAAAATATTAGGTTTAGAAAGTCATAAATATTGAAATAAAAAATAGCAAAATGTTTTAATCATAACTAATTTGAATCCAATAAAAAATAAGTGAATAAAATAAACCATATTAAAATAAAAATAAAAACACAAGGCGTATTGAGAACATTGTGCAGGTGTACATTATTATATATTATTTCATGGAAGTTTGATAAATGGCATTTTAGATGATTTTTATTAGCTTGAACTAAAACACTGCGACAAATACCACGTATGCGAATTAGGTCCATCGTTAAGAAGGTTAGTTCTGATTTTTAATTAGCTTCTGGAGATGTACAGCCTTGTTGCGCAGCATAAGAATAGACAGACATAATGTTTTAGAGAATTTGCATTAAGTAATTGACAGTATTTTCTAGTATGTGTATTGCAGAAATTAAAAGCTATGTGAGAGAAATGTTGAGAAACGCGAAATATGGGGGAGATCAGCCATAAAAGAAGTGGAATATTCGGAAAAAATTAGCTAATTGGTAGTCGTTATTTTGACAAGTTATAGGTGAGTGACAAATTAAACGGAGTACCATTTCTGTCGGACAAATGGCTTTCTTAACTTTTAACTAAGGTGCTGGTCGTATATTTTTAAATAATCACTAAATTAACTCTTTACGCGATTGCTCGCCAGAAAAAATGGCGTTGACAAGATTTTTTCTTAAATCGAAAACTCCGCAGGCTCGTCAAAATGAAACCTCATACAAACTTACCGAGGAGTGGTGTGGATTAATTGTAATAATATAAAATAAATTACGTAACAAAAGATAGATTCCTATTGCGGTCCTGTACACTTTCTGTAAATTGTATGAAATCAAAACCAATTTTAATAACAAATGTAGCATATTTTATTTATTGTGCCTGTTTACTTATTTTGTATAAAAGTAATGATGAACGTGCTAAGATCGCTAAAATAAGCTTTATATTCTGGAAGTGCAAGGAACTTTTGCTATTTAAAATTACTTACTTGGTAATATAAATCAGTACCAATACCACAGTCAATCGCCAATTGCAATACAAATCCTGTAGTGCTTATCAGTGATAGTATTAATTGAATGGTTGATGTTTCTGGCTAAAAGAATATGAATTATATTAGCCACCAAAAAGATTAAGCATTATTTATGGAAGACAATATTTCAATGTAGTCTGGTTGTCAAAATTTTCAGATTGTTTATCAATATTTTAAATGCGTTCTTCACTTACATCACCTGGATTTTAGACCATTTGATAGCAACGTGATTTATCTTTGTCATTGTCAGTGTATGGTCAGGTTGTAATGAAATGAATTTTTGTTTTTGGAGACTTTTTACGCTTTATTTGTTTTTATAGACGTCGAAAATGGTTCCAAAGTGTGTAGTTTATAAAAAATCATGGAATAAAGCAGCAGATCGACCATTTCATAGGTAAGCTACTTAGAGGTTTTGGGTATTTATTTTTGAAATAAACTGAATTTAATCTTGCTTGCTATTAATTTTAACGTCTCTTTTCTGCTACCAGGGCTAATCTAGACGAGATCTACAACTTATCGTGGGCTCCGAACCACGGTCCTCAATCATCCTAAACCCAAGACTATGCCTTTGTCATTTAGGTGATCTATCGGCTAGCAAGTGTGTAATTGTGCCAGTAACCCCTATCAGTTCCACGAGATATCCGATGTCATCTGGCCTGGTTACCGGCGTGAATGAAACTGCGCATGGCACAATTACCTTTTTGCACTTGGCCAAAGTCTTATTGGACTTTAATTCCACTTGAGATTCATGGGAATCGAAACCCACGATCCGACCAATGACCAAGTATAAAGGAATTTAATCTTTATGTGGGCTATCCGCAATATCCATTTTATCCGGCGGCGCGAGGCCGCCCGTATCTGTATTCATATCTGTTAAGATATAATTATTTTATTGTTATCTGAAATGTCACAAAAATAGTAAAATGAAAATCAAAAAACTGGGTAATTAGTAAATAATAATAATAAGTGTCAATCAATTATTGGTTTGATAGTAATAATTAAAATAACAATAATTGAAAAGCTACGTATCTAAAACCGTTCTTTCGATCAAGCACAGGCAACATGTGTAAACAGTACGACTGTCGGTACACAACTGCCTACAAATTTTGTCTTTACTTTTTTTCGAATTCCGCATAGTTTCGCTGTTAGTTTTTATTTTTATTTTTAAATAATTTTTATCTCATAAAATAATTTTTTTTAGGTAAATTTTAATATTAAAATTTTTAAAAAATATCATTAAATTTGTAATAAATAATTTTATAATTATGTTGTTTTTAAAATTTTATTATTAGAATTGCAGAAGTTTTAAAAAATGGCTCAAAACAATTAAAATTTTATTACGATTTTAAACTAAATTTAATTAGTTTAGTTTCTTCGAATTTAGAATTGTAATTATTATATTCAAAATATTCAGAAAACCTAAAAAAAAATACTACTTCTTATTTTGAATAAAATTGAATTAATTATTGATTCTAAAATTATTCAAAAAATGTTCTATTTTGTATTAACGCTAAAAATAAAAAAAACATGAAATTTTTAAAAAAAGAACTCCATAATTTTGATTTTTTTCAAAATTTTATTACCTTAATTGAGGAGTTTAAAAAAAATTGCATAAAAAAAATTTCAAATTTTATTACGATTTAAAAAAAATGATTAACTTTAAAAGGTAATATAAAACTTTATTTATTATATTATTTCCTTAATTTTGTTCAATCACTAAATAAATGTTTTTTCTATATAATTTATTAAAATTGAAATAATTTGTTTTACAGTTTTTTGTCCCTATTTGACGTCTTACACCTTTTTATATACAATATACAATTACAGTTTAAAAGTGAGTAATGAATCATAAATAAAAATACATAACCTAACCAAAATAAATCGAATAACCAAAGTATTAGGTATTTTCTTTGAAATACGTACTTGGTAATCAAATAGCCTATTTTTTTTATAAGGCCTCGACTACTTGGTCATTGGCCTCAATCTTAATCTCTTAATCATGTAAGTATTATGTTTTAAATAATTATTATCAATTATGGTTTTTTAATTAAATCCGCTTCGTAAACAAATTTTATTGTTTTTAGGATACCGTTATTTGTGCTAAGGCAGTTTTTCAAACTGCCGGGGAGAGTATTTGTTCCTTAGGTAGGTGTAACTGGGACATTCTGTTAGAATATGATTGACTGTTAGTTTTATAGTACAGGGTTCACAAATGGGGGTCTTGCTCCGCGTAGAAGGGGGCTCGATGTAATGTATAAGTGACCTATTCGAAGTGGTGTAAGTGCTACTTGTTCCTTTCATTTTGGTAAAAGGTAAGGCGTCATCTGTATATTTGGTTTAACAGTTTTTAATTTTATCTCAGTTTCAGTCCATTTCTATTGCCACATAGCATTAAGTTTAGTTTGAAGGTAACACTTTAAGTCTTCTACGCGGATTGGAATATCATGTTGGTAGTTTTCTTTAGTAACAGTTCGGGCTGCGTTATCTACCAATTCGTTTCCTAATAAACCCACATGTCTGGGAGTCGAGAAAAAATTGATCACTTTAGATGAGTTCCGATGAGCTTGGATGGAATCTAATATTTATATAAGAGGGTCATGAGTAAATATATTTTGTATGGATTGAAGAGCGCTATAGGAGTCAGAGCAGATTAGGTATGTATCGGGTTTCAATGAATCTATTTGTCTTAGTGATTGTAAAATAACGTACAGTCCCGCGGTATAAATATTAGTAATAGGGTGCAATGCCCATCTATGCGATTCTCCCATATAGTTGAAAGCAGAACCAACCCCATCTTCTGTTTTAGAACAGTCTGTGTATATAATTTTCGAATAATTATATAGAAATGTTACCATAATCCCCTACGAACAATGGCCCATTCAGAGGTTCACCGACTCGTAAGTGATGCCACCCGCCTAGAAACCGAAGCCATAAATAGATAACACGCAGTCCCCTCAGGGTTCACTTCAATTTCAATCTTCAAGCAGTATACACTTTTAATTAAATAATTTACTTGTGAAATACCTATAGGTATTGAACGACAAATTGTTAAAGTTCAATAATAATAATTTGTAATATTAAAGTCAATAAACCTTTTTTGTAAACAGTAAATAAAACATTTTTTAAAACGTTCTTTGAGTGAGTGAAAACTTAATTGGCGCTGCGAACAGGATCCACTACACAGAATAATCTTCATTCCTGGTCAACTTCAGTTGTTTGGTAGAGGTCCACTACGAATCTGAGGAAAGAATGCTGCAGAGAAAATCAATCACACTGATCGTATTCCTGTAAGTACATTTTTCCTAATTTCCTTTTACTCTTCATTTTAATGAGCACGTTTTTAAACTCTACTGCAGAAGAATTGAATTTAGTTATTTCACAAAATCCTAAATTTCGTGATAGAAGCCCTCTTAATAGAAAACCGATTAGTTCGAGAAATTTAAATCTTATTCCGGAAAGTATGATCAGCAACGGCGATATTTCTAGTCTTTGTTCAACACTGCCCGAATATTCTACGGGTTTAAATTTATCAACATTCATAAAATCGGTAGATAATCTATTAGAATTTTTAAATAGACAGAATTTAACTGATCCACAAATATTTATAGCAAATGCAAACATATTGTCTCGAATTAAAGGTGAACCACGCGATTTTTTTGAATTTTGCAAATAAAATTTCATGGACAGATGTTCGTCCAGCATTATTAGAAAAATACGGTGATCGGAGATCCGAAGGAATTTTAGTCACGCAACTTACGAATGCGGTACAAAAATCATCAGAAAATTACGACGATTTTCACCAAAGAATTACCACAAATTTAAATGATTTCTCTTAATTGTAATGCGGAAACTGCCCAATTTAAGGCACCGTATTTTCGTGAATTAGCATTAGATTCATTCTCTACGGGAGTAAGTTATCCCTATAATAAACATTTATCTAATTTTAAACTTGACTCGTTAGAAAGCGCGTTACAACACTGCATTTCTTATGATAATCGCGAAGCGCAAATCTCTTACAAAAATTATTTAAGAAATCAGAATACAAAACCAAAATTAGAAAAACCAAAAATGGAATATAAAAATAACAATAATTCAACATTCAGAAATACGCAAAATAATTTTAAACCTCAAAATAATTTTAAACAAGGTAATTTTCCTAATACGAATTTTGCATACAATAAACCAACTTATCAAAATAATTATTCTAATAATTCTAATAATCAATTTAGAAGCCCTATGATGCGAAATAATTATAAGCCTCCTCAATTTAATTCTAACCCTAAACCCATGAGCGGCGTACAAACAATACGCACTTCTCAACCCATGAGTATGTCAACTAGACGTACACATAATTTTAACGTTCAATCTCAGAACGAAGAAAATAATGAATCTTTAAATGATTATCCCAGCACTAGTTATGCTGAAAATTCCCCAACAGAAACAAATTTTCACAACCCTTCGTTAGAGGAATTTCCACCCCCTCAATCATGTTAAACAATATTAAAAGTTACCCCCGTCTACCCTATTTTATCCTACCTAGAAGTAAATTAAAAGTACTAATAGACTCAGGAGGATCAGACACTATTATAACGCCCCACGCATCAACATATTTTAATCCCTCTCACGTTTATGAAAAAGATTTCACTTTAACTTCCATGAACAAAACGACTAAACATTCTTATAATTTAAAAACAGATTTATTTAAAGAAATTGGTATTAATGAAATAATTGATTCACGAATTGCAAATTGGAACCAAGATTTTGATATTTTGTTAGGAAATCATGATTTAGAAAAATTTTCTGCAATATTAAATTATAAAACAAAAATTTTAACTTTACAAAAATTTAATTTAGATATTCCTTTTCAAAATCTCTTTTATAAAATTCCAGTTAATATTAAAAACGGAGAAATATTATTACCTGAAACAAAAATAAATAATATCATTTTTCCTGAATCAATTCACAATGTAACTGACGGTTACATAGAAGACATTATTTTAGATGAACCAATGCAATTAGAGCCAATACAAGTAGAATCATTAGACAATTACCATACTGACAAAACACCTTCAAATTTTGATCCAAAAATTATAAGAACACAACATTTAAACCCAGAGGAAAAAGATAAAATCCTACAACTTTGCTATAAATTTAAAGATATATTTTATGATGAAAAAAAGGACTTATCTTTCACCTCAGCTGTTAAACATGAAATCAGAACAAGAGATGAAAACCCCATATACGCTCGTAGTTTTAGATACCCCAAAAGTATGCAAGAAGAAATTACTAAACAAATTAACAAATTATTAGATGATAAAATCATTCGACCTTCAATCTCGCCGTACAGTTTTCCGACTTGGATAATTCCGAAAAAGCTCGATTCTTCCGGTAAGCGGAAGTACAGAATGGTTATTGACTATAGAAAACTCAACGAAATCACCGTTGAAGACAAGTATCCCCTTCCAAAAATAGACGAGATTCTAGACAACTTAGGAAAAGCCACATATTTCACTACCCTTGATTTAGCACAAGGTTTTCACCAGATAGAACTTGATCCCAAGTCAATCGAGAAAACCGCTTTTACTGTCCCTCACGGACACTTTGAATTCCTTAGAATGCCCTTTGGTCTAAAGAATGCCCCGGCCACTTTTCAAAAAATTAATGGATAATCTCCTAAGGCCATTTTTGTACAAATTCTGTTTCGTTTACATGGACGACGTAATTATATTTTCAAAATCTCTTCAAGAACACATCTCACACATTACAACTATTTTTAAAACTTTTCAAGACGCAAATCTTAAAGTACAACTCGATAAGTCTGAATTTTTGACAAAAGAAGTTGCATTTTTAGGTCACGTTGTGACTCCAGAAGGAATCAAACCAAATCCCGCAAAACTAGAAGCTATTCAAAAATACCCACTTCCAAAAACAATTAAAGAAATTAAATCATTTTTAGGATTAATTGGCTATTATAGACGCTTCATACCAAATTTTGCAAAAATTACCTCTCCATTTACGCGATGTACACGAAAAAACTCAGTTATAGATATTAAAAACCCAACATATTTAGAATGTTTCGAAAAATGTAAAACCTTACTTTCTAATACCCCTGTATTACAATATCCCGATTTTTCTCAATCTTTTACGTTAACAACAGACGCATCTAATTTAGCTATAGGCTCTGTATTAACACAATCAAATCACCCCATTGCATATTATTCTCGTACTTTAAATTCGGCCGAACAAAATTATTCTACGACCTAAAAAGAACTTCTAGCCATAATAGATTCTTGTAAACATTTTAGACCATATCTCTATGGACAAAAATTCTTAATTGAAACAGATCACAATCCTTTAGTTTGGATTTATAAAATAAAAGATCCCACTTCCCGCTTAGCGAGATGGCGATTAAAATTAGACGATTATAATTTTGAAGTTAAATATAAAAAAGGTAAAGATAATCAGGTAGCTGATGCACTTTCTAGAATTCAAATAAACGCTCTTACTAGTGATTCAATCTGCGCGAACGCCCCTGACATGACAGATTTTGACATTGACGAATTTTTAAATACTTTTGATGACATAAGAGAAAATCCAACAGACGATTCGCAAACTCAACACACTTCTATTGAAAATCCAATTAACGGAATTCCTATTTCCGAAGAAGCATTAAATTTATCAACAAATCAAATTATGATAATACCAAACTCAAAAGAATTCAATATTGATTATAAAAAAATATTTAACAAACACAGGTACACGATTAATGTAACTGAAAATTGGCAAGACTGTATCATGGACGCTTTTAGAACAATATTACGACCAAAACAAAAATTTGGAATAAAAGCTCCTCATGAATTCAGACCTTTTATTTGTAACTATTTTAGAACAATTGATAATACGGTTAAAGCAAATTTCTGTAACACACTTTTACAAGACATTGTAGAAGAAAATAAACAAATTGAATGTGTAAAAATTTATCACACTTCTAACCACAACGGTATAGTCGAAACTTACAAACATCTCAGACATAAATTCTACTGGCCTCAATGCAATCCACTATTGCTAATTTTATTAACAAATGTGAAATTTGTTTAAAAAATAAATACGAAAGACAACCCTATCAATTACCACAATTAGGTCCATTACTTGGTCAAAAACCCTTCGACATTCTTCATGTAGATATTTTACAATGTAGTAAAAATTATTATTTAACAATAATCGACTCATTTTCCAAATATGCCCAATGCTATAAATTACCCGACAAAGCTTCCGTATCATGTCTAAGTAAATTAAGACATTATTTCTCTCATCATAATTATCCGAAAAAATTAGTTTTTGACAGCGGTAAAGAATTTAATTCCGCTCTCTTAAAAGAATTTATGAACCTACATAAAATCGAAGTACATTTTACAACAGTAAATAATTCTTCTTCAAATTCTCCTATAGAACGTTTTCATTCCACATTAATAGAAAAACTTCGAACTTTAAAATCCCAAAACCCCCACGATTCATTAGATCAAATAATAACCCATGCAATTTTAATTTATAATCAATCTATACATAGTTCCACGGGATTTTCCCCATTTTCAATATTATATGGCCCATACGCCGAAGAAATTCATTTCGATTTCAATTTACCCGTATACGATACATACAATCAAAAACATAAAGACGAACTCCAACCGTTTATAGAATTTTTATACAAATAACAGAAAGATAAACGAACTAAAGCTTTAAATAAAATTAAAGAAAACGCCGAGGCGATACCAGATGTTAAAAAACAAACAATCTACGTAAAGAAAAATAAAAACAGACCTTAGCTTGACGCACCCTATCATAATATATCCCCTACTAAGCAAAACAAAACTAAAATAACAGGACTGACTGACAAAAATAATCAAACAAGCACACATCTTAAATACGCAAAGAGACTACGAAAAACTTATAAAAATATCTCTTTACAGGACAGGCCTAGCACTTCTAGAGGCATTTATCAAAGTTCAAATTGTTCCTAACAATGGATATTACCCCGAACCGATGGGAAATTCAAAAGAAATATCCCACTACCACAGACATATTCTACAAATTAATCTTTCAAAATTAGAAGCGACTTTAAGTGACAGTTTACATAATTTCGAGAGATTTACACCGAACGTGACAGGACTTTCATTACTAAGAAACCAATACGACCATTTATATTCAGAAACAAAAGACAACTTGCACAAAATAACTCGAAAACAACACAAACGCGGACTATTTAATTTTTTAGGAACAGCTATTAAATACATCACCGGTAACGTTGATAACAATGACTATGAATTTTTAAGGACTCATATCACTGACATAGAACTCAAAGAAAACGAAATTATAAAAAAATACAATAATCAAATTTCTTTTAGCGAAACCTTTAATTCTAGATTCGATACGTTATTGGATAAGTTAAATGATAATAATTTAGTACTTAGGAATATTGTTGATCATATATCCCAACAATTAGCTATAGTTAATGAAATATTCGAAATACAAAGTATTAACGAATATATTAAAAAATTAGTTAGGACTATAACCCTTTCACAATTAGATTTAACAAATATTGAACTTTTCACACTTAGTGAATTAAAAGCTCTTCAAGCAAAATTAATATCTCTCTATTCGCGAAATGCTCTAGTCTTAAACAATGAGCACCCATACGAATTAGTTGAATTTTCACACTCTCTTGTGTGCGTAACCCAAAAGAAAATGCTCATAATCCTCAAAATACCTATCCTACATGTACGCTCTTACCCAACTTTTAAAATTTACCCTATACCAAACCAAGATCACGTGATGATAATCCCACCTGCCAGATATTATTCAAACAATGTATGGTATGAAGATTGCACACAGAAATCAGATTTTATTATATGCCAAAACAGAATTAATTCAAGATGCCAAATTCCGAATGTAAAGACTTGCACTACAGCCCAGGTTACTGAAAATTTCATACAAGAAACAGATGACGTCATTTTACTTGGTGTTATTGAACCATTGTCTGTTGCAAATCAAAAAGTTTCGCAATCCAGTATTATAATTTCAAACGAAACTTTAGAAATTCTAGGATACAAACTTTCACCCAAAACTGAACAAGAAATTCAAATTCCAAATATTGTTAAACTTAAGCTGGAACCACAAAATACTTTAAAACTAGAAAAATTAGAAATTCCTAAAACACATGGTCAGATACAACCCATAGAAGAATTAAATCTACAATCACAAATTTCAACTGGACTCAGCGTACTTTCTACACTGTTAATAATTTCATTTTTAGTTTTCATTTCCTACGTAATAATTAGGAAAAGAAACAGAATCAGAAAATTGTTGTTTGGACCAAGAATCCAACCCCAACAAGCCATCGCCCTACAGGAGCTATTGGAAGCTTCGAGGACGAAGTTTCATTCTAAGGAGGGAGGAGAAATGTTACCATAATCCCCTACGAACAATGGCCCATTCAGAGGTTCACCGACTCGTAAGTGATGCCACCCGCCTAGAAACCGAAGCCATAAATAGACAACACGCAGTCCCCTCAGGGTTCACTTCAATTTCAATCTTCAAGCAGTATACACTTTTAATTAAATAATTTACTTGTGAAATACCTATAGGTATTGAACGACAAATTGTTAAAGTTCAATAATAATAATTTGTAATATTAAAGTCAATAAACCTTTTTTGTAAACAGTAAATAAAACATTTTTTAAAACGTTCTTTGAGTGAGTGAAAACTTAATTATATGTATTTGCAACCTATTGAAAAATTTGACGATATATTAATGGATTATTTGTACCGTCTTTTTTATGTTTGGTACTACAATCAATGTGTAAGTTAAGAGATTGCAATGTCCATGGGGGACATTCACTGTATTTTGATGGAAATACTGAAGTCAATTCTACATCTATGTCTAATTCGTTCACATCTTCTACGTACTCGAACTGATTTTCCATTATAAGTTTCGGGGTTAAAGATATTATTGTTTGGGTAGTTTGGTTGGGACCAGATTTTGAGTCTATTGTTTAAAACCAATTTGCTCCGTCTATATTTTAAAGGTGAGATTTACGACTTTTACATGCATATGCATATATGTAGCTTCCATATTCCAGTTTGGGAAGTATCAAGGATTTGTAGAGTTTTAATACTACTTCTCTGTCTGCTCCCCAATTAATTTAGAAACATATCTTATGATGTTAAGGGCTTTTTTGCATCGGATAGCTAAAATTTCTATATAAAGTTTCCAGTAAAGTCTCTTATTAAAGGTGATTCCAAGAATTTAAATAGTGGTTTTAACTTCAATACGGTGTCCATTCACATAGATTGCGTCTCTTTTTTAGTCGACAGAAATCTATACAGTGAGTTTCTTGTGAAGAAAATTTTAAACCTAATGAATCCACTTTTTCTGTAAGTTTGTTAACTGTTTCTTGAAGTTTTTTGTTAGATTTGGGCCATGTGTTTATGAGAGTAGTAGATTAATAGGTCTTCTACATAAAGACTTTTACCAACATCGGTTTGAATGCAAGTCAATAAGTTAGTTGTTGCTATTATAAATAAAGTCACACTAATAGTAAATCCTTGTGGTATTCCGTTTTCCAAGCGATGTTTATTTGATGTTGTTTGTCCTATTTTGACGTTAATGATTCGATTATGAAGGAAACTTGAAATAAATTTTGAAAGCCTTCCTCTCATACCCCATTGATGTCATAATTTTAAAACTCCATATCGCCAAGTACGGTTGTGTGCCTTTTCTAAATTAAGAGATAGCCACCAAGTGGTTACTTGATGCAAAACTTTCCCTGATGGCATTATAAATTAAAACCAGTTGATCAGTGGTTGATGTGTGTTTTCGGAAACCCATTTGATATTTGGAAAGGTAATTATTAGTTTCTAAGAACCACATTAACCTAATATTTACAACTTTTTCTATGAGTTTACTAAGACAACTAGTGAGAGATATGGGCCGGTAATTGGAAGGGACTTTGGGGTCTTTTTCGGGTTTCTGAATAGGAATAATGAATGCTTATTGCCATGTTCTGCATTTTCTTACCATATTTTATTAAATAAAGTAACGATTTGTTGTTTTTCTGTTTCAGGTAAGTTCCTAATCATATCATAGTGCACATCGTCAGGGCCAGCAGAGGAGCTTTTGGATTCATCTAGAGCAGGGTTAAGTTCTTTTATGCTGATGTCGTTATTGTAGGGTTGTGTTTCCCTAGGATCTGAAAAGTCTAATTCAACTTCGGAGTTACGTTTTAAAATTTGAAATTCTTTGGATTAACTCGATGTTATTTACAACCAGTATTGGTGAAGGGTTTGAAATTTTTTTCCCACTATGTTCCTTATGTTTTGACATACTTCTGCTAAAGGAGTTTCAAGAGTAATTGTGGATACATATTTCTCACACGAATTTTTTTTCGCCTTTGTAATTACGTAACGCGCTTTGGCTCTACGTTATTTGAAGTTGATTAGATTTTCGGTAGATGAGTTTCTTTTAAATTATGTAAGTGTTTGTTTTTTCTCCTTAATTGCGAGATAAACTTCTTCATTCCACCAAGGTACTTTTGGTTTTATTGGAATGCCTGTTGATTTGGGAATGTTCATTTACTGATAGTGTTTTATTTGTAGGGGTTCTAGAGACTCTTGATAATATTGCCAGTCCGAGCGTTTTACTTGCCAAGTTATAGGAAGCGAGGAAGTACCTCTGGAAGATAATTCAATTTTGATCGGACCATGGTCAGTAAAGAAATAATCCGAGAGGACTTGCCACTTAGGAGATGTTTTAATAAAGTTAAATCCATGCTTTCTATGAGTTCTTCTATTCGTCTTCCTCTTGTATCCAATCGTATCGATCCCCATAGTGGATTATGGGCGTTGAAATCGCGGACCAAAATAAGTGGTGTGGGTAGTTGGCTAATTATATCTTCAAGTTCATCCAATGTCCAGTTAAAATCTGGCAAATAAATATAACATTTTGTAAATTTTATCGGGAAAGTCAGTTAAAGGGTTATTATTATAAGCACGTAACTGGTATATTTTCCTTAATAAAGATTGCTACGCCTCCTTGTGATCATATATTCGGGACAACATCTTTTTTAAATATGTTATAACCTCTAAAAGAAAATTTTTGGTTTGGTTTGAAATGAGTCTCTTGCATACATATACAGAATGCAGGCGTTTCTACTAACAGTAATTTAAGGTAGCAGAGGTTGTTAATACACCCGTTACAATTCCACTATAAGATGTTGTTATTCATTTTGTGTGATTGAGTAAATAAATAAAATATTTATGATGTTTAACAATAAATGCATATATGGGTGTAAAAATAAAAAGTGTAAATATATAGTTGTGAAAAATGTATAAATGGTAAATAAATGGGATATATATAAATAAATATATAAACTAGACGAAGATGCAGTGAGTGAAGTAGATAAAAATCTAGAATATAGAAAATATCACAAAAATATTACAGATAATAATCACGGGTCGTCAGGTAGAGCCCTTTCGAGGCTTTCCCTTCGGCCACCCTTTGGTTTTCTTCTTGTCTGAATATCTACCTTCTTCTTCGCTTCGAAGTATGAGATGTTCTCTTTTGCTTTAATTTCCTGAAAACAGGACATTGGCGTGAGCGGGCTGAATAATTTCCTTCACAGTTCACGCAGATAATCGGCTCATCACATGTAGATCCTTCACGTAGAAGCTTTCCACAAACACATACTTGCTCATTACTACATCTTATAAATGTATGTCCAAATTTTTGACACCTGAAGCAGAGCATGGATGACGGTATGTAGAGTCTCACACTTAAGTGGTAAAAAGCAACTTTGACTTTGTCTGGTAAAACAGGTCTGTCAAACGTTAAGACATGATTTGCAGTGTCTTTCAATTCTCCATTAAATTTAGTGCGTAAGCGTCTAACTTCAGTTACGCCCTGATCTTTCAGATTTTCTGCTATTTCCTCAACTGAGCTATTGAGCAAATCTCTATGGTAAATTACACCTCTAGACACGTTCATTGATTTATAAGCAATGACTTCAATATCATATTCTCCCATTTTCTTCGTGTTCATCAATCTGTTTGATTGTACATCCGAAACGGTTTCTACAAGCAAACCTTCTCTCGTTTTCTTAACGGCTCTCCACCTATTAAACCATACAAACATGTTTCTATCAAGAACGGACTAACTTTGGAGAAATCTCTATCAATTTTCTTCACGACCAGGAACCGGGGAACAACCCCCGAGTAACTAGGAACTAGAAGTCACCTGCAGCAGAGCACTGGATACTACAGGAAGGCTATGTACAACCGGAGGTCGCCTGGTATCCGGAGGACACCGTTTGCGGCCACCTGCGTATGACCATTTACCCATCGGCACGGTTAATCACACCTTGGGTTACGGAATTTTTATACAGGTTATCTCCTGTGGGATAGAATACGACAGGTAGGAGATTCCTTACGCCTATTATACTTTAGTGATCCCCGAACCCAGAGCATTATTTATAAAAAACATGCCTTTTTTTAGGGATTATCTTCTTAAAAGTTTGTAGTGGATACGTCACTAGTCTAATGACATAAAATGTCACCAAACAATTGGTGAAATCAATGAAAATTTCCGGTAAGTAATTCTTCCTTTACCATTCAGAAGAAAATTCACGAATAAATTTATTATATTTAACAAACACTTTTAGTTGAAATGTTCTGGTCAGCAACTTAACAAAATGGCGTCTCCTTCATTCACGCCGACAGAATGTCAGAAACTGGATATGATTAATTGAGAGATATAAAGTTGTACTCATTGATTCTGCACAGAAAATCCGCAGATAATGAAAATGGTAATATTAGTCTTACTTTCCACAATTTCTCATTATATTTCAATTTGTTTTTTATTATAAAATTTCAGTTATTCGACTAGCCAAAACTCAGCATCTTCCACAAACAAATCTACCCAAAAACAATTGCTAACCCTCAACAACTTCCTTCCCTCCTTGATCCTTGATTCCCTTAAATTTTCTTGTGTTCCACATTGCAAAAAATTTTAAATTTCAATTTTATGAAAATTGTAGAGATTAAACTTTACATAATTTTTAGTATTTCTTTTTATATTTAAATAAACACTAATCTTTGAACATAATTACAATTTTAAAAATTAAGCAAAAGTTCTAATGAGACATTATTCGTTTCGGGAACGATTACAGATTATCTCTATTAATTGTTTGTTGATATTTTCCTGTTTAAAAGTTCGTATGTTATTATTAACTACTGTAAAAATCTTTATTATATTATTTGCTTTCATTTGAGATTACATTTTTTTTAAATGAACTCTATTCTTGTCCAATTAAAATTATAAAAATTAAAGCATTTTTTTACAGTATTTTAGTTTTTTCTAATTTAAAATTGTATTTGTTATAACCGAAACAAAGAAATTTTTAAAAAAAATTGTAATTTTGTTTTAAGGAAAATTATCAAACAAACGAAAAAAGTAAATAAACTACTGGAAAGCGATCAAAAAGTACTATATGTGTGAATTATTTCATAATTTTAAAATAATATTTGTAGCTGTAGACAAAAATGTAAAAGTAAAAAAAAAAAATTCAAAATTTGATTTTTTATTATTTTTTGAAATTGCCAAAAATGAGCATTTTTATGAAGAATTATAGGATATAAAAGTTATAGAACATAAAATTTTCTACACATGTTGTTACTGTTTTTTCGAATACCGCATAGTTTCGCCGCTGGAGGGAGTGAAAGAAATATATTGATATGTTTTTTTTATATGTGTAGTTTTAGTTCTGTTTTATATGTATTGTAGTTGACGGAGATTGAAAGGTAGAAAGTGATTGTCAAATGTAAGTATGTCAGTGGAAAAAAGGTTATGATATAAAGTTTAAGGTGCATATGGTTGTTTTTAAATGTGTTTAGGATTTGTTAAGTGTTTTTTGTGTTTAGATGATTATTTTTTTTCGATTTTATAATCAGTTCATTTATAAAATTACAACATTTGTGGTACAAATAAAAGAAAAAAAATCTTAAAAATCATTACATGAAAAATCTTGGATAAAAACAAAAAGGTTGGAACAAAAAAAGATAGTAAACAGAAAAAAATAGGTTGTCAAACAATTTTTTAGGATTGCCATTAATATTAAAAAATATGTTACAAAAATATTTAGAAATGTGTTAATATAAAAAGAAAGATGTTGTAAAAGTAGGGAAATTATAAAAAAGGACCATTGTTAAATTTACAAAAGATTTTCAAATATAAAAAAAAATAAAAAAATCCAAAATGAGGTTTTTTGAAAAGGAAGCAATTTGGGATAAATTTTGAAAAAGGAAGATAGGATAAAGGTTGAGGAAGTAAATGAGCGAAGCTGGTCAGAGGAAGGATTTGAAGGTTAATTTATCGGAGGAGTATTAAGAAGAAAAAGGAGACAGGATATAGAATAGTAAAAAAAGGAAGAACTGAAGAAATAATTTTTTTAAGGAGCCTAAATTATAAATTTTTTAAAATTCTATTTTTGTGTGTAATGTTCATTTTTTTTATTGAAGCAAACCCAAGCAAAAAAGAGTTTCATAGGCAACAAGCAATTCTAATAGACCGCGCATATTTTTTCATTTTTTAGAAGATTAAAAATATCATTTAAAAATAGAAAAAGTAGGCTTTATTAAAAATTATTAGCCAGTTTGAAGCTCCTGTATATTTCAAAATATTTTTAAAATGTGTTCTATATTGACTTACATAATACGACCACAATAAAAGTTAACGAATATATTTCATTTCTCCATAAAACTTCGTGGCATCGGTCGTGAATACCAATTTTTATAAAAATCGGAGAGTTTCCTAAATAGTCAACATTTACCAACTTTCTAATACAGTTAAGGTCAAAGCCGAAATAAATTTCCCTGCCTCCGTAACGACGGCTTCAAGAAAAGTGCGAAGAAGTCTGGTCTTGAAAATTATACAGCAACACAAAAGTATAAATTAATAACACAAAAGGAAACAGAAGGCCGTCTCATATTAGCTCTAAACCATTTGAATTTAATAGATTCAATGCCGGAAGGGTGCAAGAAGTAATCAATAATAATGGGGTCATGACCTGATACTGAACTCTGATGTTTTTGTGTTTATTTCATATTTAATAAAAAATTAATTAATTCTGACATTTTTACTGAATAACTGTTTCATTTTCTGATTTATTTTAAAAATCTGTAAGTAGGAAATCCCGCAGGAATATCTTCTTCTGATATCGTTTGACACAATTGAAAAATAGAGTTTTTGATGTACAAGAGTTGTCCTTTTTTATTTGTCGGAAAGTCAAAATATGTTTGTAAATCCATATTCATAAAAAAACAATTCAACTTTGTATTTTAGTTTCTGCAATGTAAAAAAATACCAGCATCTGGTCTTGATGAAATACCTGTCACGCAATTATCGACCAATTATTCTACTTTATATAATATCATAAATTATGAAGAAAGCTATCAACTAACAAGTTTTAAAGTACTTGAAAGGCTTTAACATCTTTAGTGACCATCATATGGCTTTCGCTAACAAAGATTAAATTTGGCCTCCCCAACTCTGAAATAGCGTGTTTGAACAACATGGAGAGTCCCGCGCGGTTACGCTAACACCTCTTAAGAATTTGACCATGTTCGGCATAAATGGGTTTTGACCAAATTGCGCTGTTATAGCATGCTTGAAAAGTTTTGTACATGGCTTTCTTATTTTTCTTAGAATCGTTCTTTGCAAGTAGTAATCGATAGTTTTCTTTCTGACATCTTCACCCACAGGGATCCATTTTGGCGCCTACACTTTTTTCCCTTTATATTGATGACTTGCTGAAGAAAACAACAAATCTTATCTTTAGCTTTGCCGATGACAGTACCCTCATGTCCTTTGCCTTGAATGCCCGAAAAACAGCTGCCGATGCACATATTCTCAGTTAACACGAAGTTTTTAAATTTTAGCTTTAGGAGACAGTAGCCAAGTAGAGTTTAATGCTAGGTTCCATGGCTTCATCACTAAATTTGCTCGTATCCATACGAAGTTCAAGTTCCTACTCCCTACACCAACCTAATTAAGAACTACTTTATAGAATGTCAGTACCCTGGAATGATCTTCCTAAACGGTGTTTCCCATGAAGTACAATTTTCAGCAATTTAAATACAACGTTAATTGCCATTTCCGTGTACAACCTGTTCTTGGAGCGGCTTAAAGGATTCTGCGTATACTGTATCAATAAAAAATTGAATAGTGTAAACTATTAACTTTAATAACAGTTTTCTATTTTTACAAGCTGTAGAAAATTGTTTAAAGAGATTTAAACAGCAAAAGAAATAATCACCCCTAACGGATTTTGAGAGATTGCTAGTGAATAGTTGATGTATCTACAGTAAAGATAGACACCAAAAGAACATTTGGCGCATTAAATGTAAGATGTTTTATTATTATTTTATTTTAATATATTTGTTTGTGCAGATCTGCATAGATGGGATAAATTCCTTATGGAATAGATGGGATTAATTCCTTAAAACCATTTAAATATAAATATCAAATTTATCATAAATATAGTCTGTTTACATTTTAAGGGAATATAATTTAAAATTATTTATATACAATCCAGTATATAATATACCGGGTGGCTCAGTTGGTCGGGCCAAGTTCATATCTTCAGAATGAATGAGCGGATTATTCTGGACCCAATTTTGAATTAAGTGACATAAACATCCAAAATGGCGAACATCCGGTTTCTTTGAAATTGGCGTAAAAACTGAATTTTCAAATGGAACACCCAGTATATTTTTACATGTTTGACTTCTACAAGTCAAAGTAGGTATAATTCATATGTCAAAAATGATTTTGGCTGTCAAAAATAAAAACTCAATTTTTTCAAATGGGACACATGGAGGATCATTTCAAAGAAACCGGAAGTCCGCAATTTGGGTTTGGTATGTCACCTAATTCAAAATTAGGTTTAGAATGATCACACTAAGTTTTAAAATAATCCGTTTTTCGTTCTGCAGATATGAATTTGGCTCGACCTCCTGAGCCACATATTAATATCCTATAAGCGGGATAGTATAATTTTGTTAAAAAATATAATACTTACTTTTGAAGCTATAAATGTACTTAGGCATATTCCAAACACGCTTATAACTAAATCTCCCAGCACAATTGGACTAAGTGCTTTATTGAGTTTGGTTGTAAATCTAAAATAATTATTTCTGTTACAAGAAAAAATATTACACGCTAGTTCGATACGCAATTAACAATAGAAACCAAAGAGCTAAAGAGCTAATTTTAACAGTTTTCATAATTGTAAATAGAAAATAATACCTTAATAATAAATCATGTTGACGAGCGCATCTTATAAAATATTCTTTTTCAATGTCATATTTATTTTCATAACCGTTACTAATTTTTCCTAATTTTTCATTTATTTCGAACATTCCATCTGTATTAAAAGCCTGAAAACATTTCTGAAGTATTCTATATTGATTTGCAGCTGCTTCGCAAATACCAAGGACCAAAAAGTCCGTCCCAGTAATTCCAACAACCGCTGCTAGAAACATGAAAATCACCTGTATAATATAAATAATTTCGTAAGTCGGGGATTTTTGCCAGGCGATGGGTAGACCGAAGGAAAATGGTAGGTCCTTTTCGGATGTTAACAATGGTATCGACACAATTGCTGTACCATATACTATACCTGTAAAATAAAATAAAGAAAGAATTATAAAAATAAGAGTACAAAAAAATTAAAGGATTTTTATGGATTGATATAAATATTAAAAATTATGTGATTTCATGCAAAAATTATTCTAGTCTAATTTATGATTGATACCTATTACGTACCTAATGAGAACAACGAAAACATAAATGTAACTGCATAATTATAGATTTTTTTTATTGTAGTTTTAGTCTCGTCATCAACCAAATAATATGGCCAAAAGTCTTCTCTGATTTCATTTAGAAGATTGTTCAGTTCTCTCATCTTATACCATGCAACAGGAAACTTAAATAATGACTATAACAAATGTAAGTATATAGTGACGATTTGATTTAAATACTATGCTAAACTGTATTAGTAAAGTAATAAGTGTGTTTATGGTGAGCTAAAGAACAAATGTGTGTGCAATGTCTGGAAGATAAATTAAAATGGTATGCACAACGAAGCAAAAACAGTAAACTGAAGAAACACCCAAAAGCGCATCCTTAACGAAAACAATCCGAATGTGCTCATACTCATCAAAACCCTAAACACTTCTAACTGTTTCAGGCCATCCGGGATTGTTTTAAATTTAAAAGAGGGGATTTTACGATTCAAAAAAATTCCAGTAAAACTAAAAAACAAATTTTATACAAAACAAACCTACTTCAACGCGGTATAGGAGAATTACTACAATGGCGAAAATGAAAGTTGTACTAAATCTAGCTAGTTACCCGTGTGGTTGAGCTACCCATTGGGCGCGTCACCTTGTATGAAATAATTGGTTAGTTGGTGAATAGGATGGGATGAGGAGATTAAAACCTTCAACATTGGTTTCCAATACCCAACCGAAGACCAGCTTACATCGAACCGTAAACTACCCGGTGATGCAATGACCTCTTCAGGAGGTGAAGGATACGCTCCTCCGAAGAGTACGGAAGTCTCTGCTTAACCACCCAACCGCGTAGATAATGACGTCCAAATCCCAAGTTACGATGAGCACCCCGGGGATGGATGACCATGGGTAACTTGGTCACAAGCGACCAACCTGGGGGCACCTGGCCAAGACCTCTTATAAAAAGCCGTCTCCAAGAAATTGGCGCATTAGTAGAATCGTAGAGTTGCATCCTGGAAAGGATAATGTCACAAGAGTAGTGTCCATTAAGATTCTTTCTGGAATAGTGAAATGTGCTGTTACAAACATTTGCATATTACTTATTGACTGTTCAAGTTACTTCAAGGTGAGCGGCATGTTGAATCCAGTCCTGTTTATTTAGTACAGTGTGGCTAAACCTTGACCGTGGATTTATATAACGTATTAAGATGGGAGTCGCAATGAACAATTTTCAACCGTAATCAGCGACTCGTCTTGTCATAAGCAGTGAAGAAACGATTGGAGTAAATAAATTGAAATTTGGTACAGAGATGGATGAAGGATCAATTAATGTCATTTGAGACATGGCATCTCCCAAAACTGGATGAGTATTCTGAAAAAAATTCTAAAAACTGATGAAATTTGAGTTTATCAAATATTATATTTTGGAATTTATACCAGGATTATGAATTACCTAATGACATCACTGACATTATATTATAGAAGGCATAAAACCAAAAAAGTTGGAAAAAAAATTATCTAATTTTCAAGATAATCATGATAAAGTAAAACTGTGTATAGGTTTACGATTTTTAGCCTTCTTAGTTCAGCTACCTACTGCAAGAGGGCGATTTTATTATAACCTAAAATATGAGTGGAGATTGAAGGCAAAGTAGTAATAAATGAGTATCGTCACGTAATTTTTATTCCAGGCATTGCCAAATCTCCATTAATAAATATTTTAACCAAAAGTTCGGGACCTCAAAATTTTAATATTTTGCTCTTATATACTACTGATATACAGGGTGTTAAAGTAAAAATTTATTATTTGATTTTTGCCATGATTTAAAAATTACACAGGTTAGACACTCAGATGTCCCAAAATCGTCCAAGTTTGCGCATGACGTCAGCTGGAGTCCAAACAAAATAATTTAATATTGGATTGTATTGGGTTATTGTGTCTTTTGGGTGGCTTTCGTTTTTTTACGGCTATATATTTACAAAAAATATATTGTAAGTATTGTACACTAAAAAGTGATAACTACATTAAAAAAGGTTTAAACTTTTTTTACGATTCTGATATGCTTTATATTATAAAAATTGTGTGTTAAAACCAGAAAATGCGCGATTACATTATAGCTAATTTTATTATTAAAGTCAAATATGTAACAAATACAATGCTTTAGATTAAGTTTAGAGTGATTTTATAAATTTTTACCCAAAAAAAAAAAACAATTTTTTATAAAAAACTGATTTGCAATAGCTTATTATAAGTAGAACTTTTTGGTGCATATTGTAGGTTTATATTACTGCTTTTATATACCTAATTAACATTTAATTTAACGAGTATGGCACATGTAAATACGAGAATAACTTAGGTTTACAGTAATACAAATTGGTAGGTAAAATAAATGTTATAAAAATGTCGTGAAGTGCTTTATTATAATTATTTATTATTATTGAATAAAATACTAAAATTAATAAATAAATACGTAACTACTTAAAGCTCTTACACAATTCTTGCAGTACTTTTTTGTATTCTTTAAAATAAAGTCTAAAAATATTAACGAACATGTTTATTCATATAATAACCTACTTTTTGTAATAAAGGGCACTTCGGAAATCGAAAATACTTTGTACTGTTTTTAGAGCGAGTATTACTTTTACAACACAAACACTGCACAATACATTTTGAATCAGTTTATAGGTGAAAATAAATAAAAATCTATAAAAAAACACAATAACCTCATATGATGACATATTAAAAATTTTTGATGGGCGCCAGGTGACGTCACATTTCCTGCGCAATATCTAACCTGATATACTTCAACCATGGATTTTTGCGTTATTGTTGTAACATATTGAGTTGAAATTTGAACAACTTTTAGTTGTCCGATACGATTGAAAATTGGCATGTGGGTGTTTTTGAGATCCGATATTATCAATCATTTGTTAGATTTCGTAGATTCAAGATGGTGGCTCCAAGCTGGCGATAAGTGATTATTGTTCGACTCGATTCAAAATTGGTGTGTGGGGGTTTTCGGAATCGGAGCTTTTTTACATGGATTTAATTATGTCTGCGTTTTTGTAGGGTTCTGTCCCTCCATCTGTCACACCGGTCTAGCAGCTAAACGGTTGGAGCTAGAGTCTTCAAATTTTCACAGTATATGCGTCTTGTTGACCCAAATCCATAAAAATTATAAAAAATATTTTTAAATGTTTTCAAGGGGGGCTCCAATACAGCTAAAGGGGGGCGCTGAAAAAAATTTAGCCTACCCCATCAAGTGAGGTATCGTTGAATAGAGCTCATTGAGTAGATAAAAGCTGTATTTTTTGTTTAAAAAAATATTGCAAAACGTAGGCATGAGAAGCCGCCAGTCAGCATTTTTTACAAAATTTTGTTCTGAAGTATTTTTTAGCTTTCCATTGACCTATGAACTTGAAATTTGGTCATAATGTGTATTGTTATGTATATTTTACCAATAAATACCAATATATTAATGAATGCGATTTTTTTTTCGTTACTATTCCCCCATTTTTATGGTTCCGTACCTATTTGTATTTATGCGCATTGTAATATTCGATATTTTATTATTTTCATCTGTGCAATCGTATTAGTTTTATTAAAAAACGCATTTTTCATCTTATAATTTTTTTTCTATTTTTGTCGGTTACGCTGATATCAACAAATTTGTTCGTTACATTTCAAAATTTGTTAATATATGTAAGTAAGTATATATGCGGATTGTGATATTTATAATTTTTTTTTCTTCGTCGTTATTTTTCTTTTCACTTCTTTAAATCTTTTTAGCAAGTATTTTTGACTTATTGGTTCGATTAAAATTTTAAAGCCCTTTAGGAATCCTGCCTCTGCACAGCTGGCTTATATTCTGCATTTGGTACGGAACCCTAAATGTGCGAAGTCCGACACGCACTTGACCGATTTATTCTCAAAACTACTGAATGTATTCGAATGGTAACTTCATTGAATCCTTTTATTAACAGAAGGAACATCGTGCTTACGTGTAGGTATGTATGTGTGTCCTCAATTTTTCCGAAAACTGTTGGACGGATTAGAATAAACTTCTTGATATTGTACAAATCAAAATTGCCGTCTGGGCAAAGAACATGTCGAAATACAAAAATGAGCATAAGTAAGCCAGCCACATAATATGAGATATCATATGAGAAAGAACCCCGCACAAACCTTATGGGAATTGGCTGAAATTCGGATATGTTGTTTGTTTCGGCATCTTGAACAAATGTCTTTATGGGCACAAAGCTCAATTTTGCTTATTTTGGCTACTCCTTCACCATTATTTACTACTTAAAAGGATAATATCTTCGAAAGTTTAGTATTTGCTAAGTCCCCTCTTATGTTTTCGAGGTCGCTGCATTCAAACCCAATGCCAATATAATAATATTGACAGTTGACAGCTGTCAGCTAGCTGTCAAACAACAAAGAATAATCAAAATTGATAAAATCCTCATGTAAATATATATTTTTGAGGTTGCTGTTTGACAGTTAGTTGACTGCTGTCAACTGTCAACATTGTCTTTTTAACATCAGTTTTGAACTCAGCAATCTCAATAACATACATTTACATGTGGATTTTATCAATTTTGATTATCTCATGTTGTTTGACAGTTAGTTGACAGCTGTCAACTGTCAATATCATCTTTCTGACATCAGTTTGGAACTCATCAACCTCAAAAACATATATTTACATGTAGATTTTATCAATTTTGCTTACAGTTTTAAGTAGTAAATAATGGTGAATTCGTGGAGGCTCCGTAGGAGCCAAAATAAGCAAAATTGAGCTTTGTGCCCAGAGACTTTTGTTCAAGATGCCGAAACGAACAACATATCCAAATTTCAGGCAATTTTAGTGGGAGCCAATTCCCATAATATTTGTGCGGGGTTCTATCTCGTCATAATTACTGACGTGAAACATATCATACAGTCGCCTTCCACCCCCAGGGCGAATACATCGGCTTTGCTCAAGTTGTTCTAAACCGATGTATTACAATTTAACCTAGTCCTCATATCTCGTCTCGTATATTTACTATCTAAAATATATTGATTACTTGAAAATTTGTGATGGAATTGAGGAACATGTAATGTTTCATCAATTTACTTTATTTTTTGTTCTTGTTATCTTTCTCTTTGTTGTTTACTAATGTAGGATCATAGCATTTAAGTCCTCTGGGAATTCTCCTTCTCACCAATTCCTGAAGAATTCTGTCCCGGTAAAAACAACTTAGTCTGGGAAGCATCATCTCATTCCACAACTTTTCATCTTTTTTTATCATCTTAATGACCCTTTCCGTGTCAACAAATACAACATACACAATAATATAGCTATTATAATATCTGATTACCCAAAACTTCTACAGACTTGATAAATACCATTCATTTCGCAACAACAATCGACAGCGTCACATTTTCATCTGATTTGACAGACAGAATCTGAAATTTAATTTTCATGGCTCAATGGAATGGACACATCTTGCGTTATAGTTTATCAGGGATATTGTGACTTCAATCTTAACCAAAATTAAATTTAAGTGCAATATTGTTGTATTGTATTTACGTTGTACAATTTAAAATTTTGATTGACGCCAATTATTTTTTTTTAAATTAATAAAAAAAAAAATTGAGCATAAACCATCTTTACCCCAGTAGTGAGTTTTAAAATCAGGAATAATTAAAATGAAACATGCAGATGACAATAACAAATAATCAAACTTCATTACGCAGAAAACAAGACCTAAATAAATTCATAATAATCAAAACAATAAATGTGACAATCGCAAAGAAAAATAAATAAATTTGAATGTTATCTGATCAGATAAACCAATATACCTTAAAACTATCATGTACAACCTAATATTAAAATTTGAATGTACCTTTTTAAAATTAAATACTCCTATGATAAAAATTGGAACGTACCTTTTTAATACACTCCCCAATTGACCTTGAATTCTTGACAATACCAAAGAATACCTATCGACAAAGAAGCGAAGGCTACGGTATTTGCATGGACCGAAATTTGTACGCGCATGTGCGAGTTATATTAGTTATACGTCAATGTCAATTCTCTCTGAAGGTGCTATATTTTTGAATACAGTGCGGATTGTTTGTTCATTTGCTTTATTTGATTTATTTATTTTTGTCAGTTCCCGAACGGATAGATCATGAGCGGGGTAAAACGAGTGAAAAGAGTATAGGAGCCGAACTCAGCTGTTGTATTAGTTATCCCTCACCTGTCACAAAAAATTTTGCCCTTCCAATATCAAAGAAATTTCGCCGGCCTTCGCTTCTTGGTATATATGTATTCTTTGACAATACGGTCTATTAGTGTGACGTCAGAGCTGTCATTTTATTATGATATGTCAGTGTGCATTATCCAAACAAACTTTGTCCTTGTGTAGTTTTACATATGTTCTAGCGTTTTTATTTTTTTACAGTGAATCTAAGCGGATTTAAGTAGTGAAAAGTTATTTAATATAAACTTTATAGTGTTTTGTACAAGTTGAAAAAAATAGGTAAGTAAATTGTATTGCTGTACATATCAAAATTAACAAATTAACCCAACCTAACCTCAAATTTTACAATAATCGAGCGTTAAATGTACTTTTTAAGAGTCCTGTATCTTCTTTTAGGATTAAATGGCGGATAAACGAGTTATCAAATTAACAACGATAGCTGCGTTTTTTAAAAATAATACTTCCCAACTGGAGCGCGGGGAAAATTCCTATTCAAGTGGAAATGTGGCGAAAATATTATTTGATTCTAGCTTTAAGCCAGCCATACTCAAGGGTGAGGTTAAAGCTAATATGAAGACAAGAAAATATAATGTTGACGTTAGTACTTTACTACATATAGTTTGGGATTATTGGGTAAATATCGATTCTGCATTACAAATTGGTTTAAACAACATATGTATATAAATGTGAACAAAGATATACAAAAATGTAATGTATCTATTACTTACAATTAAATGTCTATTACAGATATAGATAGATACCGATGATGGCATTGTGGATGCAAAATGTTCCTGTCCCAGAGGCGAAACTATTTGTCATCACATGGCAGCATTATGTATTCATGGACATCACAATATTAGTGTTACTGGCCAGGTTTGTGCATGGAACGCCCCTAGCAGGTCTAATGTAGAAGACATCAAAACTTTAGATGAAATGTTTCCTCAAACTGGACATTCTTATTGTGCAGTTAAAAGGCAAGCAACGGATGATGAAATTGGTGAATTTAAAAAAATCTCAACCCATACATTGTAGGATTTACCTGGCTTCTACAGAAAGAACCCATGAATGATTTCGTGGCAATGGTTCCTCATATTGAAACAATAAATTTTTCAGCTGACTACACAAAATCGTAAAATAAAATTGGATTTTTTAAGGAAGCTTGTATCATGACAGACCAAAAAATTAAAGAAATTGCTGAAGCAACAATTGGTCAATTCAGAAATGAACATTGGCTGATTGTCAGAAAACACAGGCTTACTGCCAGCCATTTTGGGACAGTACTCGCAGCCTACGAGAGAAATCGCTTTCCTCCTTCTATGTTTAAAAGCTTGTTAGAAGGCTATGTTTTAAGTTCTCTATCTTCTATACAGTGGGGGAGGGAAAATGAAGCCACAGCAGTAAGAACTTTTGAACAGGCAACAGGAGTTTCAGTGTCTCCAACAGGAATTTTTCTAGACATATGTGGCTTCCTAGGAGCTAGTCCAGATGGGTTTGTAGGAGATGATGCTCTAATTGAAATTAAATGCCCTTTTAAATTTAGAAGTACATCACTGGAAAATCCACTAAAACATGATAAGTCCTACATAATTTACAAAGATGAAAAAAGTGAAACTATAATAAATAAACATCATAATTATTTTCATCAAACACAAGGTCAGTTATATCTAACGAAAAGGAAAATATGCTATCTTGTAGTGTGGACTCCTGCAGAATGTGAAGTAATAGAAATAGCCAAAGAGGAAGAATGGGGAAAAAACCATGATATTTTAAAAAAAAATTATTGTTATACGTTAATTCCATTTTTAATTAATATGAAAAGCTAGATTATAATTATAGTTATATGAAATGACACATATATTTTATTACATTTTATGTTTTTGTTATACAGATTTGGCCAAAACTTTCTGGAACATAGGGAATTTCATGCAACAGACAAGAAGCACAATAAACGATATGCGAGCAATAAGAACAAAATATTTTGGTATACGCCTTTTCAAATACATTCGTAATTTATAGTAGCGCATCGGATCTACGTCGGCGTTTAGGGAAATACCCGGACAGTCTGAGAGCTGATACTTTATCGCTCTCATCAACACGTTATAGCCTCGGAGTGGTGGAATAGGGTGGAGTCAATGTTTTGTCTTATTTATTCCCATTGAATCGTTGCATAAATTCATTCTTCTTACTCTCATAACAAATTCCCTATGTTCCGTAAAAATATTACCAGATCTGTATACAGTGTGTACAAAAACTAACGTAACTTGTTTACAAAAAAATAAAATAAAAAGATTTAAATAAAAGTTTTAGGAAATAAATATCAGTAAGAATCAATTTTTGATTCGTACTGATAGCTTAAATTACCTAAAACTTTTATTTAAATTTTTTTTTGTCAACATCAAAAAACGAATTATTAACAAGCTACATTAAATTTTGTATTCACTGTATTATTGAGTGCAAGAACACATATCGGTTATACATATTGGTTATTTGTAACATCGTAACTATTTATCAGTACTTTTTTAATAATAATAATATTATTTTATTAAGTATGTTCAAAAAATAAAACTAATAATTGATTTAATTTAATTTAATTATCCGTTTATTACCGAAATCCTATCTCTAAAAAATAATCCATAATCATTGTATGATTAACAATTTGAACAAAATACAGGGTGTTATTGAAATACACGTACATATTAAAACTGGGTATTGCGCAGATCCCCACTGAATGTAGAAAAATATTATTTTTTAAAAATACCCCTTATTAAGGGAGTTATTAATTTTTGAAAATTAATTCTAAAACAAACGTACTTCACTGATATGTTGAGGATGACCTATATAAATTAGGTTTATTTACCTATTTTAAACATCAACAGTAATTAATATGCAAGTTTTTGTCAGATGATAAGAAAACTAGTCTTGTAAGAAATAACCATGTTGCCAAGATTTTCGAATTAATTTCTATTTCCGAAGACTGGTTTTTACTACCCTCGTTATCAAAAAACTAGAATATTTGATAAATGATTGTTTTTAAACTATACATTTTTGAAACTATAGATTATTAAAATTTTAGTTGATTTACGAATCTGGCTAACACGAGCGCGTCATTTCCAAGTTGGTAAAAAGTGTTGTTTTTTAGGATGCCACTATTTACGAATATTGAACTAACCGATATAGTGCTGGTTTATGGGGCAGCTGGAGAAAATTCTCGGCAAGCACAAATCCTGTATCGCGAACGGTTTCCAAATCAGAGAATTCCGGACTGTCGTACGTTTATTTCAACTGTTCAGCATCTAAGAGACCATGGAAAATTTGAGAGTGTCAATGCAGATCGAAGCTGTTGAAAACCGGCCTCAATTAAGTTGTAGAAGACTAGGTCTTGAAATTGGAGTGTCCTCATTTGTTGTGTGGCGGACAATTAAAGAACAAGGTTTACATCCTTATCACATCCAAAAAGTCCAGGCCTTATATCCAGGTGATGAAGAAACGAGAGTGGAGTTTTGTGAATGGATGATTCAAAAATGTGTTGATATTCCTGATTTTCTAAAAATATTATTGTATACTGACGAGGCTTCATTCACTCGTGATGGCGTGTTCAATATGCACAATACGCATATTTGGAGTGATGGAAATCCTCACGCCATTAGGGAAACTGGGCATCAAAGAAAATTTTCAATAAATGTTTGGGCTGGCATAATAGATCAGTATTTAATCGGGCCTTATGTTCTCCCGAACAGATTAAATGGGCCAGGATATCTCCACTTTTTAGAAGATATTTTGCCAGTACTCCTAGAAGAGATACCGTTACAATTAAGGCAACGGATGTGGTACCTACTAGATGGCGCTCCTCCTCACTTTGATTTAAACGTACGGCAGTTTTTGAACATTAGATTTCCTCAAAAGTGGATAGGCAGAAATGGACCTTCTAAGTGGCCTCCGAGATCTCCGGACTTAAATCCATGCGATTTCTTTTTGTGGGGTCACATGAAACAACTGGTTTATAATGAACCTATTAATAGTGTTGAACAATTAACCAATAAAGTTAATGCGGTAGCCGAGGAACTACGACAAAATCCAAGACTAATTTCTAATGTTCAAAGTTCTTTGGAAAGACGATTGCAAGTGTGTGTAAATAATAATGGACGGCATTTTGAACAATTACTGTAATAAACTTTATTTTGAATTAATTGGTTTTGCTACGGCAACAGTGCAATTTCTATGGGTAAGTTCAATTTCGATTTATTTTACTTCTTTAAATATGGAAACTAGTAGGTCGGAAAAGGGGACTCTTCCCCAATATTAAAATTTTAGAATTTGAAGTTAAAATTAGTGCCAATCGTTTTTGGTCATTACATACTATTCCGCATTTTAATATGTACGTGTATTTCAATAACACCCTGTATAAATATTAAATAATTTTTATTTCAGTAAACGTTACAAAATACTTAAAAGATTAACCATTATTTAATAGCACAAAAGTTCAGTCACTGTCACCTGAAGAATAGTAATGTTTTATCGCTTTGATTAGTGGTGCCTGCATATTTGTAAGAGCCCCAATCACCTTAACGATAATGCTAACATGGCTTTGCAGAGTATGGGTATAAAATTTAAAATTTTAAAACATTTCATTCTACGAATAGCCCTCTCGGGAGTAAATGGTGATGTGACCAAAAATGGGGGAATGTTCAAATGGACACCTGGTGGTAAAATATCTTTTAAAAGAAATCCTTGTCGCTAATATTAAATCTCCAGCATCCATTTGTTTTAAAATTTCTGAATGCTGAACAATTTTTTTATCAGAAGTTGATCCAGGATATAAATTACTGATAAAAGTGATAACACCATTTGGAGCAACGCCTATGAGAACTTTCCAAGTATTTCTATGTTTATAAGAGCTGTATGTAGCCTTTTGGGTGACCATAGAACTTCTGGGAACCATTGTGGCGATTTCAGTACAATCAATAATTATTCGGCAATTTGTAAATGTACTAAAACTGCTGGGTAAACAAGTTTTATTTTTGTTGCGGGATGGTATGTTTGTCATAAATTGTTTAAATAAAATTTTATGTAAAACATGCACCCATGTTATGACAATATTTGTGACAGTGGCTTGTGATACATTAAATCTCTGAATAAGGTCTTCATGTGGAAAATTCTGCCTTAATTTCATTAAGCACATTAAAAGCTGATCCCTCTTTGAAATTTTCTGTACATTCCATTTTAAATAATAATTAATTTCTATGGGATTTAATAAGTCATACAAACTATTGAAAATGGCTGCATTTGGAAGTCCTGTATAAAGTGAAATCAAACGATCAGAATGGCAAATTTCTTCATAACTTAATGCAGTTCTTTTTTTAGATTTTTCTTCTTCCAAATCTCTTTTAAAAAAATAATTTTCTGCACCTAGTAACACATTTGAGAAGCTGCTTTCGCCAGCACCTTTTGATGTGGACGGTTGTCGATTCAAAAAGTCAATCCTATCTGAGGGTATGTCTGCTTGTACAGGATCATTAATTATTTCTGGTACATCCTCATCCAGAATTACTTCTGTTACTGTGGTCATATCATCACTTGAATGTTTAATCTTTCCCGCCTTTCTTTCAGGCGATGTGAAAGTAAAGCGCTTGTGTGCATTATGTACAAATAATTGTGGACCATTCTTTCTTTTCCTTTCTGGAAAATGACAGCTACAAATAAAAGCACCTGGGCCATTTTCTTCACTTCGCCTTACAAGGTTTTTCCACTTCAACCTCTCTTTTATCTCTTTTGGAAATTTAAAAAGTTTCCCTTTGGTTATAATGCTTACAGTCAGGAGTTCAACACATTACCATTTTTCTATATCTGTAAATAACATACAACAAATCAATTAGCCTTAAAAAAATGTATATTTGAGGTCAGGAAAGCTTAATTTGCTTTAATATTTATAGTAATATAATGACACTTCTACTTACCAAAATTTTTCTACTTTTACAAAACACTATAAAGTTTATATTTAATAACTTTTTACTGCTTAAATCTGCTTATCTTGACTTAAAAAAAATAAAAACGCTAGAACATATGTAAAACTACTCAGTCTCAGTTCTTTTGCCGCAAAAATGAAAAAAACTTTCCTTCCAGCGATTATCAAAGTTCACTTCAATTTAGGAATAACAGTATTTCTATTAACATCAATGGATTATTGTCCGAAAGGATTATTAAATTTTCTAAAGGTAAATGGTTCTTCTTGAATTTTATATTTTTCTAACCTTCAATCCCTGTCAGTGAAATTAGAATTTTTAAACACAATGGGCTGTATGATTTCCCTTTCGTTAAAATATTCGTTAAAGCGTCTTTATCTACATAATTGATTTACCTAAATAACCTCTTTAGATAATATTTTAATGAAAGGGTTATGATTTCTTTCATTTTAGCTATTCGTTAGTTAAATAATATTTTAAACAAGCAACGTTTGGCATCATTGCAAAAATTAAGTTGTTATAAGCACTGAACCAAAGAATACATATATACCAAGAAGCGATTGCCGGCAAAATTTCTTTGATGTTGGAAGGGCAAAAATTTTTGTGACAGGTGACGGATAACTAATATAATATCTGCGTTCGGCTTCATTACTCTTTTCACTCCTTTTACACCGCTTTTGATCTATCCGTTCGGGTACTGAAAAAAATTCATTTAAATTCAGTTTATATATATGTTTAGAAAACAAAGTAATATTTGCAATAAAATAATATAAAATAAAGCAAATGAACAAACCATCCGCACTTTATTAAAAGTATAGCACCTTTAGACAGAATTGACATTGACGTATAACTAATATAACTCGCACATGGACGTACAAATTTCGGTCCATGCAAATACCGTAGCCTTCGCTTCTTTATCAATAGGTATTCTTTGACGGAACTATCAAGTTATATCACTTTCATTTGACAAGCGCGTTTAATTATATCGTAATCTGAAAAATTTTGTAAAACAAAATATATTTTACAATTTTAAATTAAAAGTACATCAAAATCCTCTTTTGTTCAACGGATAACTATATCATTAATTGCACCGCATACTATTTTTGCACATTTAAAAAAGAGTATCCTTTCCCGCCACAATAAAGTTTCGGATTTTACCCATCTGGATTTATTATTTTTATCTATGTACAGTCGATACATCCTACTGCACTAGAAAAGTTCTTATTTCATAAAAGTTTCTTTTCAAGTTTAAGATATCATTAGGCCAGCATACATGTTGTCTTGCGATGGCCAAAGTACCTCAATAATGCTGATTACTTAGCATCCTGCAAATCACCTAAGAAAAGTAATTAATAATTCCGATCTTTTATTGACTAAGTAGTTATGCCAGTTTATGAAATAAAAAAATATTAGCTGATTTAATTAATTCCACTTGATAATTTAATTGTGATTTTATATCATCCCTTATTAAGTCCACTACATGGTGTATAGTAGCTTTCGATAACCGATACCTTTTTTAAATTCACTTTCTGAAAATTTTTCAAAATGATTTTTCCGTAAGCGAGAAGTATAACCATTTACTCGTGGAACAATATCCATATCGTTAAGTTTTTTCCAAAATATTATCAAATTCGGCCAGTTTTTTGAAAATATTAAGTTAATGAAAATTGTAAACTTCAATTCCCGTTGTTTAAAATATTATTTGAAATAACAAGTAACGACGTTCGCTAACTACTTATTCAAAGGGAAATCATATACTAAAATTGAAGACTATCGTTAAGCTCTTAACGACAGTCTTTAAGACCACAATGATAGATAGTCACGACATCTATCGTATTGGTTGATGGGTACCAACCGGGCAGTGCGTTGAACAGAATACAATTCTGTAAACGCGTCTCCAAGTACAACTTTGATTGCCGTCAGATGGAGGAACCCATCAACCATCATAATGCCTAGGGGGGAGCGGGCACCTCGCAATAAAATCAAAAACAAGTCTTTAAGTTTTATTAAATATAAAATCATACGGCCCAATGGCATCCTAGTATCAATATTAAATTAAATTGTCAAAAACTTTAACTATATTTTATGGACTCTTAAAACCTTCTCCTTCAGAGAAAATTATCTTAATTTGTAGGAAATTTCTTACCCTTACCTGGATATGGTTTTGGCTGATTTTCTGTTAAATTTCTTTAGTATTTTATTTAAATTATCACTCGAGTACCGAACTAACTTTTTTATTCAGCATTTTTCTTTTCAACCTCCTAACAAAAATTTCTAGTTTTTTTTAAATCACTTAGCAACCATGCAAAATTTTTTTTAAAAGACTAAATTAGATATTGCCATGATCTTTTTTTACAATTAAATTAATACTTTGAAAATAAAACCTTGATTCTATTTAATGATCCTTTCACTTATTTACATTTCTTAAATTCTATTTATATTTCAGATTTATTTACTTTTATTCCATATAACATTCATGTTAATCTTTCTTTAATACATGTGTCTTTTTTTTGATTTCACTTTGAAACATACTTAATTTTGTAGAAAATTGACCTTTATAATTTTTTTTAGTAAATTTATGGTCAAAATTATGAGATATTTGTCTGTCGGATTGTTTATTCACTGTTAATCATATTAACTGAATACAAGTAATATACAAAATATAGACTACCCTGAAGTTTAATGCATTGACTGCAATAATACACATTGGAGGATCTTAAAAAAAATCTAACCGGAATTTTGTTGATGCATTCTATCTGGTGAATAAAGCTAAACCTACTTAATTATAATTCAACCATTTAACAAACATTCGTCTTTTAATATTATTAAATCATTTCGTATTAATATATATTAAAATAATTGTAATAATCCTGATTTTCACAAATATAATTTATAAGAGTATCTTCAGATCTCACAAATTCAAACAAATGCGAGTCATTGCAATTTTTTTAAATCTTAAAATTATGAAAAATCGATTCTTTAACACCCTGTATCTCAGAAACTCATTATTTTTACTTCAGGCATCGAGATCTTTAACATATGCAAAATTCTCCAAATTTGACCAAAGCCATTTGCCATTTAAAAAGTCCTGGATCCTTTGGCCATCCCCAAAACATCACCCCGTATTCCTGAATTTAAAATGTTTGTTTCTATATTCAAAATCTTAGAATTTTTGGAAGTCAAAATGAAATCCATCGAATTGTTTGCATTTTGTTTTATTTTAATAAGAATTATCTTATCTTAAATAGTAAATATTGTGAAATCAGTATTTATTCATGATATTTTAGCTTACTAAAAATTGGAATCGATTAAACGTTACAAACATGTAATAATATTTCAAGCACCCTCTATAAAATATTCTGTAAACTATTAACATAACGGTAAAATGAAATTTAACACAACCTATGTAAAAAAACAAGTCAGAAGCTACTGCGCGTTAGCAGGCACGTGACGACTTCTATTGCAATGGATTAAACGTTATAAACTTGTATTTCAAACATTCTGTATAAAGCAAGTCCGGAGATTCATTGCTTTTGGTGTTTAATTAAGCAGGTTGGGTTAAAGTTCATTTTACCATTATGTTAATACGTTACGGACTTTTTTATACATGGTGTTTGATATATTACGTGTTTGAATTGTAACGTTTAATCTATCGCAATTTGAAGTAAGCTAAAATATCATGAATTAAAACTGATTTCACAATATTGGAGATAATTGACATTAAAATGAAACAAAATGTAAACAATCCGATGGATTTCATTTTGACTTCCCAAAATTCTAATAAATAAGCAATTTGAATATATAATTGAAGTAGTAATTTATTCTGTACAAACTCCGAATGATTATCTTTAGATTAAGTTTTTTGCGCTCTTTTTGAATATGGGAACAAACATTTTAAATTCAGGAATACAGGGTGTTGTTTTGGGGATGATCAAATTTGTACATTTTTTGTGAAGTCGGACCTGGATTTTGTTTTTGGTTCTTGGTATCTCATGGGATTTGGTAACTTATTAAGATGTGTAGCCCAAATATAAACAAAATATACAGAGTGGATCGTAAGTTATAGACCATTACAGAAATGGTACAAAAGAGATAAAAATAGACTCTTTCAATACACATATCACATTAAAAACAATAGCTATATTATTTTTAATTTTATATTCATGTTATGTACCACAAATGCAAATGTAAAAAAATGTAAAGAACAATTTTAACTATATTCCCTACAAAAGACGAATGATTTTAACATTTTGGATTCTACCTACCACCATTTACGCATCAACCTCACTTAGTATGTAAGCAGCGTTGCCAACCTGAAAATTCTAAATTCGGTAGATTCATTCATCAAAAATCGGTAGAAATCGGTAGGTTTAAAAAAAGGCGGCACATTTAAAAAAAAATTTATTTTGTAAAAAAAGGCGGCAAATTTAAAAAAAAAATTATTTTATAAAAAAACAATTTATATTTTACATATTTAAGTTTTAAGTAAAACAAAAATGGCAAACATTTCTATTTGGGTACAAACAAAAATTATACATGTTTCTAAATAACTCATATATACCTAAACTAATGTTCGGAAGTATATAAATTCTTTTTGGTCATTAAAGAAAATAATTTTTTTTCAACAGGGAAAGTGTAGCAGTTGTTGTTACCTATATATTTTTTGGTGTGTAATAATCCTGAAATACTTTCAGTATTTAGTTTGTTTCTTTGTTTAGTTTTCATCAAATTTATAGCAGAAAACATTCTTTCTACATTAGCCGAGGAATGTGGAAGGGATAAAATGTTGAAAGCAAAAGAACTTAATATATCAAACATTGCAGATCCGTCACCCAGTTTCATTTTTTTAACTTCTTTCCAAAATAATACGGCATTATTTGAAAATGTTTGAATTTCGTCGGTATTTCTAAGTAACCGCCATTCACTGTCAAGTATTTGTAACTGCGAATCATTAACAAGGTTAGGAAATACAAGAGCTACCTGGGAAATAGAACTTATTAAACCATCTTTCACACTTCTAGGATCAATAAAATTAAATAATTTAATTATATTTTCTTTCAACGGAAATCTTTGAATAATTTGGCTACATGCTTCTACATAGAAATTTAAACATCTTAGTTTAAAAAAACTTATTTGGTCCTCTGTTAAATTTAATTCTAATAAAGATTTTGTAACGTTGGCGCCATAATAAATTTCTTCAATTGGCAAATAGTTAGAAGGATCTTTGTATTGCACATTTTCCATTTCAGTTTTCTTTAAATAGTTTCTTTTAATAAAACAATCAAAAATGGATTTAAGTATTCTTTTAACACTTTCATCTAAATTATATAATTTAGGCGATTCTGATTGCATTTCTTTGTTCAGATTATTAAAAAAAGGTAGGCTAAATTCCAAAAATTTTAAAAATAACTTGGTAGTAGGATCGTTTAATTTCTGTAAAATATTTCCTGCTGCTAAAATATCATGGTTTGCTACAGAATCTGTAAAAAATAATTGTAATGCCCCATATTGTTCTAAAATTCTGCAAACTACACTATGTACCGATAACCACCGGGTTTGCGAAGGATGCAGGATTTTATGAATTTTAATACCACAAAATGTTTGAAATTCTGCATACTCAGCAATCCTCTTAGGACTAGAACTGAAATAATTATATATATCTCTGGTAACATCTTCCACGAACCTCGGCAACTTTTCACATGAATAAGATGCGCATAAATGGAAAGAATGGCATATGCACTTCATAACAAATAATGAAGGTATATCACGTTTGAATAATGTCATTAACGAATTTTTATTTCCAAACATAACATTTGTACCATCCGACGCAAAACCTATCATATTGTCCTTATAAGGAATTTCATTTTCATCAAAAAATTTTACTATGTGGTTATATAACGTCACCGCATCCCCACCAGAAATTTTAATTAGGCCCAAAAATGTATCCTGGATATTCTCAAAGTCATTAAAATATCTCACCACTAAACATAAATGTTTTGTTGTACTCCTATCTGTTGATTCATCCACTATTAAAGAAAATTTCTTTCTTCGTAGTTCTTGGCAAGTTGATTGAAAACCTTGACGTCCTAATACATTTTTAACTATTGCAGATGTTTTTGTCCGACTGCATGCTAGTTCCTCAGCAATTTTCGAATCAGGGCAAATTTTGTGTATTAAATTTGGAAGATGTTCCATTGCGTTAAATGGCAAATTATGTTCAGCAATGAACGCCGCCAAACGTATTTCCGCTAAAAAAATTAATCCGGGTAAAAAAAATAACATGAAAAATAGGGCTTTTAATTCAAGGTATGACTTACCTTCTTTAATTTCTTCTTCTTGTGTTTTAGCCGATGTACCTGGTTTCATAAAAAAATTTATGGGTTTTTGTGTAATCAGAGCCTTACATTTCTCTTTGTGATTATTAGAAATTGAATGTTTAATTATCGAGTCCTTTCCACTTTTTACATTAATATCTTTATTGCAACATTTACAACAAGCAAATGTATCACCTTTTTTACTTTTTTTTATCCACCCTTTAAATTCTGGTAATTTTTCCCATTCTTCTTTATACTTTTGGGAATATTTAATTTTTTTCACAGTTTTTGGTTCACTATCACTAATTTCAGTATCGCTTGATGACATTTTTAACTGAATAAAGGCAAGGCAAAACAAAGAACAAAGAACTATAATTTTTCAACCCGGCGAAATCGTTTTATACTTACTAGGTGAAATTGTTACGGTAATTCCCACACAGAGTTAAAATAATATGTATGTGAATCCCGTGTGGTGAGTTTGCTCTATTGATAAAATGTAAAAGGTGTTGCATACATTACCTTCAAGCATAATATCGTCCGAATTTATTCAGACAACGATAATATTTAATAATTTGTAAATAAAATATATAAAAATATAAAATAGTGTAACAAACTAAAATGTCAATAAAAATCGGTAGATCAGCTCGCAAATCGGTATATCGGTAGATTAGTTCCTAAATCGGTAGATCTACCGAAAAATCGGTAGGGTTGGCAACGCTGTATGTAAGTAAAATATCACTTAAAATTATATAAAAAAATTCTTATAAAACATTCTAACCCGAACAATATTATAGATCATGGGCATATGCGATGCCCGAAAGCTTGGAAATTAAATAATGATAAGAGTACACTGTTCGTTTTCTTGCTGCAGTCCCAATATAATAAAAAAACCTCACCTATATATATAGAAATGTGAAGTCAATGCCCAGAAATACTAAGCCAGCGGAATGCACCAAGCGGTCACGCCACCCGAGACGATAAATAGGAGTCAACTTAATAATGTTATTCATCCAATTTTCGATCATTGTGCTAATAACATAAAATCATGTAATAAAAATTAATTTGTATTTTTTAATAATTTCAATATTGTATTTTAATTTGAAATAAAGTTTTTTTTTGTGAATCTACGAGTGCTCGTAACATTTCTGGCGCTGCGAACAGGATTTTCGTACAGAAACCACCCGTTTCCTGGTCAACTTTAGTTGTTTGACGAAATTTCATTGAACCAAGGAGAAGAACAAATGCAGAGGACATCACTAGTGATCATCCTTGTGTAAGTTAATTTTCCTTTATCCTTTATGAGCATTTTTAAAGATATTTCTCACGAAAATTTACATTTATTACTTGCTAATATTACTTTAGACTCATCTGACATTTCTCATAACGCAAATAGTTCTCGATCTTCCTCAATTCCACTAAACGAACATCGAAACGTTTCTTGTTCCGAAATGCCAATGAATAATAGTGATATTTCTAGCCTTTGTGCTACTTTACCCGAATTTAGTACGGGAGATAATCTCTCAACTTTCATTAAGTCAGTTGATAACCTAATCACTTTCCTCTCCACTCAAAATATTACTCAACCGCAAGAATTCACTTTAAACGCAAATATTGTATCTCGTATTAAAGGCGAGCCTAGAGACTTTTTAAATTACTCAAATAAAACTATTTGGACAGAAGTAAGACCCGCTTAATTAGCCAAATACGGCGACAGACGTTCGGAGGACATTTTAGCTACACAATTATCGAGTACTGTGCAAAAAGACAACGAAACATACGACGAATATCATCAAAGAGTTTCAAACAATTTGAATGACTTACTTCAACACATAGCGTTAAACGACAATGTAGAAACATTAAATTTTAAAACGCCCTATTTCAAAGGGCTTTCTCTGAAGACCTTTTGCACAGGAATAAACAATCCATACTGCGAATATTTGTCGCATTTTCAAATCAATTCTCTTGACGAAGCACTCCAAAAATGTATTGCTTACGACAACACAAAAACCAACAACAATACATGAACTTTTTGAAAACCCAACAAAATCGAAAAGAAACATTAACAACCAAACAAAAGAGCTTCCCTCCAAAACAAACACATTCAAATCCAAATTTTAATAATACTTCTCAGACAAATTATACGCCCCATACAAGAAATAATTCTCACCCAAACTTCATGGCTTCTATCAACTATCAACATGATACTTCGCCAAAATAATTCTACTCCTATGAGTGGTATATACAAACAGTTACTACTAGAAACCAACCCATGAGTACTTCTACCAGAAGGACGCATCATTTTAACGTAAATACTGACTTTAACGAAATTCCTGAAAATTTTGAATTCGACGAAGAAATCGAAAATTTTGAAGAACAAAGAACAAAATTTTCGGCACGGTCCTATCAAAGAACAACCGCCCCCTCAATAAATTTAAACAATATTTGTAATTACCCTCAACTACCATATTTTATTATGCCAAAAACACGACTAAAGGTACTAATAGACTGGAGGTTCTGACACTATAATATCGCCCAATGCTGCCAAATATTTTGACGCTTCCCACATCTATAAAAAACCTTTTACATTAACGTCTATGAAAATTACTAAAAAATATTTTTCAAATATTAAAACCCCTTTATTTCAAGAATATACTTTTTATGAACCCATGGATGCTAGAATTGCTGACTGGAGTACAGACTTTGACATATTACTAGGTAACTTCGACTTAGAAAGACTTCATGCCCTAATAGACTACGAAAATAAAACGTTGACATTAAGAGACCTTAATATCATAATCCCCTTTTTCACTCTCTACAACAAAATTCCAGTAGACGTACCTAACGGCGAAATACTTATTCCAGAAACAATAATAAATAACATGAAAATCCCCGAATCAATACACACCGTTTCAAACGGATATATAGACGATATCACATTACCAAATCCTATACAAATAGAACCCATACATGTCGAAAAATTAGAAAAATACGAAATTTCAAACGGACCGACAAATTTCGATCCTTCAATTATCCGAACTAAACACTTAAATACAGAGGAAAAAGAAAAAATTCTAAAACTTTGTAAAAAATATAATGACATATTTTATGACGAAAGAACCGACTTGAGTTTCACTTCAGAAATAAAACATGAAGTTATTACGCGAGACGAGAATCCCATCTATGTCAGTGTTTTATTTATCTTTTTAATAAAATACTAATGGTTTTTTAATGTTTTTTTATTCTCTCTTCCGCCTCCAGTCACTTGGAGGTAAGGTGGTTTTTTTTTTTTTTTTTTTTTGTTTTTTTTTTTTTTTTTTTTTTTTTTTTTTTTTTCAGAGGCATCAGAATCATCAGAGTCAAAATTTCTTACAAACTCTTGTAAATGAGCCGGCGGCTTCCGTTGCCTTTTAGTATTGATTGCAAGTTCATTTGATGCTTCCGATGCACAAGTATCACTAGGACAATTATTTAGATTAACTTCTACAATATTTTCCCTGATATTAAACAAGTCACTTAAATCATAAATATCATCAACCTCATTAGTATTAGATGATTGTTCAGATATATTTAAATTAACATCGTATAATAAAGAATTATTAACATACGGTAGATTAGTTTTTTTTTTAAATATTCTGTTACGCCTAAGTGTATTACCTTTAGAATCTATAACTATATAAGAACGATCATTTACAATATCTTTAACCTTTCCTCTTTCCCAGATTTTGTCTTTTTGTATAAGGATATTTTCTCCAGTCTGTAATTATAAGAAACTATAGTTACTTCTGATATTTTAAGAGGGTTTTTATTACGAATCTTTTCGTAACTTTTTTTTGGCAAAATGCTAATGTCTGAACTAGAGTCTAGTTTAAATTGTATTTTAGTATTTTTGATAAAAATTGTTTCATATAAATTAAAGTCTATTTCTTCTGGCTCCTCTTCTTTGTATTCTAAACTTCTTACTTGTCTGCTATTACCTGGTTTTTCTTGCCTGTCTACATTTCTTGAGGGTCTCTCTAATCTCTCGTTCTGATCAGTCTTCTTGAAAAAACAAGCTTTGGAAAAATGTCCAGTTTTCTTACAAATATTGCATTGTTTATCACTAGCTGGGCATTTTCCTGAATAATGTTCATATAGGCACTTCCTACATTTGATTTTCACACTCTCCACGTAGTTCACATCTTCTTCTTTATTCAACATTTTAACATGAATTTTACTCAGTTCAATACTTTTGCAATAGTCTATTATTTTCTTTATTGTCAAATCAGGTTCTCTGAGCAGTCTTAGTTGACTCTCTCGGCAATTAATACCTACTATTAGTCTATCTCGTATCATCCGCTCATCAAATGATTCACCGCACTCATCTTTTACACAAAGGAAATCGCAAAGTTTCGCTTGTTTCTTTAACTCTGTTAGGAATTGGTCTATTGTTTGATTCTCTCCTTGTACCATTGTGTAAAATTTAAAACTTTCCATTGGTATAACCTTTTTTGGTAAAAAATAATCATCAAAAGCTTTTATTAATTTTTCTAATGTAGATTGTTGATCTTCAGTTAAAGAATTATATATACCAATTCCTTCATCCCCTATACAACTTAAAAGGGTAGCTATTTTTATTTCCTTTGATGCTGAGACTTTGTTGGTTGCAGTGAGGTATATTTGGAACTTTTGCTTCCACAGTTTCCAATTTTCCTGGGGATGGTTATTTCCATCAAATAATGGGCTTGGCGGCTTGAAGTTGATATCCATGATTCCAAATTTATTTATTTTCTTTTGTTTTATTGTCACTACCACGTTCACCACGTATTTTGAGGTTAAGTCTCTGAATTACAGACGCTCTAAACAGTTGTCTGTGTATAACCAACACCTCCTTATTCAAACCTACTTTCTAATTTTCTTTTACACCTGACACCATGTTTTATTTATCTTTTTAATAAAATACTAATGGTTTTTTAATGTTTTTTTATTCTCTCTTCCGCCTCCAGTCACTTGGAGGTAAAGTAGGTATATGTGTATAAAAAAGAAGAAAAACTTAAATACTTAACAACTACCAGCTATACAGCCATTACAAGGAACACTTAAGAACTACTAGCTATACAGCCATTACAGTCAGAGGATTCCGACATCCTAGAGCCATGTTAGACGAAATAACACAACAAATCAATCGACTATTAGACAATAAAATTATTAGACCTTCCATTTCGCCCTATTCGGCGCCAGTATGGCTCGTCCCGAAAAAGGCCGATTATTCAGGTAAAAAGAAGGCTCGTTTGGTGGTGGATTATCGCAAACTTAACGAAATTACAATAGACGATAAATATCCCCTACCAAAAATCGACGAAATCTTAGATAATCTCGGCAAAGCCACTTATTTCACAACTCTAGACCTTGCACAGGGTTTTCATCAAATTGAACTGCACCCCAATTCAATAGAAACAACAGCCTTTACTGTACCCCACGGACATTTTGAATTTGTTCGAATGCCATTTGGCCTCAAAAATGCCCCGGCCACATTTGAAAAACTAATGGATAATATCCTTAGACTTTTTTTATATAAATTTTGCTTCGTCTACATGGATGATGTCATAATTTTCTCTAAATCTCTTCAGGAACATCTACTTCATATTGCCGCTATTTTCGAGACGTTTCGAAAAACTAACCTTAAAGTCCAATTGGACAAATCAGAATTTATCACCAAGGAGGTAGCCTTCCTTGGCCATATAGTCACCCCAGAAGGAATAAAGCCAAATCCTATCAAAATAGAAGCTATACAAAAATTCCCTCTTCCTAAAACTGTTAAAGAAATCAAATCATTTTTATGACTTATCGGTTACTACCGTAGATTTATTCCGAATTTTGCAAAAGTCACATCTCCTTTTTCTCGTTGCACCCGCAAAGGAGCAATTATCGATCCTACTAATACATATTACTTAGAATGTTTCGAAAAATGCAAACAATTATTATCAAACGCCCCAGTTCTTCAATACCCGGATTTCTCGAAGCATTTTGTACTTACCACAGATGCTTCTAACATAGCCATTGGCTCAGTACTTTCACAAGACAATCACCCAGTAGCCTACTATTCTAGAACCCTAAATTCAGCCGAACAAAATTATTCGACCACTGAAAGGAACTATTGGCTATTATAGAATCTTGTAAACATTTCCGTCCTTATTTATACTCTCAAAAATTCACAGTCGAAACAGACCATAACCCGCTCGTTTGGCTTTATAAAATTAAAGACCCTACGTCCAGACTAGCTCGCTGGAGACTTAAACTCGAAGACTATAACTTCGAAGTAAAATATAAGAAGGAAAAGGAGAACCAAGTCGCTGACGCTCTCTCCAGAGTGCAAATTAATGCTTTAAGCGGTGGTTCAGACTCAATGTGCCCTGAACCCCCAAATCCTGACGATTTTAACTTAGACGAATTCCTAGAGGAATTTGACAACATACGACCTACTATCGACGATACACAACATACCGCAGTAGAAAATCCTATTACTGGAATCCCAATTTCGGAAGAACCTATTAACTGATCGACAAATCAAATTATAATAATAATTCATTTTCCAACTAATGAAATAACTTATAAAAAATTATTTAATAAACACAGACACACTTGTAAATGTTACAGACGACTGGAAATCTGATATAATAGACGCCTTTAAATACATATTAAGACCAAACCAAAAATTTGCAATTAAAGTAGATCATGAATTCAGACCTTTTATTTGTAATTACTTTAAAGAAAATATCGACTCGACCGTTAAAACAATTTTTTCTAATAAAATACTACAAGACATTGAAAATGATCAAAAACAAGTAGAATGTGTAAAAAAATATCACACCGAAAATCATAACTGTATAGTAGAAACGTATAAACATTTAAAACTACAATTCTACTGGCCTTCCATGCAAACAACAATTTCTAATTTTATTAATCAGTGTGAAATTTGCCTAAGAAACAAATACGAACGACACCCTTATAAACTTCCACAGCTAGGACCTCTGTTAGGACAAAAACCCTTTGACATATTACATTTAGACGTATTCCATTGTAATAAAAACATGTATTTAACAATAGTAGACTCTTTCTCCAAGTATGCTCAATGCTATAAACTACTTGACAAAACTTCACTTTCGATATTAAGCAAGTTAAGACACTATTTTTCACACCACAATTATCCAAAGAAAATTGTTTGTGACAGCGGGACAGAATTTAATTCTGCTATAATTAAAGAATTTCTTAAATTACACAAAATCGAAATCTACTTTACCACTGTGAATAATTCTTCTTCAAACTCTCCTGTAGAACGATTTCATTCTACCTTGACCGAAAAAATCAGAGCACTAAGAGAACAAAACCCACAAGACCCACTAGATGACACATTTACCCACGCAATTTTAATCTATAACCAATCAATCCATAGTGCTACTAATTATTCACCATTCTCTATACTTTATGGACCATACGCTGAAGAAATTCGACTTCGAACTACCCCTATACGAAACATATAACCAACGACATAAAGACGAACTCCAACCGTTCATAACCGACTTATACAACAAGCAAAAAGAAAAAAGACAAGAAATATTGAAGAAACGAAACGAATCTACAGAAAATATACCTCACACTCTTTACGTATCTAAGAAAAAACACCGAGCAAAATTAGCCGCACCTTATTCCATTATACATCCCGAAAAACAATACAAAACAAAAATTTTCGGAAACACTAAAAACCAAAATGAAACTAGCACTCACCTAAAATTCGTAAAAAGAATACGAAATATTAAAGACCAAAAAACTCAAGACGAACCTTCTTTACAGGACCATCCTATCCCCAGGACGTCAGGGACAACTCATCAAGATACAAGCGATTCCGAATAACGGTTATTATGCCGAAGAAATCGGCGAATCCAGAGAAATCTCACACTATCACAGACACATTTTACATATTGACTTACAAAAACTAGAAGAAATACTAGACATTAAGATAGAAAATTACTATAAAACACAGATAAAGAACAGACCACTTTCTCTCCTATACTCTCAATATATTCACTTACGCAACGAAGCTAAAGATAACCTACATAAAATAACCCGAAAACATAAAAGAGGACTTTTTAATTTTCTTGGAAAAGCCATAAAATACATTACAGGGAACCCTGATGACTCCGACTTAGACCTACTAAAGACACATATTACTGCCATAGAACTAAAACAAAACGAAATTATAAAGAAACTAAATAATCAAATCTCTTTTGGCCAGTCTATCGATACGAGATTCAATAATCTTTTAAAACAAATAAACACAAATAATATGGCACTTATAGCCGCAATTAACGGGCTATCAGCTGACCTTGATGGATACTACAATTTACATAACGAAATTTTAAATTTACAAAACGTAAACGAATTTCTGATGAAACTTATTCGAACTATTACTTTATCACATCTCGATATTTCAAATATCGAACTATTCACTCTAAAAGAACTCGAAGATTTGAAAGATAATCTAATCAAAATTTATTCAAGAGACGCACTCCTAGTAAATGACGAATATCCATACGAACTTATCGAATCTTCTAAATCTTTAGTTTGCATTACACCCAAAACAATGCTCTTAATAATAAAAATCCCAATCCTTTACGTTAACACTTATCTTACCTACAAAATTTATCCAATTCCTAATATTGATCACATTATGATATTGCCACCCACACATTTCTATGCGAACAACAAATGGTACGAAGTTTGCACTGGCCAAGCTGAAAATCTCATATGCAAGAAACCCGTGAAGTCTAAATGTCTTATACCAAATATACAAAATTGCACGAAAACTATAATTACAGAAAATGTCTCAAGAGAAACGAACAAAGTGATCCTGTTAGGGATAGTACAACCAATTAATGTTAAAGATCAAGAAATCCGAAAAAGCAGTATTTTGATGACAGACGAACCTATTACCATAGATGGAATCTACTATGCCAAGAAAACCATTCAAGAAATCTCCATCCCGGACGTCGTCCCGATCAAGTTGATACCTGAACATAGACTACAATTAGAAAAACTAAAAATTCCAGTGACACATGGCCAAATCGAACCCATAGAACCCCTAGAAGTCCTACCACAAATTTCGACGGGACTCAGCACCATTTCACTTGTCTTAACACTTTTTGTTTCAGTCATTCTGATAATCCTTTTAGTAAAGAAAAGGAAAAGAATTTCCAAAATCCTCTATGGACCAAAATTACAGCCAGCCCAAATTCAGATTTTACAGGAACTACTTTCAGAAACTACCAGGACTTCGAGGACGAAGTCAGAACCAAAGGAGGGAGGAGAAATGTGAAGTCAATGCCCAGAAAAACTAAGCCAGCGGAATGCACCAAGCGGTCACGCCACCCGAGACGATAAATAGGAGTCAAATTAATAATGTTATTCATTCAATTTTCGATCGTTGTGCTAATAACATAAAATCATTTAATAAAAATTAATTTGTATTTTTTAATACTTTCAATATTGTATTTTAATTTGAAATAAAGTTTTTTTTGTGAATCTACGAGTGCTCGTAACATTTCTATATATAATCTGTAATTTTGTATGTGTGTGTATGTGTGTAACATCAAGATATTTCAAATCTAAATTCAGATTCTTGTTGAGGACGAAAAAGTAAATGATGCAAATAAAATAGTATTTAAACCTTGGCGGAAATTATCATATCTGCACTTCCCGCCTCGCTATGTAACCTACTATTATGTGCTTTTAATATAGTAAAAACCGGTTTTTGCAAAATTATGGATCATAATAATGGAGCACGGAAAATCGTACATTATATTCTGTAAGGTACAAACCCTGTGCGCTGGATGGCGACAATAGAGAGTTATTGCACGACACCAAATTTTATACCGTATGCTTTACTAGCATTATTTGTCTTTGTTTTAAACGCTACGTTAGGTTAGACTTGTCATTTATCAAATATTTTCATTTGTATCACGCTGATCACGTTTTTTCTTAATAAAAGTATTAAAACCAAATAAAGTTGTAAATAAGTAAGCATAATGTGTTTACTTTAAGATTCCGGATGAATAAGTGAAATTTAGTGTTTTAAAAAAAAGAAAGTGTAGTTTCATAAAATTTAAGAAAATAGTAAAAGAATAAAATAAATAAATCTAGAATTAATATTTAAATAAGTTAGTAAATAGGACAGTAACATTTTAATTTTAAATATCAAGGTTTGACAATAGGTTTCAAAGTGATATAAGGTTCATAAAAATTCAGAAAATTGGGTATGCTTTTAATTTTTGTCGGAAAAAATGAGAGGGGATCTCAGTTTTTGAACAACAAAAAAAAAGATAGTTACGGTGTATATAGGAATTTCATGGAATCAAAGTATTACAGGAAAGATAAAAGTATAAAAAAATTTTTTTCAATAGAAGCTTGATGTTTTAAAAGCATATAAAAAATATACGGTTAATTAAGATAAGTTGTTAGGGTTAGTTAAGGAAAGTGATGTCACATATAAAATAAAAATAAAAAATATTTTTTCGGCAAAATTTTAACAATTATTTACAGATTGTGGATAATGTGGCATAACAATTGAAGGGGCAAGTGGATGAATGTGTTATGTTACGAATAAACAGTTTTCCACAAAATCGATTTTAAGTTTATTTTCTGTGAATTTTACATTAGGAATGTCGGCGACTTGAAATTTTTTTGTGTCATCCTTCTGAACACTTCGGTCTTGATAGGTATGAAATAAAATTGTCATATTTTTTAGTTTTCGCTCAAAAAAATATTTATTGTACATAACATGTTCTTCCATTCAACACTGGAATTTAAAGTTACATCGATGAATGGAAGAATGTGCTATAAGATATTGATTTAAAAAACAGTGGACAGCTTAAAGTAAATAAAACAACAGAACTAAATGAAACAATGAAAAAATTATGTACATATTGTTTTATTATTATGAGACTATTTGATCCCCTTCTTTTTTATTTTTCTGTTTGCTATTGGAGTTGATTTTTCATTTTTTCTTTTGTTGCTGCAGTTTGGTTTGATCACCCCTATTTTTTCTGGCTGTTGTTGAGTGTGATTTTCCTTCTTTTTCTGTTTTACAGGCTGTTGTTGTATTTGATTGTATCTGGAAAACAAATCTTCATAAAACCACCGGTACTCCTCGTGAATGTATGGCATCTGTAATCGAAGGTTCGCAATTTTCTTTTCAGATACGTTTCTTACATTCTTTTCAGTGTTCAGTTATTCCAAGTCACAGTTGGGATTGGTCCGCGACTTGGTATTTTTTAAAAGACATACTTTTTTAAAAGGTGTATAAGGATCACATGTTTATTTATACAAGTATGAACCAAATTCATCAACGCGTATCCATTTAATAGATCTAAATGGTACTGTTTCATTTAATGCATTTTTTTTCTTATGCATCAATCCTAGTTGACTTAATAAGGCTTCTACATTTTTGAAGCAATGATGCATGTCATTTACTTGCGCATTTTGCTTGCAAGCACTTTTTATAAGATCGCGGTATTGCTGTGGTGTAAATATTGTCTCGTGACGCCTTAAAACCTTTTCTATTCTACCAAAATCTCTATCTGAGTCTAGGTATGAATGGCCCACTTCAGGAAACTTGTGGTCTATACTTTTAAAGAGGCCTTTTAATATTATAAGCTGGTACATAGAAATCATGTTGATATTTTTATTTTGACCACCACATGAGTCTGACCAGATGATCAAATGCTGTTTGTTTTCTACTTCGTCGCAAGTTCTTACAAAGTTGTATAAGCAGCTAGCTATTTCAGAACTACCCCTTCCGGCGATGTCCTCTGTCCAGGTTTGCATAAATGACTTTTCACTTTCTGTTGTTATCAGGTGGATGCCAAAATTGTAAAACCAAAGTTGCCTGAGATAAAATGCTTTAGAGGTTGTCAATTTGGGCAGCGGCATAGTCTGCTGCAGATCGATGGTGAAGTAACAATATTTTATATTGTTTTGAGCCATTTCTCTATCGTTCTTTTGACACTGAAATGCAAATGAGGCATTTTCTTTGTGTTCTTCATTTCCATTTCCAGCATCACAAGTGCTACACGTATCACTCTTAGGTTTCATAAATGACAAATTAAATTTCGTCACGAATATTTTTGCGTAGGATGATTTTTTTACTAGGAAGTCATCCGTTCGTTTTCTAGTTTTGCAATCTTCTAAATATAATCGATACATAATCGACATATTCAAAATTGGTGACAAGTATAGTTTGTGAGGATTGTTATTCCTGGAATAATGAGATGGTTCTGATGGAAATTGCTTTATTTGCTCTACTATAGCTTCCACCACCTCCTTACGCAACTTGTGTGGTCTGTTTAAATGGCGGCCCCTCATATCTGGTGAAGGAGCTGAGCAACCGGTACTTAACTTTTGTTTAATTACCTCTACTTTTCCCCTTCCTATTTGATGTAATTTGCAAAATGCTGTTTTGCAAACAACCTGTTCTTTATTATTCACTATGATGGTGTACTTGTAGGAAAGCGATTTGTGAGTTTTTGCATTTTTTCGTTTACGACCGACTGGTAATGGTTGAATACTTCTGAATAGCAAGGCGTTCTTTGCATTCACATCTAAGTTATAAAAATCGGCAAGAACTTGTTTTTTTTCTTCTATATTAAATTTCTCATTATATTTTAATCTACATTTTTCCCCACAAAGATCTACAGAGACTGTCTTCGCTTCCACTTCTCTTCCTCTATAGGACACATAACTTTCACCCTTTTGTCTAGCTAGAGTTTGCATTTTTTTCTTCCAGCTACTTTCATTTCTTAATCTTTTTTTGCTTACTTTTTCTTTGACAGGAAATACTTTCCTTTTCTTTTGTTGTACGTTTTCGATTATATTAACAATTTCGTTATTAGACTCTTCCACTGTTTTAACATCACCAGTTATGTGGCATGACATTTTTTGTGATTGAGTTATTTCTTCATCTCCTATTTCCTCGCTTGAACTATTTTCGTCACTCATGTTTGGCAGAAACTCATCACCACTTGAATTCTGAATCTCTTCATCAGATGACTGTCGGAATATACCTGTAAAAATGGACATAATCGTAGCATATTCTAAAAATAATTAATGATTTTAAACATTATTTTAACCTCACCTATTCCTGTATCTGTTGTATAATTCGTAGTACTAGTACTGGGTACTTGATTGTTCACAAGGTTAAAAATAACTGGCTCTAAAATAGCGAAAGTGCTACTATTTACTGATCCTAAAATATGCATTACGTGAATATTTAATTATTTATAATAATAATAATAATAATAATAATAATAATAATAATAATAATAATAATAATAATAATAATAATAATAATAATAATAATAATAATAATAATAATAATAATAATAATAATAATAATAATAATAATAATAATAATAATAATAATAATAATAATAATAATAATAATAATAATAATAATAATAATAATAATAATAATAATAATAATAATAATAATAATTTATAAAAATAATAACCTAATTTTTTTTTCCTGGATTCAAAACAGATTCAACACTACACAATTTACCAATTTCTTTTTCACAGGTTATTTCTGACGCGGGTTTTATATCCGCATTTTTCACTAATTTTAAAATTTGTTGTCCCCTTGATAACATTTTTGTAGCTTAATTCTATTTTGTATCATCAATTATTGAGAACAGTATCAAATAATTGTCGTATTATAAAACTTATTTGTAGGTTATGTTATATATGCGCATGCTCAAATTGAACATAGCATATTCTTTTATTACAATGAAGATGTTTTTTAGGGACGGGAAGTGGATGAACGTGTTATGTACATTTTTATGTACATAGCATATTCATCCATCCACCAAACATAAAATATTGTAACATGACATATTCATACATTCAAAAAACCTAAGAAATATTGTCTGTACGTATATGAAAGATCGTGACGAGATACAAAGGTACAAAACATGTTCTTCCACCATTATATCTAAGGATCTCAAAAATCGTAACATAACACATTCATCCACTTGCCCCTTCAATTACTAGAATTGTGTCATATGTCTCACTAGTAATCAAATTAAATATATCTCTTTAAAGAGTAAAATAAAATAAAGTGTTGATGAAGCCGTGAAAAAAAATTAAACGAAAATGAATAATAAAACAAATAATAATAAAAATGTTTACGTATACAGAGAGATTCTACACATTATGTATTTTTTCTGTTGAAAGTTACAAAATAGTTTACAAAGTGTGCCTTTACGTACCATGAATGGGACAACAACCAAACACACGCAGGACATCAGTTTGTTATAATCATGAGCATTCTTGACTACATAAGCGATTAATCCAAAAGCATTAAGAATTGCTGTAAAAGAAAGGAGAAAACACGATATAGTAGACAAATGACGGTTTTTTGTATTTGGCCACAATAAAATACTCCCAAGTACTAATTTTGGAACAAATAACATTAAGTGTCCATAGTCATTCGATTTATAAACTCTGTGGGCAAGATCTGCAAATACAAATAAAAAATTATTTCTTCAGAAATAATAAAAAAGTATTAGGTTACCTTCGAACAGCATTTTTAAAACTACTTAGTTCAAATAAAAATTATTTTATATCAAGGTATGTCTTATATATAAAGGATTTAATCATATAAGTTTAAACAGGGTGTTAAAAGTTTATTCAATATAAATAGAAATATAAACACATTATTAACGTTTTAAAAAACTAAGTCGATTATCTAATTGTCCTATGTTCCTCTTGTTTTATTTCAACCCTTATATTCTGTGCTGGTTATTTTTTGTTAGCTTCCTAATTTTCTTTGTCAATGATATTGTTCGTTTTTAATCTCTTCTTACAGTCATCTTATATATAAAAATCAACGTTTTGTCGGTTTGTTTGTATCGTATTTTATGCGCTGTCGTACCGTTCATCCGATTGCGATAAATCTGTGTCAATTTATTAATTTTGCTTGCGCGAATATTATAAGCATACATTGAATGACCGAGGATGAATTTTACGACACAAGCCATAATCTTCACGCCGTTGAATTTTACGGCACTTCTACATACGCCGAAAAAAAATTGAATATCCGAGGCCATTAGAAACTACAGAATAAGGAGAACATAACATTGCAATCATCCATGTTTCTCACATGTACCACTGTATGTGGTTATCATCCGCGTCGAAAAACCGACATAGCATTGCAATACATACCAGGTACAGGTTTTTTTTGTATTACAACTTTTGTCCGGAGTTTTGGAGGAGGGAATCTTTTAAAGACACCTCACGCTAGGTTCTAGGCTTGAAGTAGTGCATGACTCTTCCCTGATCACTCTGCAAGAGGAGTCACTAGCATACCTGCTAAGCCCTCCTCGTTAATTTATTCTGGTATTGTCCTATTCCTTGTACCCCGCTGTAGGAGTAATTTACTCAGTTTCAGGGAAAATACAGGCACAGGTAGTTTATACATATTTACAGTTCTCACAATCTACAACTGAAAGTGGTAAATAATCAGAGGCAAAAGGAGATAATAAAAATAGTATCATTAATAATAATATAAAAATAATAATGCCTATTTTAAATTATACTAAAGTTTAATATAAGGTGCAGTTTCTTAAAATAAATATAGATAAATTAAAACAAACAATATTTATGTGTTTGTATTTTCATCTTTAACAGTTAAATAAAAATCATAAAAATGAATATTACAGCTTGGAATATCATATTTGACCTGAATTATTATTTTCTTGCCCTCGCTATAAGAAATACGTTAGATTCTATTACCCCCAAAATAAGAACTAGTTACAGGAAAATACATTGCTTAGGCTATTTTACCATAGAAAATGCGAAGCGTTTGCTGAACTAACCATATTTACTAACACAAAAAGATATGCATAGGTAGAGTCGTTTAATTTAAAAATATATAAGTAAGACAAAATATAGTTCTAGAATAGCCATTATATCGGAATGAAGAGCTATCATTAAATACCACACGTACCAAAAATCTGAATTGACGAACACTGAAACAAATATTCATAATTTACAAGACGTGTTTTTATTTAGGGAACTATGCAAGTATATAAAATTTAGTAGAACCGTCTTGTAAGAATTGTTGAAATAATATTTAACTACTCGATCTTAATAAATCCCTTTGATGTTTTATTATTAAACTAATTGAAGGACATTAGCATATATAAGCGATGTAATAAGAGTTATTTAAAATTAATTATATCATAGAAAAAGGAATGCTTATATATTATTTTTTAAAAATTCATGAGTATACAAAAATTAAAAAATTAATCGACTTACCTTAAGGAAGATTAATTATAATTTTCGGAGCTTGTCCGAAGATATAATTATGACATTGTAGTTTCCATGAAACATACTCGTCAGCACGATTTTTTCTAGACTAAACAAAAAGATCCCGGTATCTCCGCTCCCTGTCGCATTCCACTCATTCCATTATAGTGCGAGTTAAGGAAATCGCCTAAAAACCTGGGAACTAAATAATATGTATCCACATATATTAGGGTGGGAAGGGTAATAATTATATCTCGGAAAATTATAATTAATCTTCCTTAAGGTAAGTTGATTAATTTTTTAATTTTCCTTAGCTTGTCCTCGATATAATTATGACATTGTAGATGTTCAGAGCAAAAAGGGCGATTTTCTGAATATATATTTATTTATGTAAACATAACAAACATAAATAAACGAAAAACAATCTTTACCCTAAAACTAGTGTTATAAAAAAAACTTACTAGCTAAAATATGGAAAACCACTTTTTTTTTTCTTTTTTTTTTTTTTTTTTTTTTTTTTTTTTTTTTTTTTTTTTTGTTAAATCCAGAGGACCTATGATATATTTAATTCATTAGGCTTATAACTCAAGAATGGTGTTAGCGAATTTGTCATTTGGTTGTATGAGAGGGCGATTATAATATTTAAAAAAAATATTAGAAGAAGGTGTACAAACTGCTGTAGTCCTTATTTGGTCAATAGTTACGCCTGCTCTAAAGGCAGCGGAAGTTGATGCGTGGCGTACACTGTGAGCAGAGAATATAGATGTGTCTATTCCAGCTTTATTTAGCGTCTTTCTGATCCAACGACTTATCGTCTGTGAAGACGCCTTATGGATTGGTTTTTTATGTGTCAGTTTTAGATGTTGTTCTGCCTTACGACACGATTGAGTTTTCTTAATATATGCTTCGATAGTTGACGCCACGCATAATTGTGGTTTATTCTTAAAATAAGGGAAAATTAAAAGAGGTTGTCTTTTACGTGAGGCAGTTGTCTTTATTGTATCTGGAATTTTAATCTCTATTCTTTCTGATAATATGTTGATATATTGAGGTCTAATTAGAGAAAGTGTCTGTACTCTGCTGGCTGATGTTAGAGCCATTAGAGTAACAAGTTTGTGTGTCAAGTCTTCTAAACACAGAGTTTCTAAGGGATGAAATTTTTCCAGATGTCTTAAAACAGGATCGGGGTTCCATGTTGAAGTGTATTTTGGCCTTGACGGACGAATGTTGGACACCCCTTTTAAAAATCTATTTATTATTTTATCATCATTGGGCTCTAGTGGGTTAAATATTAAATTTAGCGCTGACCTATATGAATTCACAACTGAAAACGAATTTCCATTATTTAAACTATATAATAAAAAGTTTAAATAATTCTGGAACTTATATACACTAGGGTCTTGTTGCTCACTCATACAAAATGTCCAATATTTTCTAGAACAGACTGTATATTGTTTTAGGGTACCTTCTGTTAGAGATACTATCATTACTTCGATTGCACTCTCAGGAATACCTAACAGTAATATCTTGACCAGTCTAGGGTAAATGCATCCACTGAAAAGGATTCGGGGTCTGGAAACCAAGAAATAAATTTTTCACATTTTTTGTTTATTCTTGTGGCAAACAAATCTATTTCCGGATAGCCAAAGTTGTTTACAATCTCCTTAAATACTCTGTCGTTTAGTTCATATTCTGTGTCTATGACCATTGACCTTGATTCCTTATCTGCATTTGTGTTTGCTATCGAAGAGATATAACTGGCGAAAACTAAGATCTGCCTGTCTTCACACCATTTCCACAACTTTTTAACAATATTATTCAAATTTAAATATTTAATGCTTCCACCTTGTTAGGTTATTAAAGTGGAAAAAGAGCAAAAGAGTTTTTAATATTATTTAATATAAGTCATATAACTAGTTTGAGAAAAGTACATTAAAATAAACGTGGCTCAACAACCATCATTAACTCAACTGACAACTTAACCATAGATCAAAAACTAAAACAGACTACTAACATTTTACCAATGACATGAAACAAAAGCATTGATATAAAAGACAGGTTTGCAACCATAGAAACAATATTCTAACACCCTCCCTCAAACCTGTTAAATTTTCATACAAAAAAAAAACAAAAACATCTTATTCTAAAAATCTAAATTTAACATATTTACAAAGTTTGCGAACTTTTCTGAACCCAAAGATTTTGTAAAAATATCGGCTAACTGTTCATTAGTACAAACATATGATACAACTATAAATCCTTTACTTATTAAATCTATAATAAAGTGAAGTTTAACCTCAATATGTTTGCACCTTTTGTTATTTTCAAAATTTTGTAGCAGCTTGATAGTGCTTTGATTGTCTTCGAATAAAGTGATCGGTAAAGAAATGTCAATTTTTAAATCTGACAATAAATTTTTAATATACATTAACTCAGATGAAGCGGCACAAACTGCAACAAACTCCGATTCAGTGCTAGATAAAGTTTTCGTTAGAAGAATAGAAATACAATTTATATTGAGCGGTTAACTTTAGGTACTTTAAAACTCTCAAAAGATGTCTGAAATGCTCATCAGTAGCACAATCTTGAAATTTACCAAAGTAACTGACACTATAGCAAATATCTGGTCTCGAACCCATCATTATATACATAAGACTACCTAGTAGCTCTTTATATGGCAATTTAGTTTTATTCTTTTCATCACAATTTCTTTGTAAATTTAAATTCTTTTCCATAGGCGTCTTAAACTTTTTACAATTTTCAACATTAAATTTCTTAACTAATTTTTCAATTGCTGCATTCTGATCAATAGTAAACATTCTTTTTTCAAAATCTCTACAAATTTTTATTCCTAAGAAGGTATATTTTTTACTTAATTTTTTCATTTTAAATGTTTCACAAAGTTTTGATTTCAAGTACTCTAAAAAATTAATATCATTGCAAGCAATTAATATATCATCCACATACAGTAGTAAATAACATCTCACATTTTTATCTAGAAAAACATATAAACAATAATCAGATTTAGATCTATCAAAACCTAAACTTGACATGAAGGCAGTAAATTTCTCATTCCAGGCTCTTGGAGCTTGTTTCAGACCATATAATGCCTTTTTCAATAAACAAACTTTGTTTTTATCCCTTTCTTTAACCTTAAGCCCTTCAGGAATTTTCATAAATACCCTTTCTTTTAGATTACTGTTTAAAAAAGCATTTTTAACGTCTAACTGCTCCAGAACTAAATTATAATTGTTACAAATACTTAACAAAATTCTCAAAGTTGATAATGTTGCTACTGGAGCATGTGTACCATCTAAACTATTTATATTGTTCTGTTCAAAACCCCTAGCAACTAATCTTGCTTTATATATTTGCTTACCTTCTTCACCGTCCTTAGATGTAAAAACCCATCTATTACTTATTATCTCTTCTCTCTCTGGCATTTCAACTCATTCCCATGTCTCATTATCTTCTAAGGCTGTTAACTCCTCTTCTACAGCGTTCTCCCATAAAACTGACTTTGAACTTTGTTTTGCTTCTTCATACGACTTTGGGGCATCTGAAAATTCACTTAGTAGCAAACAACTTATATCCATCTCATAATCGTCAAATTTTGATGGCAATTTTCTTTCTCTCCTTGGCCTTTCATTTTCTTCTATATTAACAATATCTTCTATATCTTCATTTTCATTTTCGGTATTCTCAGCTTCCTCATTTTCTTCTTCATCCGAGTCATTATTCTTATAAACTTTTATTTCTTCCCCTTTTACCAAAAAGTTACCTTCATCAAAAATTGCATTTCTAGAATGAATAACCTTATTTCCTTCTTCATGCCACAATCTATATCCAATGAACCTACATTTTATCCCTTTATCATCCAACTTACTTCTTAAGGAATCAGGAACTCTGGCAAAAGCCACAGAGCCAAAAACTCTCATATTGCAAACATTTGGCTTCTTATTTAACCACAATTCATAAGGAGTCTTTTTACTTACCAAATTCGATGAAGTTCTGTTTGAAATATAAGCAGCTACAAGTACAGCATCCTCCCAGAAACTTTTATTCATATTCGCTTGCATTATCATTGATCTCGCTCTGTCCATTAGTGTCTGATTCATCCTTTCAGCTACACCATTAAGCTGTGGAGTATAAGGAGGAACATAGCAAATTTGAATTCCCTTTTCTGAACAAAAATCTACTAACAATTTGGAACAATACTCGCCTCCATTGTCACATTTAAGCTTTGATATATTTTTACAAAACAAAGATGTTACTTTAGCCTCATAGTCTTTAAAACAATTAAAAAACTCATATTTATGTTGTATTACATATACCATTACAAATCTCGAAAAATCGTCTACAAAAGTAACAAAATATCTTTTACCATTATAAGATGTAACATTTAAAGGACCACACAAATCTGAGTGTATCAGTTCTAGTACTCTATTTGACCTTGTTGTCTTTGAATAATATGGATGACATTTTTGTTTAGCTTTAACACAAATCTCACATATTTTATCATCCCTAGTATTCAAAAACTCTAACATTAGGTTATTAAGCTTTATTAAAGAATTAAAATTTAAATGACCATACCTTTTATGCCATAATTCTTTGTCCACATTTACAGTAAGATTTGCATATTCCTTATCATTATTAAGCTTAAAATTTATTTTATATAAATTACTTGTTCGTTTACCTTCTACATAGACAATATTATTTCTTTTAATAATAATCTTAGCATTTGAACATACAATTTCAAAACCTGCACTTTCAATAGTAGAAATAGATACTAAATGTACCCTTAACCCTGGTACACACATTACATTTTTTAAAATTATATCCTTCACTTGCCCATTTTCCAACTTACTAATACAAGTTGCTTCCATTGATTTTCCTTTTTCTGCCAATTGAATCAGCCTTGGTTCAGACAGACTTCTTTTATTAAACAAAACCCTGTCGTCGTTGATATAGTGATGTGTAGCTCCAGAATCAGCATACCATTCTATTGTGTCAATAGAACTTTCTATAACTTGCGATTCAGTTGCACAAAAAGCAACCGATTTATCTTCTGAAGTTGCACCACTAGTATCTCCTACTGCATAACTTGCTTTATTTCCATCCCTTTTGTTTTGGGTACAATATCTGGACTTATGGCCAAATTTATGACAAATAAAACATTTAACCCCACATACACTTTTTACATGTCCTAGTTTTCCACATTTAAAACATTTCACAACCTTTTGTGATACAGCAAATGATGATGGGATATTATTATTAACTTTATTAGAATTTTTATTAACGTGAAATTCTAACAGACGACTTTTCACAAATTCCATTTTCAAATCAGTCTCAGATAGTGTTCTAATAGCAGTAACTACATTTTCAAATTCTGGGGGCATTGACAATAGCAAGAAGCAGGAAATGTCCGATTCATCAAAATCACTTCCCAAATCTTTTAACTCTCTAAAGATTCTATCACATTTACTGAAGTGCTCCTGCATATCTGCTTCACATTTATATTTTAAGTTAATTAACTCTTTTAATAGATAAAATTTAGAACACGTACCTTTTTTATTAAAAATTTTTTCCAACTTATCTATCATCTCATTTGCTACTTCAATCTCTTTAATGTATTCTAAATGCGAATCTGCAACACTCTGAATTATAACCATACATGCCTTGTTATTCTTTTTGTGCCAATCATCGTCTCTATTAGAAGCTGGGACATTCTTCATCACATCACTTAAATCCATCGCTTTTATTACTGATTTCAACCGAAACTTCCAATTATCAAATCCATTACCATTGAATGGTACAATACCATGTTTATTTTCAACTGGCTTTTCCATTTTTTTTCTCAAACTCCAAAAACCAACACGTGCCTTTACTAGCCTTAACCTTAATTTTTTTCTTATTAACTTTTACTCTTTTTTGCTCTCCTCTGGGCCCATAACCAATGTTAGGTTATTAAAGTGGAAAAAGAGCAAAAGAGTTTTTAATATTATTTAATATAAGTCATATAACTAGTTTGAGAAAAGTACATTAAAATAAACGTGGCTCAACAACCATCATTAACTCAACTGACAACTTAACCATAGATCAAAAACTAAAACAGACTACTAACATTTTACCAATGACAGGAAACAAAAGCATTGATATGCAACCATAGAAACAATATTCTAACACACCTCGATTTATACAAGAAATAGCAGTTTGGTTGTCTACCCTCAATAATATGCGAACATTTGTTTCGTTTTTAGCAAAGGATTTTAAGGCATAGTATGCTGCTTTAATTTCTAAGGAGTTAAAGTGCATTTTGGATTCATGATTATCCCAAAAACCGTGACATTTAATTCCGTTGGAAAAAGCCCCCCAACCGGTTTGTGAAGCATCTGAAAATATTTCTCGCGAGAAGGATAGCGGTTTTATAGCTTGGCCTAGTCCAACATTTTTCTGCCACCACTCTAATTCTTCTGATAATGAATTCGGAATGATAATTTGCCTATGGTAATTACGATAATCTCCTTCTAGTGAAGCATGTTTTATTCTCTCGAAAGGTTTTATGTGAGTGAAACCGTAATTTGTAGCAGCACAGGAAGATACGAATTAACCTATTAATCTAGCAAAATCTTTGACAGTGTGTTTTTTGTTTTTCTTTTTAAATTTATTAATTAATTCTTTTATAAACTTAATTTTTTCACTGGGGAGAAAAATCCGCATATTTATGGTATCGTAGTTAAAGCCTAAAAATTTTATATATTGTTGAGGTTCTAATGTACTTTTCTCCCGATTTATTCTGAAGCCTAAACTTTTAAGTAGCCTTAGTGTTGATAGAGTATCTTTTAAACATTGTTTGTTGGTTTCATTTATAATTAGAATATCATCCAGGTAAAAAACTGTAAGTATACCTGAAAGTCGGAGGCTCTTCGTTACTGGCTTCAAGAGTTTGGTAAATATGTAAGGGGCTATATTAAGACCAAAAGGTAAACAATTAAATTGAAATAAGATATTATTAAATCTAAGCCTTAGGTATTTTTTATATTTCCCTTTCACCGGGTCTAAAAAATATGCGTCTTTTAGGTCAATATTTGAAAGAAAACAATTTTTATTCAAAAGCTTCAGAACAGTTCTGTAGTACTCCAATTTAAAATGAGGAGCTTGAATAAAGGTATTAAGATTTTTTAAGTTTAAAATGAATCTGTAGCTTTTATTTGGCTTTTTAATTAAAAAATAAGAGGATATAAATTGTCCTTTTACTGGACAACATTCTTCAATGGCTCCTATTTTTAATAATTTTTAACTGACTGTTCATAATTTTTAATTAATTTTTTTGGGATTTTAACAGATGTTCGATTGTTTGTATGGGTTTTAAGGTAAATGGGATAGATATTCCTTTAACGCAGCCTAAGACCGCTCGGTCCTGTGTCAAGTTCTTCCAAGTCTTTCTGAAACCCGAAAGACACCCAGCATAGCGGTTTACCTCTGGAGTGGAAGTTTCTTCCGATAGTAGTGCTTCTTGGTCTCTCTCTTCTGCCTGCGGTAACGGTCTGGGTAACGGTCCGACGGTCTCTCTTCTTTTTTCTTGTCCTTCATTCTCCCTTTGTACTGATGGCGCTGGTAGTTTAAATGATACGTTGATTGTATACCTGAAGGTCCTGGTAAGGGAAGAGCTGGTTGCCAAGTTTTCTTTTGAAAATCTGCGCTTGCTTTTTTTATAGTCTGTTCATTTTTTACTGCTTCTGCGAATTTTTTGTTGAATAAAAATTCATCCATATTTAACGTCTTTGCGACTTTTTGACAATCGTTATTTAAGTGTGGAATTATTTTATATTTTCTGTGAGCTGATATGGCGTAGTGGACATTGCTAAATAATTGGCAGGCATCCGCCAAAATCTTCAGATTTTCTGAATGTTCGGGGATAGGTAGCATTTTATCCAAGACAATTCCCGCTTTCCTTCTGTCTCATAGCAATCTGGTTTTTCGCCCAAGACAGTCATGTTTTGTTTTGGTAGACCATCAGCCGGTTGGTCACAGTTTCCTTCGATTGTTATTGTATGCGAGTCTAAAGGCGCCTGCGTTTCAATTACTGGTGCCTGCGCTGGATCGAAGTTTCTAAAAACCTCACCCTGTGATTCGCTGTCTGAAGAGTCTGTAAAGAGAAAAGACATGTTCTATTTTATCTCCTCTCCATTAAAGACAATACCGCCCGGTACTTTTAATATGTATATTCTGTTTACTAATGTATGTGAAAATACTGAAAGGATCGCATGATCTTATTCCAGTAAGTATTCAGAAGAATTAAAGCACGTTATTCCCCCTCCGAACAATAGAATGATGTTTATAAGTAGGTATAGAGCAGTTTACCTGAAAGGACGCGTCACTTTTTTTTTGTTTTTTTTTTTAGGTAAAGGAATAACGCACGTTATTCACTTTAGGCACAATTACAATGCTTTTTATAAACAGGTAAAGGAATAACGCACGTTATTCACTTTACGCACAATACAATGATTTTTTTAAAAACAGGTAAAGGAATAACGCACGTTATTCACTTTACACACAATACTATGCTTTTATAATTAGGTAAAGGAATAACGCACGTTATTCACTTTACGCACAATACAATGTTTTTATAAACAGGTAAAGGAATAACGCACGTTATTCACTTTACACACAAGACATTGCTTTTATAAACACGTAAAGGAATAACGCACGTTATTCACTTTACGCACAATACAGTGCTTTTTATAAACAGGTAAAAGAATAACGCACGTTATTCACTTTACTCACAAGACATTGCTTTTATAAACAGGTAAAGGAATAACGCACGTTATTCACTTTACGCACAATACAATGATTTTTTTTAAAAACAGGTAAAGGAATAACGCACGTTATTCACTTTACACTCAATAAATTGCTTTTATAATTAGGTAAAGGAATAACGCACGTTATTCACTTTACGCACAATACAATGCTTTTATCATTAGGTAAAGGAATAACGCACGTTATTCACTTTACACACAGTACAATGATTTTTTTTTAAAAACAGGTAAAGGTTTAACGCACGTTATTCACTTTACGCACAATACAGTGCTTTTTATAAACAGGTAAAAGAATAACGCACGTTATTCACTTTACTCACAAGACATTGCTTTTATAAACAGGTAAAGGAATAACGCACGTTATTCACTTTACGCACAATACAATGATTTTTTTAAAAACAGGTAAAGGAATAACGCACGTTATTCACTTTACACTCAATAAATTGCTTTTATAATTAGGTAAAGGAATAACGCACGTTATTCACTTTAAGCACAATACAATGCTTTTATCATTAGGTACAGGAATAACGCACGTTATTCACTTTACACACAGTACAATGATTTTTTTTTAAAAACAGGTAAAGGTTTAACGCACGTTATTCACTTTACACTCAATAAATTGATTTTATAATTAGGTAAAGGAATAACGCACGTTATTCACTTTACGCACAATACAATGATTTTTTTAAAAACAGGTAAAGGAATAACGCACGTTATTCACTTTACACACAATACTATGCTTTTATAATTAGGTAAAGGCATAACGCACGTTATTCACTTTACGCACAATACAATGTTTTTATAAACAGGTAAAGGAATAACGCACGTTATTCACTTTACACACAAGACATTGCTTTTATAAACACGTAAAGGAATAACGCACGTTATTCACTTTACGCACAATACAGTGCTTTTTATAAACAGGTAAAAGAATAACGCACGTTATTCACTTTACTCACAAGACATTGCTTTTATAAACAGGTAAAGGAATAACGTACGTTATTCACTTTACGCACAATACAATGATTTTTTTTAAAACAGGTAAAGGAATAACGCACGTTATTCACTTTACACTCAATAAATTGCTTTTATAATTAGGTAAAGGAATAACGCACGTTATTCACTTTACGCACAATGCAATGCTTTTATCATTAGGTAAAGGAATAACGCACGTTATTCACTTTACACACAGTACAATGATTTTTTTTTAAAAACAGGTAAAGGTTTAACGCACGTTATTCACTTTACGCACAATACAGTGCTTTTTATAAACAGGTAAAAGAATAACGCACGTTATTCACTTTACTCACAAGACATTGCTTTTATAAACAGGTAAAGGAATAACGCACGTTATTCACTTTCCGCACAATACAATGATTTTTTTAAAAACAGGTAAAGGAATAACGCACGTTATTCACTTTACACTCAATAAATTGCTTTTATAATTAGGTAAAGGAATAACGCACGTTATTCACTTTAAGCACAATACAATGCTTTTATCATTAGGTACAGGAATAACGCACGTTATTCACTTTACACACAGTACAATGATTTTTTTTTAAAAACAGGTAAAGGTTTAACGCACGTTATTCACTTTACACTCAATAAATTGATTTTATAATTAGGTAAAGGAATAACGCACGTTATTCACTTTATGCACAATACAATGCTTTTATAATTAGGTAAAGGAATAACGCACGTTATTCACTTTACACATAGTACAATGATTTTTTTTACACATTTATTTATTTTCTTTAAAACAGGTAAAGGTTTAACGCACGTTATTCACTTTACACTCAATAAATTGATTTTATAATTAGGTAAAGGAATAACGCACGTTATTCACTTTACACACAGTACCATGATTTTTTTAAAAACAGGTAAAGGAATAACGCACGTTATTCACTTTACACTCAATAAATTGCTTTTATAATTAGGTAAAGGAATAACGCACGTTATACACTGTACTCACAAGACATTGCTTTTATAAACAGGTAAAGGAATAACGCACGTTATTCATTTTACGCAAAAAAAAATGATTTTTTTAAAAACAGGTAAAGGAATAACGCACGTTATTCACTTTACACTCAATAAATTGCTTTTATAATTAGGTAAAGGAATAACGCACGTTATTCACTTTACGCTTTGGAATGATATTTATAAGTTGGTATAAAAAACAGTTTACGGAGTACACTCTGTATATTTCGACTACTCGGTGTTGGAATATTTACCAAAACTAATTCAAATGTTTATTTTACTGATTCGTCGTATGAAGAATTAAATTTAATTAAAACCGAATCCACTTTTTTTTATTTATTTTTTTTTTTTTTTATTTATCTCATTAACCAATATTCAGAAGGAATAACGCACGTTTTTTCCTTTACGAATAATAGTTAATGTTTATAACTAAGTATACACAAACAAAACATACCTTTTGAGCTTTCATTAGCACTAGATTCACTACTCTGTTTCATTGTTCTTGCATTTCACGTAACTGCTTTTTAAACTTTTTCATTGCACTGTTTGTACCGCGATCTGTAGAAAAATGTCCTCGTTTTGGCATTTTGAACTTTCAAAAACACTTAACACTTTTTAAACCGCGGCTGACGAGCACGAAAATGGAATGAGTGGAATGCGACAGGGAGCGGAGATACCGGGATCTTTTTGTTTAGTCTAGAAAAAATCGTGCTGACGAGTATGTTTCATGGAAACTACAATGTCATAATTATATCGAGGACAAGCGAAGGAAAATAGAAAATATTCGATACATAAAATAACTCGCCATGTGGCTTCGCTGCAGAATATTGGAGCGAAGCATTGTTAGTGTTGAAAATAAATTTAATTAAAATGCTTACAAACGAACAAACAGTTATTTTTATATATATTTTTCTACACCCACATGGATATTTTCGATTCTACGCACACTTTACAGAATTTATATGTAGGCAATATCAGTCTACTGAACAGATATAATTTCATTAGCGTGAGATATGGAAATCCACTATTCAGAGTTCACATTTAGTAATCCACCACCATTTTTTTTTATTTGAAATAACCTGTCAAAACAACTGTCTGTAAGAATTATCAAAAATGAACTACTTTATTTTATAACTAAAACATGTAAACTATATATTTAACTATAACTAAAAGTCTTTTATGTTAAACAACGTATCGCTTTCGTTCGTATTCGTATACTGATCTCGCCCTTCATATATTTGTATCACCAGCCTATATTCCTAATATATACAAAAAGAAGGTTCGTTTATCTAAATAGGGACTTAAGTGGTTGTGTCTAGGGTTTGGTATACGTCGGTCGTCATCATTTCTTACACTCGGCCATCCTGTATATAAGCCTGTCCTCAGGCATGATGAGCTAAAAGAAAATGAGATCCGTTGATCTCTTCGTATTAAAGATCCGTTGATCTTTTCGTGTTAGAGATCCGTTGATCTCTTCGTAATAAAGATTTGTTGATCTTTTCGTAATAAAGATCCGTTGATCTTTTCGCCTTCGAGATCCGTTGATCTCTTCGTATTAAAGATCCGTCGATCTTTTCGTTTTAGAACACTGGTGCGGTGATCTCTTCGTATTAAAGATCCGTCGATCTTTTCGTTTTAGAACACTGGTGTGGTGATCTCTTCGTATTAAAGATCCGTTGATTCTTAAAAGAAACTAAAAAAACATAATTAAAAAAATATTTTTGTAAACTTATTAATATCATTTAATTATGACCTCGTTAGCGTAAAATCGTCAGTTACCTTTTCATTATAACAGGAACTTAAAACATCATCTGTTAATCGTATTTAGCAAAACTTACCCATCGTCTTGAATAATGAGCTATCGTTTAATGTTGTCAGCAGTGACAACCGTACGTGATACTTTTCCAAGACCTCGTAAGTCTTCAACCTTATACCTGTCGTTAATAAGGACTTTTGTCACTTGGAAAGGTCCCTTGAATTTTGGAAGAAGTTTGTGACTTCTCCCCGTAGCTGGTTCACTTGTAATTCTGACCATTACTAGGTCGCCTTCGCTATATTTGACGGAGTCTCGTCTAGTTTTGTCGTATCGTTCTTTTTGCTTTTTCTGATCTTTTGTGATTTGTTTGTAAATTTTGTTACGTATTTCTTTTAAATTAAATCGATTAAAATCATCTTTAATTTCATTAAGAATTCGTGAATCTGCGGCATGTTTTGTGTTGTATCCTATCAGAGCATTGATAGATTTGTTATGAACCGTATTAATTGTACTTTGCACTTTTTTTTACGTAACATTCCCACACGTTAACCTTTGTCAGTGGTTGTTGCAAAAGAATTAATAATTGTTCTATTGTACCTTTTGCATTTTCCGTTCGCACCTGGAGTTGCTACTGCATTTAAAATATGTTTTATATCGTAACACTCGCAAAAGTCTTTAAACGTTTTTGACGTAAACGCAGAACGACGATCACTGATTATGCGATTTGGTACTCCGAATAGATACACAAAATTTGTTAAGATATCAATGACGTACTTTGATTTTTGACTTTTTACAAGTTCTATTACACAAAACATCGTAAAAGCATCCACAATCACTAATATAAACTTATTGTTTTTTACTTGGGTTTAATTTACAGTTTTTTAGCGCATCCACTTTGTTTGTAATATAGGTACAGCTTAAACAGGCGTTAACATACTTCGAAACAAATCGTCTCATTTTCGGAAACCAATAATATTTCTGAATACGTTTCAGTATCTTTTCTGTACTTAGATGACCTGCGTCGTCGTGGCAGACCGCATATTTGCATTCTTGCTAACTTCGGTACCACACACATCTCTTTATCGTTATCTAATTTACGGTAAATTTCATTATTTTTAAGTTTATATTTTTAAAGATATTGCTTTGTTTCGTTCGTCATATTTCGTGATTCGAGTATTTTTCTAATTCGTAGCAACTTTTCGTCTTGTAACTGTGCTCCTACTATCCATTCACACTCCGTAATATCTATGGAATAAGTTTCAATCTCGTTAACTGTATTTCTACTCAATGCATCTACATAAATCATTCGCGTTCCTGGTCTGTACTCTATATCAAACGTGAACTCTTGAATTTCCAACCACCAACGTCCAATTCTTGGAAGAAGATCCTTTTTCGTAAGGGTAGTCTTCAATGCGTTATACTCTGAAATATCGCACAGCAAAAACAACTGTCATAGTTTCCAACTCGTACGTATGGTACTGTCTTTGATCGTTCGTAGTCTAATTGCTGAAATACGATATTACGTGTTTGTTTCCGTCCAAGTCAAACTGAAGTAACATTGCACCTACACCTATGGCGGATGCATCTGTGTGTAGCACTGTACGTAATTTATGGTCAAATATTGTCAATATTGGTTCCTTTATTAAAGTACTTTTAATTTGTTGGAATGCATGTTCTTGCCTTGCTCCCCAGATCTATTTTACATTTTTTCTTGTCAGGCGAGAAAGTGACTCCATAATTTCAGCATATTTTGTAATAAACTTTCTAAAATAGCCCGATAACCCCATAAATTGCCTGATTTGCTTTATGTTTGTGGGAGGTGACACCGCTCTTAACTTTTCTTTTCCTGGTTTTACACCTTCGGCACTTATCTCTCTTCCTAAATACGTTAGTTCAGTTTTAAAAAATGAGCATTTACTTAGATTATGTTCTCTTAATTTAATTAATACTTGTTTAATCCTTTCTAAGCCTTCTTCGATAGTTACGCAAGGAATAATGATATCATCAATATATGGAAAAGCTACTGTATTTCTTAAAAATTCGTAGTGACCATCAGGTGTCACGAACGCTGTCTTTTCAATGGAATTTTCAGCCATGGGTACCTGATAAAACCCGTTAGCAATATCTAATGTTATGAAAAATTTATTACCTCCTCCCAGCTTGTCTATTTGTTCTTCAATCAATTACAAAATACTTCTTTGTTTTTTTTTTAATCCCCTATAGTCCACGCATGCGCGGAAGTCACCCGTCTTTTTCTTTACTAAAATTATTGGACTGGCATACTGCGAATTAGACTCGCGAATTATGTTGTTTTCCAATAATTCGGCAATCATTTCTCGTAAAATACTCTTTTCTATTTCCGGTAAACGATAAGGATTGTAAACTATGGGTCTATCGGTTATGGTTCTTATCTCCATCGACACCGTATTTGTTTTTCCTAAACATTTCAAAGAAAATGATACACAACCTTGAAACTGGTTTAATTTCTTAAGGCATCTTAAATTATCAGTTTCATCAATAGGTCCGAAAGAAAGATCATTAGCGGTAATTATTTTATCTGAATAACTGTCAATAACATTGATTGAAACATCGTTTAAAACCGGCAGAATTCTGAAAAGGACTATTTTTCTTTCTTGATCGTTAAAATATGTGATTGTTTTATAAAATCCCTTCCTATCAATAAGTCCTGAGACAAATATTTATCATCAACGATTATCGCGTCAACAGTTACAATCGCTCCCGTAATTTTTTAGTGTTATTCATGTATTCTTATTACACAAAAGGGTGTCTCCAATAAATCCTCCGAGAATTTTATCTTGAGAGTAGGTAAAGTTAAGATCGAATTTCTTTACAGCTGACATTTTTATGAGAGTTTTAGCACTGCCTGTGTCAAAAAGACAAGAGGATTTATGACCATTGACAAAGATTGTTTTTATAAACAAGTGTTTCGATTTTTGAAGATTATCTCCACAATTAACATGCGATACTTTTACTTTTGAGGGACATTTATCATGCAGATGTTCTAATCTTTTACAATTCGTGCGCATTCTAAGCGGGCTCTTTGACAATGTTTTGCAATATGTCCCGGTAACCCACAATTATAACATAAACCGTTGGGGGCCTTACATTTTAGTTGGTGATTAATAGGTTTTGTAAGTGACGACGTAGTAGGATAGTTTGAAGTACTAGCGAACGTCACATGTGTGTTATCTTCGTAATTGGAAGTGGACATATTACCCATCGTATTTAAGTACGCAAATAGTTTGTCTGCATTTTGTATTTGTGCCGATCGTATAGTCCTCACAATTATATCCCGGGTTAAAATATTTTTCTATTCCATTTATGTTATAAAATACGTTATATATTTTTTGGTTCATAATTTATTTATAATTAATGCCAATATTATTTCATTTATTAAATTTGGCAATGTTGCATAGAAGACGAAGTTCAGTACACACAAATATTAAAATTTACCAAAAATCTGCAGAGATGCACGTTTGCCAAATCATAGGAGAGTGGGTCAGAACATTTTTGTGCCGAAATGTACGAGGTGGTGTCGACTTTTTAGTTGGACCGCTGTAGAACTTTTAAAAACAATTCCATTAGTATGCTAGCGTTATCTATGTATCTATGGCAGAACCATGCTATTAATAGCAACCTTAAAAGGTATTCTGTAAGGTAAAATCGGTGTTTATCGGTCTCCGTTAAATCTGACCTGTTAAATTTTATTTTTAAGGCTTCCGAATTGGGTAGTCTTACATAGTCTCAGAATTTTAAAAACGTTTTATTCAAAATATAGGATGGCTTTAGATGGTTTTATACATATTTTGCTTTTCCACAACGCTGAAGATAGAAGAATGATGTAAGTTTAATTTTAAATAAAAAAATTGTTTTTTACGTTACGTTACTTTTTAAATTACAGATATGAAAAGAGAATTGTACAAAGAAACCTGCGTGATGAGAGCAATCCATTTGAGTTACCTGACAGTACATTTTTAGAAATGTTTAGATTAAATAAGTTAATTACCCAACAGTTGATTCATCCTAACAGGTTAACGAAAGTTCCAATTTATTTGAAAGTGTTAAGTGCACTTCATTTTTTTGGTCAAGGAAGCTATCAATCAAGTATTGGACATGGATATAATTTATGCATAAGCCAGCCTGTGGTTAGTAGATGCATTATAGAAGTAACTGATGTTATTGTGCAATTTTTATTAAATGACTGGATCAAATTTGCTGTTACTAATGAGCAAAAGTCTTCCATAAAGCGAGGTTTTAGAAATATGGACGGTAGGTTCAGTGATGTTGTTGGAATAGTTGATGGTACATATATCAGAATCATATCACCACCAGCCCAACATCCAGTGTACCCTGCTCGTCCATATTATTGCCGAAAGAATTATTATGGTATTAATACTATGATAATATGCGAATCTAATAAAAAAATATTAACCATAAATGCTCATTATCCAGGTTCTGTACATGATGCTGGCATCTGGACGACCTCAAGTATAAAAAGACATATGCAAAACCATTATTTACAAACTTTTGCATCTGATTATTTAATTGGTGATAGTGGTTATCCCCTAGGGCCATGGTTACTTACTCCTTTTGACAACCCTATTGAAAATTCTCCAGAGGCACATTTTAATAGTGGTCTTTTTAATAGTAAGAGTTTGTATTGAACATGTTAATGGTATTTTAAAAGGACGTTTCCGTTGCCTTCATGGGCATAGAGCTCTCCATTTTAAAAAGAGGGTACTTTTTTTGTTATAAACAATTAGAGCTGGTGCGCGCCCTGTACATCGTATCATTTTTTAATTTACAAATACCAAAAGCTGATTTCAAAACGAACAATATGAAAACAAAAAGAATACCCCACGACCAATAGGGACCGAGTTAACAATTTTTTAAAAACAAATTACAGTTACATTGTTTATAACTATTAAGAAATAAATTTTACGGCATTCGACAGTCAAGTACTTATATTTTTGGAAGTGTATATTTAAAATTTAAAAAAATTGTTTCTAATTACTAAAAACATTGTGTAAATTCGTCGATTTTCTCAGGCGGTAGTCAAAAACTGATCTCGAGAATTTAAATCGGCGAAGTGCGGAGCAAATAGCTATATCTCGGAACTTTTATATCGGATTTTGGTTTTTTTTTTAATCTGGAGTAACACGGAAAGTTATGAACAATGGTATTATGTTTGTAAATGATAATAAAAAGTCATAATTATAAAAAAATTATTAAGTGCGAATTTTACAATTTTTTATCTCAGTAAATAAGCATTTTAAGGGAAATTCGCAGGAGTACAAAAAGTTCAATTTTTTATCGAAAAACAACTGATTTTTTCAAATCGATCGAAAGAGTTTTTTTTCATTTTTTTTATAAAATACTATTTTATAATTTTATATGCATTTTGAAATTGCAGGTCATCCAATATTCTCCGTTGCGATTTTTTTCCTGTCGAATTAGTGCGCTTGCAGCTTGACCAAAAATAACTCAATTTTTTCAAATCGATCGGAGAAATTTTTTTTCATTTTTTGGCCAGTTTTTGTCTCTCTGCAGTTTTACTTAATGAACAATAACAAAATTAATCTTCGACGTTCGTTTGAAGAGCGGTAACAGGGCACAAAAAGATTTTAGGCAAGCGCACTAATCGGATAGTGAAAAAAATCGCAACGGAGAATATTGGATAACTTGCAACTTCAAAATGCATATAAAATTAAAAGATATTATTTTATCAAAAAAAAAATCGGTTGTGTCGCCCCAAAACTTTCCCGACGAGTATCCAGAGACGAATACTTTTTCATATATTTAATGTTAAAGTTTTAAATTTTGCTATTTTTTTTATTTTTGACAGGTGACAGTTGAAGAAAAAATTTTGACTGTTCTGAATAGAGTTTTTCAAAGGCTTTCGAATAGCATATTGCAAGTTAAATTCCGTGACATATTGCTTCTGTCATTTTTTGCCAGTGACACTTCCGTTTGACAGATGTCGTACATAAACTAATGGGTTCTTGCGATGGATAAAGGAAACCCATATTTTAGCTGAATTAAATTAAGCGTGTGGCTTCTATCGTGGAAGAATACACACAGACAGACAGACAGGCAGACTTCTGGAAATGGTCTTAATCGTCTCAGGGGAAATGAAATTTTTTTTGCACGTTCACTTTTCCCTACTCGGAGGTGGGTCGGGAAAGTAAAATGAAAAAAATTCTTCCGATCGATTTGAAAAAATTCACAGTTATTTTTCGACCAAAAATAGGACTTTTTGCACTCTTGTCAATTTCCATTAAAATGCTTATCTACTGAGATAAAAAATAGTAAATTTCAAACTTAATAATTCTTTATATTTTTTATTGTCATTAAAAAAATTATGCCATTGTCGATAACTTTCTGTGTTACCCCAGATTAAAAAAAAGACCAAAATCTGATATAAAAGTTCCGAGATATAGCTATTTTCTCCGCACTTCGCCGATTTAAATTCTCGAGATCAGTTTTTGACTACCGCCCGAGAAAATCGACGAATTTACACAATGTTTTTAGTAATTAAAAACAATTTTTTTAAATTTTAAATATACACTTCAAAAATAGTACTTGACTATCGAATGCCGTAAAATTTATTTCTTAATAGTTATAAACAATGTAACTGTGATTTTTTTAAAAAAAATTGTTAACTCGGTCCCTATTCTTTTTGTTTTCAAATTTTTCGTTTTGAAATCAGCTTTTGGTATTTGTAAGTTAAAAAATGATACGATGTACCAGCGCTAATTGTTTATAACAAAAAAAGTACCCTCTTTTTAAAGCAATAAACAAAGGGTTAAATGTTATTTTTTTTATTTGGTTCAAAAAAATCTTAAAAATATAAGTCTCAATGAAGAGAATGAGCCCTTATAGAAGTTAAAATGTTCATAGAAAAAAAAGTTAGAGCAATAAACATTTACGGTGTTAGGACAAACAATATCAAATATCTCAGCAATAAATTAACCAATTCAGTCTTGCAATGGCTTGTTTGATTCAGAATCAAAAAACCTTGCTTTTAAAGCAATAATAATATGAAAAAAAGTTTTTTTGTAATAATTATTATCATTGCAAAACAAACGACATTTTTGACGGTTTTTCGCTATTTCTTAATAAACTAATTGACGAAATAAATCGCGGAATGGTTCAAATTAAAAGTACCTACTGTTAATGCCTAAAAAAAATATTTAATGCTTATTTCGCTAAAATCAGTATTGTTGCTTGTAGAAGCGAAAAACATGTTTTCACTAACTTTGGACCTTCCTAATTTGTTTTTGCAAGTTTTTTTCGTATGTAAAAGTATATAGGCATGCTAGTTTTATCTCTGCCTACAACTTAGTATACTTTTCATCCTGTAGCAAATTTACGTCGTAAAAGACCCATTTTTCTCCCTACACACTGGACTAGTACTCAATAAGATGACGCTATAAAATTATTTAAAATTTGTTGATATTGTTTATGAGTTTTCTAAGTTAACAAAAATGAAAAATCGGAAAATTGTTGTTAAATTTTTTTTTCTCATATACTATGGTATAGCTGTTTTTATATTAAGACTGTCTTACATTATGCAAGTTTAGCGATATGCAAGTTTGTGGCAAGAAATATTTTATCACTGCGCCTGCGATATTTTCATGCAAGGTTTGCGATATACGGATATCTAGATTCTGTTCTATTTTCAAGCAATTTTTACGATATTTTGGTTCTTTTATTTGGTATTATTTCCACTACCAACCTACACTATTTGGTGGGGCGAGCGACGGGCGACGCGTGCATTTCTATTTTACCCTCCATTTTGTATTTGTTGAGTTTGTTATTTTTTCATTTTGGATTTGTTCAGTTTATTGTTTGTTTTTTAATTTTGCATTTGTTCAGTTTGTTGTTTGTTTTTCGTGTTTAAGGGAAAATGTCAAAATTATTAAAAAAGAGGTAAATAAATATAATATATAGTATAATATGTAGTTTAAAAAAAATATATGAATCTTAACGATTGTTTTATATTGCAGTAAACAGATATGGTCTACAGAATATACGACCTCTTTAATTCTGCTCTATGAGAATTGTCCATGTCTATATGACATACGGTCCAAAGAATACCATAATAGAAATTCTAGAAATAAAGCATCAGCAGAAATAGCTAGTAACATGCAAAATTTGCACCCGACTGCTGACGTGACCGTAGAAATGGTAAAGATCAAAATTCATGGAATCAGAACGCAGTTTATGGCTGAAGTTAATAAAATTAAAAAGTCCGAAGCGAGTGGTGCATCTCAGGATGATGTATAAGATTGTGGTTTTATGATATGCTCCATTTTCTAAATGATTCTGCAAATGTAGTGACAGGGGGAGAATCTAATATGGATATTATTCAGGTAAAATAAATTATATGTAAAAGAATCTTTTTCACGCCTTTATATGTTTGAGTTTTTTTAATTTTTACTCATCTTTTATTATTTTTATTGTTTTAGAGCCCACAACAAAGTAGTGAAGAAAATGAGTTACTATTTGATGGAGATGCTGATGCATTTTCTCTACCTACTTCCTTGTTCCCTTGTAGGCCACTGCTCACGAATGATTAACCATCTTCCTCCAACTTTACACCCACTGTAGAAAATCCAGTACAAAGTACACCACAAGAAATGGATAATGTACAAAATACACCACGTGGAATAAATGCTACACGAACCACTCTACGAGCAAAAAGAAAGAAGAACGAAGACGACCAATTGAGCAATTTATTGCAAAAAACTACTAATGTCATTGAAAACATGATGGGAGACACTGATAGTAGGGTAGATCCTTTTGCCAGGTATTTTATTTTATTAATAACTTACTAATTCAAATTAAAAGCCATTAACCAATTTAAGTGTTGTAAATAAATTAACTCGGGAATATCATTTGATGTTTTTAAATAAATCATAAGCATAAAACTTATGACATAATAAATATACCATTTTAGCTACTTATCATCAGAGATGAAGAAAATAGACGATGAAGACATATTAGATTGTTTTAAAGAAAATGTGTTACTGGAGCTGTACAAAGCTAAAAAGGCGTACAGATCAACCAAGGAGAGAGAAGCAGGAAAGAAAAATTAATGCAAATATTTTATATACATCTTTTAATTTTTATAAATTTATCTAAAAAAAATTATGTTACTAAAACTATACTAAAAAACTTGTCTGTTTTTAAATCATGTCATCTTGCCATGATACAAGCTCCTTCACCATTAACATAAGCTTTAAATACATCTCTTGTATCAATTGCCATTCTTGGTGGAATATTTCCAGCTTACAATTTACAAAAATGAAAAAAAAGAATAATTTAAAAATAATTATTTAATTTGGAAAATTCAATGGAGTTATTAATTTTCGTAAGAGACAGATCAAGAAAGTTAATCGAGTTGTTAGACTCGGTCTCAAGAGTGAAGTTGATAGAAGGGTGTAAGTTATTAAGTTCTGAGAGTAGAAGCTGTGCATCATCAACATTACCCGAGACAAAGGCCAGCACATCGTCAACATATCTAAACCAGTATAAAATTTTAGAGAAACTATTGTTATTGTTGAAACTTCCAAATCATCTAAAAAAAGCTCAGCAAGTAAAGGGTGAAAGGGAGTTACACATTGCTAAGTCTTCAGTTTGCCTGTAAAGCGTGTTGTTAAATATAAAGAAGTCTTGTGTTAAGCAGAATTTTAATATTGAGATGACATGGTCGATAGTGTGCGGGTTAACATTAATCAGAAGTTTCTTAATAATGGGTATTGTTTCCGATCTAGGGACATTCGTGAATAAATTACTTACATCTAATGAAACTATTAACGGGTTAGCAGTAAAGTTGCAAGCTGATATTTTATTAACAAGGTCCAAAGAGTTTTTGAGTGAAAATTTAGGTTGATAATCTAACAAAAAATATTAACGAATTTAGACAAGTTGGCGAGGGGGTATTAAAGAAACTAACTACCGGTCTCATAGGTATATCTATTTTGTGAATTTTAGGTAACCCATAGTTTCTTTAATACCCCCTCGCCAACTTGTCTAAATTCGTTAAAAGTTTTTTGAAAACGCGTTAGATTATCAACCTAAATTTTCACTCAAAAACTCTTTGGACCTTGTTAATAAAATATCAGCTTGTAACTTTACTGCTAACCCGTTAATAGTTTCATTCGATGTAAGTAATTTATTCACGAATGTCCCTAGATTGGAAACAATACCCATTATTAAGAAACTTCTGATTAAGAAAAATGTTAACCCGCACACTATCGACCATGTCATCTCACTATTAAAATTCTGCTTAACACAAGACTTCTTTATATTTAACAACACGCTTTACAGGCAAACTGAAGGCTTAGCAATGGGTAACCCCATTTCACCATTACTTGCTGACCTTTTCTTAGATGATTTGGAAGTTAATAAAATTTTCAACAATAACAATAGTTTCTCTAAAACTTTTTACTGGTTTCGATATGTTGACGATGTGTTGGCCTTTGTCTCGGGTAATGTTGATGATGGACAGCTTCTACTCTCAGAACTTAATAACTTACACCCTTCTATCAACTTCACTCTTGAGACCGAGTCTAACAACTCGATTAACTTTCTTGATCTGACTCTTACGAAAATTAATAACTCCATTGAATTTTCCATATTTAGGAAACCTACACAAACCGACCATCTCATCTCTTATAATTCTAACCATCCTTTTCAGCATAAAATGTCAGCTCTCTCCTGTTATGTTCACAGACTCATTACCTCCCTTTGTCGAATATCAGCTTTAATTCCGAAATGAATCTTCTTAAACAACTAGCTTTAAACAACGGTTTTAACCCAGATGCAGTGTACAACATGATCAATAGGGTTCTTATTAAGAAACGAAGGAGATTAGCCTGATTTTCATTATTAGGTACCTCATTGGTAGCGGTATCATTGAGTTTTTCAGAATTTGTCTCCTTGTCCTCAACAATTATTTGATCTACGGTTGAATGAACAGGAGCAAAATCTTCTTCACTGAATTTATCTGGTTGAAACGGAAAAATTCCACATGCTTTGAATCCTGCCACTGCCTTTTCAAGAGTAGCAATCCTCAAGTAAGCTTTGCAGAATATCGGAGCAATGTCGTATGGAGTGATTTCTTGATGAAAATTTGTTTTCATAAAATTATCGCACTCCTTATTGAAAGCATTCTTCAGAGGCCCGTAGAAAGATACATCTAAGGGCTGAAGTCTGTGCGAGGAATGGAGTGGAAGCGACACAACGTGAATGTGGTGTGTACGGCAAAAGTCATAACATTGCAAAGAAATGTGGCTTCCGTGATTATTCATTAACAGAAGGACAGGGTCCTCTTCACTTGATTTAGTGGTTCATTGGAAATGTTTCAGCCAATTAAAAAATAATTCTTCGTTGAACCACCCATTGTGTGAACATCTATAAATGGCTCCAGGAGGCCCTCCTCGCTGCAACAAAGGTGACATTCGTTTTCTTGGATATATAAACATTGGGGGTGTGCATATTCCTGAAGCGCTCATAGCACACACCACATTGATATTTTTGCCTCGCTCCCAACTCGTAACTCCTCCCACTTGATTCTGTCCTCGTGGTGCAAGAATTTTTCCAGGTTTTTGAATTGTGGAGATTCCAGTTTGCGTCCATATTATGGATACGGTTCGGTGGAAACTTATACATCGTCATCACAGTATCTAAATTTTTGTAAAACAAATCAACTTCGTCTTTGTTAAATGCTGTGACCCTGTTTAAGCTAGTGGCTTCCGGTTTCCTTAAGCTAATTTGATGTCTGCTTAGAAACCCATTTAACCAATCTTTCCCGGCCAACTTGGTCTCTTTGCTAAAGTTGTGTTTTATTCCATGTTTTTCAGCCAACTCGAAAGCCAGTCGCCTTATTTCGATTGTAGTGATGCCATAAAATAGTTTTGACAGGAGGACCACATGTTCTGATAATTGTTGTTCTTGCTCTGCAGAAAAAAAGCATTTCCGACCTAATGTAGGCTTAGTAACATCGTTTGCCTTGAGCCTTTCCCTTAATGTTGTTCGGGGTATGCCATACTCTGTAGCTGCTTTTTTCCAAGACTCCTTTTTGACGAACTGCTTCAAAAGCATTTTTGACGTCTTCCTCCTTCCACATAGCCTTTTCTGTTGTTCTTTTTCGTGATGGAGCCATCTGAAAATCATAAAATAATGCGTTGTTTACCTTTCATTTCAATAAGAAAATACGGGACAATACCGTCATGGTGGCATTGCCCCGTAGTAAAGTGTCGGAATTACCCCTTAGGAACAACATGACGGATATACCACCAGATACTACAAACAATAACCAAACATTTAAAAGCAATCCCACCAAAAAGTTCCTTATGTGTCATATTATTAAAGCACATGTTCATTAAACCAGTAAAGAATCTTATTATCACACTTACCTCGAGTTATAAATACGGCAGAAATAAGTAGAAATAACAAACATTAACGTTATCACTCGTATTCGCATGAACTAACCTTGACGGCGGCAATAGCTATTCTGACCTAAGCATTATCAATCGGATGCTATATATACCTCAGCGTTAGTCAGGTGCGTAGGGACTAATATTTTGTGAAAAATACTTTGTGACGGAATTGCCACGTATGGCGGCATTACCCCGCCCTCACCTACCTGCATTAGCTAATTGCTATTTTGCAATCTAATTTTTAAAAATATTAAAAAATTTTAATCTTGTCATGTTTTTTAAATATTTCTGGTGGGGTATCGCTTTGACGTAAGTCTTACTCTTTATTTTTACTTGTATTTGTATTGTAAATTAACAACTTTTTAGGAAGGCTCTGATGATGGCATAATATGCCGAAAGCGCTGAGCCGAATTTTATAATAAATTTAATTTTTACACACTGATGTACTCGTTTTCACTCTTCACCTCAGAATTGGTACTGCCTAAGTATCATCGTCTAAAATCAAAGTATTTCTAATTAATTTTCAATAATTCAAATAAAAATGTAAAACTTTTAAAACTAATTATTCTTTTTATTAACATTTCAAAATCGTTTTAAACAATCATGTTTTGTTTTACTCAGCTTCAAGCACACACTTTTGAAACGAATAGAACCTATATGCTACGATTATATTATATATTACAATAAAGGTATACTTACCCTTTAAATTTGGAACAAAACCTTTTAGTCTCCGATGATTCAGTTTGTCTATATGAGCACACCACATATTCGAGGCCTAATAAAAGAATAGAAGGTTAAAATGGCTCCAATTCCAACAACAGCGACTATACACCATGGTTCATTTCTGCTAATTAAAACAAACTCTTCCTTCCTGCACGCGCCAGAAAAATTTCCGTCTCATACGAAATGACTATCTAATGAAACCGATCGAAGTTTTTCAAAAGACTCTTTTTAAAGAATCTAAATATTTTGTTTGTTTTAAGAAAATAATTCCATAGCCTTAAAAAGTGAATTTCAATAACGAAAAAATACGTATTAATATTTTAGATTTCTACTACAGCAAAAAATGTTGAGTAATTAAAAACCAAAATAATTTTAGCTGGTTTTATACCTTAAAAAAATATTTGCAATAGCAACAATTTTTTTTCGTAGCTTTTTTTTTTTTTTTTTTTTTTTTTTTTTTTTTTTTTTTTTTTTTTTTTTTTTTTTTTTTTTTTGTCCAGGACCGTTCTTTGCAACCGGAAAAAAGCATTTTATTTATCTACTGGAATGTATTTTTTTAATGGTAACAAAAAAATTATTTGTAGCGATAACAAATTTCTCGGCAAAAAACTTTTTAAACATAATTTTCTCAGTGTTTCTTTTCGGTGAAACTATGCTAAATTCGAAAAAACAGTAGTGTACAACATTTTATGTTCTAGAACTTTAATGTGCTCTAATATTTCATAAAAATACATAATTTTGACAATTTATAAAAATATTAAAAAAGTACATTTTTGATAAATTTGGCAAACATAGCATAACTTTTAATTTTTTTTATTATGCGAAATGAATTTATAATATGTACAAAATATATGTGTAAAGCCGGAGTCTCATACGTCCGTTTTCCGTCGATCCGATATCCGATAAAAACTGAATTTCGGATAAAAATAAAATCCAAGTCTCATTTATCCGAAAATCGTATCCGAAAAAGGACCGAATTGACAGTTGTATTTGAGGTTATAATACACACAATAATTTATTTATTTGGTTGTAATTGTAATCACGTTCACAATATATCTTATTTAATCTAGGACCAATGATTTTTAGCAAATTTCTTGTAACAAGTTGTGGAAAGTTTTTTGATGTTTAACCAAATCCCTGACCCAAAGACTTTTTGTTTTTTTTTCTGTTTTTACTTTCATTTTTATTTGTCCACAAAAGCGACAAAAGCAAGATATTATTGATTCGATGCTTTATTTGAATTTGGAGTTCCATTATCGATGAATGTTAAAACGCAAACCGAATAATTATTTTTATTAGTTTATTGTTTTGTTTTGTTTACTTTTCACCAGTGAGGTTAAAAACGATCCGAAAACGTAAAAAGTTAAAATTAGTTTAACTTTGTCCGACGTCGGAAAAAAGTTAAAAATATTCGGATAAAAAAAGGCGGGAAATTTTTCAACCAATAGGAGCTCCATCGTACCATCAGACGGTCGGAAAACGGACGCATGAGACTCCGGCTTAAAACTTTATTGCCATCTTGTTCAGTAATGACGTCATCACTTATAGCAACTGTCACTTCCGGATGTCGGATTAACACCAAAATCTTTACAGATCGTCTCATTATAATCCTAAATATGTATATAAATCGGTTCAGCCGTTTAGACCCTATCGTGTTCACATACACCGAGCCTTGATTATAATTGAAAAAAATAAAGGTTTAATAAAAGTTCATGAATTATATGAATCTTCAGATTCCCTAATGACAAATATGATAAAAACATTCTAATTACATTAAAAAAAGTTTCATACACGAGGGAGAATCAAAATGGATGTTAACGTATTATGGTTATACTAGTTAATAAAAATATTTTCTTTAATCTAGATTCTTAGTAAAAAATTAAGATTTCACCTTGTATACCATTAAAAACGAATTAGAATTAACAAAAAAAAGTGCTTGGTAACACATTATAAATGACTATGAACTTTCTGTTGCCGTTAATATACAATATAATTAATAATTGTTTGGTAGAAGGTTATAAGAATTTTTTTTAATTGGATTATTTATAAGTGGTCTTTTTTTGTTTAAAATAATTCAATGTATTTTTACAGTAATTTTAGATATTTTAATTCTTAAATTAAATATAGTGAACTGATAATTTCGTAATACTTTTCCATTTACAAAAAAATTCAAATTATAGAAAATATTTTGACTATAGAATAGGGTTTAAATTCATTAATATCTGTCAGTGACAAATAATATCCTATTCTTATATATCGCTGTTGTTCTTTCATAACTTACACTACCACAAGAAGACTATACAGGGTGTTATTGAAATACACGTACATATTAAAATGGGGAATAGTATGTAATGACCAAAAACGATTGGCACCAATTTTAACTTCAAATTCTAAAATTTAAATATTGGGGAAGAGTCCCCTTTTCCGACCTACTAGTTTCCATATTTAAAGAAGTAAAATAAATCGAAATTGAACTTACCCATAGAAATTGCACTGTTGCCGTAGCAAAACCAATTAATTCAAAATAAAGTTTATTACAGTAATTGTTCAAAATGCCGTCCATTATTATTTACACACACTTGCAATCGTCTTTCCAAAGAACTTTGAACATTAGAAATTAGTCTTGGATTTTGTCGTAGTTCCTCGGCTACCGCATTAACTTTATTGGTTAATTGTTCAACACTATTAATAGGTTCATTATAAACCAGTTGTTTCATGTGACCCCACAAAAAGAAATCGCATGGATTTAAGTCCGGAGATCTCGGAGGCCACTTAGTAGGTCCATTTCTGCCTATCCACTTTTGAGGAAATCTAATGTTCAAAAACTGCCGTACGTTTAAATCAAAGTGAGGAGGAGCGCCATCTAGTAGGTACCACATCCGTTGCCTTAATTGTAACGGTATCTCTTCTAGGAGTACTGGCAAAATATCTTCTAAAAAGTGGAGATATCCTGGCCCATTTAATCTGTTCGGGAGAACATAAGGCCCAATTAAATACTGATCTATTATGCCAGCCCAAACATTTATTGAAAATTTTCTTTGATGCCCAGTTTCCCTAATGGCGTGAGGATTTTCATCACTCCAAATATGCGTATTGTGCATATTGAACACGCCATCACGAGTGAATGAAGCCTCGTCATTATAGAATAATATTTTTAGAAAATCAGGAATATCAACACATTTTTGAATCATCCATTCACAAAACTCCACTCTCTTTTCTTCATCACCTGGATATAAGGCCTGGACTTTTTGGATGTGATAAGGATGTAAACCTTGTTCTTTAAGTGTCCGCCACACAACAAATGAGGACACTCCAATTTCAAGACCTAGTCTTCTACAACTTAATTGAGGCCGGTTTTCAACAGCTTTCAATATTTCTTCTTCGGCCGCCAATGTTCTTTGTGTTCTTGTTCTCCCTCGATCTGCATTGACACTCTCAAATTTTCCATGGTCTCTTAGATGCTGAACAGTTGAAATAAACGTACGACAGTCCGGAATTCTCCGATTTGGAAACCGTTCGCGATACAGAGGATTTGTGCTTGCCGAGAATTTTCTCCAGCTGCCCCATAAACCAGCACTATATCGGTTAGTTCAATATTCGTAAATAGTGGCATCGTAAAAAAATATTTAAAAGTAATCGTAACAACACTTTTTACCAACTTGGAAATGACGCGCTCGTGTTAGCCAGATTCGTAAATCAACTAAAATTTTAATAATCTATAGTTTCAAACATGTATAGTTTAAAAACAATCATTTATCAAATATTCTAGTTTTTTGATAACGAGGGTAGTAAAAACCAGTCTTCGGAAATAGAAATTAATTCGAAAATCTTGGCAACATGGTTATTTCTTACAAGACTAGTTTTCTTATCATCTGACAAAAACTTGCATATTAATTACTGTTGATGTTTAAAATAGGTAAATAAACCTAATTTATATAGGTCATCCTCAACATATCAGTGAAGTACGTTTGTTTTAGAATTAATTTTCAAAAATTAATAACTCCCTTAATAAGGGGTATTTTTAAAAAATAATATTTTTCTACATTCAGTGGGGATCTGCGCAATACCCAGTTTTAATATGTACGTGTATTTCAATAACACCCTGTATTTTTAAATGAGAAAGAAAATAATGAATTTTGTGCAGAAGGACGATTTTATTGAGAGAATTAAAGGTGCGATGATAGATATTAATTATCTATCTAAACTCAAAACTAATGGCTCAGAAAAATATTCGATAAAAAAATATCCTTCTTACAAAAAAACTTTTTTTCATTTTCTCCGAACAATATCTCTCAAAGCTTAATAAAAATTCCACATAACAAATAATTTTATTTAAAATATTGTATATTATGAGATACTAGATGAGTCCGTCTCTGAAAAAGGTTCATTCTCATAAATTATCTGCTTCAGGACTCGAGAAGAGGCCAGATACGATGAGTACAAATATATAGAGTGTTGCCAAATCAATGAATCTTTTTATTATTAATTATTGATTTAATTCCAACAAAAAGCGGACTGCAGTATTTCTAGGTTTTACTAATATATTATTATAGTCCAGGGTGTAAACTTGCTACAGGATGGAAGGTATACTAAGTTGTAGTCCGGTATAAAACTGGTCTGCCTATATACTTTTACACACGAAAAAAACTTTATAAAGAAATTAGGAAGGTCCAAAGTTAGTGAAAACTTGTTTTTCGCTTCTACAACAACAATACTGGTTTTAGCGTAATCAGTAATTAATACTTTTCTTCGGCATTAACAATACCTTTAATTTGAGCTATTCCACGATTCATTTGGATTTGGTCAATTAGTTTATTGGAAAATATCGAAGAACCGTGAAAAATGTCGTTTTTTTTTCAATGATAATAATTATTACAAAAAAGGTTTTTTTCATATTATTATTGCCTTAAAAGCAAGGTTTTTTGATTCTGAATCAAACAAGCCATTGGTTAATTTGTTGCTGATATATTTGATATTGTTTGTCCCAACACCGTATCACCGTATATTGCTCTAACTTTTTTTTGTATGAACATTTTAACTTCTACAGGGTGATTCACGACCGAAGCCACGGAGTTTTATGGCGATATGGAACATATTCGTAAACTTCTATTACAGTGGTATTATGTAAGTCAATAAGGACTACATTTTAAAAATATTTTGAAATATACAGGGTGCTTCAGGAAAGTGAAACATGAAGATCATATTTTTTTTAATGGAACACCCTACATTTCTTTACATTTTTAGATTCCCCCTGAAAAGCTGATTTCAAAAACCTATTACACCTATATTATAAAATGAAGTTATAGATAATTGAAAATCGCATTTTTTCAACTCTAAGGCCAAACAACATAAAATCGGACAAAACGGCTTACATGTCCATATCTTAACTTTTTGAGTTCTACTTGGTGGCATAAGAACAAGATGTATACAGGGTGATCAAAAGTACGCAAATTTTCAGAGTCTTGCCGCTGCTACGTTGGCCAACGTCAGGGCGTAGTGAGCTGCGTGCCCCTTATTTTCTCTCCTAGGAGAGTGGTGACAGTAACGCTGCCGTTATATTTAATTGGGAACATGTTGGGTATAGTTTGAAATCGCCCGGTATATTGCTCTCACAAAAATTATCCTAACTTTTATTGATTATTACAGTGGTAACTTACGAGTGTGGATTATTACAGATTTACTTAATGAACAATGGCATAATAAAAATTTAAATTTTGTTCGAAGAACGCCAAAAGTGCAAAAAAAAATTTTAAGACAAGTTCACTAATCGGATAGTGAAAAAAATTGCAACGGAGAATATTATTTTATCAAAAAAAAAGGAATGCATAAAAGGAACGGCTGCCGATTGGATGCGCATTTATTGTATATCATGGGAGAGATATGAAGATTTTAAGCATGAATTCACTAAACGATATTGGTCGGAGAAGGAACAAGAACAGCTTAGACAATAAATTATTACCAACCATTGGAACGAGCAACAAGGAACTATGTATACTCGTTTTGCGAAATATGTCAGATTAGGGAAATTGTTATCAGAACCTTTTCTGAGACAACAAGAAGGTATTCAGGAAAGGACTACTATGTCGATACCAAATGAAATTGAATCTAGTCCCAAGCAAACTTTCAGTCAAAAAAATGAGTATCGGGATTTTCACCAGGGAAACATGGGAAACGCTTAAACTTCGAATTTAAAAGACCGCTTAATTCGGTGAAGATTACAGATGGGCGGTGTTTTTATCGGAAAATTAATTCATTAGTAAATAAGGATAAAATAGATGATAAACTAGGTTGTAGTAAATTAGGTTTAAATGTAAGAAAAAAAAAAGATACGAAACAGTATTACATAAGCTCCATTGCTATGAGCATAATTAAGAAGATGGGTTGGTTTCCAGGGAAAGGTTTAGGCAAATTTGAAAAAGGAATGAGGAGGCCCATATTTATAGTAGGAAGAATCCCGAAAGATAAAACTGGATTATGCCATATAGAAAAAAAAATCAAACGAAACATGTATTTCTATTTCTTTCATAGAAATTGATATTTATGGTAAACATATTCATGCAATGATTGATACAGGCAGTGAAATCACATGTATATCTGAAAATTTATATGAGTAGATAAAACAAGTAGTGTTGATGGTATTGCCTGTAAAAGCTATGCAGATTCAAGGTGCATTTAGTAAAACATGCCGGAAAGTGACTCAATAAGTTTGGATTACAGCTGAACCATTGGACAAATGTATCAATTTTGTTGTTTAATAGTAAATGGTTTAATAAGGCCTTTTTTAATTGGTATAGATTGGCTGACAAACCACAGGTATGTATGTTAGATCTACATAACGCTACTCTAACAATAGGCAAAGAAAGGAAGCCATAGTACCTTTGAAAATTAGGCAAGGAATGACGGAAGAATTAACTTTAGAGGACGAACGAGAGATAATTTATTCTGTAACGACTAAACTGGATGAAGACATAGAAAATCGAATTGAAAAAAAATTATTGAGATTAATGCAGCTACTTATCATAGATTTGCATTTAGAGACCTTTTGCTTAAGTACAAGTCAATTTTTCAATATAAGCCCGAAATAGTATCTTTTTATCAACATAGAATAATGATGAAGGAAGATAAAGTGCTTTGTAAGCGATCGTACCCAATTCCTTTTGCTTTAAGAGAAGCTGAAGAAAATAAGTTACATGAAATGGAACAACTTGAAATTATTGAAAGAGCTCCATCTCAATCTTCTAGTCCCAGGACAGTGGTTAAGAAAAAAGACGGAACAGTTCGCATATGCTTAGATGTCCGCGAGTTAAATAGCCAAATGATAGCAGATATTGAAAATCCACCAAGTACCGAGGAACTCCTTCAACGTTTTTACGGTTGTAAGATATTAAGTACTCTTTCACATCAGGATATTGGCAAATTCCTTTGGAAAAAAAAACAGGAAATATACTGCTTTTCAGTACAATGGAAGAAGTTATATTTATAAATTTTTACCATTTGGATTAAAAAGACCAGTGTTGGCAGCTTTTCACGTCGTATGGATTTAGTGTTAGGAGAACAAGTTAGGCCATTTACATATAATTATTATTGATGATTTATTGATAAACATTTAACACAACTTAAAAAGATATTCGAACGTATTCAAGCGGCTAATATGACTTTAAAAATAACTAAATTCGAATTTGGGCGACAGAAAATCACTTTTTAGGTCACATTTCGACAAATGAAGGAATACATCCGGATGATCCTAAGAAGATATCTGCTATTCAGAATTTTCCATTACCTACAAAAATCAAACAGTAACGTGCCTTTTTAGGATGATATAATTATTACAGAAGATTTTGTAATAAATACAGTTATTGTACTATAGGATTACATCATTTGTTAAGAAAGGCGACTAAATGGCATTGGACTGACCAAGAGGAAGAATGTTTTCAAGGTCTAAAGGCAAAGTTTTTGGAATGTTTATTGCTACTACATCTGGACCCTAAGCATACATATTATTTAGAAACTGACAGCTCAAACTATGCTATTGGAGCCGTAATATATCAACTTTTAGAAAATAAAGAAAAGGGAGTAATTATGTTTATTAGTAGAAGCCTACATGGCCGGAACTAAATTGTAATATTACGCAAAAAACACTATTAAGTATTGTACATGCTTTAAGTAAATCTCGCTTATATGTATTAGGTGCTTAAGTGATAATTCGTACGGATCATCATGCATTAACATTGATGAAACAGTGTAGGTTTTTAAATGTGAGACTAACTCGATGGTTGTTATACATACAACAGTTTGATTTCCAAATTGAACATATTCCAGGAGAAGAAATTAAGTATCTGACATCTTATCTCGATATCCACCTAACAGAAAGGATATATTGTTACGATACTCTCCTATGGAATATTGGAACAAACTATTAGACAAAATAAATTTATGTTTATTATTCGAATAAAAAACTTACCTCGACTTCACTCAATTTTTTTTTTTTAATTTTTTTTTATAAAATTTTATTGGAACATTAACTTTCTCTCTCTTTAAGCTGCGGTCTTTTTATATTGTTGATAATTTAAGTATACTTGACAGTATTATTTTTTTTTATATTAATTTTATAATTATTTTTATTATATTTTATTATATCAATATATGATAATACAAATATAAATAACTGTATATAAATTTTGAGAATTCTTTTGTATTTTTTTATATAAATTACAATAACTTCTAATATAAAAAAACCTTAAATTAACCTTTTACTCACTCATACATTCTTAAGTAACTAAAAACTAAAATGTAGCTAAATATATTACATATACATCAAGGCTTTAACTTTCGAAACTTTCCTGTCCTGTGTTTGAGATTTTTTTTTGTTTAAAAAAAATCCATAAATTTTTTGTAATATACCAGAGAAATACTAAAAAAAAAAAAAACTCACTGTATATCAGTTTCTGACTTTCTATTCTAGAACAATCCATTCAGAGTCTCCACATATCCCCTTCCCAATTCCAAATGCACCAACTTGAACTATACCTCCACTATAATATTAAATTTTTATTTATATAGTATACTTACTTGAGGAGCGACGGATTAAAAGGAGTTAAGTATGAAAACCATGTGATACATGTTTTTGCCTTGTTTTTAATATCATACACGATGGTGAAGTTAGAACGGATCAATTATAGTTAAATCCTCTATAAAATGCAATATGAATGACAGCTGACGGAACGAAAATGCTTAACTGTGTTGGATATTACTTTAACTATTTTTGTTCAGTCGTTTAACGTAATTAGTTGCTTTTAGTTAACAGTTAACTAATTTTGATCTATTGTGAGGTCCAAGTTCACATGCACCGATAATTGGATATGCTGTACACAAAATAGTTATTTTGGTAATATTGATTGCATACACTAATGCTTCCAACTTGAGAAACAGAGATTTGTTGGTTAGTTTAAAGTTCTAAAAGATGGAAAATCTACAATTAATAATAGGAGCAAAAAAAGAAAACGTTCAGTAAGAATTACTCTTGCTAGAAGAAATGAAAAGTGAGTAGGTTACAACTATTTATTTATGTATTAATAAACATAAAAACACATAACTACTTACGGTTTCTAAGGTACTTTTTATTGTTTGCAAGTATAGTGATCAGAATCCAGCTTGGGTTAGATTAAAAGCTACGTGTAAACACAGTGGTAAAACATTGAAGTGTATTACAATAAAAATGTTCAAGTATGTGCCATCCGTTTCCAGAAAGTTTTCAGTATAAAGAAGGGGCGGCTTAGAACTATTGGAAAAGTACTACATGAAGAAAAAGTGCCTATTGAAAAGCGAGGAGGGGACAGGAAATCTACGAAAAGTGCTGCAAAAAAGGATAGTGTACGAAAATTTATTGAGAACCTTCCAGCAAGGGAAAGCCATTATAACAGACAACCTTAATATGAAGTTGTTATGGACTTTATACAATTCTACAGTACCTGCAGAATTACAAGTAAAGCGTACTATGTTCACTCAAATATTTTTGCAAGATTTCAATATTGGTTTTGCTTCTCCGCTGTCAGATACATGTGGCACATGCATACTACTGCAAAATAAATTAAAAAGTCAAACAGATAAAATAATCAGGTCCCGATTAATGACACAAAAGAGAATTCATAAACTCAGGGCCAATGCCTTTTATAATCATCTAACCTAACCTAACCTAACCTTCCGTTACCAAAGACGCCTATACAAGATGCTTTCTCCAGCCGACAAGTAAGCCTTTATAATTTTTGTGTCGTTAACGTTAATTCGAAAAACCCAGATTTTTATTGCTGGAATGAAACTGAAGCTGGCCGGGGGTCAGAAGCAATTGGATCTGCCCTCCTTTGCCATTTAAATAACATCAATTTTTCTAATGATGTAGAGGTTCTACGTCTATTCTGTGATGGAATGTGGAGGGCAGAACAAAAACTTAAATATTATTCATACTTTGGCATTTTGGCTTCGTAATAAAGCACCGAAGTCAATCAAAGAAATCATTATATTTTTTCCTGTCCGTGATCATAGTTTTTTTTCCTGCAGACAAAGTATTTGGTACGCTTGAAAACGGCCTTAAGAAAGAAGTTATTATAACACCAAATAAATGTTTCGATATATTTTCTAAACATGGTACAGTACACAAATTGAATCAACATTGGTTCTTGTTAGATGTGAAGTCCATTGAAAAAAACCATTATAAAAAAATCGATGGGATTCAACAACTTAAACGAATACAACTACTAAAAAACCGACTAGACGAGACCAACACGACATTCAAATGAGATGTCTTGAGAACTACATATTTGAAGATAACGAACCTTTTACGACTCTACTAAAACGAGGAAAAAAACATCCCCACCAATTGAAAAAAAGGACTGTAGTTCGAGTTTTGAGCAAAGACAAAACAAAAGATGTCACAAAAGATGTTATTGAACAAACAATTTGGTGGTGAGTGGAGAGAACTGGAAGAGCTGAATTGGTTCAAGGAATTAATAGACGTCACAGAAGGAATCATTATTACAGATGAAGGTGAAGAAGACATAAATGAATGTGATTGTCTTTCAATAAAATAATTTTTATTTCGAATTTGTTATCACTACTTTTAAAATACGAAAATAATGTGCGACACCAAGATATGGCTAAATGAATCAAAAATAGTTAACTACAATTCGTAATAAATTGGATCAAAATTAGTTAACTTCTACGAATTGCATCAAAACTGGTTAATTGCAAAATGACAATGACAATAATTTCATAGTATTAAAACATAAAATTTTCGCGAAAATACCAGTATCTTTAACGATTTTCCTAGTAACTGAGTACTGCAGTATTCCGGCGTAGCTTTATAATAAAATGAGATAAACGTTTTTGACTCTCCTGAAAATTTCGACATTCGGTACTTAACCACTTTTGTTCTGTCGCTCCTCACTTTTTTGATTATTTAAAATCTCTTAATTTTTTCTTTCTGACAACCCTCTTAAAAAAATATTTTTTCCAATCATCCTTAATTATTTCATTTCCCCAGTGGTATTATTTCCCTGTAAATCTTAATACAGGGTACTTTTTTTATTAGAATATTTATTGAACCGGACTCTAAACTCGCACTTTTTCAAGTTGAAAAAAATAAAGAACTGATATCTCAATTCAATAAACTGGCACAAATGCAACAACAAGATTCCGAATTAAAATCCATTATTGCAGATTTAGAAAACAAAAACTCTACTACTGAATGAATGAGCACAATCCTAAGTCGGTATAATATTTAAAAATATGTTGAAATTTCTGAAAATAAAACCACGGTAATACCGACAATCATGAGGAAGTCGCTTCTTTGGCAATATCATTTTGAATTAGGACATTTTGGGCCAAGAAAAATATTTTTAGTCATGAGAATCAAGAAGTAGGGTAATTAGTTGCCATAAATTATTATGGTCCGTTACCAAAAGGAAAAGGTGAAGTGACATATATTTTAGTAGCTGTAGATGTATTTTCCAAGTATGTAAAACTTTTTCCAGTAAAGAAAGCTAACGCTGTTTCGGCGGTAAATCGTATCATAAACAACATATGTACTGTAATTCCAGTAAAGAAAATTTTAAGCGATCATGGTACACAATTTACCTCTAAATTTTGGAAACAGCAGTTACAAGAAAATGAAATAACTTATTTGTATTCTTCTATTAGGTACCCTAAAGCAAATCCTGCAGAAAGCTACATGCAAGAGGTTTCTTCGAACTTATTGTTATCAAAAGCACACAAAATGGGCAAATTCATCATTATAGTACTGGTGTTATACCAAAACAACTGGTTGAAGGTGTTACACCTAAATATGATATAGAAAGTCATTCAGCAAAATATTTACCAAGTTCTGAACACAAAGAACCAGATCTTAATACCACAAGAACATTAGTAAAAGAATTTTTATTCAAAATGGCTATCAAACGAGAAAAACAGCAGCGACGCAAAACAAGTACATATCAAATAGGAGACAAAGTATTATTAAAAACGAATCCTATTTCTAAGGCCATTGAATCTGTAAATCAGAAATTATCGAATCGAAAATAATCGAATTTTTTGGACCATTGGAAGAACCATTAGATCCTTCTTTTCGAAAATCGGTAAAATGAAAAAAGAAAACGAAAAACCTGCCATCAATGTGTGTGTTGTTTGGATCGATGTCGGATGACGGTGATGAAAACAAGCCAGGAAAAAATAAAGCGGAAAAATCCATTAAAAAAAAAGAGGGAAAAAAGTTGAAACAATTTACTAAAAGAACTGATTTACAAAAAGAAATTTTAAGTGAAAAAAAATTGGAAGTATGGAGCAACATTCGGGAAAAAAATGTGAAATCAAAAAAAATGAAGGAATCAACAAACTGAGCAAAATACAAGTACAAACATAAGGGAGGAAGGAAAAAATAAAAAAACTATTTTAAAATGATCAAATCAACGGAACACTTAAGGAAAAAAATCAATGTTTTCATATTTTTGGTTTTAAGAATTTAATTATTAAGTTTAGTTTTTAAAATTAAGTGTTTAATGTTGTTGTTCAATAATTATGATCGGTAAATTAAATGTTCAATTTTTTTTTATATTTATTTAAAAAAATATATAAATACATGTACGTTAATTTTTTAACAAAATTTGAGGGCAAAAAGTGGGCTTATTTTGTTTATAATATGAATTTTAATATTTAGTTCTATCCAATATACATTAAAATTCAGGGGAGATTGTAATAATACATACCCAGGTCTTATCAAAATATATCATTTTTCACTCATTACTTTTTATTTGCCCTGTATATACACTCCTATATCAAGTGGAAGTAAAAAGGATATTTAAAACGCAACGTTTTTCAATCTTAAAGGAATATTAACACCATATTGCATAATGAGGGGCCACTCTAGATAATACTAGACGATCAAATCGTGCCAAAATTAAACAGTTTAGAAGCAGGAAATTCTTCCTTTTTCTTAAGATGACTCGGCCTGGGGTTAGAACGTCACAAATGTTAAATCAATATTAAAAATATATCGGATTATTGGAATAATTTTGTTGCTCTTTAAACCATGATATTTGTGTGAAGATTGATTCTCTTTAATCCTATGTTTATTTTTATCCCCTTTGTTCCAAAATCTGTGCGCTAAATACACACCTGTATTTTGCAACATTATAAATATTTATTTGTTATTCAAAAATTATTTTTAAAATATTATCTAGTTCATTTATATAATATTTTTATAACCCTTGATTTCGCTCCGAATATGGGATGCATTTTAAATTAAGTGAATAGCGTGTACATAAATCATGTGGTGTATACGAAACTATTATCCAAATCAAAATTAAAATTTTTTTAGGACTTTATAGTGCCGATGCTATAAGCACCCCGTTAATTTTTAAGGGTCTGTTATTTTTAATAATTTTAACGGATATTTGTATTCTGTAACTGGTAAATTTAAGGCATACGATAAAAATAACGTATCCGTTAAAAACCTATTCGTAGTAGTTCAAACGCAACAAAATAAAAATAAGAGAAGAAACCTAAAACCTGATAATAAATGAAATCAAAATGGAGCAAAAAAGTAAGAGCGTCAAGAATGACGAAAGTTCAGAAAAATTATATGGTGGATTTTTTGGAAAGAAATAAAATTATACTAAAAGCAAAGTTACAGCCCAGTGAATTACCTAAATTTAAAGAAACTTGGAGTAAACTAGCCGTTGAGTTAAATTTGCTAGGATGTAAAAAATCAGTGTCCCAATGGAAGGAAGTAAGTACTGTTTTTAAATTTTAAACATATTTTTCAATAAGTTAAAAATACCAATAGATGATTATTTCATTTATGCTCTTGAGATGTGATAGATTGATGCACGTATTACTATGTTTTTACACTTGACATCTTTGTTATTAACAAATAATATGGAATGTAAAAGACAATACTAAATAGTTTAGATACTTTTTGTTTTCTAGGCACTAAATGATTTTAAAACAAATGTCAGCAAGAAGGCACGTTTATTACACGTAGAGGCTGCAGGTACTGGATGTGGCCCAAAATTAGAAAAAGACTTAACTCCTTTAGAGGAGAGGGTACTGAGATTATTGTCAAAAATTGTTATTACTGGTATGCCAAATATACCAGAGGCAGGGTTGGCAGATGAACATGTTAACCCCAGCCCCAACGTGGTAACTTTTATGCATTCTTTATTTTAATAAAGTAAAAAAAATGACATGTTTTTCAGGTTTCAAATGAAGAGAATATTCATCAGATTTTAAATTTGGTAAGTATTAATGTATAATTTAATATCATTTCGTTTAAATTATTGTTTTTAGGAAGAAATTGAACTACAATTTGATGAGATCACAGCAGATTCCATAAACCAAGCTACATGTAGTAAAAGTAATTACTTCGTAAGTACATTTACTAGTTTCTTTAGGATTTAGAGAAAAATCAAACAATGTTGCATGTCACTTTAACCTGTAAAAGTAATAAGTAAATATTGCACAATATTAATTTTTGTGGGTCATAATGTGGATTTTAATTTTTGTTTTATTTTAGAAGCCTTCTGAAAGTATAAGTCTTGCTGCAGACAAAGTATGTAAGAATATTAAAATTGTATGTATATGGTTTTCTTTAAGGTTAATTCGATCAGTGCCAACAATCAAAATAATACAACCCTGTAAGTATGCATAAAAAAGGAATGATTAATTTTGGAACACATTTTTTATTTCAAGTGAAGGAACATTCATGTTTATAAATGTTGTTCATTTGGTTGCAAAGAATATTTTATCCTCACTTCACTTTTTTACAGTTTATATGAAAGTACTTGGTATATATTTTTTGTTTGAAGATATATTAATTTGTAATTATTGTAATTTAAGAAAAAAAATTAATAAAAATTTAGTGAATTTAGGCAACCAAAAAAGAATATTAAAAAAATGAATTTAATTTTTTTTGCCCACTGAATTTTTAACATTTCTTATAAATGTTTTTTAGACTACCCATAAACCAAGAAGTAGAAAAAGAAAAGCTGAAATATCTTTTGAAAATGTGGCACAGAATCATGAACGTTGCCTTCATGAACTTTCAAAATCATATGCAGTTTTAAAACTGGCAAGAAATAATGGAAGAAAAAAATCGTCGGTTTTTTCTTTTACATTTTAGTTTATTTCAATTAACAGTTTAGTTTATTTTAATAATTATTTCATTTTAAATATTTACTATAATAGATTTCTTTGCAATATTTCATTTCTTCTTCTTATTCCTTTACCTTCCATATCTCCTTCAATTTCACAGTGATTAATTGGTAACTGTAAATCTCTGTGAAAAGCTTCATCATCATTAGGTAATTCAATACCATATTCTTGGCACATATTGTGTAATACTGCGCAACTATAAATTATCTTTGCTGATCTTTCTGGGTTATAATGGAGAGCTCTATGCCCATGAAGGCAACGGAAACGTCCTTTTAAAATACCATTAACATGTTCAATACAAACTCTTACTCTTCATAGACCACTATTAAAATGTGCCACTGGAGAATTTTCAATAGGGTTGTCAAAAGGTGCAAGTAACCATGGATCTAGTGGATAACTACTATCACCAATTAAATAATCAGGTGCAAAAGTTTGTAAATAATGGTTTTGCATATGTCTTTTTATACTTGAGGTCGTCCAGATGCCAGCATCATGTACAGAACCTGGATAACGAGCATTTATAGTTAATATTTTTTTATTAGAATCGCATATTATCATAGTATTAATACCATAATAATTCTTTCGGCAATAATATGGACGAGCAGGGTACACTGGATGTTGGGCTGGTGGTGATATGATTCTGATATATGTCCCATCAACAACATCACTGAACCTACCGTCCATATTTCTAAAACCTCGCTTTATGGAAGTCTTTTGCTCATTAGTAACAGGAAATTTGATCCAGTCATTTAATAAAAATTGCACAATAACATCAGTTACTTCTATAATGCATCTACTAGCCACAGGCTGGCTTATGCATAAACATATCCATGTCCAATACTTGATTGATAGCTTCCTTGACCAAAAAAATGAAGTGCAGTTAACACTTTCAAATAAATTGGAACTTTCGTTAACCTGTTAGAATGAACCAAATGTGGAGAGCCTGTTTATCAACTGTTGGGTAATTAACTTATTTAATCTAAGCATTTCTAAAAATCTACTGTCAGGTAACTCAAATGGATTGCTCTCATCACACAGATTTCTTTGTACAATTCTATTTTCATATCTGTAATTTAAAATGTAACCTAACCTAAAAACCAATTTTTTTATTTAAAATAAAACTTACATCCTTCTTCTATCTTCAGCGTTGTGGAAAAGCAAAATATGTATAAAACCATCTAAAGCCATCCTATATTTTGAATAAAACGTTTTTAAAATTCTGAGACTATTTAAGACTACCCAATTCGGAAGCCTTAAAAATAAAATTTAACAGGTCAGATTTAACGGAGACCGTTAAAAATAAACACCGATTTTACCTTACAGAATACCTTTTAAACGTTAAATATCAAAGAGCCATTAAAAATATGACTTTTGTGTTGCAGAATAGCAATTTACCTTTAACGGGGGTTATAATTTTGTCGGACCTTAAATTTTAACGGGTTGCTTACAGAATCGACACTTATGCCTAATAATAAAGTAAAAATATTTTTTTTAACATTTACCAATAGAAAGGATGGATTTTTTAGTGATAATGTTTTCATAGTGTTTGTAGAAAAATAAGATAAAGAAAATGATACAAATATTACTTAAAGTTTAATAAAAAATATATACTACGTATACATATTTTTAAATCTTATTTATCGAAAAATATAATTCTTCAATTACGTCCTTAAGCCTCGTGGTATCCATATCATTCCAAAATTGATTAATAAAATACATTCGGTCTCCTGTTAGAAACTGTTTTGATAAATTAGGATCTTCAAATATTTTTTTCGAATTATCCTTTGGCAGTAGCATCACTTGAATATACTGCAAAGTTACGCACAATGCACTTGACTTCGTTTCTTCTAAAGATTTTTTAAAATTCTCGTACGGGAAGATGTTATCGATATTAGTACCATATTTTCCTAAATTTAACTTCAAATTTAAATAATATTCACTAAAAAGTTGTGAACCAAAACTATCCCAAGTTTCTTTATCGGAATTAAGGTATAATAAAAACTGAATATCCAGTGCAGGTGTACAGTACCTTAATAATTGATAATCAAGTAAAATACACTCTGTAGAATTTTCTTTAAATAAAATATTATTTATCCATAGATCACCGTGACATAAAAAATTTCGATATATTTTTGATGGTTTTATATGGCCATAATAAATTTGTAAATGATCAGAAAATTGTTGTTTAAATTTATCTATATCTTTAAAAATTTTTGGAAACTTTTCAAAAATATTTAAAGCAGTTTTTAAACCGCAATTAAAAATCGCTTTGGTATGATCATCACCATCTGCTAAAGTTTCCTTAATCATCTCAGAATAGTATTTATTTAAACGAACTTCATTTTTAAGTATCTTCGTAACACTTTCTTCAAATAAAATACTGCTTGCTGTTAATTTAGCTAATTGTTTAAACACTGATGATAATTGAGTGTAGTTTAATATAGTACTACTATTTAAATTTCTATAATTATTATTATTAAGATCATCATAAATCATAGAATTATTACTGCAAAAATAACATCTAGGTAAAAATTCTGTCATTTCATCGAATCCTAAATCGTTTATATAAGGAATAAATTTCAAATAAAATAGTTTTTCTTTTTTAAATGAAGCAGCTGCTATAGATTTTCTCGATTCATCCATGTTTAATGGTAAAAATTTTGCGAAAAAATATTCAGTATGTTCAACCCCTTTTTGCTTTATATTTATTTTAAGTTTGTAGTAATCTCCCAACAAACCAATTTTCTCGTTCAAAGGATCAACTTCAAAATTTACAAATTCAATATCTTCTGTTCCTGCCTTATTTCTAATGAGCTCATAACAATCTTCTCTAGATATATTTGGATAAAGTATAACTTCATACAACTCTTCTTTAATATCACTAATTTTATCGTTAACTATGGTTAATTTAACAAAAGGAATTACTTTTTTGATAATTTGATTATATTCTTCAATACTGATAATACATGAAGGTTGTTCTAATTCTAACCATCTTTGAATTAATTTATTATAAAAATATTCTAAAATATTTTGTAATTCACGAAATCTTTCTTGTTGGTTAGTATGCGAAAATACAATCAATAAAGCTTTGAATATAATATTTTTATTACCGTCTCTATCTTCATTAAAATCTTCTATTATTTTTTTAACTCCATTTTGGAAATTAATAACGTTTATTCCTTCTTTTATTATTTCAGTGGTACATTTTTTTATATAAGTATTTTTAATACAGCCGAGTTCCAGTAGTAACACTTCAAGCACCACTTTTATTTTCTTCAATTCCATTTTTTTATTTGTACTAAATAGTTACTCACGTTTTATATTTTATATCAAAATAATAACAATTAGCATCCAAGGTTATTCCTTCTAAATCAATTTAAGCAGATCGTATACAATGTGGCTAAAATATTTATACAGTTTTAGTTTAAACTAATTTTTAATTTTTTTTTTAATAGTCTGCTCTTAAAAATAGTATATAAAATTATAGACAGATACTCAGTAGATAGAACGTTCTTTAACTTTAACGGTTCTATAACTAATGACAATGACGTTTAGATTGTGACAATTGTATAAGAAATCAACTTGTAAAGTTTTATTCTAAACGTCATTGCCTTTACTTATTGAGTCTTTAAAGTTAAAGGACGTTCTATCTACTGACAGTTAGAGTGTATGTTTTTGAAACTATACATTCCGACAATTATCGTACATCCTTATAGGAATCATCAGAGGTACTTTGTCAGAATGCATAGTTTCAAAAACCTACTCTGTATATCCCAAGTATTTGTATGTACTATAAAAATGGTAGTTAGTCACGACATCTATCGTAGGTTGATGGGTACCAACCAGACTAGTCACTAAATAGGATAAAATCCTCTATAAAAGCGACTAACCAAGTACAACTTGGTGCCGGTATGGTAATGGTCAGAGTGTATAGTTTCAAAAATTTACTCCCTCTGTTGTTGATTTCATTGTGTGGTGCATTGGTTCCATCATCTACTGGCACCAAGTTGGACTTGGTTAGTCGCTTTTACAGAGGATTTTATCCTATTAAGTGACTCAACCTACGATAGATGTCGTGTCTATCTCATTTTTATAGTAGAGTAACTTATTGATTTTTTTAAAATACGCCCCCTGTTGGCTTTGACATGAATTATTATCAGCAAGCTGAAATTAAAATTACCTACCACTGGATAGGTCCTAAGTGCAAAATGTGTTGTCTGATATCATAAGAGAATCTCGTTTAAAAAAAATTATAGGTAAGTTAAAATTGCTATTATAATTTATAAATACACCTAAGAAAGTATTTTTAAAATATATTATAAGCATATTATGTGCTTCTATTTTCAAATTTGGTAATATAACCTAATATCTTTAAGGCAAAAATTGACCAATATTTAAATAAAAAATATGCCCTACGATAGACGCTAAAATGGTATAGTGGGCATCAAAGTGACCTGCGTTCAGTGCCAATAGATTCCACCTTAATTTGGGATTTAAGTTAAGTTAAAATTATGATTATAAACCACTAATTGGATCAAACTATAGTATATATTAGAAGTTATAATACTAAAAAATAAATATATTTGTGGACAAAAATTGACCATTCTGTGTAAAGCATGGGCGGCGTAATGTAATTTATTTTCAAAATTAATTTTATTTTTCATATACTTACACGGATATTTTTGTTTATCAGTAATATAGAGTAATGCCAAAAAAACACCACTTTGTTCGTTATCTGAATTTTCAGTTTGTATCTGAATTTAGGGTTATAATAATGGGGTTAAATTCAATATTTATTCTCGTTTTCTATGACATTCTGAACACATTTCATCTATTTACCACTGTCGTTTACTTCATTAATAGCCATTCGTATATTTCCTAGTAGGTTAGCATTGTCAGTTGGAGCTTGATCATATTTTCTCAGCAGACCAAATCATCTCGATCGAATTGAATTCGCAGTAGTAGGGGGGAAGACGTAGAATAGTATGCCATGGGCTTCACATATCTTGTCAATTACATTTTCTTTTTTAAAGTTTTCTTTTTTATAGCTTCCAATAACACTTTCCTAGTAGCCTTTTTAGGAATTTCCATATTTTTACTATCCATGAATTTAAGAATGTCTTCCTTCTTTGTGCTGCCTTTGGGAATTTTGTTGAATAGACGGGAATGGTATGACGTATTGCCCATAAAAATAACCAGAATTTTAGAAAGATTTGGCAGTAGTTGTTCATTAAACCAATTTTCAAATAGATTGGCGGTCATATTTTCATAGTAGTCTGCAGATGACTGTTTTATATTCTTGCCTGCGTATAGAATGAGAACTCGTTTACCACGAGAAGAAGGTCCATTTAGATAGCACTTATTACCGTCATCCACCCGACAATATTTAATACCATCATGTGTGTCGAACCAAGTTTCATCAAGGTATACTATCTTCCTTTTTGATTGGCGGTATTCCTTAATTTTTCGTAACTGCTGCCATGCTACGATGCGAGATGACTCCATTATGACCATTATTTTATTCAACTGTTTGTACTTGAAGCCACAATCTAGCAAAAAATTACGCAATGTGTCTCCAGATTTATATTCACAATCGGGATAATCCCGTAACTTGTTACGAACCATTTCTAAAGTTGGAACCTTGTTGTCTTCGGAAAACTTATTTACAACTCGGCATATAACTTCTTTGTCAACCTTCTTAATCTTCTGATTATCTCTTTTTCGTTTTACGTAATGATCAATGACATCTCCTATTCTAACAACAGTATAAATTGTAGTAAGAGCAAGTTAAGTCAGCTCAGAAATCCTTTTTAAAATTTTGTTTTGTGAGGTCTCACGCATTTCACTTTTCAAGCAAGTGTAAATACTTAAAATAAGTCTTTACATTTCATTTGAAAATGCAAGTTTTTATTTAAAAATTCCAACGGCTCCGACATAAACTTATCGTCAATTGAGCATTCAACATTGTCCCTTTTATTATCTGAAATGTCAAGAAAAGGTCTCCACAACGCCGTCTTAATTAAAAAATAACAGCAAGCAAATAATTTAGAAAGACACGATACTAATGCAAGTCGCTGGCTAAAATTCGTAAGAACGCAGAATAAACTAATTTTATAATTCCTAACCCAAGTCTTACAAGTCACATCACTGAAAATTCACTCGAAAATGTAAACGCAAGTGTTTACAGTGGACCGGATAGTTTTTGACCTTCATATTTTGCTTGTGAAGAAATTCATACGAGGTTTATCATCAATTTTACATGGGAGGTTTTATATGGTATTAACTACTAAATTTATCAGGCTCGGTACATGAGTGTTTTTTTTAACTGTTCGGATTGACTTCGTATAGACTTTACCTACCTATTTAGATGCTGGGCCAGGCTACAATGGAAAAGTGTGGTCTGATATTATAAAAACAATCCAAATTATAAAATAATAATTGTAAAAAAGGAAGGATAATGAGAGATAAAACGGGCATAAAAAGTGGTGCTAAAAATAATCTCTATAATAATTCAACTGTAAAAATACATAATATAGACTGTGTCGCTGTCAAATACCAAAATTGAACTATAGTTGTAAATATAAATGTTAGTCAAACAAAATTAGACTAGTGAATTGTCTTACCACAAGACGATATCTCTCATATTTTCGCAGTATTTTTAAATTGCTCTGCGTTCTAGTAAATTCTATCCGTTAAATTATTTTAATCCATTTTAATTATTTTAAATTATTTCTTAAAAATTACTACTTGGCTTACAGTAAGAAAAATAGCGAAAAAAACCGTGAGAAATTAAACGTATGCTATGGATATTTACTTATATTAAATATAGCTTTGACCTAGTTCCTCGAATTTTAAGTGATGTTTTTTTATGGAATCACAATATTTTAGCTATATATTTTAGATTACAAAAATTATATACGTCTCTGCTTTTTCTTTTAATTTTTAGACTTATTACAATAAGAAAGCTAATAAACTTGTGCATTAAATAATAAAGCTAAAATTTATTTATGGTTGGCCACCTAGTATATATATATATATATATAGCCACATAATGGGTTAATGATCAAAAATAATTTTTGATTTCGTTTCGCACGAACCGACGATGCGGAACAATTGTTTCGCGGATAATTAAATTTTTATATACAGTGTGCAAGAATTATATACATGGAAAAGATAAGACTTGGCATTTAAAATTATTTTCTTCAATCGTATAATAATAACTATATTTTTTTCGGCAACGGTATAAATATCCAATTGTTTTACTAGTACAACAATGAGTTCCATTATTGTACTATTGTACTTGTACATAATAATGAGAAAAGATAGCAACGTTTTATTCTGGGCTTTGTAATCGAGTACGTAAAAACTGTCATTTTAATATTTATTTAATTTGACGTTTATTAGTTTTGAAAATGTTTTCTATTTTTTGCTACATAAAACTTAAATTATAGTTACGCTTGCAGAAAAAATAGTATATTGTAATGATTTACTACAGACATAATTTGGGTTCTATGAAATAAAAATAATAAACTTACAAAAACCTTATAAAAAAAAATATGAATTTTATATTTATCTTGTTCATCCATTTATTTTTACTTTTTCTACTACACCTGGATGCAAATCTTTTAAATTTCTAATTTTCTTTAAAGAATTGATCAGATAACCAATTCCTATTTACTTCTATTTACATCTTTTCTTATATACTCAAAATTCTCCCTTTTTTAGATTAATTTTCTTCTTAAGTGATTTACTTTTTTCCTTTTTTTTTACATTTATGAAATAAAATTCATTCTCCAATATAATTGGTATATAATTTCAGTCTTTTTACAACATTTCAAAAATCTTACTCTTGCATAAACTTATCGTGACATTCTAATCTGACTGAATTTTTGTTCATCTGTTTTTTTTTCAAATAAAATTTTTCTTACTTGATTTATTAACAAATAAAATTTCTTTCAATAATTTTTAACTATTAAATTATAAAATTCAATAATTCTTACAAATTAATTCATTACAAATTCCTTAATTATTGTCATTATCAACAATACAAAATCTCTTGAAAATAACCATTTATTTAAAATCATCATTTGTTTAAAATTATCATTCATTATTTTGTTTAATAAAATTTAAAAATTTTCTTTTTCTCCCAATTTATATTCTCTATATAATTTTGAAATTAGTTTCCGATTAAAATTCTACTTCTATAAATTTTCAAACCTTATATACCAATTATTTTTAAAAATTCTTTTTGTTAACACTAATAACAATAATACCTATAAAGTAATCTATTACAAATTTCCAAATTTACGTTTGAAATTTTTCGTAAAATTGTAAGACTTTAAATGTAACATTTTCCTACCTTACTACCGGGTGGCGATGAGTCTAAAGGTAAATTTCCACTCCGCGATTTGCCATGGCGATTTTAATCTGCGCATGAGCGCCGAATTAATGTTTTCTGGACTTATAGTAATTCGATAGAAAGCTGCGACATCGCAGAAAATTTGACGTTGATCCAAATTATTTGCGATATCTCGAGCATTTTGAGGTTACAAATGTCCTGCGAAGTCATCATGGATGAAACCCAGAATGGAGAAACGGGCGAATTAACAAGGTAATATACGAATCTTATTACAATGTAATATAAAATTCAATTTTATATTTTTACAGTGTTAAAATTAACTTTTTTGCAGCATCGAAGAGTTAATTATTTCTGCAGTTGAAGCCAGGCCCCCCCTTTGGGATCACCGTCTTACTATTCAAGAAAGGGGAAAGACGGCCAGGCATGAGCTGTGGAGAGAGGTCTTTGACCTAATTGATGGTAGATAATAAACAAAAGATGATATACACTTGTCACCTACAAAATCTCATATTAACTTATTTTTTTATTTATTTCAGGCAGATTTCATTGCAAGACCTACCTAAAAAATGAAAAGATCTAAGGGACGCCTATATGAATTCACTAATGAATGTGAAAAAATACAAACCCAGTGGCAGTGGAGCATTAGCACCCCCGAAAAAGTATATCCATCATGATATAATGAAATTTTTGCACGAATCCTTGCTGCCCAGAAAGTAAATATTACATTAATTTAATAAAATTTATGAAATTATTTAATGGCAATTTTGTAGAACTATCTCATCATTACAAAAGCTTGAACTGGATATCCCCAATGTGGAATGTCAAATTGATTCAGATATAGACCTGTTGAGCCCTGGCAGTAGCTGCAGTGGGGCCACCACAGCGACTACATCACGGCCCAAAAAAATAAAAAATACTCCCAGTAATAATTTTCTGATATCATTTCCAATTTATACTTTACAGAATTATCATTATGTTTTAGATAAGATCGATGAACACTTGGTAAATTTTTTAAATAAACCACCGCCAGTTGTTGAAATTCCCCCTGCCAGAACAGGCCTAAATGAGGCTATTTTTCTCATGATTAATGAAATTAAGGATGAAAATCAGAGCCGGGCAGTACAGTGCCATATAATAGTATATGTGCAGGAAGAGTTAAAATCAAACCTAGAATAAGTTTATATATTGTTTTTATTTTAAATACAGTTTTTTTATTATAATTAATAAAACAATAATTTCACACATTGTTACACATTCCATTGGGGTGGTATTGGGTTTTCATAAATAAAGTAATCTTTAAGATAGTCTCTGATGGCAGCTGCATTACGGCTGTGATTATTACCACCAAAATTTGTAATGTCTAACAGATTATTCCTTGGTTCTTTTAGCAATGGAGCTTCATCACGTTCCGTATCACCTTCCACATTTAGCGAAGCATTATTGATGTAATACCCAGAAAGTTTATTTAAATAATTGTGCAGGCACACTGAGGCTTGTATAATATTTTCGATCGTTTCTAGTTTCGCAATAATTGGCTTCCTAAATATACGCCATTTCAATGCTAAGATGCCAAATGCATTTTCGACAACACGACGTACCCTGCTTAATCTAAAATACAATGCAGGTGTTACAATATATACTATTTTATAATGTGATTCATAATGTGCACCTATAATTAAAAATCGTTTTGCTGCTGTCGAGAAAGCGGCCAGGATAAGGTCTCATTAGATTAGGTAATAAGGTGAAGGCTTCATCTCCTACAATGCAATAAGGAACAGGTAACTCTCCCTCTAAGAGTGGAATTGGTGCAGGTAAGTTTAACTCATTTTCCAATAGCCTTTTCCCAAATTCTGTTTCACGAAATATTCCACCATCACTTTGGTGACCCGCAGCACCAATATCAACAAAGATAAAATTGTAATAAGCATCGCATAAAGCCATTAATGCAATACTAAAATCACCTTTATAATTGTAGAATTGTGAACCGGTATTTGGAGGTGCCTAAAAAGTTTATTTATTTTTATTTAACAACTAATATTGTGCCACTATGTTTTACTTGAATTTCAACGTGCTTTCCATCTATTGCTCCAATACAATGTGGAAGGTTCCAGGTTTTAGAGAATCCTTCAGAAATTTCAAGCCAGGTATCCTCATTTAGCTTAGGGAAAATGTCGTTATTCAAAGCACTCCAGATAGCTTGGCATTTAATTGCTATAGTATTTGAGATTGTAGTTGTGCCCATTCTAAAAGCATAACTTAAAGATACCATGCCATCACCAGATGCAAGATACCTGTAATAGTGATTTTTTTAATAATATATTATATATAAATAAAATGTATTTGATACTCTATACCTTAAGGTTACAGAAAGCATTTCTGGTGGCAATATTGGTTGTCTTCTGAATGGATTCTTTTTCAAGTGTGTGGCAACTTTAACCAACAAGTTGTTGAAGGTTGTTGGGGACATCCTTAAGTAATTATAATACTTACTCTGATCATTCAACCTCATTTCCCTTTATTAAGGTGTTATCAGCACCATATTTACTTCTTCGTTGGAATATGTCCCCTACCCAAAATTTACATTTCCTTTTAGCACTTTTCTTCATTTGGTTTAGAATGCATATTAAAAATACAAAATCCTTCTGCCAGTTCATGTACAGAACATATTCCTCAGGAGTTATCGTCACAAAGAATGCCAGTAATATCAATTATTATTATAAAATACGCGTAGAGTAATCAAATTGATGAAAAGACGAGAAAAAGTTTGATAGTTGTCAAAAACAGAAGAGCTGAAGAACGCACTAAAAAATACTAAAATCCCTTGTTATATTAAGTAACATTTCCGCGATTTAATGGAAACTGGTTTTGCGATATCGCAACCTTCGCGCATGCGCATATTAAAATAGCCAAATCCTGCGATAGCAAATCGCGGAGTGGAAATTCACCTTAAGCACGTCCCTAATATCTTGGTTGTTTTTAATTTTTAAAAATTGCTTTTTGGCACACATCAATTAGACAATGATTTTTTTTAGACTCACGGAAATAAAAATATCCTTTCCTGCTCAGCCGGAAGTGACATCAACTTTTGTTTCTTAAATGGAATGACTATATTTTTTTGATGGTTTCTCATTAAGTTTTAAGTACAACAGTTTTTACATTAATTATGTTGACGATCTATTACAGCTTCTATGTGAGGATGCTGACCCTGCAAACTCATCACTTTCAATTCTAGGATTTTTATATCAAAAGCTTTGGTTGCATTTTTACATTTGTATACATTTATATGCATTTTAAGTTAGTCAGTAAATATATTTCGAGTTGTCAACATCTAAATAAAAGAATTGTAACTTAAAATTAATAAAGTTATTTTAAAAAAACCATAATTTTCCTTTAGCAAATTATTATTGGCGCAGTCAGTAGGATACTTGGAATTGATTCATATGAACGTATCAACTTTCGTTTCTACGATTTACTGAGTGTCGAACTTAAATGACTTTCGTTGTGTGGAGGTGTTACGGCGAATTTGGGAATTGAAACATAAATCGTTTAATTCTGCAAAGATATTCATCTAGAAACGACAAAAATTGCTAAACCGGAGACAATCTCTATAGAGGAATTCTCAAAGTCGTATTATTTTTATTGTAAGTTAATTTTAATGTTTGAAGTTAACAATTTATTAATATATTTTGAAAATTTAAATATAAACTCTTTAACTGACTCATTCATTCGTAATATTTTAGAAACTAGAAAAATGCCCGAATTTAAACCAGAATATTTGCTTTGCGTTCCATAAAGAGTTATATAGATAATTATCTGTGTGTTCGTCTTTAATTGATAAATTTTATTTAGCTAATCAACCAAATGATTTTTAAAATACATATTTGTTGAATTGTTTAATTTCTAAATTATCAGAAAATGCCAAATTGGTAATAAATATCCAAAATATCACAACTTGTAACGAATTAAAAACAGTTTTAACTAGAGATTTCGCGGATCAAAGAGACGAAACTTATTTAAATAGGGACCTAGTTATGATGAGACAAGGAGCGAATGAAAAACCACAGCAGTTCTATGATAGTTTTAAATATTCTTAATCTCTTATGTTATATTGATATTCACAAAAATTCTGATGCTTTTAAAATAGTAAAAAGAAATTTGTATACTGATTTAGCATTAACTAACTTTTTATACGGTTTAAAAGAACCATTATGTACGACTATGAGATGTATGAAACCAGCTTCTTTAAGTGAAGCCATGCAGTATGTTTTAAAGGAAGATAACGTAAATTATTTAAAAAAAATTCATAATAAAAACAACGCTAGACCCCAACAAAACATTGCGAAACAATATTTTAACTTTAACCCACAACCACAAGATTTTTCACTAATTCTCAAGTTTTTGGACATCAAAATCAAAATGTCTTTAAAACTTAACCAAAATTCAAATTACCAAAACCCTACACCTATGCATGTAACGACTAGAAATACTAATAATAGGCAGGACCAAATACTTCTTGCAATCATCTCCAAAATTCACGACCATGCAATCATTTCCAAAACTCACAACCACAAAATAAATTCATTTCAGAAGAACTATTAAATGTCGAGGTCGACAATGACCAAATAAATTTAAATACTGAACAAAATTATCTATCTGAAAACGAATATGTTGAATCTGACCAACATTTTTCTCCAAATTAATTTGATAACAAAGTAGAAGAAATAAATTTTCTGGAAATGACTCGCCCGCAAAATGAAACTTTAGCACCTAAAGCTAATATCATTAAATGTGCACGATTCTGACGAATTGTATTATGTAATATTTCCTGAGAAAATTTAAAATTTTTAGTTGACTCTGGATCTATCAAATCTTTTATAAATACTGAAATTGCCTATAAGTATTTTTCGACTTAAATAATCGAGGAATCATTTATTATTAAATCGGTTTTTCAAGAATCTTCAATGCCGGCATCAAACATTTTTAATTTGCCGAATAAGTTTGATTTGGGACATACAATCTAAAAGCTTTAAAAGCTATGTTAGATTTTTCTCACAGACTTTTGGTAAATCCGTTTACAAAAATTAAATTTTAATATTCTAAAGAGACAAAAGGAACTAAATTCGATAACAGTAGCGCCGCGTGTAAAACAAGTTAATAAAATAAAGACGACGATAAAAGATGACGAAATTATAAAAGACTCAATGACCCAGAATTATCAACAAACTCAAACTTAGACGAAATATCTATGATATCGAACCCCGACGATAATCACATTGACGGCGAATGGGTGGATTTAACCGATGTATCACAAATTATTCACTCAAATATTGATCACAACCCTGTAGTAGGTATTCCTATCGCAAAATTTGCCGTAAACTTAGGTCAAAACCAAATTATAATCGATTTAGTTTTACACTCTGCAGCTAAACCAAATTTGAAAATTTTATTCAAAACAAAGAAGAGATTATTAGCGCAAATATCGAAAAATAACCTTGTACAAGACATTATAGACTTCATAAAAAATTATATTTCTTCTGGCCTTCAAAATCACCTTTAATTCGAACCGTTTTCAGTACCGTTACAAAAATATTTTAAATTGCCTTCGATTAAATTTCAAAAATGGACTATTAACTTTTGTACGTAATAGATAAAGACGAAATAAAATTAATTACCAGAAATTATCACGAAGGGAAATCGAATCATCACGGTATTCCGACATAAATTATAATGGACAACGGTACAAAACTCAAATATGTTCTATTATCCGAACTTCTGAACTTACACAAAATAAACGCCCATTTTACTTCACCAAATCAAATAGTCAAATCGAGAAATTTTATTCGACAATTATAGAGCACATTCGAATTTTCAAAAACACCAATAAAAATAAAAATGCTCTCCACTATACTGGCATACAATCACTTTATTCATTCAAGTACAAAACTCAAACCAATTGACATAATAAATGGTCACATTACCAGTAATGATCCTTTCAACTTAGAAATGAACCAAGTATTCTTAAACGAATATGTAAATAAACACAAAGAAAAAGCCAAACTTTTATAATCTACATTAAATTCAGATTTAATGAAACTCAAAGAAAAGACCACACAAAAATTAAATAAAACTCGTGACGAACCAGGCATTTTTAGACCTAAACAAAAAGTTTACATCAAAAACACATCCGTCAAAACACGTCAATAAAGTCACTAAAAACCGTTAATATAACTCGAAAAACAGCATCCACAGAACAACGTAAAAAGGTTAATTTGTAGTCGAAAGAAAAAAAAAAAAAAAAAAAAAAAAAAAAAAAAAAAAAAAAAAAAAAAAAAAAAAAAAAAAAAAAAAAAATCAGATTTTCCGGGAAGCTCGGACTGCAGTAAAAAATTACAATTCATAATCTAGATGACAACCCCGGACTAATACCGTTTAAATTATGAACAGCAAAAATTTAATTCTACACACATGCTCTTATCCACTTTTACGGTTTGAACCCTATTATATTTTAAATAAACACACTGCAACTACAGACAGACGTTATAAAAAACCTCGACAAAGATAATAATGATTATAGTCATGAAATATTAAATTACGTTAGATTATTAAACTTTACAGAGAATAAGGTCAACCACAAATTACTTAAAAGTTTTCCACGTTGTAATAAATCAATTTCCTGAAATATTGACGCTAATGATGGAGAACGATTTGAAACTCTAATCAAAGAATTCCAAGATAATCAAATGATTTTATAAAGACACAAAATTCTTTATCGAAAACATTAATTGAAAAATTTAATAAAACCATTCAAATCCATTTTGCCCATTTACTTCCTTGCTCAGAACATTTTAAGCACCCTGTAAATTTTTTTGACATTTGGCACACATGACCTGCATATCTTGTTGAATGTACTGCTGTATTAAAATGTAACGAAATCCAGGTCAGGCTTGGCAAAAAATTCACAATTTTTTCCACTCTCAAAACATCACCCTGTATATGTGAGTTTTTAAAATTCGTTTCATTATTTGGAAAGAGAAAAAAAACTGAATTCTGCGATGTATTTTTTATTTTTGGCCAGACGAGTTTACTATTTAAATTTTAATGTCAATTTATTTTATTTGAGAATTTTCGGGGTACAAAATCGAAGAGGACGAGGTTTTTTGCTTAAATAAACCCTTTTTAGTTGTTTTTATTAGTTTTTGTTATTTAATGCCTTCACTTGTAGCATTCATTCTATCTTAAATACGTGTGGATTAGGCCTTCTGGGGATACCACAATAAAAAGCGCACCATGTACTTTACCTCAAGGGGGTGTGGAAATGAGTACAATTAATCATGCAAAGGTAACAACTTCATTTCCCATTCTTTGTATTTATAAATCTACCAAGTAGAAATTATGAATGATCATTATACAGGGTGTTCGAAAGAAAAATTTTTGTCTTAATTAGTAGTGGTCTAAATGCAAGCAAGTATGAACTTAATACGTAAGCTTTAAAAATTTATTCCGTTAGGTTAAGCAAGCTTGACGATAATATAAAAATATTAATAGAAATTCCTCCTATTCGATTTTGTACTCCGAAAACCCTCCAAATAAAATAAATTGACATTAAAATTTAAATCGTAAACTCGTTTGACCAAATATAAAAAATATATCACAGAATTCAGCTTTGTGAATTTTTTGCCAAGCCTGACCTGGATTTCGTTACGTTTTAATACAGCCGTACATTCAACAAGATATGCAGGTCATGTGTGTCAAATGTCAAAAAAATCTACAGGGTGGTTCAAATGTTATGAAATGGATAAAACACCCAGTATCTCCCTGTATCGCCCTGTATCTCGGTTATAAAGAGTGCAATACCCATTGTATTGGGTTTTTTTAGAATCACCTCGATAGCTCCCATCCACAGTTAACGTATGTCCGTTTCCCAATGAATCACCCTGGATCATTTCATAGCGATTCGAAATTTGATTTATAGTATCTTTAATAAATGTATAGTGATTTGTTTCTAATCGTTTTTTGATAAGAGATTCAATGTATTTGATCCTCGTATCTAAAATGTATTCATTGCTTGTTATTTATATGACTCATTACTAGATGACGGTAAAAAGCTTTTAACAACATTTATTTTAATAACCCGCCTATCGGAAAATGCCAAAATTAGACTAAAATGTTCGTATAATACTCATGCGGATTTAATTAAGGATTTAAAAGTAGTGATCCGTTTTTTCTGACCTAAAGAATTTAAAAATAGTTCAGTTTTGAGCATAAATGGATTAAATTTTATTCATATGAATTACAAAGGTACTAAATTAAGTTTTTTATTAGATACATGTTCTTCAGTCAGCATATTTTTTAAAATTCTATCACTCAAAATTTTTTTTTAGTCCTGGACTTACTATTTTGTTTTTTCGCAAGATCACGCAAATTTGTACAGTTATTACTGGGCCATTTTCAATAAATTAAAGAAATGTTCTAATCTCAGTTATTTTTTGGAATTTTTTAAATCTGTAAAAACTGTTGTAATTAGAAATTTATATTTAATGAGAAAACATTAAAAAAATATAGTTACTCCATTCAAGAAAAAAAAACTGGAAGTGATATTTTCATCACGGTTAGTCTAAAAGTAGCCCATTATTGTCTAATTAATGTGTGCCAAAAACCTAATTTTTAAATTGAAAAACAACCAAAATATTGGGGGCGTACATTGACTTATTGTCACCCGGTATAGACATATAAACAAATAGGTAATATAGAAATATTTATTAATATAATAAGTATACAAAATCTTACCTTTTGCTTGACACAGAATATGATTTTCTCTTGTAAAATAATTTTCCTTTTCCCATTTCACAATAACAAAAATATTGCCATTCAGCAGAATGCATATACATAGAAAGAGTATCTATGAATTTTCGGGTAAAATTTGAATTCTTTTTAAAGTGTGTATTTTTCTAAATAAAATAAATAATAGTATGTGTTAAATAGGATGTTTTAATTTTAATGTAGCTAAAATTAAACCGCCTTTGGAATAATTTCTTGCATTTGTTTTTTAGTTTATTTTAATATAAAAGCAAATGAATAATTTTAGTTAAAAAGTTTAGTTCATTTATAAAAATTTTATAAATTGACTTATCTTTCAGTAATAATGGCAACGCAGCCTGCCTGAACATGTCAGAATACTTAACCTCAAATTTTTCCATGCTGTGATAGTTATATATAGGGCGAAATTTAGTACCCTAATACCGCCAACTGAGTTGCAAAAAGATTTGGAATAGAATATGCGTTTTTTCCCTTGTACTACATTTTTCCTTTGGACTTTGTTCTTTTTGGACCAAGTTTATGTTTGTTGGAGTACATTTTTTCCTTTGGACTACGTTTTTCGTTTGGAACAGTTTTTCTTGGACTACGTTTTTTTTGGACCAAGCTATCTAAGTTTCCTTTGGAGAAGGAAGATAAGAAAAACCTCAAGAAGTTGTTTTGAATAACAAAAAGGAAAAAATCGCTCATAAAATAAACAAATATAACGTTTAATTTCAGTTTAAATTCCTTACCCAAAAAAAAAGGAAGGACGCATTTTGGAAATGTATCATAGTTTTTTTGTTTATTGTTTCTAATTACATCAAAAAATCAATTAGACTGGCGTCCATTTTTTTTATTTAATATTTTACTTCTAATATATTTCAAATTATATCGGTGGAACGAACCCATAATAAAAAGATTTGAGCTTAATTCACATTAATTATTTATTATCAACAAATTAAATTATCGTTTCACTAATTATGTTTACTGGAACAATAAGAAGGAATTAATTGACCGTTTTCGTTTGTTGCGTGCATATAAACAAGCCTGACATTAATACCAATGAGCTTATATCAATCGTAGAAGAATTAAGGAAGGAAGGAATAATATATTGATTTAACGCTCATACTTTAGATGAGACGGCGTCGACATGCCGCCTAAAGGCGGCCTTGCATACCAGCTTCTAAATTATAACCAATCACATTGCTCAATTTCTTTCCGCCATTTTTCAAGGTCATGCTGGGTGAAGTTTATCTTTTTAGCGGCTTTTTTACATTTTATCTCCTTTTATTTTCATACCCCTCTTTATCTACGCTCATTTCATAACCAAACTTTACTTTACTGTAGTATTTTAAAAATAAAAAGCAAAATTAGTACAAAAACGACAAGCGTCAAATTCGAAGTAAACGGATGTATTTACAATTTTATAGTGGACAACGATATAGCATTGTTATTAGTTTTGTTTAAAGTATCCAATCGATCAATAAATTTACAATAAAATAAATTCAGTTCCGGATTAAAAAAAAATATTAAAATATTCCGACACAAGAACAACACCCTGTATATCAGATTTTTCTAAAATAGATTCTGTATTTGCAAATGGCACGAAAAAATTAATTTAGTGATATACTTTACATTTTCTTCAAAATGGTTTTTCTTGAAAAATTTTGAGTTGGAATTCTGAAATGGTGTGAAATTGTGAGTGCCCAAAATTTAAACTAATTTATTTTAAATGTAATTTAGTTTTAATGAAAACTAGTTAACCTAAGGTAAATTTTAATTTTTTAAGTATTTTTTCATTATTTGTGATATATAATTAACAAAAAACATTCATCTTTAATTAATGAATAAATAATAATGAATCCACTAAAAATTAACTTAATGAAGAATTACAAGCATTTTAAAAAACGCTTAAAAATATTACATGTTTTTAGTACTTTGACGTAAAAAATTCACAAATAAACACAAGAACTATGCGCAACACGAAATTTATGGACGTTTTTTTACGATTTTTTCGGTTTTTTCGATTGTTTACGAATTATTTACGGATTTTTACGGGTTTTTACGATTTTTTACGATTTTTTACAATTTTTTACGATTTCTTAAGATTTCTTACGATCTTTTACGATTTTTTACGATATGACCTATTCCGATATTTTTAAAAATGGCGGAGATATAATTTTTTTTGATATTTCAACCCCCTCCAGTTTCACCCCTGTAGGTCAGATAAAAAAAAGTTTTAAACAAATTGTACTTGAAAAATGTTAATCCATATTATTTTTACTTTGTTGTCATTAATTTTTAGGTGTTTTTTATAATTTTTGTTGTTATTCAGTAATTAAAGTTGTTGTAAATTCATTATTATTTATTCGTTAATTAAAGATGAATTTTTTTGTGGATTTATTTATCGCAAATAATAACAAAATACTTAAAATATTAAAATTTTACCAATTTAGGTTAACAAGTCTTCATTAAAACTAAATCATATTAAAAAAAAAAAATTAGTTTCAGTCTTGGACTCTCACAATTCTTAGGTAATTTAAAGCAAACTTAAAATTAAATTTTTCATTATATTTTCATCCATTTTAGACTGTCTTGAAACAAGAGAGACAACAAGCCGTTTGCTTTCTACAATCACCATCAACATCTGTTAATACAGCATTAGAGGATTCCAACGTTAAAACTCAAGGGTAATTAAAAAAAACGGAAAAACTGAAATAATGATGACCTTTCTTTTGAAGCTTTAACTAAAATTGCAAGATGAAACAGATCATTTCTGCTTAAGATTAGGTGACGGGATGAAAAAATTACCATATCGGGAGCGATGTCAATTGGAAATTAAATTTTTGACCCAGCTCCATAAACTTCTCGATGAACTAAATATTTTTAACTAGATGTTGTGCGTGTAACAAAATTATTTTTAGTATATGTGTAATATGTAAGTATTTACTACGTTTTTAACAATGATTTGTAAATTTATCACTTTTGAAATAAACAGTATTTGTATTTTATTCTGAAATTTTTGTTATTCCAAGAGTGAACTTTACCTAACAATTGAACTCTTACAAGTCATTTTTACTAGTGTGTAAAGTGAAATGTCAAAAATTGTACGTAGCCACAAAATACTTTTTTACACCGCGGGGAGTGAAACTTGTACTTTAGTCCCGCATTTGCGGGACTAAAGTGCCACTTTTACTCCATTGGGACTACCATTTTTTACTCTCAAGGTACTAAATTTTTTTAGCCCCGCAAATAAAAATAATTGAAACCAGCCACCTTGTTTATTCGAATTTCATTCAAAACTGTCAAATGCACCATTTTACGAGAATATCGCTTTTTCATATATTTTTTACGATTTTGTTGGAATTATATTATTCATAAAAAACTACGAAAAATCTAAAATATCTTAAATATGACATAGTCGCAATCTTCGGTCACTATTTTCATAATATATCCGTATAAGACAAATTTTTGCAAATGCGGATCGAAATTGGTCCGAGTTCGAGCCCCCATCCGGGAACCCCGTTTTATTATTTTTTTTTATTTTGGAAACGGCGGGTATTTTATAGAAGTTATAGAATTGATTGTTACGTTTAAATATTTACAAAATTAACAGGTAAATAATTATTTGAATTTTAAGGGGGCTTGGGCACGGCGGTGTAAAAAATAGCGTATATACCACAGGACTAAAGTGTCCTTTAATCCCTCAGATGATGGTTTCCCGAGCGTAGCGAGGGAAACAATCTTCACCCTCGGGATTAAAAGATGCACTTTAGTCCCTTGGTATATAATATACTATTTGTGTTGTGAGTAAAGTTTTGCACATAAGAATAACTTTTCTATAACCAATTTACTTTGCTGGTATATTGCAATACTATATCATTTTAGCTATAAAAATAACACACCTTTTCTATCTGAAAAATATTTATTTCAATAATATACTTGAAACAGAACAAAAATAGGTCACAACATAATTTATTATTTACAATATATAATACTACAGTTTATTCCATTGGAATTCAACTAATAAAGTTATGGAGGCATACAGTTGTAGCGTATATTTTATATACGCTCACTTTTGTTTATTTTGTTACTTTAACGGCAATAAAATTTATATTAACAAATAAATGAGAACCAAATGTGCATCTATTAGACGAACGGTTAACTACCTTTTGTCACTTACAGGAAACTGTGATGAGTTCTCGATGACCTTACACCGTTCGAACTTACTTCGAACTGTCATATTGTGTACTGTGGCCTGCGTATATTTTGGATGTGCAGTCACACTCAATCTTAGATTTAATTGTTCTTAACTTGTAATATAATAACTGTTTCTTTATATAAACAAATTTTTATTTGTTTATAACATGTTTTCCAGTCACGGTTTGGTTCATAAATATTTGTTATAGAAATTATACTTTTCTTCTATTCGATTTCGCGTGAACACACCTTTAGTACCTGGAGAGGTTTTGACAAAAAAACGTATGAGAACGAAAAATTCTCTCTCTTGCATCCTGTCTGGTGATTCGTAAGCATATCTTTCTTATATCTATTATTTTATTTGTTCATTATTTTTTTTATCTTACTTTGATTGCAATGATATGATTTTGATTCAACACATGTTTTCGTATCATTGGAAAAATCATAGTTATCGTTGAATTAGATAAAATTTTGATATATTTTTTTTCGTGATTGCTTCGTTTCACGGCGCAGTTCTGTAAGATCTTTTGTAGTTTTTTTTTTGATTTCATATTTTGTTTTCTAATACATATCTTTATTGTTACATGCCTATTGTTGCAGTATTTATTTGTTTTAAATACATACCTATCTTATTTTTTTTTGATTGTCGAATCGTCTTTGGCCAGGACGCTTCGACAAGTATCTATTTGATCATTTTAACGCATATTTGATTGTTTTTCACGATTGTTATACGTAAGCTTTCATTAACTTTATTTTGATAATCATCACTCAAACATTATTTTTGTTATTTGCAATAATTTATCATTACTTTGATTTTCACTGACACATGTTAGATGTTTAAATTTATTAACTAAAATTGTTTTGCATCATTGATTGACTTTGATTTGTAATCACTTAATTCTTTATAAACTTTTATTTTTGTTCACTTAATAACGAGACGTGTGAGACAATTTCGAGTTAAGTGTGCGTACGGTTGTGGTCCCTAAGACACTTGCATTAATAAACTCAGTGAAGTTGTGATTGTTCGTGTAGCCACAGATATAGCGTTCAGGATATATGAACAGTGTAATCGGCCAAACGAATTTATGGTAACTAACTTTTAAATCTTATTTTCATGTGAAACGTTTTTGGGAGCCGTTGGCTCATTCATTGGAATAGAAAAGCGCTCTGGAAGCGTTCTTGAAGTACCATCGCCTCTGAACATCAAGCCGAGTCGCCTTCTTCGCAGACTACACTACACTCCAATGGTTTACCGCCATTCGCTGCTGGGACACACACGCCACTACGGTCACGCCCAGGGTGGCCCTCACAGGTTCATGTTTTATTCGTTTTTTTTTTACGCTTAACGTATTTAATTTTTGTTATTAAACTCTTTGCAACTTATTCCTATCTGTTTTATTTTGACTATTTTCCAGGAAATTATATTTCTCTTTGTTTATTGACAACTAAAGAATCAATTTTATCTAGTGGGGGATCAACTTGTCGGGATCCTTCAGACAGACATAATAGGCAAGTGGCGCTCAGGCAATTTCATTCACTTTGCAATATTATTAAAAATTCATTTTATAACTCACTTATCCATCCTGAGTCATAAATTAGAGCTAGCTATTCACTACCAACAAATTGTAACTGTAGTATCATGCTATTAAAAACTGGTTACACAGTAGCCTTAACAATATTATCTAATGTAGTTAAGCTACAAAGAATGGGCTTTCTAAAAATTTGCTACCTAGCAACATAAATACCAAAAGTATTTTCATTGCACCTTCTTGCTCTTAAAAGTCTATAAATGAAAATTCTATTTTCCTGGTTCAAGCCACTCTTTCCTGGGTAGGGTCTCATGATTGTACTTGTTAATGCAAAACCCTCATCTGATACAAATACGTATGGTAAATTTGCTCTATTTTGAGAGACTACTTTTGGCTCGGGAATATTCAATTTATTTTCAATCACAGACTTTGAAAAAACGCCTCCATCACTTTGACGTCCCTCAGCTCCAATATCAACCAACGTAAAACAGTAATTTGCATCACAAACTGCTAGCAGAATGATTTAATAAGCATACTTGTAGTTGTAGTATGCTGTTCCGGAATTTTGAGGTACTTGAAATATATTTTAATTAACTGAATGACAATTTTATATAACAAAAAGTAGCAATAATCTACAGTAACAAATTAAATTGTCTAAATTATTAGATAACTCACCATTATTACAACATGTTTACCATCAATGGCCCCAATGCAATGAGGAAAATGCCACTGTCTCTCAAATTCATGGGCAATTTCTAACCAAGTACTTCTAGTTGGCTTTGGTAACATCAGATCTACTAGAACCTCCGAAATCACACTGCATGTTTCTAGTATAATTAATGAGGTTGTACTTTTACCAACTCTGAATTGACGGGCAATCGAAATCATTTGATCACCACTTGCCAGGTACCTAAATACAAAATATTATTTTTATTTTTCCTCTTCTACACTCTAATTTCAACTATCTGTTCTTATAATTACCAAAAACGAGCAAATGTGCCATTGTAAAAGGCAAAGTAATTATTACAATATAATATTATACTGTAGTAGCTATAAATAAATTTTGGACTATTTCAAGTTTTGGCAAACATATTGACTATGTTCATACTTACCGTAGCGTTAGGCCAATCGTACAGATGCTGATATTGGTTCATAAAGATTCAAATTATGTAGGTGACATTTGGAAATGGTTCAAATATTTATTTACATCTGTTAATTGCATCTCTACTAATAAATTATGGTGATCTTCTTGTTTAATTCTTACTTCGACCTAATTTAGAGGATGTACCGAGAAACGCCTTAATATTTTTTGTCTACGCGATTGCTCTAATCGTTTACACAACATGCAAAGCATAATTCGCATTCGTCGAACAACACCTCTCTATCTATAGCGATCATGGTCGACTTAACTTATGTTTATAACCTCACTTGGGGTACGGTTGTCAGATTTGACATTGACAGTTGGGGCTGAAAGAAGTTTGTGTGCAAGGATTCGAAACGAAAATTAACTTCTAATTAATAAGAAGTCAACTTGTAGAAGCTGGTATGCAAGGCCGCCTTAACACGATCGACAAGTTGGGAAGGCAAAGGAAATTTGAACGAGTTCTTATAATAGATAGAAGCGGTATTCGCTTTAAATTAAATGAAACTGGTCAATATGACATGCAGCGTAAGCGATTAACGTTGCCCAAGCCGAAGGCGAATCTGATTCGTTAGCATTGGGCTATCTCAATAATCAAATGGATGAAACAGAGCAGGCAATTTACCAAGCTTACCAAAGGTCATTTCGGATATTTTGGGTAGCAGCCAACGGTTGACAGACGCCGTAACACATAATAAGGAATTTTTGGAGGGGACAGTGAGTGAAGTAAAGAAAAATCTTGCGATACAAATGAATAAAAGTGCCGAATTTATAAATGATATAGCTACAATTAAAAATATAATGGGTGAGAAAAAATTAACGCAATTTCTTAAGACGAACAACCGTAGTAAAAGGTATACGGAATTTATGTCAATGATGCGAATTGGCCGAAATGCAGAAATACGCTGAAGATAATGATAACTACCGCTATATCGTAGTTATCATAAATTGTTACTTTAAATTTGTTTGGACAGTTCTTGTTAAAAGTAAAACTGGCGCCTCAGTTACGGCCACTGTTAAATCGATATTGGAAAAAAGTGGATATCCTCCGAAACATTTACAGACCGACTTGGGCACGGAATTCTATAATTCTAAATTTTCAATTTTGATGAACCAATACAATACCCAGCATTATTCCACATATAACTATGAAAGCTGCTATGGCTGAGCGAATTATCAGAACTTTAAAAACATTCATTTATAAGAATTTTCATTTAAGGAATACTTATACGTGGCTCGATACCATACGTGCAATTACCGATAAATACAACGACACCAAGCATAGCGCTACAAATATGGAGCCGAATGATGTCGTTGGAAATGGCAAAGTGCAATTCTCCAGGCGTAACAAAAGACGTCAAAGCGATGGGAAAGGCGAAATTTAAAATTGGCCATATCGTTAGGATATCCAACTATAAGCAAGTGGAGCTGCTGAAAATCGTATATCCTAAAGACTACCTCGTTGAAAAAACTATTAAAACAGAAGGAAATAGAGCTTTAGTTAAATGGTTAGGATTTCAAAAAATCTGAAAATTCATGGATTTAGCGCTAAACATGTAACTACTTAATTGAAAATGGAACTATTTTTTTCATGTAATAGTACTTTAAATAAAAGACTTCATAATAATTATAATATAGTTTTATTTATTAATTTTATACTACAGGATGTCATTTAAGTCCATACTTAAGTCTGATTTGCCATGTAATATACGGTAAGGCACAATGCAGGAAATTTCTTAAGTTTAAGGAAACCATTGTTTCCCAATATATGTCCAAATCAACTTCCAAATCCAAGTAGGCATCAGACGCTTGCTTTCTGGCGCTATATATCTTATGTTCGGCATATTGTCATCGTCGTAACAAATTGATAGATCATAGTTTTGGGAATGTAGAGCGTCTCTAGCAAGGTCTCCAAATTTTAAGAGATGTTGCGTTTTTGTAGGATAATGGCCCCATTTTTTCTCTCAAAGATAACTCAAAGTATAGCGACTCTCAACGCGGTTAACCTTTGCTATGAATAGCAACTACTCGTTTCGGTAGCCAGCATTGAAAAACTTCGTTAGTTTTTGTATCCCATAAATGAATCCTTATAGACGATAAAGGTTAATTATCCGTAATCTTCATTTTTCAAGTCCAAATTTCACCATTTTTACTTTCCGAACAACAAAGTTGTATAGAAGGAAAGTATTGCGATCATGATTTTTTGGCCATACCCAGATTTTAACGGATCTTTACGTTTTGAGGTCACCTGAATCCATTTATACCATTTTTAGCATGATGTCTGTCTGTGTGTGTGTGGGTGTGTGTGTGTGGGTCTGTGTGTGTGTGTCGGTCTGTGTGTGTGAACACGATAGCGTCTAACCGGCTGAACTAATTTAGATGACATTTTATATACATATTTAGGGTAGCAAGTAGACGACCTGTATAGATTTTAGAGTTAATCGGACAACCAAAAGTGACAGTTGCTATAAGTGATGATGTCATGACTAAACAAGATGGCAATAATGTTTTACACATATATTTTTATACGTTATAGTTTAATTTCGAATGACTAAAATTTTCAAAAACTTGCCATTGTTGCCAGATTTATCAAAATGTAATTTTTTTCATATATTTCTTAAATAACCAAAATAATGCATTTTTATAAAAAATTATAAGATATGAAAGTTGTAGAACATAAAATTTTCTACACATTTTGTCCTAACCATTATTTTGAATTCTTCATAGTTTCGCCGCTAGAGGGCGTGAAAAAAATTTATATAGACATTTGCGACTTTTTTGGATTTTGAGACAAAATTATGGATTTTTATTGAAAATTACATACAGTGTGTCCGTAAAGTATGGAACAAATTCATTTTTAGCTAAACAGGCCATTTTAAGGAATAATCCTGAAACACGTCGATTTTTGATTTTAATTTACCGTATTTTAAAATAATAATCTAATATACAGGGTGAATTACTTTCGAGTAATGAAGTCACCGTCATTTTTTTTAAATAGAACACCCTATATTTTTTATATTTTTAGACTCGTCCTGTGAAGCTGATTTCAAAAACCTATTACACTTATATTCTAAAGTAAATAGTTTTGAAGTTATAGACAATTGAAAATCGCATTTTTTCAAATTTAAGTGATTGCTCCGGCCAAACGACATAAAATCGGATAAAAAGGCTTACGTAATTTGCGTACTTTTGATCACCCTATATACATTTTGTTCTTATGCCATCAATTAGAATTCAAAAACTTAAGATAGGGACATGTAAGCCGTTTTATCCGATTTCATGTCGTTTGGCCGGAGCAATCACTTAAATTTGAAAAAATGCTATTTTCAATTGTCCATAACTTCAAAACTATTTACTTTAGAATATAAGTGTAATAGGTTTTTGAAATCAGCTTCACGGGACGAGTCTAAAAATATAAAAAAACATAGGTTGTTCCATTTAAAAAAAATGACGGTGACTTCATTACTCGAAAGTAATTCACCCTGTATATTAGATTATTATTTTAAAATACGGTAAATTAAAATCAAAAATCGACGTGTTTCAGGATTATTTCTTAAAATGGCCTGTTGAGCTAAAAATGAATTGGTTCCATACTTTACGGACACACTGTATAATCAAAAGTGTAGAACATAAAATTTTCTACAAATTTTGTCTGTACTTTTTTTTAGAATTCCGCATAGTTTCGACGCTAGTTTTTATTTTAATTTTTAAGCAATTTTTATCTTTATTAAATTATTATTTTTTAGTTAAATTTTAATATTAACAAGTTAAAAAAATTTCTTTAAATTTGTAATAATTAATTTTATAATAATAATTTTTTTCAAAATTTTATTACAAAAATTGTGGAATTTTTTTAAAATTGGCTGAGAAGCATTTAATTATATTACGATTTTAAACTAAACTGAGATCACTAATGAACAATTAAAAAAATGGTTAGTATGGCTTAAACAACTCCCGAAAATTGAAAACATATACATACCTCGGTGCTATCTCGATAATCTACAAAATTGGGACGATACTGTAGTTCAATTGCATGTTTTTGTCGATGCTAGTGAATATGCTAGTGCTATCGTTGGATATCTAAGAATACAAAAAGAAGATAGCATAGAATGTGTATTGATTGACTCGAAAACTCATGTGGCACCAATCAAGCTGCAAACCATTCCACGACTTGAACTTGATGGAGCTGTAATAGGAAGCAGATTTGCCAAGAGCTATCGGCCACATCCATCAATTTCCATAAGTGAAACTTATTACTGGTCTGATTCAATTATTGTTTTAAGCTGGCTACAAACGGATGAACCACGACAGTTAAATAAATATGTTGCATACAGAGTGGCAGAAATACAACAGAATTCAATTATCTCTAATTGGCGATATGTTCCAAGTAAACTCAACGTAGCAGATGAAGCTACTAAATGGACAAATCAAACATTTCAATTTTCCAATAGATGGTTTAAAGGCCCTCAATTCTTGTATGAAAATAAAAATTGCTGGCCCAGTAATTTAACATTGAATCAAGAAAATGAACAAGAAATATTAACCAAACATGAAATGATAGATCCTATAATTGACGTAAACAATTTTAATGAATATGTTAGACTTTTACGCACTATGGCTTATGTCAATAGATTCATAAATCTACTCTCCTTTGCATTAAAGAAAAAAAGTAGATCGATAGGACATTTAACATCCTAAGAACTTTTGTATTCTAGAAATATTTTAATTCGTATTGTTCAAATGGAATTTTACAAAGAAGAAATTAAAGATTTAACAAACAAAAATATGTCTACACATCAACCTATATTAAAAAAATCCAATAAACTGTATAAATTATCACCTTACATGGATGAAGATGGGATACTACGAATTCGTGGAAGAATTGATGCAGCCAAAGATTTAGAGCTCGATACCAACAGACCAATAATATTACCTCGAGAGTCACTTAACACTTCTTATTATTAAAAATTATCACAAGAAATTTTTTCATAGAAACCACGAAACAGTAGTCAATGAAATACGACAAAAATTTTCCATTCCTCAATTAAGAAGAGTACAAAGTACGAAAAAATTGTTAAATGTGTAAAATAAAATTTGCAATACCTGTGCCACCCGAAATGTCTCCCTTGCCTGAATTTCGCCTCGCTGCATTTACTCATCCTTTTACCTACACGGGTGTGGACTATTTCGGACCAATAAACGTAACTGTTGGAAGACGAATAGAGAAACGATGGGGTGCACTCTTCACTTGTTTGACTACCAGAGCTGTGCACTTAGAACTTGCGAATGCTTTAAATGTCGATAGCTGTATACTTTGTTTTAGAAACTTTATGAATAGACGAGGTCATCCACGCTATATCTATTGTGATAGAGGAACTAATTTCATTACAACTGAACGTGTACAGAGAGTTGATCAAAAATTAATCGTAAATTCATATGTGAGCCAAGAAATGACATTTGGATTTAATTCACCTTTGTCACCACACATGGGAGGAGCTTAGGAGCGACTTGTCAAATCAGCTAAAATCGCTCTTTATGACGCACTACCTTCTAGAACACCAAGTGATCCTTTACTATGAATCTGTATCATAGTAGCAGAAAATATTGTTAATTCTAGACCACTTACTTATCTTCCTTTAGATTCAGAAGAGTCAGAGGCGCTAACTCCCAACCATTTTTTGATTGGATCATCTAATGGTGATAAACCTTTGGGTCGCTTAGATGATGATGCCAAAGTATTAAATTTTTTTTATCTGTACCGACAACAATTTGCCAATAAGTGTTGGAAAAGATTTGTCTCCGAATATATGCCGAATTTGTTATTACGATCTAAATGGTATAAAAAAGCTAAACTTATTAGCGAAGGAGATATCGTAATAATTTGCGACAAAGATTTACCTCGTTGCAACTGGCCTAAAGGCAAAGTAATTGAAGTAAAAAAAGGTTCTGATAGACAAGTAAGGAGAGCAAAAGTTCAAACCCTTCATGGTATTTTAGAAAGCCCGGCTGTAAAACTAGCTGTTTTACGAGTTGAAAAGGCAACTAGTGGTACAGCATCGTCCTATTTTGATCGAGCTGTACCGGGCCGGAATGTCAAAACATGATAATGGACCATTAAATTAATTTTTACTTTAAATGTTAATGAATGAAGTGATGAAAATATAAATAAATAAATTGTCAAAGTCAAAATTAAAATAATATTACTTCTAAAATTTTATAAAAAATACAATAACTGAACAGGCAATCGTAAGTGATCTTAAAATGTCTTAATTGTTATTATATTATAGTTAATTTTAGGAATTGAGTTGTTTATATATTTTGTACAATATAAGTACCGTCATTATACTACTCCAAGTCCTGCTTTAGTTCAGTTAATTTGACTATTTTTGACAAGCTCAATTCGTCGCTCCAATCTAAAAGTTGTAACGTAAAAATTCCTAATGGAATAAATAACTCAACTACAGCACGACAGCTCTACCGTCAGAGGCATTATGGAGTGGGTAAGAATTTTGTATTTTTTTTAAGAAATATTTCGATGTTTACAAATTTTATTATTATATGTAGTTTAATTTAAAACATATTTGACATTAAGATAGAATGAATAAAGATGGGCGCCACTGAATTTTTTAAAATGTTAAAGATATTATTATGTGTTGGTTTGTTGAATTTAAAGTGATATACCCAGGATAAAATTCAGAAACCTAGACTGGGTTTATAATATTTTAGTTTCAACAACTCTTTTATAAAAACTACCTAGAGCAGTGATAAAAATATATGCGAAATAATACAAAAATATTCACAAACATGAATTTAATGAATTTACAAAGATCCCAAAAAAAAATGTATATATCACAATGCTATCTGTTATCGGTTAACATGAAAAAGTATCTAATATTACAAGGTTGTAACTTAAATGGTTTTACGGCGATTGCTTTACATTAATATAAGTAACCAGTATACCTACTAATTGTCGTTGACAATTAAGTCATTAATTACGTTGTATATTAAATGGGAATGATAGTAAAGATTTCAAAATTTAACATAGGTTACGGTTCTTATTAAATATTCCTAATTAATAGTCATAGACATAGGGTTACTTATGACTATGTATCCTTCATTGAGTACTCAATAGGAATGAAAATGTGTTTGCGATTATACTACATATGTATCAAAAAACATCAATAAACATTGTGAAAGATAGAATATTAAAAAAAATAAAAAAAATATATACCAAGTCCTTGGAACATCACTTATATGTAACGGTAGGTATCTTTGTTGGATGAACACCAAATCAGGTTCATTGCTGCAACGAAGAGTAAAACTTGAATTGTGCGGGACATATCAGTCAAGAAGAAACTTTTCCACAAAGTTCAGCCGTCCAGGCGATGGGTGAGGCTGTTTGACAAAGCTGTGGTAGAAACCACCTTCAATTGAAGTCAGGAACGATTCCTCAACGGAATTAAAGTTGATGGAATCCGTAATAAAAAACCCTAATACAAAGAAATAATAAGTGTGTTGTTCTGACAAAAATTTTACACTGGTGATAAAACCTAAAACTCACCTCTTGAGAGGGTTTTCCGAAACCGGGTCCACGTGCAGACGGGAATCCATCTTGTCAAGATAAAAACAGCACAAAAATTGTGTTTGAAACAAACAGGAGGAACCACCACTGGCAGGAACAGAAACATTGACCACAATGTGCATAGATAGCACCAACTCGACATCGAAGAGAAATAAAATTTAATCACTAAATGAAAATTATGTTTCGTTACAAACGTGTGTCAATCACTGTCCTCTGACATTCCAACGAACGACCCCAAAAGTGTCAAACCAAATCAAAGTCGCCAACCGTTACAAAATAACCTAGAAAGCAGCGTTCCGAATTTAACACCTTGTTAATGCCTAAATAAAAATGATAAAATTACATGTTGATTAGTTAAATGTAGACGTATCTACCTACTAACAAACTATTTACAATTATTATACATGGTTGATACATATAAAAGCGTACGGAAATGATTTTATAAACATGGCCAAACAAACGCACTGTACTAGACGGCGCGTCAGAGCAAATTATAAATATGTATTAGAATGTATAACAAAGTAACATTTTTTAAATTTATTTAAAGGGAAAATAAAAATGTTACAAAGTAAGTTGCATTATTCTATTAAATAAATCGCAGGGTCTTAATAATGGCTTCAACTCAAATTGGAGGAACCAATGGTGACTGCTGCCCGATATGCAACAAACTGTATAGAGAGGATAAGATGGTCGAATGTACGAGATGTAAAAGGTGGTGTTGTTATGAATGTGTCCATATCTCAGATGACGTAGCCGATAATGAATCGTGGTTGTGTCCATTATGCGAAGGGAAAATTGGCTTACAGGTAGATAATCAATTAGCTATCTCATTTAAAACGTCTCAAAGATCCATAAAAAGTAAAAAAACTACTTCATCAAAGAATAGTTAATTTTAGGAATTGAGTTATTTATATATATTTTGTACAATAAAAGTACCGTCGTTATACTACTCCAAGGCCTGCTACAGTTCAGTTAATTTGATTATTTTTGACAAATAGCTCATATATTTGACAATGTTGATTTTAAATATTGTCAAAAAATGATTATTAAAGCCAATTACTTTCTTTTACTGGAAATTCTTTAAATAATATCAAAATCGCCATTTTGTTCACAGGTTTGACCACCAGAGTTGACACTGAACTCTAGTAACTTTATGTGATCGGAAGTTAGGAATTTCTTCTTTTATACTGAGACTTCTCTTGCAACCATTTTAACCATTATGCGTATTCAATTTAGGCAGCGATTTGCTGTTACTACAAAAATGGCGGCAAAATAATACATGTAAAAATATTGGCAAACGCCAAGACAGTAATTTAAAAAAGTAAAAAGGTTGAATATCTTTTTAAAGTTATTCTAAATAAAGCATAGTTTGAGCTTTACTATGAACAATTTTCAATGACATTTAAATTCGTTTCATAATTCTATAACTAGACTCCTTCAATAACTGATATATTTAAAAATACTGCTTTTAAATATTGTTATCAAAAAATGGTTATTAAAGCCCGTGGCCAACTTTTACTGCAATTCTTATATTATTTACAAATATATGGTGATTGGACTTATATTTGTAATATTTTTACTTTATCTTTATATCTTGAAAATGTTCATGATACAAGTTATGTTTAAAAAAATTAAGGTTTAATATTTTTATAATATGCAATTAATACTCAAAAAAATCAGATTTTTGAAAATAAAATAAAGTTCGTCCAGGTAAAAGATACCTTTATCTAATTAGTTGTATGGCATGGCAATATAAAAAGGTATTGTCATCTGTTCATAATAAAGGACCTTTTCATTTACGAAAAATACATTCTAAAACTTATATAAGATGATTGTATTTTACACGAAACGTCAATTTCACTTAGATTTCCACAATAGATTTTTCATTTCGAAAAATTATCGCGTTTTAAAATGTCCCCATGACATCACGTTCATCCGAAACAACCCCCTCCACTATTTACGTTCCGAAACACGCATTACTGTTCTTTCCAAAAATAAAGCTGATCGTTGGCAAACGCTGCAAATCCTAAAGGCAGTGTCTTAAATAAAATTATAACGTTCCTTAAACAAAATTATGACGTAATGTACTAAAAAACCATTTTTTAGATATTTTCAGTTATTAAAATTGTTAAATAATTTCGTGGAATCGCTTGACAAGTACTGAACTTTGGTTTTTCTTGTATTTCGGCTTGAATTCCTTTATATCGGGTAATTGCGAATCGCACTGAACAGTAATTTCCGTATCTTATATTTGCTAGAAAACTAGATGAAGAGAGAAAAATGATTGATAATATTCTCCTGCGTGATGCACGTGAACAAGTCTATTAAATCTCATACGTCACAATTCAGACATATCCGCAAATTGAGGTTATATAGTGATCATCTTACACAACGAAGCCAAATTTAATTTTAGTGAACGTGACGTCACGAACCCTCTTCATTCCTGATTATGGAAAAATTAGCTATCAGAAAATTCCAAAAAAATTCGCAAGTGATATTAGCACTTATACCTTCTAATTAAAGTGTTCTCACATGGTTCATAAGAAGGTCCATTGCTCTAAGCCCTTTATAGGTACATCCTTATAAAATTATTTGTTTTGTTGATATTGAAATATGCAAGATGAATAATACAAGAATAAAAATTATTAAAAAATAGTAATAACAGTAATATTGAAATAATTTAATTGTATCAAGATAATTATTGTTGTTGTTCATTATATATTCTGTCGTTAATTTATCTTGCCAAAAAACACTCAAATCTTTTATTTAAGAATAAATTTCTTTTAAACTCAAAATTTTTCCATCTGTAATGCTCGAAAAACTGTTATTCTCGTAAAATTACTGATTGGATAAATGTTTCGTTACAAAGAGAAATTTACTGTTGTTTATTTTTTTCTTAAGTCAAAATCTGACATTTTACTAATTTCAACCAATAGCAATGAGCGATTCTAACCAATCATTCGGTTTTGTACTGATTAAACTACGTGGTCCTCGATAAAACATTGTTTACATTCAACTGTCAAAAATTTTAAATTATAAATCAGCAAAATGTCAGATTTGGACAGTATCCGTAACATACCTGTCGTTTTTTGAATAATTTAATTTTAATAAAATCTTGACGAAATGAGTTCTTGTTATTTCAAATTGATGAAATTTCAATTACAACTCGTTCTTCAAATTTTATCAGATAATTTTTTATTTTCCATCACTCAAACTGATTTATTTGAGGCAAAATCATTCAAACAAACCGAATTTAGATAAAATCACTCGTGCTAACGGACTCGTGATTTTATCAATCGGTTTGTTTTCTTATTTTTGCCAAATAAACTAGTTTTTGTGAAAAATAAAAAAATATCAATAAAATTTAAAGGAATCGTGGTATTACCTTTGATAAAATTTATCACATTATTTAATAATGTAAGCAGTGATAGGGGGACTAGAAGCGATAGGAGACAGCGTGCAATTCTACAAAATGCGGGTGAAAGTAATATGCGTAACTAGCGGTGAAATGATATTTGGACAGGAAAAGCGTTACTACGCACCAATGAGTCTTAGAGATTTTCCTTTGTATTTATGTCTAGATATAATTAAAAAAAAATAACTAGCCGGTATTAGAACGAGAATTAATTAATTTTATTCCATTGAGGTTAAGCCCGGGGTTATCTCAAAAAATGTGTTTAAAAAATAATATCTGTATTTTGCAACATTGTTACCATTTGCAATTACTTTTGAGTGCGAATAATAAATGATAACATTATTTTAATATCAATCGAGGTTTTCTTTGATAACTAAAGACCATTATTAATTGTATTTACACAAAGAAGATTAAAAGTTCCATTACATTATCATACCTAATTTGAAAAAGGAAGGGGCCACACAAAAACTTGTTAAAAAAATGTATTCATTCAGAAAATTACTAAAATAGGAGCATAATTACAAAAAAAAAGGTTGGACCCAAAAAATACTTAATTGTTATTAAAAAAAAAAATGGAGAAAAATAAAAAAATACTTATTTTGAGTACAACTTATCTACCTTATCTACGCTAAAAATTGGTATTATGACATAGAAGAAAAATAGGTGGTCGGTGTATTTAAAAAGGATTAAAAAAATTATATTTTGTCGGGAAATATTTTGGATCAGAGCTCTCACATTAAATTGTTGATAACAGATAAACATTCTTTTAACATAATTAAAAAATTTTATATTATAATTATCACTGTGACAAGTTTAGATTTGAACTTGGGGTTAATTCAATTCTATTAAAATTTAAAAAAACAAATTATTTATCACATAATTAAACTGTTGTTTGTGGAATCGTAACTTTCAGCAATTCTTTTGTTTTGTGTTTGTCTTTTTTATTAGTTTTTGTTAGTGGAATACACTAGAGAACTAATTTGTATTGATAATAAATTTTGTAAATTTTGAAGAAATCAAAATGAACAAGTATTTGGTTTTTGCAGTGGTGATTTGTGCTTTGGGTAAGTTTTTTTTATAAAAATACTGAGGATCAAATGCTCAGAATTAATTTCGTAAAAGGCTTAAAGTGGGCAATTTTTGCATGTACATAAGAGCGCTTGTTAGCGACGACCCAATAGAGAGTTGCTTATTACGACCCATATGAAATCGATATCTTAGTAACTAAGCGAAAATGGGCTATAGTATCTTCGGGAGAAATGATCCCCATCGAATTCCTAACAAATTAATTTTTTCTGTGGTCTGTATGTCTGTCTGTCTGCTTGTCGTTCGCAAAGCTTAAAAATGCCATAACTTTTGCATGCTACAATGTATCGACGTGAAATTTTCAACATTTTTTAAGATCCAGTTTCACATTTTAGTGGAAAATGAGCAGAATCGGAAAATGAATAAAGGGGGTTTCCGGGTTTTTCTCACTTTTTTTATAGTTTCACAGGAAACATGCAGGTCGTAATTTTTGAGCAAACCGCTTCAAATTTGGGAAAAGATACCTTGAAGTACTGTTCCGAAGCATATTGAAAATTGAATTAATCGGAAAATTTCTTGTAGGTTATCCCGGATTGTTTTTTCGAAAATGTCATCATTTTAAATAATCGATATCTCTGAAACCGTAAAAGATATTCAAAAAATAAAAAAAAAACGTAAATGTAGGACTGAAATAGCCTAACAAGTATTATTTGAACCATTTTTTCGAAATTTGTTGAGACAAAAAATAAAATAAAAAAAAAGAAACTTTTAGAAATTAAATTCCGAAAATCTCGGAAACAAGGGAGAGTATCGAAAAATGTCAAAAGAGTACTTTCTTGCTCAAGTTCCTTTGAAATGAAAAAAAATATGAAGAATAGGGCAAAAATAAGGAAAAGTTGGGAAAAAATTTTCCAAAATAAAAAAAAAATAATAAGAAATAGGAAAATAATGAAAAATATGGAAAAAGATAATGAAAAATATGGAAAACAATAATGAAAAATATGGAAAAAAATAATGAAAAATAATGAAAAAAATAATGAAAAATATGGATGAAAATAATGAAAAAGGTGAAAAAATACTGAAAAATATGGAAAAAACAATAGAAAAAATACATAGAAATAATAAAAAATATGGAAATAAATAATTAAAAATATGAAAAAAAAAAAACAATTTTATAAAATTAATGAAAAATAGGGAAAAAATAATGAAATTTAGGGAAAAAAAATAATGAAAAATTGTTAAAAAAATATCGGAAAGTAGGGAAAGAAATAATAAAAAATATGAATAAACAATGAAAAATATAGAAAAAATAATGAAAAACATCAAAAAAAAATAATAAAAAATATGGAAAAAAATAATAATAAAAAATGGATAAAATAATGAAAAATGGGGAAAAAAATAATTAAACATATGGAAAAATTCACAAAAAATAGGGAAAAAATATCGGAAAATGGGAAAAATAATGAAAAGTATGGAAAAAAATAATGAAATTTAGAGTGGGGGGTGCTAAGTTGTAACTTTGACATCCGTCTAATTCCGAGTATGAGAATGTGCAAAAGTTGGCAATGGGTGTGCAAAGCTGTGCAGAAAGAGTACTTTCAGAATCCGGAAATAAAATTAAAAAAAAATCAGTGGGGGATGCTAGTATCCACTTGACACCCACCAGTTAAAAAGTTCTATATCTTTCATTAGGGAACTGTGCCAAAAGTAAATGTAGGTGTGCAAAACTGTGCAAATGGTGTGCAAACAGATTATGTATTCAAACATAACTTGGCCCACGTGAAATTTAGGAAAAAAAATAATAAAAAATATGGAAAAAAATAATGCAAATACATGAAAAACAGAAATAAAAATAATGAAAAATAGGGAAAAAAATAATAAAAATAGGGAAAAAATAAAATAAAAAGTGACACGGAGGGGTGGGGGGGTCGTAGTGGTCGCATATATGGAAAAAAATATTGAAAAATATGGAAAAAAATAACGAAATATGGAAAAAAATATTGAAAAATGTGGAAAAAAATATTTAAAAATATGGATACAAATAATGAAAAATATAGAAAAAATAATGAATAATTAAAAAAAAAAAATAATAAAAAATATGAAAAAAAATAATTAAAAACATTTATAAAAATTATGAAAAATAGGGAAAAATAAAGAAAAATAGGAAAAAAATATCTGAAAATGAGGAAAAAAATAATGAAAAACAAGGAAAAAATAATGAAATTTAGGGAAAAAAAAATGAAAAATAGTTAAAAAAATATCGGAAAATAGGGAAAGAAGTAATAAAAAATATGGATGAACATAATGAAAAATATAGAAAAATAATGACAAATATAGAAAAAATAATGAAAAATATCAAAAAAAAATAATAAAAAATATGGAAAAAAATAATAAACAAAAATGGATAAAATAATGAAAAATGCGGAAAAAAATATGGAAAAAATCACAAAAAATGGGGAAAAAATATCGGAAAAATGGGGAAAAAGTAATTAAAAATATGGAAAAAATTACAAAAAATAGGGAAAAAATATCGGAAAATTGGGAAAAATAATGAAAAATAAGCGAAAAAAATAATGAAGTTTAGGGAAAAAAATAATGAAAAAATATTGGAAAATAGGTAAAGAAATAATAAAAAATATGGATAAAAATAATGAAAAATATAGAAAAAATAATAAAAAATTTCAAAAAAAGATAATAAAAGAAGTGGATAAAAATAATGAAAAAATGGGGAAAGGTAATTAAAAATATCGAAAAAATCACAAAAAATAGGGAAAAAACATCGGAAAATGGATAAAAATAATGAAAGATATCGAAAACAAATAATGAAATTTAGGGTAAAAATGAAAAATAGGTAAAAAAATATCGGAAAATAGGGAAAGAAATAATAAAAAATATGGAAATAATAATGCAAATTAATGAAGAACAGGAAAAAAATAATGAAAAATAGGGAAAAAATAATAAAAATAGGGAAAAAGTATTGGAAAATAAGGAAAAATGTAATGAAACGTGAGAGGGGGGGGGGGTCGTAGTCGTCGCACATATGGAAAAAAATATTGAAAAGTATGGAAAAAAATAATAAAAAATATTGAAAAAATAATGAAAAATATGGATGAAATAATGAAAAAAAAGTTAAAAAATTATTGAAAAATATGGAAAAAAGTAATGAAAAATATGGAAAAAATAATGAAAAATATGGAAAAAAATAATGAAAAATGGAAGAAAATAATGAAAAATAGGTAAAAAAATATCGGAAAATAGGGAAAGAAATAATAAAAAATATGGAAAAAAATAATCCAAATTAATGAAAAGGAAAACAAATAATGAAAAGTTGGGTAAATAATAATAAAAAATAGCTAAAAATATTGGAAAATAAGAAAAAATATAATGAAACATGACAGGGTGGAGGGTCGAAGTGGTCGCATTTACTACACCACACTTGCTTGTTACACTATGAGTGCCCCATTCAGTTTAGTTTTTTAACAACAATTTTTTAAAACAATTTTATAACTATTTAATTAATTTTTCTTGTGTTTTTCCTCTGTTTACTACCACGTGAAACGAAATTCTAAATTATTATATAACATGATGTGTTAAAATATTCTCATTTTACATTCAAAGTTTGTTTAAACATTCGCCTGATGATGACCTCCATGCCGAAACATTAAATTTCATGTGGTATTGAGTTTGAGTTTTTATCTCCGTTATTATACCATACCACATTTGATAATGGAAAATCTAGTTTATTTAATTTTAATTTATTGACTTTTTTAAGCACTCATCAACGCCAAGTCGGCCGAAAAAGAGAATAAGAGCAAGAAAGACAGCAGTCACTCTTCTAAAGGCTTGAAAGAAATCGCTCAACAAATCAACCATACTTTAAATTCAACCCTGTTTGTCAATGTTTTAAAGTCAGTAGATCAACTGGAAGTGAAGTGCTCGAATCTGGAAGAAAAAATTCAAGTGAGTTAAATTCATTGAATTTATTTATTAAAATACCTAAATAAGATTTTAATCTACAAAAATATCCATTGAAAATATTTTGTCTTAAACCATTTTAAATCATTTTTTTTTATTTTTGGAGGTCAATTCTAATCAAAAGTATGGATTCAGATTTTTTTAAAGTCTTGTTTTGCTCTAATTTTATTTTTATTTTTTAAATCTATTTTCTTATCTATTTAAATATTAACAAAACACAACCATTCCCAAAATTTCAATTTTTATACCAGTTCGTTTATACCCAAAACAATAAAGTGGGACTTATCTCTTAAAAGTTGATAAAAATAAAATTAAACATCGAACCAGTTGCGTTTCGATTAATAATTTTATTTTTACCAAATTTTAGAGATAAATCCCACTTTGTTGGGCGTTTAAAAGAATTAAGATAAGGGAATGAAAATTTTTTATATAGCAATTTGGAAACAAAGCAAAAATGCATTTTTACATCCGAATTTGAAAAAAAGCAAGAATATTTTTATTAACATCTGAAGCAACAATGCAATTTTGCATACTCGAAGGAAAACAAGAATTCATTTTCTCACATACGAATTTGGAAAAAAACCGGGAATGCATTTTTTTTAGACTCGAATTAATAAAAATAGAAGCAAGAATGTATTTTTCCACATATGAATTTGGAGAAAAAGCAAAATTGCATTTTTCACACACGAATTAAAAAAATATACAAGCAATGTGCATTTTTCCATATATGATATTGAAAAAAAAGCAAAAATGCATTTTTCACAGACGAATTTAAAAAATATACAAGCAATGTGCATTTTTCCACATATGATATTGAAAAAAAAAGCAAAAATGCATTTTTCACAGACGAATTTAAAAAAAAATTGGTAGCAGGAATTCATTTTTTCATATACGACTGTGGAAAAAACAGGCAAGAATCTATTTTTTCACACACAAATTTAAAAAAAATTGAAGCAAGATTGCATTTTTTCACATACGAATTTGGAATAAAAAAAACGGAAGGAATAATGCATTTTTTTCACACATGAATCATAAAAAAAATTGATACAAGAATGCACTATTATATACGAATTTGAAAATAAAGCGAGAATAGATTTTTTCACACATGAATTTAAAAAAAAAACAGACGCAGAAATTCATTTTTCTACATACGAATTGGGAAACAAGCAAGAACGTATTTTTTCATACCTGAATTAAAAAAAGAAGCAAAAGTGATTTTTTTCATATAAGAAATTGAAGGAAAAACAAAAGTAAGAATGCGTTTTTTGACATACGAATTTGAAAAAAAACCAAGAATGCAATTTTGAAACAAACTAATTTGAAAATAAAAACAAAAGCAAGAATACATTTTTCCACATACGAATTGGAAAAAAGCAAGAATGTATTTTTTACACATGAATTTAAAAAAAATAAACAAAAATGCATTTTTTCATTCAAGAAATTGAAAAAAAAAACAGAAGTAAGGATCCGTTTTTCGACATACAAATTTGGAAGAAAAGCAAGAATGGATTTTTTTCACCATCGAATTTAAAAATTAAGCGAGAAGTGAAAATGCATTTTTTTACAAACGAATTTTAAAATAAAAACGGAAGCAAGATGCATTTTTTTCTACAGAAATTTGAAAAAAACAAACGGAAGCAAGAATATATTTTTTCACATACGAATTTTTTCACACATGAATTAAAAAAAATGGTAGCGAAAATTATATTTTTCTCATAAATACTTTTTAAAAAAACCGCTTCAGTACTTTTGATTATAAGTATGAGCCATACTGATCCCAAAAAGTTAAAACAAATTGATTCCTTTCAATGGGAAAATATATTTTTTTATCCAACAAAACTCACAAAACAATTTTTAAATATTGTGACATATCCTAATGACTCGTCACTTTGTGTTCAAAGGCGTCGCTTAAACTCCTTATGAAAATATTTTTTTGGCAGCACGCATTATAATTGTGAAATTGCCCTTTTAAATACAATCGAAACAGTTTTAACTAATACTACACGACATAGTCCATCATCACCAACAACCTACCCAATGGTGGAGAATCGTTATCAATTGTCCTTCTCGTACACTATTATCCTAATGGAATCATTAATTTCTTCACTGTAAATTATTGACATACTCCTTGGTCTATAGCCCAAAAGCCTTGAGTGACCTGAGATTACAGTTAATATCTCTTTAATCACTCCCAAAACTACTGATTACACAATATAGTCGCTAGTAAAGCTCCACATAATTCCAACCTAGTATACTTGACATACTCCTTGGTCTGTAGCCCAGAAGCCTTGAATGACCTGAGATTACAGTTAATATCTCTTTAATGACTCCAAAAACTACTGATTGTGGCGGAGCCGTTCATGCAAATGCACCAAAAAGACATTTAGGTATAAAGTCCTTCAAAAGACAGTTTTTGGTTTCCTCAATTCTCCAATTCTCGCACACTGGGGGAACAGGCCCTCAAAGTTGGCAATAAATCACAAATGCATTTCTAAGTTAAATATTGCTTTGAAGAGTTGTAAGTAGTTCAAGATAAAATACATAGATGCCTCCTTAATTGCTGATTTACTTGAAAACATATATTGGAAACTTATGAAAAATATAATATTGCAATAACCTAATTTAGGAGTGTTATAACTTTTATCCTATTTCATCCTCTTCAGAATATGATGAAACATGTTCATTTTCATCATTGTCTCCACTGTCATTATTATCTTCACTATCATCATTATCTTTGTCATCATCAGCGTCATCATCATCATGGCTGAAGAGCTGTACGGGTCGCGGTTGAAATTGTAATAAATCTATTGCCTCTTTAGGAAGATGTTGCAATTTCTTCTTCTGCAACTTTCGCTTGCTCGTGATATCAATGTCGGAACTGAGTAAAAATGAATTGAAGATGTCCTCACTCGTTTTTTCCCGACTACATTTCCGCGAGTAATACTTTCGAAATTTGTTGAAATCCTTGTTGCGGGCTTCTTGCGCTTCTTCCGTTAATTGGCCTATAGGCAGCAAAGCAGAAGATTTGATTTCCGGCCCATGTATAAAATATTTGTGCAATGTATTAGGCATATTGTACAAGGGATACTGTTCAAAAAAGTATCTAGCAGTACTGTGGGCAAATTTTCTGAATTTCACGACATCAATTTCGTATCTACTAGAAACTACTATCAATATAATGTGCATCTTTTTAATCAATTTAATATCTATTTTCGTAATTTCAGCCGAAAGTTCTGCATTATTGAAGAAACGTCTTGCCGTGTTTCCGTCATTTGTATTACCAAATCCGGGTTCAGGTTTATCTACGATTAATCCACATCGCTCTCTAAATTCTCTCTGAATACGAGCCTTGTATGCTAAAACAATCTCTTTATCATTTTCTCGAGCTTGCCAATTCTTGAGAGGCAATTTGTAAGACATATGTAGAAGGCATTCAAACATACGGATCCAACTATGTAACACGGATAACCCGAATTCTAAGTTTTCAATCTTTATTTCTCGTTTAAGAGGCGCCAATACCATATGTTATCTTGCCTAAAATCGTTTTTGAACGAGCGCTCCGTTAATATTACAGATAGGAAGCTGCGGTTTTCACCAATCGATTCTGTAGTTAATTATTTATTGCCCGTCTGTGGCACTTTTTTTAAAATAATTTTAGTAAAAGTGATACGACTATCAACTTTTTTCTCTAAACAAATTTAAAAACTGCATATTTTTAGTTGCTATATTAGGCGAGTTCTTGTCCAAATACGAATAATTATGTTTTATGACGCTCTACCCTGTTCAGCGCACAAAAAATTGGACTAGAGGGAAGGATTATTTAACATAAACCGAAAAATACTAAAAAAAAATTTTTACATCTAACTTATTAGAATACAAGCACATTTTCGTTGGGTAATTCTCTAACCGGCAAACACAAAAGTCACGTGGTGTGTGGGCCTCTTAATGATTTCGTCAATACGATTGAAGTTTTTTGATGTTGCGCCACATACAGAGTGTCCGTAAAGTATGGAACAAATTCATTTTAGCTAAACAGGCCATTTTAAGAAATAATCCTGAAACAAGACGATTTTTGATTATAATTTACCGTATTTTAAAATAATAATCTAATATACAGGGTGAACTACTTTCGAGTAATGAAGTCACCGTCATTTTTTTTAAATGGAACACCCCCATTTTGTTTCAATTTTCGGATTACTCTAGCTGAGCTGATTCCAAAAATGTATTACATGTTGATTCCAATTGGTACAGGGTGGACAAAAATACAATAGTTTTGTGTGTGCTCATAAAGTAACGCGTAACATTCTTTATTGTTAAATTAACAATATTATCAAAAATAATTATTGTCTAGCGGACAGAATATGATGAAATACATGACTTTATAAATGTTCTAACTGCAGCCCTTGCTGTATTTAACAGTAACCCAAACGGTGTACAAATTCTTGTTGAACCTTGTTTATTGTTTCTTGAGAAATATTGTTTATTGCTGTCCGAATTCTCTCTTTTAATTCTTGAATATTTGCTAGTTTCGTTTGATACACAACATTCTTCAGATGGCCCCACATAAAATAATCCAAAGGATTAAAATCTGGTGACCTCGCTGGCCATTCAATAGGTCCACGTCTACCAATCCACCTGTTCGGAAAAATTTTATCTAGGTACCTTCTAACATCTACAGCATAATGAGGAGATGCACCATCCTGTTGAAACCATAAGCTTTAATCAAAATATCCAGGGTTACGTCTGCTGCGAAACAAATTACGTAAAGTAGGTACGAGATACCCCCTTAAAAAATCAAGGTACTTTGCCCCGTTTAAATTACCTTCGATAAAGTAGGGTCCGATGATTCGATTTCTTACAATTTCAGACCATACGTTTACATTTTGCGGGTATTGTGTATGATGCTCACGCATCCAGTGGGGGTTTTCTTTTGCCCAGTATCTACAATTCTGACCTCGCCATTTAACGTGAAGTGGCCACATCAGAAAAAATAATGTTTTGTCTCAAGAGAGGGTCTCGGTGACATTTATCCATCATTTCTTCGCAAAATTGGATTCTTCTATCGGGATCATCTTCGTTTAATTCCTGCACAAGTTTGATTTTATAAGGATGCCATTTTTCAAGCTTTAATAGTTTGTGTACCGTTGTTTTGCTAACACCGACTAATTTTACGCACACAATTGTGCGCATCTTCTTCAAAACTAAGTAAAACATCTAATGATGTATCAGCATTTGCAGAGGGACGACCTCATTTGCGTGCATTTTCAACCGTACCAGTTTCTCGAAATTTTTTTCTATCTTACTGACTGTTGAACGCGTTATAGGTCTTTCTGGATATTTATCATTAAACAAATTGCACACTTCCATCTGAGTTCGCAATCTGTCTCCATACCCAATCATCATAAGTATTTCAATTTTTTGTTTTACACTTAACTTCAAATTAAATCTAAGCAATAATTAAAACATTCACGAATACCAAAAATATTGTAGTACTAAACTGTCACTGAACATCAATAAATTACTAAAGAAATAATGACATTTCACAAAAAACTAGACGACTATGTTTTTTTTTAAATTGATAATTAATAATTTCTCGTTATACGCGTTACTTTATGAGCACACACAAAACTATTGTATTTTTGTCTACCCTGTACCAATTGGAATCAACATGTGATACATTTTTGGAATCACCTCAGCTAGAGTAATCCGAAAATTGAAACAAAATGGGGGTGTTCCATTTAAAAAAAATGACGGTGTATATTAGATTATTATTTTAAAATACAGTAAATTAAAATCAAAAATCGACGTGTTTCAGGATTATTTCTTAAAATGGCCTGTTTAGCTAAAAATAAATTTGTTCCATACTTTACGGACACACTGTATAAAGCATTTTGTGTCGATGTTGTGGCAGTAAGTGCATTACATACTTTGCATCGACCATGGCAAATATTAAATTGTGACGTATCTGCAAAGATTTTAGTGTTTTATTTGGTCATCTATTCTGTTCTTCTCAGTTATTGAAACGTCAGTAGACTCTTTAACAAATTCAATTTTCAATGGCCTGCAATATCTGGTAGAAGCTGGACGTGGGTTTTGCCACACGATTTTTTCACCACAAACTAGGCGTAGTGGGACAACACATGTAATGAAAACAGCCGAATCACTGGCGTCAGGACCATGAAATGCTTGCTTGTAAGAACTATGACCCGAACTGCCATCAAAGCCCCATTTGGACAACAAACACATACTTTCCAGTTCTTCGGCCTTAATAAGTGACTCAATCACAGGTTCCCGTTCTATAGTGTGCAAAGCTTGCAAAGTAACTTTTGCACAGGTGGCGGATAGCAATCCTTTTTTGCTGCTTGAACTATTTTATAAGAGAGAAATTTCTCTGGGGCACTCATCTTGATTATATTATACTGATGCCCAGATAACTTTGCATCCACCAAAACCGCTAGAGCATCTTCACCTGACATAACTTGTTTCTCGAGTGACTTCACGTATGCTTTTCTATATCTAGTCGTACGTTTCGGACTTGTATTGGTGATATCATACAACACTTTTGAGGCCTGTGCTTGCCCTGTTGCTCTTAAGCTCATTTGGGTAGCGCAGTTCAATACAGCCACCGGTGTGGAATCCCTCAACTCCTTGGTTTTTAGTCTTTTAGTTCGCTCAGAACTCGATTCAAAATAAATATTTGGGCGACCCCGTTTTTTTCTGGTGTCTTGATGTCTTCTCTGATTTGAAATGAAATTGAAGTATCCAGCCATTCAACATTATTTTTGCGAAACCTTTCTTTCATCTTGAATGCCTTTATCCAACGCGATTTCTACTATGACTTGAAATATGCCAATTTTTTATTTAAACCTTCCAAAAACTATTCATCACATTTTGTTCGTTTCTTGATCTCTTTTCTCAAAAAATTGCTCATCAAATGCACTTTTTTCATAACTTCTCATAATTTCATTATGAACTATACCAGGATCCGCCATAGTCTTTACATATAGCCTTATGAGTATTAAATTGCGAATATTTTTATTCGCTTAAAAAAAGTATTATGTTTTATTTTGAAGTAACTCAAATTGCAACGAAGAGTGCAAAAAAGTGCAAAAAAACTAAACGATTTTAAAAAGTACAAACAATATTCATTATAAAAAATCAAAAATTGAAGCTTGATATGCCTTGAAATACAACTAATAGCCTTCGTGTTTCTGAGAATAATTTAAAATTTTGACATTTAACCTTCATCTCACTTTACACCATTTTGATAAAATTACAAAAACTTTCTATAATCATTCAAATGGCAATACATACCTGAACTTTAAGGTTCCATAGCGAAAGATTGAAAAATAAATTCAAAGTTCAGCTTCAAAAACAGCACAAAAACCGGTTAAAAGCTACGCAATGACAATACACCCAAAGTCTCCATAGGTCGACAGAATACTGTGGCGATGACAGGCGTGAGATTAATGACAGACCCTGTTGGTTTTATTATGCAGGGGAAATTGGTGCATCTAAAAATAATATATAGCCAAGAGTACATGCTAATTATTGTTTTGATTTTTTGCCAAATTTTAAGTGCCCAGTGTGCGTCGGTCACTTTTATATATCTTACGAAGCCATCGCCGTCCGTGAGAGCCATTATTTTTTTTTCAATAAGCTGCAATCCAAAATTGTACCTTGGAACTTCGATTACCACATTTCCCTTATTATTTCATCATCCTAGTTAAGTTTGGACCTCCACAAGAATTGTAAAGTTAATTTGACAAGTACCAAACATAGTGGACCAAAAATTTGATTCCATGATAGCTATCTATACCATGTAAAGTGTCTCATAACAAGTCTACTGTCCTTGAAGTAAGAACCGAGTCTACAATTTTCCGCTCTTACTTTTAACTGGGTTTGGCGGGAGTCGAACATTCGCGTAATTGAAAATATCGGATTAATAATTAATTAGTAATCGGATTTATTTTATACTGTAATTGATTTTATTTCGGATCTGCGCATAATTGAAAACCGCAAACTTAATAGATTTTTAGCAAATTAAATTCGTTTACTAATATAATACTTCAGTCGGTTGTAGCCGAACTCTTTCGGAGCTGTCTTTCTGGCTGAACTTGTGATTCTGCTAGATTGACGTGAACTGAATTTAATTTCTTGTTCGAGGAACATCTCGACTAGTGGTACCCTATTTTTACAATTCAAAATGAGTACGAAATTTTTATTATCAACAGAATAAAGAGAACGTATATTCTATAGACTCAATCATTTACAAGTACCAGAATGGCTTGTGCGATCTTGACGAGAGTTCTCACATGCATGTGGCGTTGAAAAAGTTTTAACAATTTGAAGTGGGAACAAAGTTTTCCGATACAAAACACAATTTTTATGGCGGGTATCGGAAGGTTAGGTTAGGTTAGTCCGATTTTTCTTAAATTCAATATGATCCTTCCCTGGTAAACACTAACTAGTAAAGTGAAAAGCACAAATCGATCGGAGATTTTAGATGAAGAAGATATTTGACTGGAGCTTTGAGCAGGTTCTTTTATATCTTTTGATAAATTATTACTGATAGTCTTATTATAAATATCTAAATAGACGTCTCTTTGTCATTCATTCCTTATTATAAGATTTTTCATTTTTCTTGCACTTTTGAGCTTTGGATGAATGACGCGTTATTCAAGATCATGACATCGCTGACTCAGGCTCTTCTGGCTTTAAAACTCTCAGAAAACTTTTAATGGCATGTATACCGGATTATTGAAATGATAAATCGATACTTGTCGACTGAGGTTATTTCCTATTTGAGAGATCTTTTATAACTTTACCATGATATAACTAGCGACCGACTGATGTAACATAGAAATTATTACCTGTTTATCAGACACTCTGCAATTACTTTCGTGTTTTCAGATTCGATGTTTGAGAAAAACTTGCGACTTGGTCTAAGTTGGTTTCGAGACAATAATTTTGGCGAGCAACTCGAAACACATATAATTGCCTAGATCATGAGGATTCAACGAAAATGCTTCAATAAAGCCTGGGCTAGCATTTTTGTCTCCTCTTTAATATTGAATATTGTCATTCTATAGTTTAATTCTGAAAAACCATTCAATTCATCTGGAAAACACGCAACTTTTTTCATATATTGTATCTATAAATGTTTACGAAATTACAATAATGTTCAATTACATTTCCACCACCCTGTGTTTTCCATTTTGCATTTTAAATATGAATTACTGTCATTTGCTAACCGATTTCATGGCTGCATAGGTGAACGTCAGATCTTTCAACCTGAAGTTCTACAAAAATAGTTTAATACGACAAAGACGCTCTTAAAGAGTTTATTTTATTTAAGTCTTTTCTAATTTTTTATTATTAATTAATTTGGGAAAAAAAATGTAAAATTTAATTAATTTTGTAACTTATTTTTTTTTAGACAACTCTTAATGAAATCGGTACATGTGTAAAATCAATCGAACTTGGTTCCGATACAGTTTGTTCTTTGATCACAAAGAACTTCGTCAGATGTTTCAAACCAGCAAGTGACTTAGCTGTATCTTGTTTACCAACAGAATCCAAAGGACTTCCAATTTTGGTAGAAAAAGCCATTTTGGCCATCGTTGACACCGCATGCAGCTCCACATTCGAAGAAGTTTTGGGTACGTAAAAATTCGTCTAAATATCAAGCAAACCAAATAACAGTTTGAACACATTATATAATTTTAATATCTATGGAATTCTAATGTTTGGGCATGAAAGTTTGAACTGTACTAAAAAGCAAAAACGGCAATCAACACTTAAAATGATACTAATCTTTGACCTATTTTTACTTTCCCTCTACGTATACCATTGGTAAGGTATATATTGTGGTGTACTTAATTAGTCAAGGGGACTGCCGACAGAAATAAAACCTTAAAACTACGAAATAACAGTGGTTTTTAATATTTAAATTAATTGTGGTAACACAATATTAGCACCCCATGATTTTCATAACAAAAACCATTAATTAAATAAATGTTCGATAGAAGGACTTTATGCGTAAAAATTGAAATGTTTATTATCCTCCAATAATATTTGCTTAGTTGCCAAGTGTTACAACCACCGGGTTTTAATTTTGAGTGAAATGGGAATTTGAGTGACATCAGGTAGAGTATTTTTATGACAACATTAAACACGCCTGGTCAAAAACTGCTGACTTATAATCCGATTTATGAACTCCCCTGTGAAGGTTAAGTATGTTTTAAAATAATTTTTTCAATATTTTTACCTAAATCTATACCTAAATAACCTTATCGTGAAGTTTATTTAAATTTTTTTTCTCCAAATAAATAACCTCGGTTTGATTCATATAGTATAATTAGTATGTGCAAAAATATTGGATTTGTATTATATACACGAGTTGAACAGTACATTTTTTCTGTTGGAAAAACTAAAAAAATATTTAAAAATATGATTACAGTCACCGGGTTTTATCCGACGATCTTCATATCCGAAGAGTACTGGGCTGTCACGGATTCATTATAAAATCATATAATACTAATAGGGTCTTTCTATTTTTAAGTAGGTCATAGTCATATTTAGTTTTTGAATATTGGGGTAATAATAATATTATTATTAGATCTCAATGAATTTTTTGCAAATATGTTTCTGTATTTGTATAAAAAATTCCGACAGTTGTTTTCACAGGTTATTTAAAATAAAAATAGCTGTCTGTCACACCAGTCTAGCAGCTAAACCGTTGGAGCTAGAGTCTTTCACAGTATATGCGTCTTGTTGACCCAAAGCTACATCAATTATAAAAAATATTTTTAAATATTTTGAAGGGGGGCTCCCATACAGCTAAAGGGGGCGCTGAAAAAAATTTTGGCCTACCCCATCAAGTGAAAAATCGTTGAATAGAGCTCATTGAGTAGATAAAATTCATATTTTTTGTTTTAAAAAATATTACAAAACGTAGGCAAGCGAAGCCCCCAAATTCAGCATTTTTTACAAAATTTTGTTCCGAAGTATTTTTTAACTTTCCATTGGCCTATGAACTTGAAATTTGGTGATAATATTTATTGTTACGTATGTTTTACTAACAAATACCAATATATTAATAAACATGATTTTTTCATTACCATTCCCTCATTTTTAGGGTTCCGTACCTTTGTAGTTATGCGAATGGTGATATTCGATATTTTATTATTTTTATCTGTGCAATCGTATTAGTTTTATTAAAATACGCATTTTTCATCTTATAATTTTTTTTCTGTCTTTGTCGGTTACGCTGATATTAACAAATTCGTTCGTTGTATTTCAAAATTTGTTAATATATCTAAGTATAACTGCGGATTGTGATATGAACGCACATGCGCTAGGTTATTTTTCTTTTCACTTCTTTAAATCTTTTTACAAGTATTAGTTCGAATAAAAATTTAAAGTCCTTTAAAAATCCTGCCTGCTTAAATTCTACATTTGGTACGGAACCCTAAATGTGCGAAGTCCGACACGCACTTGACCGATTTTTTTATTAGTTAATAGGAATCTTTATCATTTATTAAGTACTTTGCAAAATTTTGCCATTCAGATTTCCCATAACGAGATAATATTAATAACTTATTCTTCTTTATATGTAGCAAGAAAGTAAAGAGAACGGTACACAGCTGTATAATAAACTTATCCTTTAATAATTACTCAATTATGTGCACAAATACCTACAAATGGGAAATCCCCACAAATGGACATCTCTGTTGATTAATGACTGAGCTACGATTTTTTTTTCTTCTCTATATGAGAAAGTAAACAGAATGGTACGCAACTGTATTATATACTTATCCTCCAATAATTACCCAATGATGTGCAAAAATACACAAAAATGGGAAATTCCCCACAAATCGGCATCACTATTTGATTACTGACTGAGCTACACGTCTAGCATATTATAAAGGTATATTGATAATAAATTTCAACAATAAATAGTCGCTCATTTATTCAGCTCGAGTGGTATTTGGAAGATTATTTTATAAACCATCTTTATTTTATACTTTGTCAATTAAATCTAATAAGATATTCCCGAACCGATTCATTTTTAATTTATATGCCAAACTTGATGTTTAATATTTTAACAGTAGAGACTGTCCTGAATATGGAGGGTATAGAAGGAGGCACATCTCAACGTTAGAAAAAGAGGCCCGATTTTGGAAGCCAGTTGCGGTGGTGCTGTTGATCGACTGTTGATGACAGTTTAAGCGAGTTTTGACATTTCCTTTGACTTTTTTTAAATAATAATTTTAATTTATTACGTAAACTTTTAAAAATATGTATTTTATAATAATTGGGTGGCTCATTAAATAAAAAACATAAAAAACGTTATTTGATATTATGGATCTATTCAATCTAGAAGATCTAATGTTCATTGAAAATGATGCATGCTGACATTTTAGATATTATAAATCGAGAAGAATTTATGACTGCTCAAATTATTTTCAAGAATTAGATAAATTATCCGTTTTCCGAAGATTCCGTCTTACAAAACCAAACTACCTGTACAGTACTAAAACATATCGAAGATGAGTTAAAGTTTAATAATTTGTAATTACAAATTAATACTATTACAATTTTTGATTAAAAATTTTCTTGAAGAAACAACAGCTCAATTGTTATGAACCAACTATTATTCTTAGATTTTATTTATATGCTACACATCAAAGTGCAATTGGAGATTTTGTTGGAGCTTATCAAACCACGGTCTCAAAGAGTAGTTAAAAAAGTTTCCCATGTATTTGTATGATTGATGGTCTACGCCATAGGAAATACCAATTTTTTTTAATATGGCACGTTTCCTTTTTATTGCTATAGCAGTTTAACACAATATAGATGCAGCTGCAAGTGAAGATGTACCACAAACTTCTGACCATTTAGACATTCAGCAATTAAATTTTTTAATTGAAATAACAAATGTACTTATTGCCGAATTTTTCTCTCTTTTGGTGAACCACTTATACAGTTGACAATGTACAAGTTTTTGTCATTTTCTTTTATATTTTGACTCACCAGTTATTTGAAGATTCTGTTCAGTCATTCAAATTATATTCAACTCTGAAGTTACGTCAATATACAATAACAAGTGTAACTAACTTCAAATTGTAACTAACTTTAAACAGTTTTTCAACAAACGATCATCAGCGCCACGTCGGTTATTTTATGTACCTTTAGTTGCGTACAAAATTTTGACCATATTTTAAACGCGTCGTCCATTAGAGATTGCCCTCCTATACGCTCCATAGTCCTGAAGTTGCGCATAGTGACTATTTTAGGTGATTATATAACTCATCGTAAATTTAATCAATAGCAGTTGCAATTTCTACTTAATTACCATGTATTGATAAGTGAACATACCCTTGACGAAGTGGTATAAGGTTTGTTCCCACAGAGAATCACCAACAAGTTATCGACAGTTTTCTAACACTTTTATGTTTGGAACTTTTTATGTTTTTAATTAAATACATTTAGCCACCGCCAGTTTTAACTTGGTTATTAGTATACTGTGACGTATTCGATGTTTGAGTTAGATGACTATGGAGAACTGGGTAAATATATTGTTATGAAAAAGTTCACCCTGTATAGGGAATTTTAGAAATTATTTTTTTTTGTTTGAGTTGATATTTAATTTATTTAAAGATTATTAAAAGTTAAATGTTATGTTTATTAAATAAGATAGGATAGTTGATATGTGAATAAAGAAAAGGAAACGAAGGTATTATATCTAGTTAAATTGGCAATAAATTTAAAAGTGAAAGAATCTTAAATAAAATAAAATAATGAAAAACGCTATAGTAAAATTGAAATTTTGGAGGTGTCATATATGAAATTTAGGTAGTCAAAGTCAGATAGTAGACAGGGAATATAGGATTAATAAACTAACGGAAGGCTGGGATATTTAAAAAAAAAATCTAGTGGTATAAAAATTTTTTTTTGGACAAAAAATAATAATAAACAAGTCAATTTTTTGATTAATGTTTTTGGTTGAGATAGAATTTTTGGAAGAGGTCAATGTTAAAAAAAATTTGTAAGAGAGGATTTATTAATAGTAATTGTAAAGATGTTAAAGGAAAGTAATAAAACCATATAACGACACTGGAAAAATAAAAACTTTTTATTAAAAAAAAAATAAAAAGAATTAAAAATTAGCAAAGTAATAAGCAGATAGGAAGACCACAACAAAAAACAAGAACACGGGAAGAAGAGTATCGAGTTACAAAAATTAAGAAGCAGAGACCAGGAAATCAAGTTAAGAGCAGGCAGTAAGAAAAAAATATAAGGTCAAACTATAAAAGTGAAACTGGTACAGGAGATAGAAGAAATGAAATAGCAGGGCATATACAAATTTTACTTTATATTTTGTAATGTTTTTTTTTTTCTTTTTTGACTAGAACCCAACCCAAATTAATGAGATAGGTTGTTAATATCATAACAATATATAATACTAGATCTATCTAGATAAAGTTTATAACTAAGCTACTATAATAATGTTTATTATATTAAAAATTTAAAAACCCCTTAATCTTTCAAGGTAAGTTCATCGTCATCCAAAGCACACCATCATCAGATAATTCAAATATACCTACCCCGATACCACCTGACAGATTAGAAGGAACAATGATGTCCACTCAGTTTAACTGGTCACAAAACCATACCAAATTGTTTTTGGACTTTTACAAAAAATTTAAACCAAAAGTAATGAGTTGAACAAAATTCTAGAAACAAACATAACTCCAGGACACTGTGAGAATAGATGGAGAGTCTTAGAAAGAGCGTATAAAAAATATGTTGATAGCGTAAATAAAACAGGGGAAGGAAGAAATTTTTTTGAATACGCTGAAGATATGGACGAAATTTTTAAAGGTAAAAGAGATATCAAGCCTGCAATATTGTTATCCAGCACTACTGTGGAAAAAATGCCCAAGGATGACGAAACAAACCAAGATATCATCCAACCAGAAGCTTCCACCTCAAAAGCAACCTTTGAAACACCTACGAAACCTACACATAAAAATAAATTAAATAAAAACACCCCAGTGGTTAACAGAAATTTAACACTATCAAACATGAAGAAAGATAGAAAAGAGTATTATGATAAAAGATTAAAGATTGAAACGGAAAAAACAGAAATTTTCAGGGAAAAAGTAAAAACAATGAAAGAAAGAAATCTTTTGTTAAAAGAAAGAAATGAAATTTTAAGAAATCAAAAGTAACGTTCCTCTTATTTTTTTTTGGGTTTTATTTTTTTAAGGAATATAGTTTTATTTTTTGTTTTTTTGTTAAAAATGAAATATCCATTTTTTATAAGAATGGGTTAAATGTAATTTAGTTATATTTTAGGTTTAGAAAAAAAATTATTTTGTTCATAAAAGTAGCTTTTTATATGTTGTTACATAGGTACAAATTAGAACGAATTAATTTTTGTTTTTTAGAAAATATTCACCATAGAATTTATTGTATTACTTATAGACTGAAAAATAAAGGATGTTTTTGCGTAACTACATAAATAATTAATTTAAAAAACTTCTTTTTTGCAATTTGTCACTCATTTTGCAACTAGTAATAAAAATAGTTATTTTCTACGATCGTGCAAAAAGTTACTATTTTTAGTACTTCATGCATTGTGCATGTACACTTTTTGCACTAGTTACACAAATAACTATTTTTACAAAATTCTGTCACCAGGCTCATTAATTTGAAGAAATAACAGTCCTTTTAAAGTTTATATTTTTATTATTCTATACATAAAAAAGCTTTTCCTAGAATATCAGAGATTAAAAAATTAATTATTGTCAAGAATATTAACAATAAAATTTCTTTTTGCGACGCCATTTAAATCCTCTTGTAAGATATTCTCCTGGCCTTCAGGATTTTGAGGGATGATATTTGGGTTTTCATCATCTCTATTTGCATTTTCTTCTAAAGATAAATTGTGTAAAACACAACAAGCTCGTATAAAATTAACAATGTTTCTAATTTTTCTAAGCTTTACACGGTATAATTGTCGCCATTTTTTGCTTCAATACTCCATTACAGTGCTCTATTCTGATTCTGTTAGATGAATGCTTCATGTTGTAACTAATTTGTTGCCTAGTTAAAAGTCCCCTATCTGGAAAAGGAGTTAGTAAGTTTCTCGAAAGTGGATATGCGCTGTCCCCCAATAAATGAGCATCTTCACATTTGTCAGCCAAGGATTCGTACAATGGCGATGTTCGGAAAACCCTTGCGTCATGCACAGAGCCCGGATATCATATAAAAATATACCTGATTCTGAGTTTGTGGTCACATACAAGTTGAGCCTGTAACATAAATATATTAATATATTATTAACTATTGTTTATAGGCAAGTACAGTTCTCTGCGAACAAAAAGATGACCCTGATGCTTAATTTTCCATACTCAAGATGATAGGTTAGGTGGGCTATTGCCATCAATGTCATCTTTTTGCTTGCAGAGGATTAACTGAACTTGCCTTAAGTATATGGTAAAGTGCTAATTTACTATGTAGTACAGGGCTAGTTCAATGAAATGCAGTATTTAAAATGGCTAAACTTTTTTCCTTAAAAATTATAGTTGTCAGCAAACAAATCTGGAACATTAAAGGTCATGTCATACATTGATAGTGTGAATTAATCCGCAATACTTGTGTCACACCGACAGCCACATTATTTTTTACAAATGTAATAATGTCAAAGTAAAACTCTGTTGACACTCATTTTGCATGGCATTTTCTGTTTCCAAGCCCATATAGTTAGCCTGACAGTTTATTGAGATAATTAAAAAAATTAATGGTCATTTTCTTACCTGAATCGAGTAATATCCTTTTCGATTTGTGTAAGATTCATGCTCTTCTTCAGGTTTATCAATTTTAATGTGAGTTCCATCAATTAGGCCTATAATTCCTGGGAATCCATTTTTTTGTCTAAAAAAGTGCTCGATTTTCTGCTGTTCTTCAACGTTTGGCCAATTTATAACTTCCACAGAAAGGTTGCTCAAAAAATATGTCATCCTTTTAACAACTCTAAATAAAGCACTAATAGTGATGCAAAACCTATCTGCAACATCTCGATAACTTGATGTCTGGTGGCCTGCATACCACAAAAAAATATAGGTGTGCTGCAATGAACTTAATTTTCCATAAGGTCCTGCTTGTGTTGCGTAATATTCACTTGTCGCAAATCTTTCAGCAATTAGATTTGCTACGGCGGGGCTTACCCTGAAATGTTCAATAAATTCGTCTCCGTTGAACTGCGAAATAATGTTCTCAAAAAAGTTTTGATTTTTGGGCCTTCAATAAATTCGTCTCCGTTGAACTGCGGAATAATGTTCTCAAAAAAGTTTTGATTTTTGGGCCTAACTCTTTCTTCTAGAAGATCTTCCAAGTCTGAATCTGAATCCACATCAGAGAGCTTTGAATGGTCTGTATCGTCAGTCAGATGATTCGAAATCACTCATTGTTTGAAACTAAATCTGTTGTTTTGCCTTATATAATGAAAGTGGAGAAACTATCACAACACAATACTAACAAACAAATTAGGTTATGGTTATGAATGGTAATGAACGTCTTTTGTCATTTAAAAAAACTGTGAGTGCGCATGATCCGGACATATTACTGGTAAAAGATCCACAAACCGATTTGACAGTTTGCAAACTATCCACAAAATGTGTGGGAACACAGTACTCCGAGTTTTCAATCAATCAGAAATCTTTGTAGGAACACTTCAGAGTCTATTGCGCCGAATCGGATTGTCAAGGACTGTCTATGATGGTTGTGGGAACAAACCTATAATCGTTTTGGTGATTCGCATCCTTTCATCTTGACAAATTTGACATATTAAAATAATGTTTGATGTTTATAAAAAGCAAATGTCAACAATATAATTCGTTATATTTCGTTATATAATCGTACCAATACCACGCGAACATACGAAAACAATATTTATACTGTCCTTCTCACTTGGCGTATTTTTTTAAAACACGCAATAATACGTCTTGTGAATCGGACGTATTATCGATTATTATCGATTATTATACTAAGCGAAAACGGGCTATAGTATCTTTGGGAAAAATAATTCCCGTCTAATTCTGAGCAACTGAATTTTTTTCTGTGGTCTGCAGGTCGTAATTTTTGAGCAAACCACTACAAATTTGGGAAAAAGATACCTTGGAGTACTGTTACGAAGCCTGTTGAAAATCTAAATAATCGGAAAATGTCGTGTTGGTTTTCCCGGGTTGTTTTTCCGAAAATTTCATCATTTTAAAAAATCGAAATCTCTGAAACCGTAAAAGACATTCAAAAACTAAAAATACTTAAATGTAGGACTGAAATAGCTGAAATATTTTTCCGAAATTTGTTGAGAAAGTTGGAAACAAATACAATAAATTTTTTTTTTCAAATTAAATTCCGAAAATCTCGGATACGCGGGGGACTTCGAAAAATGTCAAGAGTACTTTTTTGCTGTACTTGAACAGATTCTTGAAATGAAAATATGAAAAATATGGAAAAAAATTGGAAAATAGAAAAAACAAATTATGAAAAATAGGGAAACAAATAATGAAACATACGAAATAAAATAGTGAAAAATAGGGAAACAAATATTGGAAAAGAGGGAAAAAATATTAGAAAATGGGGAAAAATCATAAAAACGAAAAAAATATTGAAAAACATGGAAAAAATGATGAAAGAATGGAAAAAAATAATGAAAAATATGGAAAAAAATAATGAAAAATATGAAAAAAAATAATGAAAGATATAGAAAAAATAATGAAAAATGTGGATAAAAATAATAAAAAATATGGAAAAAAATAATGAAAAATGTGGAAAACATAATGAAAAATTAGGAAAAAAATAATGAAAAATATTGAAAAAAGTAATGAAAAATATGGAAAAAATAATGAAAAATATGGAAAAAAAATAATGAAAAATATGGAAAAAATAAAGAAAAATATGAAAACAAATAATGAAAAATATGAAAAAAAAAAAATGAAATATATGGAAAAATATAATTAAAAATAGGGAAAAGAAGACAGAGGAGAGAGAAAGAGAGATTAAACTATGTAAGGAACTTAGTTCTTGACGGGAGTCCCTCGATCGCTCAAACTTTTTTTGTCTAAAGTAGACGAGTATAGGTAAGGATAAAAGATAGCAAGGAAGAAACGAGGCAGCGGTGGGGGATCGTAGTCGTCGCATTTACTACACTCTTATAGTTGATTGTGATATTACTACTTAATATTTCCCAGTAGGATAAGAGTCGATTTTATTCAATCTGATTGGAAGTGATAGTCCAATCAGATTCTCGGAAATACATGGTTTAGCAGGTGAATGAAATAATCACCTAAAATAGTCACTATACGTAACTTAAGGGCAAACTCTACTGATTTTAAACATCAAGTTTGACATATAAATTAAAAATTAATCAGTTGCGGAATATCTCATTAGATTTAATTGACGAAATATAAAATAAAGATGGTTCACGAAATAATCTTCCAAATACCACTCAAGCTGAATAAATGGGCGGCTATTTATTGTTTAAATTTTCCTCGTGTGTAAATTTCACTCGACCAAATTTTGCAATTAATAATCAGAGATAGAATTATTAATTGCAAATTTGGTCTCTTCAAATTGACACACTCGAAAAATTGATAACAATAAATATTCAGTTCTTGTGGTATTACCTTTGACAAAGAATACATATCGATAAAGAAGTGAACGCTACGGTATTTGCATGGACCTAAATTTATACGCGCATGCGGGGGTTATATTAGGTATACGTCAATGTCAATTCTGTCTGAATAAAGTGCGGATTGTTTGTTTATTTTCTTTATTTTATTTTATTGTAAGTATTACTTTGTTTTCTAAAAATACATATAAAATTAATTTTTGTCAGTACCCGAACGGATAGATCAAGAGCGGGGTAAAACGAGTAACGAATCCGAACTCAGCTGTTATATTAGTTATCTGTCACCTGTCACAAAAATTTTTGCACTTCGCTTCTTGGTATATATGTATTCTTTGCCTTTGACAATTCCATTTATATATAAAAAATACTAATAGAAAAATCGTAGTTTGCTATCAGATACTTAGCCAAATATGAAGGAAGAAAAAATATAACTGGATAAAAAATCGACACATGATACCAGGGTAACGATGTGTGTTTGTTAGTTATTGGGTCATGTTTGTTTATTACTTTTAGACGTTAAATTATATTAAATATTTAAAAAAAAATGTCTTGATTTGGTAACATTTCGGAAGAAGATATAATTAAAGAAACAGAAAATTATTATTATTTAAATTATATTTTAATTTAAATATTTCTTTATTCATGGAATTGCCTTACCAAATAACACTCGAGCTAAGATTTTGAGCAGGGTAAGTTTCTTTTCAAAAGATCTTATATTGCCCATGAATGTTAATACTCGAAATGAAACTTATAAAAAATATACGACCAAATCTGAGCTCTAGTAGTATTACCCCCGAAAATATTTCTATTTTTCACTTGTTTTTTCAACTAAATGTAGCTAATTCTGTTCTTAACTAATGGAATTAATTATAGTTATCTTTTATTTGCATAATTTGTGCATTTTTTTATTACAGAATGGTATAATCCATGTGCTTTGGAAATAGACCCTGTAACCTTCCAGACTTGTCAGGAAATCGAAAGAGTTATCCACACGCACAGAAACACTTTTCCATCCAAAACAGTTGTTTGTTCGTAAGTATTTATTTTTTATATGAACTGATTTATTTCGATACCATAATTGATTTTCATATTTAGCTTTAATTTTGTGTACAGGGTGGTGCAAATTTATTTGAACACCGTTGAGATTTCCTAAATCGTTATAGAGACACAATTGGTTAAATGCGAAAAATGGAAAAATAGGTATATTTTCAAGACTAGTTGATTGGTTGTTTTATAAATTAAACTTTTAGGACTGGTTTTCAAGATTTTTGGGAAAAACCAAAACTGACGATTTTACTTAATTAAGAACTTAATTTTTAAAAACAGAAAAAAACTTTTTTTATTGAAGGTCAAATACCGTACCTAATTTTTTTAAGAAACGTTTTGTCTTTGAAGCACCTACCTCAACTGTTTTTATTAAATACGGATCTGTAATTTTTATTTTATTATTTTCCATTTTTTTCTCTATTCAACCAAGTAGAATACTTTATTTTTTTACTATTTTTTTGACAATTCACTGTCAATTTCGGTTTTTCCAAATATCTCGGAAACTGGATCTCATATTTTAATTTTATAAAAATGTATCAATTTGTCTTGAACATACACGTATTTTTTTCTTATTTAATCAACTTTGTATCTAGTATAACGGTTTTCAAAATCCCAATAGTGTTCAATTAAATTTGCTTCACCCTGTATATCTTAACTAGTAGAATAATAATTGTTGTACCATAAAAATTATTTTATTTATCAAAAAAAGTCATTGTCAATTTTTCATCATTACAGAAAAAGTAATTTTGAACAAATTCAATTTTTTTGAAATCAAATTTCTTAGGATACGTAATGTGCAATGTGAAAGATTAATGGCTGAAAGCTGGTGAACCCTCCTGGTAACGGTGTTCTTGTAAGGCCTACTGATGAGTCATAGCATGCTAAGTACGGTAACCACCACTTAGAAGGCATAAGCCCTGCACGTCATCAGCCTTATATTTTTTAAAGTGCAAGTAAAATTAAAAACAAAACTTGTCGCTATAAGGTTGAAAATAAATATATTTGAGCGATTTAGAAAAAGTGGGTACAATGGCAGACGGTTCTGATTTATGCTAGCCCTTGATAGGCGTTAGGAGAAATGCTATTCGAGTGCGTGTGAGAGATGTAACATGAATGGTGGTAATTACATGGATATATAAATCATTGCAAAGAAATGTCACTGAATTTTAGATTATGTACTTTTCTTATTTTTTACATTGATTTGATTTTATCCAACATAGCTGGTGTAAATTTTACAGTTTTGTCATCGGTTTCTTGGTTTAAAATAGCACAAACGTGTTCGGATTCGAACTTGCATACTATTTACTTAAATATTAATATAAAGTATAATGATACTCAATGATAAGTGCACAATTATTATTATCATATAGTTTAAATGCTAAAATAATTCACAATATAAATCGGAGTAATAATAGTAATGCAATTTCTTTCTAAAGTCAGATATTCAAATAAGAAAAAATTTTTAATTAAATGTAATGTTAAAACAACTGGCAACATCTCTTTATTTTATCATTCCTCGTAACCGATAAAAAATAATCATTATTCATATTGTGCACTATACGGATTAAACTTAACTATAAAATTTATAATTGCAATGGCTTACTTTACAAATATCACGATATGTTGATGATTTATGGTGACACTTAACGATAGTTGTAAAACAGCCTGAACGACAACAGCCACATATACGAAGTTTCGTTAATTTGCCCCAAAGATAATTGGAACTTTGTTATGTTATACTCCAGACAACAAGTGAAAAAAATTCGTCCTGATTTTGTGTGTAAAATGAATGCAGATGAGCGCATTAAGCATAAAAATAGTTTAGTTATTATATGTGATAAAGGTAATGTTAACGAATATAGTTACCACTAACCAAAACTACACTTTTTAAACACTCTACGTACGTTTTGCTAACTATGTAAGCATCACCACGAATTGACAATAAACAAAATATTCAACCTACGATCTAGTTATTTATACCCACCACCTTCACTTCTGATTGCGTTTTGGCACTAAGCACGGAGGCTTTATTCAATCAGTTGTAAAAAGCCCGCCAACCTTATCTAATTAAGCTGTAAAGTCGACCATATGAAATAGATCCTTTGTCTTTATTTAAACTATTTTTACATTTAATTATTTCTATAGAATCAAATGTGATCAACACAAGATGGCGAGTTTACATTTTCTTGTACATCGTTTAATAAATTTCCTTTTCACTAAAGATATACGAAATAAAAGAATCTGATCAAAGATGTAACTGCTATTAACGGTTATGAGAGACATTTAGTAGATAAGTAAATTATCGCCATACATCTAAGAAAAACTTAAAGGATACCACTTTTTTCCAACATGAAAGACAAGCTGAAAGTTTGATTCTTTGATATGCAACCCATACCGCACTAAAGGGTTACAAACAATTTTCCACAAATTAAGATTGAGAGTAGTTTTTCAATCAAACTATACTTATTAAACCCAAAGGATAAACCCAAAGATAAAACAAACCATTTGGAAAAATGTGGTATTTACGAAATAAATTGTTCTGATTGTGGCAAAAAGTATCATGGACAAACCAGCAGATCTGTACAAACTAGGTTTAAAGAGCTTATGGCGCAGTTGAAATACGATCGTACAGAAAAATCTTCTGTTGCTGAACATGCTTTTCACCAAATTCATAAATTTAGTGTAGATAAGGGAAAATTACTTTAAAATGTACCCAACAAAAATTTGTGGGATGCATCTGTATCTGTAAGGTGGGGAGGGTGGGTTCCTCCAGAAGTGGGCTGTCCCACAGCACTTAGACCTTATTATGCCCATTGTGCATCCTCCTTAGTAAGTGAGGACTTACTAGCCAGTCTACAGTTTTTATGTAGTTTACAACGTCGCCAAGAGGTGCCTCTCTTATGTTGGCCAGTGTTGGCCAAAACTTGCCGAACACAGTTTTCATCCATTTTAGGATGATCACATTGTTGACAGATGCTTGGACCAATGCTTGGTGACATTCTAGTTCTAACCCTGAGCAAATTCGTTTGTCTGCTATCTGTATAGATAAGCATATTTCTACCAGTGATGTTATTTCTGCTGATTTCTTTTGCTGCTATTAAGATGCCAGTGAGTTCCGTTTGACCTGCGCAGGCACTTTTTCCCATAGCCCATTTTATGTTTAGGTTTAAGGATCTCGAGTATATCCCGCACCCTGAACCTTGTTTTATTTACCTGCTACATCCGGCTCTTCTGTATATTTTATGATAACTTTGTAATGCCTGTGGAAAGCATGTCGCGGTGAGATAGAGTCCATCTTCGCTTATAGCAGTGGAAGCGTGTCAAGTGCCTCCCGCCAGAAGCGACGTCTCACCTCTTCGGATCCTATATCAGGTTCTATTCCAACCGGGAAATTTAGTGTAGATAAGGTAAAATTACTTAAAAATGTACCCACCAAGAGATTATTGGATGCATTTGAAAGCATAAAAATAATTAAATGTAAAAATAGTTTAAATAAAGACAAAATACCTATTCCATACAGCTTTATACCTTAATTAGGTCTTTTTCCCACTGATTTGATAAAGCCTCGGCGCTTAGCGCCGAAACGCATTCATGCGTGAAGGTGGCAGATATAAATAGCTAGATCGTAGGTTTAATATTTACTTCTAGAGTATTTAAAAAAATGTTGTTTAGGTTAGTGGTAACAATATGCTTCAACATTGTTGAAAACCAAAGGTTCAAAATTCCCAATTCATAATAAACTTAAGTAAATCACTTTATTGCTGGATATTTATATTGCCGAACGTACTGTAACGCTCTTTGCGTTGTAAAGCGGTGTTTTGGCGCCTTCGTTCAGGTTTCGGATTTCCTCGGGCACCACCTTCTGTTTTCAGTGTGAAGGCCAGTTGCACGGGCAGCGTCAATGGAAAGAATACTTCAGGGATCGTTTTTGGTATCGACCACTGCGTTTTCGGCCAGTAGGGCGGGCTTTACTTGCTTCACTGGGTTGAGGACCTGGGTATTCGCTGCGTTGCTGGTGATGCTCGTAAATACGAAAAATAAGAAAGAATAAAAAAAAGTACATATAAATCCAAGTAGTACGGTAAACAGCTTTATTAATTAACTAAAATAATGCAGGAGACGGGAAGAGGGAAGATGGAGAGGGTGTGCAACAAGTTTTAATATCAAAGCAATGTCTACAGAGGCATTAAATACAGATAAGCTAAGCAAAACTAAGCGGAGTACGGACGGACTCTACACAACGGTAGGCGCGGAGCGAAGGGGAACTACAAACAAATTACGGCGGTAAGCATAATAATCGGAAAACTATATTCCTACTTTCGACGGATAGTACAATATATTTTGGTAGCAAGAAAGTACAAAATAGGTTATAATATGGGCCCCTTTTTCCTTGGACCGGCCCATGTAAAATTATTTTGGTAGCGAGAAAGTAAAAAATTATGACTCCTTACCTCCTACCTTAAAAATATTCAGAGTCCTGAAATTGAGGGTCCTAAAAATGAGGGTACTGTAATTGAGGTTCCTAAAATTGGGGATCCTAAAATTGGGAGGTACTTAAAAATATTATGGGGTCCTAAAATCGGGGTCCTTTAAATTCGGGAGTCCTAAAATTGAGGGGTCCTTAAAAATATTCGGGGGTCCTTAAAAATACTCGGGAGTCCTAAAATTGGGGGTCCTTTCGGGGATCCTAAATGGGGGGTTCTTTCGGGGATCCTAAATGGGAGGTTCTTTTGGGGGTCCTGAAAAATAGGTAGCGTGGCTTTTCCCCACTCCAAAAGGGGACGTAGCTCACTACGACCAATAGGAGCTTAGCTTCCCCACCTTTTAGACAAGTGAAGGGGTAGGTCTAACATAATTCATCTCCTACTGCAATTTGTAAGATTTATGCGTCTCTGTGACTGTCCATCTATGTGTACATATGCGCGGAGTGACTGAAAATCTTTTTTACACCGCGGGGATTGAAACTAGTACTTTAGTCCCGCATTTGCGGGACTAAAGTGCCACTTTTACTCCATTGGGACTTAATTTTTTTTAGTCCCGCAAATAAAAACAATTGAAACCAGCCACCTTGTTTATTCTAATTTAATTCAGAACTGTCAAATACAAAGGAGTATAGGAAACAATTTTCGGCAGTATTTTCTTTTCCCCAACACCATTTTACGAGATCGTCGTAAGCTTTATTATATATTTTTTACGATTTTATTTAAAAATATCCTAAATGAGACAAAGTAGCAATCTTCTGAGTTCGAGCCCCATCAGGAACCCCGTTTTTTTATAACTTTTTTAAGGGCCGGTATTTTATTAAAAATACATAATTTAATATCAAATATGATTACCTAATCAGAATTAGGAAACTTACAAATAATAGAATTAATTGTTACGTTTAAATATTTACAAAATTAACAGGTAAACAATTATTTGAATTTTAAGGGGCCTTGGGCACCGCGGTGTAAAAAATAGCATATATATCACAGGACTAAAGTATCTTTTAATCCCTTGGTATATAATATATTATTAATCAACATTGATTAAAAGATATATTTTAGCCAATCCTTTTAGTGGATAAAAGTAGTCTTTTGTCAACGAAATTGAAAAAAGTTAATTTTAATTCATATAGTTACTGCACACCTCTCGATTCACCAATCGGGTACTTATGCTCACCAATATCGCCTGTCAATTTTTTTTATATTTCACAATGAATGACCTAAATCATATTAAATTTCAACCTTACAGCGACTAGTTTTGCTAAAATTTTATTTACACTTAAAAAATATAATGGCTGATGACGTGCAGGGCTAATGCCTGCCAGGTGGTATTTATTATGACTAATCACTAAATGGATTTCTAGCTTTACAGAAAGACCGTTACTAGGAGGGTTCACGAGCTCTTGGACTATAGTTGCATTAGCCGCAAACTAAGCCACATTTTTATTTTATATTAAATGGTTTAAAACTCGTTTTCTACGATCACTATAAAAAGTATAAAAATAGACACGGCTTACTTGCTCTCAAAAAAACTAATTTCCTACGGTGCGAAGAAGTGGTGGAAGAATTTTATGTATCGCACCATGCACATGCGCAGAGGACAGTAGAGAACTTTTATACTAAATCTCCCACGCATCTATCGTCGGATGCTGTATTTGTTGACAGGTCGTTTGACGTTTGATATTTAAAATATAATTTGTGTCATGTAAATTTTTTTTGCTTATAAAAATAGAGAATAATAATTATTAACTTTTGTATCTGATTTTATCTATTTATCTTATTACTAAACATATATACTTTTTCTCACTTTTTTATTAAAATAATTTGCATTCCCAATAAAAAAGGTCACTTATAAATTACTTATTAGAAATAAGATTATCATTTTTAATTATTTAAAGAAAAAATATTTTATGCGACTAGTGTCTTCAGCGCTCATGGAAAAATTATCACATTACGCACTTGTTACACAAACTACTATTTTTACATTAATTCTCTTTCCAGCACTTATTCAAAAGTAAGGAACTGTGCAAAAGAAATCATGGTGACATCTTGCAAAAATACAATCACTAAAAATGCCCATAAGAAATTATACGATGGAATTGATAATGCCCTGAAAGACGAATGTGATGCTCTCAACAAAGCTTAAATAATTATTTTATGTCATACTAGTTCAATATTATATTTTTATTGCTTAGTGACCAATACATAACCTGCACTTTACAGCCCGCAAAGTGTACTTTATAGCCCACAAAGTGCACTTTATGGCCCGCGATTTTTTAAAATATTCATATTGTGTACGCGATATTGAACTAGTATGACATAAAAGTTTGTATGCACCGCAGTTATAAACAGATGATTATGCCCTCGAGCGACTTACAAACCCTCGGACCAGATGCCCTCGGGTTTGTAAGATCGTCGCCCTCAGGGCATAAAAATATATTTATACCCTTGGTACATAAATAACTATTACGTATTGTAAATAGTTTTTAAAAGTAATAAATATTTTTTTTTGTTTTTCAGTTTCTGTTTTATTTTTTTTTTTTTTGGTTTTACTTTAAAGCTATTTTTCTACTCATTTATATGAAAATGATCATTTCTTCACCGGCTACATTACATGAAAGTGATATTTTCTTACACTGGAGATGAAAATATTTTCACTTCTATAGATGAAAATGAAACAATTGAATAATGACAGTTAATCAGACCATTGAGCTTAGTTGAACCCATCGAAATATACTGCTAATGGACATGTCCTAGCGATGATAGTTGTCTTAGAAATTTATACGCTATGTAGGTTACTTGTTTTTTAGATCCGGTGTGTCTAGAGTACTCAGTCACTGATTGGTCATTTACAAATTTCAACAAAGTTTGACCAATAAGAAATCAGTATCGACGTAGTTTGACCAATGACAAATCAGTACCCGACTCAGAGTACACTGTCAACATTACAGCAGTCTTCTAGCAACAAAATACTTCATGATGCCGTATCTAGCGCAACATATATGATCTAAGATAGTTATGGTACTTCGGGCATATTTCTCTCTCTCAAAATAGTAATCGCTAAAGAGATAGCGGTTGTCCGAAACTATTTTTCTCACTCTTTTCGAGCCAACAAATTATTGCAACTACATACAGGTAATGCACGTCTATCAGTATATGTAGATGGTTGAACCTGCAAAAAAACTAAATCGTTTGACATTTCAGAAAAACATTCACATGGACTGCTGTTATCCCTGACAATTCATAGGGTGACAGTTTATTTACAAGTATATGGAACTTCTAAATAAAGGTCTAAAAATTGTATCCCTCTATTTTATAAACAATATCTATCCATATATGTAATCCTCCTGTTGAAACAAAGCGTTCTGACAGATAGAGGTGCAAAATCAGAATCGGGTGCCAACGCCCATGCGTCATATACATTTCATTGAAAGTCTCTCCCATAGAACAGGTATTTGAGTACTGTGTCGTATCTGTAATTGGTAATAATCACAAAACCATCATTATTAACATATATAGATCACCATCTGGTAATGTATTACAATTTTTTGATAAATTAGTGCAAGTTTTAAATTTACTACATAGATCTAATGAAAGAATTGTTTTAAGCGGCGATTTTAATTTAGATTTATACAAAAATGAAGACTATTATAAATTGTGTAGGATTTTAAAAAGTTTTAATCTTGAACCACTTGTTAAATGGCCTACAAGAGTCACGAATAACTCATGTACATTGATCGACCATATCTTTATCAATTTTCCAAATGAAGGGTTATGTTGTGTTTTAGATAATTGTATAGCTGATCACCGTTCTGTTTATTTAGAGTTGGATGTTAATAAAAAAACGCATAATAAAAGCAAGGGGCAACATCGTAGAAGTTACAGTCAAGATAACATTGACCGTTTCATAAATGCAATGGTGGAGGAGAACTGGCCATCTTTGTATCAAATTGAAAACTTGGATCAGGCTTTTGAATATTTTTATAATTTATTTCTATATAATTTTAACTTATATTTCCCTGAAAGGAGGTTCTATGCTAATTGTGCTTGGGACAAGAAGTGGGTAAATGATCATGTTAAAATATCAAGCAATAATCTTAAAGATTTTTATTTTTTAATTCAAAGTTATCCAATCTTAGGACCTATTTATAAGGAGCTTAAAAAACAGCACGTAAATTTGATCGATAATGTAAAAAAAGAATATTACCAAAACAAAATATCTACATCTAAAAATCCATCCAAATCGGCATGGAATGTGATAAAAGAAATAACAAATAAAAGCAAAAAACAAGAAAATTTAATTCTAAAAATCAATGGTAACGAAATTACAGATCCAACTGTAGTTGCTTCCAAGTTTAATTCATATTTCCTTGAAGCCCCTAAACACATAATTAATAACCTACCAAAATTAATTAACAAAGATACAGTAGATAGTCGAATTATTCGTTTTGAATCTTTCTTTATGATTCCTTTTACAGAGACCGAATTAGAAAGGCTCTTAAAAAATAAATTAAAAAATAAAAAGTCATCCGGCCCCGACGATGTACCAATGTTTTTAGTTAAAAAAAGTATTCCCTATGTGATTAAACCACTCACATATTTAATAAATTTATCTTTTGTCACAGGCTCATTCCCTCATATTCTAAAATCGGGCAAAATCATCCCTATTTTTAAAAAACTTGATCAATTTGTACCTGAAAACTATAGACCTGTCACAGTTCCTTTTTCTATTTCAAAAATATTTGAATATGCTTTTCTATCTCGATTGGAGCAATTTCTAGAAAAATATAATATTATAACAGATAAGCAACATGGGTTTCGGGCTGGCAAGTCCATTTCTACAGCGGCTCATTCTTTTTACAGTGAAATTATTAAGTTTATTGAGGCAGGCGAGTGCCCAGTCGGGATCTTCTGCGATCTCAGCAGGGCCTTCGACTGTGTCGATCATGATATTCTTATTTCAAAATTGTACGATGTTGGAATAAGGGGGAAACCTTTAGACTGGATATCGTCATATGTAAGGTACAGGAAACAATTTGTTCAAATTCATTATAAAGATGAGACTAGTATAAATAAATATAACTCAGAATACTCGATAGTTGAGATGGGTGTTCCACAGGGATCAGTATTGGGTCCCTGTCTTTTTCTACTTTATGTTAATAGTTTAGATTTGCTTCTTACTGAACTGTTTTTTACCATGTATGCGGATGATCTATCCTTAATAATATCTAATATGACATCCGTAAATATTCAAAAAATATTAGAGGTCATAAGTCAGTGGTTTAATGAACATAAGCTCTTTTTTAATGCAGCTAAAACTCAGTTAGCTACTTTTCATACTGTTCAAAAGTCATGTGATCCACTTACTATAGTTGTGAATAATTGCTCTGTTAATGATGATGTAGAGGCTGTCAGTTTTCTAGGAATTAAGGTGGACCCTACCTTAACCTGGAAACCTCATTGTGAAAAACTCATTTCAACCCTTAACTCGAGTAACTTTTTATTTAAAAATATAAGGAATATTTTAAATAAGACCCAGCTGTTAAATTTATATTATGCACAGATAGATTCTCGTTTGAGATTTGGCTTATGTTTTTGGGGTACTTCCACCTTGGCAGGTGAAGTATTTATTGCTCAAAAACGCATAGTGCGATGTATGGCCGGCGTGCACTATAGGAATTCCTGTAAACCGTTATTTGTACAATTTAAAATACTTTCCTTACCGTCACTTTACATTTATGAATCGTGTCTATATATTTTTCAAAATAAACATAAGTTTAAATTAAATAAAGAAATTCACTCATTAAATACTAGAAATAAAAATAATTTTAATATACCATTTTCAAAACGGTGTATCAGCTATAAATCTCCTGATTCTATGGGATTGCGAATATATAATAACCTGCCAAATGAAATTAAAAATATTAATATTTCACATAAATTTAAAAGTAATCTTAAAACATATTTAATAGAAAACTGTTTCTACTCACTATCTGAATATTTCATTTAATTATAGTGTTTTACATTTGTACTGTGTATGTATATGAACATATTATTTATTTATTTGTCTTTATTATTATTTTCACTCTAACCTTTTTATTCTTTTTATTCTTTTATTGTTTTATTGACTATTGCTATTTTACATTTCTTGTAATCTTTTGAGCAAAATAAAGGATACTTACTTACTTACTTACTTACTTACATGAGTATATAGCTGCTACTTGCGTACATCGTGAATTGCATTAGCGTCGTGTCTCGTTGGGAAAACTGAGCGCAGAGAAAAAAGAAAGTGAAGCAATTGTAGGCGATCTTTATTTTTGAAAATTATTCTACAAATGATAAATGCATATGTCATAACTTTATTTGTTTATACGTTTTTATTACAATATATCTTTTGCTGAATAAAATAATTATAAACTTACTTTTTTTTTCGTGATCGAAATCAATATATATCTATTGACCCTTAAATAGGATAAGTTTTGTAAACTTTGAACGTAGGAATGAATCTTTGGCATTTTCATAAAATAATCTTGTGTCGAGGAACGTTGCTATAATTAATTTACACAATTGTGTCCGATGATTGTCCAAAGCGCTTTGAGAACGAATATGGCTGTTCATTAAATCATTATCGAACGTGAAACTAATACTTTTTAAACTTTGGCACCTCAAAAAAGATCGAATATTTTTCATGTCATACTTAGTTTGATTTTCTCTGATTTTTCGCTCTGTAAGTTTACATATATAGAATACATCTTTCGCAGGTGGTACATACGATTCTCGATTTTTGAGTTTAGACAAAAGTGGCATTTCACAACCTGTTAGTTGGTCTTTGCACGTAGATAAATTAATAATTTTACGGAGTTTGTAACACACGAAGCCTGCAATATACTCGATAATATGCTCTGTGAATGACGATAAATCCCACAACGTTTGTAGATAATCATGATCAAATCTGATATTTTACTTCAATGTCGGGGTCTTTTATAGGATAAACATTTTATTTTTGTCTCGATGAAATATGCAAAATGTTGATGCCATCCAACAAACAGTTACCCTCATCCAGCGCTTTGATTTCATGTCGAACGAGTAACCGCTTGTAGGCGTTTTTAAATTGCAAGGCGTTGGGATTATTATTAAAGCCCCCCCGAGCCCTGATAGCGCTGACAAATGTTTCTAAATAGTATTGAGATAATTTGACCGTCAATAAATACGTCATACCCTGTGCTTCATACGTTGAAATCCAGTCTTTATTTGCGATTTTAAAATAGGATCTCCAATATCTGTTAATAATGGGGTAAAGTACTGATCAAAATCCATTGCATCTTTTGTAAAGTTTCAAAATATACGTTCGTTATTGGTCTGTTAAATTCGTTTTTCGAAAATTTATTTTTACATTTCAGGATGTCAGTTATGTTATTAAACATCAAGCAAACCCTCTTGATTTTGTATTTCTTGCAGTATTTTCATATAATCAAAATTAATATACCTGTGTAGTTCTTATGATTTTTTTATCTCCGACAGTTTTTCGTACGAGTTTGATTATGTGACGTAAATTATTCAAAAAATAGCACGGATCTTAAATAACGGGGTTTGTAAAATATGATTTAAATTTCGGGACTTCGTAATTAAAATTATTCTAGTATTTTAGGATATTTCGTGGAATTTGGATATTTGAAGCGTTAACCCGTTGGGGGATTTTGCATCGTTTTTCTGACACTCTGGTTTGGAAAACTCTTCCCAAAAGAAGGTATGTAAATTATATTGTCCATATTTTTTTCATCTAAACAAATTTATCTTGTTTTTATTTTTATACTAGGTTAGTCACACCCCAGGTAGCAAGCTGACGTCATAATGACGTCTTTTATTAGTCACATTTCGTCACTGACGTCATAGATCCAAAAAATGACGTCATTATGATCAACATTTTATGACGTCAAAGTGAAGTCAGTTAGAGGACGTCATTTAAACAACGTTTTTTGGTCAAATTTATTTTTTATTGGATATTAATATAATCTATAATAACTATTTCATTCATAAGTACTGCGGCTATACCTAAAATATCATATCAATTAAGTGGAGCAACGAAAATAAAAATAAATATTTTTTTATTTTCGGTAAATCAATTAAATTATTTTTCACAACGACCATATGTACCTTATTCTTAACAACGAGCAATTATTAATTATTGTTTCTAAAATTTGGCTAGTCGGAATTCTGGCGGTAGCTGTAGTTCCTTCCTCGCTCAGTCCGGTGACGTCACGGGAGTGTTGTCGGCTTTTTCCTTTCACAATGTTTGATGACAGTGATTTTTTTGCATTTTGTTTGGTTTTCGGCGTTGAAGTCGGTTTTGTATTTGGTATTAATTTTTTGTCGAAAAAAGTTTCGTTTTGCGGACTGTGGGGTGCATAATGATCGAATCAGAGTTTACTGCTCGGTTTGCTGTCATTCAATTTGACGAGGAAGGAGGTAATGGGTTAGTGGTAGTCAATACAAAATGGCTGACACCAATGAAAACGGAAGTATTTTGGCCCCCTTTTAAAGAATTTTCGTCATTTAATAAAGCACTAAAACAAGGCCAGGAAGTAGATGAAACGTGGAAAATTTACTCAATAAAACGAAGATTTTTTGAGACTGGTAAGTGCTTATTGTAAAATAACGAACATTTCTGTTTAATTAAACTCAAAAGTAAAGCAAGTTACTTAAAAAAGCAGCTTAAATTATAGAAAAATGGTTTTTAGATGACTTTGATACAGCAAATAAAAAAATAAAAAGAGCTGAGGAAACAAGCGACTTAAGTAGCAGCCTGTCTGAAGTAGAAACTGAAACATTCAGAAAGCGTTCTAAAAAAAACCCAACAGGTATATTGACGACTCAGAGGAAGAAGATGGGGACAACAGGCCTATAAGCAGCTGAGGTGGAAGTCTGTGAGGGTATTGAATTTTTTCGTTAACGAGTTATTCATTTGTTAGTTTTCCGTCAGTGACGAATAATCCGTAGTCTAACTTATACGAGTCTCATGAGAAATTAACATTTCCTCAATTTTCAGATATTGACAGTATGTAAACTCTGCCTAACACATACGTCAGTAATTTTCATTTTGAATGAAAACAAAGTAAGTTCTGAAACTCGGTAGTGACGGATTTTTGCTAACGAATGTATTCAGTAGCTCCAACCCAACCGATCATTTTTAGGTTAGCTAACGAATTTTAACCTTTAAATACAAATGTCAAAAATGCGTATCGGTGGATAAGTGTTTTATAAATTATTTTAATAATTTATAAAGTTGAGTTGAACATACGTAAGATAATAATTAGAAAGAATTAGTAATTTTAAAAATTTTTTTTATATAATAAAGTATGTATAATTCAATTCAATATTATTGATTAGGGTAAATTTAAATGTACGACTTAAAGGTTTTTCATAAATATATACCTACAAAATAAAGAAGTAAGTACTTTGAAAATTCAAATAACAAATGGTAGTTCCAGTTTAATATACAATTTGTCCACTTAAGTTCGCACCATATGAGTAACTTTTTTTATTATTAATTTTACCAAAAAAAGTTATTATCCATAAAAAGTTCTGCATTATCGAAAACATAAGATACAACCATCAAATAATAAGTTTTTTGACCCGTATACGAGGTGAGTCAAAAAATATAAATTTGGCTCAAGAGTAAAGCACGCTTATTTTAAAAAATATAGAAAAATGGTATTTAGAAATCTTGTATGGATACAATATTTACCTATAAATCTAATGTCACCTCCTCCTATCTGAAAACAATATTTTTTCTAATTTTTTTCTTGTAGCAAAGTTCGAAGTGAATTGATCCATATAAAATTAGTTTCCACACATTATTAAACCTATTTATTGGATATTATTTGAAATAATGATTTTACGTAGTTTAATATGCCATTACAGAGTAAAATACTAATTTCCACTTACTCCAGCTTAAAGTCTTTAGCAGCCATTTTCGTTGATTTAATTAAATCTATCCCAACAGCGATCAAGACCATATCTACAAATGTATTCTACATTTGTCTAAAGATGACAATCAAACAGATTTAATACATCTTTTTTTTAGTAAAAATACGTATCTAAAGACAGCATCTACAACTACTCTTTACACTTGTCTAAAGACAGCAATATAACACATGTATTCCTTTTTTAAGCATTTTTCTTTTTTGCTTTTTTTCCAAACATATTTTTTATGTGTTTCCTTTTTGTTCTTTTTTAGTAACTAGCTCAATGAATCCCTTATTTCTCAGTTTCTTTTTTAAATTCCCTTTTTTCAAATTTTTTTATAAATTACCACTTTAAAAATTACTTTTCTTCCCGACCAACTGACACAGACTATTCAAAGAATAATAAAAAAACTCGTAGTCGTACCACAATAATATAATTAAGAATCTTAATCTATATACTTGTTTAAAAAATTTTCGGTAAGTAACTAGTAAACTATGTTTTTTTGTGTTTCTTTAATGTAACTTTTTGTATTATAGGCCTGATGATGGCCATTGAATGGCCGAAACATGTTACCTCACGTTTAAGATTCTTAATTATATGATTGTGGTACGACTACGAGTTTTTTTATTATTCTTTGAATAATTTTTACCACATTTGAGTATGGATAATCTTCTGTTTTTGACACAGATTAGCTTAATATCAATATTCCCATTTTGGGAAAAAGGCAAATTTTTCTATTAAAAAGTATCAAATAATTGCAAAAATGAAAAAGCGAATTTTAGAAAAAATAAAAAAAATTATGTTTGTATTGGGGACCTATCGCTTCCAAATTCCTTACCTTACATCACTAATGTCCGGTTTCTCCAGTGGAACTTAATATAAATATTATGAAATATCGACTTAAAAGTACTATGAGCTTAAATCAAAATTCTGTTGCACCACGTTAAAAATTGGAAATATTAGCCAAGATCAAAATTAAGTTCGATAAACTTGACAACGCTGGCACCATTTAATCGTAAGCTCAAAATTTCTTTTTGTAACATTTTCCACCCTGACTAGTTTTCGGTGGTAATTTGAATGAATGTATTTGATTGGATGCTAAAAGATAGTGGGATGATGTGTGTGTATTACCACTTGACATTTGTCATCCTTGTTTGCAAGTTGCACATTACTCATTGTCAATCAACACAGCAAATAAAATATTTAATATGGAAGGTGATAAAAAAAGAGTAAATTATACCAAAGAAGAAAAACATTTGTTGGCAAGCCTTGTGGATAAATTTAAACACGTAATTGAGTGTAAAAAAACAGATAGAGTCAATAATAAAGAAAAGGAAATGGCGTGGCTAAATATAGCCAAACTATTCAATGCAAGAGGACTTAATATAAATAGAGAAGCAAATACACTTCGAAAACAGTGGGCCAATTTTAAGCAAGAGGCCAGAAAAGCGGCCGCAAAGGAACGAAAAGAGATTTATAGGACAGGAGGTGGGCCTCCATTTGCCTCCTGTTCTACAGACAATGCTCTGGGTACGCAAGATATTGTTCTTGGCGTTGTAAATAACTAGTCGGTGTGTGGGCTGATAAACGAGTTTGATAATGATTTTATCTCCATCGAAGGTAAGTTCAAAACTGATTCTTGCTTGCTGAATACAATTGATATTAACTGGCTGTTTTTTTTTTAGAAATACCAAACGTAGAGGAAAACACGGAGATGTTGGTAGATGAAAACGTGCAAATGACTGAAAACACGTTAGATGACTTGGAAGAAAATGACACCGAACTAAATCGAGCGAAAGCAAAATATTGGGCAAGGAGAAGAGCTCCAAAAGAGGTAATTGTGTCTCCCCTCGAAAAAAAAAGATGGAAGTATTAGATTTACAGAAAAAAATTTTGGAACAAGATTTAATTCACAAAGAAAAATTGTTTCAACAAGAATACGAATTTAAAAAAACCATCCATGGATTGGAAATTAAATATAAAAAAAAAATGTATGAGAGCTAGAACTACTTTTATTTAAGTTATTTTGTTTTTATTTTTTATTCTTTTTTCTAGTTTTAAGTTGTTTTATTTTAGGATTTTTTAGTTGAATTTTGTTTTAGGTTTGTTTTAGTTTTAAGTCAAATTTTTTGTTTTAACATGTATTTCCCTAGTTTTAAGTTAAGTTTTTTTTCTATTTTTAAGTTAGGTTTTTTTACATTTTATTAGAAATAAATAATTAATCTTTTGTAACTATGTTTTTCTTTTTTAAGGAATTTCTTTAGTTTTTATATTTTTCTTAGAAGAGATTATAATAATAATAATACTCGCAATACATTTCACCCCCTTACGAGTGAACCCCAGAAAGCCAATGGCTTGTGCGGGGAAGGGACGGCTATTATTATTATTTGCCGTAATTGTCCGTAAGATTATTAATTATAAATAATTAAAAAATATATATTACCATAGAAAAAAATTGAACAAAACTTATTACATTGAAAATAAATAAATTACAAAATTATTTTAAACAAATTACAAAGAAAAATAATTATCAACTAATTGTTGACGATGATCATTATTATCATTTTCTACGAAGTTAACATTGATTTCGCCATTTACAATCAACATTTGTAACTCATGGTCCATAATGTCGTCATTTGGAGGTTCAGGTTCTCCACGAAATGCAGCGATGTTTTGCAGTACTGCTGTTGCAACAATTACTGGCAATGTGTTTTCCAACTTCAACCTACAACCATATTCCATCACAGGAAATCTTCTCTTCCATATGCCTATGGTATTTTCCACCTTAACTCGTGTGCTTTTGTGAGAAACATTGTAATTATCCTGGCCTTGTGTCATTGTATTTAGATACGGAGTTAATAGAAACGAAGAATTCATATAGCCACTATCCCCTGCAATTATTTTTAAACATTTGTAAAAAATGTGTGCGCTATGTTCTATAATATCTACAATATTACATTGAACAAAACAAAAAACTTACCTAATAAAATGCTGTTACCAAATTCTCCATTTTCAAAACGATATTTAATTCTAGAACTATTGAAGATTGTAGAGTCATGAGCAGACCCAGGCCATCGAGCTACTATGTCTTGAATCTTGTAATCGGCCGAACATATTATTTGTACGTTTACAGAAAAATAGGATTTTCTGTTCCTAAACACTTCTGCATCATTTCCCCCTAAAGTTGGTGAACTATTTAAATAAAGATCTATAAAATATAAATTTATATTACCTGGAGAAATAATTTTAATGTGTGTCCCATCTACACATCCTATGACTTTTGGGAATCTTGCAACGTCATAAAAATTATTTTGGGCGTTTACAATTTCATCATTATTTCTCGGCATAAAAATGTACATTTTCCTTAAGTTAGCAATAATCCTACTAACTCTTGCTACTACTCGACATACAGTGGATTTGTCAGCCTGAATAAAATCTCCAATACTTATCAAAGTTGCATAAAATCGGAGAGTTAGAAGTAATTGGTTTAGCGGACTTATCGAATTATTTCTGTAAATAAATTATATTATATTGTAAATACGAAATATTTACCTAATTATCGACAAATGTGACAAGAAAATATATTTTTGTTTACTTACCTTTGCTCGGGATATTCCAATTGATCTTCAATTACATTTAATAAGTGCAAAGTTGTTTCTTTTGTTAACCGAAACCTGGCAAAAAACCTTTTCTCACATAAAGTCTCAAAATAATTGTTGCGATTATAAATGTGACGAGGAATTTGTATCGCATTATCATCCACTACATTTACAATGTCTACAGCATCTACATCTTCAATTTCAAACATGTTGATATAAAAAAAGCGGTAAAAATGTAGCTGAGATTACTTATAGACACGAATTTTATATGAAAGATGACACACAAACGTCAAATTTTCGTCTTAAGTCGAAAAAATCGGTGACTGGAATTTAAAGTCGGCGTTAAGCCATTTTCGACTTAAAATACAGTGGTGCAACATTATTTTATTCTAATATCGACTTAAGTTCAATATTGATATTAAGTTTCACTGGAGAAACCGGACATAAGCCACTTTGGGGATAAATAAATATGATCTTGAGTTTAATATAAACAAAATACCTATTATTATTATATCTTGATATGTGTGTTTTTTAATAATATAAAGTACGATGTCCGTTCTTCCGCTGACCGAAACGGGTCATAGTCTTGAAAAATCGCGCAGTGATTTTTCCTCTCCCATCTTCTAATTAATTTTATGTCAAACGCCCTACCTTTATATCAGTGTGTGTTACAGATTATGGAATATACGTCACTGACGGAAACTAACAAATGAGTAACTCGTTAACGATTAAATTCAATACCCTTTCAGACTTCCATCTCAGGTTCCAAAGACCTGAAAAAGTTAATTTTATCCAAGCTGGGATTACTGATCTTAAAGGTATATTTTTGTTGTTTTTTGGTAAACTTATACTTTTTACTCGTCTTTTTATTAGTTTAATTTTATTATGTTAAATGTAACCTCATATTTTTAGAAAAGAGGCCAAGTCAGCCAGGTACCTCCCAGCAAAGTAACTTGTCCTATCAACAATTATCGTTATCCTAGACACATCTTACTTATCAGAGATCTCAAGAGAATGTGTGTCATTCCGAGCCAGATGTAAACAAACATTTAACCTTTAACAGCAACTGCAAATGTCAGGGTAATAATTCAGGTATGAAATAATAATATGTCAATGTTTACTGCTCAATTATTTTCTCATAATTTTTTTCAGAATAAAGGAGAATAAGTGAAATATGTGCCATTAAGGAGCAAAATGCTGAAATATTAAACTACTTGAAAAGTAACAGTAGTTTAACAAGCAGAGCTTCCACAAGTATTCTTCCAGAATTGCCAGTGAAACTGCCAAACAACAACTTTCAAGAAGTGGAAACGCTTGACAATTTTCTTCAAAATGAGCATCAGTATGTAGCATTGGTAAAAATACATACATATATAAGCCATGTTTTGTAATATGTCATTTTTTTATTAGGTATAACTCCAAATTACATTTTTAATATCCTCGTACAATATAAAAAAATCATAAAAAATTATAGCATAATAAATTAACAAAATACTTTAAATGAAACTTTATTTTTTGACAGCTATTATTTACCTATTTTAGAGAGCCTATTTGTCGTCATTTGGTGGTAGAAATGTGGCCGCTAGGACAAATAAAATCCTAAAGCATTTATTGGATGATTCCCTAGCATGCAAACTCAATTTTCTTGGGTCAGGAAATCATGATACAAAGAAAGCCTTTTGCAACTTTAGTAGTTTGTGTTGTGTTTACGGAGATAAATAATTATTGTAAAGTGGACTGTATGAATATTTTAATTAGAAAAAAAAAACACATAGATAACTGTGAGTGTTAGAACAATAGAAACATGTTTTTTAAATATTAAATAATAAAATAGTTTATATTTTCCCTAACATGGCGCCGCCCTTGGAAGGCTATGCCTTTCGAAATATTATAGTTCATAAACTTTTACAAAAAAAATAAAATGTTAATAAATTGGTAGCACACAAATTTTATGTATAGCTCGTTTAGTTGAACTGTTTAAAGTGTTTATGGATACTACAAGGACAACACCATCAGCTCCAGGATGGACTGCAGTTACTCGACCTAATTTCCACTTCATAGGAGGAACATTATCGTCTTTTAAAATGACCATAAAACCGGGTTTAATAACATTGTCACTAACACTCTTCCATTTATGTCTCTGCTGAAGGTGATTTAAGTACTCTTGCGACCACCGGTTCCAAAAATGTTGAAGCATTAATTGCAAATGTTTATAACGGGATGTACATATTTTAAAATTTTCTGAAAGTTCCTGTTCAGGAAGAACTTGAAGAGAAGAACCCACCAAAAAATGACCAGGGGTTAAGGCCTCTAAATCTTCTGGATCCTCTGTGAGGGGTAAGAGGGGACGGGAATTTAGGATACATTCAATTTGTGACAAAACAGTGTAAAACTCCTCATAAGTTAAATAAGTATCGTTAAGAATTCTTTTTAAATGGTGTTTTACCGATCGAACAGTCCTCACCCATAAGCCCACCCATAGGGGAGGCAGGAGGAATAAAATGCCAAGAAGTTAAATAATTTTGAATAATTTCATCTTGGTTCAATTGATTATAACCCTTAAGCTCCTTCTCTGCTTTTACAAAATTGGAAGCATTATCCGAATATATGTGTCTACAAAGACCTCGTCTGGATACAAATCTTTTAAGCGCGTTAAGAAATCCCTCTGCAGTTAAATCACTTACAAGTTCTATATGAACTGCTTTAGACGAAAAGCAAATAAAAATACAAATGTTAGCTTTTATATATTTTTTGTTCTTAATTTACTATCTTTTATAAGATAAGGACCAGCATAGTCAATTCCAACTGAATTAAAAACTTTAGAAGGAGTTACTCTAGCAGCAGGTAAGTCAGAAATTTTTTGAACTAAGTGTTTAGGATTAACTCTAAAACATTTTAAACATTTTCTAATCACTCTTTTAACTACTTGTCGACCTCTAATAGGCCAAAATTCATTTCTTACATTTGACAATACACTTTGTATACCGGCATGTAAATTTTGTTCGTGTTCGTAATTAATGATTAAATCAGTGATATGACAATTTGATGCCAATATAATTGGGTGCTTCTGATTGTAATCGAGGGGAGATTTATTAAGTCTACCTCCTACACGAAGGATGCCAATAGAATCTAAAAAAGGTGATAAAGATAAAATCTTACTTTTAGAAGATATTTGTTTTGATTTCTTTAATTTTTCAATTTCAGATTGAAAAGAACGATACTGAGCCAATTTAATCAAGGCAGTTTTACTGACTTCAAGTTCGTATGGAGTAAGAAATCCAACACTTCTATTATGTCCTTTACAATTATGAAAAAACCTGAATATATATACAATTACTCGTAATACTTTAGTATATTTAGAATATTTTTCCAGTATCTCAAAATCCTTTAATTCGTTTAAAGCCACTTTTTTTCTTTTATCAAAAAAGATGGACCATTCCACCATAAAGAAGAATTTATAAGAAAAGAAGAATCCAGACCTCGAGATACTAGATCTGCGGGGTTTTGATCTGTTGGTACTTATCTCCATTCACAATTAACAGTTAAATTTTGAATTTTAACAACACGGTTAGCTACAAAAGTTTTAAGTTTACTAGGATCATGTTTGATCCAAGCCAATGCAATGGTAGAATCGCACCAAAAAATGACACGGTCAAAAGAGATATATAAAGACTTTGTTACCTTACGATATAACTGAGCAGAAAGCAAAGCTGCACATAACTCTAACCTAGGTAGGGTAACAGGTTTTAATGGAGATACTCTAGACTTAGAGCAAACTAATCTGAGACCTAGAGGGTCAAAAATCTGGGATATAATAGATAACACAGAACGTTTTGTAAGAGTTTTAATTTCTCTTTTATTTACAGAATACCCAAATATATCTTCTTGCGCATGCCAAAAGATGCCAAGTGTTTTAGAGTTATTGGAATCCTTGACCAAAAATTGAGAAGAATTAGAGTTTGTACTGAGATTATTTAATAATTGTGGTTCGTTTGAGACCCACTGTCTAAGAGGAAATTTTCCAGAATCTAATATTTTCATTATTTCTGATATTAATATTGTAGCCGTTTCTAAATTATCTGCACCTGAAATTAAATCGTCCATATAAAAATCGCGACGAACAATTGTACTTGCTTCAGGAAAAATTGGCTCATAATCAACTGACAGTTGATAAAGACAACGAGTAGCTAAAAAAGAACTAGGACCTAAACCATATGTAACAGTACTAAGTTCGTAATGATTTAAATTTGCACTCAAATCTTCACGCCAAACAATTCTTTGAAATTTACAATCCTCAGGATGAACCAGTATTTGCCTATACATTTTCTCAATGTCGGCAGTGAAAGCAACTACATGTTTTCGAAAACGTAATATGATATTAAAAATATCTTCTTGAATCTTAGGTCCAACCATTAAAACGTCATTTAATGAGGTACCTGAAGAAGTGTTACATGAGCCGTCAAAAACTACTCTAATTTTTGTAGTCATGGAATCAGCCTTTAAGACACAATGATGTGGTAAGTAATAATTTTTTATTTCATTATCTTTTGGCTTTATTTTAGTCATATGTTTTAAATTTATATATTCCTTTATGAATTTAAAGTAATCATCTTTTAATTGCGGATTTAAAATTAACTTTTTCTCAAAATTAATAAACCTTTTTATAGCTATTTCTTTACTTTCTCCAAGAGAATCAACATTTTCCCGAAAGGGTAATTTTACTCCGAACCTGCCATCAGAAGTTCGATAATAATTCTGAATAAAATGCTCTTCACAAGCATTTTCCTCTTGAGAATATATTATTTTATTTTTATCAGAAATTTCTTCAATTGACCAAAATTTTTCTAATTGGTCCTGTATATCAACTTTTAAAACAGAACTGAGACTTAAAAGAGAACTAGTTTTAACATTGCAAGGGCCAGAAACAATCCAACCTAAATGAGACTCTTGAAGCAAAGGCATACCTTCTCCTAACTGAATTTTATTTTTTAATAGCAAATCATAAAATATATTACATCCTAATAATATATCAATTTTTGAAGAAACATTAAAGTTTGAATCTGCTAAAATTACATTTTTTGGTACATTTAAGGAAAAATTTGAAAAAGTGTATTGAGGCACGTTTTCCGTTATATTTTTTAACACCAAAAATGGCAATTCAACTTTATATTTTGAGTTAGTGCTTTTTATTGTAGCAATTAAAGATTTATTTATTTTTGCAGCATCTATCGCATTTGTACCTACAATAGATACATCCACCTTTTTGAAAGACATATTTAAACGATTTGCAAGTTCTGACGTTATAAAACAAGGTTGACTACCGCTGTCCAATAATGCACGACAACGAATAGGATTATTTTGATTGTCCATGATATCTATTACTGCCGTGGACAGAAACACAAAAGAATTAGGAAAAACAGTTACTGAACTCATACTCATATAACTCGATTGATTTGAACCCGAAGGAATCATACTATTTTGTTCTGTGTAGGATGCCGTCCTACTAGTTTCTGAATTGGGTGCAACATTATTTATCTTATTTTTATCAGACTCTTTAAGATGCAATAACATATTATGTTTTTTGTTACAGATTTTACAGGTAAAGCTTTTACAGAATGGAGACATGTGACCTATGCGTAGACAATTTATGCAAGCTTTAATTTTCTTAATATTATCTATTCTGGATTGAACGCTTAAATTTAAGAATTTTTCGCAATAATAGATCACATGATCTGTACTGTTGCAAAATATACATCATTTATTTGATTTTTTTGTGGAAGAATGACTTTGTATCTTATTAGGTTTAGAAATTATTTTATTTGAAACTGAAGGTTTATTATAGTCATTAATTCCTTTTAAAATACTACAACGCTCCTTTAAAAATTCAATAAACGAATCAATAGTAGGAGAATTTATTTTATTAGTTATGGTTTCCCATTCCCTTTTAGTAGCTTTATCTAATTTATCTACTAACAAAAATAATAAAAGTGTGTCCCACTTATCAACTGGTTCACCTAGGTGGTTCAGTGCCCTTATATTCTTTTGCAAGGTATCTAAAAAGTTACGCAAACCAGTAAAATTTTCTTTTTGTACAATAGAAATATCGAAAATAAATTGCAAATGATTTTTTATTAAGATTTTTTTATCTTCAAACCTTTCATTAAGAAGTGTCCAAGCCACTTCATAATTAACATCAGTACTGTCTAAATCTTCTATTAATTTATGCGCATCATCTGATAGCGCAGACTGCAAATAGAAGAATTTTTCAGAAGTGTACAAACTAATATCATCATGAATTAGAGATTTAAACCTGTCATAAAAAGAAGACCAACAATTCGCATCACCAGAAAATTTAGGAAGCGAAATTTTTGGCAATCTTACATTTTTTGAAGGATTTTGAAAATAATTAAAGTTACGGCTATTTTCAGACCCATTATTAGATCTAACATCGTCGTCAATAACATTATTTACCATCTTAGATTTGGCCTGAGCCAACAAGAAAAATACAAATCTTCAAACTCTTTTCTTTCATTACAATTTTCAGCAAAAACATCTGGATTGTCACTTGACGCATCCTCTATTTCAATCTGAACCTTTTCGAAGTCATCATAAATATTTTCAAACCTAATTAATCTATCCGGTAATGTCAACAACTTCGTAGAATCTGACTCAACTTCCACTAGAAATGCTTCAAATCTAACCAAAGCGTCTTTAATACAGGTCCTTTTCTTAACAAGAACTTTTAATTTGCCTTTCGACATATTTAAATAAAAGTATATTATTAAATGATTTTAATTAATTGTTTTTTACTACGCCTATGCTCAAGCACAGACGAATTTCCGAAAAAACCTACTTGATAAATTTAGCAAGCGCCAATTACCAGAAAACACCGGTTATTTACAGACAAAAGCTAAAAGAAAATAACCCTTATATTTATAGTAATTGTAAAAACTGATTGTCTGATATTATATTTATATTTTTATATTTATCTTAATGACGATTAATAAACAAACCAATGCAGGTATATTTTTACATGTTTAAATAGGTACATAAGCCTAAAATTTAATATAAACCATGAAAAAACTTTTTTAATTTTGTAATACAACAGTGACATATTATTAACGAAAGGCAACACCTTTAAAAACTGATGTATTAAGCAAAATATTAAGGTTATTTTTTATAAAAATATTTAAAAGTTTACACTTCCTTGTCACAAATTTGTTAAGGAGAGATAACAACTAGGAAAATTGCAAAATGGAAATAACTCACAGAATTCTTGTAGATATTTTTCTTTCTTCGAACACAATCTCCGTCTGAACACTGGATCCGGTATCCACAAAATTTCTCGGGTCGTAGGACCAATGTTGGGTTTACGGAGATATATAATTATTGTAAAGTGGACTGTATGAATATTTTAATTAGAAAAAAAAACACATAGAAAACTGTGAGTGTTAGCACAATAGAAACATGTTTTCTTATTGCCTAGTTGCGTGCGTCTGTCCTCTTCTTGCGCCAATCGCGCCAATTCGGCAGTTTCGACCGTTGAGGTTCATGGGCGTAACAAAGCATTTTAAATATTAAATAATAAAATAGTTTATATTTTCCCTAACAGTTTGAAAAAACTTGTAGTTGGTAAGTTATTTTATGTATCTACAAGTCAAAAGTAAATGTTGATTGAATTTAGGATTAAATGAAAAAAGAATAAATACCATTGGTTTACTAATATAAAACTTAAAATAGTATTATTTTTTATTAAAGAAAAATCTTCTAAATGGAATGTTTATTTTTTTATGATTTTTGGAAAATATGCATTTTTTACTTCTGGTATGGTTAAATCATTTAGATAAATGAAAAATAAAAAGTTAGGTCATATTAAAATTATTAAAAAAAATTAGATACCTGTTTTTTTCTTGGTGAGTATATTTATTCATACAGTGAGTACATTTCCCTCACAAACTAAAGCTGTGAATACTGAAATGTCATTAGGTTCCCCACTATTAATAAAAAAACTGTCTTAGTCCACTAAAGCCAAATTACGAAATCCAACCCCTAAAATTTTGGAAGCTATATGAACTAATTTTTTAATTTTAAAACCCATAATGAGTATACTTTTTCGATTTTTGGTGTGTATACGTAGGTTTGTTATACTATCTTAAATACTAACTTATTTGCCAATGAAAATCTTAAGTCCGTACAGTTTTATGATTTATTTTTACAGATTCAGTCAGATTAGATTAATCTGACATTAGTGAACAGTCAGCTGAAGATGCCATAAAGGTGTGGCTTAAGCATGCTTCAAAGAGGTTGAAAAGAAAAAGCCACATTACTTTCATCCAGTAAACATTTGATTAATTCAGGTATTTTTACTAACTTTTAACTATTCGCTGTTCCATAATGCAAAGACGTAAAGATTTTATGGAATAAAGGCAGTTTTGACAAAGAGTTGTTTTTAATGTAAAGCAAACATTAAACCAATTTGACAACCATGAAAATTCTCAATCTGAATTGACCGAATCCAACTCTAATGAGTTTTTGCCCAATGAAGTAAACATTACTCCAATAGGAGTGGAAAGCACCCATTCTGCCAACAACTTTGTTTTAAGTATTGCTGCTTGTCAAACTCCTAATAAAATATCTGAAAAGGAACTTGATACTGGGAAATATTGCCATTTAGGCATAAATAACGCTTTAAATAATTTGTTATCAACGATATGTATACCATCCATTAATCAAAAAACACTAGAAATTAGCTTTAATATTGATGGAATACCTTTATTCCATAGCAATAATGTTCAGTTTTGGCCAATTCTAGGCTTAGTTTAGACTGTGAAATCTACCCCATTTGTTGTAGGTATTTTTTGCTTAGTGCTTTTCTTGAAGATTTTATTAATGAACTCTTGGATTTAATGAAAAACGGTTATATTTTTAATGATGTGGGTTTTTTCATAAAAGTGCATAGCATTGTGTGTGATGCACCTGCCAGAGCTTTTGTAAAATGTATGAGTGTCAACCGGGCACCGAACGACCCTTTTTACCTGTATTGACGAAAAGGTCACTTAATCCTATCCTTCAACCGGGCACTAAGATTATTAGAGTAGATTAAGTATATTTTACACTGCACACCACTCTATATATATTTTTATTGGAAAATTAATAGAATTTCAAACAGATACATATGATAAAATACAAAGTCTACACATACCGCATCAAATCAAAGACAAAGAAGTCAAAAATAAATAACAAAAATTGCAAAATCTAGTGGTTATGTTTCAAACAAAAAAAAATAACCAGAATAAATTTTATAATATATGTCTGTTACGCTACCAACCAATTATTGTAATAGGTATTAATATGTAACATATTTTTGTTTAAATGTTTTATAATACAGGTAATAACTGTAAGTTTTAAAAATATAATAAACACCTTTTGAAATATTCATATTTTCTTTTAGTTTTTAAATATACTTTTTGGCAAATAAATAATAACAATAAAAATAATAAGGATAATAAAAATAAAAAAAGTATATTTTAACGTGTAATTTAAAAAAATAAATTTGCAAATCTAAATTTTTTTTAAGCACACCTTCAAATGCATAAGAAACTGAAGAATTATTTTTTCTAAAAATTGAAAATTATTTTTACAAGCAGGTAGTCGGTCCATTCGTGTGTGATGCCCGGTTGATGATACTCCATTTAAGGATTAAAAATTATGATGCCCGGTTCATCTATGGTATTATTTGCTACTACCTGCTTGGTGCCCGGTTGATATCCGCCCGTATTAAGTCCCATAATGGTTATGCTTCATGTGACAAATGTATTGAGAATGGAGAATATCATGGTAGAATTGTTTTTCGGGACACTAATGCTATCTTACGTACATCTTTTAAACTTCAGTTAGATGAGGAACATCATATTGGTGTATCCCCATTTACAAAATTAGACATTTAGATATGATTTCCTGCTTTTCGATTGATTATATGCACGCAGTTTGTTTAGGAGTTACCAAAAAAATATTAAATGTATGGGTAGGAGGTCCTGTACATGTTCGTTTAAGCCATAATGTAGTTTCTCAAATATTATTGCAGCTGGAAAATTTTAAGTTATACATGCCAGTTGAATTTAGTCGAAAGCCACGAAGTGTAAGTGATTTAGCAAGATTGAAGGCTATTTAATTGTATTGATATTGCTCTATATGAACACTTTTTGCTTCTACACACTGCTATCAGTATTCTGCTCTCAAATCGCCACCCATTGAACCTAGGATCAGATTTGGCCGGTAATCTTCTAAATATCTTTCTCAAACATAGTAAGAAAATATATGGTATTGAATTTATGGCTTACAATGTTCATATTTTATGTCATTTGCACCTTGATGTAAAACACTTGGGTCCTTTGGATAACTTCTCAGCTTTTCGATTTGAAAACCTTTTAGGTGAAATAAAACGATTAATAAGATCACCTGTCAATAATCCCCTTGCTCAGATATTTTGGAGGTTAACAGAAAAAAAGTTTGTTGATGTAAATGTTATTTCTGAGGAAAATATTCCTAACCTACAGTGGGAACATTCTATGTGTTCCATATTGCAAAATAAAATTTCTGTAAGCAAACTGTTTAAAAAGTTAGATTATTTGCATCTAGTTTTTTGTATTAACAGCTATTCTCCTGCAAATTCTTATTTTATTACAAATAATAAAAAGTTTGTACAATTAAAAAATATAGCAACCTCTCAGAACACGACAGTTCTTATAGGAAAACAAGTTTTGCTTTATAATTCTTACTATAAATACCCCTTTGATTCTGCTTCTTTAGATATTTACGTTTTGAGAAATTTATCAACAACTCTAGGAATTTGGTATATTAATGATATATTAACAAAATGTTTACTTATTCGTGACAAACACTCGGGCAATATGGTGTGTTTTCCAGTACTGCACTAGGGCATAACATAACAAATTGCTTTTTTATGTAAAATGTTTTGTTTCAAATTAGTTATTCGACTTTGTATAATGTATTAGTTAGGTGAGGTTAGCTAAAAATTGGTAATAAACCTATTATTGTTACTTCTTGTTTTTTATTATCCACCTTTTCTCATACGCGTCTAATTTCAGTACATTCAGATGATGTATTTTGGACGTCTAAAATAAGGCCTTTCCGCCGTCTAAATTGACGTTATTATGACTTCAAAAATGACGTATTTCGGACGTCTGAGAGACGTCTTTGCGATGTCTAAAACGACGTCTAAAAGGACGTCATTCGTCCCTGACTTATACTGGCCATTTTCACGTCATTCATATGTCTTAAATGACGTCAGCGATGACCAAAAAAACGTAATTTTGACGTCAGCTTGCTACCTGGGACTTTCTTTGGTACAATTCAATTTTGATTTAAAAAGCATAAAAATTTGTTCTTTTAAGTAATAATAGTTTGTACTAGCTTTTTTATTATTATTATTTTGTGAATCATGGGTCTTTATTTGCCAGCAAGGCAGTACCTTTTACTGTTGCTTGTTTTAAAGTAAGGTCCACATTGTAATCTCGGATTTTGTTTTTAGGGTTTTTTTTGTTAGTACTGGTTATTTAGTCTTTGAACTTTTATCATCTGTTTTCTATGAAACGTTTCTACTAAAGGTTAGGGTTTTGCCTTCAGTGGTTCGTGGATACCTGCAGTTTATCTGTCTCTGGGAAGAGAAAAATACATCCTGTGATTCGGCTAGATAGAGACTCAGAGCTCAGAGCGTAGTTCTTCACCGCTGTCAATGTAGGCGAACCGATAAGTGTTAATTTACCTTTTTATATATTTTTTTTTTAACATATTACTTCGTAAACTTATGTAAATGTTTTTAAATTTATCTTCAACGAGTGCCATGTGTTTTCAGCTCTGATTGACGATTATTTCTACTATTATAATCTGCCCTAGCGGCCACGTTTATTCATATTGTTTGACGATTTGCCCCAAGACTTTCTGGGAGGCAGAAAATAATGTTCGTAGAATTTGGATTATGTTTATAAATGTATGAGTATTATGTACGCCCTGGTAACAGCGCAAATATTTTTTTATTGTACTACCCACATTTGTTTGCCAAGAAGCCATATGTAATATATCGTTGTACATAGAAAATTTAAGTTATTCGTTACATCTATAACCCCTTTTGGGAAAACGTTTATCTAACTCTGTTTCATTGTTTAAGTACAAACCAACATGCCAATAATGTGCTCATTTGTGTTTATAGCTATCTGTCTACACACTACTTGTAACTTGTCAAAACATTAAATAATTTTGTTGTTTTTTTAATTGTGAATAAAACTGTTACGTGAATAAAACTGTTACGTGAATAAAACTGTTACGTGAATAAAACTGTTACGTGAGTAAGGACTGTTTTTACTTATTCTGATCTTTGTTAAATTTACTGGGCTGGCTCGTGTTAATTTAACTCTCGCCCCTTAATTCTCTTTTTTAACTATTGAATAGTTTTGGCCTCACTCCCATCTCCACTGTAGTAAAACCGGGGCCTATAAAGTTGTCCATCAGATGGCCGAACTCATGTGACCTTTGTTTTTAATTTAGCTTTTAAAAGGACCCTATAAGATAAGCATTATATTTGGGCCACTTAGCGGTAAATTCGCGCATTTTCCCTGGGCCACAACTCATCAAATTAAAATTCAAAAATATTTGCTCAGAAAAATTTTCTTAGGCGCAAAAGAGATTCTGGTTGCTTCCTACAATACTTAACTATCCTAACTCGAACTTAGTGGATCAGAAAAACTTGCTTAAACACAATAGAAATTCTGGTTGCTTCCCACGTTACTTAACTATCTGAACTTGAACTTAATGGATCAGAAAAACTTGCTTAAGCGCAAAAGAAATTCTGGTTGCTTCCCACTTTACTTATATAAGCGAAAATCTTGGCGTCGTTGTTTTGACCATCTGAAAAATATAGTCCTTCAGCTTCTAACAATTTTCCATGTGGTCCCATAATCATCATCAACTTAAAAAGATTCCGGTGTTTATGGGAACTATAGCTTCGTTTTTGAAGGTAATGATGCGTGGCCTTTTCTGAATATAAATACGTGCCATCGATAGGAACAGCAGCTTCTTCTTCAGTTAATCCTAATACTGATCGATATAAAGGTGTGGTTTGCTTTAGAATTTCTTCACGTGACATGTGATGGTAACCAAGATGAAGTGGCACGAAATCCTTTTCCAACATTTTCGAACATGCATCAATGGATTCACTAACGACGGTCTAGTTAGGAACTCGAGAAAGTAAAGCAATAACCGGTTGAGGTAGATTCTAAGTTTAATTAAAAACATTGCGAGAGCATTCCGTACTGTTTGATTGGTACTATCCCTCATACTGCTGGCCTGCATAATGTCAAAGAGGACCTCAAATGATGCATTACTAATTCCTGTGAGCATTTCATAATCTGCATTGGTTAATGCCGATGTCGCGCTGAAGTCAATTGGACGGTTGCGCTTTAAAACTAATTCGGTCAGACACATTATCCAAGCTACGATTTGCTCACTTCTCATCTTTACTCTGTTTTTTGTACTTCGAATTTGTAGCAGCACTTCTTTATTGAATTCTCCATTGGTCAAATGATTTTTGCAAGTTCTATTCCTTGTTGGGATAAATATTTTAAGCTTCATCCAAATCTGCATTTGTGCTGAGGAAGGGATTCTTGCGCGTCCAGTATTACTTTTACATATGAAACATCTTTTTTCACTTGTGGAGGCGGATTTTATTCCACGAAGAGTAATATAATTAGGTCTTTGCATATTCCAGGATGGGGATCTATTTTCTGATGATGATGCTTAAGAAATCATTAAAATTCTTCTGTCGTCTCTATTTTGGGAAGATATTGGTACAGATTGTGATTCTTCGGATAAAATATTTTCGTAAGATATAGCATCATCTATTATAGAGTGTTCTTCATGTATAGAAAGTGGGAATTGGGATGAATTAAGTACCTCTAAGTCTTGATGTATAGAAGGTGGACGTTGGGATGAATCCGGCACATCTGGGTCTTGAAAATTAAGTGTTGGTGCATTTGAAGAGAGTTGAACAACAGTTCCTGATCTAAGCTTCTTCGGTAATGCTTCAAATAATTCATCTACTATTTGTCTCTTTCATGAGCAAAATGTGTCTTGGAGTTTTCGGATTTTGGCATACCATTTCCAACATATAATGTCTTCGTCTGAAAAAACAGCCTCAAACTCCGTATACTCTTCCAAACATGCGTGTAGTGATCCTATTCCTACTTTTACTTGCTTATCCTTGTATTGAATTCATTTTTTGCACTTTACAGCCTTTCGGAGGCAACATTAGATTCGTGACATTCCTAAAAATAATATAACATAATTGTTTTAAAAAGAATTATTTGGGAATAAAACCCCTTCTTTGATACAAATCGTTTTTTATTTGACGTTTCGGTGTCTCAGCAGACAAAAAATTACAATTTTGACCCTATGAAATATGACACCGAAATGTCAAATAAAAAACGATTTGTATTAAAGATGAGGTTTATTTCCCAATGAATTTTTTTAATTTTAGTAATGCCACAAGAAGTAATATGTAGATCATATAAGAAAGTGTTTAGTCTGCCGAACGTTCGGTCGAATAACCACGTGGGTGTTCGACCGACCATTAAACGGTTTAAATTATAAGTTTGAATATATGCTTCTATGCAATTGACAGCATAATGCTAGAGTGCGTACCTCACGAGAAAATGGCCCGGATCGATAGATTTCTCTATACCTATCACTTCAGCAGAAAGCGATACATAGTATTATTAATTACAACAATAAAGTAACAGACTATTATAAACTATACGTATTTCAAAAACCTATTTTATTTGTTAATGTTAATTGTAATCTTTTTTGATCATAATTTGTCATTTTCCATTTTTATTTTTTTTTTAAATTGGATAGTACAAAAATAAAATGTCATGTAATATCTAAATGCCAAAGTATTTTGATTTCAAAGAAAACTTGACTAGAGTATTTTAATAAACATGTCACACAGCACTTTTAAAAATAATATAACTGTATATTCTTGTCAAATTGTGGATTGAAATAAAATGATTGTGAATAAAATAGTATACAAACCATGGCGGAAACTATCATTCCTGTCTCCGGCAATAGATCACCTCGGCGCCTCGGTATGTAATCTACTATTAAAATTATCATTGAGAATTTTAAAAATAATGAATTTCAAAAATCCTTTCAAAGTTGACAAAAATTTTTCTTTATCTGACTAGATTAATTTTCTTATTCAAAATTGTCAAGTAATAATTAGCCAAGATTCATCATCTTCAATCTGACATCTGTGACTATTTTATATTATTTTTTTTATCGATATGATAGTATTTTAAATTACAAGTCCGGTAGGTGACTTATTACAGTACGAGTTGTATAAACGGGTACTTTAATAACACCTAACGGACGTGTATCATATATTTTATTTCATTAGAAACGAAATCGCGTTTGCCACCATGCACCAATTGCGCAAGTCATTCTTCATAGTGTATGCAATGCATAGCGGCCGGCGGCGTTCATCATTCATAGTGGTTTTTATTGTTGTGGCGTTGAGGCTGTGTTCGTTGTGAATCTGATGCGGTATTATATTTTAATAGGTACGGATAATGAACGAACTCAGAGAGTTCGAGATTCTACATCAAACGTGGCGTTTGAGCCAGATGAAAGAAACATTTCGCGGCCAAGATTATTAGCTACACTATAGATTAAATATATTGGGTTTAATATATTGGTTTTAATTGGATTCGTTGTTGTGATTTATAGCAGACAAGACAACACATACAAAAACGCCGGCAGATGATTTCTATTCCTGTATATCATATAGTAGGTACTTATACATATAGTAGACAAGTAATCGATAGCCATGTTGTTTTTTATGGTGTTAGCGATGCCATCAACCGATTCTTTTGTATCAATATCGCGAGAGTTTGATCGAATCATTTTATCTTTTTTCAATGTCGCTTATGTTTAAACGTAAAAATGTATTCATTTAACTTAAATCCACCAACAATTTGCTCATTGATATTTATATTTTGTTTCAAAGTCTGTAATTTTTGAACTATTAACAAATACATACAAGATATGAAAAATCAAGAAGCGATTCAGAGGTTGTCATTGGAAATGTTATGGGTTATTACAATTTCTCATTTAAATTGCCATGATTGAGTATTTATTTGTCTATTTATTCGTTAGGTTGAAATCTCGCAAGTGAATTTTGATCCACTTCTTGTCGTCCGATTAACTTGAAATTTGGCACGTTCATAATTCCGGTGACTTCGAAATAACAAGAGGTATTTACTTTTTCTAATAAGCTGGCCATTTTTATTTAGTTCCAATTTCAAACATATAATGAACTGTATTGTTTTAGACTCAAAGACTGCAATCAAGCTCTTGTATCCCCTAAGGGTAGGACCTACGTAGGCAAAACTCACTGGAAACCATCTGTAACCGAATGCAGGGATAGTATTATACTCACATCCCCAATCAGTCATTCATAAATTACCAATATACTGTAGCCAACAATGAAGTGAGAGGGATAGATATAAACTTGGAAGATGGCGTCTACTTTATATTGCGAGGCATACTGTTATAGAGGGAAATGGGATAATATATAATTTTTGTTATCGATTTAAATGTTACGGATTGTAAAATATGCAAAACATAAAAATTGGTTCATGTTTTTTAAGGCTCTGAAATAAACATGGGGTATATACATAAGATTTAGAATATGAGGGTTAAATGAAAAAAAATCTTTGTAACTGCAATTTATTGAAAAGTTTTATATGAATTTTAATAATAGTAACAATAATAAGTTATTGAATTTACAGGCAGAAATAAAACAAAGTCTTACTCTCAAGAACTAAATTTATATTACTTTAATTTAATTGCTATAAATTTACAAAAAACGTACAAATTTTCACAATAATCATGAACCTTAACTGTACTTTTTATTCTTTATTGGTTTCGGAAAAGAATTACCTTAGTATTGACACTTCTAATTCTATGTTTTTTTGTAAGGTCCTGCATTTTTCTGGTTTCACAATGGATTCGAACTTTGAAATAATTTTTTAGACAAAGTTTGATTAACTGAGTGGAATGAGAATCAATAAATGAAGTTTCAAAAAGGTGATCTCCAAAATGATCATATATATCACTACTTAAAGATCTCATTACATTGGTGACTAAAATATCTATTAAATTTTTTATGTTCTTGTTAAAAATGTTTTTAGTTTTTTGAAAGAACCTAAAATATCTCTCACCAGCCTTACATACATCTATTATAAGCTTTGAGGCATTTATTAAGTTGCCATATTTTTTCTGTTTTGCAAGAATGAGCACGATATTTTACTTTCCAAAAGACTTCTGCATTTTACGCAGAATACACATTTTTTTAAACCACTTACTACAAAGCAATTACATCTTCAACATAATCTGTTAAATCCCATGCACTATACTGTTTAAAAAGATTTCCTCAAAATCTTTATTCACTGATTCCAGAAATGACAAATATTCACTACTTTCTTCCAAGTTGTCGAGATCTTCAGTATGTGTAATATTATTTCCACTCCCACATGATAAAATGGGAATATTTTCCAAATCTATTACATTTCCTGTTTTAGGGCCACTTATTTCGGAATTGACAATTAATCTTTTAAAAGCAGCCTCAAACTGCCTTGCAGTGGGATTATTATTGAAACCGCCTTTGCTACTAATAGCCCCAAAAAAAGTTTCTAAGTGGTCTTGTGATATTTTATGTACATTAAAGTAAGAAAGTGTCAGCTTGATAACAACATAGGTAGTATACATTTTCTTCAGACTAGTTATACAGACCAAAAAACCCAAAAATCCAGTTTTTCTTTGAGATTCCAATAATGGGATACCTCCTACATTTAAATATAATATAAAATTTGTGCAACTATCTAAATATTCGAAAAAAAATGTCTGAGTATTCGGAGACAACGGTTTCTTAAAAATATATTTTGCAAACCTGTTACGTGAATTAAATACATCAAATAGGTTATTAAATTTTAAAATAAAATCTGCCGTAGCATGTACATTTTTAAAACAAGGTATTTCCATGTCATGACATCGAAACAATAGGGCATCTGACACACTTTTACTTAACGTTTGAGTAGCAACACAAACCTTCATTTTTTCTCTGGCCCATTGTAAATGGCGCAATTTTAATTTTGTTGCTGCATGAAGACCTTCACTGTTTTGATGTTCAAACAGCTATTCAATAAACCTCCATTCAATTACTCCTCCATCCCCATTGTTAATAACTTTTTGTGACCCGAAACAATTCCTAACCAATTTAATCATGTGGCTTGGATCTAAATATATAAAAACGTTTTCACCTGTAATGGGATGTTTGAAATAACTTTTTATGTTTGTTTCATCAGAAAAATCACAACCAAGATCTTCAGCCATTTTAAAGTTTACGGGAGGTCCATCAAAAGTTAACGAGGTAACGGTTACGTAACTTTCCCCAAGAAATTCAAGGCATTTTCTCACAAGACCCGCTTTTTCTCCAGCTGTCAATCCATCAATAAGGAAATAGCCAACTGGGATCTTCCAGGAATCGTTTAGACTTACTAACATAAATACAAGTGCCTCTCTGGCCTCTGCAAGGGTGTCTGAGTCAAGTTCTGTACCGACATCCACATAACCGCTAAATTTCTTCTCAGTCCACTCAACCTGTTTGTGGATTGACATCTCATTCAAGACTAAGTTGCATAAAACTTCCTGTCCTCGGTTTATCATACTCCTTGTTTTTAGTTTTAATGCAGTAAGGGCCTCTTGTGTAAATCCAGGAGATCCATCTACAGAACGGAACCATTTTTAAATAGTCCCAAATGAGGTAGACACCTATTAAAAGTATCTCTCACAAAGTTATATGCCCTTGGTGAATAGAACGATAACGTCAAAGCAAAAGATCTTAAACTTGGGTCAAATTTTTGAGTGGACGATCCTTTTAGCATTCTTTTAAAAATATCTTTTACTACACCTTGAACCGAAGCCTAAAACAAATATGTAATAAATAAACTACTTAAGTTTCATCATGAATATTCCAAGTTTTTTTATTTCTAATAAGTGTTGTTCATCAAAACCAAAACTTACTTTGAATGCATTTTCTGATGATTCAGATATTAGTGCTTTACTTTTAAGAAGACTAATTAGAGATTCCATACTTGAAATTTTTCCTTTAAGTCTTCTAACTTGACTGGAAAGACTTTTTACCTTTTTTCTTTGACAATCTATCGTACGTTTCATGTTTTTAAAAATGTTGTTTTTTTGGGGAAATAAATCATCGCTTGTCCAGTCACCAGGATAAATTCTTTTTCTGGAAAAACAAAATAAGAAAAAATAGAAATCGGCGCATACTAGTTCGCTCCCGCGGTCAGTTTTTGAAAAAGGTCATAGGTAAGTTCGCTCCCGAAGCATAGGTAAGTTCGCTCCCGAGGATTAAAACGTAAATAAGTAGATTACGAGAGATTAAAATTTTACCAATATTTTATTTTACCAATATTTATATTATTACATACAATATTATACATACAAGACATTTAATATAATGTTAATGTGAGCAAAACTCTTGGTAAAAACGATAACTACTCATTTAATGACAATAACAAAACAGGAATAAACTTATATTCAAAATATATCGAATTTAAATTAATTAATTTTTCTTTACATATCTTGACAATTTTTCAAGAAATTGAATTTTTGTAATAGCTCCAGTTTTGAAATTCTTTCAACACTTCAATAAATTGAAAAATATTTGGATGGGCAGCGTAAAACGACCCATTGAATCTGCTGTGGAAAGCTTCACAAGCATTTGTTGATCTCGTCCTTGCTGAAGAATGTTCGGCCCACATTTCTGGCGGGAATAGAGAATCTTCTGATATATATGTTTCCACCAAATAGTTATTAAAAATCTCCAATTTTTTGTCTTGTGGCAAAATTTCCGCAAGATCAAAGCAGAAACAATCTCCCACATCGGCTGGTTGTAAGTAGGGAAGGCCAAATACGAAATTTAAATATTTTCCAATATCTGATTGGGATTTGTAATCTTGAGTAAGTCCTAAGTGCTGAATTTTCCGCCACCTGCAGCAATGGAACAAAATAATTAATTTTTTGATAAAATATAAAAAGTAAGATCTTACCATGACTGGGTTAGATGAAATAAGCAACCCTTAATCACAACGTGTGGAAGTTTTCTTTTGAATGCTAAATGTATTGCCATTTCAAAATCTATGTAAACACATTTTGATGTTAGTGCAATTTCCATTTCTTGTAGCTTGTTGAGAAGAATGTTTAAGCAATTTTCATAAGTTTTTGTTGTTTTATCCGGTAATAGGAAAAATACTAAAGGCATGTAATGACCATTACATATTCCATGTATGGTAAATAATTGGTAGAAAAACCAACATAGGTTTTCCTTTTTCACTAATAATTTGGCTTACGTCCATTTTAAATCTTTCTCAACCAAGTGTAAAGAAGAAATGATTTTGTTTATTCCCTACATTTTCTTATATTTATACAGAAAAATAGGCTCATTACTAACAAGTTTGTTATTGTCATTAAGCGATAACATGGAATGCCATTAACAGGGGATTATTTTTGAAAAATATTTGGTGATAATATTAAGCAATAATGTGGATTAACATTAATAGGGGATTATTTTTGAAAAATATTTGGCGATAATATTAAGCAATAATGTGGATTAACATTAACAGGGGATTATTTCTGAAAAATATTTGGGAGCGAACTTACCTACACCCTTTTCACGTAGGGGGATTAAAAACTGACCGCGGGAGCGAAATAGGTTGCGGCCCAAAATTGTTCCGGTTTAAGGTTAAGGTTAGGTTATGTTTTTCGCGGTTTATTGACAAAAAAGTTTATTAGTATAAAAAATATGACCAGCAATATTAAAATAAAAATAAACGGTTCAGAAGAATTAATTGTAGAGTTGCCAAACAAAGAATTCGTTGAAAATTTACGCAATGGTAAGTAATAATGTAATATTTATATTCTTAATAATTATTAATACATTTTAGATAGTTCTATGTTACTTAATGTAGTTCAACAATTCACGAACAGTGAAATTCACACAGTAGAACTGGTCGACGAATCTGAGCCAGAGCAAAATTGTAATGTAGAGGAAGAGAAGAAATTGTGGACCGACGAAAATAGAAATATGTTAATAGATTTATATAAAAATCATGACGAAGAATTTCAAACCGGAGTGAAGAAATTGACATGGAATAAAGTAGCTAAAAGAATCAATGAAAAAGTAGGTGTACATGTAACAGGTGCACAATGTGACACTAAGTGGAAGGGGTTACTAAGGAATTATAAACTTGTCAAAAAACTTAATGAGACATCAGGAAATGAGCCTAAACACTGGAGATTTTATAATGCCCTGGACAGAATACTTTACATGAAGCTAAAAATTACACCTGTCGCTACCTGCAGTAGTGCTCGTGGTTTACACGCTGATGGTAAATATTTACATTTCCATAAATTATTTTTTTTATGTTTTTATCAATTTTAGATTCTCAATCAATTACCACAGAATCTTCAAGCAATACACCAACATCATCTAGATCTGACTCTAGGAAAAGAAAAATAGAAAACCCAGTAGAGAGGCGCCACAAAGAGAGAATAGACCGCCAAGACAGATTTTTTAAAAATTATGGAAAACATTGCAAATAAGATGACAAATACTCCTGAACATCATTGCCAATGTAACCATGATAAAAAGGTGGAATAATAGATTACATATGTTTTTAACATTATATATTTTGAAATGTTTGTTCTTTTAATGTATGTTCTTTTATTTTCTGAATACAAAAAATATACGTTTCTTAATTAAAATAGTAGTAGTTAAAAAAATAAGTGTTTTATGTTGACTTACAAAAGAGGTAAACTGTACAATATATTTAGTCGTTTTTCTTGTGCATCATTATCTGTTCTATCATTATTAATTTGAATAACATTATTTCTTCTTTCTTCCTGAATTTCATTATTAATATTCATAAAGTCATAAGGCAAATCTTCATTCAAAATGCAAGCATTATGTAAAATTGCTGCACTCATAATAAACAGTGACATTAAATCAAGTCTAACAGTTTCCATAAATTTGAGACGTTTAAATCTCCCTTTCAGCAAAGCAAATGAATTTTCTATATCGACTCTGCATGCATTTAGTCTCTTATTGAAATTTATTTCTCTCGCGGTAATATTACCAAAGTTTTTGAATCCCACCATTAATTTTGTGGATATAATTTATAGGCGAGGTCACCTATTAAATGACCATCATTGTAAAATGTTACTGATCGGTTTCTAATACGTTCTGCTAAATCAGATTTGTTAAATAAGTTAGAATCATGAATAGAACCTGGCTCTCCCGCATAAATATCAGTAAACAACTTTTTGTTATTACATACACCCTGAATTAGGATGGAATGGAATTTTTTCCTGTTAATATATGAATTTGGAAACTGTTTAGGACTTTTGATTCTTATATGACTACCATCGATGCAACCAATGATGCCTGTAATTGGAAAAGTTAAATTATAATATCAACATAATATAGTTTAGAATTCACCTCGAAAGTTACTTCGTCTTTCATAAGCGGTCATTGTTTGCTGAGCTTCTTCTTCACTAGGCCATCGTATTATACCATACAACCTGTTGACTTTTAATAATCGATGAGCTGTTCTTTGTAGAACGTCCCAGCATGTCGATTTACTGACATCGAACCTAGAGGCTACCGATCTAAAAAGTAAATTTTTTAATAGCACTATTAAAAACAAAATCAAAACTTACCTAAAGCTTTCCAAGTTAGCTAAATACCATACTGTAATCATTAACTGTTTGCCTATCATTATTTCTTGATGCCCATCAAGTCGTTTTTGTCCTGAATGCTTTACTGCCAAGTAGGTATCCCAACAATTTATCGAAAGTTTCTGGTAGCAATCGAAAATGTTGTTTAAATTGGTGAGTTTGAAATTGTGGAACAGTTTCTTCCGCGAAATTTTTAACTTTTGTTTATCACAACAAACAAGAATTCTGACTCCATACTCCTTAATTTTAATTTTAAAACTAACCTAACGTTCTCGAGATTTGTATTCTACAAAATCGTCAATTTTTCTCGTCAATTTCAGTACTGCCAACTGAAATCGTGACAGCCCGTTTCGACAGGCATGTTTGCAATGGCTTTACAATAGCCCCTATCAGGTTCTATACCCTTTCTCGAGAAATTATGTCCCATAAATTTAACATTGGGTAATTTATATTGAATTTTATTGATATTAAATTTAATATTAAACTTGAGAGCTCTTTCCATCACTGCTTGTAAATTATCGTCATGTTCTTTTTCAGACGATCCTGAAACTATTAGATCGTCAAAATAAATAGACATACCATTTAAACCTCCAAACATTTCATAATTTCTTTTTTGAAAAATGTCAGGTGCTGAACTGATTCCAAAAGGCATTCTTAAGAATTTATACCGGCTAAGTGGAGTTGAAAATGTACACATCTTAGAACTAGTTTTATCTAATTTGATCTGCGAGTAGCCGTCCTTCTTGTCCAGCACACTGAAAATTTTTTTACCAAACTGAAACTTTATAAACATTTAAAGTAATGGAAGTGCGGCGAGACTTATTTACAGAAGTGTCTGAAAACACAGAGGCTGAAAATGTAATGGTTGTGTCTTCCCCTTCAGAAAAATTTAAAGTCCAAATTCTTCATTCTGGTGTGGATCGTGGAACACCAAATATGGTTGATATTGGTGTAAATACAACTTTTAAAGTGCCACGAGATGTGAAACTAAAAAAATTTCCTCTTTCATCTCCATCATCTTCATCAACATCTATTTCTTCTTCACAGCCATTTACACCAAGTTCTTATAGTTTAAGTGACACACCGAATGGTAATAGCGGTAATAGACATACTCAATTATTATATAACATTGAAAATTTCACACCGCCATTTTTAAGCCAATCAGAGTCTATTTTTTTGTTTGGTTACCATGGTAACCCAAAAAATTTCCGGAAATTTTCATCCTCCAGGGTACCCTGGACGAAATTAATAAGTGGAAATTTTTATGTCGAAGTAATGACACTTATAATGGGCTTGATTCATAAAAGACTTTTTGATCTCTCGAGACAGGTAAAGGTTGGGTTACAATCATGAACTTTGGACTTTTCAGGGATGGAAAAACCCGCCAAAAAACCATCATCCAAAGCCATGTCCTGTTTCCAATTTCTTATCTAATAACATAATTTAACTAAACTAAATACGTTGTTTTATATTTTTATATTTGTGAACGAGTAAATTTAATTTCGTGTCAGAAAGTTTTGTGTATAACATGTGTTAAGAACCGTTGCCTTTTGCAAAGGCCTTTCTAAGAAGGACATCTTTTGTCCTATTGATTTATATATCCTGGTAAATATTTCTTAAGTGAATTATTAGAATGTATTGAATTTAAAACGAAATAGACTTATTTTTCTGAAGTGGCTAAGAATTTATTACTTCCTTCATGTCAAATATAAATTACTAAGACCCCTTGAATAAGGTACTGTTACACTTCCAACAATAGTTAAGAAAAGACATTTACAGAATCCTTTATTTTTTCTTTCCTACTCAACCAAGGAAATTCTTGATTGAATTTGTGATTGAACATCCTTTTTTTTTCTTTGTGGAACTGTTTTTTTACAAAATTTCCCTCATAATACCAGAATCTTCCTCCAAAATATCCCAGTCTTCCTCTTCTATATCCGAATCATCATCTCTGACTAAAGAACATTCTCCACTTGACTGCTCTAAACCTTCTTTGATTCGATTATCTCGCAAATTCACTAGAAATCTAAACAGAAAAAAATGAGAAACAGATATAAACACAATACCAAAAATAAACAACTCACCTCGCCATATTTGCCAATTATAATAATCTCTTCAAATAAAATAATTTCTGTCAGGTTAAAATATATTCATTTGATATTTCACAAGTCAAAATTGTCAAATGTCACTAATGTCAGTCAGTTTTACCAATTGCCAGACTTTCCGTTCCGTGCATATTTTACACTTTCATTCCGACTTGCTTCTCTCTCTTTATAGTCTGCTATGGACATTTTGATTTCTTGTTTGAAATAATCGATAAAAAGTAGATATTTTTCATTTTACTGAGAGACTAATTTGGGGACCACATTTATCAAAGGAGTACCACCGTACTTTTTGACGACCAAGAGAACCACTCTGGCAACGCTGATTGTAATGTCAAAGGATGGTATGAGGATTTCAGGAAAAAAGAGACTACAATAACATAACTAGGATCAAGTCTTATACCTATAGTAGCTACAGACTCTCAGACTCTGAAGCTCTTACTAGTACGGAAAATAGTACTGAAAATAATCAAATTCAATTTGAGAAAAAATGCACAAATGCAGATAGCATTAGAAGGCAGTTAAATACTATGGTGAATCAAATAATGATAAAATATGAAAACCAATTTGAAGAATACGAAAAACCTATTAACAGCTTTATAAACAACTCCTGTAAAACAGATTCGTCATTAATATCCGCATTTCATACCTTTGGAAAATACTCTGGTGCAGGTCTACCACTTATTAAAAAAGGCAAAAATACTCAAGATGGAAATACTATTGGTGGTCAACCTACAGCAATCCAAAGACGAAAAACCAAACTTGGTGGCCGAAGAGCACTACAAAGCGGTAGACCTCCAAAGCGGTTACGTATTTCTGAACATAGATACTCAAAGGCTAAGTCTAATGTGAATACATTTGGAGTAACAGAAGAACATAAAAAGGGACAGCTCCTCATTTTTTAAATTACTGCGTTACTCAAAATATTTCATTGGGGAAAACTCATTCTAAAAAATAATAAACTGATCTGAATTATTAAATACTACTGACAAATTTACATTTGTCTCATAATAGTATTTTAATTTATGTTTTGATTAATGAGCTCACTCAATACACATCTGATCAAAAATCATGGACAAGTCGACGTTATTTATACAGATTTCGCAAAGGCGTTTGACAAGTTGGATCACTCAATTATTATAAGTAAGATGTCTAAAAACCCTGGTGTATCTACTGATTCAATTTTGTTTCGTACTTTTTGGGAGTACCACCTGATGCGTTCAATAGAACTTATTAGAATTGTGTAAGATGGCGCTGTTTAGAATTGTTGTGTGGACATTGTGTGTCACATATTGTGTTTTCAATATATATACATGTAGTTTAAACTCGTCGTGACACACCCTGTATATGTTCAGGCGTTACAGCACAAGTTTTTTACTTCAGAATTATGAATAAATATTATTTTTAACATTTTTGTGTTTAACTTTCTGTTTACCTTTCTGCACCGAATTAAAAAAATCTGATGTTACTACCTCTACTAATACAAAATATAATAAAATAATTAAAAAAATTATTGTTAAATATTAATGAAAATAAAAGATTTCACGAGCCATGGTGTACCTATAAAGTTAAGTATATCTATTTTTGAGTATGATATAATAATCTCTAGAGGACAATAATTTTAACTATAAATATACAAATCACTAAAGAATTTACTGTCTTATTTTATACCAAGTATTAATAATTGTCCGGTTTAATTTAAATATATATACTTTTTTTTACAAACAACATAGTAAATTTGACCACCTATTGTAACCTCACACCCCCTGGACTGTTTATCTCATGAAAAAGGCGAGTAAAAAGTAACAAACCGATGGCCATTTCGGTAAGAAACTTTCATACTCAAATTTATCACAAAATATACCTGATCGTCTAGTATTCTTAAGTTAGGACCCACGTTGTGTTTAATAATCGTAGTAATAATAAAAGCATTATTATTAATAATTGTAATAACCCCAGAAATTCTTTTAAAGTTTGATGACAAGTGAACATAAATCAAAACACAAAAATCTCAAGAAATGATTTATTCATTTAGAAACTTTACTGAAGAATGATGGCGCCATTTGGCATAAAAGGTATAGGGAAAACCGGAAACCTAACCACCATCATAATGAATGTTTAATTATAAATTAACCAATTGTGTTGACAATAAATAAATTGTAAATAGCCATTTTGGAGCTTATAAAACTCCAACCAATGGATTCCTAGTACTGGGACATTTATGTACAAAAAGTTCTTAATAACTTTAAATACCGTAAATGTCATCAGATGTGCACTGTCTCTCTCTGCATTATTGGCAATTATTGCTCTTTTGGGGTATAAAAAATACCTCTTTTTATTATTATATTGTTTGTATGGACAACCCAATCGAGTAACGGCCAGATCAGTACCAGCGATGTAACCCATATTTCAGGCTGAATATTCGTTGAACCATAATGTAGAAATATATAATGCGATTGACACAGTACGCCTCTGCGTAACATTGACAATATATTTTAGAAAAATATATGATAGAAATTGCTATTTAGGGATGGTATAAACGTCACCCCCTCGTGAACAGCGAAAGATGGAAATTTTATCAGCTGTTTCCGTGGATACGTATTTAACCTTTGGCTCAGGGACTATAAGAAGTTGGCGAATTAAAATGTGATAATACTTATTCTCATTTATTTTTACGAAGATAAAATAAATCCAACGAAGTGAAGAATTTGTCGTTTACGATGAGAATGTAAAAATGGGTAGACGCCGAAATATTTAGCGTCGGGACGTAGAGCGAAGCGTCGTGGAATGGCGTCCAATATTGTAGCTTCAATTGATGGTGTTCGTAGTTAATTTGTGAAAATATACTGAGCCTTGAAGAAGTAAAACCCAACTGGTTGTCGATAAACTATAGGCGTCGGCGTCGCGACGCCAGATACAAGATTTTCGGTGACGATGTTGGTAGTTTGAAATTTGATTTTTGACCACTCTTTCCTCCCGCTTTCACCCAAGTTTTTATGTCGAGTTTGACTAAACATTCCTCGTCATAATGTTCTCTGGTACCGTGTACTATTTGTTTTTCTGTAAATACAGACATCTAAAGTATCTTGGGAAAAATGCAAACGAAGACGAAATAAAATATAAAAAATAACGCGTTTTGACAATCTACACTCAGACAGATCAAGTGGTTTGAGAAAATATCGAATGGCTTAAAAAAATCAACAAAGTCTAAGGGAATTAAAACACATTAAATATAATGGGTTTTGGTTATCTCTCTAAAAGTTCTTAAAATAATAATTCAATAAGACGAAACAAAATACCATTAAAATCGAGAAAAAAATAATAATATGATATACCGGGGGTTGGTAGGTTACACTATTTTTATAGAACTACCTATAGAGCACTATTGTATTTTTTTAAATGTTTTAATTTGAAAAGTTTCGTCTCTGAGACATGTTACGGATTTCTTTGATGCCTGAATTAGCAGAATCGTGCTTTATAGACTCCAGTGGAGGGGTAGACCGAGATGGCACTAGATTTTTCATTTTGTTAGGAAGGTGTCATGCAGGTGGTGTACCTTTAGCAATTGTCTTAGCAACTTCTGAAAATCAAAATTTATTAACTGGTGCTTTTCAAGCAATGCAGGTAATTTAAGACATGATAATTTAAAATTGCATTATAACATTTTAATTTGAAGGAACTGCTCCCCATAAATGCTTTTGGGGGAAGATGTAATTTAATTGGTCCTTTGACATTCATGACTGATGATTGTGCTGCAGAAAGAAATGCTCTTAAACAAGTTTGGCCTGAATCATCTGTTTTGCTTTGCATCTTTCATGTGCTGCAGGTAAATTATTTTAGTAATTAATCAAAAAATATATTTTACTCTCTATTATGGTTATTTGATAAAAAAACATGGTATTGAGTTATGTGATCGTAGCCTTCTACTTAATTTATTTAAATCAATGATGTATGCACCTACAGAGGAACGATTAGAATATTTCTACCAGATTTTATTGAATGACACTTGTGCAAACAAGTATCCTAACTATTTAAAACATATAGTTTCATTTGTGGATCGTCGAGCTGAATGGGCTTTATGTTATAGAGATCAATTACTAGTTCGAGGAAGCAATACAAATAACTTTTGTGAATCAGCTATGATGATAATGAAGGACTATATTCATCAGAGAGTAAAAGCATTTAATGTTGTACAGGTGAATATGGAGTAATTTATATAGCTTGTATCAAATATACAGGGTGTCCCAGAATAAAGGGGACAAACTTCGGCGATAAAATATTTACTTAATTTTAAAACCAAAAGCCTTTATGAACCCATTCTCCAAAGTGAGTATTAACGGAGTTACAGGGTGTTAAATTTTCAGAAAAAAATAAAAATTAAACAATAATAATTGGAGGACGTAGGCAGTATGCTCAGGAAGAATGTTCAATGTTTATAAAAAAAGAAACAATAACTTTCATAATTACTGTACTTTGACCTATTTAATGATGGATATCTCAAAAACTGTTGAGAATGTATGTAAAAAATCTTATGTACTTTGTGTACTAGCAATATATAGAATTTACAAAAATATGTTAAAATTTTTTCAGTGCTGTAAAAATTAGGGCGTACACATGTTGGACCTTTATCTAACATACTTACCTGGTTATTTCTGTAAAATTTGACTAATTAATATAAACCGAAACAAAAAATTCCATAAAAAAATATTAAGCCATCTTGGGGTTATACAAAAATTTTTTACTTTTTTCTGAAAAATTTAACATCCTGTAACTTCATTAACAATTAATTTAGAGAATGGGTGTCGTAAAGACTAACTGTCGAAGTTTGTCTCCTTTATTCTGGGACACCAATAATGTTTAAAATTATTGTATTAAGTACATATGATTTTTTTAGCTTGCAGATTTTGTGATAAGTCGTTTTGATTTATATTTTGAGCAAAAAATTCTAAAAGTTGCTTTTAATCGATTAACCAACACTGTACTTTGCAAAATGGTGTTTTTGGAGAATAATATTGAATTCGCTAGAGACAAAATTATTGAGGTTTAATAATTTTTTTTAATAATAGTTAATATAATACATAATTAATGATATATTTTATAGGAAGGAAACAACATATATTCTGTTCCAAGTGAAAAAAATTCCAACAAGAAGTATTATGTTAATATGGATCTTTCTTATTGTGACTGTCCCATGGGAAAAGATGGCAGACTTTGTAAACACCAAGTAGCTGTTGCTAAATTTATGAATGTCTCAAATAGAAATATAATTCCTGTAAATGATCCCAAACAAAAGCAGTATTTATATTACATTGCAACTGGCAAGGAAATGAAATTAGATTTTTTTCAGTCATTAAGAACACAAACTAAGGTATTAGAAAAATAATTATAATTTGGATATAATTATTTAATCATATAAATTATTTCAGCAATACGCTAGTTCTCATAAATTGGAGATATGTACCAGTAAATCGGATTTAGGAATTATGGGCAATTGTGATGTTTCAAATTATGAAGGTAATATAAATCCAATTGACACTACTATTTCTGGTAATGAAGTTGATATGGATGTTTATATTGATGAAACTCCTACTCTAGAGAAGTCAAATACACAAACGGTAATTAATTTTTTATATCCATCAATTTCTGTTTAGCTATCTGACCAAAAAAGTAAAATATATTATTTGAACAAAATCTTATTTTATTTGAGATTTTACTTGTACATACTTATTATCTTTTAAGTTTTGTTGCCATGTATATAATGTGACCAAATCAACTGCAAGATCCATAAAACATTGTTTTTCAGACTATAATAGAAGCAGAAAAAAACCTAAACCATATATTTAACGATTTGCTGAATAAATTAAAGGAAAAGCCAGACATCTATTTGCCAGCTGTACAAGCCTTTTCAAAAAAATACAATTATATAAAGACAGATGCTAATTTAACTTCGTCATTATATTGTTTTGGGAAAACATTAAATGGTATATCTTTGTGAAAAGTATTCATTTAAACATATAATTAAATTGTAATATTTTTTTCTAGAGAGCACCGCTTCAACCAATGTATATGCTGTTAAAAGGAAAGGGAAAAAAATTCGTGTTCAGCCTACATCTGTCTCTCGCCGACGTTGCATGGATTTAGGAAAAGGAACCTCTTCTTCAGTTAAAGTCGGTCGACCACGTAAACCTAAAGTGTTACAAGAACATAAATATGCAAGTAATCGTCAACTTACCAAAGCACCCCACAGTTTAGCTACTTGCGTTGCTAACGAAGTCAGTATTGGTCGTTAAAAAAAAATAAGTGTGTTTATGTACGGACATTCCATGAAAGTGTCTCACAGAAGAGTGTACCTGGGCTCATCCGATTTATTTATTTAGTTAATTGATTACATTTAATATATTCATTATGATGGTGGTTAGGTTTTCCGGTTTTCCCTATACCTGTTATGCCAAATGGCGCCATCATTCTTCAGTAAGACGCCCCGGAGCGCAACAGTAATTTTTCTTAATCAATAAATATTTTCTTGAGATTGTTGAGTTTTGATTTATGTTGACTTGTCACCAAACTTTAAAAGAATTTCAGAGATTATTACAATTATTAATTATAATGCTATTATTATTACTACGATTATTAAACACAACGTGGATCCTAACTAAACAAAAGACGATCACAGCTATTTAGGTAAAAAAAGTATAAAATTCATTGTTAAATAACAAGGGTAAATAAGTTCTTGCAAATAGTAAAAGATTTCCCTTTCATCCAAGGTCTGCCAAGTTTTAGCTACTTCCACAGATTTTTCAGAAAAAGTCAGAGACTTGTTCTCTGCTTTCTAAACTACAAAATAAATATTTTTAAAACTTTCTAACTATTAAAACTTAAACATTTATACCTACCTGTGAAAAATCAGAAAAGTAGAGGGCATAACAAATTTGTTTTTGATTCCATTTTAAAGGCGCATAGAGTAAGTATAAACAAAATTGGATAAAACTAATATTTTTTAAGGTTAGGAAAGGAGGGAAAGACTTTCAAATCATTTAACAATAACAACGAACTGCGCAAACGCAAATTGTAAGGACTCGTCAGGCGCTGGGACTCGTGCAGATGGTTAAGAATAAAATTCTTGTCATCCGCAAGGGCTCGACTGATGCCCCAACTGACGAATTAGTCGACCGACGATACGCGCCACTTGTGAAAACCACAATAGAAGCAATGGGACCGACTGATCGTCAGCACTGACCGTCAGTCGCATGTGTAACGGCTCTAAATGGTCCAAGGTAGGTACGAAGGTCCTGAGTTGATTTCGAAGTTGGTGTTTATGACACAAAACATTCATATTCCGTAGTTTTTTCTCTTTTGACAGATCGTTTAACCTAAGATTTATATATTATAGATAACGTGAATTAGTTGATGAAAAAAAATTGATATTTGTTGGAAAAAAAAATGAAATTGGTTAAAAAAATTGACGATATTTTATTTTTTACTTTAAATTTCAGTTTAAATCGAAAATTCAAGGAAAGACATTTTTAAAGTTGGAAATTTTGAATCACAAATTTTTCATTTTTCAGAATTATATAATTTTTTTTTATATATACTTTTTTAATTGTAAAACCTTACGGTGATTAGTTTGTGGAAAAAAATTGAAATTTTTTAAAAAAAAATTTTCGAATATTTCCTCAGATTGTTTAAAAAATCTAAAATTCTTTCCTGAATCTACGGCATTTTTTCTTATTATATCCCAAGTGTCAAATGTGAGTAATTATTAGTTGTCATATTTTCATTGCTGCCAATATAATTTGAGTCGGGAGTGATTGAGAATCGTGATTCAATCGGTATCGACTGTAAACCGAATATGATCCCGACCGAGACCTACGGGTCGGGATGTTACGATCGTGAATGTTGGAATCCCGCTGCAGTTTCAAACTGACAATTTTCTGTCATTTAATTTATACTTGGTGCGTTTTATTGCTTCCTCTTTTCCAACCGGTAGAGAAAAGTCGTCGTTTTATTATACCCTTCTTTCTCTACAGCAGCTACTAATGCTACCACCTCCGGAGACCGCAGAATCGGAAGGAAAGTGGAGGGGCAAATGTCATATGTCATTCGTTTCGTTGTTTTGGGTCTTGGGGATTACTTTCTCTACGGATTGATGTATAATTTTCTGTGTGTTGTTTTTTCTTTATAAATTAAAAGTAGGTACTACAGACAATCAATCAAATATGTCTCATTTAATAACAACCGACGATGGGCAAATATTATTGTATAATGAGGAAAGTAAGTAAAAAACTTGTTAAGTTTAAGAAATAAACAAATTACTAATTAAAACCGCTTTATAGATAAGAGTTATGAACTCATAAAAGAAATAAGTTCTTACTCTCCTGCGTTAAATGCAACCACATCTCGAAAAGCACAAGAATCAACACCAACAATTAAAAGTAATGTATGGGATAAAAATGAAACATTATTATTTCTGGATTTATGTACAACTCATAAAGAGGAATTGGATAACAAAAAAATGCCAAAAAAAGAAACATTTAAGAAGATAGCTTCATACATGAAAGAGAAAGGTTATTCATTTACTTGGGAACAGTGTCAAGGCAGAATGAAGACATTGACTACAAAGTATAAAGAAATTAAGGACCATAATAATACATCAGGGAATTCTATTAAAACATGGGAATATTATGATGCAATGAATGATTATATAGGTGGTCGTCCATCTGTGACTTGTTCAGCATCATGTTCTTCACTGTCATTACAGAAGGAAGGTAGGTGTCATACCGACAGTTCTGCAGAAAAGTGTTCTCAACAAATCGATAATGAAAATCCACGTAAGACAGGAAATATTTCACAACCTACTGACATATCAAATGAAACTCAACCTAAGAAAAGGAGGGTTAATACAAATCCTAGAGGATTAATGATAAAATGGTTACAGCAATATGGTGACGAGGCAAAGCAACTTGAACAAAAGAGGCTAGAAACGGTTGAAAGACACCATAAGGAAAATTTACAAGTATTAAAAGATCTGGTAGATACTATGAAAGAGAAAAAAGATCATTAGTGTTAATATTGTGCAATGACTTTACCACTTAATATTTTTATTAAAACCAAAGTGTTTTTTTATGTTTAACTTTCAGTTTTTCTAACTATTACCTGAAATAGGTATTATTTTTTTCATAAAAAGTTGTTGGAAGTTTTATTTTTTATTTGTTATTCAGAGGTATTTATTGTGTTGAATAGTTAATTAGATTTTTGTATTTCTTCAATAATAATAAAAATCTACAAATGACAAATTTTATTTCCACTTCTGATAATTACAAAAAAAATTTATGTTAATCATCGATTAACCTAAACAAAATTAGTAAGTTCCAATCTTCTCTCTTTGCCTAAGTTATTTTCTTCAAAGTCTGCTTCCAAGATCATAGGTATATGATTGATATCCCTACCTTTATCGATATACTGCTGAATATCATCTCCATCAGTTATTAGGCATATATTATGTAAAACACAACATGCTATAACAGTTTTTGTTATAGCCTCATCACCTTTTCTATCCAGAAGATCCTTCAATCTTCGAAATCGGCCTTTAAGTAATGCAAAAGCATTCTCTATTACTGCACGAGTTCTGGATAACCGTTGATTAAAATATATTTGCTGCTGCTCTAGGTGCCCATTATTTTTATATGGTGATATTAGCCATTGTTTAAGTGGGTAAGCTTTATCTGCTAAAATTGATTTTAGTTATAAGTATAACATTAAAATTAAAACTAGTTAAATTTTCACTTACCTATAATGTAATAATCATTACCACAAAGCTGTTGTGCTAATAAATATAAATCCGATGTTCTAAGGACTCTACTATCATGTACACTACCAGGCCATCTAATGTCACAGTCTATGAACATCGATTTTTATGTGCACACACATTCTAGAATCATGGAGTAATATTTTTTCCTATTAAAGTAATCCACACCATGGCGAGTAGGTCGTTTAATGGGAATATGGCATCCATCCATCAATGGCCCCACAAACATTTGGTAGCCCATATTTTCTGAAGTTTCTGGCTATTTCTTGCTTCTCATATTCATTAGGCCATTTAATGAACTTATGGCATATATCTAATAAAATTTGAATAATTGTATTTAAACAATGAAAGATACTAGATCTCGCTATGTTAAATCGATCACCAATTAAACGGTACGACTCTGGAGTCGCAAGAGTCCAAAGGGCTACTAGTAAACATTTCTCTGGTGTTATCTGCTCGCGCCCTCCAAGATGTTCAGACCTTTTTCGAAATCTACGACTGTCTATAATATTATCCATAATTACAACAAAAGTTTGTCTACTTAGACGAAAATTTGCTTTAAAAGTTGATATACTTTGACGTGGAATAACTTCTTCGTAATAATTTATTGTTTTATATATAATATCATTCGACATTCTAGAATAAAATAAAAAAGATTATTCTAACATTTATCATATAAACTAGAAACTTACAATGCTATGATTCTATGAAACATGTTACAATTAATGATAAGCAAATTGGTAGTGTTCATTAAATAGCCTTCCTTGTTTAAACAATTTATTAATAATGCAATAAAAACCGGGAGTTCGTCTTCCATTGTAACAAAATATTTAATCAAAATTGAGGTTATGTAGAAAATTGACAAAAATGACGTTTATTTAATGTCAATCCGACATATACTCAAAATCGCATTTTTTTGCTGACCTTCATTCCGTTTCTTCTTTTCATACCTGCAGAAGCATACAATAAAACGCACCTACTGTGACTAGCCAGCCGGCCGATGTACTGTCAGCAGGGGGATTCTCAACATACAAAAGAATAATAAAAACATTATTTCACCTCAAACAGCCGAAACAAAAGAGAAAAAAATCAGTTTTAAAGTAACCCGTTACTGTTTAGTAACGCGTTACTGTAACGAAGTAACGATTTCGCGTTACTTTGACAAAGTAACGCAATTACCGTTAATTTTCGCCCACTTTAAAAAGTAACGTTTTAGTTTCGTTACTGATCACACCTCGAGTCGTTTAAACAGTCAAAGTCAAAGATAGATGTCGCCCACTTCGTGATTTTTCCTTCCTTCCTTTTTATACTACTCGAACAATTTCAATTTTTTTCCACAAACTAATCGCACCGTTAAGGTTTTACAATTAAAAAAGTATATATAAAAAAAAATTATATAATTCTGAAAAATGAAAAATTTGTGATTCAAAATTTCCAACTTTAAAAATGTCTTTCCTTGAATTTTCGATTTAAACTGAAATTTATAATAAAAAATAAAATATCGTCAATTTTTTTAACCAATTTCATTTTTTTTCCAACAAATTTCAATTTTTTTTCCTCAAATAATTTACGTTATCTATAATATATAAATCTTAGGTTAAACGATCTGTCAAAAGAGAAAAAACTACGGAATATGAATGTTTTGTGTCATAAACACCAACTTCGAACTCAACTCAGGACCTTCGTACCTACCTTAGACCATTTACTATTAGCATTGTATAAAGAGTCTTTATACAATGCTATTAGACATCAATTTTCCATCCTTCTCTTGAAGTCGATATCTAAGCATAGCATGTTGTGATATGACAGTTTGTTTGTATACAAACACGTAAACAAACAGTATCGCAAGTAACTCATCGAGGGTTTAAATAAATGTCCGAGCCATTTTCTAAAGTTTTCTTGAGTTATTTAAATTGTAAACGATACTTGTGGTAAGTTCCATGGGCGTACGCCACTTTTATTGATGCTTGTAAACACTTCCCCGCACACATCGGATCCCCCGAACCATGAGAAATGTCATAGAAAGAGACAAGCTGTATCGACTTCAAAATATTATATATAAAAATGTAAACAAGACATGTCTAATAGTAAATGGTCTAAGGTACCTACCGACTGAAATTGACGTTTGAAACATGTATCCAGTCGCTATTGAGTTGATTGAGAATCGCTGTTACGGCTGCTACTCAGGACTGTAGGTAACGAATAGCTGTTGAGAATCCCGCTGCTGACAATTTTCTGTCAATTAACACTGCTACCAATTTAAAATTTTGACAGTTTTGACATACGTCAAATGTCATACACATTATTATTATTATTAATAACAACTTATTAACTTATATTTATAAAATCCAAGAAAGCGAATGCTTATAAATTATATATTATTATAATATATTTTGTTCAAATTGTATTTTTCGTCGAATACAAGAAGAGGCCGTGGAAACATATGGAAAATTAAACACCACGTATTATTAAAATACATTTTAGCTTTTTTAACAAAGACGGTTTTGAAATTTGGAAGTGTTTGCAAAGAATATAATGAAGTTTTTTATTATAATTGTAACAGAAGCAACTCAAAAGGTATGTATTACATATAACATATTTTATTTACATATTTAAAAATTATTGTAAAATATTAAATTTTAGCTCCTTTGACATCCAAAGCAAGTGGTCTAATTAAAATAAATGGAAATTATCCTTCTAGAATAATTACACGATTTTGTAAAAATAATAGTTTTGCAATTTGTTATTCGAATTTTATTTCAAATTTCGAATTGAATGAACCGTCTCTGCTAAATATGTGATGATACATGTTGAACATAAATAAAAGTTGAGATCCTACCCATTTATCAAAGAATGAAAAAAATACAGTTGTAGAAAAGGACCCTGCAAGATCCTTATGGAAATTGGGTCTCGGTGGATTTGTTTTAATTTTTGATATGAGGTAGTCCATCGAATTCTGAACATATGTTAACATTGTGCCAACCCCCAAGTAATTTGTAGAAGTGGCAAATAATGATCCAGAAATTTTGACAAAAATGAAATAGTTTTTTAAAAATGACTTAAACAAGTATGTACAATTTCAATATTTTACAACTAAAAAATATTGTAAATGTAAATTATTATTTCCAGAATGAAGATAGGATACAAATGTGGGCTCACCGTTATTAAGTTAAATATTAAATATGGTGTTGGAAAACTTAAATAATTTATTGAAGCTGCAGATCAACAAAAAATCAAATGTAACAATTAAAAAATCACTTGATGCACTACATGCTACTAGCAGAGGGAAGAATGCTGCAAAATATTTTATCAATTAAAAGACCAAATTCAAATAGCCATCAAGACAAGATTGTGATAAATGCCGATAAGCTGAAACTTTGGAAAATAAAATTGAAAAGGTTAAATTTGGAGAGTTTATGGCTATGGTAAAATCATCAGCAGGTAATAATTATTATATAGTTTCATATAATAGATTACGTAATTCTGATTGTCATATTTTCAAATATGTAACATGTGTCCATCATTAGATGTGATTTTTAACAGTAATGCAGTTAAAAACTGCAGAAGAGAGGGAGTTTCTTTATTAGCAGTTTCAGGCAAAAGTTTACAAGGTGGGCCAAATGAAAATGAAGAAGAAATTTTGAGAAAGGAAAGTGCATTCAAAAAGCAAAGAAATAAATTGACCATGGATATGAAAATTGAAAACAAAGCAAGCAGCAAAAGAAAAAAACAATACGTAATATTTTACTTTCTATTAACAATATGTTCTTGTAATGTTTTACTTTTATTATTTATTTTTTCTCGTAAGTGACTTTTAGGTTAATACATAAAATACTAATAAAAACTTCTAATACTTCTACATTTTTTATTTAAACATAAAATTATGTTTTTCAAATTAACAAAATAACAATATATTTAAATAGTTTGTTCAAAAAATAAAAGTAAATTTCTTGAGAATGTAGTTCTGGTTTTATTGGTGTACGTGGGCGACGTCCAAGAATTTTAAGAAATGATTTGGAGATGAAGATCATGAAAAATGTCCTATGTTCCACAATGCTCTTCATACGGAAATTCTGTTATTTTTGATAGCTTTATCGTTATTAAAATGATGTGACCAGCCTTCCTTAACACGTTCACACCCATATAAACCAAAATTTCGGAAACTGATATGTCCACTTTTACAGCCAGTACTTATTAACAATCTATAACACAAATCCATCAGCGATTCGGCCACTGTATAAAACACTACAAATTCAAATACGAACCTTTGATAAAATTTTAAAACTATGTTTTTACACGAACTTGTTGTTCACACCTTGAACAAAATAATGAACAGTATTATAATAATATATATTGATATGGTTTTTTTAGTTATATGCGTAGTTTTAGTTCTGTTTTTGTATGTATTGTGGTTGACTGTGATTGAAAGGTGGAAGGTTATTGTCAAATGTAAGTTTGACAATGAAAATGAGGTTATGATAAAAAGTTTAAGGTGCGTGTGAATGTATGTAAATGTGTTAAGATTTATTTAAGAATGTTTGTTAGAAGATTATTTTTCATTAAATTTAATAATGAGTTCACAACAATTGTGTTACAAGTAAAAGGAAAAATCTTAGTGTGTTTAGTCATTTAAATTTACAGATAAAAAAAAAATATCTAGTTAGGGGGAGAAAAACAAATGAAAGAAAAAGAATAAACAGTTTTTTTGATTAATAAATAATAAAAAGATAAATGTCAGATAAGATATGTTAAATATTTTGAAATAAGAAATGTATTAAGAATAAGATTTATAAATGCAAATGTATAACAATAAAAATATAACCAAACAGCACCAGGTGAAGATTTTATTTTACCAATATTAAAAAAAATAGAACGAGAGGCCAACAGGAATTGAAAGAGACTACAAGCAAAACAAAATAAAGACATTATAAAAAGTAAGACAATACAGAAGCGTAGTTGAAGTAAAATAACAAATTGTGATAGAGAAGAGAAAGTTGTGCAGGTTACAGAAGAGGAAATTCATTAGGAGGTGATACAGAAGAAGAGAAGAAAGAACTGATTAAAGGAAGACACAGCAAAGAGAAGAACCCAACTAAAAAAATAAGGCGCCCTAAATTTAGAAACTTAAAAAAAAAAAAATTTTGTTTGTTCTGTTTATTATTTTTTTTTAAGGAACCCAATCTAAGAGAGCATAAGAGTTTCATAATAGCCAGTCTAATAATATATATATATATAAGGAAAAACTCTTAGTTTTGAGGGTGTGGTCAACATAGACGTACACAAAAGAAAACTCTTTGCTTACAAAGTCAAGCTTTCGCTAATGTTTATTAGCTTCATCAGGACATCTACAAAAATTTTTTTAAAAGTTAATAATCGATACAAAATATTATAAAATCCAAAAACTTACTAAACACGAGGTTAGTTGTGTATTGTTGAAAGGTAGCTTCATAAAAACAAAATTGAAAAGACATCAAATCACAACATGAAGAACACAGTATACAATGCTAATTAACAAAGTGTAGAAACATTGTTGAAAAAACTAGATACAATACAATTAGTTTAAAATCAAAAATTTTAAAAACTTTAAAAAGAGACATTGTTATGTCGTACCGGCAACGACGACATGGCGGTGACATTAACCAAAATCAGTGGTTAGAAAAAGAAGAGACCTTGAAGTGGCCTGAAAAGACACAATGCTAACGAGTCGTCTCGAGTAGTAGAAAAGAAGAAGAGAGTGACAAGGTAGGCGGGAATTTTTGAATATCAAGGGAGCGGTGAAAGTAGAAATAAGCAGAAATAAAAGGAGGAAATTGCAATTAGAGTGACACAAAGCAAGAGGAAGAAAACAAAAGGAGTCTACAACCAAAAATTTTAATAAAAAGAAATTTGAGCATCGGTGTTGGGTGACATTTCGCTAAACATCAATTGGTTGTGAGGGAAACTCAATGGCGTTTCTGTTATTAATAAGTGAGAAAACGAAATTGTAAATAACACTTAAGTTGCTTATATCAGTTCGTTTGTTCATGGAGTTTTCCTCTTTCATTATGTGGAACATTTCTAGGAATTGTCTCTTATAGGAGTTACGTTCAGTGGAAAGAATCTGGGCTTGATCGAAAGCTATTGGGTGATCTTTTGATATGACATGATCTGCTAGGGCGCATGTTCTTTTTAACTTTTTTATATCACTCCTATGAGAGGTAATTCTTCCAGAAAGGTTCCTACAAGTTTGACCAATGTATTTCAAATTACACGCTCGACAAGGGAGGCAGTAGACTACATTTGACCTTTGCAAAATGTCAACAGGATGTTTCATTTTCGAGTGCAGGAGAGAAAGAGATTTGACATGTTTTTGTGCAAATTTGAAATTACAATCTTTGAAGATGGTGGAGAGTCTAGGAGTGAGTTCTTCTATGAAAGGGAGCGTTCTGTAGGAGGGGTCGCCTTGACGGACAGACGAAGTTGGGCGATTTTGATTTTGACTCAAAGTAGAAGTAGTTGAGGTGTGCAAATTATTGAAAAGTAATTTGTTGACTAAGTTCCGGGGATAGGAATTTTGTAAAAGGATTGTTCGAAGCTGAATTAGGCCTTCTTGCCTATAGGAGGGGTGTGAGAGTTTCTCAACTCTGGTTTTAAGGGCGGTGATGAGGTTAATTTTCATCCTAACAGGATGGTATGAATTAAAATTAATAAATCTGTTGCTACACATTGGTTTCCTGTACCAAGATGTGCACAACTTATTGCTGGGTTCTCTGTGTAAAACTATATCCAGGAATGGAAGACATCTGTCAGATTCCAATTCTACAGTAAATTGCAGATTCGCTGAATAATCGTTGAACACAGAGAGAACGTAATCAGTTTGCCCAACGGGCAGAGCCAAGACGAGATCGTCTACGTACCTCTTCACAAACGGGATCGGGAAAGGGATTAAATTTAAGGAGTGTTGAACTAAGTCATCCAAAACATAATTTATTAAAATAGGAGAAATTTTTGATCCCATGGGGGTACCAAAAATTTGTTTGAAAAAAACACCCTCAAACACTAGATAGTTTGAGTCAAAAATGAAATGTAAAATTTTACTGAAATTTTCCCAAGAGAGGGTACAGAAATTTTTAATATGGTCCCAGTGTTGCTGAAGGCTCGATAAAATTAATTCGAAAGGGATATTAGTGAAAAGGGAGACAACATCGAAACTGACAATAATGTAGTCCGGAAGCAATTGAAAATTATTGATAAATTCACTGAAACTGAAGGAATCTTATTGGGAGACGAAATAGCTGCACAAATGGGTCTCATGGACAAAGTGGGTTTATGTATCTTGGGAAGGCTGTAAAATCGAGGAGCGATAGAATTATAAGATCGAAGTTTTTTGGCTTCATTTTCTGTGAAAACACCTTCTTTGACAAAGTTAGAAATCAAGGCGTTGGATTTCTGTTGGAGAGTTGAAGTGGGATCACGAGGGATCTTTTTGTAATACTTTGTGTCATTCAATAGTTCAAAAGATTTTTCAATATAAACATTCCTATACATAATGACAGTTACATTTCCTTTGTCGCTGTTGACTAGACAAAGTTCTGGGTTATTTTTTAGGAAAATTCTACTTTTATTAAAAAGAATATTTAACGGATGTTGAGAATTTGGAAATGTATGTAAAAAATTAGTGATAATATTGGTATATTGAGCACGAAAAAGATCTTTTTTGTTATCGTCAAACTGAGAGATAATAAGTTCAAGATCACCTAACAAACTAGGTATATTCAAATCCTGTAAGGAAGGTGGTATGACAAATTTAGGGCCTAAGGCCAGAAAATTATTTATGTCTCGAGGAATATCAATATCCGTGAGATTTTTTATCCAGTGATCCTGAACTTTGATCTCGTTTATGCATTTTTCTTTGAGTGTGTTGAATTTCGACAGTTGAATTGTCCTAATTTGATAAAATAACCTGTTATAAGTAATTTTGAGGCGCCTTAAGTACTCATTAATAATGTGGCCCGGAAGGATTGCATTTAATTTTGATTTGATTTCTAAATATTGTTTTTCTAAAAAAGTAATTTCACTTAAGGTGACTCTGATCTCTAAACTAATAATGTTGTTTCTTAACCTTGTATTAAAATGTTGAATTCTTCGTCCTGTGCGTCCTGAGGTGTGGTGAAGGAGGCAGTCAATGTTACGTATGCTGTTCATGATGTGATTAGGGTTGATGTGGTGAGCCCGACATTTTAACAGGAAAATTCTTCTGTTTCGTGAAGATGCCAATTTCTTATTAACTTTTGCCAAATCTTTGAGTAAAGTGACAGTGGTTAAACCATACTGAAGGCCGATGTTTTGAAAGAACCCCATATCTGTAAGTAGTAGAAGCGAGGGTAGTTCGTGACCATGAACTAGTTAAGGAAAAACTCTTAATCCCTTAATATCCCTTTCGAATTAATTTTATCGAGCCTTCAGCAACACTGGGACCATATTAAAAATTTCTGTACCCTCTCTTGGGAAAATTTCAGTAAAATTTTACATTTCATTTTTGACTCAAACTATCTAGTGTTTGAGGGTGTTTTTTTCAAACAAATTTTTGGTACCCCCATGGGATCAAAAATTTCTCCTATTTTAATAAATTATGTTTTGGATGACTTAGTTCTACACTCCTTAAATTTAATCCCTTTCCCGATCCCGTTTGTGAAGAGGTACGTAGACGATCTCGTCTTGGCTCTGCCCGTTGGGCAAACTGATTACGTTCTCTCTGTGTTCAACGATTATTCAGCGAATCTGCAATTTACTGTAGAATTGGAATCTGACAGATGTCTTCCATTCCTGGATATAGTTTTACACAGAGAACCCAGCAATAAGTTGTGCACATCTTGGTACAGGAAACCAATGTGTAGCAACAGATTTATTAATTTTAATTCATACCATCCTGTTAGGATGAAAATTAACCTCATCACCGCCCTTAAAACCAGAGTTGAGAAACTCCCACACCCCTCCTATAGGCAAGAAGGCCTAATTCAGCTTCGAACAATCCTTTTACAAAATTCCTATCCCCGGAACTTAGTCAACAAATTACTTTTCAATAATTTGCACACCTCAACTACTTCTACTTTGAGTCAAAATCAAAATCGCCCAACTTCGTCTGTCCGTCAAGGCGACCCCTCCTACAGAACGCTCCCTTTCATAGAAGAACTCACTCCTAGACTCTCCACCATCTTCAAAGATTGTAATTTCAAATTTGCACAAAAACATGTCAAATCTCTTTCTCTCCTGCACTCGAAAATGAAACATCCTGTTGACATTTTGCAAAGGTCAAATGTAGTCTACTGCCTCCCTTGTCGAGCGTGTAATTTGAAATACATTGGTCAAACTTGTAGGAACCTTTCTGGAAGAATTACCTCTCATAGGAGTGATATAAAAAAGTTAAAAAGAACATGCGCCCTAGCAGATCATGTCATATCAAAAGATCACCCAATAGCTTTCGATCAAGCCCAGATTCTTTCCACTGAACGTAACTCCTATAAGAGACAATTCCTAGAAATGTTCCACATAATGAAAGAGGAAAACTCCATGAACAAACGAACTGATATAAGCAACTTAAGTGTTATTTACAATTTCGTTTTCTCACTTATTAATAACAGAAACGCCATTGAGTTTCCCTCACAACCAATTGATGTTTAGCGAAATGTCACCCAACACCGATGCTCAAATTTCTTTTTATTAAAATTTTTGGTTGTAGACTCCTTTTGTTTTCTTCCTCTTGCTTTGTGTCACTCTAATTGCAATTTCCTCCTTTTATTTCTGCTTATTTCTACTTTCACCGCTCCCTTGATATTCAAAAATTCCCGCCTACCTTGTCACTCTCTTCTTCTTTTCTACTACTCGAGACGACTCGTTAGCATTGTGTCTTTTCAGGCCACTTCAAGGTCTCTTCTTTTTCTAACCACTGATTTTGGTTAATGTCACCGCCATGTCGTCGTTGCCGGTACGACATAACAATGTCTCTTTTTAAAGTTTTTAAAATTTTTGATTTTAAACTAATTGTATTGTATCTAGTTTTTTCAACAATGTTTCTACACTTTGTTAATTAGCATTGTATACTGTGTTCTTCATGTTGTGATTTGATGTCTTTTCAATTTTGTTTTTATGAAGCTACCTTTCAACAATACACAACTAACCTCGTGTTTAGTAAGTTTTTGGATTTTATAATATTTTGTATCGATTATTAACTTTTAAAAAAATTTTTGTAGATGTCCTGATGAAGCTAATAAACATTAGCGAAAGCTTGACTTTGTAAGCAAAGAGTTTTCTTTTGTGTACGTCTATGTTGACCACACCCTCAAAACTAAGAGTTTTTCCTAAACTAGTTCATGGTCACGAACTACCTTCGCTTCTACTATATATATATATATATATATATATATATAACAAAACGAAAAATCTTGGGGATTCCGTCAGGTCAAAAGGGCAGAATTAAGTAAAACTCTTTTCTACTACGCCAACGTTTCGGAAATTTATTGTTTCCATTATCAAGGCTACAAATTGAACAAGAAAAAAAATTTTTTTTGTGAAAAGTCATTTTTGTAAAATTATGAAAAATACTTACAGTGCAATGTGAGTTTAAAATAAATAAAAATAAAAATAAATAAAAACTAACATGTTAAAAGAATCGTAAAAATTTTTTTTTTTAAAGCACAATTTTTAAGTTGTTTGTTTACTTAACTACATTTTTCAATTGAATGGTCAAAAATTATTATTTTAAAATTAAGATTTCGTTCACCGATAGAGATCGAAAGTAGATAAGAGACTGGTTTTCGCGTTTTATAGTAGACCTCTGTGGTTGGTACAAAATATTAAATTATTTATGAAAGTTGAATTTTTAAAAAAGTAACTAAATTTATGAAAATTAGGAAAATATGTCTATTATTAAATTGATAATGTTTATAAGATGTCTGATGCATTGTTGTTGTTATTTAAGCGTCTATTGCCCAGCTTTAAAATATATGAGTAAGTATTGATAAGGTGTTGCGTGTCTTTCCTTTTGTTTAGGGTGTCGTTTTGGAAAGTTGTTTCGAAACTTTCTAACATTAGTCTCTTTGTTATGTTTTTTTCAGAGTGGACAACATGTATATTGTCGAAATTAATATTGTGTTCATCGTCAAGACTGTGTTGGGCTAACGAACATGATCTCAACCCTCTTCTAATATCACTTTTATGTTGAGTGACTCGTTCTTTTAGAACTCGAGATGTTTGACCTATGTATTTTTTGTCACAATCTTGGCAAGGGACACTATATACAATGCCTGATTTTTTGAGGGTGTCATCTTTATCTTTTAGTTGTGTGAAAATATTTCCAACTGTTTTCGTATACTTTTGTGTTAGTCTGAACGTTTCCTCATTCTTCAGAACATTTATTATTTTACTAGAAACGTCCTTAATGTATGGTATAGTTTTGTAAGGGATTGGAGAGATATTTATTGTTGATTCACTGGTATTGTTTGATTGATTGACTATTTCTGTGACTAATTGGTAGAGATCAGCCAAAAAAAATCTTTTAATAACAATTTTTATTTTTTAACAAGTTACAATGTTTTATTATGTGGACGTGTTTTTAATCTGTATTTTAACAATTTTTAATTTTACAACCTGTGAACAACAATCTCACTAGGGGTATGTTTTTTTTTTTCTGTAATACCCCATTTTATTGTACCAATTTTGTTGCTCATCACTTACAGCTTCCCTGATGATGAGCGTAACCACGCTCGAAAGCTTGGAATAAATCCTAAAAGAGTACACTTTGTTCTTTTATTCTTGCTGCTCCCCAATATTTTACTCTACTTCGGAATCACACAGCAAATACTTTCAAAATATATATATATATATATATATATAATTTTTATAAGCATTCGCGTTCTTGGATTTTATAAATATAAGTTAATAATAATAATTTGTATGACATTTGACTGTCAAAATTTTAAATTGGTAGCAGTGTTAAATGACAGAAAATTGTCAGTTTGCAAGTGACAATACTGGAAAAAAAAAGTGAATCAGTGGCAATAATACGCCTTCGTAAAATTCGTTACAAAAAATAGGAAAGGTATTTTAGTACATTTTCTATTTCAATATTGTTTAAAATCGTTCCTAATAAGGAAAGGTATTTATTATAATTCCTATAACGGAAATATTTAGTATTTTGTTTAAAAATCGTTCCTAATAAGGAAAGGTATTTATTATAATTCCTATAACGGAAAATATTTAGTATTTTGTTTAAAAATCGTTCCAAAAAATAGGAAAGGTATTTTAGTACATTTTCTATTTCAATATTGTTTAAAATCGTTCCTAATAAGGAAAGGTATTTATTATAATTCATATAACGGAAAATATTTAGTATTTTGTTTAAAATCGTTCCCACTTGCAGGAAAGGTGTTTTTAACATATATTTTTTTTTGTTTTTTGCTTCTAATATCGTGCTTGAAAGGTATTTGAGTTTCAATTCGTACCACGGAAATTTTTATTCTATTGATGTTGAGAGATCCTCTTAGATTTTAGCACCAACGAAGGTAAAAATTACATGAACATGGCTTCAATATTATTAATATATCTGTCTAAAAATCGTTCTCACTATGAAAGGTATTTAACGACATTTCCTCATACGGAAAATTATTATGTACATTCCTTCTACGAAAGGATCTTTTTTGTACATTGCTTTTCGCAAAAATTCATGTTTTAAAAAAATGTTATTCTTCCTACTAGCGGCTTAAAGCCCAAACATTTTATTGATTCAACTAGCGGCTAAAAAGATGCCCAAAATATTTTTGTTTCCTCTAGCGGCCAAGTGCTCAAAAATTTTCATAATTCTATAAGCGACCCTGTAGTCCACAATTTATTAAATTATCTCATTGGTCTAGTGATATTTTTCAGACTACTGAAAAGCTAGATATTTCAGACACATAGATGTCATAATATATTAAAAATTGATTGGGATTCTAATATCTGTCAATTTGACAAAAAAAATATTCTTTCGATACTCTGATTCTCCTCGTTCCGGAAATCAGTCAAGTTGGAACACGATTCCTATTTTTAATTTAAAAAATCTGTCTTCTAAAGATTTAGTTGGTGATTATCCTATTACGGTAATCACACTGACGGAAATTTATTCCTCAACTTTTCATGTGGAAAATTCCATAATCAATGTTCTATTTTATTTAGTAGTAACCCTATTTTTAATAATATTTTTACCAAATTATTTATCTTAAATTAATCACGATAAACAAAACTTTCAAATGTTTATTGACCAAAAAATTACAGCCGTCAGACTATTTTTGCTTCGTATATACACGAATTTCCTTATCTTCATCACATATAATTAATTATTCCAAATCAGAAATTAAAAAATGCTTCTATTGCAAAAGCATTTTGGCAGTGAAAAATAACAAATTTTTCGCTGAATAAAATTTAAGCTCTCAGCAAAAACAAATCCATTTGATGTTGGATCAAAAAATTTCAGTGAAGTCCACGAAATTTATACTATTTGAATTTAATTTTAAATCTCATTTCTTGGCATTTTTCCAGTATTTTATTATTCTACCTTATCACTTATGTGGTAACTTCTATTTAATTGTTTTCTATGTCCGTTCGCTTATTTTAATGATTGGAGACCTGTTCAACCTTCATCTTCAAAATAAGCGAATTTGTTAATAATTTCTTTTTCAGCGCATTTTAGCCGCTTCTATTGTTTAATTTCCAATATGCCAAATTCCAGTGGCGTTCACATTTCTTGTTACTTTATACCATCTTGGAAAAAAGAAATTCCAGATGCGTACACACCTAATATTCTATGACTCACATATTGGTTATTGGTTCGGGTATTTCAGTGTCTATCACTTTTATTGCGTCAGTTTCGGATAGAATTGCTCTAATTCTAAATTTCCACACCCCATACTTTTCACCATTAAATGGTTTAATGTTTCTTTTAGCACTTTTGCTTTCCATTGTCTATAAGTGAATTATAAAATTCTTTATTTATGTTCCTCGTAATACGCGATTTATTTAAGCCACTTCGATACCTGGGCCCATAACCTATTGGTTATTGGGATAAATAACAACAGTGGATTTGGCTTTTAATTAACTTTTATTAAATTCCTTTTAGGGTACGGCCAAATCGGCGACTTGGTGGCTGCGACTAAAACGCCGCGTCTTAGTCGCAGCTATGTAACAAATGTAATTAAACAGGCCTGGCCATATCTAGCGTTTCATATGCAGCGACAGCAGTTCTGTCGCTAACGAAAGACGCTCTCCGTTGTTTTAAATGCAAGTGGCCAGATTAGCATCGGCTACACGTTGCGTCTTGTATAAATATTCAGTATTTAGTTTGTATTTCAAAGCAGAAAAATGTTTCACACCGAACAGTTTATTTCGGAAATTGAATCCTGGCCTGCATTATATGAATTAAAAGACAGTGACTATTCAAACAGAGATGTAAAAATGAAGTTATGGCTAGAGGTAGCCACTAAAGTACTTCCAGGATTTGAAGAATTGACAAATGAGATGAAAAATGAGGAAGGTATGTGTCTATTAAAAAATATACACAACAAAAAATGTTTTACACCACCCTGTATTTTAAATATAATATAAAAATATCAACTATCAAAAATAGGAAATGTTCATTTTTAACAAAAAATACATTGTACAGGGTGGCCAACTAAGAATGCGAGGTACTGTATCTGGGAACCTAGCCATCGTAGAGGGTTGCGGCAAAAAAAGTTATGACTAAAACGGCCAAGAGAAAAACCTGGAAAATATTTTCAAGTTTCTGAAATAAATGCATTGGTATAATTTTTTTTTCATGAAAAAGTAGCTAAATGATGCTTAAACAAGCTCGCGAAAACCGCATCTCGATATCTTATTCCTAACCTAAAATTTATGTCAAAGAAAATTTTATACGGACATTACATTACATTTTTATTTTTTTTAAACTTTTTTCTGGAATTCAGAATAAAATCACCTTTTTGAAAATACTGCAAAATAGCGCTAAAAGGTAAATAAGTAATGCTAATAATAAAAGGCATATTTTTTGTTTAAATGCATATTCACAATGGGCATATACGAAAAAGACAATTAATAGGAGCATTAAACAAATACCTATTCAAAAATAAATAATCCTCAAACTGTCAATAGTTGTCAATAGTTTTGCGTTACTTTGAGCAAATTTTGTGCTTACAAAATGCGTTTTACGAACGATGAAGCTGTTGAGATGCTTGCAGTTTATTTTGAATGTCTTCAGAATGCCGCAGTAGCAAAAAGAGTTTACGCGGCTCGATATCCAAATCGGCGTCTTTGCGATGTGAGATTTTTTCCCCGATTAGTGGCGAGCTTACGAGCCAATGGTAGTTTTCGGCCTTCGTTTCAACGGCAAAGAATTGGAAGAACACAAGAAAATATTAACCACGTACTGGGATATATTGAATGAAATCCATATGTTAGCACAAGAGCATTATCCCTTGAGTTGGGCATATCACGAACAACGGTTCAAAATATTTTGAACGACCATAGGTAAGTTCTAATGGCCTTCAAAATATAGAGATTTATTTGAATTTACCTTTTTTTTATTACTTTTAGAATGCACCCATATCATGTCGTTTTGCATCAGGCCTTGAAAGAGAAAGACTTTGATCGGAAGTTGGACTATTGCCATTGGATGTTAGGCATAATACACGAACATAGAGATTTTTTATTTCAAATTCTTTGGACCGATGAAGCCACCTTTAATAGTAACGGGCGAGTCAATCTGCATAATATGCATTATTGGTCTGCAGAAAATCCGCATTGGTTGCGTGAAGTTCAGCACCAAGGGCGTTGGAGTTTAAATGTGTAGTGAGTCGATTTATAGCCAAACACTATTTCATGAATATTTATTATTTCAATATTAAACAATACACAAATTTCAGAACATAAATTCAAAATTAAAAGATAATTGTTCTCTATCACCTAACTAGCCCACCGGCCAATCTCATCTGCCCTCTCCCGTTCTCGACGACCATCGCGCATGGGCGCGTTACAATCTACGTCACGTCTGCCTTGCGCATACATAGTTGTACAGGGAGGGCTCCGCTACACTACCCCCCAGCTAAAATGCATGTTCGCAGAACCTGACATTTTAGTTCACTTCACTCGCGACCACCCTGAAAAACGCACTATTACCTAAAACTTCTTAAACTAACAAAATAAAATAACATAAAGATATTACACATAAGAACTTAGCAAACAGACTAAACCTCGCGACACGGAACCTTATACGGTTTCAAATTCTGTATATTATGTATACCTAATGACATTCCCGACACATATTCGACAATTTTGTATGAGGTTGGGCTGATAATCTTTTGAATGGTACACGGCCCGCGAAATAGTAAAAAGAACTTTTTGATTTGTTTATTTGCTGCTGATGACAAATCGTGCGTCCTGACAAGAACTTTGTCGCCTGTCTTAAAAATAGTAAAATGTTTCCCTTTTTCGAATTTGGTTTTTCGCTTTTCTGCGCGCGTTAATAATTGTTCCCTAGCTAATGTAATAATATCAACCGATTTACTCATATTTGGGTAAGGAATTTTACCCAACTTATTTAGTGAGGATATTTTATCGTTATGTACTTCATCCGGCGTAAAACCAGTACTAGAATGAATGATCCTATTTAAGTATGACTCTACTAACTTACACGAATGAGCCCACTTTTGATGCTGTTCGTGACATAACATACGTAACAGACGGCCTATCTCCCGATTTGCACGCTAAACCATGTTTCCTTGTGGAAAATATCTAGATGTATGAACCCTAGTAAATTTTAAATCAAGACTGCATTGCTGATATACCTTGCTATGAAATTGTATTCCGTTATCAGATAATATGCTGTGGGGAGTACCCACTTCTTGGAAATATTTTTTTAAACATCTTACAATTGCCAGTGACGTCGCTCTACGCAGAGGATAGAGCGATACTCTTTTGCTAAATACATCCATTACAACGAACAACGATGTCGCTCCGCCCCTAGAAACCGGTAGAGGACCCATTTGGTCTATACTGATAATTTCATTTGGTCCACCAGATGTCACTGATTGCATTTGACCGAAACATCTTGGGGAAATTTTAAATTTTTGACAAATTTGACAAGAACCTACAATTTTTCGTATTTTGTTTTGCATCTTTGGAAAATAGAAGTATCGTTTAAGCGCTAAATAACATTTTTTTGCGATCCGAAATGACCACTATTTACATGCAGTTCCCTTATAAGCGATGCTATTTCGCTCTTCGGGACACATAACCTATAACATGGCATTTTATAAGAACCTCTTCGAAAAATGAGATTCTTATGCTCAACATACCATTTATGAGTTTTGTCTAGGTTATTATCCTTAAGTCTATTATAAATTTTTTTGCAAAACTCGTCTGTTTGTTGAGTTTTCACAAGATAGTTAATATTATTCGCAATTTTTTGCCATGAAGAGGAAGATTCTTTTTTTATAAGATTAATTTCAAAGCTATTTAAACATGGCCGATCAATTAAATCAGTTTTTCCCTGAGGATATCTGGATAGTGAATCCGCAATATAGTTTTCGCTGCCGCGTCGATATTCGATTTTTAACGCGAACTGCTGTAGGTATAGAGTCCATCTCAACAACCTTGAATTTAAAAGACGACATGTTTTTAAAAACGATAGTGCTTTGTGATCCGTGATCACAATTATATCATGCCCGAGTATAAATAAATAGCAATGCTTTAGCGCTGCAATAATCCCTAGCGCCTCTTTTTCTGTAACTGAATAGTTTCGTTCTGGGCCATGAAGAAGCCTTGAATAAAATGCGATAATGCATTTGTTGCCTTCATTGTCAATTTGGTACAAACATGAACCAATTGCATATGCCGAAGCATCACTTTCTATATAATACGATCGGGACGGATCAGGGTGACTTAGCGCAATCACCTTGGTAAAGGCATCTTTTATTAACTGAAACGCTATCTGCTCTTTATTGCCCCACTCCCAGGTAGAGTTCTTTCTTAACAAATGATTTAGATCTACAACCAAGTAGGCGTAGTCTCTTACAAACCTTGAGTCATAATTTACCAGGCCAAGGAATGCTTTCAGTGTTTTAACCTTGGTAGGAGCTTGGAATTTTTCTATAGTTTGAATCCTATGTGAATTCATCCTAATTCCAGAACTGGTCACGACGTGGCCAACAAAACTTATTTCCTTTTGTGCAAACTGGCACTTTTTTAACTTTAAAGTAATACCACCTTTCCTAAGTCTTTCAAAAATTATCTGTAAATGTCTAATATGTTCCTCCGCGGACTTAGATACTACTAATAAATCATCTACGTAAGGTATAAGGAATCCCTTAGTATCTTCGCCCAGAATCGTATTTAATGCACGTATAAAACTAGCTACAGACGTAACCAATCCAAAAGGCAAAACTTTAAAAACATAGGTGATTCCTTTAAATAGAAAACCGGTATATTTACAAGAGTCTTCTGATAATTTGACTTGCCAGTAAGACATTGCCAGATCCAGGGAACTTATAAAAGCGCCTGGAATAATTTTGTAGAGGAGTTCTGCAGTGTTTGGAGGGATCACGTGATCCTTCTCCATTCGGGAATTAAGACGACGTGCATCGACACATACGCGTGGGCTCCCATCTTTTTTTCACCACAACAAGTGCATTCACGTATTCAGTTTGTTGTTTTTGAATAACCCCCCAATTTTCCATTTCTTCAATTTGTTATGTTAAACATTTCTGCCTTTTCCACAATTTTTTGTACACATTCAATAAAATCTTCCGGTTTTCTTTCAACATGTTCAAACTTTTCATATTCTTTAATTTCGGCGATAATTACGCCTTCTGAGTTTTCAACATCCGTACCGAAATCTATTTGTACTGGACACTCGTTATTATATCCGATGATCCGCTTTGATTCAAAACAGATTTTAATTTTAAAATCGCTCAACCAATCACATCCTAAAATTAGGTTCCTAGTAAGTGCAGGTACAACAACACAAACAAATTCAAATAATCTACTGTCGATTTTAAACTCGAGCAGGACTTGTTCCCTAACTCTATGACTTTTTCCTTTAAGCGCCCCGACTATTATTATATTACTGACTGGTAATATCGCAATCGGTTCGCTCTTGTTGTTTTTCCGTAAGTCTTCGAGAAAACCTTGAGAAATACAAGACAGTTGACTTCCACTATCTATTAAAATATCGCTTACTACGCCATTAATTTCTGCTTTGACGATTGGCAAAACCTCCTTACTAACTTTTCTGTCATACTCAAATTCTTCTAACAAACAATCCCCATTTTCCTCACCGAACAACATATTTACTCTTGCCACATGCGCTTCGTTCATCTCATCATTTTCACATTCTGCCTCTAAAACATTGACCTGTCGTCTGTTTTCCCTATATTCTCTATAATCGTTTCTATTATTATTATTATTACCCCTTTCGACCCTATTGTTATTTTGTTGCACCTCGTTTTCTCGGCGATTTCGCCAATTATCGTGGTAATTCGGCCCCCTTAAAGCGTTATTCCTATATGCATTACTACTACTATCTTTTTGGACATATATTTCATCTAAAGATCGTAAATATCCTTCTACCTCTTCACATGACTTAAATGCCCAAAGAGCGACAACAAGTTTTTAAAAAATAACTTTAACTTTTATTTTATTAAAATTAAATAATAGCGAATTTTTCTAAGTTCTTTTTTATTTAACGATGTTGACAGTTTAAGTTTTAAAACCAGAATGAATAATATTTTATTACATTAAATTAACAAAGTGCTATCAAATGCGAAGTTCAAATAAGTTCGAATTGCGGAATCCCTTGCTCAGCGTACTGGAAGTCATCGCCCGATGTCATAGTACTCCGGTTATATGGGGGCACTGGCCATAACTCATGTCTGGTAACCTCCTACTATAATACCTCTTTTTGTCTCAAAATCGAAATGCGATGCAAGCATTTTGACTATTTCTGATTCGACAATGTTTTTGTCTAAATATCTGGACTGCTTTACCATTTTTATAAAATAATCTCCGCGAGAACCCGACTTGTATTACCCGAATTTTAACTGATGAAATAACTCTCTTTCCTTCTCCGGACCCCAGTACCGTTCCAAAAATAACTTTTTAAAATTTTCAAAATTATTAAATTTATCCTTTTTTATAAAAGCCCAGTCTGCCACGGAGCCTTTTAACGCTTTTAACGCTAACGATACTCTTTTATCATCAGGTACCCCAGCCTCATCAAAAATGTCTTGTAACTCATTAATAAACGCCACCAGATGCCGTACGAAAATTCAAATTTGCACCACCTAATTCTTTAAAAAGGGTTAAATAAGTTAAATCGGTATTACTATTTGTCGCCTGTAAGCTAAGTTCTTTTACATTTTGTGAAAGCTCATTATTGACAAAATTCGATGTATTTGCTTTGACAAACCAATCAAATTTTTCTACTAATGCGTTATTAGTGGCTTGCATTGACTGAACATCAGTTAATAAAGCCTTATTGCTATCTAATAATTGAATAATTGTTTCTTGCATTTGTTTTGCATTACTACTTGTCGAAACATTTTCGTTACTGTCTGTATTGTGTCGAGAATTATTTAGATTTCCAATACTAGACTCTGATTTTTGATTTCTACGAGGCATGTTAACTATTATAATTAAACAAAATTATTACATAAAATTAAACACATAAAATAAACATAAAATGGTCTGATTTTTTTTTTAAACACCGCTCGACGTAAGATCAAAAACTTATTTGTACAAATAAAATGTGTCAACCCCGGCCACCTTACTATTTTGAAAGAAATCACTGTCTCCAGTTAACCGATGTTGGACTAACGCCGACACATTAAAAATTAAAAACAGTACTTGCTACCGTTGCCGACAATCGCAGCTCCACAGCCAAAGGCACCGCTCTCCAGCTGATAAAATATCAGCTCGTCAGCAGCATCGACCACCAAATAATCGTCTGTTTGGTTTGGTATGTGCCGACAAGAATTAGAAAAAATTAAAATCCTACCTTGGATTTCCTCAAATCTTCTCCTTTCAGTACTGTTTGTTCCCGCCACACGTTGGACGCCAAATGTAGTGAGTCGATTTATAGCCAAACACTATTTCATGAATATTTATTATTTCAATATTAAACAATACACCAACTTCAGAACATAAATTCAAAATTAAAAGATAATTGTTCTCTATCACCTAACTAGCCCACCGGCCAATCTCATCTGCCCTCTCCCGTTCTCGACTACCGTCGCGCATGGGCGCGTTACAATCTACGTCACGTCTGCCTTGCGCATACAAAGTTGTACAGGGAGGGCTCCGCTACAAAGGTGTGGTGTGGCATACTGGAAGGCAGAATTATTGGGCCACATTTTTTCAAGCAATCTCTAAATGGCATGGTCTTTCTTGACTTTTTGGACAATCAATTACCGTTGTTGTTGGAAGATGTGCCACTGGAAACACGGCAAAACTTGTTTTTGCAGTTGGATGGTTGCCCAGTACATTTTTCACTTATTGTGCGATAGCATATTAATGCAGTATTTCAACAGCGGTGGATTGGAAGAGGAAGTCTGTTTCCATGGCCTCCGCGATCACCAGACTTAACTTGTCTAGATTTTTATTTATGGGGACGGTTAAAGGACATCGTGTTTCAGACTCAACCTACGACGAGAGAAGATATGAAAAACTGGATTCGAAATGCAATACGTAACATACCGAGAGCCGAAATTGACGCTGCAATTTTGTCTACCCATATGAGGCTTCAAGAATGCATAGAGCATGATGGTCAGCATTTCGAGCATTTACGGGGGCATTAAAAACATTTCTTTTTAAATTGGTCCTTTTTAGGAATAATAAAAAGAAATTCCAGAAAAATTAGTTTAAAAAAAAATAAAAATGTAAGGGATTTCCGTATAAAATTTTCTTTGACTTAAATTTTAGGTTAGGAACAAGATATCGAGATGCGGTTTTCGCGAGCTTGTTTAAGCATCATTTAGCTACTTTTTCATAAAAAAAAATTATACCGATGCATTTATTTTTTGTGTGAAAATTAACCATTTCTGTCGGAATGTCGAAAAAAGCCCTCTAGCGGCGACATGTAAAACTAGCAAAACTCTAATTATTATAGCATTTGTAGTCCAAGAATAGCTCTTTTCAACCAGGCCAAGTTGGTTAAAATCGGCTAAGCCGTTTTGAAGATACATGGTGATTTTTACGGAAACCTTTGAATACCCTCCACCAGTTTATTTTTAGAGATACAGCAAAAATTGTCAAACAAAAAAGATTCAGATTATCCTCGAATTTAAAGATCAAGTATTTTTTTGTTAGGTTAATGTAGCGGATTTCACAGAAACATAACAAGCGGCCATTTCAGAAACTTGAAAATATTTTCCAGGTTTTTCTCTTGGCCGTTTTAGTCATAACTTTTTTTGCCGCAACCCTCTACGATGGATAGGTTCCAAGATACAGTACCTCGCATTCTTAGTTGGCCACCCTGTAATTGAAATATTTATAAATATTGCTTTTAAATTTCGCTGTCGCTAAATATCTAAAATGGCTGGTGCAAAACTTTTGTTGTTGTGTGTTGGACGTTTGTTTACCATTTAATTAATCATTTTTAACGTAATACATTTAAAAGAGCTTATATAAGTCATACTTTATTTTTCATATTTTGCTGTATTGCCAAAGAACACTTCCTGATGGAGTCAGAAAATATTCTGCAAAGAAATCTCTTGTTTCTTTTGCATGATTCGAGCCACCATCAGTGCCAAGAATAGGGATGTCATCCAAGCGGCATGTTAGTGTGTCCTCAAATTGATATCCGTCTCGTTGTCTTACGAAGTTATGTAAAACTTCACAGCTTAATATAATTGTTTTAACAAAATTTTCATCCAAATTTATAGCAGAATGGAATATCCTCCATTTATTGGCAAAAATACCAAATGTGCACTCTACAAACCTACGGGCCCTGGATAATCTGTAGTTAAACACTCTTTTTTTGTTTTCAAGATTTTTTCTGGCGTAAGGTCGTAAAATGTGTTCACTGATTCCAAATGTTTCATCGGCAACAACAACATATGGGATTGGTGTATTCTTAAAATTCGGTAACGGTTTAGCAGGTGGAATGTTTAACGATTTTGAATGTAGTCTCTTATAAAGGGCAGACTGCTTGAAAATATTAGGGTCTGAACATCTTCCGTAACTGCCTACATCAATGGCTATAAAACGATAGTTCGCATCTACGAGGGCTAGTAAAACTAACGAATAATATTTTTTATAATTAAAAAATAGGGATCCACCATGATTGGGGTTAACAATCCTGATATGTTTGCCATCAATGGCTCCAATGCAGTTGGGAAAGTTGCTTCGGCTTTCAAATTCTTCAGAAATTTTCTGCCAATTAACAGTAGATGGGTCAGGTAAAAACGTTTGCCTCATTGTGTCCCAAATTGCTTCACATGTTTCTTTTACTATGTTCGATATTGTTGCATTGCCAATACAAAACTCAAATGACAACGCTCTAAATGTATGCCCGGTTGCCAGAAACCTGAAATAAATTGAATTTTTATTGCAGTGAAAAATTTTCAAAGAAGGTGGAAATCAATTCGAGATAGTTTCATGAGAGAATTACGAATGCAAAAAAATACACCTAGTGGTAGAAGAAAGAAAAAACGAAAAAGTATGTCTTTTTTGAGCAGCTGTTGTTTCTTGTTCCCACAATAGCAAATACAGAAACTTCTTGTAACGTAGAAAATCCAGAAATACAAACCACTTCTTTAAGTACCATAACAAATGAAATAGACATCATACAAGAAAATATTTCGCGAGCTCAAAGTTCAAGAAAAAGGAAAATGCCAGCTTATGAAGAGAAGGTTTTAGAGTACTTAAATGGCAACAAAGACAAACGCACTAACAACACCGACGATGAAGATGACGACAAGTTATTTTTTCTATCTCTTTTACGTCCCATTAAAGCATTACCCCACCAAATAAGGTTTGAGCTACGAATGCAAATGATGCAATTGGTGCATACTGCACACCAGCAGCAACAACAGTTACAACAATATCGACGCCCGCAGCAATATCAATCACAACAATACCAACCACAATATTTTCAACAGTCCCAACAGCAACCTCGTGGATCGCTTTCTACTTCCACACCACTTCTTTCTCCACCGTCAGAAGGAACTACTACTTACGAATATACGAACCCCCTTCAGTTGAGTCACAATTAAGTACTCAGTCAGATGTTTACAGCGTTCTTGATATTTAAATTATGTATACATACCTAGGTACCATGTTTGTATACTTTTGTTTATTAATCGTAAATAAAATATATTTCATTTAGCACTTACCTAATTGTTACAGCAACTCGTTCCTTCACCGAAATCGATTGTAAATTTAGTGTTTTGTTTTTTAATTTTGTGTTTCACATATTCATAAAACTCCTCGAATATTTTGGGATACATCCGAAAATAAGCGAAAAATTTTGTGTCGTCCTTTTGTAACTAATTGTATAAAGTATGAAACTGGCCGTGTTTTTTCTCTTCATATTTATAGGATGAACCGCAAATCGTTTCTTTTTCATTTTCTTTCGCCTGAGATATCTAGCAACTGCAATTGCTAACAGTGCGTCTTCTTCCGTGTCCATTGTAAACTAACTGCAAAGTCGTTTGATTTGGCCAGAGTCATATATACCGGCGACAATAAAATTCGTCGCGGCGTTTTAGTCGCAGCGACAAAGTAGCTGATTTGGCCGTACCCTTAAACGACGAATGCACAAGGAAGGTTTCTATTCGACTGACGATGAGTGGCGTAAATTAGAACGTATCGCAAAAGGTATTCTAGTGGAATATCTGTCTGACGCATTTCTCGGGTAAAGCTGGAGAATGAAAGTAGAGATACAAGTAAAAAGGTTCTCTTAAGTGACAAGAAAACTTATAAACCCGAAGACAATCATCGTTTTAAAATGTCACACATTCCAAAACGTCAGTACCAGTTCAGAAAAAAAAATCCAAAAATAATAGATTTAAAAAGACAAATATCGTTGGGGCAAGCCTGGTCATTTTAAAAGAAATTGTTTCATTTATAAGAAAGCATTGGAACAAAGACCAATAATTGTTCAGATTGTGCAACTGAGTTCAACCGAAAACCAAGGTTTTGCATTTATGCTTGGAACACAACAAAGCATGACGACATCTGAAAATAAAGTAACGTTTATTTTGGATTTTGGAGCCTCAGATCACATCATTAATCAATCTGATCTAAGTACAAGCAACTTGGGAATCCAAGGAATCTTGGAAGACGTTCTCTACTGTCCAGAAGTTCCCTACAATTTGTTATCTGTAACAAAAATGCAAAGTGCTGGCCTGACGATTACCTTTAATGAAAAAGGTATACAAATAAAAGGTATACAAATAAGCAATAAGGGTAAGATGGTAATACAAGATAAGCCATCAAACAATTTAATTTGTATCGACTTTACGTTAAACATTGCATTAGTGAACAATATTTCACAGACATTTAGTTCAAAAAGGTTAAATTATACAATTTGGCTTTAACGTCTAGGACACATAAGTGGAAATAAATTTTTAGATTTAAAAAAATAAACAAATGATTAATGATCTTAATCTAATAAATCAAATGACACCTACTAATGATTTATGTGAGGCTTGTATAAGTGGCAAACAAGCGCGGTTACCCTTTAATGGACAAAAAGACAAAAATTACGTAAAAAGGCCTTTATTTATTGTACATTCTGATCTTTGTGGCCCAATCTCTCCATCAACAATTAATGATAAAAATTATTTTGTTTTATTTGTTGATCAATTTACTCACTATTGTGTAACATATTTAGTTAAAAATAAATCGGATACCTTTTCAGTTTTTAAGGATTATGTTGCAAAAAGTGAGGCTTATTTAAATTTAAAAATTGTTCATTTATATTGCGATAATGGGGGAGAATATTTATCTTCCGAAATGAAACATTTTTGTATGGAAAAGGGCATAAGTTATCATTTAACTGTTCCACGAATCCCACAATTAAATGGTGTTTCAGAGCGTATGGTTAGAGCTATAACTGAAAAAGCTCGCACTATGATAAACGGTGCTCAGTTAGATCAAGCTTTTTGGGGGAAGCAGTGTTAACTGATACTTAAATAATAAATAAATAAATAAATATTACACCAACTAGGGCTCTGAAACAAAATAAAACTCCTTATGAATTATGGCACAATAAAAGACCACGTGTTAAGTATCTGAAAGTTTTTGGTTCAACAGTTTATGTCCATAATAAAACTACTAAATCAAAATTTAAAGAAAAGTCTTGGAAAGGTATGCTAGTCGGTTATGAACCAATTGGTTATAAAGTTTGGGACGTGGAATCAAATAAAGTCATTGTAGTTAGGGATGTAATTGTTGATGAGACTAGTTATTTAAAAAGGAGGCCTGTATCTCAGGAGTATGGGGTTAATTTTCAAAAATCTCAAAATAAAACAGATCCTTCTGATATGTCAAAATCAGTGATTTACTGTCAGTAGATAAAACGTCCTTTAACTTTAAAGACTCAATAAGTAAAGGCAATGACGTTTAGAATAAAACTTTACAATTTGATTTCTTATACAATTGTCACAATCTAAACGTCATTGTCATTAGTTACAGAACCGTTAAAGTTAAAGAACGTTCTATCTACTGACAGTAACTGTCAGTAGATAGAACGTCCTTTAACTTTAAAGGTTCAATAACTAAAGGCGATGACGTTTAGAATAAAATTTAACAAGTTGATTTCTTGTACAATTGTCACAATCTAAACGTCATTGTCGTTAGTTACAGAACCGTTAAAGTTAAAGGACGTTCTATCTACTGACAATTAGTCTCATAAATCTGACAGTGAAAAACCAGATTTTGTTAAATCTGGAGCTGTGAATAAATATATCAGTGAAAAACCAGATGTAGTTAAATCTGGAGCTGTGAATAAATCTAACAGTGAAAAACCAGGTGAAGTTAAATCTGGAGCTGTGAAATCAGATTTAGTTAAATTTTGCATCCAAACTGATATTTCTGACGTAGAGTGTACAGGTTAAAATTTAAGAAAAAGTAATGGAATTAAAAGTTTACCTCTTGTTTCATATAATGAGAATGATATACCTGGTTATCTTTTGTGGGTTCAATCGGTTAAATATAGTATTCCTAGTTCTTTTCAAGAAATCAAAAATAGGGATGATAGATTAGAGAGGGAGCATGCTATAAGTGACGAAATTAATTCTCTTTTAATTAATGAGACTTGGACCTTAGTGGAATGGCCTAAAAATAAAAATATAGTTAGTTGTAAATGGGTATTTTCTTTTAAAAACGATGAGCATGGAAATCCAATAAAATACAAAGCTCGTCTTGTAGCTAGGGGTTTCAGTCAAAAATATATTATTGATTATAATGAAACTTTTGCTCCAGTAGCTAGAATTTCAAGTTTTAGATTTATAATAGCATTTGCAAATCAGCATTATTTATTAGTTCATCATATGGACGTGAAAACCGCCTTTTAAATGGTAAATTAAAGGAAGAAATTTATATGAAAGTTCCTGAATGAATCAAAAGTCAATTTAATCAAGTCTGTAAATTAAATAAAGCTTTGTATGGTTTAAAACAGGCAGCCAGATGTTGGTTTGAAGAATTTGAAAACGCTCTTACAAACAAAGGTTTTAAAAATTCCCCTGTAGACCGATGTATTTATATTTTAGAGAGAGGTGACATATTAAAGAATATTTATGTAATTTTATATGTTGACGATTTAGTTGTGGTTACAGCAAATATTGAAACAATGACTAGTTTGAAGGTTATTTAATGAATAAGTTTTTAATAATTGAATTAAAAGAAATTAAAGTATTTCTGGGAATTAAAATTACTCGTGAAAGCGATAAAATTTGTTTAGACCAAAGTGCATACATAAAAACTATTTTAAACAAATTTAACATGTCCGATTGTAAACCTGTCAATAGTCCACTTTAAAGTAAATTAGACTATATGGCGTTAAATATTAATAAATCATATGATGCACCCTGCCGAAATGCAATCGGATCTCTAATGTATTTAATGATATGCACGAGACCCGATTTAAGTGTCGCTGTGAAAATTTTAAGTAGATTTATGAATAATAATAATGAAGAAATCTGGAAATGCATTAAAAGAGTTATGCGATATTTAAAGTGCTCCTTAAATATTAAATTAAATTATATACAAGGTGAAAATAAAGAGTTTCTCGTAGGTTTTGTTGATTCGGACTGGGGTGGTATTGCGAGCAGTGATAGAAAAAGTACAACTTATTATTTATTTAAATTATTTGAAACTTGTAGTATATGTTGGAATACGAAACGTCAAAATTCAGTTGCTGTTTCATCAACAGAAGCTGAATATATGGCTTTATTTAAAGCTGTTAAAGAGGCAATATGGTTAAAATCTTTAGCTACTAGTATTAATATAAATATTTCAAAGCCAATTATTATTTATCAGGATAACAATGGCTATATAAGTATTGCTAAAAATCCAACAAGTCATAAAAGATCTAAGCACATAGATATTAAATATCATTTTTCTAGACAACAAGTTGAGAAAAAGGTTATTGAAGTAAACTATCTGTCCACAGGTAATCAATTAGCCGATATCTTGACGAAACCACTGCCATCGCCCAAGTTTGTGGAATTTAGAACTAGATTACTTTTAGAGTAAGTTAATGGTTTGATTAGGTTTTCCTGGGTTTTCCTAATCCAAGCAGCAAATGTTGGACCATATTATTTTTATATTCTTTATACTCCCAGGTTGCATAAGGAAGGTAATTAATTATAGAAATTATAGGATTAAAATGTATTTCTTATTAGAATTATTAAGTTTAATATTAATTTTTGAGGGGGGCGTGTTGGATATTTACAAAAACTAATATAAACAAAACTAATATAAATGTTTATTATACTTATGAAAGACGAAATAATATTGAGGGCTAGAATGTATGTTTATCTTAGGTGCACGAAAACGCTGAATCAGATTTCTTGGTCCTATGACCTGAATGTTTGTTTTTTTAAGTGCGTTGTGTTAGATTTAAATATAAGAATATAAAATGCACTTAAATGCAGTCAGTCGAATAGAAACCTTCCTTGTGAATTCGTCGTTTAAAAGGAATTTAATAAAAGTTAATTAAAAGCTAAATCCACTGTTATTATTTATCCCAATAACCAATATCACATGTCAAAAATTTTTCAATTTTAAATTTACTTGGTTTATTTTAATATTTAAACATTGCGGAAATTATTTCCCAGTGGTGCACATATTCGATAAAATGTCGTGCATTAACTCTAGTGATGGGAATATTCGAATGATTTGCATAATCGAATATACGTATTCGAATGATTATCGTAATCGGATTGTCATTTGAATGATCAGATCATTCAAATGGTAAAGGTTCGCTTATCTGTTTGAGTAGTCGGCTCCGGTCGGCTCGGGCTCGGACTCGCTTCGTGTGTTTCTCATTTCCCGCTTATCTGCTTGAATACATGGGAAGTACCTACCTTCCGAAACATGAAATATTTTTTTATTCAGTTTTCAGCTCAGTTGAATTTTGTTTGTATCCATTACCTTTACGGTTTTTTTTTATTTCTTGTTCTTGGTATTTAAAATGCGTCCCGGGGCGAAAAAATCAGTGGTATGGAAATACTTCAAGCGAACCTCCGATAATAATTTTTCATCATGTATGTTGTGCAAAAAAACTTTAAAATATTTTGGAACCACTTCGAATATGAAACAACATTTAATTCGTATTCATCCTATTCAATGGGCCCAAGATGAACCCCCACCGGATGAAATTGATAATTTTCAAGAAAAGAGAGCAAATTTTAGGCCACCAGAAACTCATGAAATGCAGTCAGAACCAGGACCATCTGGAGCTGGGGCTCCAACACTTTTAACAAAAAAAACTAATACAACAAATTGTGATTTAGCGCAAAGACCTTTTGCACGTCAGTTAAAACTTTATCGGGGTAAAAAAAGTGATAGTGAACTTTCACAATCGGAAATTGCGGCAATTGATAAAAAACTAATAAAATTAATAACAAAGGACTTCCAACCATTAAATATAGTAGAAAATGAAGGTTTTTTAGAGTATACCCGGCAGCTAGAACCATTGTACAAACCTCCTAATAGAAAAAAAATTTCAAATGAAATATTACCGAAATTATACACAGAGGCAGCTTTTAAATTAAAATGCACTTTACAAAATGTTAAAAGTTTAGCCATTACAACTGATATCTGGACATCTGATACTAATGTATCCTATATCACAGCAACATGCCATTTTATTCACAATGACGAATTATGTACACGAGTTTTGGGTACTAAAGAGCTACATGGGTCTCATACAGGAGTCAACATAGCAAATAATTTAACAACTATTTTTAATGAATGGACTATTATAGACAAAATAGTAACAATTGTTTCTGATAATGGTTCAAATGTAAAAAATGGTATAAATGAACAATTAAAAATGCACCATCATCCATGTGTTGCCCATACTTTAAATTTAAGTGTTACTGACGCTATAGCAAGCAATGATCAATTCAACAATATATTAAAGAAATGTAGAACTTTGGTAGGCCATTTCAAACACAGTGTACTGTCAACTGAAAAACTGAAAAATACTCAAACACAAATGGGCTTAAATAATTGGAAAGTGAAACAGAACGTATCTACTAGGTGGAACTCTTGTTTTTTGATGATTGATCGGCTTCTGAAAATTAAAGATCCCCTCTGCGTAACAGTAGCAAATTTACCGAAAGCTCCAGAATTTTTAGATGCCAACGATTGGGAGATTCTCAAAGACTGTGTAAGTGTTTTGAAACCAGCTGATGAATTGACGACAATGTTATCAGGGGAAAAATATCCCACCATTTCCTTGTTGATTCCTTTATTTAGAGGATTTCAACATGCCCTCGCTAATCTTAAAACTGAAACAGAAATAGGCGAGGCATTAAAAAATGCATTAATCGGCATATTTGCCCGAAGACTGGGAAATCTTGAGTCAAATAAAATTGTTGCAAAAGCAACATTCCTAGATCCAAGATTTAAAAAACTTGGATTTGGAACAGACTATAATGCCAACAACGCACAAAAATGGGTGACTGAAGAATTGGAACAACTCATTGCCCTCAAAAACACAAATGCATTGATACGTTCCATTGAACCAACGGCAGTGACACAGTTAGAATCTGACAAAGAATTAGTTGACAAGAAGCAGAAGATTGATCTATGGTCACATTTTGATAAAAAAAAATCCGAAATAAAAACTTTTTCGACCCCTACTAGCGTGGTAATATTGATGGTTCGACAATATTTGGATATGGAATTATTAAACAAAAAAAATAATCCACTTTTGTATTGGGCTAATGTTAAAAACATTATGCCTGAATTGCACGAGTTAGCAATGAAATATTTATGCATCCCTGGCACGTCAGTACCATCTGAAAGGATTTTTTCGAAAACTGGACAGTTGACTAATTTGCGGCGAAATAGATTATCCCCAAAAAACTTGGATGCGATTATATTTTTAAATGCATCTGATTTTTAAAATACATTTTTTTTTCAAAATACTTATAAAAGTGGCCAACTGGTAGCACGTTGTATAATTTCGTTTTATGAAAATCTATTGTTTACTTTATTACCAAATATATGTTTCTTTTTATTATTTATTTTAAGACTGTTTTTAGAAGTTTACGTTATTTTTTGTATTGTTATTGTTTCATTTTAATTTTATTAATATAGTGGTTTTTCATCTATTTGTTTTTATTTATCTTAATATACTGTTGTTTTTAGGATATTACACGAATAATTCTTAAACATAAACATACCTATTTAATGGTTCAACGTGTATGGACATCTTTATAGCGATTGTTTGTATTGTTTTTTTTGATAAAAGTTATTTTTTTTTGCTAAACTTAATGTCTGATAAAATTATTTGTTTTCAAAGTATTAGCACTGGAACTAAAACAAACAAAAAATTTTTCCAGGTATAGAGTTGGGCGTTTATTTTATTTTATTTTTGTAAATAGGTACTTAAAACATTTATGGGGCAAATTATGTATATATGATTTTTCATAAATCTCGGGAGTACACAATCATCGTTAAAGGTGATAGATATATACTTAAACTTTCAAAATTGTAGAGGGTTAAACACAAAAACGACAGAATTTTACACAAATTGCGCACAAGGTAATTATGATATAATAATAGCAGTTGAGACATGGTTGCAAGAGGGAGTAGCTGACGGTGAATTAGTTGACGTCAATATATATAATTTAATAAGATCTGACAGAAATCTTGAAATAACTGGTAAGTCTAGGGGTGGTGAAGTTTAAGTTGCAGTAAGAAAATATAAAGTATTAAATTTTCATAGGCACTGTTCTGTATTTGAAATACTAATAACTGAAGTAAAAATAAATAACAAATGTACGGTTTCTATCATGGGAATATATATTCCTCCTACTGCAAATCTAAATGACTATAAATCCTGTTTCGAATTTTTAAAACTTCATGTAAAAAATGTCAAAAATACATTATTTTTGGAGATTTTAAGCTACCAGAAATTAAAGGGATCGAAAACACTGATTATGATAATGCTAGTTCTAAAATGAATGTCCTAATTGATTTTCTAGGTTTCAATTCCTTTATTCTCTATAATAATATAAAAAACTTTCAAGATAAAACCTTAGATTTAGTAATAACCTCAAACGAAAATATAAACAATTGTAAAGTACTGCATGAACCATTACCTTTAGTTAAAGAGGATAGGTTACATCCATCTCTAGAAATTAAACTTACTTTTAGCCAATCTAGTCGAAATGTGGGGGGGGGCGGATTAACCAATAGTGATAACAATTATAATTTTAAAAGAACAAACTTTTTATTGATGAGTGAGATGATAAGAGATGTATCTTGGGATGAGGTAACAAATGAATGTGATGTAGATATTGCTCTCGATATTTTCTATAAAAAAAATTATAATATATTTGATATGACAGTCCCAAAATATAAAAAATATAATGCATTTCCACAGTGGTTTACATCTGAAATTAAAAAAATTATTAAAAGAAAAAAATAATTACAGAAAATTAAAACATATCTCAGAATATTATAATAATAAATATTTGGAAACTAGACGAAAATTTAAATCTCTAATAAATATTGAACAACGGAAATACATACAACAAACTGAGCAATCTATACATAATGACATCAACTATTTTTGGAATTTTGTTAATTAAAAGTAATAGTAATACGGGTGGGGTTGAGTCATTTAATTTTCAGGGTAAAAGGATATTGTCGAGTGAAACAGCCGAAAAGTTTGCGGAGTTTTTTGCATCTGCAAATCGAAATACAACATAGATGGATTAAAATGTTTTAATAACCATGATGTTTTGAGTTGTTTTGAGGTAACTGCAGAAGATTTTGACATTGCGATAAAAAAATTTAAACCAAAGAAGGCATTGATGGAATTCCACCATATATTTTGAAAGGCTGCCAGGAGTGGTTGAAAAGGCCACTAATTCATATCTTTAACTGTATTATTAAAACTAAGCATTTTCCAACCAGATGAAAATTATCTAAAATCACTCCAATACAAGTCAGGAGATAAAAAAGATATTGAGAATTATAGAGGTATTTCAATAATGTGTGCTCCGTCCAAGGTTTTTGAACAATTACAATCATATTAAAAACAGTTTAGACGATCAACAACATGGATTTGTGTCAGGGCGCTCTATAAATACAAATTTATTATTCAGTGAATCTGTAAGTCAAGTGTTTGAGGAAAGGCATCAGCTTGATATAATTTATACGGACTTTCAGAAAGCTTTTGATAGAGTTAATCATGATATACTACTGGCAAAGATGCATCGATATGGGTTGTCGTTAAATTTATTAGAGCTTTTTAAAAATTATCTTCAGGATAGACAATTTATACTAAGACATAATGGGAATACATCTGGTAAGTTTCATGCAAATTCAGGGGTTCCGCAAGGGTCTAATTTGGGACCATTACTGTTTATTTTATTTATAAATGATCTTCCTGAACGCATCACTTTTTCGAACTATTTGTTATTTTCTGACGATTTTAAGATGTTTAAAAGAAGTCAAACAGTTAGAGATTGCGTAATGTTGCAAAAGGATATCAAAAACATTTATTAGTGGATTATTGAAAACAAATTAAGTTTTAATGTGAATAAATGTTGCACAATGTCCATCTCTCGTAAAAAACTAACTATAAATTTTGACTATTTAATTGGTTCAGATAATCTAAACAAATTGAATAAAGTTAAGGATTTGGGTGTTATATCTGTTAATCAATTTTGTTTTGCTTCACATATTAATAAATTAGTAAACAGCGCAAATCGTTCATTGGGATTCATTAACCACAAATACATTTAGCGCCAATTGAAATGACTCAGAACAAGTTTCTTAGATACTTGTATTTTAAGAAATATCATTTGTGGCCAGATTATACAACTGTAAGAGCATCCAGGTTTTTGTGTTTTTGCATTAGCCCTTGGTGAAATTAAAAATTATAAATTCAGTTCCATTATTATCATTATTATTATTTTTTTTTTTTTTTTTTTTTTTAAGAGCTTCAGGTATGATAGAATTTTATTGGCATTATATTCGTTATTTAATATCATTCTCTCAATTCCAGGTGCGATATTTAGGGAGCGCCTTTCGTAAGCATATTTTGGACAGGTTAGAAGATGTGGAATTGTTAGCCTTTCTCTGCATACATCACATTGCGGACGTCTTGTACCAGAAAGAAGATTCAGGTGAGTAAGATTTGAGTGACCTATTGTAATTCTACAAAGAACAACTTGTTCCCGTCTGGTTAATTTCTCCGAGTAGTGCCATTTTTGTATTGATGGTTTAATAAGTCTTAACTGGCCGTTGAACTGTTCCCACTCTCTTTGCCATGCTGTGTATATTCTATTTTTAACTGCCCGCTTTTGGTCTCTAATAGGAACTGGAATTCCTTCATCTGTTGCACTCTTAGTCGCATTTTTAGCTGCTGAGTCAGCTACTTCGTTGCCAGTGATATTTGCATGGCCCGGTATCCACATTATGGTCACCTTTTTGCCTAGTTTGTCCAAATGTGTTACAAGTTCCAATATTTTTACTGTCCACTCAATAGATGAGTGGCGATCGGCCAGGGAAATAGTGGCACTTAAAGAGTCTGTGCAAATTAGGCATTGCTTGTGTGCATTTAACATAAAAAATATGGTAGCTTGCCAGATTGCGTAAAGCTCCGCAGTAAAAATGCTACATTCGGAACTCAGTCCAACAGTGAGGTTCGTTATTCACCACTATCGCAGCCCCTACACCCTCCTGTGTAGATTACTAAATGTTGGTCATATTTACACATCTGCTCTTGAAATAGTGATCGGTATATAGTTATTGCTGTTTGGTCTTTCTTCCATTTACTAAGCGACGTATTAATGACTGGCGTTTTCCGCAACCAAGGCGCTACGTGCTGCTGGTTGATGATAATATTAGGGTCTGATGGCAGTTCGTATTTTTCTGAAGTTTCTATGAAACGTATATATGATGGTCTAGATATAGTGGGGCGCGCAGAGTATTAGAATATCCTTATACAATTCAAGATATGTTTCAAGCAGTGCCTTTACTTCTATTAATAATATTATCTTCTAAAGATACACTGACTGACTGTTTATAAATTTTTATTACAAGTATATAACAACAACTGACATTAACAACTAACAACTTGATTAATACATAAATTGTAAATAATACTAACTATAAGTATATAGTTATTATTCTCACACCTCTTCTCAATTTATATATTTTCACAAAGTCCAATTTTCTCATAAAATGATTTAATCCTTTTTGCAGTTAGTGGTTTAGTTAGAATGTCTGCTACCATTTCGATTGTAGGACAATAACTAAACTGTGCCACTCCATTCCTTTTCATGTCTCTAACAAAATGGTATTTGACTTCTATATGTTTAGACCTCGTTACAGCACCTTCATGTTCTAATAATTTCAGTGTACTTTGATTATCTTCATATATTGAAATATTTTCTATATCGATTTGAAGATCCGTAAAAAGTTTTCTTAACCACTGAATTTCTTGACAAGCTTCACAAAGTGAAACATATTCAGCTTCTGTAGAACTCAGAGCTACACAAACTTGTTTTCTACTGCTCCATGAAATAGTGCTTTCACAAAGGCTGATGATAAAACCACTTGTTGACTTTCTGTCAATTTTATCGCCTGCCCAGTCTGCATCAGCAAAACAAACAAGACTTTTTTTATTTTCTTTTATGCCTAGTCGTAGTTTTAAATTTTTCGTACCTTTCAAGTATCTTATCACTCTCTTTACCTCATTCCAGTCTCTTTCAGTTGGATTTTCAACTTGCCTACTTAATATAGACACACTTACTGCGATGTCTGGGCGAGTGCTAGTAGAAATATAAAGTAGCGAGCCGATTGCTTTTCTATATGCATCATTAGTTTCCAACAGTTTTCCATTTCCCGTATTTTTGTAATATCCTGGATCTAGGGGAATATTGGAAGCTTTTGCATCTTCTAAACCAAATTTACTCAAAATTTTTTCAATATAATGTGTCTGACTTAAGAAGAAAAAACCATTATGATTTTCTACCTCTATGCCTAAATAATATCTTAAGTCCCCCAGAATTTTTATCTCGAAATTTTCTGTCAAAATATGTACAACCTCATTCATATGTTTTTCTTCATTATATGCCAAAATGATGTCGTCAACATAAAGAAGAAGATATACAGTTTTATTCTCTATTGTCTTAGAATATAAGCAAGAATCTGATTCTCCTCTTCTGAATCCATTGACAATCAATATTTCATTAATTCTATCATTCCAGGCTTTGGCCGATTGCTTTAAACCATATAGGCTTCTTATTAGCTTGCAAACAAAATTAGGCTTTCGTTTATCTTCAAAGCCTTTAGGTTGCCGCATATAAACAACTTCCTTTAGATAACCATTTAGATAAGCTGTTTTGACATCTATATGCTTCACATCCATTTTCTTGAAACTAGCTATTGTAAGTAATGTTCTCAGAGTTACCTGCTTTACAACTGGAGCGAAGATTTCATCATAATCTTCTCCATATTTTTGTGAGAAACCTCTAGCTACCAACCTGGCTCTGTATCGTAATTCATTATTTGTAGGATCTTTTTTAATTTTATATACCCATTTGTTATCTATTATTCTTTTATTTCCTGGATTTTCAACCAATTCCCATGCTTCACACTTCTTCATTGAATTTATTTCTTCTTTCATTGCTTCTATCCAGTTTTGTTTATCTGGTAACTTCATAGCTTCTTCATATGTTACTGGTTCTTCCTGATCACTAACGTCTAATTTATCATCATTTCTGCTGTGACTTACAAAGAAAATTTCATCTTCAATCAATTCTTCATCTTGTTCTATATTCTCAAATTCATTATTATCTGGTAAAATATTCATTGTTACTTCTGTCTCTTCTTCCATCTTAATTTTATCTTGTTCTTCCATGATCAAAGAGGGTTGCTTTTCTATAAATTTTACGTTACAACTAATAGTTATTTTACAGGTTTCTAGATTTAACAAACGATATGCTTTTGATTGATCACTGTATCCTACAAAAATCAATTTTTGTGATTTATTATCAAATTTACGTCTTTTTTCTTTTGGGATAAAATTAAAAACTTCACAACCAAAAATCCTAATATTACGTAAGTCTGGTTTATGTCCAAACCATAATTCATAGGGTGTCTTTTGACAAGCTTTAGTTGGCAGCCTATTCTGCATGTAATTGGCAGTCATTACCGCTTCACCCCAAAATTTGTCTTCTAATTTAGATTCCAAAATCATACATTTAGCCATTTCTGTTAAATACCTGTTTTTCCTTTCCGCAACTCCATTGTGTTCCGGCGTGTAAGGGGCTGACAATTCATGTTTTGTTCCATTCTTCTTTAAAAACTCTTTCAAAACATTTGATATATATTCTCCTCCATTATCGCTCCTTAACACTTTAATTGTTTTATTAAATTTTGTCTTCATCTCTGTCACATACTCTTCAATTCTTTTATTTACTTGGTGTTTATGTTTTAGTAAATATACATAACAATATCTGCTATAGTCATCAATTAGAGTTAAAATATATTTATTACCTCCTGGTGTTACTATTCTCATGGGTCCATGTAAATCGGTATGAATCAAATCAAGAACTTCTTGTCTTCTATTTTGTGATTTCTTCGGTACAGAAGTTCGTGTCATTTTCCCTAGATAACAAATTTCACATGGTTTAATTTCTTTTCCTGTTAGATGTATATCAGCTAAATTGTTTATTTCTAACAGTTTAATAGCATCAAAATATCTGTGCCCAAATCTTCTATGAAGTAGATTGATATCGCAAGTATTATTTGCAGCTATCATGGCTCTATAATTCTTTGTCTTTATGGTGTAAAGGTTTTCTTCTAAAACGCCTTTAATAACAACTCTTTGATCCTTCTTTATTACACATTCGTTTCTTTCAAATATTACTGTAAAGCCTTTTGAAGTAATTTTCTTCACTGATAATAAATTTCCATCTATTTCTGGTACAAACAAAACATGTTTTAATTCACATTTTTCATCATTTTCAAGTTTTAACCAGCCACTTCCAACACCTTTTGCATTTAATTTGGCTCCATCTGCTAGAAAAATTTCTTCATTTATATTATAGTTAATTTCTGTGAAAAAATCTTTATTGCAACACATGTGGCTTGTTGCACCAGAATCAATGTACCACGAAGTTGCTTGTGACTTAGAGACCTTGAAACATACATGTCGTTCTTCGGATTGTTTTTCAACTTCTTCTTCAGAGGTTCCTTCTTCTTCAGAAATATTTTCTACTATCTTTTTGACTTGTTGTCTTGGATTTCCCTTATTGGATTTCTTATAATACCAACACTGATCTTTAAAATGACCCTTCTTTTTACAAAAATGACATATTTTGGTAGTATGAAATTTATTCTTCTCATGATTATTGGTCTTTACTTTTAAAACACTTTCGTTTGACTGTAAATTTAAGTTACTTCTTCTATTGCTCTCTTGAATTAGTCTTTCTTTTACAATTTCGGTTGTTAAATCAATTTCAGGACGGGTTTCTAGTGCCATGACGATTGTATTGTAACTTTCTGGTAGGCTACTTAACATAAAAGCGACTACTAGTTTATCACCCAGTTCTTCATTCATACTAGAAAGATGGTCAACTAAATCTAATAAGTGTGTTAAATGTTGCTCCATATTATCACCTTCATTTAATTGCAATCTGCATAACTTCTTTAAAATAGTGACTTTATTAGAAAGTGTAGCTTTTTCATGATAGTTTTGCAAAGCTTTCCAATACTCATTCGCGGTTTTTAGTTTCTTAATATGTGCTAATTGCGAGTCATCAACCATTAAACCAATCATTGCTTTAGCTTTATTATTTTTTGTTTCCCATACGGCATCGCCATTTGGTGGATTATCATTTTTTACTGTATCCCATAAACCTTCTTTGATTAATAATAATTCCATCCGGTACTTCCATGTACCATAATTTTTATTATTTAATCTGGATATAGTTGTTTTTATTTCTTCCATTTCAAATTGTGGAATTCTTAACGCCCATAACCTATTAGAATATCCTTATACAATTCAAGATATGTTTCAAGCAGTGCCTTTACTTCTATTAATAATATTATCTTCTAAAGATACACTGACTGACTGTTTATAAATTTTTATTACAAGTATATAACAACAACTGACATTAACAACTAACAACTTGATTAATACATAAATTGTAAATAATACTAACTATAAGTATATAGTTATTATTCTAACACAGAGTAGGTATTTATTTCGGAGAACAGGTGTCTATTTAAATTTTGGGGAAGCGCTTTCACTTTTGACCCATATGTCATAGTACTAATCTCTCTTCTGAATTTGAGTGGCATGGTTGATGATTCCGCCAGAATTGATTCAACAGGGCTTGTTCTAAAAGCTCCTGTCGCAAGACGTACTGCTGCATTCTGGATTCGATCAAGGTGCTTTAGATGTGAGGGTCTAGCAGATCCATAGACGATACTACCATATTCAATTTTCGTTTGGATGAGAGTTTGGTATATTTTTAGTAGGATCTCTCTATCCGAGCCCCAATTTATATTTGACATGCATTTTAAGACATTCAACACTTTCTTGCATTTAATTGCCAAATGTTCGATATGATTACGCCAATATAGTTTTTTGTCAAAAATTAAACCTAATGCTTTTGTGTGATCTGTATTAATAAGTTCTTGATTTTTAAGGTACAATCTGGGTTCTGGATGAGGCGACCTTAATCTACAAAAGTGTATAATGTGGGATTTTGAGAGAGAGAAGTTAAAGCCTCGTGAGTCAGCGATCTCCACTAGTCTATTGATCTCTTCTTGAAGCAATACCTCATTACGTCCGTAGATGGTGAAATCGTCGAAATATAAAACGCCTTTAGTAGTATTTGGCACATCCGCTATAAAGCAGTTAGCCGCAATTGAGAAGAGAGTAACACTTAAGATGGAGCCCTGAGGTATTCCATTTTCCAGTAGTCTTTGAGAAGATTGCCAATTTCCAATTCGGACAGAAAATTGCCTATCAAGAAGGAAATTAGTTATGATGGTAGGTAGTTGACCCCGAAAACCCCACATATGTAACTGTCTCAAAATTCCATACTTCCATGTCATGTCATATGCCTTTTGTAGGTCAAGTATGACTGCGGTAAGGTGTTCTCGGTCATAGAAAGCATTTTGTATTTCAGATTCTAGTGCAACTAATGCATCAGTCGTTCCGTAATTACGGCGACATCCAACTTGATAGCTTGAGAGGAGTGAGTTGGTTTCCAAAGTCCAGGTAAGCCTTAAATTTACCATTTTTTCAAATATTTTACCTAAACATGAGGTTAGGGAAATGGGTCTATAGTTTTTTGGACATTCTATATTCAAACTACCTTTTGGGATGGGAACTATTATAGCAGTTTTCCAAGTACTTGGGAAGATTCCTGAATTCCAAATATTATTATAATATTTTAAAAGATTTTCCTTGGCTGTTTTTGGGAGGTGACGAATCATTCCATACAATATGTTGTCTTGACCCGCAGCACTTTCTTTGCTTGAACTTAAGGCCTTTTCTAGTTCATCAATACCAAAAGGAATATTGTAGTCAAAGTGTCTTTCTGTGTTAAAATTCAGGTTAACGTTTTCTTCTGATCGTTTAATTTCTTGGAAGTTGTCGTCGTAATTTCTAGAACTACTAACTGATTCAAAGTAATCAGCAAATGCTTCGCATATATCATTAGGGTCCGTTTTTAAATGATCATTGATCTTTATTGCTCGCGGTATTAAGAAAGTGTTTCTCCCCGCTATCGTTTTGACTTTTTTCCATATGTCTGATACGCTAGTATCCGTTGTGATAGAAGATACATATTCCTCCCACGAGTTTTTCTGAGCCTCTCTAATCATTCTGCGGGCACATGCTCTCGTTTTCTTAACTTGTATTAAGTTCTCGTTAGTAGGAACTCTATGGAAAATTCTTAGGGCTTTTTTCCGGGCTGAAATTGCTTCACGGATATCTTCGCTCCACCACGGAACCTGCCTAGATGACCTCTTAGCCTTACACTTAGGTATAGTTTGTTGTGCGGCGTTTAGAATTGCTTTAGTTATTATCTCAATAGCCTCGTCACTTCCCTGCAAGAGTTCAGTGTTTGGAATGGAGACAATATTAGAGTAATTTTCCCAATTCGCTTTCTTTATGTTCCATCTTTCTGTGAAAGAGGCCTCCTGACGCGGAGAATCAGTTGTAATGAGAATGGGGAAATGGTCACTGCCATGTAGATCGTCTATTACTTCCCAGGAGAGCCGTGGAGTTAACTGTGGGGAACAGAGAGTCAGGTCTATAGCTGAGAAAGTATTTGTGCTTGCATTGAAGTGAGTGGGTCTGCCATCGTTTAGCATACATATATTGCTTGCTTCGAGTAGGGATTCAATACGTCTACCTCTTGTGTCTCTTGTTTCTGACCCCCACAAGGGGGAATGTGCGTTAAAGTCCCCTATGATGAGATACGGCTGTGGTAATTGATCAAGTATGTTAGACATATCTTGTACATTCCAGAAACGGTCTGGAAGGTATAAGTTGCATACCGATAGTTTTACCGGTGCTTCAATTTGAATTGCGACTGCTTGATGACGTGAATTTAATTGTATTTCTTTTGCAGGGAAGGAGTCTTTAATAAATAGAGCTACACCACCTCTTGCCCTCAGATCTGGTTGGACATCCTTACGGAAACATTGAAAACCTCGGAGTGTGAAGGTTTCTGCAGGTTTTAAATGCGTTTCTTGGATACCCAGAATAAGTGGGTCATGTTTCCTTTTAATTAATTGTAATTCCTCAAGATGTAGGCTTATTCCATTGCAATTCCATTGGATTATTTGGTTATGTTCAGCCATTGGAAGGTTGTGTGGAGTTTATAAATATATGTAGAAATATATAAAGGAATTCTGAGTTATAGATATAAGAATACTGTAAGGCTGTAAAATAAATAATTCTGTAAAAATAGAATATATAGGTATACATATAATAAGTGTATATAAATAAATAATAAGTGTATATAAATAGATATTTAGAATATGTATTGTAGATAAATTATAGATATAAAATGATAAATATAAATAAGTGATATTAAGTAGAATTAATGTTTATTTAAATGTTATTAATATACTAACTGGTGAGGTCAATATCTATGTCGGAGTTAGGTACTTGGTTAGTATTTAACTCCTGGTTAGTTATTTTTCTAGGTTTACCTTTGGGCCAACCCTTTTTAGATTTTTGTCCTTTTTCGCTTTGGGAGTTATGTGAGGTTTCGCTTGTTACTGATTCAGCTTCAGAACTTTCTTTACGGGTACGTTTGGGCCGTTGAGGATAGCGCGGAGGGGATAATTCTTGTGAAGGGAAAGGTGCAACAGGGAAGGGGATAGAAAAAGGGAGTAATGCTTTTTGAATTTCTTGATTTAGAATCTTGGTAATTATGTTTTCTATACGGGGACTGATTTGGTTAACTACATCGTTAATGTGAGTTGTAGATGAGTTAGCCGCTGTGGCATAAGAGATATTTTTTGAAGGAGTATTAATCATTACCTTTCTCTTGGCTTCTGAGTAAGGTATTTTTTCCGTAACTTTTAATTTTATTATTGCCACTTCAGTTTTATACTTTGGACAGTCCCTATCATTGGCCAGGTGTGCGCCTTCGCAATTTAAACATTTTACAGGTTTTTCGCATGGTGATGGTTCATGAGAGGGTTTACCGCATGGACAGATTTGTTCTTTAGTGCATTTGCTAGAAACGTGTCCAAATTTTTGGCAATTAAAACATCGAGTGGGCGGTGGTAAGTATGGTCGAACTTTAAGGTTATAGTATGCAACTCTGATTTCAGATGGCAGTTTCGGATTATTAAAAGTAATTACGTGGTTTGCAGTGTCTAAAAGAGTATTGTCAATTTTCTTCTTTAACCTTCTAACCTCTACGACTCCATCATTCTTTAAGTTTTCTAATATTTCTTCAACGGAGCAATTTAAAAGATCTCTACAGAAAATTACTCCTTTCGATATATTTAAGGAACCATGAGGAACAACTTCGACCTCAAAATCATTAAGTGTTTTGATCTTCATTAGTCTACTGGCTTGGTTGTTTGTTTTAGCATGTATTAACAGTCCATCTTTTACTTTTCTTACTGAGTTTGTTTCTCCAACTAGTCCATATATAATTTTTGAAATAACAAATGGGCTAACTTTATCAAAGTTCTCACCATTTTCATTATTTTTTCTTTTAACAAGCAGGAACCGAGGTAGTGGGGCCATCGTCTCCTGACTTGCTGGGGGATTTTTAAGTGACCCACCATCACTGCTATTTTGATGCAAATCATCATTACAAGTTGCGGACTTTGCACCCGGATCTGCAACGAGTTGTTTTTTTTGTTTATTGTTCACACTCATATTGGTCCCACGAGTTGGGCAGAAATAAAAGGTCGACTGCAGCAGTGCTCCCTTACTACAGCAGGGCTAGTTACGAGTGAGTGTCGCCTGTTGCTCACAAGACATCGTTCTTGACTCTTTTATGGGTGAGCCACTCATCTTCTCGGCACGATGGTTGACACCTTAAGATTCCCAGATTTTTTTTTCGAGGTTTACTCCTCTAGATCCCTGGGGATCTTCGTGCAATCCTCTTGGTCCACGGGAGGTATTTTATTTCCCTCCTACCCGCCGGCAAGCCGGTTAGGGCTTTCCCCGATCCGCCACCTGGGGACGCGCCTGGTAGGGGTTAGAGGTGTCCATCCCAGGTCATTATTATTATTATTATTATTATTATTATTATTATTATTATTATTATTATTATTATTATTATTATTATCATAAGTATGTTATTTAATTAACCAGACCATGTACTATCTTAACATGAACATTTGTAATATAATAATTATTATACTTACTACCCTTATAAAAAGGTTGTGAAACCTGTTTGGGTTTTTAAATATAAATAAATAAATATCACTATTACACAATTGTTGATTTACTTTGAATCAACGAGCAGCTGTTAGAAAATATTTCTTAAGAAATTTTTGAATTATTTAAAACATTTTTGGTTAATAATATATTAAGACATGGGCTTTAGATAAGACCCACTCATACATTTTAATTAGTGCAGATCTGAACTGATCTGTTACCTGTTGATGATGACTGAATCACAATATTTTTAATTTTGTTTAAGCCTCTGTGGCCCGATTTAAGGGAACAACCACATGCATATGTTTGTTATTCTTGGTTACAGTAATCTGTAACCTTTTTGTCACAATGTTAATGTCAAGGCAATTTTTGTTCCTTGTACTTTTACTTTCCTTGTTCACTCGCTCATGTTCTCTTGACGTTAATGTTAATTATTCTCATTTATTTGCTGCCGGGGGCAGTATGGATAAATTTCACTGGAATATTATCCACAATTCACAAAATAAACTTATATTTCCTTTAAATTCAATAAGATTCATTTTAATTTATACTTTGGCCAGTGCTGTATATTTTACCATTCCATAATGTAAAAATAGATTGTTATTCGGTATTGTTTGTACAAAATAATTCACCCTATAGCCATCTCACTCTAAGCGATATAATATTTCTAAGAGCGACAAGCGCAGAAATACCTGTGATCGCCGGACAGCAGTGGTACTCCATGCTTAGTAGAATTCTACGAAACGACATTGAAGTATTAAAATGGCACTCTGTGCCAAATTGCCGATCGCTTAAAATCTACAATTGTAGAGAACGCTGTCGTTTCAAATCGACAGCTTTGGTATCGCGTTATCTACATTTGTTCTGTCAATTTCCTTATTTAACTTGGCGTAAAGACAGAGATGAAAAAAAACAGAATCTTTATAATCACAATTGATTAAAGTGAAAAGTGATTGTTATGGTTAAACTTTTTTAACCTCACTCCGAGTAAATAAGTGTTTTATACTTTTTATCAAATATTATTAGATTAGGATGAAATAAAACTATTTCCAAAAATGCGTGTCAGAAACGAACACTGGAATGCTTTGATGGTTATTTATGAAAAAAATCCGGAGTTAATAACTAACAAGATAAATGGACCCAATGCCAGGGAATCTATGAAAAATTTGTGGCACACAGTTGCGAATAATTTAAATAGCCTTGGTTTCGGAGAAAAATCTGTATCCGATTGGAAAAAGGTAAGTTTTTATTCGAAAATACTAAAACAAAAAATAAAAAACTGATTTTAGGCAATAACAGACCGGAAGTCGAAAACTAAATCTAAGGCAGCTAAATTGTCTAATGGTATGAGACAAACGGGCGGAGGAGAGCCTATTAATAACAGTCCATTACCTAATTTGGAACAAAAGCTGTTACAAATAATGGGGAATGTAGCAGTTGAAGGAGACGTAGGAATTGTAGAAGTGGGTTTTGGACAGGTAATATTTTAACCATTATCCAAAATGATTAGGGTTTAAATAACAAGATTGATGTTTAAATGAACTGAATTAAACTCAGCGTTCTTACTTACTCGGGAAAGAGTGCTACAAGTGCAATAGTGTCTTTCCCCCCTGATCTGTGAGAATGCTGAGTTTAATTCAATTTGTAGAGTTTTCTTGTCAGGTCCGTAGAGCGAAATACGTAAAAATCATAAAGTGCTCAAACTAGCCAATGACCAAATTTGCTTATTTGTATATTATTAATTTTAGGTAATTATAAATAATGAGGAAGTTGAAAATATTGTTATCAACAATCAAGATCACAATTATTCAGAGAATGAAATGCTACCTCATGACTCTAAGAGACCCTTACGTAATGAGAATCAAAGAAACAAAAGGTTAAGACACAATAAGGCGCTAGAAGTTTCAGAACAACTATCAGACATGAATAAAGACACTTTAAATGTCTTAAAAAATATTGACCAAAATATTAGTGACATTGCTCAGTCATTGAGAATTTTAGCAGAGAATTTTAAAAAATGATTGCCTGTTGGTTTTTTACAGGCTGTTTTTGTTTCATTCTATAGTGGCTGTGTTGCATTTAGAGTTATTATTTGTTTTGTTTTTACATTTAATTTTTTTTTCAAATAAAAGATTGTTTATTAAATATTGTTTTATTAATAGTTTCAAAAATAAAAAAAAAGTTAATCAAAATATAGGGCAATTAAATTGGCTCTAGTACGCATTCCTTCTTGGTGGTTCAAAAATGGATTGTAATGTTGCAAATTATGATCTTCTGGTTGTGGCATATTAAAATTAATTGGTAATTCCCTGGATAAGCATATATTATGCGAAATAGAAGAGGTACTAATAATGTTGCCAACCTTAAGAGGAGAATACCTCATTTTTCTTTCTAACATTAGACATCTAAAGCGCCCCTTTAGGATTCCAATGCAGCGGTCTACACAATTTCTAGCCCTTACGTGTGATTGATTGTATACACTTTCTGGTGAACCTGGTAGAGGATTCTCAACAGGTGTCATTAGCCAAGGTTCCTGTGGATATCCAGAATCACCAATAAGCCAGGTGTTCCTGTCACCTATAAAATTATATCACTAATACTTTATAAAATTTAGATTTATATTTACATTTTTAATATCAATTTATTTTTCTATATATAAAATAATTATAAAAAATGATCACTATCAATGATCCAGACTTTAATTTGGTGGACATAAAATTAAAAATAATTACCTTCATTATAACACCTTTCCATTTCTGCCTTTACTCGAGATTGTCTCCAAATAAAGGAATCATGAGCAGCACCTCCAAAACGAGCATTTATGTTTAAAATATTTAAATCAAAATCACAAATCTAAAAATAAATTTTATATTTAAAATTTACATTAAATATTTTTTTTATAAAACTTACTATCTGCACATTTTTGGAGTGGTATCCCTTACGATTAAAATAATTATGTTCCTGTTCATGCGGTTTCAACAACGGTACATGGGTTCCATCAATCGCACCTATCACACCAGGAAAATAAGTTGCTTCCATAAATCTATGTTTTATTTCATTTTTTTCTGGTAAAGCTATAGGAAATCTGATCATTTGTCCACGGAGCTCAGTTAATAAAGCATTTATCACTTCCACAATAATTTTTGACATGCTCTGCTGTGAAACAGATAAATTGAAATTTTGACCAGATACTTTTTGGTAGGATCCACTAGCATAAAAATGTAAAGTTGCAAAAATCTTTATTGCAGGAGGGATGGACCCACGCATCAAATGCTGAATAATGCTGTTCAAGGTGTCTTGTGCCATATCTTTATTTAAGCGAAATAATTGATCAAATTCAAAATTTGACAAAGAAAAGGGATCACTTACAAAATGTAAAAATATGAAATATATGACAATGACAAAACTAAAAAACCAATCAAAATCAAACTAAACAAACTGACACATTGGCAAAAAAAAAGAAGAAAAGTTAAATGTTTTCTGTTTAGTTAATATATATCCGAATTTTACCGAGTGCAAATTCTATTCCACACAGAGTGCCACAAATGAGAATAATCGACTAAATAAACTTCGAAAGTAGATTTCTATTGTAGAAACCGATAGGTAGATTTCTACAGGACACAGAGTACCACTGCAGGACGGTTTTCTTATAGGAAAGAAGAAAACCGTTACAAATCCCCTCTTACAAACTATAAATAGGCAAAAAGTCCAATAGTTCAGAGAGTCTCATCATATCTAGCAGTGTTCAGTCGACATATCATATCTCGACGTTATAAAAAGCGGTTGACCACACAATAAAAATTTATAGTCTAATAATTTTCTGAGAGTCTAAAAATGTACATAAATTTTAAATATGTTTTTTCTACGGCTACAATACAAAACTGCTCTTTTTTAACTGTTCTTGATAGATCAATGAGGTACATTGTATGTCTCCAATTTCATTTCCGTATCTGATAACACAATAATTCATTGTGTAATTATTTCAATAAATCAGGTCTTTCAAACATTACGTTTCATCACTAAAACAATGTAACCATAAATATTGTGAATAATTAAATTTTTTTTTCTAAACTTCTCATTTATACTAAGTGTAATTGATATTTTAATTGTACCTAAATAGAAATTTTGGATGACGTTAAATTTGAAATTCATGTTATTTCGCTATTATCTATTACAGCCGTAGAAAAAGTATAGTGTTTAACTCGCATGGAATGCTAATTTCCCACTCGTATGATTTACAGCATTAGCCTGCGGCTCATGCTGCAAACTTCATACTCGTGGGAAATAACTATCATTCCTTGCTCGTTAAACAATATACTATTTTCTACGGCTATAATACAAAACTGCTCTTTCTTAACTATTCTTGATAGATCAATGAGGTACACTGTATGTCTCCAATTTCATTTCCGTATCTGATAACACAATAATTTATTGTGTAATTATTTCAATAAATCAGGTCTTTCATGGAATGTGAATTTCAAGTAATGACAGTTCTATTTTCGTATATTTATATAGCTGTGCCGCAAATCAGGCATGTTTAAGTTTAATTCCAGAATTATCTAAGGAAAAATATGAAAAGTTCTACAAATCATTTTTCAAAACTTCTCATTTATACTAAGTGTAATTGATATTTTAATTGTACCTAAATAGAAATTTTGAATGACGTTAAATTTGAAATTCATGTTATTTGTTAAATCATTTCGCTATTATTAATTACAGCCGTAGAAAAAGTATAGTGTTTAACTCGCATGGAATGCTAATTTCCCACTCGTATGATTTGCAGCATACGCCTGCGGCTCATGCTGCAAACTTCATACTCGTGGGAAATAACTATCATTCCTTGCTCGTTAAACAATATACTATTGTAGTAGTGAGAGCAGTTACTCTAATAATAATAATGTAATAAAATGTAATAATTAATAATTTTGGTTTTCTAATAAATGGGTGAGTAAATAGCCCTTACAGTTCACTTAAATAATTTGATTTATTTTGTGGTAACACTAATTCCTTATACTCTGTATTAAGGTGGTCCTTCGATAATTTTAAACAGTGTTAACACGCTGTCTGCAGTAGTAAATAATTCCAAACTCATACCGATTCTTAATCATATTTGTTCACTATGATTTTTTAACGCTAAAAACAGCAAAATCGTATTAACGATTTTTTATTAAGTACGCCACTGGGTTTGTAAGCATGGAAAAGAAATTACATTATAATTTGTCAAACAAAAGGTCATGGGGTTGTCGGCTTCCCAAGTAAAAAACAGTAACCAATAATGACTGAATTATTAAGAAATATTAAATAACTTTAACTGCTCAACCAAAAACTTGCAGATACTGTGTTTTATGTTTTCTATATCTAAGGGTGTATTAGATATAGAAAATTAAAACTCAGATTGACCATTCCAGAACAGCTGACGTTGGCAGGTCCGCTATTTTGGGTGGCACACAAACTGTTAAATTCCCTTTTGTTTACTTGTGTTGTTCGACTATCTTCTACTAAAATTCTGTTTTTTGTATGATTGTGTTGCTTTTGTGTTAGTAAAATGTCTCGTAGTAAATACTATTTGACCCTAAGTAGTGATATTAACTCCCGGTACGATAAAAAAATTGAAATTATAGACAATATTGACCCCTATGTAATTCCACGTGGGGATTGCAAGCTTCCTATTTATAAGTTGCCCAATATTAAAATAATAGAATTGTTTAATTATTTAAGGTTACAGAAGCTTGGAAGCTTTCAAGCAGTACGAATCTGGCTTTATTCAAGAAATGTTGGCAAAACAGATTAACGATGAGGCATTTCTTATAATTAGCAAGGTAAGAAGTTCTAGTAATGTACAAATTTTTCTTTATAATCATATTCTGTATATTTATGTGATAGTATTGATATACTGCAAAGGTTTTAAATGGGGTATTAATTTTTGTTAATCTTCGTTACAGGTTCAACACTCAAAAAAAGAAGGAAAAGTTACTCCACGTTTGGATAATTCTATTGCAAGATACAAGATTTTCAAGTGCTCATTGTACCTGGTTTGTCAGAAGTGTGCAGTCATGGTGCAACCGTTTTATTTTGTTTACATGCTCATCCAAATACTATTGATGACAATGGTCCTGGTCCAGCCTCCACTGAACAACTCTCAGTTTGGCCTGTACGTTCCATGAAAAAAATGGAAATGCTAAGAATACGCCATATGGATTGGTCAAAAAAAAGGAAATAAGGGAGTTGTCGCAGATATATACCCCTTCTAATGAAAAGGACAAGCTTGTTGGATTGTTTGCTAAATTCAAAGAAATGGGTGTAAATTCAGCTATCTGCTCCTGATGGGAACCATTTGCTACTGAGATGGAAGTAAATGAACCTCAAAATTTGCCACCGAGTTTAGATAATTTATATCCTCTGGATTTGGTTGGCAACCATTTCTCAAAATTTGGTTACAACTATATCTGAAGATCAAATCCAAATAATTGAAACATCAACTCGAGACCAATCTCAAAACAATACTTTGTTTAAGTATAGAGCAGGAAGAATTTTAGCTTCTCGTTTTAAGTCAGTTTGTAGAACTTCAATAGAAAAACCCTCTTTAACTGTAATTAAAGGTGTCGGCTATCCACAAAAGGTGACTTTTTATAGTAAACAAACATCATATGGCATTAAACATGAAAAACCGCTTTGGACGCATATAGACATATTTCCAGCCAACATACAAATTTTGAGATTTCTGCATCTAGATTTATTATATGTAAAGAACATTCTGAACTAGGTGCATCTCCTGATGGTTAAGTGACATGTGACTGTTGTGGTTTGGGTTGTGTGGAAGTAAAATATCCATACGTATTAGCAGACAAATGAAGTTTGAAAGAGTTTGCGTTAAATAAAAATATTTGTTTGATTTATGTAAATGGTGAACTTTCTTTGGTCCATAGCCACAGTTACTACTACCAAATCCAATGCCAAATCTTTGTTACTGGTCGTAAATATTGTGACTTCTTTGTAATATGGTGCAAAGAATGGGGAGTTCAACAAAAATATAACCTCACGTTTTTTCTTTATTAACAGTTAGAAATAACCAAATAAAACCCATTAAGTTTAATTATCTATCGTTATTTGAGCCATATTTTTAAATAAATTTATTTAAAAATTCAAATTTCTAAGTATTTGAATATGTCACCATTACGATAGTGACGTGATTTATGTGCAATGAAGTTTTTACCTTTAAGCGATTAACTGCAAATGTGTAAAGAAGAGAATACGAATGAAAAACAGCTGTTAAATCTCACTTATACAGACAAAGATGGAGAAAACCATTATATGATAATTGGATGAAGATGAAAACTTGGACCTATCCACTGTGAGTTCGCATTCAAAATCGAGAGAGATAAATAGATATTAGATTCCGCTGTTAGATAAAGAAAACGACTATTTTAACGAGATCAGATAATAATCTACTGTTTGGTACATAGGTGCTGGGCACAAGCGTTCCTGATTAGGTGATTAAGCTTACTGCATAGTTCACTGTTACTGTTGTAGTTTGCACTCTGTAGAGCTGGTTGCTGTCGGCAGTTTTCCGTGTTTATTTGTATTTGTTTTACGTGATTTATGATTTCTTACTATTTTTGATGATGGCCCAGTTTGTAAAAACAAACTCTAATAATTTGCCTTATATAGACATTTTTATGGTGCACGAATTCCTCAAAAAGGATAATAGATTAAATCTGACAGAAATAAAAGGTTATAAGGCTTATTTATATCAACTACGATTATTAATGTTTTATATAATATCGCAGGTATTGGAATAAAATCACTCTCAGTTTGTATACCCTCAATAGTTTCCTCTGTACTTGTCTCTTCAATATATAAAACATTTTTCTTTTGAACCGGTGATGTCGCAATATCTTTTTTAAAAGTTAAACTTGAGGTATCAAGTTTAACATTTTTTTGTGTAAATTGTATATTGCAAGATACACTCACATCTTTCACAGACATCAGGCAAACATTGTGTTCCCACACTAAACTTGGTATCTAATACTTCTTCACTTGTCTTACTGGTGGATGGTTCACTTTTACAACAGGTATAAATCTCCTCTTCTTTGTATTAGATGCTTCTAGCCAATCGAATATATGGGGTTCAACATTTTTTTTTGATATTAATTTTGCCTCCCATCATTTTAAATATTCATATAAGTCACCATATCATTCTGAAACTAATTCAATGTTTATGAATCAACACAATATTGAACTATGTAAGAAAGCATACATTATTTTATGTAAATGCATTTAAATACTTACGTCAAAATGATCTTCGCAACAGAAATAAGTTGTGTTTCTATTAAAATTAGTAAGTCTTACAGCCTCAAACCAACGCCTCCGGCGGTCTTCATTAATTGAGACCGTCACAAAATTTTTGTTAGGTGTATTATTTATTCTATTCAAACAATATGGGACAAAACAATTTTTATATCGTTTATCCATAACTTTTCCAACGTTTTTTCTATAGCAATCAAATTTATGTCATCAACACGACCCAGAAGAAAAAAACAGAAAAAACGATTTTTCCATTAAAAGAAATTCATTTTTTTCTCAAATAATGTAAAAAAGGTGGACTAATAATTCAAGTTGAACTCCCCATTAATGTATATCGAAAGGGTTTTGTTTGATGATAACTTTTGTTCAGAAAATATAAAAGCTTTGGCTTTTCATAAATATGTTGTGAAACCAGAACTATTAGCAAAATATTTCACAGAAAAGGGAGGAATAGCTAGATTAACATTGTGGTGTCTGTGCCAAAAACCTCTTGATGAACGCTCAATGTTAAGATGTGATAGTGTCAATTGCGAGATTCAGTTGTTTCATTATGAATGTACAAATATTTCTGTTCCTCCTTTAACTTGGTTGTGTCATAATTGTAGTTAAGATTATTTTATTTATTGTAAGCTATGAATCAAGATGTGTTGTTTTCAAGGTATTAAAAATACAGTTACTACCGCCCGCCCATATTTCACGTATGGTGTAGTAGGGCAAACCGTAGTATTGAATCGTGCAAAAATCTCAAAATTTTTTTTTGCTCCAAATGACTTAAAATGTCATGAGACGTAGAGAAAATTGATTTTCCGCGAAAAAAAGTCTGTGCGCACGATAACTCGAAAAGTAAGGCCGATCCGGAAAATTCTTTCGGCCATCGGTTTTTATTCAAAAAAGGAAGGCTCTATCAGAAGATGAGCTATTTCGGGTACGAGGATCCTGAGCCCGCATACTAAGTGAAATTTCTATTCTAGATATCTCGATAAGGAAAGCACATTTGTCGATACTGATTTCTTTTAAGGTTTGTGCAAGTCAAGACGCGTCGATTGATATCCATATCGCATGGGGCTCGTTGAGCAAAAAAAAATTGAAAAATTAAAAAAAAATTATTGGAAAAATTCCGATTTTTTCGAATCGGACTTTTTCCGCTGACGAAAACGGGCCGTAGTCTTGAAAAATAGCGCAGAGATTATTCCTTTTACTAGTTTAAATGTATCAAAAGACTTTTAATAAAATAAATTTACATTTCATTGACCTACAACATAATTAGTTCTAATTCTAAATAGTTAATTGAAGAAAAAAATCAGTTCATAACAAAGATTTTATAAGAATATATTAAATCTGTAACATATTCATTAATAGTGTAACAAAGTTACTTTTTTCCGTATTATTTAAAATATATAAATTAGTAGGGCAATTCAAACCGTTGTCAGCAGCTGCAGAGACAGCCCGAACAGACTTGCTGTGGCCGTCCCAATTGGAACAGCAGTGCAGTCCGTCGACCTTTAGAGACAGGTCAAGTTGAAGCCAACTTCAGTTATATCCGGAGTCCAGAGCCGTCAGTCCGACTACACCACGCCGCCAAGCCAATCGTCCGTTACACACCTTTTCTCCGCCGGATTTTGGTAAAAATAAATGTTTTATTTATTGAATTTTATTTGTTTTGAGTTAACATCCCAGCAGCTAATACCCAGGTACTTAACCCAGTAGGGCAAGTAAAGCCCGCCCTTCTGGCCACCAGTGATTTTGGTCGATACCATAACGACCCCTGGAGTATTTCTTTCTCCACTGACGCTGCCCATGCAGTGGCCTTCACACTCTAAACGGAAGGTGGCGCCCGAGGCAATCCGAAACCTGGACTAAGGCGCCAAAGTGACCCGCAACGACCGAAGTGTCGTCGCAATAGATATATAGTTCGTATTACAGTGTCAATGATATACCTAAAACTAAAGCAATTATTTTTACAACGAAACATAATTTACCTAATATTAATAAAGAAAATATATAAATTTTAAATAAAGTTAAACGTTCAGGTTTTTTTTAAGGGAAATAAAACGCCAAGTCAGTACCACAAAATACAATAGTTGACAAAGGCAACTAGTTTCGGCTCAATAGCTATCCATCATCAGGCCTAAAAGGATACAAAATATAATCATAGAGTGGGGACATTCTAATACAATTATTTAACATTAAGAGAGAAAATCTTTAAATTAAGCTTATCAAAAACAGACTTGAAGAAGTTATAAAATTGGTACAAACAACTGCGTAGTTGTTCAAGTCATAGTAAATATTAAACATACATTAATGGTAAGGTACTTGAGGAAAATACTTAAATTACGTTACATAAATACATTTTTAAAGAATAAAACAAATTACAAACATCTTGTGAAAATAACCGGCAGTCCAGGCGAGGCTGGTTTTTAATTAAATACTGTCCTTTCTTTTTAAACAATTTTAAAATTTTAGTTTAGTTATGCGGTATTTGTGAAGGGCACATATTTATGAATGCACACACAACCACAATTTTATCTAATGCCGTATAACCATTTCTCTGTTTTGACAACATACTCATGGTTATTGTCTCTTGAAAACTCTTAAATTTGTTTAATAAACCTATAACCCTTTCTACATGAACACGAACTGTAGCGATGTTTCTAGTACTCTTCAATTCTGTAGGATGTAACTGAGTTTTGCCTCTTGTAAAAGCTGGTATTTCTAAACGGGCACCCAAAATTTCTAATGAATCCTTGATTAAAAAGCCTATCTGCCAAAACTATGCCACCAGGTAAAATTTGGTTTAAAAAAGTACTATTTTCAGTCAAAAATATATCACTAGTTCTTCCACTCCAAGCTTCAGATAAATATGATATAGTATAGTTTGTTTAACCATCCTCTGCCGTTACGTCATAATCGGTGACGTATTCTGCTGTTTTACGTGTGTCATATATTATTTGAATTTTATTTTACACTTAACCTCAAAATTAAAATATGAATAATGACATGTTAAGGATTGTTTTTAATGACGCATGTTAATGCGTGTTTGTATAAATAAATTGTTAATGCTAAAAATTGTATTTTGCTTTATGCAGTTAGTAATTTTTTTTAACTTGAAACCTCCGTTTTTTTAACTGATTCTTTTCAAATTTCTAGCTTGGGGATGTTTAACGTCCCTGAGCATGATTTTTGACTAGATTAAAAAATTACGGATGATCGAATCGTGATTAAATGGCGAATTATATAATTTATATTAAAAATGTATTATACGATTATATTTTTGGGGCGAACCCAAAAGTTGTAGACTGCATTTAATGGTAAAAGCGGTATTCCCATCTCTTTCTCTTGATAAGTAATCAATGAACTTCAAAATTACACTTTGCTCTTTCTCATTATACCGGAAAGGCATTTTGACAATGAAAAATTAATTGAACTGTCAAAAATAACATTACATTAGTTAATAAATACGTTAATGACGTCATAATTCCGTCTCGTCCAGTTCATGATTGAGAGAACAGGATGGGCAACGTATGACGTAACGGCAGAGGATGGTTAAACAAACTTTACCATGTGGAGTCATTCCAACAAAATTTTTTACAGTTTCATGATGCTTGTATGCGAGAAGCATTCACAATATTAGAAGGAGTTTCAGGGAAAACTTCAAAGCAATCTATAATGACTGCCACTTGATTGCCAAAAGTTTCCTTAAAACATGCTGGAATATTTCTTTGCAAAGCTTCACGCTCTGGACAATTTACTGCATCCTTAAAATTATCATACAGTACATCCAAGGTTTTGTAAAATATTTCTGATGCAGTCGTTGGACTTACAGCAAATCTATTCGCTGTGTGCAACTTGCTATGTGGCGACACCTGTAGGCTAAAATGTAAAACTTTGTCCCGTACAATCAAAATCAAATGCAGGCATTTTGATATTTAAAAGATGAATATAATATTAAGAACTGGTTTTGAGGAAATACAGCCTGATATAAAATTTAAACAAAATGCCCTAAAGAACGATGTAAAACTGGCATTTCGTCACATATGCTCGGCGGAGGAAAAAAATCAACAGAAAATAAAAATAATAACTGCGAAATGCATGCGAACAACGTCGCAATCAAAAGAAGATTATAAAGTTTCATTAAATGTAAATATATTGTGCTTTGAAAGAGATATTTTTATATGTTTATTATTATTTAACATTCACAATATGTAATATGTTTATTAAAACGAACCGTAAGCTTTCTTTTGCCCTGACTCCGATTGAAAATTTTGTTCCGAAAATTAAACTCCTTTGAGTGATTCTATGAAAATGAAAATTTTACTGCTGTTAGCTGACCACATAAATCGGGTTGTAACGAAATCAAAATTTTAAAATTTGACTTAGTTTAACCGCTAAAAACTAAAATTGTTATTAATATATAGGTACGTCATTTATATTAAATTAAAGAATATATTTTTGCATTGGTTTGATAGTTATGTGATTTAAGACACTGGATTTGGAAGCAAAGGGTCGTCGGTTCGAGTCCCCCAAATGCTTGTTAATTTTTTTTTCAACAATTAACTTTTTTATTTTTTTTTATTATAATTTTGGATAATTTTTATTCAGATAACCTAAAAAAAATCTGTTTTTCATTTTGAATGAAATGTTCAAAACGAACCGTAGGTAAAAGCTTTATTTGTCGTGACTCGGATTAAAAATTTTATCCGCGAAATTAAACTGATTCGAGTGATTCTGAATAAAAATGATCCAAAATTATAATAAAAAAAAAAACAAAAAAAGGTATTTGTTAAAAAAAAATTAACAAGCGCATTTGGGGGACACGAACCTACGACCCTTTGATTTCAAATTCCATGCCTTAACCTCATAACTATCTAGCCAACTTACAAAAATAGTTTTTAATTTAATATAAATGACCTACCGATATATTAATAATAATTTAAGTTTTACCGGTTAAACTAAGTAAATCTCGATATATTTAATGGTCTAAAAAAGGTTATATCAAGTTGATGGAGTAAATGAGTTGAGTTCAGGGACAAAAGGATACATTTTGTATTCATTTTAATCATTATAATTTATTAACATCATAAAAACAATTAATACTTAAAAGTGCTCATTAAAATTTAATATTTGCTTCTATCGTTATAATGGGTGAGTTGAAAAGCTTAACTTTTTAAAGCATGTGTGATGAAATTAATTAATTATATTTTCTGGTGGATTGAGAATATGCAACGTATGTATGTAATACCCTATAAACCTGCAAAAGAAAAAACATTTAAGAAAATATATAAAATGTTTATCTAGTATTATTTTATTTACAACTAGAAATACTCCAGACTAGAATAAATAATCTATCCTAATAGCTACTAATTCAAAATTATTCCCGAGAAAGGAGTATGCCCGTAAAAGCGTTAGCTTCTGGTGCTGAGGGTATCGTATTTTTGATCCGGATTTTTCTCTAAATATTTTTGTTTTCTTCATTTTTGCGACCTCTAACCAGACACCAGCAGCTCAGCGAGTCAGTAATCAAACAGTGATGCCGATTTGTGGGGAATTTCCTATTTTTGGTCATCGGTTGACCTTGACATACCTCCGAATTAGGTATTTATTTTTTAATGGAAACTATGTAGTGAATATGTTCCGGTTTTTTGAGCTTGAATAGTAGCCCTACTCTTCTATAGTATACTATAAAATTGTAGATAGTGTCCGGTGACCCTTAGGTCATCCATGACCTTTTCATACCTCCGAATTACGTATTTATTTTTTAAAAGAAACTATGTAATGAATATGAATATTTAGTACTAGTCCACTAGATTATACCATAAAATCATGGATAGTGTTCGTCCGGTGACCCTAAGGTCATCTATAACCTTTTTATACCCCAAAATTACGTATTTCTTTTTTAAATGAAAATATGTAGTGAAAATCTACCGGTTTTTTAAGCTTGACTAGTAGTACTAGTCCACTCGATTATACTATAAAATCATGGATAGTGTCCGGTGACCCTAACGTCATCTACCTCAAAATGACGTATTTATTTTTAAAGGAAACTATGTAGTGAATATTACACGGTTTTTTGGGCTTGACTAGTAGTACTAGTCCACTAGATTGTACTACAAAATCATGTATCGTGTCAGGTGACCGTAAGGTCATCTATAACCTTTTCGTACCTCAAAATTACGTATTTATTTTTTAAAGGAAACTATGTAGTGAAAATCTTCCGGTTTTTTAGGCTTCACTAGTAGTACTAGTCCACTAGATTATACTACAAAATCATGCATAGTGTCCGATGACCCTAAGGTCATCTATAACCATTTCATACCTCAAAATTACGTATTTCTTTAAGAAGTGAAAATCTTCCGATTTTTGGGGCTTGACTAGTAGTACTAGTCCGCTAGATTATACTATAAAATCATGGATAGTGTCCGGTGACCCTAAGGTCATCTATGACCTTCTCATACCTCAGAAATAGGTATTTATTTTTTAATGGAAAATATGTAGTGAATATTTTCCGGTTTTTTAGGTATGAAAAGGTCATGGATGACCAGGGTCACCGGACACTATCTATGATTTTATTGTATACTATAGTCAAGCCCAAAAAACCGGAAAATATTCACTACACAGTTTCCATTAAAAAATAAATACCTATTTCGGAGGTATGAAAAGGTTATAGATGACCTTAGGGTCACCGGACACTATCCATGATTTTATATTATAATCAAGTGGACTAGTACTACTAGTCAAGCAAAAAATGCGGAAGATTTTCAATTTCCTTTAAAAAATAAAAACGTAATTTTGAGGTAGGATCACCGGACGCTATTCACGATTTTATAGTATACTCTAGTAGACAACTGTTACTAGTCAAGACCGAAAAATTTGAAAATTTTCACTGCACAGTTTCCTTTAAAAAAATAAATAAAGTTATAACATGGGAGCACCAGATATGGGCATACTCCTTTAAATGAATAGCGTGAGACTGCATAAGACTAAAATATAGCAGCTACTAGGTTGCTTTACCTGCATCTTAAAATTTTTAAAAGTTTACAGGTTCAAAAACGTGTTAATTAAATTATAGGTATTCCAATCAAACAAGAGGAATATTTTTTAAAGTTTAAAGTAAGTTGAATACATTAAAACCAAGATCAATGTATACAAAAATGTATTTTAAATAATTATACATACATACCAAATCTAAAATAAACTGTTATAATAGAGCTGGCTACATAAAAAAAGTATCCATAAGGTACACGGTTAATTTGTATTGAAAGAAACCTTTGGTGTAGCCGAACATAAATTTGCTGTCAAATTTAGGTACAAAAAAACATATAAGTACACGGATTCTGATTACGAAAAAAGCATTGGACAGACAGTTTGATAGGAGCTAACATGCTGACAGAGCGCTCCAAAGAGGCGTAAAAAGTAATAAAAAAAATATCACGAGGTACACGAAATAATATTATTGGGTTTTAATATTTAAACATAAAAAAAACCAATTTAAGCTATGGCAGACAAAAAAGTGGGTGCTAAAGCCGTAGCAGACGTCAGATATCTTATCTATATTATATACCGCTTTTTTCCCTAACTTAGGATTGCAATTTCCAAAAATTCTTTCCCATTGGCCGTCTGCGCCAAGGAAATAGAACTATGAAAAATTTCAAGTCAATCGGGCCGATAGTTTCGGAGATCTCGTGGAAGTGGTATATCTGACGTCTGCCATGGCTTTAGCTCCCACTTTTTTGTCTGTCAAAGATTAAATTGTTTTTTTTTATTTTTAAATATTAAAACAAAATAATAATTATTCATGTACCTCGTGATATTTTTTATTACCTTTTACGCTTCTTTGGAGTACTTACTCTGCCAGCATGTTAGCCCCTAACAAACTGTCTGCCAATATCTTACCGCGTTTCCTGAATATAAAAAAATGCTTTTTTCGTAATCACGAGTCCGTGTACTTTGTTTTTTTGTACCTAAATTTGACATATTTAAGCGCATGTCCTCGCCTTAGGTCCTAGCCTCGCGATGGCAAACAAGCAAATTTATGTTCGGCTATACCAGAAGTTTATTTTTCAATATAAATTAACCGTATACCTTATGGATACATTTTTATGTAGATTTTATTTTCATTTATTTTTAAAAATTCTGATACCCTTGATAATTTGCCCCTACAAAATTAGAGCCATTGTCCGAAAAAATACTATGTGGTCTTCCACGTCTGTTTATAAATCTATTAAAGGCTGCTAAAAAGGCCTCCGTTGTTAACTTAGACACCAATTCAATGTGCACGGCCTTGGTGGACATACAAACACATATATGATTTTAATAATTTTGACCCCCTAGTTTTTCTATCCTTTGATAAAAAGGGCCGCCATAGTCTACCCCTACATTAAAAAATGGCGAATAATTTTTTACCCGGACTTCCGGCAAGTCCCCCATGAGATACGTCGTATCCTTGGGTTTCGCCTTAAAACAAATTAAGCAATCGTTTACAATTTTTTGCATGAATTTCTACCAGAAATTGGCCAATATTTGTCTCTAATGGAACACAACATAACGTGAGTATTATTATTATTTCAAATACCTCTAGGTACATATATTTTTTGTCGAAAATTTATGTATTGATTTTATAAAGAATACATCATTTTGTAAAAAATATGTTTATTATAATAAAAAAAAATTAAGAGTAATTCATAAATTTATTTACATAAATATACCGGGTGGCCACGAGTCAATGTACGCCCCCAATATTTTGGTTGTTTTTGAATTTAAAAATTAGATTTTCTTCACATATAAATTAGACAATAATGGGCTAGTTTTAGACTAACAGGAATAAAAATATCACTTCCGGTTGAACCGGCAGTGACATCAACTTTTTTTTCTTAAATGTAATGATTATAATTTTTTGATGGTTTCTCATTAAGAATAAATTTCCAAGTGCAACAGTTTTCTTAGATTAAAAAAATTCCGAAAAATAAGTGAGATACAAACAACTTTTTTATTTATTTAAAATGGCTGCGTCAGATAAATGAGTTATAAGAAAATTACTAAGTAGGATATGGAAATTATTAGTAAGGTTGTAGACTCGTCTGTAGAGAATAAAATAGCTGTTTGAATTACTGATAGGTACCAGTAATTTTAGGTTCTTTTTTCAAAAAACGGAATTTAATTTTCATTTTCATTTCCGTAGGAATCCTATCGATTTTTTTAATGGAACTGTGCTATTCTTTTTATACCGACAATAACCTAATGTTACTAATAATTTCTATAGCCCATTTAGTAATTTTCTCACATCGCATTTATCTGCGGCCATTTTAAATAAATAAAAAAATTGATTGTATCTCACTTATTTTTCGGAATTTTTTAAATCTGAGAAAACAGTTGCACTTTGAAATTTATATTTAATATGAGAAACCATCAAAAAAGTAAAGTAATTTCATTTAACAAAAAAAGTTGATATCACTTTCTGTGCAATCGGGCGTGACATTTTCATTCCTGTTAAGCTAAAAGTAGCTTATTATTGTCTAATTGACGTGTAAAAAAAACCTAATTTTTAAATTTAAAAACAACCAAAATATTGGGGGCTTAGATTGACTCGTAGCCTCCCGGTATACCTACAGAAATACCTATAAATTTTAATCAAATTTTACAATATACTTTAATTTTTCCAAGCACGCTCCGACAGATTTTCTTCCTTCTACAAACTCACTGACAGTTTCTTCTATTGCGCAGTCAAGATTCTTGTATATCTTTCTTCTTTTGAATGAGTCAAATGCAAATCAGCCCGTTGTTTAACAAAAACTGGCATGCATGGAATCTTCTATCTGTGACTTGAGAAGTTCCAGTAAATTAGGATTATGTTTGCCAATTACTCTGTTCATGCTTCTAGACTGGTGGTTCGGTGTTTTTCTCTAAAACAAATCCAAATGTTTCCAATTATTGTGGTATTTTCCAACCACTAGTCAACAAAATAATCGCTGAAGCGTCGTAAATCTTAGTTCTCTGGCCAGTTTTCCATAATATATAAGAATCCATCTTCTATGGCTTCAGATGGTAGGTATGACAATGCTGCACAAAATCGTACATGCTTCCGTATTCTTTCATTTTCACGATATAAAACCGATAGACCGTAACACATAAAATATACATATAACATTAGTGTTTCATTTTGACAGGCGACAATTCGGTTTTTTTTTTGGAAATTGACTAATTTCACAATAGTATATTTTAAAGTGCATAGCCATAATTATCTATTTAGAAATCTCCATTATTTAATCGATTAAGTCATCGTTATGAAATAAAATTGAGTGTTTCTTTTCACATAATTATCGTATGACAGTTTTCAATAATCGCCCTGTATCTTTCAAATGCAGGGAGCTACTAAAGATTTAATTAGGCTATCATTAATTTAACAAAAAAAGAAGTCATAAGGTCTTAACTGCTTTTTTTCTATCTCTTTTAGTTTATGAGATACCCTGCAAAACACACCAATTTGGGACACCCTGTACAATATACTTTTTTTGTGTTGACGATTTGATACTGAAAAAATATTACAATATATTCAAGTCAGAAAAGTATCTAAGTAAATTTGAAGTTTTTAACTGTCAAATATCTGTCAATTTAATTCTGTGATTTGATTTAAAAATTTTGAACTTATTAGTTGTTTAGTAGTTATTTTATAAAGTTAAATAACGTTTGCAATGCACAATTATTAATTGTACTTTTTGATATAAATAATTATTTAGTTTGTATCCATTTTTTTTAAAGCAAATTCGGTTTGTTCGCCTCGTTTTTTTAGAGTTTACATGCAATTCATAAGCAGTGGATAAATAAACATTTACATACTTTAAGTTACGTACCTAATTCTTGAACTTTTCTCTAAAGTTATTGATGGAAATGGAAATTACACCCCGTAACTGCAGCGCTTGGGAATATTCTCTCAATTGCCTGCATAGCTCCTATTTCAAAATCAGTTTTGAATCGTTGTGGCTGCCATTGGGGTATTTTTAATTTGATACACGAAAATAATCGTTCTTAGGTAGTCTGTTTTTTATCGGGCATTAAAGCATGTACAAATGGTATAATATTTGTCGCATCATCCTAAATCTGCATGTATTGTACGCAATTGACTAAACAGTTTATTACAGCATTTGAAGATTCCATCCGCAAAAAAGTCGCTCGATTCTTGTAAGCATTGACGGCCATACTTGCTGCAAAGAGCCAATATACGGTTTTCTGCATCCCCATCATCAATAATTAAAAAATCTTCTAACTCTTGTGGAATTATTATTTCCCTTCTGATTGAAAAACTGGAAAAGCTTAGTACTCGGTGACGATTTCTATATAAAGTGCTTTTCTTGATTGAAAATAAAGGTACTTTTGTGACAAACTCTAAACCAGCATCTTTCAATTCAGAGAATTCCTCATTAAATATCTTTGGTACTGGAATTAATTCTTCTCGGGCCCTTTTCTTGCATTTATCAAAGCACTTCAAATCTCCATTTTTAGGTTCATCAAGTACACACGTATGTGTACCTGATGAGCTAATAATTTTGTTATTAACCGTTGTTCTCAAACTACCCCCACAGGTGATCCGATTTTCACAGGACCAATTTTTTGATCCGTTTTTGTTTCTGCGCTTCGGATAATGTCGATATCCCAAATATAAAGCCATTTCATGACCCCTGGAACTTTGCACTACCTCAATTACTTCTTCCATTGTTTTTTACTGTTCTATTCAATATAACCAGAATTAACTAGATAAAAAAATATTTATTTACCGGTTAAATAGGCAATTATTCTGAATACACCCTCATTTTAACCCCTTCCAGTCTGGTAATTAAATATCGAAAAATTTTCCTAGTTTATAAATTTCTTGGAATGGAATTAGATTCCAAATTAAATTTAAATATCTCTATTTTGCCAACTTATATTTTGTATTTTTATCATATGGGATTTTCCAAAATATGGATTATATTTGAAAAATCCCAAAAAATCTTTAGCAAGTATAAGGAAGGGTAATGTGGTACCAAATGCAACTGTTTATATTTATTTTATAAGCCACGGTACCAATTGAAACTAAAACAGATAAAATTTTTGGGCGGTACGAAATGGGACAGTACGAAATGACACGACACTAAGGGCCGTATTTATAGTTAATACTTAAGGATATATTATGTAAGGACTACTTAAGGTCTCCTCAAACATTCCTATTCATAATCAATATTCTAGCTTACCTTGACAAAGAAATCTTTAAATAAGAAGTCTAATTGGCAACGTATTTCTGTCATTTCTTTGCTTCTTGTTGTTAGTATTTGGTCTCTACCGAGTACTGGTTTAGGTAAACGGTTTATAAAAGTCGAGAAAGAAGAAGAAAACAGTCGTTAAGTTGAACGTTGTTGTTTGTTTCGGTTGTTGTGAAATTGTTGGAAATTTTAAAAAATGTCTGAACGTAAATTTTATTCCGCTAGGGAAAAAATTTATTAATTCGTTTAGTAGACAGTTCCTTTGAAAATCTGTATCTTCTTTTAAAATGTAGTTCAGCATAAAAATCAAAACAGTTTTCTTATACATCTTTTTGGAATCCTCTCTACTACATTTTCCTCCAAGACATCAATAAATTCAATAAAATCATTATAATCCATAGTATATAAAAATTATAATAACACTTTTAATAAACACTGTCACTGTCAACGTCAGTGATGCAATTATTCATAATCATAACCTAAGAATGATGGTAAGGAGTGCTCAAGTCACCTACCAGGGTACCTTACACTTATGGATTCTTGATGGTGTCCTTAGGTCGTAGCATTGAAAGAAAAATCCATTAGAAAAATAATGCAGAGAGTGACAGTGCAGGTCTTATAACATTTACGGTATTTAACGTTATCAAGAACTTCATTACATATCCTTTGGTAATCGTCCCAGTAGTGGGTATTCATTGGATATAGCTTTTATAAGCTCCAACAGATTATTTACATTTTATTTCTAATTTATTTACTGTCGACAATTGGTTACTTATTTATAGTTAATTTATTCAATATGATGGTGGTTAGGTTTTCCTTGAATGAATAAATATTTTGTTGAGATTTTACCAAGGGCCAAAAGCATCAGTGTTAGTTTCGGGATGGCGAAAAAAATTTCTTACCCACGGACATCTGGATGTCTGTTTGTCTGGATGTAAACACTGTAACTTTTGAACGAAAGCTCCGATCGAGTTCCGGTTTTCACTTTACCGAGTTAGTTTTGTTCAAGGAAGAACCTTATTGTATTTGAGCAGGATCGGACCGGCCCTACCGGTACCCACCATACAAAATTGGCTTGCATTTGAAAACTTTTTTCTATTTCAAATTTTTGGAACTTTTTCTACTTCACATCCTGTAAAATATTCCCTTACATGTATTTGAAAAGGTTGGCTAGTATCGCAAGTTAACTGAACCAGAAGACTTTAACCCGCAAGCTAGCACACGGACTTTGTACTTCCACCGTCAGCACAGCCGAGGTTATAAATTCTGCTAAACCATGTAAAATTTAATTCTCATTTGTTCTTTGACGAATAAAGTTGTCATTTTTGAAATAAATCATTTTTGTAAAATAAATATTTTTTAAAAAAAAATCGATTATTAAATCAATACAGTTATCTGGCGCAGTCAGTAGGATGATTTTCGAGGCGCTTTTCTTGTGAATAAAGTTGAAACGTCGTGAATTTTAATTCTTTGCGAGAAGAACCGTACGAACTTTCTCCTGTGTTGTGTTGGTGTTCAAGACGAGATAACATTGCAGTCTGCAGACAGGAAAATTGGTGAGCCAATCCTATTTTTTATTTCCTTTTATTTTTTTTCTTCTAAGTGGCAAATTGAGAATTCAGTTGTGGATAACTAGTGAAGATAGGAATCTACAATTTTGTCTTTAAATATTAGTGCATATAATATTTTAATAGGCGTCAATAACACAAAAGTTTAATTCTTTAACTCATAAATAAATTAATAAAAAAAAATATAAGAAAAATCATAATTTGTCTTTTAAGTATTAGCGAATATAATACTTTGACACAAATTAATTAGTATCTCATATTTTGAAAATATACATATACAAAAGTATAATTTTAATAGAAGTATTTACTTAGAAATAAAAAAAAAATTCATCGAAATTGAGGAAATATTAGAAGGTATAAGTAATTTAAAATTAAGTGAAAACAAAATGCCTAACCCTAACCAAGATTCGACTGTCAATTAATCATTAATAAAATTATATATAGATACGATACCCCCTTTTAATGGAGACAGTGGTACCTTGGAAATATTTTTAGAACATTGTGATAGTTTGATCGAACAATATAAGAATACACAAAATAGAAATGATCCTATAAATAGTTTTTTGTTGAGAGCCGTGATAGGGAAATTGTCAGGTAATGCGTTAATGTTAGTAGGTTCTAGACCTGAAATAAGAATTTGGAATGAATTAAAGAATCTTCTTAGACTTAGTTTTGGGGACCAGAGAAATCTTGATTGCTTAGTTCAAGAATTAATAATTATGAAACCGTATAAAAATGAATCTTTTATTAGTTTCGGTCAACGTATTCAAAAATCTCGAAGTTCTATCGCTTCGAAATTGATTGCAATGAATCTAAGTACCGAAGAACGTACATTTAGAATTAAAAATTATGACGAATTAGCGTTAAAAACATTCATTCGTGGATTAACTGGTAGAGTACAGGATTTAGTAAGATTGAGAAATCCGGATACACTCGAGTTAGCGATGTCTTATGTAATAGAAGAGGAAAATTTCATGTTAAGTCAAAAACAAAATAACTATATCCAAATTTCAAGTTCTAACAATGGTAGATTCTCTCACCCCCGAAACAATAACATAAACCGAAATTGTAATTTTAATTCAAATTTTAATAACTACCATCCAAATTCTTACCAGGGTCCAAACAACAGTTTCTCAAATAATTACAATTTTAGAAACAACCCTAATAATCAATTTTCATCTCAACCCATTAATATTCAACCTAGACAAAATGGACTACCGCAGAAATATTTTACTAATAGACAAGTTTTTGGCCCTCCTGTAAATGTATTTAAACCAACTGGACAAGTTCCCGCAAATAGACCGGAACCTATGTCCACCACCACTAGAAATAATACAGTTCATAGATCACATAATAACAGAAACTATTTTCAACAATCCGGTCTCAGAAACTTTGCATCCCAAGAATTACATAACTTGGAAGCGGTAAACAGCGCAAGTGCACTTAATTTCGAAAACCCATTCGAATATCAAAATAAGCAGGAGTTTGAAAGAAACCTATATCACAATGAGTATAACCGAAATGAATGTAATGAATCTTTCAATCAAAATTGTTCTGGTAATTTCAATCCAGATGGTGAAATTTATAATAACGAAGTAAATTTTCCACAGGCTTCGAAAATTCACCAGGGGACATAATATCAATCAATTATCTAATAGAAAATGATCTGCCGTGTATTTTTATACCACAATTACATGCAAAATTTTTAATAGACACTGGTAGTTCAAGAAGTTTAATAAATTCAGAATTAGCTAGCTAATAAATTCAGAATTTTAGCCTCAGTCGATTCGAACAGAAAATTTTCAAATTCAATATTCACATAATATAAGTTCTCATAATAAAGTAGCATACATACCTATATTCCATATTTTTAAAGTAAATAACCTACAAAAATTTTATATATTCAATTTTAATGAAAAATATCAGGGACTTATAGGAATGGACTTGCTAAAAAAGTTACAAGCAGTAATAGATGTAGAAAAAAAACTATTAATAACACCTCATGTTGAAATAATATTAAATTTTGATGGTTCGTTAAAAATAAATAAAACTCATGAAATAGATAATTACTCACTAATAATTCCAGGAAACACAGAATTAGTAGTCAAATTGCCGGTTTATCAACAAGAAGGTATAGGATTACTTGAAAAGATAACATTTACCGACAATCTTGAAACACAGACCGGACTAGTAAACATAAAAAATGTCTTTGCTTTTACAACGATAATAAAAAATAATGAGAAACCATATCAAATAACTATTACAAAACCTTTTATAGTGCAAGCACTTAATGTCAATGAAGTGAATTTTATAACAAATATTAACAGTTCAAAAATAGATCCTAAAATAGACAAAATATTAAAAGAAAATTTAAAAAAATTAAATTTAACTCACTGTAATCTTGAGGAAGAAGAAGCAATATCCGCGTTATGTTTTGAATACAGGGATATCTTCTATTCCGAACACATTCCTTTAAGTTTTTCTAGTGAAGTCAAACATCAAATTAAATTAACTGATGATAAACCAATATATTGTAAGTATTATCGGTTCCCAGAAGTTCATAAACAAGAAGTGCATGAACAAATAAATAAAATGCTCCAACAAGGAATTATTAGGCCTTCAGCCAGCGCGTTTTCATCAAATGTGTGGGTGGTTGCCAACAAATATAATCATAAAACAGGGTAGTGATGGGCGGAATCGAATACTTTTAAGAATCGGATACTCGGTACTCGAATACTCTGGTATTCGAATACCTGAGTTCGACTACCACTACTACACCACTACAAGAACTCGTGATTTCGAATCGATCCTAATGGTTGATGTTTGTTTGTTTCATCACATTATTATTATTGCCCTGATTTTTGCTAAATGTTTAGACCTATTGTTTTCAATTTAATAAGATTTTTATGTATATTTTTTTGATTCATTACTTTGGTTATATTGAAAATTAAAAGTTTTTTTTTATTTTCTTGTATATTTAGGTACATTTCCAGATTTACATGTAAAATTTTTATTACAATCGTACGCTAAAGATTTATATTGGATCAATAATTAATCAATAGAAGATAGATATTTAAATTCTGATCAACAATCACAACATATATTATTTAGAATTAAAATTGTTTTTTAATATTTTGTTACCTTTTTTTTTTGCTTTAATATAAACTTACTTTTCGTTTTATTTTTCAGTATTCTAAAATTTGAAAATAATTTGAATAAGATTTTACGTTCAAATCGCAATTAAAACTAACAATTTACATTTAATAATTTTTTCTACGGTTATCAATCGACTCTAATATTAAGGAATCAAATATTTTATATATTAATTTTTATGATAAACATTCACTAGTTGGTAGAACTGACTTTGTTTCTGGTCAAAAACAAATACACAGAAGTTGTATTTTATTTATTCTTGGAAAATTTTTCAGCTTACGGCTCATTTGTATTGCAATATTCCATAAAGAAAAAAATAGTTTTGAGGCGAATCGAGATATTTATACAGATTTTTTACTAATGTTGTTTAGCTGGCTTTTTTTAAAAATACATTTTTAAAAGTGTATTGCTACCATAAACTAAATCAATTGTCATATTTCAATTTTCAACATGCCTTCGAAACATGTTTTCGTTCTTTGGACACGTACAATTTCTAGGAATATATTTTTTATTGGTTAATGTAAATAATGTACCCCCCATTTACTATTTTACTTAAATTACAACTGCTTTATGAATTATCGGCAATCGGTATTTTTTTAGTGTTTTGAAAATATTTTTGATACCTATTTTTTATTTGTACATAATTTTTTTTATCGTAATAGCGTATCGCTTACATCGATAATAAAATTTTTACACTCAATATTATTTTTTACACTTATAATAACTTTTTTTATACCATTTATTATTGTGTCACGTCAGTTTAAAACTTTAACTGTCAGTAGATAGAACGTCCTTTAACTTTAAAGACTCAGTAAGTAAAGGCAATGACGTTTAGAATAAAACTTTACAAGTTGATTTCTTGTACAATTGTCACAATCTAAACGTCATTGTCATTAGTTAGAGAATCGTTAAAGTTAAAGAATGTTCTATCTACTGACAGTTAGACGTCAAATTATATTTGAAAAAAAATTGTATCGTTTTATTAATATTTCGGAAGAAATAATTAAAATGGAAAATTTTTATTATTTAAATTATATTATAATTTAAATATTTCTTTATTATTAACTTAATCACTCGACCTATGGTCTCGTGATTTTTTCAAAAAATCTCGTTAAATTGTCAATAAAAGTAAATAGGTACTCAAAATCTAAACTTATAAAAAATATTAACACATATATTTTATAGGTAACTAATTACATTTTTAATACGAATATCAAGTATTTTTATACATAATTAGCCTTTTTTATAAAGGTCTAAAAAAATTTTACACCTAGGTATATCCTATCTATTAATTCTTTTTAGACGATTAATGTTTTTATATCAATATTTTTTTACTAATAAATATCAATAATGTTCTTTCATGTAAGTCTTATTTTTTAAACCAAACATTTTTGAATGTTTATTTTTCTCTTTTGATACTAATCAAGTAAATAATATACTAGATACTAGATACGATCAAAGTATAAAATTAGATTTAAATAGGTAAAAATTCTATCCTTAGTCATGTTCAAGAACCATAAATTAAACGAAAGTCGAAACTTGAGTTTTGTATGGCGTCGACTAAACATAAATCCACCGACTCTTGAGGATCCGAGTACCTTGTTCCGAATACCGGTATTCTGTGAGGATGCGAGTACAGGATACGAGTACAGTATTCGAATACTCAGAATATACAACGACCCTCCGAGAATCCGAGTACGGTATTCGAATTCTCAGTCGGAGACGAGTCCACTCTGAGGATTCGGATTCACATCCGAGTACGAGTACAGTATTCGAATACTTCTGTATCTGTATTCGAATTCTCCGAGTACTTGTAAGAATCGAATACTTACCTATTCTTGGTATTCGAATACCCCATCACTAAAACAGGCGTTCAGTCCTTTCGTTTAGTTATCGACTATAGGAAATTAATCGAAAAAAGCGTTAGCGATAAATATCCCATACCCAATATTAATGAAATGTTAGATAAATTAAGTGGGGCGAATTATTTTACAACTTTAGATTTGGCATCTGGTTATCACCAAATTGAAATCGAGGAACAAGATATTCCGAAAACAGCATTCACGGCATTAAATGGACATTACGAATTTACTCATATGCCATTTGGCTTAAAGAATGCACCCTCAACCTAAGAGGTTTAAATCACATGTGTGTTGTTTATTTAGACGATATTCTAATTTTTAGCACATCTCTACAGGAACACATTTCCCGAGTAAGAAATGTTTTCGATAGATTAAAAAACGCCAATTTTAAAATCCAATTAGATAAGTCTGAGTTTCTACAAAAATCGGTAGCTTATCTAGGTCACATAATCACACCTCAGGGAGTGAAACCTAATCCCGATAAAATCTGAGCGGTGCAAAATTTCCCTATCCCAAAAACACAAAGGGAGATCAAATCCTTTTTGGGTTTATTGGGGCACTATCGCCGATTTATAAAAGACTTTGCAAAAATTACAAAACCAATAACCGTCTGTTTGAAAAAAAATGCAAAGGTCATTCATGATGAAAAATTTGTTGATAGTTTTAACACTTGTAAACAAATTCTATGTAATAATCCAATACTTCAATACCCCGACTTTTCTAAGTCGTTTATCTTAACCACCGATGCATCGAATTTTGCAATTGGGGCCATATTGTCCCAAGGGGTGGTAGGTCAAGACAAACCAGTAGCGTACCCATCGCGAACGCTCAACGAAACCGAACAAAGATACAGCACAATAGAAAAGGAACTCCTTGCTATTGTATGGGCCTGTAAATATTTCAGACCCTATATCTTTGGTAGGACATTCGAAATACAAACAGATCACCGTCCTTTGGTCTGGTTATTCAATTTAAAAGAGTCTAACTCCAAATTAGTGCGATGGCGCCTTAAATTGGAAGAATATGACTACAAAATCGTATATAAAAAAGGTAAACTAAATAGTAACGCGGATGCTTTAAGCCGTATACAATTTAATACAATGAAAACCGAATCCATAGACAACAACCCAGGCGATATAAATAACGAGAGTGTAGAATTATTACGAAACATAGCGGAGGACCCTAACAATTACATTTCCGACAAAGATTTTGAAGAAGCCGGTCCTAGCAACTTACAAAATCGTGAACCACAGATTAACATTATATCCGATATTATATTGAATCCACCCGACCAAGGGGATTCAAACGAGACTCCGCATTCTCTTTCAAAAGAAGTCCAAAACGACGGCATACCGATATTAGATGAAATTATTAATACGAAAATCAATCAAATTTTGGTATTCAGACAAAATTCAGGAAAAATGACCGTTAAAACTGAAAGTTACAATAACCAAAAAATTATTACAGTAAAACTACCTCTAGAAAACAATAGGGAACAAATAATAGATCTCTTAAAGAATTACGTGGCTCCTAGTAAAACTTATTACATTTATTTTGACGATAGAAAATTTGTTCATAAATTTAATGAAGTTTTCACAGAAATTTTTAGAAAAGATTTTATAAAACTAATTATGTGTACACGTTTAATAAACACTATTAAAGAAACCGAAGAACAGATAATGTTAATAAAAAACCACCATGAAGGAAAGACAAACCATAGAGGCATAGAGGAAACATTAGCTTACTTGAAAAAAAATTATTACTGGACTAACATGCAAAAGACAATAAGTACATATATAAATTCGTGTGACATATGTCAAAGAACCAAGTATGCTCGAAAAAATCCTTACGTACCCTTAAATTTAACAGAAACACCAATGAGACCTTTCGAAATTTTACATATTGACATTTTTCACTATGACAAGAAACTATATTTGACCAAAGTCGACCCATTCTCGAAATTTGCCCAGACTATTTCAATTTTAGGCAAAACTGCTATAAATGTTTGCGACGGTCTAATGAAATATTTTACAAGTTTTGGGATCCCTTCAGCAATTGTTATAGATAGTGGCACAAAATTAAAAAATGACACTGTTCGGGAACTTTTAAATATTCACAAAATCAAAGTACATTTTACCACACCGGGTCACCATGAGTCAATTGGGATTATTGAAAGATTCCATTCTACTTTAATTGAACATCTACGAATTTTAAAAGAGGTACACCCCAACGATGACTTAATAAATTACGCCGTTCTTGCATATAACAGATACATAGTGCGACAGGTTATACACCTTTGGTGTTGGTATTTGGACATACAAATTCTCGGAACCCAGAAGACATTTTCTCACCAAAAGAATTATTTTCGAGCCATGTCCAAAATCACAAAGAAAAATTAGAGGTTGTATATAGTAATGTAAATAAAAATTTAGGAATAAGAAAAAACAGGTAGTTAGCAAACATAACGTAGATGGGGATGAAAACTTAGAATTTAAAGTTAATCAAATAGTCTATAAGAAAAATCCATATTACAGAAATAAAGAAAATAATAAATTTATAGGTCCATATACTATAACAAAATTACTACATAGAAATAAGGTGGAAATTCAAAATAAAAATAATAAAAAATACATAATTCATATAAAGGAATTAAAAAAACCTTTTTCTCGTTTACAGGAACAAGATGACCCTGAGAACAATAACACTGCTGACTTTGTTAATCTTAATAACAAAAGTTAGAAACCACGGTATATCAGTTACAGATCTCAGCAACTCACCGGGAATCTTACCTTTTAAACTTGGATTTTCAAATATTATTACAAGCAAACATATTTTTTTACATAACATTGACATAAATTCGTTAAACGACGAAATTACTAACACATTAAATTTTTATCGAAAATTAAACGGTTCAATGTACATTGATAAAGTACTAATACACAAATACGAACATTTAGGACAAGTTATTAACGAATTACCGAATAAACTAGATAATTTGAAATTATTTTTCGCTGCTGTCCTACATGATTATTACACTCTGTAGTATGCAATATTCTGGTCTGACTAGTACAAAAAATATACCAAGATAAAAACTGTAAACAACTGATAGGTATATACCTGACTGGTATAACAGTGAAATAAATTGCAGTGCGAAAATATATTGTTCGATAGTTTTAAAACAGTAAGATTAAAAATGCCTAAAGCGAGAGATAAAAAACGTGTGTGGAATAAAATATTAGACAACAGTAGTGACGAAGAAAGCCATTTTGAGAATAAAAAAAAGTCAAGGATGGATTCAAAAAACTTGAAAAGACTACAACTGGATCAGCTTTTAAGTAAATTAAAGGAAATCGAAGAGAATGTAAATGTTTTACACTCAGATAGTGATGATTGTAGTCCTGAAGAAGGTAGGCTTTTACCGAAGTAGGAAAGATTGACTTATGTCTCCGCTTCCTGTAATTATATTATGCTTATATATATATATATATAAGTTACATTTTAAAAAGAGAGAAATGATTGGGAGGGCACAATTTAACAAAATTTAAAAGATCAAACAGATACTTTTTCAAAACGTTATTATATCAAATTAGTAAAACATCAAACATCTATAATAGCAAAATGATATTTTATCAAAGCCGTAAAAAATCAAATCGTATTAAAACAAATAATAAAGAATCAAATAGATATTTTATCAAATTAATAAAATATCAAAATACTAAAAAACCAGAACGTTAAAACTTCAAATAGTTAATACATCAAAAACGTAAAATATAAAAACACTAATTTATCAAGATACCAATAGATCAAACTCTTATAAACTCAAAATAGTATTAAAACAGAACGCTATATTATCATAATCCCAATTTATCAAAGCGCCAATCGATCAAACCCGTATAACATCAAAAAATAATGAGACAAAATGTAAAGAGTCAAAACCAGAAAGAGACAGAATAGTAAAGCATCAAAACCGTAAAAAATCAAACGGATGTTGCCAAATCTAAGTTATCGCCTTATATGTGGGGATACAATTTAACAAGAACGCGGGTATTCTTCTAAGATGTCGCTACGATATAAATTTCTGTGCTTTAATGTATATTATGCAACATACATTACACGTGAATTAAACGATTCTTGTTCATTTTTTCATGATCTTGAATTAATAATGAATCACTTTTGTTGTTTAAGGTATAATAATTGTATAGTATAATTTTTAAATAAAATGTACGTTTACACTTCGTATTGGAAAAAGAGACGGTATAAATCATTAAATCAAATAGTTAAGAAATCGATTTTTGACAAGACAATAAATTAACAAAAAAGTACTTGCAAATGAATATGGAAATATTTTTATAATTTGCTTGAAATAGTTCCTCTTGTTTAAGTAATATTTTAAGTTATTGACACGTTATTTTTTGAGATTGTTTCGATTTCAATTTTTAATAGAGGATATACCGGGTGACACAGGAATGTGTATCAGTCTTATTTATATGGGATTTTATCTTAATAAAATTTTGTATATCGGATACTTTTTAATGATTTTCAGCTACTTTCAATACTGCAGAAAATGATAACAAATTTAGATTTTTAAATGAAACACTTTATTTACTTTTACTTATTTCTATTCTACCAATCATCAGATATAAGTTAATTCTCATTTGATAAAACTAATTACTTAAAACTGAATAAATTAAACAATTTTATTTATTTAAAGTTATTGTTAATAAAAAATTGTTTACAAAAAAGTGGACTCCAAATTTAGCAATCTAAACGACTAAAGAAGACACAGACCAATTTTAAATTTTTATATTTTACAGGGTGATCATAAATTCATTTTAAATTAAAAATAAAATAAAATGGGAGAAAAATAGGAAGTAATAGGGAAATAGATAAAAATGGAAATATAAAAAATTGAAAAACGTAAAAAATTGGGAAACATAGACAAAATAGGAAATATAGGAAAAAATAGGCAAAAGAGGGAAAAACACTTGGTTGTGTCTCCCCAAAACTTTCCCGACGAATATCAGTTATTAGATGTTAAAGTTTTAAACTTTCGACAGGTGACAGTTGGAAATATAAATTTGACTGTTCTTTATGTCGAAATTTTTTTTTAGCTCGTTCACAATACTTTTCCTTCTCAGAGGTGGGTCGGGAAAGTAATAGGGAAATATGTGGAAAACAGGCAAAATAAGGAAAAATAGAAAAAAACGGAAAAAATAGTAAAAAACGGTAAAAAAAACAGGAAATAATAGGAAACAATGGAAAATTAGAAAAAAATAGGAATAAATAGAAAAGATGGAGAAAAATTAAAAAATTGAAAAAATATGCAAAAGTAAAAAAATTAAAAAAAAATAGAAATTATTGGGGAAAAATAAAGAGAAATAGGGAAATATAGAAAAATTGGGAAAAATTATTGAAAATGGAGAAAAATAGGGGAAAAAACATGATCGCAACACTTTCCTTCTATTCAGGGTGATTCATTTGGAAATGCGGATACAGTAAGGGTAGATGTCGCACACCGAGATGATTCTAAATAACCTATATTTAATGGACCTGTCTTTGTTTATAACCTAGATATAGAGTAATTTAATAATTTTGGCACTTTCTTTAATTAATCATAACTTACGAACTACCCTGTATATTTTTGTAATATTTGGTAAGTTTGTTCTTAGTCCACTGTGGTATCGATTACCATAATAACTAAAGATCTTATTACAGGTCCGGCCTTACAAAAAATAATAAGTAGGTTTCGAGTCGAAACAACACCCTGTATATCAATATTTTTATTTACATATTTGAAAAGAGCAGAAAAAGTTCAGTTACACTGAATATATTTGGTATTTCCGCACACAACTTTCAATAATAAGGGGACAAAAATTAAATAAAAAAATTAATTTTCTTTCCTTAATAATAATTTTCCACCTTTAATCAATATAAGCATCAACTCTATTTGATATTCTCTATTGCATTTCTGGATCCTAACCTTAATGTAAAACACCCTGTATATGTAAGAAAATTGATCATAACATTTGTTCATTGTTGTACATTTTAAAAAATGAGGAGTAATCTCACCCAAATTTCCGAATACTCCAAGTAAAGTAATTGTTTAATCGATTATTTTAGTTTTTCTGCAACAAAATACATTAATAAAATAAGTTTACAAAAATTGAAAAAAGTTTAATTTTTTCTAAATTTTTTCTTTAACTTTTTATAATTTTGTATAATTTCTACCAGTATTATTTTAAAATATTTCACACATAATGTACATTTTGATCACTTTCAGATGTACCATTTGCTTTTTTCATTTGTTTTACCATTTTTGATAAAACAAAAGGACAAAAAAATTACATTTTTTTTGATTTTGTTTATAATAATTACAATGTTAAATTCGAAGAGACTAAAATACTTCCTAAATTTATAGTTATATATAACCTATCGAATGGTATAAATTCCATTTTAATATCTTTTGAAAAAAATTTTGAAAAAACTAACAATTATAGAGTTTTTTACTGCAAATTAAAGGATATTTTTATTATAAGTTTTAATTTTAATATTAACCTTAAAAAAAACCTATTATTGAATAATATTAAAAACAATAAATAATTAATATCTCATTCAATTATATTCAAAATGGGAAACAGACCATTTTTTTAGGTTCTCTGGATTAAAATGCATTAATAACGTTAGTTTTAAAAACTAAAAAAAAAATCAAATTTTTTGTCAATAATTGATGGGTCATTGTATTGTTTTAAGTTTTTTCTTTGTTTGCTATAACTTTTACAAATCCTATGTTAAAAGTATGAAATAATTTACACACATAGTACTTTTGGATTCTTTTTGGATATGCTATTTACTTTTTTCATTTATTTTATACTTATTGATTAAACGAAATTGCAAAACATTTTAAAAAAATTATTTATTTTGGCTATATTAATTACAATTCTAAATCTTAAGAAACTAAAATACATTTTAAATTTAGAGTTTTATATTATCTTTGGAGTGGTGAAAATCCCATTTCAATAACTTTAATATTTTAGAAGTTATTCTATCTAGTTTAAAATCGTAATATAATTTTAAATGTTTTTTAGAAAATTTTAAAAAAATTTCACAATTTTTGTAATAAATTTTTGAAAAAAATTATAATTATAAAATTAATTATTAAAAATTTAAAAATATATTTTTTAAATTTTTAATATTAAAATTTAACTAAAAAATAATAATTTAATAAAGATAAAAATTGTTTAACACGCACACACGCACACACAAAAGAAATAGGAAAAAAATGGAAAAAAATATTACTAATTATTGGAGATGATATACTTAAACGTTACTTATCTGTATTTTTAATTCAAACTGATTGCTCAAATAAATTTAATATTATTGGTTGCATATACTTTAATTTAAAAATATCTTTGTTTTTTAGGTTGTTTTGAACACTAATAATAATTCTGTTGAAGAATATCGTCACCAATAACCAAAACTACACTTTTTAACACTCTACGTACGTTTCGCTAACTATGTTAACATCATCTATATGTAGTACGTTGCAATATGCATCTCCTGTCCAAATATGAAATTGCTATTAGAAGTTATAAAGTTTGAAAATAGTATTTTTACCCTTTAGAAGCAAATTTTCCAAGAGTATAAAGAGTTAACATGTATTTTCTGTCTTTTTGTTACCAAGATCTACGTAACAAACTTGTATGTAGTTGAAATCAGTGAAATTAATATGTTAAATGTGTGCGCCACTGGATCCTTCGATCGTTCCAGATATTTTGGCTGCTAAAATTGGCTGCTAACTTCACACCGGTCGAAAAGTTAAGTGGGACATCCGGTATATATTGTATGTAAAATATTCATTTCACACCGAAAAGTTAAGTGGGACACCCGGTATATAGTCTATGTAAAATATTCATTTAATTGGACCTAATTAAACATGATCAAAAAAACTTCTAAATGATTTAAAAATATTAATAATGGGAAAAGAAAAAAATAGGTTATTTTTCATGTTTAAATAATTAATATCTGGATAATATTGAATTACAGTTAAAAGTCGTTATCTATTATTGAGAACTGAGAACGCAAGGCAGCAATTTTCAAGTGGAATATTTATTTATTTTATCTTCGTGGCCATGAGTGTTAGTTAGTGTTAACTGACATAATACAAAAGTGGAATTTTTGATATATATTTATTACTATTACCACTTATAAGTCACCATTGCATTTAGGGTCTCATCGACAATTTACGGTTTTGCTAGATCCAGGTATAAAAAAGTTTTGGAGAACATTACATTGGTCGGTCGAAAAAAATCAACAGCGACTCATGCTCTTCTCAAGTTATACAGGGAAAACTAAAAATGCTATTTATGGTATTTTGCGCATAGAATTTTTATTTAAAAAAAAATATAAAAAAATGAAAAAGGAAAGTTAGTCATACCTATCTCAAATTTGATTCAAAAGTGTAGTCATAAATCTTCGATTCGACGTTTCGTGTCCTACTAACGGCCACCATCAAGTTATTTGTTTGTGTTTTTTATCACAAATGTTGATTAATTAAACTAATAAAATTCCAATTCAGCGATACAACATACTTGTCAGTTTAACGACGTTTTATCTCAAATAACTAACATCATCAGTAACAACAATTGTAGTTTTTCTTCAAGCGTATAATAATAACTATATTATTTTCGGAAATACAGACCATAGAAATATATTCTATTGTTCTATTAGTACAACAATAATGAGAAAAGTTTTGAAAATATAAATTACTTTTTTTGCTACGTATAACTTGAATTATTTTTACGCTTGAAGAAAAAATACCCAGTATATATTACTCGTAGTAATATAATATACCATTTTTTGTCAATGCTGACAGATTTTTCTGAAAATTTTACACAATATTCTTTGAGATATTAGTAAAATTTTTAGAACATTTCAAATTGCTGCTTCGATGATTTAAGGGTTGTCGGAAGGTTTGCAATGTGAGCAAAGATAATTGTGTCTTCGTTGGCCTGTAACTCATTAAATATTATAAATATGAAAAATTTTATTTTTAGAGAAGTTGTAGAGTCTAGTCGAGAAGTGAGTTTTCTGCGAAAAATAGTTTTGCAGCAAATAAAAATTGTAATTATTATTAACAAAAAAAAAGCCATTTTATTTTTTGATGATAACTCAAAAATTATACAAGATAGCGGAAAGTGCAAAAAAGATCCTTAAAGAGGAGGAAATTTCCAAAGAAAAAGCTTCAAACTCCCGGACCTCTAGCTCTAAAATTTATAATTTTAATTTGTTGCTGAAAATAGGTCTCCGCGTGACCGTTTCGGGATTAGTACGCCGCCTCTATAGTGAGTACTGCATCTAAAATAATTTTTTTAAAGCACTAAATATTGATTTAAAAATTTAAAAAAATTATGGGATCATTTTAACACTTGAAGAAAGAAAGTTCCGTTGGAAAAAAATTTTAAATACATTTTTCAAAACACTAGTCTATTGTTAATTAACTACTTCCTTTCATACCTCTGTCTTCATTCAAAGCTGGATAATTGTTTATATAATCACTCTAAAAAATTTTCCCCTCTTGGAGTATTTTCTATGATTGTACTCAGTAAGATGAAGCTATATAATTATTTAAAATTTGTTTATATTGTTTTCTAAGTTAACAAAAAATGAAAAATCGTAAAATTTTTGTTAAAATGTTTTTTCTCATATACCTACTATATATTAGAAATAAGGATTAGATTATTGCCGGTAAAATTTTTTAACGGCATTTATTTATGAATTATTTGCAAACAAATAGTTTAATATTTTTGATTTTTTTTTCTTATTGTTTATAATCGTTTTTTTTCATATTTGCTTTATTCAAATAATTAGTTAAGAAAATATTTTGTTTTTAAAAATCATTGTTGATGGCTCATAATACAATTAATTTTTTTTTTCATTAATAATTTCATTGTTTATTTAGTTCAAAATTTGTTATATACAATAAATAATTTTTTTCTAATACTCTTAAAAATTACAAAAACAGCCATCTGCGGCGAAAAAAATTTTGCTGTATTTTTTTGGAAAATCCAATAAACAATACAGAAATTTTTATTTTCTCAACTTCGTTGCATATGGTTGTTTTTGTAATTTTTAGTAGTAATAGAAAAAAATTATTGTGACACTCAAATATTGTTTATAACAAATTGTGAACTAAATAAATAATGATATTTTTAATGACAAAAAATAGTTATTTATGCAACAAGTGTGTAAAGTAATACTTTTTTCACGAATGTGAATATTGTCTCCAAAGGCAAGTTCGGCAATCTCTTGAGTGTAAAAAGGCATACTTTACACATTAGTTGCTTCCTACGAAAGCGCTGAATGGACAAAAAATTATAATCCCGAGATAAAAGTCGGTATTTTCAACACTTGTTAAACAATATATTATTATCTGCTCTATGTTTGGTATTTCCTTGTTTAACCAGATATGGAGGGAAGCTACGGTAAGGAATAATAATCAATCAGACCAGAAGAGGAAACCATTCTAATAAAAACATCTTATTTAAACTCTTAACCAATGTTTGAATTCATTTACTTAAATAAAGATTCATTGATTAGGTTAGGTCAATTAGGTCAACTTAATTTAACGACGCCTGGTTCGCTGTCTCTTTACCTCTTCACGGTGGGTTCTTGTTGAGACCTCGGTTTGTATATATTAACGATCTTTCACCTTGTGGAATTCTCCTTAGAGACCTTCGCAGACGCTTAGTTCTGCGACTCTTCCTCGTAAGAAGGGTTCTCCAAGTCGAAACCTCTTTGATTTGAGCCGGTATGGTATTTCCTCTGCTTTTAGTGGAAATGGATCGCTTCCTTACTTCTTTTATATTATCAATTATCAGTCTCTGTTCCGACAGTTTGGACAATAAGATAATACCGGGCTTGTAAGACTTGCAACGGCGCCTGGTCGTTAGCCTCTTGCTCTTTGTTGTATATTCGTATACTATACGTATACCTATTATTGGATAGTTGCAAATAACCATATACTTCTAAACTTTTATTATTATTCACTAATACAATTCGCCGTCAAATCTAACGTCAACTGCCTAAACTCTTAATCCCGACTTTTTTCTCGGTATTAGTATAATCCCGACTTTTTTCTCGGGATTAATATAATCTCGACTTTTAACTCGGGATTTTAGTTTTTTTGACAACATGTCCGTTCAGCGCTTTCGTCGCATACAATATTTTTTCTACTACCAAAAAATATGATGGTATTAAGAAAAAATAAGCAATCTACTTTACGCACTAGTGCATAAAATACTTTACGCACTAGTGCATAAAGTAAAATAATAAAATAGTAAAATTGTTCTTAATTATTGCTACATTGTTCTTAATTAATGCTACACGACATACTTGTTACATAAATAAAATAACACTTAATAATATGTCAACTTCAAAATGTCAAAAATTCTACGCCAAAATAAAAAATCGATATATCATCATGACTTACTAGGGTTTAAATGAACGAAATTGATTGAATACTAATAATATAAATTAAACTTAATAAACGTCAAAATTATAAATAATTTTATTAAGAATAATGAAAAATAGTTATACTATAATCATATCTACATAGTAAGTGGTGATAAAAAATAGGTATGGAGTATAAAATTAAATAAATATTTTAAATTTATTTAATATAATGTACTACGTTCTGCTAGCTTAAGATAAAGTTAGCAGAACAATAGTTCAAAAATGCTTGAAAACCACCCTTATTACTAGATAATAATAAGTTTTATTACCCAATAGATAGTTCCACTTTAAAAGGAATTTTTGAATCAGTATTCTGCTAACTTTATTTTAAGATAGCAGAACATAGTTTTTTTCTTTCTAAATGAGTGTTAAATTTTTATTTACTACATTTAATTTGCTTTTAATTATCTCATTCTTTTGATATTAATTACGTAATTATTCATCGATTTTTGATTCAGTGTTCTGCCAGCTTTATATTAAGCTAGACGATTAAGACCATTTCCAGATGGAAGTCTGTCTGTCGGTCTGTGTGTGTGTATGTGTGTGTGTATTCTTCCACGATAGAGGCCACACGTTTAATCCGATTGAGCTGAAATTTGGTATAGGGGTTTGGGTTACCCGTCGGAAAAACCCCTTAGTTTTTGTACATCTGTCAAACGGAAGTACCACTATCAAAAAATGACAGATGCAATATGTCACGGAATTGGACATGCAATATGTCATTTGGAAGCCCTAGAAAAACTCTATTCAGAACACTCAAAATTATTTCTCCAAACTGTCACCTGTCAAAAATAAAAAAATGTCAAAAGTTGAAACTTTAACATTAAATATCTGATAAAGTATTCGTGGATACTCGTCGGGAAAGTTTTGGGGCGACACAACCGATTTTTTTTCTTTTCTAAAGGAGCGTTACATTTTTAATTACTACATTAAATTTGCGTTTTATTTACACTTAACTATGAAATAACAACTATTGTATTCTGCTGACTTTGCTCTGCTAGCTTAAGGGACATTTATTTTATCCCCATACGCGCGCCAACCGAACTTTTTATCTTTTGACGCGACGCTACGGTCTTATATATTGCAGCACCGTTTTCTAGAAAAGTAAGTAAGTTATAAAAAAAACACTGAAATAAAAAACTTTGCTTGGTTCTTTGGCTACAACTTTGTCGCTTACTATATATATTTATCTTTAAAAACAAAAAAGTTTTCTCGATCGAGTATTTGTTGCTGTATTTTTACCAAATTTCTTGTCACCAACTTTTTAAAAACAAAGTACTGGTGACACGTAATTTTTTTTTCATTTCTGTCATGTAAGTCGTGATAACAAAGGTCTAAATTGGTTCTCCTAGAAATTTCAATTGAATCGGACTTAAACTAAGAGAGATGTGTGGTGGTAATTCAAAATTAAAAAAATTCCATAAAGTTTTTTCGGAAATTGCCGATTTTGGCAACTTTAGACACTGCTCGTTCTCCGTCAATATAAAGATGTAACATATTAACAATTAACAACAATTAAAAACCATTTGTCAAAAACAAAAAAATAACAGGTCCATGCTATCTCTGTGAAATAGTGTACACGTTGTCCTTGTAGATAAGATAATTCTCAATTCGTGGTAGATATTTCAAAAATCATTTTACGGTCAGCGATAATATAAACGTTTAAAAAACTAAAATTTCTATTAAATTCCCGGCAGGGCCATCTATGTGCCGATAGTTTAAAACCCTAAAATCTATTGTAGGTTTCTTACTCGCGTATAGCTAGAAAGTACCATTAAAATTCATATCGTCCAAGATTTTTGTTGAAGGACACATGGCAAGCAGCGTTTGATATTTTACGGTTTTGTTATTTACTTGTTTGATTTTTTACTCCTTTGATATTTTGGGCTTTTGATAGATTAAATTTTGGTGAATTGCTTTATGATTTCTTGCTGTTTTGCCAGTTTACGATTTTACTTTTATATCATTTTGTTTTAGTATACTTTTGAAGTTTTATTGGTTTGATTTAATACAGTTTTAACTTTATACTGTTCTGAATTAATAAGGTTTTGTTATAATACCTATTTGGTGAATTATTATTTGATAAATTATAAATTTGTCATTTTGTTGGTTTGACGATTTGCCATTTTGTTTTTTTTCATTTTGATAGTTTCCATTTTGCTTTATTAAATTCTGATTAAATATAGTTCTGAAGAAGTAAGATTTTGTTGTTATGATGGTTTGAAACATTAAATTTTGTTAAACAGACTGTTTGATATAATACGATTTTGGTAAAATGTATGGACCCAAATGATTGACTTAATGCCTCTTTCTCATTTAAATACTTTTCAGCTTCCTTAAATTTCAAATTTTTTTTTCAGATGGTCGAGAGATATCTGAAAATAGTACGGGAAAATTTTCGGATTTTTTGGGAGTGAACCCCGAAGAAACAGAATTGTTTGGTAGTCCCATACATAATGATATCTCTATAAGATGGAACTCTTTTTTAAAGAAGGGTTTAGATAAAGACATTGTCCAGTCTTTACAGAAAAAATACACCCTCGCCAAAAATTGTGAATCCTTATGTGCACCAAAAATGAACAATGAAGTAGAAATATGCCTATCTAGAGACAATGCCAAAAACGACCGTTACATAACTAATCTACAAAATATATTAGGTAATAGCCTAAGTGCTATAGGTTCTATAATAACTGACATTATGGAGAACCCGAATAAGTTTGACGCAAAAGAAATGGTACGCAAGTTAGTAGAGAGTGCACAACTTCAATGCGTTGTTCACCACGGTCTTTCGGAGTATAGAAGGTATCCTGCAAAGTATAATATGACAGAGGAAGTGCGCAAAGTATTGGGAGATGGTCCCATAGACGAGTTTCTTTTTGGAAAAGGTTTAAAGGAGTCTATTCAGGCCAATGATGCTGCAAGTAAATTGGGAAAATCATTAAAAGCCAGGAAATTTACCCGCTCCAGGTTTCAATTATCTGGACCACAACCAGGTCCTTCTGGATTACAGAATAAAAAACCAAACTATTTTTTAAACTACCGGCGCTCTCAGAACACATCGAAGAAGCGACCAGAATACCAAATTCGGAACTTCAGAAAGCAAGAACATCCGGACAGAAAACCATACAGTTTCCGGAGAAATTAAGAAACAAGGTAAAATATACAGGCTTACTTAAATACTTTGTAAAACAGTGGGAAAGTATAACAAAGAATTCACAAGTTTTGGGTTGGATAAAAGGTATTTCATTAAAATTTGAATCTGTGCCTTTTCAAAGATTTATGCCTAAGGTAACAATAAACAAAGCAGAACTTAAAAATTACAAAAGAGCTGTTAAGATTTTAGTAGACAAATGTAAATCAGAAAATGGCCAATTTTTGTCATCATATTTTTTAATAAAGAAGCCTAGTGGAAAACAACGGTTTATTTTAAATTTAAAGGAATTAAATAACTATATTTTAGCGCCACACTTCAAACTTGAAGATTATAGAACAATTTTAAAATTAACCACACAAAACTGTTATTTCTCTAGCATAGATTTAAAAGATGCTTATTTTTTGTTAGCTATTAATTCTAAATATAAGAAATATTTGAGATTCGAGTCTGAAGGCGATATTTATGAGTTTAATTGTTTGCCCTTTTGGTTAAATATAGGGCCATATCTATTTACAAAGATAATAAGGCCGGTTTTGCAACATTTGCGTGAGAGGGGTATTATATGCTCAGCATATTTAGATGCTCAGCATATTTAGATGATTTTTTAATAATATCCACTACAAAAGAGGAATGTGATCGTCACACCATTGAGGTTAAAAACCTTTTAAGTAGTTTAGGCTTTATAATAAATTCAGAAAAGAGTGAGTTGGTTCCGAAACAAAATATTACTCATTTAGGGTTTGTTATAAATAGTTTAGAAATGAATCTTAGATTACCAACAGAGAGAAAGGAGAATATTGTTAGGACTTTAAAACCTTTTAAACAAAAGAGTTCTTGTAGTATTAGGGAATTTGCAAAAATTATAGGGTTGCTTGTAGCAACAAAGCCGGCAGTCAAATATGGATGGGTACATCTTAAAAATATGGAGCGGACCAAATACAAGAATCTCTCAGCAAGATTATGAGAAGCTTATGATAATTTCTGAAAATATTAAAACCGACTTAAATTGGTGGCTGAAAAATCTTAAAGATGGTAAGCAAAGTATTCGAAAGAGGTCATTTAACATGGAAATTTTCTCTGATGCTTCAAAAACTGGTTGGGGGGCATGTTGTGGTAAAGAATTGAATCACGGTTTTTGGACCGACTCGGTGAAGAAATTCCATATAAATTACCTAGAGTTATTAGCGGCTTTTTACGCTTTAAAATCTTTTGCGAAAAATAAAGTAACTTCAGATATATTATTACGTGTAGACAATGTTACAGCTATTTCCTGTATTAATAGAATGGGAAGCGTGAAGTATGAAAATCTTAACAATATAGCTAAGCAAATTTGGGAGTAGTGTAAGCAGAGAAATAATTTTGTTTATGCGTCTTACATTAGCTCCTTAAATAATAAAATAGCCGATGCTCAATCTAGAATGAAAGATACCTCATTAGAATTCGGATTAGATAGCAAAAAATTTCAAAGTATTATTGAAAGATTTGGTCCACCAACCATCGATCTTTTTGCGTCTTACGAAAACAAAAAATGTAATTGATTTGCGTCTAGATTTCCAGATCCAGAATCTTTATATGTGGACGCATTTACGTTAAGGTGGGATAAAGAGTTTTTTTATGCTTTCCCACCATTCCCATTAATTGCTAGAGTTCTAGAAAAGATAATATCTGAGAAAGCCACTGGAATAGTGGTAATACCAATTTGGTCTAGCCAGGCATGGTATCCACTATTCCAGAGACTTCTCACGGTGGAGCCCATACTATTTAATACTAATAATTCCTGTTCCCAAATTTCTTGCAGAATCGCACACTCAATTTATTGTCAGACTCCATTGATGGCCGGGAGATTATCCGAAAAGATTTTTCGATAAGAGGAGCTCCTGAAGAGACTATACCTACCCTTTTAGCTTCCCTGTCAGAAAATTCAATAAAGCAGTATAGTCAATGTATAAAAAATTGGTGGTTATTCTGCAAAGAAAGGAGATATAATCCTTTTCAATATGAGATAAGTAGAGTCCTTCCATATTTCTCAAAAATTCAAAGATCGGGATTATCATATTCTACTTTAAATACACATAGGGCATCATTATCACTGATTTTTAATATTGAAGCAAACGATCAATTAATTTTAAAGAGATTTTTTAAGGGAGTATATAACCTTAATCCTCCCCAACCAAAATATGAAACTACCTGGGATCCAGAGATAGTATTAAATTACTTGCGAGGTCTATATCCACTCGAAAACCTATCATTAGAGCTACAGAGTCACAAATTAGCTACCCTAATAGCATTACTATCCGCTCATAGAATGCAGACATTGTCAATGATAAAACTTGCAGATATATCAGAAAAAGAAGGAGGGGGGTTAGAAGTACGGATACCAGCAAAAATTAAATCTTCGGGGCCCAATAAGTTTCAACCTGTTTTAATATTTCTGGAATTTCAAGAAATACCTAGTCTATGTGTAGTGCAAACTTTAAGATTTTATTTAGAGAAGACTAAAAATTTAAGAACACATGGTAGCAATAATTTGTTTTTGACTTGGAAAAAACCGCATCATAGTGCGTCTGTCCAAACTTTAGCTAGATGGGTAAAGAACACACTCGAAAGAAGTGGTGTAGATATCTCAAAGTTCTCTCCACATAGTACTAGGCATGCTAGTACTTCAAAGGCTTTCAGAAATGGTGTTAATATCGAAATAATTAGATCCACGGCAGGATGGACTCAGAAGTCCAAGGTTTTCGCGAAATTTTACAACAAGCCCTTAATAAAAAATAATAGAGACTATTTTGCAAGAGCTGTAATATCAATCTTACCTGACAGGGAATAGATATATATGTATATGTTAAAAGTTATTTAGATAATATTAAATGCTAAGATTAATTTATAAGAAGAAATTATTCTATATTTGAAGAGTTTTGTTATTAGGGTAATAACATTCGTTTTTGTGTTTTTTATTTGATGTTAAGATACCTTTAACTAAACTCCTATGATGATTATTTTTTTATTTTTTTTTTATCAGATGTTTATTTACATTAATTATTAATATATTTGGATATGCAGAAATTAGATCGCAGTTTTTGTTCTCTTGGTATATCTACAGAGTGTAATAATCATGTAGGACAGCAGCGAAAAATAATTAAAGGATTGATCGACTTACCTGTAAGGATGATCGATCCTAATTATTTGAGCTGCTGTCCCTAATGATTATTACATATGTCGCCCAATGGACCCTACCCGTTGCGATCTAATTATTGTTAAATAATGCAATGATTCACGTAGCGCGCCACACCGTTGGGCAGGTATATACCTATCAGTTGTTTACAGTTTTTATCTTGGTATATTTTTTGTACTAGTCAGACCAGAATATTGCATACTACAGAGTGTAATAATCATTAGGGACAGCAGCTCAAATAATTAGGATCGATCATCCTTACAGGTAAGTCGATCAATCCTTTAATTATTCACAAATCATAGGCACCGGCGTGGATTAATAAATTTGGGTGGCAATATTCAAAAATTTCTTTTTGGAACCCTTGACGCCACAGACGGCGAAAAAATCGAAAAATCTATAAATATTTTAAAAAATAATCAGCAAAAAATAATAAAGGAAGTAAATTCACAAATATCCTTATCAAAACAATTAGTAGACAAATACGCAAAAAAAATTGATTCGATAATTAAAAATCAACAAAAAATTTCCAAATATATTGTAGACTATAAAGAGGCTATAGATTCACATATTGACGCAGTGTACCGATTTTCTGTGTATTCTAATATTCTCGATCAAATTTTTATGAATATCAATATCATTAATAACTTTCTAGAAAATTTAGAAAATGCTATAACTTTTGCCAACTTACATACAATCCACCCAGATATCTTGACACCCCAAGAATTAACTGAAATAATAAATCAATTGTACAAAACTTATAAAAATAATGAAATTTTTATCATAGTAATAACTTCAAAAGAAATTAAAGTTAAAACCCGATGTCCCGAGGAACAGTACCTCACCATAAGCTATAATGTACTAATTCATGTTCCTGCCAATTGCAGTATCGAAATCTCAAATTATAAATTTGGCTTCAGCACAACTCAAAATTTTGGGAAACCATTAATTTTACGTACCATACATGATGACAATTACCACCTCCATACTCTTGAACAAAAACCTTTGGCAATAGAAAACATTCCCCTAGAAGATATTCACAAACTTCAACGCCAAATATTAGCAACAAATCAATTATCCGTAGAGGACATCGATGAAATTAAATCAACAAATTGGCTCCAGTGGATCCTCATCATACTTTTGGCGATCTCAATAATCGTTTATACCCTTTAGAAGAACGAACGAATCAGAAAACTATTCAAGAAGAATCGCCAACCCGAAACCACACAGCCTTCTTCTTCAGTTGAAGCCGAAGCCTTCATCTAACAGGGGAGGAGTTAACTGAACCAGAAGACTTTAACCCGCAAGCTGGCACACGGACTTTGTACTTCCACCGTCAGCATAGACGAGGTTATAAATTCTGCTAACCATGTAAAATTTAATTCTCATTTGTTCTTTGACGAATAAAGTTATCATTTTTGAAATAAATCATTTTTGTAAAATAAATATTTTTTAAAAAAAATCGATTGTTAAATCAATACAGTTATCTCGCACAAGCCATCATGTTCTCAAGGGATACAATTTTTAAATTGCAAATTAAAAAAAAATTGCATCAGATCATGTATAATAGTGTTTTACATGTATTTAGGGCCAATGATTCACATTATAAAAAGTGTTCGCTCGATGGGCCGAAGTCCCGAAACGGTGCACCACCACCGTTTGAGCGACTCTAAAATTTGTGTTTTGATTCATGTTCACTTGTCACCAAACTTTTGAAGAGTTTCTGAAGTGATTATAATTATTGATTATAATTTTATCATTATTAAACTCAACCTGGGTCCTAACTAAACAAAAGACGATCATAAGATCACATGTATAAATTTATTGTTACATAAATAACAAGGGTAAATAATTGGGAGGCACCAAACTCGGCCCATCTTAATGTCTTAATCATTATGCATTTTAAGTTAGATATTTGACAGGACAAAGTCGGCACAAAGTTGTTAAGTCCGTTGCAAATTCTGTTATTCAGGTCGATTCCGTTTGAATTTTGTAAAAATTAGCAATTATCATTATTATTAAATTAAAGATAATTGTTATGGGTAATAATGCTGTCACGTAATTGTATTCTGGATCGTCGAATTAACAATAATTATAAAGGATATATTTAAATTGTTATATCAATAAAAATAAAAATGGATGCTCCTGCTCTGAATTTTTTTATTCAGTTTTTCGATGTATTTCAAAATGTTGAGAATAAGTAAGTACATTTCCAAAAAATAATCATATTTTTAAAAATATTCATTGTAGCATGCAGTTACGGTTAAAATATAAATTTTTAAGGGATCACATTAATCCTTTCGAGATTCCAGAAGTTAAATTTAGAAAAATTTTCCGTCTCAGCAGGAAAGTCGTATTATTATTAATTCCTGAATTGGAAGAATTTGAAATAAAATTCCATTTTTTCAGCAAGTGCTCTTGTTTCAATACAATTCTATGGCCATGGAAGTTATCAAGTTGTAACGGCCCTTCGGTCGTTACGGGTCACTTTGGCGCCTTAGTCCAGGTTTCGGGTTTCCTCGGGCGCCACCTTCCGTTTTAAGTGTGAAGGCCACTTGCACCGGGCAGCGTCAGTGAAGAATTAATACTCCAGGGGTCGTTATGGCCTCGACCAACCTCTTGACAGCCGGAAGGGCAGACTTTACTTGCCCACCTGGGATGAGTGCCGGAGTATCTGCCGCTAAAATGTTAGTTTATGTGAACAGAAAAATAAATAAAATTACCAAATGAAAATAAACCATTTATTGACCACCACGATTGACAAATAATTTTTACACAGCCGGTAAGAAGAAAGGGTGTGCAACGGGTTCAAAAAGCTGAAGCGGGTCTTGCGGAATACGATTTAGCAGCGGTGAATGATGAAAAGCAAAACGGATATGACGGGGTATTAACAATAGGGAATAAGCTAAGAATCGGGAAGCTGCGGGCTTCCAAGCGTGAATGCGGTATGATGACAGCGAGAAATGAAAGAAGGCGGCGAGACGTCGGTGTTAAGCGGTGAATGAGATAAATCGAAATATAAGCTGGACAAAGTTCAATTTTCCTTATGGGTTAAGTCGCTACCCTTGTCGGTTCCCACCCTGATTCTCTGAATTATGTCGCCGGAGTAAGTACGGTGTGATTTCTCGACTATCAGTACTTTCCGGGGTCCCCTTTACCTATATATAACAGTTACACAATGACGACACGTACCCTGTGATTTCTCGACTATGGGCACTCCGTCTTAGTATAAACAGTTATATACCATCCAACGATACAGTGTGATTTCTCGACTAACAGTATCGTTGTCTGCGAGGGCCTAAGGCGAACCTAACTGTACCCGATATGTTTGTGTCAGTCGGTCGAGTCTCCCTAAATTAATAATCAATCCCTATTACGGTGAAATTATGTCGCCGGAGTAAGTACAGTGTGATTTCTCGACTATCAGTACTTTCCGGGGTCCCCTTTACCTATATATAACAGTTACACAATGACGACACGTACCCTGTGATCTCTCGACTATGGGCACTCCGTCTCAGTATAAACAGTTATATACCATCCAACGATACAGTGTGATTTCTCGACTAACAGTATCGTTGTCTGCGAGGGCCTAAGGCGAACCTAACTGGTCTTCTCGAGTAGTTGTCGAAATTGAACTCTGAAAAATAAATATACAAGAAAATTCTATTAATAGACTCGATATGTCTCACCGGTATTCCCTCGGAGCACTTCGGATATCGTCGGAGATCTCGAGCAGGCTATCGGTGTCGGTTCTCTGGCGTGGTGATCTTCTCGGCGATGCTGGCACAACTGAATTTATTTTAAGCTTAGAGTGAGCACCAAACCTGCCGTTTCCCACTCTTTGCTTTTGATCGGATTCGGAGGGGGCTTAAGCGTGCGCGGAAGCGATATATCGGACTTAGTACGGCTCGTCAAAATTTATATCTAATATTATTTATTTTATCCGGACTTAGAAAAATTCTTGAAATTTATATTTAATTATAGTTAACAATGTCTCACCCGGTATACGGCAGCTGCTAATATCAGTCGACTGGCTCTCACGGTGTCTGTCACAGAACTGCCTGAACGCCGATTCAATATCGCGTTCAATAGCGGTATTGATTTTTAATCGACCGTTGCTGCATACGGTGTAGAGGGGAGGACTCGATGGTTCCGATAGCGGTATAGTTTTAAGGGTGAAAGGGGTGTCGACGCGTCAAAAAGGATTAAACAAATGTATAGATGATATTAAAAGCAGATTTTTGAAAAAAGAATGGAGGTCGTACGATTATTAATAACGGAGATAGAATAATTAATGCCTTTCTGATTTTAAAAATTATCCGGATTTAGTAACTTTGTTACAAAGTTTGTGTAGGCCAAGACATAAATTTGGCAATGAGCCAGTCTTACGATATGTAAAATTTCCTAGAACTCCAGAAGAAATTAAAATTGTAAAAACAGGATTTTTGCACCGTTTAAATTTTAAAAACACCATTGGTGCTATAGATTGCACCCATGTTGCAATCCTTGCTCCCGCAGCTAACGATATTAATCCATGCGTTGTATATCTAAACAGAAAATGGTATCACAGTATTAACGTACAAGTAATATGTGACTCGAATATGGTAATTGAAAATGTAAATGCCTTATATCCAGGAGCTGATATTTGGGAGATGTCGATTATAAACCAACATTTGAACAGCAGATATGCAGACGGAGCGAGAGAAACTTAGTTAATAGGCGACTCAGGTTATACTCTTGAACCATGGTTGATGACTCCAATAAATAACGCAGCTCCTAATATAGCAGAAGCTCTATATACTCGAAGACATTGCTCTGCTCGAAATGTGATTGAAAGAACAATAGGTTCCTTAAAAAGCCGATTTCGTTCTCTTCTGAAACACAGTGTTTTAGACTATAGTCATGCTGCAGCAGGGCGCATAATTTATTCTTCTGTAGTATTACATAACATTTGCATAAGATACAATGTTCCGGACATGTGTGAAGACAGTGATAATAATGAGGAAGATTCTGAGTCTGACGAAGAAGAAGAGGAAGAGAATCGGTGACATCAATATTCTTGAAGAATGAATACTTATAAGGAGAATACTTGTGAATTGGATCGCAAATCATCCATGAATTGTCAGAAACTAATTTAGATTTTTTTAATTTAACTTTATGATTCACTTATAAGAATAAAATAATTCAAACCGTTTCATGTTAATCATCTCTTTATTTTTAAACAAACATTTTAAACAACGAAAATGAATAACAAAACAAAAATTGGGACGTTAACAAAAAATTTAAATATCTACAGAGCATTGAGTAAAACTATACAGTAAACTTAAAATTAATAAAACAAAATACAGTACACATCTCCTCTTTAACTTTTGAAGCGTAAAACATCGTTAAAACAGAAGTTTAGGTTACAATAGATTGTCAGTATGTTCCAACATCTTGTAGTGGCTTCCAGTTATATCAGATGTGATTACCAATTTCGGCATTTTAAATGAAACACCTTGTATATTTTCACATTTTTAGATTCTTCATGAAAGGCTGATTTTAAAACCCTATTGTGCTTCTAATGTAAAATGAAAGTTTTACATACTTATGAAAATCGAATTTAATAGAAGTGTAATACATTTTCAAAATTAGCTTCTCATGAAGAATCTTAAGATGTGAAAATACACAGCGTTCCATTTATTTCAAAAATGCCAAAGTTGGTAGTCATAACCAGAAGATGTAAATATTTTTGTTAGATAAAATTTACCAACAAACTCTTATAACTAATCTATTGTTAAAGGAGAGGGAAGAAACTAGATGGACACTGTAAAAGTTATGGTTCATTTTTTGATTTTATTACATCTCCCGGGTATTTTAGTGACCCTACTAAATTATTAAAACTTGCAGCCATTTCTTTGATAGATATAGCCATTTCTTTTATTGCAGATGTCATTTCTTCATTACCAGAAGCATACACTTGTGCAGATTGCAACAAGTATGTGGCTTGTGAAGTGTACTTTCTTTTTTTAGGTACATTTTTACCTCTCGCCCTTCAGATAAGAGAGGTATAGGAATCATGCTAAAAATTGGGTAGTGAGTTTTCAATGGATAAACACGTTTTGGGGTCCCTAGAATACGATTTTGATATTTTCGTGATGATGTCTGTGTGTGTGTGTGTGTTAGTGTGTGTGTGTGTGTGTGTGTGTGTGTGTGTGTGTGTGTGTGTGTTAGTGTGTGTGTGTGTGTGTTTGGATTGATGTTGTAGTAACGATAACTCAAAAACCACTGAATTAAAAAATTTGAAATTTTGCATACAGGATTCTGATACCCTAGATTAGATCTGATTAGATTTTGGTGCCAATCGGACAACCGGAAGTGGCAGTTGCTATGGGTGATGACGCTATTACTATACAAAACGGCAATAAAGTTTTACACATTTATTTTGTATACACTATAGTTTATTTTCGTATCATTAAATTTTTCAAAAGTTTTGCCATTGTTGCCAGATTTACAAAAAAGTAATTTTTTTTCATACTTTTTTGTGTCAACCTGTAAATTTTTGATTCAAAAATGGCGAGAGGTCATGTGCTGGCCACATCAGATTTTTTCTACTTGTTTTTACTTTTCTAGTATCTAAAACAATAATTCAAAAATCAACAAATTACAATATTTTTCCTATTACTTTTACCTTTATTAATTATTGAACTAAGATCAACATTATTCTTTTCATCTTCCACATTTTCCTTTATTTTTTGTAGGTTAAAGTACTGATAATTTTGATTTACTTCATCTCGCTGTTCTATTTCTTCTACCTAGTAAACTGCAGCTGCATTACCTTCTGATAGCTGCTCATCTATTTTTATTTCCACTTCTATATTTTTATCTATTACTATTTCTGTATCTTTTTCATCGAGCCAGTCTTCTTCTCCTTCTGCAGTATTCAAATCGGGATCTACTTCGTTAGGAAACGTAGTGCATCCTATTATGCTAATCCATCCCATGCAAGACATCAATCGGTTTCCTACATCTGTCCACATTTCAAGACGATATCCACCACCGCCTGTTTTCATTATTTCCTTATTCAGTTCTCTTGCTTTTTTTCTTACTTTGGAAAGTTATTAATAATTTAAAGTTGTGTAAACTATAATTAATTAAATGAATAAATGAAAATCAGAGTCTACTACCACAAGTATTTATTAAAGTTGGAAGAGGCAACTAATTTCGGCATGGTAATGCCATCATCAGGCCTATAAAACAAAGTTCCGTGTAAAGACAAAATGATGTTAACAATAAATACTTGTGGTACTAGACTTTGATTTTCATTTATTCATCGGTGGACCACATTTGAGATTATGGATAACATGTTGGATTTATAATTATTTAGTTTAATAATTATACTTACATGCTTCCATTGTGATTCATCTTTTTTAGCTCTAGTTGTCTCATCATTAAGAATTGAAGATAATTCGTCCTATTTTTTCTCTAATTCTGTCGTCTTTAACGGGTGACATTTTCCGCTTATCATTATTTTATTTTGTTCTATAAAGTCCACTAAAAGTTTCATTTGTCCTTTGCTGGTTCGTTTTCCCCTTTTTAATTACTTTCGCCATTTTTTTACTTAAAATGAGCTTCTTGAACTCCAAACAATGCAAACAAATCACAATAAAATATAAGTTTAAGGTTATGTTATTGTTCATTTGAACTACTAACGCGGTCCTTTTTAGCAAAGTATTTAACATATAAATCATAAACATTATTGTTAATTTAAGATAATCAGAATTGTATTTTCAACAAATTATTTAACAATATCGTTATGGCTTCAAATCTAAACAATGTTGCTAGATAAGAAAATTGCTAAATGTTCTCATACAGAATCGACTTAATTAGAGCGATGGTTACTTCAACCCGGATTATATCCTTATCAACCCAATAAAATTGTCGTTGACTAAGATTGCTTCCGCTGTTAATGAAGTTTTTGTATTTCCTTCTACCATAATTTGAAAAGACCCTTGAATAGCTCTTTGTTTATTAATCTTGATTATATTGAGGTATCAGTAAAAAAAAAATTAAAATTAAAAAAATCATTAGTTTTATAAACCGTGCTTTAAATGTTTAAGCCTCCTTTAATTCTATTATGAATGTGCCGAGTTTCGACATTTTAAACAAGTATGTTTTAAGCTTTTTGGAAATAATAAAAATTTATACAGCCGTTCGTCACATAGGCGGTGCGTCACATAAGGGAGGGAATAAATTTGCCCACAATTGTGTAAACCACTGCAGACAATCAAAAAGTTAAAATTAAATTATAGGGTTCCATAACCCTATTTTAATTAATTTACTAGTAATTAATTTGCCAGTATCATTAACGTAGACAAAAAACTAGTTTAAGTGTAATTTAATTTTAACGGTTTTAATTTTTCATAATGGATTACACAATTGTGTGTTAATTATTTTTCTCTCCTAGTACTTTATAATGGCCTGATGATAGTTTGTAACCGAAACCAGTGGCCGGTCTTTTAAATAAAACTTGTGGCACTTCACCTTGTGCTTTATTTCTTGAATAATAATAATCAGTTTCTTAATATTTTTATAAAAAATTCTAATTATACTTGCTTTGAGCAGCAGAGTTCTGTTCTGAACAAGAAATCCATAACAATTGCTAGTAAGCGGTTCCTTCATTTGTAATAATAAAATGGTAAACAATTTGGAATTAAATTTGTCGTACTTATACCAGTTTAACATTAGCAAATAATTATAGACGTTTTCACTCTAGAATAAGAAAAGCATTATTAATATTGATTAATTAAAAAGAATCAATACATTAAAAATATTAAAAACGTAATATTCAATCTGTATTGTTTGCATCGTTCATATATTAATTTTTATTTTGTAGTTCAACAGATAAAGTAGTACATGTCTGATTTGAATTATTACATTATTATTTTTTTCCTCAAGCGTATAATAATAATATATAACTTTGGTCAACACAGACCGTAGAAATATCCTATTGTTTTACTAGTACAACAATGAGTTTTATTATTGTACTAGTACAACAATAATGAGAAACGATATGGGCGTTGCAATCGAGTAGGTAGGAACTGACATTTTAAAATGTATTTAATTTGACGTTTATATCAGTTTTAAAAATATAAATAGTTTTTTTTTTGCTACATATAATTTAAATTATTTTTACACTTGAAGAAGGCTTCATTATTTCTGTTTCGCTCAGATTACACTGCCTCGGCTATAGCACCTTGGCAGTAAACTTCTGAGTAATATAATATACTATTTTCCACTACTAGTATTGGAAGATGCCATTATTTATGCTGTATTCGATTCGAAAAGACAAATTTCTCTCCTACTAGTAGATAATTTTTCATTATTGACTAGTAGATAATAAAAACAATTGAAGACTAAACGTTATGTCAGAGGTAGACGATCTTAGGAAATATTTTCAATCACTTATAAGCAACTTTCATTGCGTTTGCCATTAGAGTTTTTTTTTAATTATTATAAAACATTCAACAGCAAATAAAACAGAGATGTAAGTAATTCTTTTTCAGATATATTTTCGATTGAAATAGTTTGAGGTTATGTAATAAATATTTTGATATTGATTAGAGTTATTTATGCAACTATTATAAAAGTAATCTAATTTAATAGTTTTTCTCATCTAGTTGTCAAATGAATAAATTCTTCATGTCTTCATAGCTCTTTTAAAGTTTTAAAATTCACAGTGCAATTAACTTAATGAAATTTGATTTTTGAATATTCTTATTCAGTTGGTTTCACTAACTGATTCTTTTCGATTATCCAAAAAAATCCAAAAAATATCATTGTAAAACTGTTTAAATGTTCCAGTAGTGGAAAAAGTAGTCTATATAAAAATCGCGCTAGAGAAGATTTTTCCCATCCGAGTTTTATTCTTATAATAATTTTTCTCTACATTGGTGTATACTTTACTAATTTTCTACTCCCATTTTATAATATGCAATTAAAAGATTACAATATAATTCATAATGAATTTCACTATGATACGGAATAGTAGATTCTGTAACAAGGTTAGAATGAAAAATTCGACACGAGTCTCGAATTTTTTCATTCTAACCAAGTAACAGACTATATTTTCTCCACGATCAAAAAGTATGAATCAAAATTAAATTAAATCTGAACACAAGTTATTTGTTGACATATTTGTATTACATTGTAGTAATATTTATAGTGTTATGGTACACTTACCGAAATTAAAATCTGGTGCATTGATGTTTTTTCATAATTTGCAATTTTAGATATTATTAAATTCTATATCTACTTCACTTGATTTTTCACTCATTATTTTGTTTAAATTAAGACTTGTTTGAAAATAATTATTATCGTCGCCATTTTGTATCTGACAGTGACACTTTTGAAATCCATGGCAATACCACATCGTTTATTTCGATTACAGAAAATCCATTCTTTACCTTGATAAAGAATGAAAATACATGCAAAATAGCAAGTGTTTTAGAATAAATATTCAGACTCTAGAGGGTGAATGTTTACCTTCTATTATTAAAAATGATTTCGGAATTCATACATTCAATAATGGTCGTGGAGAAAGTAAATTTAGTCAACTCTAAAATAATTTTGAGTCAACTTTTAATACAATAAACAGAACAGAACTGAACTATAAAAATAAAATATATTTTAAGTAGGCCAATCTGATCCTAGGTATAGAGATTTTAATTGTTAGAAAGAGAACATATCTATCTCCGTTATTATTGGTCCGAATTGAAATCTGAAAACGGCACTATATTTGAAATGTGACGAAGAGTAAATACACAATGAACAATCATTAATGGAAGAAATTTAATGACAAAAAGTCCACTGTATTATAAATGAAAAATCATGTCCAGAACAAACGCAAAATGGCATTAGCGTTTAACATTGGTCCAAATAAAATGCAGAAAATATCACTATATTTGAATTGCGGCGTAAGGAGATACGGAGTAGTGTCACGAAAAGTCAGGCCAACCTCTGTTATCAACGGTCGAATTTTAATAAAAAAAAACATCACTGTATTATAAATATGACGAAGAATATATACTTTGAACAGGGCCCTATTATAGGGAGTAGGTCCTCAAGAGCGTAAATAACACAATATCCAAACTAAACCACTTTTAATGGTAACAGAACAATAATTATATCACCGCCAAGCGGAAAAAAACAAAGTATAAAATTACAACATCGTCAACCCCTTCTCAAGGTTAGTGGCCGACTCCTGTAGTGATGGGCACTATCGAATAAAAACTATCGAAATATTCGATAGTTGTCAACTAGTCGAATTATTCGATAGCTTGTTCATCAAATTACTAAATTTAGTAACGAATAAACGAATGCATAATTTGACACCAAAGGAGGGTTTCGTTTTTTGGGTTTTTTGCGACCCCGTACGAAATTTTTCTCACTAAAAGATATTAAAAAAAAAAATGGATTTCCCAAAAATTTTTTTCTTTAAAACGCCCCGGAACATACTTTTTTTTTTAATTTCGAAATTTTGAAATCACAAGAAGGATTTGGCAACATGGCGGCCAGCTGTCATTTAATAGAACACGCGCGATTTTTCTCGAAATAGGTCAAGTGTTTTAAAGACCAGTTATCCACGAATACTTTCTGCTATTTTTTTTTGGTACACTTTAAAATCATAAATACTGGTATTATTACTACAAAAAATGGAAATAAAGAACCAATAATGTAAAATGGTTGAATTAGTGATGTCATCAGCTGTCATCGAAATGACAAATACAAAAATTAATTTGCAATCTATCACATAAGATTTATTGTTGTCACCACAGTTGTTACAGGTTGTATATTACTTAAAAATAAGTTCTAACATTCATACCTAAAATAATAAAGCAGAATCGCGGTTAATACAGCAAAAATCAGAAGACAATAAAGATTATGAGTTCATCAAATGGATGGAAGAGCAAAAGGTATTAATTTAACTAGCATTTCATCTGATTTAAAATGTCGAAGTTTCAATATTTCAAACAATACTAACTATACTTTTTACGTTAATTTAAAAAAATAAGATTGATAAATATTTGAATAAAGCTTTTAAAAAATGTGTTAGTAATATTTTATTTGACGTTATAGGGTTATCCTATTAGATCAATACAAAGATTAACATTTAATCTTCTTACACGAATGGGGTGTTTGCTTGATTTTACGTTAATGGGCCATTAAAAACCTGAGTCATAAAAATTTAACCCTTATTTTGTATTATTTTTTAAACCTATATTCCACCTATAATTAAAAAAAAATCTGTCACTTAAGGTAGATCAGCTAAACAAATATGAGAAAGATGGTGCCACTCGGATTTATTTAAATTCGGTTTACAGTTGACAGTTTTCTCTGTAGTACCGGCAATACTACACCTCAATACTATAAATAACCAAGGGGAAGTTAGCGTCGAAATTACGTTTTTATTCTAGTTTTTGAATCACTATTAAAAATACTATTCTTGAACATTGCGACACAATAATTATAGGGCATTTTGTAGCAAAAGGTAAGCATATAAATAAATAAATAACTTCGATTGTAACGCCATCTTTGCTTAAATAGATAATTCAAACTTAAATTGACGACTGGCGCCATCTTTCGCTTATTTCTTAAACTAAACTACCTTAAGACGTCTCAAAAATATTAGATATTTGAAATTAAACGTTTGATCGTAAAAAAATCTGCTAAATCCTGGTCTTTGCTTATAAATACGGGTAATAAATATATTAAAGTTAAAAAAAAAAACATAAAAATCCTAGTTCTGTCACAGCTTATAGTAGGAGGAGCTATTTCTGTCACAGTATAAGGTTCACAGTAGGGGGAGCTATTGGGAGACAAATATTCCATAATTTTTTTTTTTGTGAAATGCAAAATAAATGCAATTTTATATCACTGATTAACCCCCGTTAAATCCAAATAATGGTTTTTTTTATTTGTATTCTGAATAATCAGAAAAAACCTAATCTAACAATAACGACGCGTGCGCACAATCATGAGTATTTGTCTCTCAAAAGCTCCACCTCATATAGGAGCTACTGTGGTTCTGTGTTAAGACATGCGATGTTGCCATATTTAAAAATTGGTTTAACAACTTGGATATGAATAATAAATGTCAAACTTTTCCAGTTCTTAGATTTTTCAGTTAACAATTGTTAAATATTTGGGCTTTTTTAGCCAGATGTAATAGTTTTAAAAATATTAGTGATTCATTCTACGTATTTTTTTTTTTTTCATTTCGAAGAGATTTCTTCCATTAAATATGTTTTATTTATTAATAATTTCAGCTGTCCGTATACACCTTAAAAATCAGGTAATTTACAATTTCTCGCAATGGAAATTCATTTTAAGCTTATAGTTTAAATACAAAACAATTTTTTTCGTTTTCCTCTCTTGGATTTTCAAGTTTTTGAAACATAAAAATTTTTTTCATGAGAAACCCAAAACACCCATTTAAAACTATACCCTCCTTTGATGTTGACTACTACTAAAATAAAGCAACTAACTACTACTTTTATAAACGATAGTCGATAAATAAAAACGAGTAGAACGAGTGATGACGAATGAAAATAAGAAATGAAATGGCGGGAATGAATGAATGTTCGTAGTTTGCGGTTGCGTTAACCCGCATTATTTATTGTTTAGTTTTAGTTGTTAAATTAAATAGTTGGTAGGATAAGGAAAAATAGTCCCCAATAATATAATTCGATCACAATGATATTAAAAAAATGAAATAAAATTGAAAATAAATTTGCCATCAAAAGGGATACGATAGCACAAATTTTGCGATTTTTTAATATAAATTTAATAGGTGGGAACATTTTTAATGAACAGAGCTAAGTAGAGTAAATAAAAAAGGGTCGTTAATAAAAAATAAATAAGTTAAACCTAACCCAACATAAATAAAATGTATTTTTAAAGAAATTGGAGTAAGATAAATGTTTAAAATTATCTCAATTTCCAGTGGTGATTATGATTAAAATTAACTTAAACTGCTTATATTCTGAAATATTTGTTTTAATACGAAGTATAAGTATAAGAAACGTGAATTCAAGTGACAATAATAGTTTTTAGTGACAATAATAATAATAATAATGTCTAGTTGACAATAACATATGATTAATGATTAATTTGTGCAAACTCTAAATTATATCTACATATATACAGTGCATTAAATTTCTCCTACAGCCTTAAATATATTTGTAACAGTTTTGATTTGATTGAAAAGAGAAAACTTGTTGTAATGAAATGATTACAATAGGAATAAAAACAATTAGCACCACTAAATACTAAATTGTTCAATGTTACCATTTAAAAATATTAATATATCCAAATTTTTTGCAGAAAGTCTATTTCTACGGTCATTAGTTAGTAGGCCAGCTTTTGAAAAAAGCCGCTCGGAGGGAACTGATGTGGCTGGAATCCCAGAATACTTGAGGTGCAGTTGAAATAATTCAGGCATTGTTTGTTCATGGCGCCCCCAAAATAATAATGAATTTTGAGTTCTGCCTAAAAGTGGCAACTCTAAATACTGTTTAAGTATTAAATTAGCGGAGGTAGCCGGGGTTATAACAGTTTTTATTTGTGAAACTTTTTCGTCAAAATGAGCCCAAATGTCAACATTACTTTCTTCACTTTTATTTTTTTCCTTTTCTACCGTTGTGTCTTGAATATGATCACCTTCCATTTCAGCATTGTTTAATGCAATAAGTTCAGCTACTTCATTTATTAATAGTTTTTAAAACGCGGATCCAAAAACGTACATTTTCCGCATAAAGAATTTGTTTCTAAAATAGCTAGCCTTCTGCTAACTGCGTCCAATAGATAATTTTTTAAAGAATCCCCACTTTGTGTTGACGTACTTCTCTTTTTAATCGAATGTTGTAATCCACGTACCAATGGAATTACGAGTGACATTGTAGGGTATTTTTCGCCAGACAGTTCCTCTGTCATTTTTTCTACTGGTTTCAAAATGCCTACCCAGTCATGTATCATTATCCATTCATCTGCAGATAAAAATTCAGGTGCTTTCTCTAATGATGTGATGATTGCAGATAAAGGTTCCTTTATAACAATGAGTCTTTCTAACATAATTAAAGTGGAATTCCATCTGGTCAACACATCTTGTTTAACTTTCAACTCTGGAAGCCCCATTTGCTTCTGCATGTTTTTTAATTTCTCGGTTGCAACGACACTGTGTTTAAAATGGGTTACTAACTTTTTGCGCTTTTTAAGCAATTCTTGTATAACATTGTGAAAATTGTTAAGCTTTAAGGCATCTTCTACACACAAATTTAATGTGTGTGCCACACAGGGATGATGTCTCTTATGGAGTTGTTCTGTTATGGCATTTTTGACATTAGACCCGTTATCGCTTACTATTGTTATTATTTTATTATTACTAATATGCCATTCTTTAAAAGATTTTGGCAGGACCTCAGCAATGTTTACACCTGTATGACTTTGTAAAATTTGTTTTGATGCCAAAGCAATATTCCACAACTCATTATTATAATTAAAATGGCATGTTAAAGAAATGTATGCGTTATTACTATCAGACGTCCATATATCAGTCGTTACAGCAACATGCTTAGTTTTTTCCAACATTTCTATAACCTGCAAGCGAACTTTGTTGTATGTTTGTGGTAACATTTTAGTTGATAAATGTTTTCTGTTTGGAGGAGTATATAATGGTTGCAACTGTTTTGTATATTGTAAAAAACCAGAATTTTCTACTAATGACAGTGGTTGAAAATCTATCGCTATCATCTTCATTAAAGATTTATCAATTAAATTTCTTTCTGTTTCAGTCAATTCAGTTCTTTTATTTGTAAGAAAAAGTTTGGTTTGATGGGATTTTATTGGAACTGATTTTGTTAGCTGAGTTGCCATTATTGTCGTGTCTGCTGAAGAAGTTGAAGGTTGCGGTTGAAATGTCTTGCTTGCTGAAGAAATTGAAGGATCGGGTTGTAATGTCGTGCACGCCGAAGAGGTTGAAGGTTGGGGTTGAAATGTCGTGCCTGCCGAAGAAGTTGAAGGTTGGGGTTGAAGTTCATTTTCCAATGTCGATTTTGATTCATTTTGTCCCTTATCAGAAGAAATATATCCAGGGTGTCTCCGTTTTAAATGGTCTCTTAAATTCGATGTGTTTCCAGAAAATTTAAATTCTCTTTGGCACAGCACACAAAGTGCAGCATTTTCAGATTTCTTTTTAAAATATTCCCAAACTACTGAACGCTTGATGACACTGCGTGATCGTTTCATTTTGGAAAATTTGCCTGTTATAAAAAATACGTATGTTAAAACTATGACAAATTTTTATTACTATAGTAACTTACCTCTAATAAAAATGTAAAGTTTGCTTATTAAAATACTAAATTAACTAACTTAAAAACTTTATTCTAACACGTTTTGAATTAACACTAATTTAAACTGAATGTCTATCTTATTAAAATACTAAATTAACTAACTTAAACTTTATTTCAAACACTTTTGCCCACTAACACTGATTTGAACTGAATGCCTGTTATCCCTTTTTTGACTCCCAATATCGCCTCAGTAATCTAAATCTATCAACACTTATTAATTTTTTCGATCCCTTTTCAAGTGGTGTATCTCTAGTTCCTCGACACCACTTTAAAGAATTTTTAATGTAGGTATAATTTTTTAAATATACAAAGTATAAAATACAAAATAAGCTATGATCAAGTAAAAAGTTTCCTGTAAAATAAAATTATATTTGTAGATTTGATTAATCTGTTAGACAATAGATGGCGATTTTGTAAAGAAGGTTGCAGACTCATCTGGCGTAAAAATAGTAATGAATGAATTCATTCGAATGAATTTATTCGATAGTAACAACAACTTATTTAGTAATTATTCGATAGTTAAAAATATTCGATAGTGCCCATCACTAGACTACTGTTTCTGCCGCTTTTCACACCTCGTCTCGCGCACCCCGCACTGAACCGAACTCCGATAGAGGATCACAGGGCCGGCCTGGTACAACTTCAACAAAAATCATACGTAAATCAAACACAAAATTGCATTAGCGTCTATATTAGTGGTCAGATTTAAACGGCGAAAACCGTGCAATTTTTAAAATATGATGTAGAATAAATACGTAAGGAAAAATGATGCTCAGAACCAAAAACAAAAAGGTATCAGGGTCTAACTTTGTTATTAAGAGTCATAAAAACAGGAAAAACGATGCTGTGTTATAATTAAGACTTAGAATAAATATATAAAGAAAAATCACGCCCAGTAGAAACGACAAAAGGACATTAGCGTCTACCTTCGTTACCATTGGTTCAATTTTAATAAAAACATGGTTGTATTTATAATATGACGTAAAATAAATACATCGTAAAAAACAATCGTAGTAGAAGTGACAAAGGGGCATTAACATCTAACTTCGTTACTAGTGGTCTAAATTGAACTTTGTAAACGTCACTATAATTAAAATGTGATGTAGGTGAACATTATTCGTAGAAGAAATGACAAAAGGGTACTAACGTCTATATTGGTTTCTATTCGTAAGATTTAATCCAGTCAAACGACATTGTATTTAGAACTTCTCGTATAATAAATACGTAAAGAAGAATCAATAATGTGGTCTATAATTCTTACTTTCGTTAACAAGACGATACTTTTTCTAAAGTGTCAAAGATTTATACTCAGCTGTTATATTTTTAATCAGTAGAGTGTAATATTTTTTGAGACAGACTTGAAGGTTGATGGATGCAAAATTTGTTGTCAAAAAGGCACTACGACTTCAAGTCTCCAATTTTGATAAAATTATATTATTTCTAACTATAATAATAAAGCTAATATACTATATACATAACATTAAAAATTGTGGAAAAAAAATCTTAATTAAAAAAGTAAAACACAAATAAATATAATACATTTATTAAATGAACTAAATATAACTTAGTAGCAAAAATTATTCACAATGTTACAGTAATAATAAAGCTAATATACTATATATATATATAACGTTAAAAATTGTGGAAAAAAATCTTAATTAAAAAAAATAAAACACAAATAAATATAATACATTTATTAAATGAACTAAATATAACTTAGTAGCAAAAATTATTCACAATGTTACATTAATATTCCGAAAACCTACTTTTTTATTATATTTCACAATCTCCTCCTTATGATTACATAATGACACACATGTAGTTTCCATTACCTTTATGTATTCGAGTTCACAATGTTTAAAGATACGCCTAAATTTTTGTTAAATACCCACAACCCCGCCTATGTCTCGCCTAATACCTTATCTATGCGTCAACTTGTCTGTGACAAATCCTCACTTCATTTCTTTGTATGTTCGGGTAAAGTTGTGTATTTTAGTGGTAAAATAAATTAAAAAAGAAACTGGAATTTAAGACAAAATTAGGAAAATTAAAGAACGAAATATGAAAATATATGATAAGACGAGTAAGTTATCATTTGTTTTAGGTTTAAAATTTTATATTCTAGAATACCGGTATTTTACCTGAAGTATTATACACATGTATAATATCTTATGGCCCTAATCACATGATTAGCAATTACATCTCGTTTACGTACAATACACATGTATTGTATTGAAGAGACATTACAACCATTCATATGAATTGGTTATTTAAAATCAGAGTTGCCATTTCACTAATTTAATAAACCGGTAATGAGAAACGAGTTTTTATGTGGATCCAAGCGAAATAAATGTAAATAACGATTTGATTAGAAAAAACCACTCACATGAGTTGGGAAAAATTTAATAACACCAATTTATTTTTGACTGTTAGAAATAATAATAAGGACAGTGGTGCCCCAACATGGAGTTTAAAAGGAAATTCGCCAAAATATTTTGGAAGAATGTATAATCAATAGACCGAAAGTTGAAAATATTTTATTTAGATGTGGCACAATGACAAACCCTTGTATACAAAATTTTTTATAATTATCGTGTAAGTAGGTTTTGATATATAGATAGTTTACCCTCTTCGTGACACATATATGTATTTAAAATATTTAATGGGAGTAGAAAAAACAGCATATGCAACTGCCATTATTACATAATTCTAGTATATTAATGGCAATCATTACATGAATGTTGCATAATATGATTTATCTACGACCTTCCTTCAAAATGAGCATTTTTACACTTATTTTAGTAGGTAAAGGTACGCTTTATACACAATTCAAAATAGTGCATATAGTGGAGTCATTCTACGGAAAAATAAGGCGAAGTTCGTAAAAATTTGATATAGTTAAAATGTCCAAAAATGGGCGAAACTCAAAAGCCATATTATACGGACCTAAACCATATGAAACTATATAAAATAACCTTTAATTTAAGCCCAAGCAGAGTACTCTACGACTCGTTGGTTATAATGGGGGTCTACTTCAAAATTTGCTCTAAATCGACCAAATTTAGATTTTGAGCAAAAATATTGCATATTTTGACTTCATCTTTGGACCACCTATTGTGGTCATCATTGCTAACTTTTTCACCAATAGCCATATTTCAATTTTTAGTAGCCCAAAAATATATATCTATTCCAGGGGGAGAAATGATCGCAGCCACTCCAAATTTAGACTGAAGGTTCCTCAATCATTGAGAATAAAATGGTTCAACTCCCAAATCTTAGCTATAAGTCTAAATGGTTAAAAAATAAAATAAAAATCGGAAATCGACCCAAAAAATACCTCAAAACCTGTTTTTCGGTTTTTAGGGGTGGTTCCCCCAAACCAATCCTGGCAAAAATCACGACAACTTATTTTTGGTATCATTACGAAACTTTGTGTCCTTGTGGATTAGCTATATCAAATTTTTGCGAACCTTGTCTTATTTTACCCTAGAATAATTCCACCAATAAAAGACCAATGCGTTTTAAATGGGAGTTTCACTATAACACTCAAATTAACTCAAAACTGTTTTAAATGCAATTTAAATGGGCTTTTCATTATAACACATTTTAAAAGCCAGTTGTTTGCCAGTTGCCATTAGCTCAGTCATTTTAATTTTTTGTTTATCAAATTAATTAGGTTAATAATACTAGATTAGATTATCTATAAAAGAATGGAAAAAAGCACGTAATGAATTGATTAATTATGCAAGTTAGTTAGTGAAAAGCATCAAAACAGAATGAAAAAGCCCGTGATAAAGGAGATAATTAAGGTTGTCTTGTTTTTGTTGTTTGTTGAAAGGAAGGTTGGCATTGGAGAATCCGTTTGCCACAGAATGTTAAGGTAGTCTTCGAGACGCCATTGTTTTTCCAATCTGGTCTGTGTATAAAGGTACATTTTCATCTACGAATTTTAAGGACAAGTCGTAGATAAAATTGTGCACGTATCATAAATAACTATTAATACTCTTTATTTTGTATAAATATAAATAAAATTACCATCATCTGCATTCTCTGTCCAATGTCAGATAAAATAATATAATTTATACACGCTGCTATAAAAATTGCAATAAATAGAATTATTTCTTGATTTGAAGGCTCCTCCTAAAATAAATTATGAAAATAAAAGCTCACAATGGGGAGTTCAACTTGAAATATTAGTCCACCTTTTTTTGCATTATTTGAGAAAAAAATGAATTTCTTTTTATGAAAGAATCGTTTTTTCTCTTTTTTTCTTTAATTTAACATGAAAAAATTGATATTTAAAAATTACTGCATCTATGCAACTTGTAGTGCGCCTACGTTACTTATGTGCAATAATATTAACGTGGGCCAGTTTCTCTAAATAAAATTGACGCTTTCAAATATAGATGACGTTGGTTTATAAAGGGTCGTTTGGTCAATGTTTTTACTTTTACCTTTGTTTACATATCTTTTGGGTCGTATTGATGACATAAATTTGATTTCTAGTAAAAAACGTTGGAAAAGTTATGGATAAACGATATAAAAATAGTTTTATCCCATATTGTTAAAATACAATAATTAAAATACCTAACAAAAATTTTGTGACGGTTTCAATTAATGAAGACGGAGGCGTTGGTTTGAGGCTGTAAGGCTTACTAATTTTAATAAAAATACAACTTATTTCCATTGCGAAGATCATTTTGACATAAATGTTTAAATACATTTACATAAAATAATGTATGCTTTCTTACATATTTCAATATTGTGTTGATTTATAAACATTGTATTAGTTTCAGAATGATATGGAGAATTATATCAAATTCAAAATGATGCGAGGCAAAATTATTATCAAAAAAAATGTTGAACACCATATTTTCAATTGACTAGAAGCATCTAATACAAAGAAGAGGAGATTTGATACCTGTTCTGAAAGTAAAATAAGTGAAGAGGTCTTAGATACCAAGTTGAGTGTGGGAACACAATGTTTGCCTGAAATCAATGATAATGATCATCAAACTGAAGTGCCTGTGAAAGATGTGAGTGTATCTTGCAATGCCCAATTTACACAAAAAACTGTTAAACTTGATACCTCAAGTTTAACTTTTAAAAAAGACATTACGACATCCCCAATTCAGAAAAAAATATTATATATATTGAAGAGACAAGAACAGAGGAAACTACTCAGGGTATACAAATTGGGAGAGATTTTATTTCAATACCTGCAATATTATATAAAACATTAATAATCCTAGTTTATATAAATAAGTACTTACTGAGAAGCCTTAGAACCTTTTATTTCTGTCAGATTGAATCTATTATCCTTTTTAAGGAACTCGTGCACCATAAAAATGTTTATATGAGGCAAATTATTAGAGTTTGCTTTTACAACAGTAGTAAGAAATTATAAATCACACAAAACAAATACAAATAAACACGGAAAATTATCAACATCAACCAACTCTACAGAGTACAAACTACAACAGTGACAGTAAACTATGCAGTAAGCAGACGCTTTCACTTAATCTGGACCGCTTGTGACCAGCACTTATGTACCAAACAGCAAATTATTACCTGATCTCGTTAAAATAGTCGTTTTCTTTATCTAACAGCGGAATCTAATATCTATTTATCTCTTGATTTTGAATGCGAATTCACATTTGCAGTTAACGGCTTGACGGTAACTTCATTGCACATAAGTGACGTCACGATCGTAATTGCGGCATCTTCAAATAATTAGGAATTTGAATTTTTAAATTAATTTATTCAAAAATCTAGCTCAAATTACGGTAGATAAGTAAACTCAATGGGTTTTATATGATTAATTTTAACTGTTAATAATGAAAAAACGTGAGGTTATATTTTTGTTGAACTATATTTTATAGGCCTCAAGCCACGTCTAAAAAAGTTTGTGATAACCTATCTGTTAATACTTCGTATATGTTTTTTATGTCGAGTCGGACATATGTTTTATTTGAAAAATGGGCAGGGGGCGTTTATTTTTAATTTACAAGAAAAATGAATGCCCTAAACATAGTTTTTATTTTAATAGGAGGTTTTTATAATTTAAAAGCCGAAAACATATTGTCGGACAAATATTTGGCTCGTCTGAATAAGATAAAGATATGACGTCCTAAAATTTAGTACATCACAGCTGATTTTTGCAGAATCGTTTAATGAAAATATTGAAAATTAAATGAAAACCTTGTCCGACAAATTTTTTGAGGGATATTTGTTGTCGGACGCTCTCAAGTCAAGGGTTTCATGCAACCTCTTATCAGATAAGAAATGCTATTTTTTATCAGTGATGTAATTATCCTGCAGTGAAGATACAAATATATTATTTCATAATTTTAAATAGTTCAAATAATCTCAAGCTTCACAATTAGTTTATAAAACATAATAAAGTCAATGCCTCGGTGCAACTTCCTTGATGCCGAATTGCCGAATAAGCAATTGTATACTGTTTAACGGTACATGTAAATTATTAATTAGTAATAAATGAAAAACGACTTTGGGAACAGTTTCAATTATATTCATCCCCCCTCCCCACTGTTAATTAAAATGAACCTGATGTAGGTGTTTTTGTAGACCCTATCAAGTTCTTTTTGTGATGAGCTTTGTAAGTATTCTACGCTGCTGAGTAGTATACAGCTAAGTGATACGAATATTTTATCGTTTATTTTTTTATTGTTCAAGATTTCTTAAACGTTCAAGGGTGAAGCGCATAATTTTATATCAAGGGATTGTTTACTTTTTTTGAATTTAATTTTAAACAGTACCTCTATTATTATATTCTGTATTTATATTGAAAATTTGAAAAAAAAATTCAAGTGCAGTCACGTAAAATATTTTTTTTTCAAATAAAAAAAAGACAGGTTGTTATAACAGTAGAGGTAGATATTATTGTAAAAGTAGTATTGTTTCCAATAAATTACAAAAATATGGGTTAGTACGATTTTCATTAGTTTAAAAAGGCAATGTTTGGACTTAAATATTTCGAAAATGGTTAGATTCATCAAATAAGTTCTAAGAATAAAATCTGCTTAAAAATGCATTTTCTAGCATATGTGGTACATTTGAAAAATTCTGCCATCGAAAAAAAGTTTTTAAGAGCAGCGCCATCTACATTGTCACATATTTAAAATCCATTTATATCCAAAACTGAAGCTGTGTCAGTTCTCTGCAAACTGGTTGTTACAGAATTAAAATATCTCTATTCATTTCCAAAATATCCAGCCTATGAGTATAACCTTTTTTTTATTTTTGTATTTTAACATTTACTTAAATGGTTTTTTTTTGTCCATAATTTGAGGTAGAATACCTACGCAACATTTAATTATTTTTTTAATATTGTTCTCTCTTATTGTGAGGGAAGTTATATTCATAATTCACATTTATATTTCGATTTTATGGGCTACGATTACTTTTTTTGTGTTGTTTATTAGTGGTGTATGCTCACCTCCAAATAAATCTTTATATGTATTGAAATGTCTTGTCTTTAATTTACCCAGTTTAGCCGTTTAAGAGGTAAGTCTAATTTGGAATCAAGAAGAGGATACAACGGCTTGGCGCCCATTTATATTCGATCAATTTTTAACCCACTCCCATCGCAACTACAGGGTGACACCGAAGGATTAACGGTTGAGATCGACAACCCATACACTGTAACTCCGGGTTTTGAGGTTACAAGTTCATTTTATAATTTGTCAAAGATTTAAATATTTTCTATAATTATTTTTATTAATATTTCCATTTTTTATATTTAAGAATTAAACAATATATCGCGAATGGTAATTAATTAGCATGCTCACTAAATATTGTGCAATCGCGAATTGTACTTCTGACAATAGGTACAAGCATGGTCGTATAAAATTTGTGCCGTTTATAAAACCTCAAGTTGAAGAGAAAAAGTATTTGGAGTGGATTAATTTATCGCGAAGAACAATTGAGAATATAAAAAAAAACATGTGTGCACTAAACAAGTCCAAATGGTCCAACAATAGAAAATCCAAATCCGTTGTCAGCGACTGCGTCAAAGGTTAATAATTATTCATTTTATGAGGTTATGTTTGAGACACATTTAAATTTATTATATATACGAGAAATAGTTCGGAATGGGAAAGTTGCCCAATTTGAAAGTAGGAAACGTCTGTGGAACTGGATTAAACAGATCTACTTTATAAGGAAACGCGTATTTTTAACATTAATCTAATTTATGCCTACCAATGCACAGTAAGAGTCCATAATAACAGAAATAATTATTTATATAACAATACTTTGTTCACTAGATCAACTGTTAATAAGGACTGTTATATTTCTACATATAGAAAAGCCATTACACAAAGGACATTTTTATTTTTTGGCCTTAAATTCTATAACTCCATTCCACTTGAATTAAAAAATATAAATAAAGATGAAAAATTTAAAAATGAGCTAAAAAAATTTATTCAATATAATGGGGGGATTTTTTAATTAAAATAATAAACATTGAATAAATAGAATAACAATCGAATCTCCATCATGACATTCTGTCTGCCATCGACACTCTCCCTTATTGTATATTATTATATTTGTTTAGCTGGACAAGCCTCATCTTGGACATGCATACGGGCAAACCTGCCTAGGCATCGTTTAAAGTTAGGTGTTTGTCTTAGCAATTTATATATATGTTTTATTTTATTTGTTATATTTACTTCCCTCATACAAATTTATTTCTTCCTAACTTTTATATTTTACCTTATGCTCGAATTTCTTTTGTTTGATAATAATTTGTTTTAATTTTAATTTTGGGCGCCAATCAAACAAATCCAAATCTAACATGAAAGTTCTTACCTCAGGGTAGGGATCATTAGAGGTAATAATAAAATTTGTAAATTTTTGTTATTTTATTTATATTAACTTCTGATTTATAATTTTAGCACATACAAATATCTACATGAACTTTATTTATATTTTCCTAAATAAATTTTTCCCTATTTATTTTAACCTTTTATTATCTTTGTTGTTTTTCATGAATTGTTTTAAATTTTTACCTTTAAAATTTTTTATTTTATTATATTGTTAAAATTTTTTATTTTTTGTTATTATTATTATTAATTGGAATTATACAAATAATATTTATCTGATCAGATTTAACCTTCTTATTCTAAACATAATAAATTATACTACCTAGTAATCTGGTTTTACTTGTCCACTCGGTACACGCACTAATTGTTAAATATTCCTTTCTTCCTGAGTCCAATGCTGTCTATCTTGTTCGACAACGTTCGCCTTTGCTAGCTTAGTTGGATATGTCTGCATTTGCGCAGAAACCGTCCATATGATTCACCATCCTTTCATTATAACGATAGATGTCTGGTGTTACCATCCATAAGTATAGTTATGATTTATTTATTCTATATAGCACAATTTTTTTTTAAGAAAAAACCTGTTGGATATTTGCAGTGATCTTTTTGGATTATTTATATTAACTCCACAATTGTCTGGTAAGTGTATTTTTCTCTAGTAGAATATAATTAAATGACTGTGTAAAATGATTACAAAATGGCGTTACACGTCTTTTACCATGCATTTAATATTTGCTTTATTTAATAGAATTGTATTTGTTTTCTTGATAATTTTATTATAAACTTCTTACCAGTCCTCTAAATCACTTTGATATCACTTTTTGTTGAATTTCTTTACAACTTTTACATGATTTTCTTAATTTTAATTTTGTTCAAAATTTTTTTACCTTTTCCGTTCTAAATTTTCTTCTCCACTCCTAATCAATAAACCCCTTAGTAACCAACCCTTTTCCTTAGTTACCCTCAAAATCTTATTACCTTTGATTTATTACGTCATTTCAATTTCCGACTTTTGTCTGTCAATTGATTTGTACTTTATAAAATTTTTAAATATTTTATTATTATTCGTTTCTTTTTTCTATCCTTTCGTTATCTTTAATTTTTCTTTTATCCAACAAATTCTTTCTGATACATACCCTATAAATAATTACAATTTTTCTTAAATCTAGTTTTACAATGTTCCTTATTTTAGGTGTTTATTATTTGCATTATTCCATCTGATTTGATAAATTTTTCTTTAGGTATTCAAATTTATTTATTTTTACTTTTGTTTATATTTGTTTCTCTTATTTATTTTAGTTGTGATTTAATTCTCCTGAGTTTCTCCACCCTGATTTAAGTTTTCATGCTATTTCGTTGATGTAATGCTTTTATAGTCTGTGCGCTCTCTTATATTATTCAAAGGTAAGCAACTATTTTTATACTATATTATTTATTTGTATTTTTTCTTTTATGTTCTTTTAAAAAACATTACAATATATATATTGTTATGAAAAAGTTCACCCTGTATAGGGAATTTTAGAAATTAATTTTTTTTGTTTGAGTTGATATTTAATTTATTTAAAGATTATTAAAAGTTAAATGTTATGTTTATTAAATAAGATAGGAGAGTTGATATGTGAATAAAGAAAAGGAAACGAAGGTATTATATCTAGTTAAATTGGCAATAAATTTAAAAGTGAAAGAATCTTAAATTAAATAAAATAATGAAAAACGCTATAGTAAAATTGAAATTTTGGAGGTGTCATATATGAAATTTAGGTAGTCAAAGTCAGATAGTAAGCAGGGAATAGAGGGTTAATTAGAGATGGGTTGCGACGACCTTTTTCGGTCGCAGTGCCAAACTGCTATTGCTCCGACAAAATCGCAGTGCCAGAACATTGCGAGTTTTCGGAGCAGTGATTTTCTTGTGTCTAGTCTGATTGATATTTCGCTACGCCATGCGCCAATGCCAATTGCCAAGTCACACATACTATGAACTGCGACATCGCATACATTCGCGATAACTCGGATAAATCATCATATGTGATTCCCAGACCTGCGGTTCTCCGTTGCTCAGTTGTTCTTAATTTAACAAGGTCACCATATTAGCTGGGCACAAAGTAGGTCATATTGTGCTGGCGATTGCAATCAATATAATTTAAAAAATGGAAAATAAAAAGAAATCGGTTCTATGGAATTTTTTACACCAAATTCAAATGAAAAGGCAACGCGCAACTTGTGCAGTCAAATGGTGAGTTATAAAACTTCCACCACTAATTTTAGGAAACATTTAGAGCGCAAACATCCTTTAGTTAATATCGAACCGGAAAAAGTTGTAAGGAGGCCTATTTCAAAACTACAACCACCGACGGAAGAAAAATGTTCCGAAGAATTAGAACTATTACCTTCATGTAGTAATAAAGTAATTGTTCGTCAAACTAAACTTCCATATGTGCCTAAAATAATGGGAGTTTTAATAAAAAATAAAATAGATAAATGTTTAATGGATCTATTTACAAAAGACTATCAACCTTTTAGTGTTGTTGAAGACGCGGGATTTAGGAAATTTTTTAACATTCTAAACCCAACTTCGCAAATACCATCTAGAAAAACCATAACAAAAACACTTCTGCCTGCAATGTATGAAGAAACATCCACACATGTGAGAGAACGTATTAAAAATGTAACTGCGGTAACGGTAACTACTGATTGTTGGACATCCGTCAACACGGAAAGTTTTATGGCAGTAACCATTCACTATATTGATGAAAGTTTTTCACTGAAGTCAGTTTTACTAGATTGTTCCGCATTACAGAAGCTCATACAAGTGTAAATTTGGCATCCGAACTAAAAAATATATAAGAGGCTTGGGGTCTTGAGAACAAAATATGAATATGTATTACAGACAATGCTTCTAATATAACAAAAGCTATCAGAGAACTTCGTTGGAAACATTTTGGTTGTTACGCGCACACAATCAATTTAATAGCTCAGGATGCCATTACTGTAGTAGAAGATTTAATTAAAAAACTTCGCAGTCTAGTGGCCCATTTTAAAAGAAGTACTACCGCCACTACTAAACTATTGGAGGTACAACAACAACAAAAACCTGACAAAGTGCCGAAAAAGCTTTTACAAGACGTTAGTACTAGATGGAATTCCACCTTTTACATGGTAGAACGCCTTCTTGAATTAGAAGAGGCTGTTCGAACAACGATGGCTCTTTTAAATACTAATAAGATTCCAGTGATTTATGTGGAAGAGTGGCAACTTTTGGCAGACATTAAAAAAGTCCTGGAACCATTAGAAACAATAACAAAAGACATGAGTGGACAACATTATGTGACGTTATCATCCGTCATAATTCTCACAAAAGGTTTGGAGAGTATGCTGGTTGATCTAAATTCAGAAACGTTATTTGCATTAACCCGAACAATGGTTAGCAGAATGTTAAACAACGTGAATCAGAGATTAGGAGCTCTAGAGACTAATACTTCACTCTTAATATCAACATTCCTAGACCCAAGATTCAAAAATATCGGATTTTCAAATGAAGCAGTCGCCGAAAGGGCCAAAAAATTAGTTATTAACGTTGTTTCCCAATTAATTGAAAGGGATACAGAAATGATTCGACAAGCAGAACCGACTGTTACCAGAGCTATTAACGATGAATCATCTTCCGAAGTACCAGAGAAAAAATGAAAACTTTCAATATGGACTCATTTTGAAAAAAAAGCTGCTGCATTTCAGCCAGTTGGCACATATTCCTTGTTATATATAGTTATATATTTATATATCTTCATTGGCCTGGAGCCGACCCTGCCTACTAATATCAAAGAATGGCTTTTTATACGGACTTTAACAAAAACTGTATCTAACGACATATATTTATACTTCTGAAAATCAGTTCTTATTTAGCATTCATTTAATAAACAACAATTTGAGTAAGGTGTGTTTTATTCAGATTAATAATTCACCTTAATACAGAACAGATTGGCGACGAGGTGCGTGTGGAACCCATAAAAGGTCGAACCGCGAATCAGATATTCCGGTGGTGTCATAAGTAGTGCTACACCTAGAGTTTAGAAGTGTGGTAAAAACATAGTTCCCAGTATGCAAAATAATATGCCGGGAAATCAAACTACGGAAACTTCAATTTTATATCCAATGTCCAATATGGATAAATATAATTATAAAGTGTCAGATTTTTTAGTTTTTAAAGAACGATTAAAACAGTTATTCATCGCAAATAATATCGAAAATTCTAACCGGCAAAAAGCAAGAACTATTGTCGAAGTTCAACGTTATTTAGAAGCTGATCTTCTAGAAAGGAAGCAAGACCCCCTTCTATGGTGGAAGAAACATTCCTATAGTTATCCCTTTTTATCTAAAGTTGTTTTAGAAAAATTCGGAACGGTCGCAACGTCTGTTCCTTGTGAAAAGATTTTTTCCAAGACGGGACAAATAGTGACAGATCGCAGGTCGCATCTAAAATCCGATAAAGTAAAAAAATTGGTTTTTCTAAATGTAAATAATTAAATTTGTTCTATTTTCATTGTAGAAATTCTTTTATTTTATTTTATTTTTTATTAGATTTGTTTTCAGTTTATTTTTATTTGATATGATGCTAATTTTATTTGTTTAAAAACTGATGTTGTAATATTTAAATAAATATTTTTTTATCTAAAATGCTTTCCTTATTTTTACAATACTCTTTATTAAGATAAATAAAAAAAAATTGAATTATTATGTTTCTCAAATTTCTCGTATTCCCTGGATAAAATAACATTGTTATTTAAGCGTTTCCCTGAACGTTCATTAAACATTTCTATTGTATAGGTTATAATATAATATATAATACTAAATATGTTTCGCGATCTTATCTTACGAGTCACATACGTAAACAAAAAAAACTGCTCCGAAAAATCGCTGCGATTTTTTGATAACCGGAGCAGTTCGCTCCAGTGACAAGAACGTCGCAGTGTCAAAATCGCAGACTGCGATATCGCAACCCAACACTAGGGTTAATAAACTAAACGAAGGCTGGGATATTTAAAAAAAATCTAGTAGTAAAAATTTTTTTTTTGACAAAAAAAAAATAAACAAGTCAATTTTTGATTAATGTTTTTGGTTGAGATAGAATTTTTGGAAGAGGTCAATGTTAAAAATAAAATTGTAAGAGAGGATTTATGTAATAGTAATTGTAAAGATGTTAAAGGAAAGTAATAAAACCATATAACGACACTGGAAAAATAAAAACTTTTTATTAATAAAAAATAAAAATAAAAATAATTAAAAATTAGCAAAGTAATAAGCAGATAGGAAGACCACAACAAAAAATAAGAACACAGCAAGAAGAGTATCGAGTTACAGAAATTAAGAAGCAGAGACCAGGAAATCAAGTTAAGAGCAGGCAGTAAGAAAAAAATATAAGGTCAAACTAGAAAAGTGAAATTAGTACAGGAGATAGAAGAAATGAACTAGCAGGGTAAATACAAATTTTACTTTATATTTTGTAATGTTTATTTTTTTTTCTTTTTTGGCTAGAACCCAACCCAAATTAATGAGATAAGTTGTAAATATCATAACAATATATATAACTTATATTGAACACTCGGTAGAGTACTTTTTAAAAAAAATTTATTTAATTTACAAAAAATAAAAATGAACTATTACAATTAAAATCAATTTCTAGACTGATTATGAAAAATAAAATAATACGTTGAACTGCTTCACACTTTTGCAACTAATGCATTTTAGCAAAATGTGTGAAATGCAATTCAGCGGTATTAAAGGTTAAAAGAGTTTATTAACATGTAAAGTAAGGGTTATTGCTACTATAACTCCTCTTCCCCTAGAATGTGGCTTCTTCCGGAAGCTGGATACCTTCTTCGGGGTTGTTTTCATTTTTCTTCATTTTTTCTGTACGGACTCTTCGTTGACGTTTAACTACAAAATATCCAATGGTTACAGCTACGGCAATGTATAAGGCAATTGTCCATATGCTTGGGATGTGGTATTTTAATTCTTCTACATTGATAGGTGTTAATCCATTTGAGGTAATTTCTTTTAATTTTAGAGACTCTAGATTTATTTCCATGGGTGACAGGTTTATGTCCTCAAAATGTAATTTTGGTTTATTAATTACTAATGGTTGACCAAACGTTTTATCTTGAAATGCTAACTCTTGATTTTTAAAGATTATTTTACAAGGTGAATTTTCTATTAAATATATTCCTGTTAAAATTTTAACTTGAGTTTCCTGTGAACATTTAATTGTTATTTTTTCTTCGAATGGAAGTATTGCTAAAAATTGATTTATCTCTGGAATAATTTCTATATGATTCTTTAAGATATTTATTTTAACATATTGGCATTTAGTTGAATTTCCGCTTAAGAGGATTTGGTTTTCGCATGCCGGTTCATTATTGTTTTGTAGATGACTCGGACATTGGAAAATTTTTCCGCTTGTGCAAATGTCGTTTAGAGGTTTTATTAAATTTTGATATTTCAATAAAAATTTTGTATTAGGTATTATTATGACAAATTCTGATTCATATTTAGTTGGAATTGGTAATAAATAATAAAGATCGAAATCTATGTTAAAATCGATAGGGATCGATAAAAAATATTGTATTTCATTTTTTTGTATTTTACAAGTTACTTCTAAAATTGACTCGAAATTTAAAATATTTTCGTATTTTACGTCGAAGGGCAATTGAGTTTTATAAAAAGAAGAAATTTTTTGTAATTCTAAATATAATTCAGTAGATTTTATAATGCTAGGATAAAGTGTATTAAGTTTGCAAAAAGTTATTGAATTTTCTACATTTTCCATTACGTCAAGAATTGCATTATATATTATTAATAATTCGTTGAATAAGTCTTTTAAATAAATTACATTTTCAAATTTAGCTTGAAAATCCATAATGTCTTTAATTTCAAATATTTTCGATTTAAGTGTTATTTCATTTTTTTGTATATCTTGAATTGTTTTATTGAAGTTATTTTTGATTTGATGGCTGACAGAATATTGCATTTTTAGTTGATTATTTAAGTTGATTTGATTTTCTTTTAAATGTTCTAAGATTGAATTTATTCTTTCGCCGTCTTGTGAGTCTAAATTTCCAGTTATGGTTTTAAGAATAGATCCTAATCCATTTATAAAACCTCGCTTTTGTCTTGTCAAAGTGATATGAATATTAAGGTTGTCGAATTTTTCTTGTATATTAGATTTAATGAGTTTTATTATATTAATATAATTTTCTGTTTCGGTTTTAAAAAATGTGTTATTAGAAATATTGTTTTTAAGATGATTGTATTGCGTATTTAAATTATTATATTCTTCAATTAATGGGTTTAAGTTATAAAAATGTACGAATGTATGGCTAGATTTTTGTAATTTGGCAGGCCCCAAATTTATTGGTAGAATGCCTAAATTGTTGCTGATGTCTTTTATTTCGACTGTTGCGCATCCGATTGTGACGCACCTGAAAAAATATAAGGTTTTCGTTTAGGACGTTTAATATTGGACAAATGAATATTTTCAGCAGTATTTTTGTGTCTAGGTTTAATTTTGGCAGTTTTTGTTACTCGGTTTGTAGTGTTTATTTCTTCTGGTTGATAGATATTTTTAGTTTTACCTTTGATTTGTTTATTACCCACAAATACTCGTGTAGGAATTTTTTCTGGTAATTTTTCGCGTTTTAAGTTTACTTTGTTTATTACTTTCTCTTTAGTTTCTTGTAACGTTTTATTGATTTGAGAATACATTAATTTCATTTTTTCTTTATGGTCTGAAATATAGTTATTTAATAGTTGTTGCTCTATTTCTAAGTCAAAAGGCGAATTGTTGTCTAAATGACCTGTAATAATTTCGCAAGGTTTTAAGTTTGTTGCGGAATGAATGCTATTATTATAAGCTAGTAGAGCGTAATTTACTTTTTGTTCTATTGGTTCATTTTTGTATTCGTTTTGATTATTTAACAGCCTTATGTGTTCAATAATCGAGGAGTGAAATCTCTCAGCAATACCGTTCGATTCGGGATGTTGTGAGCTAATAAAATGGATGTTTACTTTATGAAGACTTAGTAGTTCTTTTACAAGGGAGTTTTTTAATTCAGTGCCATTATCAGAAATTATTTGTTCTGGTATACAATGATGAGTGAAATATTTAATTAGACCGTTTACTACTTCTATTCCTTGTGCGGAATTTAATTTATAAAGTTGGCCATATTTTGAAAACGAGTCTACTATAGTTAAAAATTTAGTGTTTTCTAATGTTATACTGTCTAAATGTATGATTTGAAACGGTTTAACAGCGGTAGGGGTAATGTTAAAAACGGGTTTAATAGGTTTTCGTTCATATTTTGTAATTTGACATATTTCGCATTTATTAATATACGTTTGAATTGATGCTCTTTGATTTGGCCAGTAATATAATTTTTTAATTCTACTTTCCGTTTCGTCTAGACCTCTATGATTTTGTTTACCTTCATGATAGTTCGCGATAACTTCTTCGATTTCGTTCATGGGAACATCGATTAGTTTTTTCGAACATTTAACAAATGAAATTTGGGAATTTTTGAAATATTTTTGAACTGTTACGCTAAATTGCTCGTAAAGAGGGTCTTCGAAATAAATATGGTATTTAACTTTCGGTACTACATATTCTTTTACGAAATTAATGACATTTTCTTCGAAATTAATTTTTGAGAATTGTACAAGAATTCTTTGTTTGTTATCGTAAAGTTTTATGATTGTAGGGGCGACAGGAGCAAAATTTACTTCTGAAATAATGAGTTGGTTTTTTCCAATGTTAACTGCGCAATCTGCAATAGGTATGCCAGTTACAGGATTTTCTATGTTAGTGTGAATTGTATTACCTTCGTCTTCCACGTCATTACTTACGTCATCAGCTTCGACTATAAGAGATTCTGTTTTAGACTGATTTTTCGAGTTCATTATTAAAATTTTCTATATACTGAAATAAATTTTCTGAAGTATTGGGTTGGCAGTTTTGCGTTTCATTGGCATTTAATTCGATTCGCGACAAACAATCGCTATTCGTGTTTAAAGCGCCCTTTTTGTAGACTATATCGTAGTCGTACTCATCAAGCTTTAGACGCCATCTTACTAATTTTGAGCTTGGGTCTTTTAAGGAGAAGAGCCATTGAAGGGGTTTATGATCGGTGACGATCGTAATTTTTCTGCCGAATAAGTATGGGCGAAAATATTTTACTGCCCAAACAATTGCAAGGAGTTCCTTTTCAATTGTGGAATAGTTAATTTCGGAATCGTTTAGGGTTCTGCTTGCGTAAGCAATTGGCAGATCAGACCCTATTTTTCCTTGACTCAATACAGCCCCTAATGCAAAATTACTTGCATCGGTTGTTAGGTTAAATTTCTGTGAAAAATCAGGGTATTGTAAAATAGGTTCGTTTGTTAGTAATGTTTTGCAATTTTCAAAGCATTGAGAGTAATCAGTGTCGTTAATGTTAATGTCTACATTTTTCTTCAGGCGAGTTGTTAATGGTTTTGTAATTTTTGAAAAATCTTTAATAAATTTCCTATAATACCCTAATAATCCTAAAAATCCTTTTAATTGTTTTGTATTTTTAGGTATCGGAAAATTTTTGATAGCTTTTATCTTTTCCGGATTTGGTTTCACACCACTTGGTGTGACAATATGACCCAAGTAGGCCACTTCTTTCCTTAAAAATTCAGACTTATCAATCTGAAGTTTAAAATTAGATTCTCGCAATCTTTGAAATACTTCTCTTAAATTGTCTATATGTTCTTGCAAACTAGTGCTAAAGGCAATAATGTCGTCGAGGTATACTAAACATTTCTCGTTTTGTATTCCTCTTAAAATGTTGTCCATAATCCTTTGAAAGGTTGCTGGAGCATTACGTAGCCCAAAAGGCATACGCAAAAATTCATAGTGGCCGTTTTCCGTGTTGAAAGCGGTCTTAGGAATATCTTCTTCGGCCATTTCGATTTGATGAAATCCCGAAGCAATATCTAACGTTGTAAAGTATAAACAACGCCCTAGTTTATCAAGTAAGTCGTTAATATTCGGTAATGGATACCGGTCACCTATGGTGATGGCGTTAAGACGTCTATAATCAATAACTACCCTAAATTTGGGCCTCCCTGTAGAATCGAGCTTCTTAGGAATCACCCAAATAGGCGAGGACCACGCGGAGTCGGATGGCCTAATAATATTTTGATCTAACATAGTTTGAATTTGATTTTGGACTTCTTTCCGATAGACCTCGGGATATCTATATGATTTTGAGTAAATTGGTACTTCGTTAGTGGTTTTAATATTATGTTTGACCTTGCTAGTAAACGTTAATTGGTTACCATCAACATGAAAAATGTCAGAATATTCTTTTATTAGTTTTAAAATTTCCTTGCGTTCTTCAGAATTCATATGTTCTGTACGAACTTTAGAAATGTCGAATTTAAACATGTCAGTAAACATTGTATTAAGATTGGGATTAGTCGGTTGTTTATTTTCCGCGAAATTTTCAGCTTCTATAGGTAAACTTAAATCTACCCTGTAATAAGATTCTGACGGATTTAAAATTGTGCAAATAGCTTCATTACTAACTACTTTTGTTAAACATTCGGGAATTTCTAATTTCCCAATTTTTGCATATGGGACAATTATGTCTCCATTTTCAATATTTTCGATATTTAATTTAATTATTTGTTCGGTACGTGGGGGTACTACTATACAATTCGTACTCACACTTTTTACGTTAAAATAATGTATTTTTATTTGACTGAGAGGTGTAATTAGAACATTATTTATTAAGTCAATTTTTGCATTTAGCTTTTTTAAATTATCTAATCCTAACAAACAGTCAAAATATTCGTGAAATTGAAAAACACAATAATCTAATTTAATTGGTTCGCTATATCTAAATATACTTGAGGAAGGAATTACCGTACAATAATTTTCCTGACGCACTCCAAGTGCAGTAGATACTTGAAATGGTTTACGAATAAATGATTTTTTTAAATATTTTTCAGCAATTTCCGGCACAACAAAAGATTTTGTACTGCCAGTGTCAATTAAAACTTTTAAATTTTTCTCTGGAAATATTATATACGGTAGTTCGCTCTCATTATTAGTTAAATTTAATAATTCAACTTCAGTTATTCCTGTTTTTCCGAGGCTGAGTTTCCTAAAAAAGCGTCGTCCTGGGGACAGTCTGTATCATTCATGTTATGCAACTCTTCAACAACGAAATTTTTTCTTTGATTTAAATTTTGATTTGGACCTTGAGAATAATTACGATTTTGGAAAGTTTGAGTAGGTCTAGTAGTGTTTGTCGTGTTTATACTCATAGGAGTGGGGTTAGGGAATTTTTGATTCTGGTTGGGTTTAAAAACGTTAGTATTTCTATTTATATTTGTTTCTCTACTAGTACTTGCTTGATTTTGAAAATTAGAGGAATTTTTATTTATTTGTTGATAATTAGGTACAAAATTTTTTCCATTATTTTGAAAATTAGACCTGTTAGTTTGGGGATAGTAATTTTGGAAATTTGATCTATTAACTTGGTGATAATTATTTTGAGGATTATATTTGGTCATTTGTGTAGTGTTATTTGGGAAATTCGGTTTTGAAAATTTTGGTTTTGTCTGGTTATTTTGACTCATATATAGTTGAAAGTCATTCGTTAGAACATTTAAAGCAGTATTTAAATTTTCTGGGTTTTTAGTACGCATTAAAGTACCTAAAGGTTCTTTAAGTCCACGTAATAATATTCTGAGAGCCAAATTCCTAAAATAGTTACCTAAGATAAGTTGTTCGTTTGCATTCGAACGAGTCAGTAATTGTGATATTTGGAGATTTAAAAGATGTTGTATTTTATTGTAAAAATCAAATGGGCTTTCATTACCCTGTTTTAACTCTGAAATTTCTATACTTAAGGTATAAATATCTCTCTTGTCTGCGTATGTATTTAATTTAAATTTTCCCAATTTCTTATAGTACATGACGAAATATTTATCGCCGCTTCACCCTTTATTTTTGCTAATATGCTTGACATTAAATATTCATTTTGGAAATCATTTACGTCTGTAGCATTATAGAATTTCTTTACTAATTTTTCACTAATTTCAATAAATCTAGGAAGTAAGGCGTTATCTTCGTGAAATTCGGGGATCATGTCCAAATATTCCTTTTTTAATTGTGCCATTTTAAATTTATTGTTTGAACTTAAAAGATTAGAAATATTTATTTTTAAATTTAAATTACTTAAATTTGAGTTAGAACCTGAATTTGAATCAGAATCGTCTGAACTTTCAGAATTAATGATAAAATTGGTTTCTCTATACGACATAAAAAGCACTTACAGTAAAAGTAGTGTCCACTCCATAAACTCGAAATCCAACGTCTACTAAGGACAGGACCCGCAAGATCTCTTCAATATTCGTTCGAAAAGCTTCTTACTTCACTCGAGCACTTGTCTTCGCGTTGAGCTACTCAATTCACCCAACTGGAAAACTTCAAAGTTCTGATAGCCAAAAAATCGTAGAAACGAACCAGAAATTATATGCGCTAATCACCGTTTGGCTATCCTACTGACTGCGCCACTTATATTGAACACTCGGTAGAGTACTTTTTAAAAAAAGTTTATTTAATTTACAAAAAATAAAAATGAACTATTACAATTAAAATCAAATTCTAGACTGATTATAAAAAATAAAATAATACGTTGAACTGCTTCACACTTTTGCAACTAATGCATTTAGCAAAATGTGTGAAATGCAATTCAGCGGTATTAAAGGTTAAAAGAGTTTATTAACATGTAAAGTAAGGGTTATTGCTACTATAACTTATATATACTAACAAACACATTTTTATGTCATTATTGTATGCGCAGAATTAAATAAATTTTCAACTTTCAAAAATGCGTTAGTGCTTATATAAATATAATTATTTACCACCATCGATTCCGATAAAAATGTTTTTATCATTACCATTCGCGATACATTCTTCAATTCTTAAATATAAAAAAGGAAACGTTTACAAAAATAATTACATAAAATATTTAAATCTTTGACAAATTATAAAATGAACTCTCAACGAAAACTATCCTTTCTACGAGCACATTTTTATTACCTGAAACAAGTAAACCACGACATACAAGCCATCGTTTCAAGTCCCGGACAAGATGGTCTTGAACTTTAGCAAATTTCAACTTTGATTCAGGTACATCATCTTCCGTTAATTCAATTTTTTAAAGTACGTTTAACAGTACTGTCAATCATGATTTAAAAATTACACAGGTTAGACACTCAGTCATCGCAAATTCATTTGAGCATGACGTCAGCGAGCCCAAGCGAAATATTTTAACATTGAATTGCATAGTGTTATTGTCTTTCGGGTGGTTTTCATTTTTATGGCTATAAGTATAAGTTTCACTCTAAAAGGATAAATACTAGCTGGATACATATAGTATTACTAGTGTATCAATGTAAAAACATATTTAATTTTAAAGTGGCACTTCCTCTAATAATATAAATTATTAATACTTACCACTATAAAAGTGAACGTGCAACTTATTAGAACAGCACCAGCAGAGTGAAGTTTAAATAATTTCCATTTGATTATTTCGTCGTAGAAGTCGCTTAACCTTAAACATAACATAAAGAAGGCAACAGTTTTTATCTTTATCATATAGTTCGAGTAAATAATACAGTTATTAATATTTTTAAATAAACTTTGAGCTTCCCACTACATTTACTATCTCTTTTCGTTCAAAAAAATGGCATGTAATAGTTATTTATGATATAAGTGTTAAAAGTACATTTTTAGGGCACGCATGTGGAAATTTACAGAACGCCTTAAAGTAAGTAGGTATATTTTTAATGTTAGTAAACAGTGTAAAAAGTTCCATTTTTAACACGTTTGTAGAAAATAGTTATTTACGTAACATATTCCGAAAATGACATTTTACGTTGTCAAAGTATAAATCAAGTCAAATTTGTACCTAAAGTCGACTACGTAGATTTTAAAAATCGTCTCGAAAGTACAAAAAATTGTTACGAAAGTAAAAAAAATCGAACCAACAATTTTACTTTTGGTGCGATTTGTGTAAACATGTAGTTTAGCTGTATCAAACAATAGCGTAAGTTCGATTTTCATGACGGCTGCCGAAAAAATATGTTATTTTTTAATCAGTGATGTAATTGTCCGACAAAAATATTGGGTGAAATAGTAAATTTTTTAAATAATCCATACAGGGTGATTTATGACCGACGCTACCGAGTTATGTTTTTTATATGGCACACCCCCTACATAATCTTATTTTGGAATCGTACATAAAAAATAAGCTATACTTTCATAAAGGTTCCCTATACCTAAATACAAAGTGTTTTAATAATTTTAACGATGTAACTTGAGTTACAAAAAGTTTTTAACAATAATTTTTCCCAAATTTTATTTGTGTTAGAGGAACTAATGTGTTTTTAAATCTTATTATGAATATCAATTTACGAAACATTCTCAATAAGTTGTAAGTGAAGCAATTGTTTGCTAAATTCACTCATTTTGTAGCTTCCCTTGTGATGAGTAAAATGTTACTAGAAAGCTTGGATTAAATAATTTTAAAGGGTACGCTTTTCTTTTCGCTGCTACCCCAGTAACCATTTCTCATTATATATATAATTTTTGTAATGAAATACTCTGTATGAGTTATTTTTTATAAGTTAATTATTATTTGAGTAAATAAACACACAAAGTCCAGTACCACAGAAATATATTTGTTAAATTAGTTCAAATGTGAAGTTGGCAACTAGTTTCGGCTTCCGCCATCATCAGGCCTACAATAGCGCTCGCTAACAAACAACAGGTAATAACAAAATATAAGTGTGAGTGGCTTACCATAAACATCATGTAGCAAACAGCGAATAAAATTTATTTGGCTTAGCAACATTTAAAATTTACGGGGTACTGAATATAAAATATTAATAAGGTTAAAAAAGTAAAAAATTTTTGGAAAATAAATTTTGGGGACACAAGATGTGTTTCATCTTGTAACACGGTAGTACCAAGTACAAAGGGAGAAGGATCAGGGAAAACACGGTAGTACTAAGTTCAAATGGAGAAGGATCAGGGAAAAATATTTGTGCGGCGCGGAAGCCAGTCGAATATCACACGTAGGGGTAGGAGAGAACACCTACCATGGGGGAGCGAATCCACAAAGGCAGCTCGAAGGAGTTTAAAATTATAATAAGTTGTTGTACTACCCTGACCTAATTAAGGCAGTAAGTAGTAAAAACAGTGATACAACAAAAGGTGGTGCGAGTGACCCGAACATTAGTTAAATGTCAACTGTAAAACGGACAGTGACAACTAACAAACAAATTAAAATAGCATGATGTGAATGGGGGAAGCCAACTTCAAAAAACAAAAAACCTGAAGGGTATTGATTTACAATAATACAATCAAATTAAAGTAAGAGGATTATAAGATTGAGCCCAGGATACGGAGAACCAAGTCTCAACCTCAGTAACTCGAGGACAACATAGAAGTAGAATAAAATTTGAAAGAAAAGAAGAGCAATAAAAGAAGAAAAGGAAGGGGAGAATAAGAGGAGGATCTAGTCCATGTCAATGTCAAAGACAATCTCCATGTCAACGTCAAAGACAATGTCAATTGACATGGGAGAAAGGTTATGGTAACCAAAATAAACAACGAAATTATAAATAGTAGGAAGGAGCGAGGAAAATCGAATGATAAATAGGATGGTTATTTGGAAAACGAAACATTGTATGAGATTTGGACAGAAAATAGTGAGATGGGTTGGGATCAAAGAACCTTAAATCAAGTCCCGAAAGGAATATAATAAAAATAGGTGATTGTCTTTCGGCCGGAGTTGTTCATTAAGACATGAAATAGTATCATGGTATAAAGAGGAATTAATTTCAAACATTTCAAGAAGATTCAACCTATTACCTTTGTGACAATCATGTAGCATGTGATTAGCAAAACAGGATGGTGTGTCGGTAATATCTGAGTTTTTATATTTGTCAATATATCTAACATGTTCTTTGATTCTAGTTTCGAGTCTCCTACCAGATTGGCCGATGTATGCTGCGTTAGAATCGGGGCAACTGAGTTTGTAAACACCTGTTATGTAAAGGCTATGAAGACGTTATATTTACGAAAGACTTTAGCTATTTTATAAGATATATTGCTTATGTAATGTATGGAACCAGAGAAGGGGGGCACATAATAAAGTATCTTGAATAAATTTTATTGATGATTTCTAATGGAAAGTTATTGTTGACAGCTAGTTGTTTGGTGATGTTAATTTTGGATGTGAAAGCAGAAGGTGAAAGAGAAACAGAAAAGGCTCTATGTAAGAAGCTATTGAAGGATGCTAATTTATGTGAGGTAGGATGATTGGATAAATAATTAATTAAGGTATCCGTAGTAGTTGGTTTCCTGTAGATTTCAAATTCAAACCGGAGTGAGGAAGTGTTACGAAAAATAAGGAGGTCCAAGAACGGCAATCTATAGTCAGATTCAAATTCTATAGTAAATTTAATGCGGGGATGTAAAGTATTCAGATAGTTAAGAAAGTCAAAGGCTTCTTCTCGAAGACCTTGGAAAAGTAGAATGCAGTCATCAACATAACGGGAATAAAAAAAGATTCGGTCTTTATAAGGATTGTGATTCAAATAGTGTGAATAGAATCGGACCATAATTACAAATATCGTCCGCCATCTTGTAGCCGCCATTTTATTGTTTTCTCTAATGAAAATTTCATCTGATTTACATATGTGTGCAAAATTTGACCCAAACATACAAACATGCCAAGCTAAATAAAAGCTTGTAAAAATTAATTAACTGTTAATTGCGACTACTGCAATTGATAGTCATAACTAACAATTAATTTTTTTTTTTTATTTTTTAAAAAATAAAACGCCAAGTCAGTACCACAACGTGTAATAGTATAAAAAGGATGATAACAGGCAACTAGTTTCAGGCCTAAAATGTACTTAAGGCTGGGAAATGGATTAAAAATGGCGGCCTTTTTTTGACAGTTAACAAGGTTTTACTAAATCATGCTTTTTATTATAATAAGGAAAAATTAAAAGCAAACTAATTTATATTTATGAACAGCAATGTTGTAAGAATGAATTGAATATAAATATAGTTGAAATTATAATTGTAAAGATGAATAACAAAATTCATTTCAATCCATTCTCTATCATTTCTTATTACCTTTTACAAAATATGAGGACTGGATGTAAGATAGTTGTTGCTAAAAGCATGATTTAGATTTGCAAATTTTTGACACAATTTTAAAAATTGGCGCGTTAATTATCATGTCATTGTAGTTCACCGTGTTCACCACCATTGCGCCTCGTAAGGGTGAGTTTACATAAGTATTGGAACTTGGATAAATGCTGAGTTGTCGTCTAAATAATTAATGGTTGACCAATCAGGAATGCAAACGGTATCTGTCAAAAACATTTCAACGAATAATGGGAATCGACCTTTAGAGACACTTGTATATGATAATACAACGTTGCCATATGCATATTTTTATAAAAGTTTCAAAGATACTTGAAAAATAAGAACGGTTAAGACACGTGCAGTTTTTTGAAGTTTGGAACTTTTCAACAAACGTTCGACGGAAGGGTAATTTAAGTTGACATTTTTCTTTTTTAACACATCGCGGTGCCGAGTGAATTTTTAATATAGTTCCGATTGTGAATTTTTGTTTTTTTTGACAAGAGTAAATGTCTAGTAGGTACACAAATGATGTATTTTTACACATAATAAAAAAAGTTAAAAAATAATTTATTTTGAACTCTTATTATTTTAAATCAGCTCAGAAGAACAAAAATGACATTCTTAAAAAATAACTTTTTTTTTGGTTTTTTGGTTTTCTAAAGTTTAATAAATTTGCAGATCACAGCGACAAAAATATAAAAATATAAAAAAAATTAGAAAAATATTTTTGTAATCAATTTAAATACATAATCCTCAAATATTAGGTCAATGCCCCACTTTTATTCCACAAGTTTTAAATAACATTTACCCTAATATTGGCAACACTCGTCCTGGGTTCCTATGATTAAAAATATTATAATCGACAGAATAGAATCGATTGTTAATTTTTACAAGCATTGACGATTCGATCAAAACATGGTCAAAGATGGATTGACCATATTCTTTTCAGATTTAATTTTATTAACTGCATTTAAAAGAGATGTATCTAAATAGATAATAAAAAATTTCAAATTATTACTTATATTATTATCGAATTGAATCGAGAAGTTATTTATATGATAACATAATCGATTTAGTAGTTTCAGTAATTTACAAAAGATAAATAAACTGACCAGTTTGACCCTAATAGGAGGGCCTGTCCTAAGCCGAAACATCTGTAGCACAACCACCTTGTTGAGTTATGGAATAGTTCAATTGTCCTGGTTATTTAAGATTAAAATTTGGATAAATATAGATTACATGTGATTAGAATATACCAGTAGGTATTATGATTAAATATTGGAATGTTATATTTTAATGATTTTGTTTGTGTTTTTTGTCATAATTAAACTAGATATTTAGCATTTATAAACTAAGTACAATTTTTACCACATTAACTTTTCATGTTACAGTGCAATAATTGAAAGTGGCCAACAGCAATATTCATATTATTCTCCTAAAATATTTATATCAGCGTCCGTAAATTTGACAACCTTGAAATAGAACCACGTACTAAAATTATAAATCGAGCTAGTAGTACAGCTGTCGCCATCTATGTACAATGTATTGAAGATTTGCTTTGCTACAAACCGCTAAGGGCGTTGTCGCGCCCTTAACCTTTTAGGCCTGATGATGGATATTTAGCCGAAACTAGTTGCTTGTTGTTATCATCCTTTTTTATACATTACACGTTGTGGTACTGACTTGGCGTTTTATTTTTTAAAAAATACTTGGATCACATTTAAGATATGGATTTGAATTGGGAATTTGGAACCTTTGGTTTTCAACATAATTACAATAAAATAAAATATTTTAATCACTTACAACTTAGTGAGGTTGGCTTCTATTGATATTAGTTAGTTGTAAGTGATTAAATTAGTTTTACCTTCCCTGATGTTACCACAACTCAAGTAGATGTTGCAAACACAAATGTTTCAAATAACATTGTTTCTTTAAGTAATAACACAGACACTGACACAATCACTCTACCACACGTAATCTTTACTTCACTATCCTATATAAAAGACATCGAACCAGGACTTTTCAGAAATAAATGTCAAAATTGCATGCAAAACCGTCTTAACCATCAATTCTTTATACCGGGTGTCCCACGACGTTTTGACAGTCCAAATTCTCGAAAACTGTTGATATGACATGTATGAAATTTGGCAGATATAAATAGTCGAAACTGATGCTTATATTTATTATAAAATGACTTCCGTTTTTCCTGTCGTTTCGGGTCACGTGACCCCAACATAATTTTTTTAAATGGGACAACCGGTATAATATTACAATTTTGGATATATCATTCACAAACAAATTCAACGATACCACACTTGTCATCATTGTATTGTGCAGTAAGATAAAATAAGACAGGCATGTCGGACCGTAACACCTGCAATGATTACAGCATCACTTACAAGAAATCTTTTAACAAGGTTTGAACATTGTATCAATGTACATGGTCATCAATTTGAACAATTTCTTTAATTACTTGTACTTTTTAATTCCCTATGTTACGTTTTTTGATAAAATAATTTATACAGATGTTCATTTACCTAATTGCCCCTATTATCATTACTGCACAATACAATAATGACAAGTGTGGTATCGTTGAATTTGTTTTTGAAGGATATATCCAAAATTGTAATATTATACCGGTTGCCCCATTTAAAAAAATTATGTTGGGGTCACGTGACCCGAAACGACAGGAAAAACGGAAGTCATTTTATAATAAATATAAGCATCAGTTTCGACTGTTTATATCTGCCAAATTTCATACATGTCATATGAACAGTTTTCGAGAATTTGGACTGTCAAAACGTCGTGGGACACCCGGTATACCAAGCTAAAAGACAAAACACCTAATACATAAAAAAAATGTAGTCTATACAATCCCGTGTGCTACGTGTAATCTAAAATTATCGGTCGGACCGCGAGAGCTCTATCAAGTCGCATCACATCACACAAAAGTGATAGCAGATTACACCCCTGCTTTAACAGTGAAAGTTTAGACCATCGTATGAACTATAACGACACTAAAATACTAACAACTGAAAGCAACCATACAAAAAAACTATTCATGGAAATTACATATATATCGCAAGATTCAGACTGCATTAACAAAAAGTCAGACATAAATCATTTGAGTGAAATGTACTTGTACCTTTTATATTTGGATAAATCCACATAGCAAACAATAACAAATTAAATCCTACAGGATTCTTAAGTTTTTAACTCAAAATAAATAACTAACAGTATAAGAACTTATCTATTTTAAATTGAATCCAAATTTTCCGCTTATTTTTGAAATTTTCCCCTCCCGCCCGAATGTCAAAATGCTGGCACATTAGACACACGTCAAACATTGACAAGTGAAGGGAACAGAAGAATTTCAGATATAACCTTCAAATTTTGACTGATCATGTGGTACTAAGTTTTCGAAAAATAGTGGTATAATTTTAATAAGTTTTAATAATTTTAATATGTAAATGTATAATGAAAACAGACAATTATTGTGATCGATTATTGACTATATTTTAAGTAATTTTAATCACCATTTTATTATAATAATTGACAAAATAGTCTCAATAATATTCAAACTTAATTTAATGCATAACGAATGCAATTGATAAGGTTACCAGTTAGCTTTTAATATAAAAATTAATATACTACATATGGATTTAAACAATTATTTTAATACATTTTTTTTACTTACTGCTTTATTTTATTAAACTGCCAAGAGAAGTATTTTAGATTATTATTTATAATTTCTTGATAGAGTGCGAAGTTAATATAATTTAAAACGTTTGTATCATTACACTCCTCTTCAAATTTTATCAGTATTTCAATTTGTTCAGTCAGTATTTCTAGATTAAAACAAATTTGTATGATAAAGTAGCAAGACAGACAAGCTGGGACACAAATATATAATAAAGAATGTAATACCAGAATACCAAAAACCAATATCTTTAGTATCGTAGAATCTAATATGAGTTGTGGACATATAAGAAATATCAAATTGCTGTCTGTTTTTACGAATAAGATAAATGCGAAAAGGATAAATACTGTGAGACACCAATATACATATAAAATCTTTTTGATACTTTTACTAAATAATTGTTTTTTCGTCATCAATACTTTACTTGGAGGTCTTGCTTTTGAGAACAAATTATTAAATAAATTTAATCCAGTTCTGTATTTTCCATATGTGCTCATTGTCTCCGTGTAACTTACTATGACCTAAAAGCAAACTAGGAATTGTCAATAAGTAAAATACTGAATTAAAACAAAATAAATCAAAAATTTCAATTGATTATACAGGGTGGCTACTTTTTAATAGAGACAGTATTGCTATCTCGTAAACGGTAGACGCTAGAAAGACGCTTAAATAGAAAAAAATGTGCGAAATATAAAAATAGACAAAACGATTTTTTGAAACCTAAAATATTCCTATTGGTTCCGGAGTTAAACGACAAAATCCGAATTTGTGGAAAATCGTTTTTTTGCCAAAGCTCTGTTATTATACAAAATTTGGGATAACTTTATTAAAAGTTTTTGTTGTATTCTAACATCGTTATAAACTGCCACAGTTAAATTTTAAATCTGACGTTTGGTCTTTTCGGGGCCACCCTCAACTTTATCTTTTTAAATACGGACCTGTTTATTTTATATCATATTATTAATTCGCTTCGAATACTAAATTCAACGATATATCACACTTGATTATTCCCTGACGTTTGTCTCTTGGGCCACCATCAACTTTATTTTTTAAATACGGACCTGTTTATTTTATCTAAGAGTACTAAATCGCTTTGACTACTACATTCAACGATAATAACACTTGATTATTCTGTCACGTTTTGCCCGATCAATGACATACGTGGTTTTACGTATTTTCTGAGGGGGAGACAACAATACACCTGCTAGTGATTCTGGACCTAGAGCATTACTAAGATACAATAGCATTTGTTATTGTAATATTTAATAAATAAATAATTAAATAGAATTTCCTGATATCTAAATGTAGTATACTTCGAATCACAGCAATGAATTTAAATAAAATAGACAGGTCCGTATTTAAAAAATAAAGTTGATTATGGCCCCGAAGAGCACGGAATAATCAAGTTTTCGTTGAATTTAGTATTCGAAGCGATTTAATAATATTAAATACAATAGACAGGTCCGTATTTAAAAAATAAAGATGATGGTGACCCCAAAGAGACAAAACGTCACGGATTAATGAAGTGTGATATATCGTTGAATTTAATATTCGAATCGATTTAATAATATTAAATAAAATAGAACGGTCCGTATTTAAAAAGATAAAGTTTATGGTGGCCCAGAAGAGACAAAACGTCAGATTCAAAATTTAACTATGGCAGTTTATAACGATGTTAGAATACAACAAAAACTTTTAATAAAGTTATCCAATATTTTGTATAATAACAGAGCTTTGGCAAAAAAAGGATTTTCGACTAATTCGGATTTTGTCGTTTAACTCCGGAACCAATAGGAATATGTTAGATTTCAAAAAATCATTTTGTCTATTTTTATATTTCGCACATTTTTCCCCATTTAACCGTCTTTCTAGCGTCTACCGTTTACGAGATAGCAATACTGTCCCTATTAAAAAGTAGCCACCCTGTATATTGCAATTACAAGAAAATGTAAAAATTATTTTATTAATGTCTTGAAAAAAATAAAGCGTGAAATACAGAATTAGTTATATTAAAATAGGATAGTTTCACTTACATACGCAAAAACAGAAGATGTTGCATAATATGCTCTATAATTCATATCATTATGTTGATTAAAAAATATATACAATAAACAAAGGGATAATACTATCATATGAATTATGCATACAACTATTGATAAAACTCTTTGAAATGGCGTACGAAATAACATAGTACCCCAATCGATCATCCAATGAAAAGGGTCACCTACAATAAATATATATTATAAATCATATGGGTGCAAGGATTAGCTTAGTTTATTTTTGTTAATTAAAATGAATAAAAATAGTTTATTATAGATTTGGTTAAATAATATAGTTAGTAAACAAAAATAACTTGGACACGTGTTGAACATTAAACTGAATGGTTATTGCAATCGATACCCTGTTGGTCTTGGAGTGGAGTATGAATATTCTTCTATACAGTAAATATAAAAACTGAATATGATATAAAAACTGAATATGCCCCACCCTGGAACGGTATGATTTTAAGAAAAAAAAATAAAAAAAGACATACTAAACTATCACTATTCACAAGGAAGAGGACAAATGTTTATCAAAAGTAGAAGACTTAGTGAAGAACAATAAAATTGCTCTCAGTGGCTTCCATTGGTATAGAAAGAGCCTTTGATCATATCTTTTTCTCTATAGTCAGATCACATCCATGCTAAACTTAGGAACATAAACTCGATTATATAAGAAACTATTCTGAAAGTGAATGCGGCAAAAGTTTATCTCACCCCTCCTGTGGAACTTTTAACGAAACTCGACGAACTATACCACTTTACCCAGGGATACGCGGATGACATACACGTAGTAATCAGGGACGGATCCCTAGCCTAACCTAACTTCATGTAAACCCCTCTAAAACAGCACTCACTCATTTCAAGAGGAAAAGAAATCTGGAGGACCTTAAAGCCGCCAGACTTTTCCAACAAACAGATTTGGCAATGTGGCTAAATATCTAGGAGTTAACCTGGATATGAGGGTAACCTGGAACCAATACATACAAAAAGATAATTTCCAAAAGCAACTGTTACACAAAACAGTATTTCAAGCAGAGATTTTGGCAATCGACTTCTGTCTAAGATAGAACCTAAGATGAGTATATACAGGTAAAAACTTCCTTATCTGTTCTGACATGCAAACCTCGTTAAAAGCGCTTAACAGTTGGCAAGTAAAATCCAAACTTGTCTGGGAATGCTTAGAAAACCTCAAAACCTAATGCCACTAATAAGGTATCTCTTAGGCTGGTACGTGTACACAAAGGTATTAAGGGTAACGAAAAAGCTAACGCCCTTGTACTAGAAGGATCGGCAGCCAGATACACCGGTCACGAACCGGTATTTGATATAACCAAAACTTTGATAAGAACTACAATTAACCAGTGGGTGCATAAACAATACCTAACATACCGGCAGACTCTTTCGAAGCTTAAACAGATAATATTTGAATGTGAGGCTTTGCGCTGATGGAGATATAGACAGATAGGGCCAGAAGTTCCTTTCTTCTATCTCACCAGGTGTGACATGGTGGTTAAGAGGCTCTTAAGACCTTAATCTATTCATAGACTAATACATGAACAGGACAATATAATAAACCGATGGATGCAGTGTTGGTGCACTCAACTCGGCCTATTTATTTGCACCTAAAACAACAAACCAACCAGGTGTATGTATTAATGTTTTTTGAGCCGTGTTTAAAAAGTTAAATTCAGATCTTCCAGGGCAGTCAAGAGGTTTATACCCTTAACATAAGTTAAATCTCAACAAAAAACAATATGATGACAGTTAAAATCCCCTCTGCAATAATGGTTTTTCCAGACTAGCAAAAAGCATTGTCCATTGTCTTGTGGAAACGTTTAACGAAGGTTTTGCATACAGAGATAAAAATTAATTTTATCTTTATTTTTTAAAAATTACACATAACCCCAAAATTTTATTATCTATTATCGATCTAATATTGACTTGTAACAACCTGAATTTAATTATAAAAGGGTAGCATTAGTCTATGTTTTAAAGATTCGTAAAAAGTATTTGGATATGATATGTTTTGTTTTATGTTATCTCTAATATAATATAAAATATCAAAACTAGGCATTAACTTTTAATTTTTTTTTAATCAATTCAAGTGTATCAGGAATATTTGCAATTTCTAATAGTTTATTGTACGAAACTTTCTTCACATTTCGATTTAATAATTTCTTTGACGTGTACCGTTCAACAAACAAGAATAATTTTGAAATATATTTAAAAGTGAAAGAATTTCTTTACTATTCCACTTTAAGTAATTCCTTGTTAAACTTTTGCTATAAAAAAATTCACAAAAGACCACGAGGTACGTTGTAGCTTTAAGCTGAATTTATAAAATGTTGAAAGTCTTGAGGATGCAGAGTTTATAAATTCAACTTAAGAGCATTTCCACATTATCAGATCCAATATCGGTATTGAATGACGATACGATATCGGGGCAAGTAAAATGTATGCAGTATGTACCTGCCTTTCATATTGTCCACTCCGATATCGGAAATTTGATCAGACACCGATATGTTAGTGATGTTTGTATGTGTGCTATATATCTACATTGCCTGATTGAGCCATTTTGAGCTTTTTTGCATCTCATATAAAGTTTTATATTATAGCTGCTGATTTATAATAATATTTCTCCACGACCATTACTGAATGTATGAATTCTGAAATCATTTTTAATAATAGAATGTAAACATTCACACTCTACAGTCTGAATATTTATTCTATAATACTTGCCTCTTATGCATTTTGCATGTATTTTCATTCTTTATCAAGGTAAAGAATTGATTTTCTGTAATCGAACTAAACAATATGGATTGCCATGGACTTCAAAAGTGTCAGTGTCAGATATAAAATGGCGACGGTAATAATTATTTTCAAACAAGTTTTAATTTAAACAAAATAATGAGTGAAAAATCAAGTGAAGTAGATATAGAATTTAATAATATCTGAAATTGCACATTATTAAAAAACACCAATTCACCAGATTTTAATTTCGGTAAGTGTACCATAACACTATAAATATTACTACAATGTAATACAAATATGTCAACAATTAACTTGTGTTCAGATTTAATTTAATTTTGATTCATACTTTTTGATAGTGGAGAAAATATAGTCTGTTACTCGGTTAAAATGAAAAAATTCGACACTCGTGGTTCCTCACACTCGCTGACGCTCGCGTTCGGAATTTTCCACTCTTGTCGAATTTTTCATTCTAAACTTGTTACAGAATCTACTATTAAGTGATCTGTTAGTCGTCGCTGCCTGCTACCAAAAGTTGAACTCCAACTTTACCAACCGCTGACAAATACTCGGAATACTCATCGGCTGGCCACATCAGTGGCGAATTTGGCGTTTACACCCCAAGCAGTCGACAGCTGAGAGTAGCGGCTACTAAATTCGCATAGTGTGGCCGGCGCTACAGTAACACATAAACTAATTGTGATTCTGATTTAAAAAAAAATTAATTATCTTGTTATTGATCTGTTGTTATGTTTTAATTTACCGCGACTTTTATTTCCCTCCTTATTTCGATCTTTTGGTTCATTTAGACATAGAATAAAGTGAAATTAAAAAAACAAAGTTTATATAAACAAGCGTCGAAATAGATATTAGTTTTGTAAATACATCTTTAAAATACGTTCCAAGGCGAATGGGATAAATACATGATGGATGAATACTGCTTAAGTGTCATGTGTGAATGCCATGATAATATTTGCTTGAAGAAATCACGAAAAAGAAAGTTTATTCATGTTAAATAAGGTAACGTAAGGTTAAAAATATGAAAAAATGATATTTTATGGGTACGTATTATTTTTCATATACCTAAAAACAGTTTCAATCTTTTTTAGACCAAATTCATGATTGAATTATATTAGTTATTAATTATTATATTAAGAATGTTGCAAAATTACCTTGGTAAGTATGAATATCTCCAAACAAGATCAATTTAAATTTTTCATATAAATTAATTTCGGACATTGTTTCTCAAAGTGGTATAATAAACAAAAGTGACTTTATATTTCAATTCTATTTTAGATAATATTTTTATGATAACTTATAAATCAGCTAGTTTAAGAACATAAATAAATTATTTTAATGATTTAAGTACTTAGTCAATGCCTAATCTGAATAATATGGATTTTTCAAATGTTCATTGTAAATTCAAATAAACATTAATACTCGTGTACAACAGAAACGATGTTTTTTATTTAAAAAAAAATTGTAAAAATGTATATTCGTCATCCAAATTAATAATGTCAATAATATTTTTTTTACTTATTTAAAGTACGCTCCAACGTATTTAAATCCAACTTTTAAAAACGCTCGTGTTTTAAAGTTACTATGGCAACATCAACGAACCGAGAAACGTGAAGCCTACATGTCAACTTTTAAATTATTGATCTGAGAGGAATACCTTGTAACGTCTGATGAAATATTACTAACAAATGTTTTAAAAGCTTTATCCAAATATTTATCAATCTTAATTTTTTAAATGAATGTAAAAAGTACAATTCGTATTGTTTGCAATATTAAAACTTTGGTATTCTAAATCAGAGAACAGCTAAAAGGATTCCTTGATTTGATGGAATTGGACTCAAGGGCGCTTAGCATTCGATATGAGCGAAATGCATGGACATGTTGATCCAACGTTACAAAAACTTCGCCTTAGTTTTTTTTCACAAAGTTATAAGAATTTGTTACGGTTTTTTGTGCCACCCTGTATTTTCATTATGCTTCTATTCAATATATTTTAGTTTCATACTCGCTTGATATCCTCTTCTTATTTCGTAGCGTCGTGTCCCTCTCTTCTCTTGGTATTCCTATAAAATGTCTCCCATGCTAATAATGTTCTTCTCTTTACCTACTCAGTCAAAATAATCGACTTTATATCGTCCGTGTTGCTTACCGAAGATTTCTTTTTTTCTCCTCCTCATTTTATAGGGTAGGTTTTTATTATATTATCAGGTTAATTCTGTATCTACAGTGGTTATGTAACAACTTGCTATTTGACCGCTTTCATAACAACTGTATAACAACTTTAAAAAAAGTTTGTATTCTGGTACCTGTTTTCAGATCATGGTTGTTAGGAAAACAAGCTAATCACTTTGCATGGTGTAAATCGAACTTCTAGCCATTGAAGTTTTGTAATGTCAAATGTCAATAGTTTTTAGGTTACAATTTTTCATTGTGGTTAAATAAAAATGGAAAAAAGGCGCCGTAGCACAAAAACGTCCCAAAGACAACAAAATTTAATGTGCGATTATGTTTCAAGAAATAAAATAATGCAAATAAAGGGCGATAATTTAGCCGATTGGCAAAATCTAGCAGATTTGCTAAATGAAATTCCCGGTGGAGCTAGAAAATCCGCCGAGCAATGGAGAAGAGTAAATTGCGACATCCTAAAAACAAACGTGGGAAGGACCAGGAATAGGACATGTATTGACCGAAATAGAGAATAAAATTATAACAGTTTATGGTAAAGTCTCCGTTTTAGGCGATAATGACGTTCCAGAAGGTGGAATAATCAATGAAAATTTATCTCAAGTACAAATTCTAGCACAGGTTCCTGCAATAGAAGAATCTGTTGAAGATTATGAAGCAATGGAAGGAACTATTGCTGAAGAAGAAATTAAAATGCAAAAAGTGAAGGACTGCAGGATGTTTTAAGGGAATATACTTCCTGCAGCAAACATTTTACCAGCAGTATAAACAATATTGCTGCTAGCATTAATAGATTGGCTGATTCAAATTTTGCCATGGTAGAAAGCTTAAAGAAATTGTAATTTTTGATTTAATTTCTTATATTTTTGTTAATACAGGTGGTTCAGATAAATAGAACAAAATTTATATCTACAGAATGAATGAACAGATTATTTTGCATTTAGGTCTAGTATAAATCACCATAAATTTTAAAACAATCTTTTTATTCATTCTGAAGATATGAACCCACTAAGCCAACATGAATGAAATATGAACCATTTTTTTATTAATTTTAAGTTTCATGTTTGTTCTTTTTTGTATAACTTAAGAAAGTAGATTTTGGTTTTCTTATTTTTTAGAAAATGAATGGTTATCAAAATTTAAATATTTATTATATAATTTGACATTTTGTGTAACACCACACATGTATTTATAATTTTTCCTGCCATTACAGGATCAAAATTAAGAGTCCGGTGAAGTAAACACCTAAACCTTGCTTTAATACACCTATACATCTCTCAATGGTGTTTCTTGTCCTGCAGTGAGCTCTAGTGTAGCGTCCTTAAGGGGTATTTTCAGGTACACCCACAATGGGAATCATCAGCCATGGTTCTAATGGGTAGCCAGAATCGCCCAATAGTAAAACATTGCTTGTGCCCCTCAAATAGGGTTTATGCAAATATCTTCTTATATTTGATGTCTGCCAAATGGCTACATCATGTGTAGAACCTGGGAACCTAACACTTACTGATAATATTTTTAAATCTGCATCACATATCTAAAATTATCTTAATTAATTTTAATCTATTATTACAATTAAGAAAATCTTTTACCAATTGTGTATTTATACTAAAATATTTTTTTCTGTTAAGGTAGATTATACCAGGTATTATAGGGTCATAGGAATTTGGTTGAATTATATATATATATATACAGGGTGATTCACGACCGACGCCACGGAGTTTTATGACTTAATGGCATATATTCGTCAACTTCTATTGCAGTGGTATCATGTAAGTCAATAAGGAGTACATTTTAAAAATATTTTGAAATATACAGGGTGCTCCACAAAAAAGTAACGTATCAAAGTTATGATTTTTTAAATGGCACACCCCGTATATTATTACATTTTCAAATTGTACATAAAAAATAAGCTATACTTTCATAAAGGTTCCCTATACCTACATACAGAGTGTTCAAAGTTATGTCCATTTTAATTAAAATGTAAGGTTTTAGAAAAAATTTAATATCTGCGGATACAACCAATTACAACAAATTTAATCATAGGTTTAATTAAAAGAATGTTTCCTTAGTCTATTTATTGATTCACTAATACATTTTTCTTTACAGGGTGTTTAAAATTTTAAGTTCAATTAGTAGAACATTCGCACTGTAATATTCGGCTTATTTTAAATGGAACGCCCTGTATTTTATAAGCCTATCGTAAAGATAATTTAATTGCCTTTCAACTTTTATAAGGGTTTTCGATACTTAAATCGTCAAGTTTTCAACTTATTTAAATATTTTTGAAATTTGAGTTTTTTTATAACATTTGTACAAATAAATATCCTCCCAGAATGTCTAATTTAATCTATTGTGTGGCTGTTAGAATTACAGATATTTGTAATTTACAGATTAACATGTATTAATTTGTGGTGGTACTATATCATAAACTAAAAGAAATTAGGTGTGATTGATTTGACTGACTAACTCTTAAATAATTTGGAATGGCATTTATTTGATGGTGCACAAGCTGCTCTTCCATAACTGGTTCTATTTGTTGAAATAAAACCAGATGGAGTTAGTATAAACATGATTTTAAAATTCCGCTCAGGTAAATGGAACGTATTGCTTCAATCCCTAAGGAACCTTTGTTGCATCCGTACTTGATTTCTAAAACAGAACGTTTATAGTATATTAGTAGATATTAAATCACGGTGTAAATGTGCAATCCGGTTATTTGACCTACATTCCAAATATGGCGAAAAAAGTTTTTACCGACGGGGTAATGGCAGTGCAAATGTGCAAACCGGTTTTTTTGACCTACATTCCATATATGGCGAAACCAGTTTTTTGCCTACGGGGTAATGGCGGTGCCAATGAGCAAACCGGTTATTTAAAAATTGTATCTAATTAAAACGTGTGGGAAACACGATGAAACAACTTTCTCACTCTCCTATAAGGAATCAACACCTGGCGACCATCTTGCGCCGACAAGGTTATAGCGGTGCAAATGTGCACTTCCGGTCACATGTGCTAGCCAAAGGTTAAAGGTCAAAGGTCGAAGGTCAAATGTCAAACGTTAAAGGTCACTGCCAGGGGTCATTGAATTCAAGGTACAAAATGAGCACTTCACGTGTAACATCCGTCGACCACATGCCAGTTATATAAAAAGGTATCCAATTATGTCTAATGAGCAAAAACTGCATCTTATTATATCTACTGAGCACCCCCATCCAGTTAAAATTTGTTGTAATGACTTTTTCACGCTTCTATAATGAATATCTGAGTCCGTTCAATTATCGACCACCTGCCAAACCGGTTATTTAAAAGTGGTATCCAATTATATCTAATGAGCAAAAACTGTATCTAATTATATGTTGCTACAGGGTCTTTAATAATAATGTTAAATTTACCCTAAATGTACCGCAGGGTACAAATCAACCTAGGGGGTAAGACATTTAACCAGAGAATAGCATCATCTCGTAATATAAAAGTTTAGAATAATCCTCATTTTAACCAGCTATATATCTTTCAAACTAACCAAACTAATATATTTTTTTTTCTGATCAAGACCAAAAATTTTACTTTGCCGCTACTTTACCAAAATAATACATTTCAACCAAAAAATATTTAGAATAATTCTCATTAAATTTATTAGTTTATTTAGACTGGATTAAGAAGAAGCATAATTTTTACTTTCTCTAAACTCTATCAACATAATGCTTTCTCCTTCCCAAAAAACTCCATACCAATTTTCGTTACATAGATCTGAAATATTATTTTTTTTCTCTAATATTATTTATCCCAACGATATAATTTTACTATCTAGCTTTATCAAAATATGTTTCCACATAATCGTTTTCATGAAGTAATAATCAATAAAATTTTCACAATTTATCGGGTTTTTACATATCATTCTATACTTCTCAGTAGACTAATAAATGTAACAAGACAGTCAAGATTGGACGAAATGAACTCGAAAATATAATCAACTTAGGTTAAAATGCTCCATTTCCGAGTATTTCTGAACATAATGAAGCACGACTACCTTTAACATAACCTTTCATACTAGTTATAACAACTCAATCAAGATAGAATGAAACAAGCTCTCCCAATTTGCGTCCGGACGCAGACTTAACCTAGGGTTAAAACTTCGATAACAGCAATGTTAAATATCAACTAAATATATCACCAATTTGCGTCCGAGCGTCCGGACTCAGACTTGATCTAGGGGGTAAAACCTCCATAAGAACAATATTAAGTATCATCTAAATGTACCTTCAATTTGCGTCCGAGCGTCTGATCGCAGATTCAATCTAGGGGATCCAGTAGTTCATTGGTATTATGGGTAAAGCGTTTTAACTGAAGAATAATGTAGAAAATACCATGTCACTATCAATACTATCTCGTATAGAATTTTTAATACAAATCCCGATGCACGTCATAGATCATTTATGATGTCAGGACCCTGCAGTGTTGCCTGCTCGTCAGAATAGTCAATGAACGTAGGAATTTTCGAAAATTTAAGGTTATGCTGTTTGACTTTGTTATTATTTTAAATGTATATATTATATTCAATTATTTTGAAATAAATAAAAAAGAAACATATAAAAAAGGTAGCAAACTGTTTATTTTTATTAAAATAAAACAATGTTTTGTTTAAAGAACACATATTTTTACTTAAAAGAAACAATTCAACTACTAATATTCGTAATTCCTACAGAAAATAAATCTTTTCTCCTAATTTAAATCGAAATCACTTGAATCACTGTCATCGCTGTTAGGATTAATTATAATGGGATTAATTTCCATTCTATCAAAAACTCTTTCTCTTTAGTACCATTTTTGTATTTCTTTTTCTGTATGGTTAATAGAATTTTTCCATACTTCAGGAGTAATTGTTCTAAGAGTTTCAGGCCACATATTTAAACAATCTTGTTCTTTGTTACCATCTCTACCAATATGTTTATTATAATATTGTTTGGAAAGTCCCCAAATAAGTTCTATAGGGTTAAAAACGCAATGGTATGGAGGAAGACGTAACAGTGTATGTCCATATGTTCTGCTAAATTATCTACTATAAATATTTTGGGGGTTTGTGTCTGAAAAAAAGGATATATTTTATTTCTACTTGCTGTTTTTTTATCATATAATGCCAACATCACTTATATTCGAAAACATAACATTTTGACATTTTTTTGATATTTCTTTTGTATCTATATGTATCGATATTAGTATATAAAAATATAAACTTTTATTGGATACTTAGATTTGTTAATGAACTCACTTCTATAATACATCTTATAAATAACGTTTCGTATTCCACTCGTATCCAATGTTATTGTGTTAGTGACTGTTTTTTTGCATGAACGTTTTTTGGGTGGCGATTTTAATAATTCATTATTCTTGACTGCTTGCGAAATACTACTGACAGTAGAAATATTTTAGTCTAGGGCTGCTGCAACACGCTAAAACAGAAGAAAACAATTTCATATTTCTAGACATTTATATAATCTTTCTAACTTACCTCTCTGACCGCAGTTAAGGGTAAAAGTGGTCCATTATTATATCGCTCCCGATCAAAGTACTGTTTTAACGAAGATACAAGCTCCTTACAGCGACTATTTAGTTTTTTTGGCATTTTGTTTGTATGTAGAAATACACGACATTAATCAACTTATTCGCACCATGTTTGTTTTGAAGAAAAACAGTTTTTTTATGAGTATAACTGGCAAAGCACAAAAATAAAGACAATATTAAAAAATTACGAAAAAGTGGAGAAAACTCAATCAACTTGTTGACATAACCTAAATCAGTTATTACTAATAGGTGAAAATTTTCAATTTATAATTGACAACAGCGCATCAAGGTTTACCAATTACTAAAATGTCATTTCTTCTCTCTAAATACGAGTTTCATTGGCGTACAAAATGTTAAAATTATTTAATAAAAAATATGGTTTTCTGAGTACTACAAATATAATAATATTTTATAAGCTTTATATTATCAAGAATAAGATGTGAATAAGCTAATATAATTGAGATCATTCTAAAATTGTCAAACTAATAACAATTTCATTTTTCGATTTTCAGTAGTGTAACTACGTTCATGGATACTCGTGAATATTCGTTGGTTTCGGATTATTTTACATATTTAGGGAAATTTTAATAAGTTGGTAGTACTATCATGAAAGACTGACATCACTTGTGACGTGCATCGGGATTTGTATTAAAAATTCTATATATAATTTTTTTCTATAATTCTCGTTTGAAATATTTTTCGAAGTAGAATCAATACCAACATGATATTTTATCTTATTTTCGTATATTTAACACATGAATGATGAATTCAATACATATAGCAATCGATTCGTTAAGTTCAAACATGGTAAATGGTCATATTTTTTACTCACGCTACTTCACCAACATAATACTTTTCCATCAATAACACTTTAAGCAGCAGACATCGGTCATTTCAATTATAATTCTCATTTTAACTAGCTGTATTACATTCCTACTACAATATGAACATAATTGTTTAGCGCACTTTGATAACATACTAGTTTTCATCACTAGACTTTTTATTTCAAATATTAATAAACCGCTTAAATCAAAATTCAGGGATATATTATTCTTGTTCTTTTGATGACGTTTTATCTGAAATAACTAACATCATCAGTGACAATATTTTTTAATTACGGTCCTGTCGTAGTTCTTTATATCGGAATAAAACACCAATAAATACATAGTTGCTTTTATTTAAAATATTATATAAAAATATATTAAATATATAATATAATAATAACATTAAAAGTAAACTGATATATTGTTGTTGACTAATTTTTCTTAATTAGATTTCACATCGTCATGGATCTGAAGTAATCTTCAATTTCATAAGAGTTTTAACGATTGGAGTAATGTCTTTACCAATTAAATGCGCCTCATTCATTTCATCATCATGAGATATTTGATTGTAGTCATCTTCAATAAAATCATCAGACGTTCCACGGCTACTCGCATCTTTATACGAAACTAGAGTATTGCTGATTTGCTTAAACAAAGGTTTAATTATATTTAAGAATTTTTTCTTATCTGCCTGATGTCCTAGCCGACCTTTCGAGTCTTTATGGACGCCTGATATCTCCAGTACCCTCTTATAACTAATAAGATCATCATTTTTAAAAGGAATCGGGTGTTTGGAAAATAATTATTCGTATAACCCTGAAGAACTACTAAACTTATTTCCATCTAAATTTTTTTCTTCATCATCAAACTGTATATTTTTACCACCAAGCTTCCACTTTGAAAATTCATATACAGGACCATAGGCCTAGGAAATTGTTTAATGTCTTTATATAACGAGTGTCATTTTCTTCTGTTTGTTTCGGATACTTTTTCGTACGATGGTTCATAATACAGGTGTTGTTTTTTACTTTTCAAAAACACTGTTATACTTTAAACTATGCTACATACAACATGAGTAGAGTACCTAAATTTTTTCCATTAGGTTCCATTTATACCCAATGGATAAATTTCACTGGAATATTATCCAGAAAATACCAAATAATTCATATTTCATTTAAAATTAATAATATTAATCTTTCAGTTCATACTAATGTCTATTATTGTATATTTTAAAAATCTAAATATAGATTTAAACTCAACACAAGAGTTATTCCGTCTTTCTCTCAGACGTTTTTTCTGTCTACTTTCAAAATACCATTAACGAAAACAAAATACATAATCGATCGTTGCTATGCAAGCAATATTATTGTTCTCTCATATTATTCCATCATTATCAGAGACAAAAAATATAAATATATTTCTTCCCGCTAAGATTCTGAATTCAAGGTTATTTGGACACCACGTATCGTGTCTCCTACCAATACCACCTGCATCCCGCTAAAATTCAGAGAGAATCAGGGACTCGCTTATCGACTGTCTAAGGATGCAGTCGCATTTAATATAGTAAAAGTTTCTTCAAATAATTGTAATGTTGCGTAATTAACCACACCCAAAAAAGTTTTCTGAGGTTTCGTAATAATAAAAAATGTAAATAGCTTTACAGTGAGTGAAGTGATGAGGTGTTTGATTTCGGTTTCATAATTCAAATTAATGTGCCGTAAATTATTTTTCTGTTCATGTTAGTACTTGGAATAAAAAGTACATTCTTATTTCAAATACTGTTTTTATTTTGGTTTAACTCCTACCTAAAGAGTTTGGTCCTTCGATGCACATATTTAAAGAAAATACAAGTCCAGTGTTCTTTCAACATTTATGAATACTATTATTCGTAAATCGTTCACCCAACGTCACAGCGATCAAGGTTGTCATACTTGTCCCGTACCTCTCTCGTACCTGACACACCTGTCAGTCCTGTCGAAGCTATCAAACGTCGTACCTGTTACACCTGTCGAAGCAGTCAGAGCTGTCGAAACTGTCAGAGCTGACTGAGCTGTCGAAGCTGTCCGATATCTGCCATCTACCTACCTCGTAAGTGTCTCAGTGTAGTAGAACCATAAGTAAATAAAAATAAGAAATATGTAATAAATAGAACAAGGATCTACTTTATTAATGTACCAAAAAACTATTTATGAATACAGATTTGATCTTTATTATATTATTACAATCTGAAGTAACATCACCAACATAGCTAACTTATTAAAATAATTATAGAAGTTATGCTTTATCACATAAATTAAAGTAATACAGAACGCTCATTTATTGAGCTATATCATGGTCAAATATATGACAATATATTTTATTTTTAACTATTTAGACGGGAAATAGGAAATAAAATAGTTAGCGATTCGATAACTAATTAAACTTAGCAGCTTAAATTGATCACTCTGTAGAAGATATCCGCTTCATTTAATTAACACAATAATTTTAAAGATAATAAAAAACCTTATAAATCTTTATTATTGAAGATCAACTATCGTTTAATATAACGTACCCCTTTTTAAACAACGTTTCGTCTTTGAAGGGCCACCATAAAATATTTTTTAAATACGGATCTGTACTTTTTATTTAATTTTTGAAACACCCATGTTTCTCTATATAACCCCTGGCCGTGACCTTTGATCTTTGACGTTTGGCCTTTGACCTTTAACCTTTGACGTTTGGCCAGCACACGTGACCGGAAGTGCACATTTGCACCGCTATAACCTTGTCGGCGCCTTGATTCCTTATAGGAGCATGAGAAAGTTGTTTTATCCTGTTTCCTACACGTTTTAATTAGGTGGACTGTATGATATAATAAGATACAATTTTTTGCTCATTAGATATAATTGGATACCATTTTTAAATAACTGGTTTGCTCATTTGCACCTCCATTACCACGTCGGCAAAAAACTGGTTTCGCCATATATGGAATGTAGATCAAAAAAACCGGTTTGAACATTTGAACCGATATTACTCCGTCGGTAAAAACTGTTTTTGCCATATATGAAATGAAGATCAAAACACCGGTTTGCAGATTTACACCGCCATTTAATATCTACTTAAAATTTTTTTAACATTTAATATGTACGTACTCCACAATAATTTCTATTAATATATTCATTATCCATGGATCCATTTTTATTTAAAACCGCAACTGTCGTCCAAGTTGCTAAGAACCAGAACCAGAATTTTTTGATTACTTTGAAGTCACTTTTAGTGACAAGACGTTTTCACTTTTCGAGCCACTAGTTGCTACATATTTTACATAGAGAATTCCACTTTTCTCAAAGTAGAATTACTCATTATATTTTCACTAGAATTCTTTGATATCATTATTAATTAATTCGGCGCTTTTAACTTTTATTTACTGTTATTTTTAATTCTATTAATGTCGGTATATTTTTTTATTATTTACTTAAAAGTTCACCTTATCATTTATAATACTATAAATTATCTGATGTCTGTGTGTCTCATACAAAAAAGAAAACCTGTATTTTTTATTTGTTTTTACAGATTGTCTTAAAATTTAATTCATCTTAATTATTTTTGTATTTCGTATTTTGATCTAAAATTCATGATTTTCATTTTAATATCATCATTGTTATATATTCTTTTTCAAAAACAGAGATCACGGAATCTGGTAATTTATAAGATTTTAATCTATCTTATATTTACGTTATGTGAACTTTTAGGGTTCTGGTTCTTTTCCTCTGGGCAGTTTTTTACTCTGGAAAGTTTTTTTTACCTGTATGAAGAAGTTTTTCCTCTGAACAGTTAATTTTACCTGGGCCAAGAAGTTTTTCCTCTGGACAGTTATTTTTACTTGGGCCAAGAAGCTTTTTTCCTCAACCGCAAGAAAAGTTTTTTTAAGAAAAAAAGAAAAGAAAAAAATCTCTGGAATTTTATTATCGTAAAATAAACAAAGATAACGTTTAATTTGAGTCTAATTTCCTTAACCCGAAAAAAAAGAAAGGACGGATTTTGAAATATATCGTAGTTTTTTGTCAATTGTTTCTAATTACTACATCTAAAAATCAAATTGACTGGCGTCCAAAACTTTTTTTTATTTAATATTGTACTTCTGATATATTTCAAATTCTATTCGTGGAACTAACCCATAATATAAAGATTTGAGCTTAATCACATTAATTATTTATTATCAACAAAATAAAGTATCGTTTCAAATTTAAGTCAAGAAATTTTGTTTTCGTCATAATAAACAATGATTTTGTTCAAACTGATTTAGAGCTTGTTTTAAATTTTTGCGATTTAAAATGAAAGACAAGGTAATTTTATGTTAATATATAGGACTGTTGTTATAAAACCAGCAGATGTTCGATCCGAAATCTCAAGTTTATAGGAAATTCTTATTTTGAAACCTCGCGTTCTCAAACGAAGAAATTATTCTTTTTCAAAAATATCTCAAACGGCCTTGGAACAAAATTCATGTGGTTTAGGTTAATATTCATTAAATTTGGAATTTTCCTATGGACAAAACCTTGTTACTGCAGGCACGGTGTAATGCATGCTTTTAAACAAGCGAACTTGGCAATGGTAAGCGCCACTCTTTGTGTTCACAGACGCGCGGTTTTACCTGTAAGTAAGTAGAGCAGGAACTTGCAGGATCCTAAAAAACAAATGAAGATATATGAACTCATTTATTAAAAATAGAAATCCTACAGAATTTGGTTTGTTGGTGAACAAGGTACAAATAATCACAGCTCAAAAATAATCAGTACATAACCTAACGAACAACAAATCAAATATTAATATCAAATACCTACTTAAAAAAATTATTTGGTTCCCAAAACGTAAGAACTAATTCTACATACGTGGAGTATAATCATAGACATAGGATAAAGAAGATACAGTTTGTTTACATTTTGACCTGCACCAACGACATTTCACATTCTAAGCGCAGTGTCGGATAGAATCACTTAACGCTATTCATTGTTGTCAAAATTCTAATTTTTTCCGTCATTGCCAAAACCTAACCCTATATCTATCTTATGTATCATTGAAAACGATATATTTTATTTTGTTAATAACATTTAACATATGTTAATACTAATTTTCGAAAATAGTAAGATAGGAAATCTTATTCATGGATAAATGTTGACAAATAAGCTTTACGATTGATTTAAATTTAATCTGTTTCTACGGAACGCCATGGAACTATGGCAACTGCGGAGCCATCCGTTCCTTCCGTCTCATTGAACGTAGTATTTTGTGGCGGCCATCTTCCAATTAGTGTTTGTTATTGTTGTGTTAATAAATTTATTATTTTGTGTTTTACGTTGAGTTATTGTTTTAATTTAGCTGATATAGACAAATATGGTTAGACAGTGTGTAGTTTGCAAAAAATTGGATTATTTAAATCTGGATGTTTCATCTCACAGGTAAGTTTACATTATAGGTTAGAATCACTGCCATGGGCGTCCCTTCCCATTTTTGGATTTTCGATGGACAATAAAAACTCTTTATAACTTTTCTGCATAACTAATTATTTAATATTAATTATTCCATGATAACATTATGAAATAACTTTTAGGTTTCCCGTAAACGTTGAAAGAAGAAAGATTTGGTACTCCTTGTTAGGATTTGAGGAAGGGAAAGTTCTCCCTAAATGTGCTGATATTTGTTCAAGTCATTTCTATGACAATGACTTTGAATACAAACTAAGTGGAACGAAAAATTTGAAGAAAGATGCAACACCAATATTGAGGTAAAATGGATTTGTATTGTTATTTTTATACCATTATAAAGTAGGATTCCCACAACTATTTTTAAATATTTCTGTCTCTAAAATATATAGTTTAGGCCTCATTTCAAGAATTCTATAGTTTCGATAATGCCACTCTATAGTTATTTTCTTGTTTATTAGTATCCACTTACAAAAAAATAATGTTCGCAATTCTGTTTAGAGCATCAACATCTTTAAGTAGCGTTGCTGAATCAGACAGTGAATCAACTACAAATATAATACAGGATAGTCCTGTCAGAAAAATGTAAGTATTTTTTAAAAATCAATAAATTCATTTTGGCTTTATAGACAGAGCATGTTTTTGTGCTTATAAGCATTTTAAGTGTGAAACATAATTTTAATCTCAATATAACTTGCTTGCTTTTCAACAAATTTGTTGGTTATTAATTAACAGATTACCACTACCACTTGAGGGAATTATGCCGATTATTACTGCTATACCAGAAATACCATTTTTTTAAGTGGAAAAAGAGTCTTCTACAACATTGACAGCTTCTGAAACTGAGAACTTCATTATACGGACTGCCATAGACCAACAACATGTTTCAGACATAGCAGGTCCATCATCGGGCTTCAGAGGAAAACTTGCTATTCTTGCAACTCCAGAAAGAAGGTAATTTAAAAAATACATAATTCTAGAATAACTTGGCTTATTGTGATTTTTTTTAAATATGACATTAAAAATTTGTTTCCAATTTTATATTGCTAGTGCTAATTTGTAGCTAAAGTACATAACCATTTTTTAGAGGTTCTATTGCAGTATGTAGACAATAAATAATTATTTTCAAAATTATGGTCATATTAAAAGTAAAACAATATTTCTATGGCCGCAACCTATTTCGCTCCCGCGGTCAGTTTTTAACCCCCCTACGTGAAAAGGGTGTAGGTAAGTTCGCTCCCAAAATATTTTTCAGAAATAATCCCCTGTTAATGTTAATCCACATTATTGCTTAATATTATCGCCAAATATTTTTCAAAAATAATCCCCTGTTAATGGCATTCCATGTTATCGCTTAATGACAATAACAAACTTGTTAGTAATGAGCCTATTTTTCTGTATAAATATAAGAAAATGTACGGAATAAACAAAATCATTTCTTCTTTACACTTGGTTGAGAAAGATTTAAAATGGACGTAAGCCAAATTATTAGTGAAAAACTAAAACCTATGTTGGTTTTTCTACCAATTATTTACCATACATGGAATATGTAATGGTCATTACATGCCTTTAGTATTTTTCCTATTACCGGATAAAACAACAAAAACTTATGAAAATTGCTTAAACATTCTTCTCAACAAGCTACAAGAAATGGAAATTGCACTAACATCAAAATGTGTTTACATAGATTTTGAAATGGCAATACATTTAGCATTCCAAAGAAAGCTTCCACACGTTGTGATTAAGGGTTGCTTATTTCATCTAACCCAGTCATGGTAAGATCTTACTTTTTATATTTTATCAAAAAATTAATTATTTTGTTCCATTGCTGCAGGTGGCGGAAAATTCAGCACTTAGGACTTACTCAAGATTACAAATCCCAATCAGATATTGGAAAATATTTAAATTTCGTATTTGGCCTTCCCTACTTACAAGCAGCCGATGTGGGAGATTGTTTCTGCTTTGATCTTGCGGAAATTTTGCCACAAGACAAAAAATTGGAGATTTTTAATAACTATTTGGTGGAAACATATATATCAGAAGATTCTCTATTCCCGCCAGAAATGTGGGCCGAACATTCTTCAGCAAGGACGAGATCAACAAATGCTTGTGAAGCTTTCCACAGCAGATTCAATGGGTCGTTTTACGCTGCCCATCCAAATATTTTTCAATTTATTGAAGTGTTGAAAGAATTTCAAGTCGAGACATATGTAAAAATAAACAGTGCTCATAAAATTAAAAAAGTATACAGAAGGGTAGAAATGCAAAAAATTAAATTAATTGAAGATCATTTGGCCAGCTTCAAAACTGGAGCTATTACAAAAATTCAATTTCTTGAAAAATTGTCAAGATATGTAAAGAAAAATTAATTAATTTAAATTCGATATATTTTGAATATAAGTTTATTCCTGTTTTGTTATTGTCATTAAATGAGTAGTTATCGTTTTTACCAAGAGTTTTGCTCACATTAACATTATATTAAATGTCTTGTATGTATAATATTGTATGTAATAATATAAATATTGGTAAAATAAAATATTGGTAAAATTTTAATCTCTCGTAATCTACTTATTTACGTTTTAATCCTCGGGAGCGAACTTACCTATGCTTCGGGAGCGAACTTACCTATGACCTTTTTCAAAAACTGACCGCGGGAGCGAACTAGTATGCGCCGCAATTTTGAAATAATCGTAATTTTTTACTCGATTGCGTTCGAGCACGTAGTCTTGATTATACATCAATCTAATGTCACGTGATTGAGATCTGCTTTACTCTGTGACGTCGAAACTGAACACAGCATTTGCAACATATTTTAAACTATTTAAACAAAACAAATTAGAATTAATTAAAACCAGTTCTTCAGTTTCAAGCTTTAAAACAAACGTGATCAAACATATGTATTGGCGATCTTATATTAACATTTGGTATAATTTCCTTGAATTTTTCATCATATACTTATTACATTAAATATGTCACCAAGGAGAAAGAGAACAACGAAGGTTTATATGCCCGTATCAGATGCATTAAAAATTAGTGAGTAGTTTTAAGCGAATAAAACAATAAAGTACTACGGTAACAGAACTTGTAACGAATGGCCAGTCGCACAATGTACTCAAAAGAAAGACTGATAATATAAGTGATGCTAAATTCGGGTATAACTCGCAACAGTACTGAGCAGCCCTGTCACTGGTATTTCACTTCTGCCTACTTATTTTGTATGAATATGTGAACGTAAAACTCAAAAACGCTGGAAAAGACTGTAATAAAGGTAATTAGTGATACAAATGTTATATTAATTGTTAAAATAAATATTTTGAATATACTGAGAAGAAATAAAAGATTTGGTTTAAAGTTAATTATTAAATTATTTTTTTTACAAAAACTACTTTTACAATCATGTGAATGTTAAGAAAAATATATACAATAAAATAGTAACAATATTTCAAAATATGAAGAAGAAAGTGATTAAGGGAATTTATGATCTAATACTAATACTAATACTTATTCAAAATGCGAAGCAGAGCTTTTTTTTAGGTTTTCTGCATCAAAATGCATTAATAAAGTTAGTTTAAGAAATTAAAAAAATCGTATTTTTTTGTCAAAACTTTTTACATTTTTGACTATAACTTCTACAAATATTATTTTAAAATTATGAAAAAAAATTATTTGTTTTATACTTTTTGATAAAACAAAATTACAAAAATTTAAAAAAACATTCTTTATTATAGACAAATAATAATTACAATTCTAAATTCATAGAAACTAAAAATACGTTGTAAATTTAGAGTTTCATATTATTTTTTGAATGGTGAGAATCCCATTTTAATATCTTTAATGTATTTAAAGTTATTCAATTTAGTTTAAAATCGTAATACAATTTAAAATTTTTTTTTAAAAATCCTACAATTTTTTTAATAAAATTTTGAAAAAAAATCGTAATTATATAAAGTTTTTCTTACAAATTTAATAGTATTTTTTTTATTTTAAAATTAAAATTTAACTAAACAAAAAATTAATTTAATAGGATAAAACTATTTAAAAATTAAAAATTTGACACAGACAGACATCATGCTAAAAATGGTATAAATGGATTCAGGTGAACTCAAAATGTAAAGATCCGTTAAAATCTGGGTATGGCTAAAAAATCATGATTGCAATACTTTCCTTTGATAAAACTTTATTGGGTTCGGCAATTATTAAAAGTTCTAAATATTAGAAATTAAATTGAATAGTACACGGTTAGGCTAATGGTTTTCATTGAAGTCCGCAGTCAATACGTTGAAACCCCCCCCCAAATTGAATAGGACTTAATACTATTTGTTAGTCTCAAAGACCTGTTAATTTTTTTTTATTGTTAATTGCATACATTAATAGATATTTGTTACAAACATTATTTATTGACATAATAAAAAACAGTTAAGTTGAAATAAATTACCAGTTAAAATAATACTTAATTTTTAGGTCACTTAATAAATTACATAAGACATCAAACACTTTTGAATCGGGTAAACCTTTATTATCGTTATCATCTTTTATAAAATCATAATCAAAATGTAGTCTTATGTTTTGTTGAATATTTTCAAGTTAGTTATATTTAAAAAGTAATTTTGTTTTTGGCTTAAGAACTTCCTTAAGATATGTTGGTTCTTTCAAAGTTTATGGAAGTTCTACATCTTGTACATCTTCATCCGCTAAACAGTCACTAAAAGACAAAATACAACAATAAAGTCCATTCATTTAGTTTACACCGATATTCAACTAAGAACTGAAATAAGCTGCAAACTACTTATTCTCGTTTATTTTTTCTTGTTCAAAATGAGACAGGCAGTGAGAGGCTTCTATTAGGTCATGTCTGAGATCTACCTCTTAATTGAATATCGGTGTAAACTAAATGAATGGACTTAACTAATTTTCATTGACTTTGTAAAATTACTTACGAAGTAATTGGTTGTTTATCATAGAGATTAAGGATTCATTCTCCTTTTCTTAATTGATGAAGTAGGTTAGCTCCCTTTGTAGCTGCTGTCTTAGATTCAATCATATCTGATGGCCCTGCTACCTCTGAGTTCAAAGCAGATACGAAAGAAACTGTCATCAAAATTTTTTATCTTTGCAGTTCGTTTACTAAAAATAAACATAATTATTAAAAATAATAAATAATCATCTTTTTTCATCTCTAATTAATATAATATTATGACATACCGTCTTTCTGGAGATTCAAATCAAAGTTGAACATTCGCTTCACACTATAATCGAATAAAGTTTGTTTATTTTTTCTATCCATATTAATGAAATGGCAACTGTTAACTAAGTAATGTTTCAACGGTTCTCTATATTGTCTCCTGCAAAATTAATTTTTACATTAGAATGTTTTGTTTATGTATTAATAATAGTATTTGAATACCTTATAAGGTTTATCCAAGTTTTTTTCTCAGCTGGGTTTTCTGCAAACACAAAAAACTTACATGTCTTTTATTCACTTAATGTTTACATTACAATCAGGAATAAAACACATGGCCATATTTACACCAGTTCGAAAATCTGGAACAAAAGTAAAATAGTCAGAATACAATCATAAAAATTATGAAGATAAAGTTGATACATTCATAATTCACAATTATTTATTTAAAATATACTAATAAATAAATAAATATACTATTCTTTATACATAACCTCAAACTACAAATGAAAATATATCTTACCGTTCTCTATTTTATTTGGGTCTTGCTTGACACACACACACGCTAAATGACCCCGGGTCTTGCTTGAGAAATAGGCCGAAAATCGAGTTGAAACAAAATTTCAAGTAGTCTGATTCTGGTCAAACAAAAACAAACTAACTTCTGTTTTGTGGTAGACCTTGAGTTGGCCACGTAAAGTGGGTATCCGATCGGAAAATACGAAAATTCTCAAAATATATTTTAACTGCGAAATTAATATTTTAATACTGCTAGCGCCACCTGGTATACAGGAGAATAAATAATATCGTTTTTCTGTTGGTATAAACGAAACACAGTGCATCTGTTTTATTATTGCTGAAAGACAGTGATAGACTGACGACACTGACAACTCGAGTAACACAACAGAACTGCGAATTTCGACACGGAGCTTGGAATTTTAGTGTTTTCAGTGTGGTGTACCTGTTAAGGTCCCCCTCTTAACCTTAAAATTAATTGAGTAATAAAATCCAAAATCAAATACCACAAATTTAATAAAAACAAACGTTGTTAAACGGACATAAATGGGGAAACGGCAACTAGTTTCGGCAGAACTGCCTTCATCAGGCCTGTAATACACAGTGTCAGCGAAAATTGTTATTTAACACAATTAAGCAAAACTTACCAAATAAAAAGGAAATTAAGAACGAGTGCTTAGTATTGGTTGGCGCCAAAAATTACAAATTAACTAAAAATGCGTGTGATATAATTAATATAAATAATGTCACTCCACAGGAGGAATTAAACATTATCTACAATGAGAGTTTAACGTTATAAGTAGATATCGAAGTGCATCGTAAAGATGCACTAAAACAAATATGCAAAGTGAAAAATTTTTTCGGTTATTTAAGCTTGTACTAGTCTACCATTCACAGAATAAAATGGAGGAACAATCCGGGAGTAACTAGTTACGATTAAATCGAGCGTCAAACGTCAAATTAACAATACGCGGTAAATTCAAAACCGAAACGGAAACGAAAATAAAAGTTATGGTTGAACCACGTGACCGGGTACAAGACACAGTAAATAGAGAGGGGAAAGAAGAAATGCGGTGAAAGAAGAATACATAGCGGTGAAAGAGAAGGTGCAGCAGCGGGATTCTCAACAGCTATTCGTTACTTACCGTTCCGAGTAGCAGCCGAAACAGCGATTCTCAATCAACTCGATAGCGACTGGGTACCGTTTTCAAACGTCAATTTCAGTCGGTAGGTACGAAGGTCCCGAGTTGAATTCGAAGTTGGTGTTTATGATACAAAACATTCATATTCCGTAGTTTTTTTTTCTTTTGATGGATATTTTATCCTAAGTTTTTATATATTAGAAGAAGCAAATTGAAATTTGGTAAAAAAAAAGTTCAAAATTTTATTTTTCAGCAAATTTCAATTTTTTTCCTCAAACAATTCATTCCATAATTAAAAAAGTTTAAAAAAAAAATAAAAAAAAATACAATTTGAAAACTGAAAAATTTAAGATGCATGTCTCCCGATATTGACGTTTTTCGAATATTTCCTCAGATTGTTTAAAAAATCTAAAATTCTTTCCTGAATCTACGGTATTTTTTCATATTATAATAGGGAGTTATCGCCACGCTCCAAAGAAATACGGTAACCTTATTTTGACATCTACGCTTGCGCATATTGGTGCTTAAAGCAAATAGCGCTATGAGAAAATACCGTATTACCGTAAATGAATAAAATACGGTAACCTTAAATTTAAAATACCGTATGTGATCGTGATTTGACTGACACTACTGACAATTTTCCAGATTCCCAGCAGTTTATTATGCTGTGACAGTTTAGTTAGCATATTCACAATTTACATTTTTGATTAGGTTCTGTTAATTTTTCACTCTCACATTAAACGGAAAATATATTTATTCAAATAGGATTTTAAAATATTTTATTTAATTTAAAATATTGAATAGTAAAGTAATATTTACCCTGTACAATGTTAGTAAATAAGACTTCTGTGTAATTAAAATAAAAGATTGGGATAACCCAGACCCATTATAAATAGCGTAGAGAAAGTATAAATAATAAATACTTAAAAAGGATTCATTATTTTGGAATCGGCGGTAGGTTCTTTGAAAACATTTAAAATGTCATTAAAGAGATTTAATAGGTAATATTCAAAACTGAAACAGAATAATATTATTCATAGTTCAGCCAGTGGTTTATCAAAAAGTGTTCTCTCGTTACCACCACCAATAATAATAGCTTCCAAAATATTTTTCATTTTACCTTTATCTCGATTCGACGCAAACCACCGAAAATATTTAAGGTTAGATTTAAAATTAAAATCAATTACCGTAAAGCAGTGATGTTGCGATAACTATAGATAAGGTTTTAACCTTATTTTAGAATAGTGCTAAAAATAAGGTTACAGTATTTACAGAAGTGTCGGTGGCGATAACTCTCTAATATCCCAAGTGTCAAATGTGAGTAATTATTGGTTGTAATATTTTCATTGCTGCCAATATAATTTAAATCGTAAGTATCGACTGTAAACCGAATATGATCCCGACCGAGACCTACCGGTCAAGATGTTACGATCGTGAGTGTTGAGAATCCCCTTGCAGGCAAGAACTGTGGAAAAGAAGAAGAGGTGACAGGTGACGGGAAGTGTCAATGTCAAAGTTGACAATTCAAAAGGAATAACAATTTGAAGGACTTTTGACCGGCCATCTTGAAGAGAGAACAAGTTGAAACGTTCAAAGTATTAACAAATTCAGTTAAATCGGATCAATCCGAAAACAATAAGAAATTAAATTAGAAATAGAGGTAAAATCAACTCGTATTCAATTAGTCAGTAGCATATTTTGCTTGCAGACCTAACTTTCACTTCCTAACCTACAATGGGTGAAGACACGCCGGAGGTCGCAGGAGATCCCCATATTCTACCGAATCAACCCCAAATGGAAACTGGCGAGAATCAAAACACATACAAAAGAAAAATCTATTATTACGGGAAAAATGATATAGGACCGTATAAAGTAATTATTCAACATAAAGACAAAAATATAGGGAATTTGCACCCAGTGGAAATGGGAAAAATATTGCACGATAATAAAGCAAGAGGTTTAATTAGAATAGAGAAAAAAGGAAGAAATAGAATAGCGGTAACACTATCGAGCTACCTAGAAGCAAACAACCTATGTAAAAAAGATTGGTTAAAAGAATACGAAGTTTTCGTTCCATCAGACATGGTCACATGTAAAGGAATAGTTAGGGGATTGGGGAGGCTCAATGAGGAGGAAGTTCTAAACGTAGTTAAAGAGGAAAATAAACACTTTGAAATTACTGAGGTAAGAAGACTAAACAGAAGAAAAATAGAGAACAATACAGTGAGTTATGTCCCAACAGGTACGTACGTATTCACATTTAAAGGGAGAAGAATTCCAAAATTTGTTTCAGTATATTCAAATAAACTTGAAGTTGAATGCTATATCACCACATAAGTCAATCAAATAGAGTTGTATACACGTGTTAATTTCTGCTCCGTAAAATTGTGAATTTTTCTAGAGAAAAACTGTGAGTACCTAAAAGATATTTATACCAATAGATTCAGAAAAAAATCTGCTCTCCGGTACTGTAGTTAATACCTAGACTAGTGATTGCATAAAATCGCAAATCAGTAATTTTACAATGGTAAATTAAATAAAACAACCGAACTTATCTTATCGCCTTAGGAGCAACAAACTATCTGACCAATAAATTTATTTAGTCTATACTCAGAAATGACTGAAATAACAAAGGGAGATATTCTACAAATGTTTAATGGAATAAAAAATCAAAATCAACAGCTGACTGCAAAAATAAGATAGTTTGAGTAGTGAACTCTGTGCATTTAAACTAACAACGCAACAACAATTAGATGAATTAAAGAAGGAAGATAGCGAGTTACAAACAGAAAATACAAATATAAAAAATCGTTTAAAAGCCAGCGAGAGAAAAGCTAAAAAGTATAATTTGATAATACATAACTTAGATGGAGTTGATATCGTGAAATCTGTTATTAACCTGTTTCGTCAAAAGCTGAATATTAACTGTGAAGATAGCGATCTACGTGATGCTTTCAGGCTAAATTCTGGGGAAAATGCTAATAAACCTAAACCTATTATTGAATGCTTGACATCTAGATTTAGATCCGAAATCCTTAATCAAGCGAAACAGTTAAAAGGTACCGGAATATTTATATCCTTAGATTATACTACGGAGAATTACGAATAGAAGAAAATTCTATTCAAACAACAGAAATTGGCACGTTCAGAAGGTCGTACGGCAGTAATAAAAGGAAATAGACTGATTGTTGACGGCGTAACTTATAAAGTTGAAGATATATTGAAGGCATCCGATCCTATAAGCCTAGGAAAAGATCATCGTAGCAGGCAAAACAGCACATCATCAACTGGTAGCAGTTCTTTGAAAAAAAGGGATCGTGATAACAACGAAGAACTTGCAAATATCAACAAAAAAATAGAATTCTTAGATCACATATTAACAAATAAATTCGATGATTAAACTTTCCTTTTAATGAATTAATGTATTTATATGCTGATTAGTAGAATCTTATTTTATTTATTATTGTTTGAGCTCGGCCCACGTACTATTGCTTTATTGAATTTGTTTTTTTGTTTCGGGCTTAAGCTCCGGCCAGACGTACATACTTTCCTTCGAGCCTGGTTTGCGCAAACCGTTTGCACAGTTAAGTCTCTACGTGTAGCCGGCAAAACTGTATACCGTACATACCAAAAAGTACGACTCTCCGAATCGTCGCTCTGCTAAAGATTTAGTTTGTGCAAACTCTGGTTTGCACGGTTTTGCATGAACGTGTAGCCACACATCAAACATGCCGCCGCACTTTTATTGAAAATTTATATCATTCGGAACTATATATATCTTGTAATAAAATAATTTGAATGAATTTTTTTATAAGTTAATTGTTAAAATGTTTCATAGCATGAATAATTTTATGTTGTTTGATTTTTATGAACAGAGTTTATTTTAAAAAGTTTGATTTTTAAGAATTTATTGATTATAATTGGCATATAATTTATTTTAAATCAACAAGTGTGGAATATGAAGAATCTTATTTTTATTTTTGGCACATATATCATTATGAAAATAAAAAAAAGTTGGAATGATTTTAAAAGAAAATTTAAGTAATAGTAATGGGCAAGATTTGAATTTTTTTATGATTAATCAAGTAAGAAAATTTTTTAATTAAAAAAAAAACAGTTGGGAAAAAAAATAATAAAGAAGAGTAATCATAAAACCTGTATAATGTCAGGTATATAATTAAAAAAAAATGTATACCAAATAATTAAAAGTATTTATATACCAATATGTAAAGTAAAATTATATCAAGACAAAATTTACCAATTGAAATAGCATAATTTTTTATTTAAAAAAAGTACATTAAAATTTTCAAAATAAAAGAAGATTTATGGTATAGGGGGTAATCATAAGAAGTTAACTGGATGACTGAATGGTAAAAATTGCATAAAGGCGGTAACTGGATAATAGAAAATTTATAGAAAAAGGAAATCAAGTTGGGAAATTTAATTTAAATGGTAGTAATTAAAAGAGAATAGAAAAGAGGTCAATATATAAGGATTTATTAGTGATTTAATTTAAAATTGCAATTAAATTTACATGTGAATAAATATAACGACAATGTTGTAAACTGAAGTTTGCGCAAACTGGTTGTACCGTGTGGCCACCCGTACAGTGTTCAGTCAGTTTGCACAAACTGTTTGTGCAAACCAGGCTCGAAGGAAAGTATGAGCGTCTGGCCGGAGCTTTAAGCTAACACAAATAGAATAAGAATTTATTAGAATTATTAAATTGAAAATATTATTTAATTTGATTCGGTTTATTATAAATTTATTATATTTCTGGGTATTTTACATATTAAAACAATATACTACTACATTGTACTCTTACATTAAAAATAAATGAAGGATGGATAAATATATAAGGGACTTTGACGTGACAAAAATTGAAACATTTAACCTTACAACTATTCCTGAATGTAAGGAGGTACTAAAAGTAAATGATATAAACAATCATTTTTCATTAATAAACATTAACATATCTAGTGTGGGAAAAAATTTAGATGAGTTTAAGGTATTTCTACAAAATTTGGACTGTAACGTGGATTGCATAGTACACTTACTGAAACATGGCAGTTGACAGATCCTAACGTTTTTAAAATTTCAGGCTACCATCATATATATAACGGGGGTAGTTATAATCAGAACGATGGAGTTTTGGTATACATTGGGGACTCTTACGACTTTGATTACGAAATAATAGACATAAATAACTTTAAGTTTATTTTAACCCGTATTAAATTGGGATTTAAATCTATCGCCATCACGGCATGCTATAGACCCTGTGGATCAAAAGCAGATGATTTTATATTGTCTATTCAAGAATATTTTCATCAAATAACGATTAGAAATGAAATGTACCATTTGTTCACTGGAGATATCAATATTAATTTGCTAGTCGATACTCAAATCTCTTGTGAATATTTAAATGTTTTAAATGAGCAGGGTTATGTTTCTACTATAAATATACCTACAAGAGTTTGTAATACTAGTAGAACTTATTTAGATCACATTTTTATTAAAACTAGATTTAATACTGATAATATTTTACCATTAGTCCTACAAAATGACATAACGGATCATTATACTACTATTTTACAAATAATTTTAGAAGAAAACAATCTACAGCATGACCACCAAAATTACAAAAAATATTTAAATCATAAAAAATGCTTGATATCGTAAACAACGTTTCATGGGATGATATATACTCTACGGAGGATCCAGAATCTGCAATTAATAAATTTATTAATATACTCTCCAATATTATATAAGAAAGTACTACTTTTAAAAAATTTAATAGAAAAACTAAAAAAATTGCACCATGGGTAACAAATTCGCTACTAGAAATGATAAATGAAAAAAATAAAATATTTCAACAATTACAGAAAACACCAAATAATGTGCAGTTAAAAGCTAAGTATAAAAGTTATCGTAATATATTAACAAATAAAATTCAGCTTTGCGCTACGTCCGCTGAATGCGACCATTGTTTACCTTAACCTTCAAATTGTTATTTCTTTTGAATTGTCAACTTTGACATTGACACTTCCCGTCACCTCTTCTTTTTTCCACAGTTCTTGCCTGTACCTTCTCTTTAACCGCTCTGTATTCTTCTTTCACCGCATTTCTTCTTTACCCTCTCTATTTACTGTGTCTTGTACACGGTCACGTGGTTCAACCATAACTTATTTTCGTTTCCGTTTCGAATTTACCGCGTATTGTTAATTTGACGTTTGACGTTCGATTTAATCGTACCTAGTTACTCTCGGCTTGTTCCTCCATTTTATTCTGTGAATGGTAGAATGGCACAAGCTTAAATAACCGAAAAAAATTTACACTTTGAATATTTGTTTTAGTGCATCTTTACGATGCACTTCGATATCTACTTATAACGTTAAACTCTCATTGAAGATAATGTTTAATTCCTCCTGTGGAGTGACATTATTTATATTATTTGTTCGTTACAATAATTTTTTAAAAAATTTTACATTTGGTTTAGTTTCATACCACTAATTATAACATAATTACCATACTTAACTTTTTCAAAACTTTGTAAGTTCTTTTTTATTTTTATTATAAAAAATATTGTACTCATAATAGCACTTTTGTAATTTAAGCGCCTGAAGATGGCCATCTGAGCCAAAACATGTCGCGACTAGATCTTTAAGATCTTTTCAACCTTTAAATACATTATGTGGTATTGACTTCGAGTTTCATTATCTCCTTTCATTAAAAGCATATTTTACGCAATTAATATTTGAAGATCCTTTATTAACAACAGATGAAATGCTATCTACAATGAATAATCAATTTACACAAATTTATCTAGAATTCATGTCATACGTACTTGGTCTCATGACAGATTTTAATACCCTGTTTCAAACAAACAAACCATTTTTACATAAACTGAAACCAGAAACAGCAAAACTGCTCACAACAAAATGCTCTAATTTTATAGATATCAAAATTATAAGAAAAAATGATATTTTTAAATTAAATCATAAAAATCCTAACAACTTTGTTTCTCTTGAAAAAATTTATATTGGAATAACCGCACATGACAGTTTTCAGTCATTAACTAAATTTATAGAAATCGAGCAAGCATGTAATCAGTTTTTGAAAACAGTTTTAGAATTTTATATTGATCTAGTTAGCAACATAAAAAATACATTTGTATTTGATGATACATTTTACGATTTACTTTTATTTATTGAACCAAGTCAAGTACAATCTTTTGAAAATAAATCTCTTAAACCGATAATCGACCGCTTTCCAATATTAAATGAATACTGCGACGAAACTTCGCGTCGTCCCGCGGTATTTGGCGCTTTAGTCCAGGTTTCGGATTGCCTCGGGCGCCACCTTCCGTTTAGAGTGTGAAGGCCACTGCACGGGCAGCGTCAGTGGAGAAAGAAATACTCCAGGGGTCGTTATGGTATCGACCAAAATCACTGGCGGCCAGAAGGGCGGGCTTTACTTGCCCTACTGGGTTAAGTACCTGGGTATTAGCTGCTGGGATGTTAAATCTCAAAACAAATATTATTAAATAAAACTTTTATTTATTACCCAAAATCCGGCGGAGAAAAGGTGTGTAACGGACGATTGGCTTTGCGGCGTGGTGTAGTCGGACTGACGGTTCTAGACTCGGGTACAACTTGAACTTGGCTTCAGCTTGACCTATCTCTAAAGGTCGACGGACTGCACTGCTGTTCCAATTGGGACGGCCACAGCAAGTCTTGCTTCTCGCTGCCTCTGCCGCTGCCGACAACGGTTTGAATTGCCCTACTCGATACGAACTTCGGCGTCTAAGAAGCAGAGACGAGAGTGTCTCCATCTGCCTGGCGATGGTTTAACTGGTACGACTGGCCTTTTAATCACAATTTTAATTTAATTTTACTCCAGTGCCGTGCGCGGTTTAATTTATATATTTTAAATAATACGGAAAAAGTAACTTTGTTACACACCCTTCCTACTTCGGGGAAAAAAAAATTATTACATACATTTTTTTTTACACTATAACTATATATCTGGAAAAAAGAAATATGTGAAACGAATCCTATCAGGTGCCTACCCCTGTAGTGGTCGAACCCTATATTCGGGGTAGGTACGCCTGTTACAAAATAACTAAAAAAAATAAAACTTCTACGGCGACTTCTTCCGCTGGTGTCTTCGGTCGAAGGGATGTGAACATTTAAAGTCTGGGCAGGTCCTATGCTGGTCGGAGTAGGGGCACTGGCAACGCTGACAGGAGGTTTATCTTCAGGTAAATTCGATCCGGCTTCTGACGGGGCTGTTTTCTTCTATACTTCCACCCTCTGTATCTGGAGCTGGGAGGTTGGAGCGGTATCTCTTGCTGTCGATTATCCTGGGTGCAGATTAAGACTGATCCTATTTCGGTGGTACTGATGGGGAAGCATGGTACGGGCCAGGCATCCACCGCGACGGAGCGGTTGTCCACCAAAATATGTTCAGAAGCTGGTTTTACACGGCAATCCTCTTGCTGGACATCTGGGATGATTACGGTCTCTGTGTTTACCAATAGGGCAATACTTGTGTCAATGGAAGCATTCGACTCTTCTCGGCTGCACTTCCATTGTTCGGTTATCCGATCTTCTACATAGGAAGTCGTAGCATCACTTTCGATAACGGAATCACTGGTGCCACTTGGCACGTCGACGGGTAACTGGGGATGACTGTCTTCATACGGTATGATGGGTGCGGCATCATAAGGGCGTTGCTGCACAGGTCTCATTTCTCGGCAGCGTTCTAGTGGTTTTTCCGACCGCGGACAAGGGCAGTTGCGGGACATGATTCCTTCTCTTTTACACCTCGAGCAAAAGATCCGGGCCGCCTCTCTACATGGGCTTCTTACATGTCGCATCTGGCCACAACGCCAACACTCTTCGTTCCTTTCGGTGGATCCTCTGGTGATTGGGGTTGCTGGCATCTGCTGGTTTGTCTCGGTACGGTCTACGTTATTTCCTGGCATGACGGAGGCGGTAGGAAATGTTCGTGGTAGGGGGGTAGGAGTATTTCTGAACTGGAGAGACTGAGGGGTAAAATACGGAATAGACGGATTAATTGGAACGGATATGTGCGGAGGTGGTGAAACGATGCGGTATGGGGTAGGTAAAACGGACGTCTCGGCTAGTTCGATCTCTGATCGGAGTAATTCATATTCTCGAACGGCTTTGGTAAATTCCTTCATGTCACTGAAGTCGGTTCTGCGGATATGAAGTCGAAACTCTGGATGTAGGTTTCGGTACAGCCAATTCAGTTCTTGATCTGCCGTTATGCCTCCATGTCGGCGAATAAACGTCTGCATGTCGGTAATATAGGAGGTGGCGGTTTCCTCCAGATGCTGTATCCTCCTACTGATGGCGACCTCTAGGTCCATTCGGTAATTGACGGGAAAGAAGAAATTTTGGAAGGCGGTGCAAAACTTCCCAGGTGAACCAATATCGTCGGTTATTTATAAACCACATAGCTGGCGTCCCTTGTAGTAGGTCGGGCATGACCTGCAGGAGTCGGTCGGCGGTGATTCCATGATACTCTCGAATTTCATCTAGTCTTTCTAGAAATGCGGTAGGATCGTCAGTACCATCGAAAGTAACTCGCCAGTCCTCTACCATCAATGGCAGCATTACGGTGCTTCGGACGTCTTACTCGGTCGAGTCTCTAATGCTAACTCTCTCTCAATGCACAAAAATGTGTCCGGTTATCAGGTAAATATTTGTGCTTCTGCGCACTCTGTGGTCTATCTGGCTCGGTATTACTCGGAATTCCTCGCTGTTTCTCGTTTTAAATCAAAATTACGGCTTGGATCCTTGTATCTTGAGAACGGCTTCTCAGATTTGAAAACGGATGTTGCCAATCGATTCTACGACCTCGTAAACCTATTAAACGATGAGTCACTCGGTATCCTTTTTCAGTTTGTCAAAATGACAGGTCGGATGTTTTCAACGGATTTTGCTGTATTTTGGCCTCTGGAAGTGTTTGGAAGCGATGCGGGCTCTCTTTGAGCAAATCTGGACAATCTGTCAAAATGACAGGTCAGCGGTTTTTGACGGATTTACGTATATTTCGGTCCTCTGAAGCGTTTTACGGTGGTTTTGGCTCTCTCTGACGGTCGGTTCAATTTTTGGCCTCGGAATCAGCTTTTTCCACAAATTCGGTAATCAGCGGTCTTGGTACACCATAAAAACGGTCCCTGCTCTGGCGCCAAATTTGCGACGAAACTTCGCGTCGTCCCGCGGTATTTGGCGCTTTAGTCCAGGTTTCGGATTGCCTCGGGCGCTACCTTCCGTTTAGAGTGTGAAGGCCACTGCACGGGCAGCGTCAGTGGAGAAATAAATACTCCAGGGGTCGTTATGGTATCGACCAAAATCACTGGCGGCCAGAAGGGCGGGCTTTACTTGCCCTACTGGGTTAAGTACCTGGGTATTAGCTGCTGGGATGTTAAATCTCAAAACAAATATTATTAAATAAAACTTTTATTTATTACCCAAAATCCGGCGGTGAAAAGGTGTGTAACGGACGATTGGCTTTGCGGCGTGGTGTAGTCGGACTGACGGTTCTAGACTCGGGTACAACTTGAACTTGGCTTCAGCTTGACCTATCTCTAAAGGTCGACGGACTGCACTGCTGTTCCAATTGGGACGGCCACAGCAAGTCTGGCTTCTCGCTGCCTCTGCAGCTGCTGACAACGGTTTGAATTGCCCTACTCGATACGAACTTCGGCGTCTAAGAAGCAGAGACGAGAGTGTCTCCATCTGCCTGGCGATGGTTTAACTGGTACGACTGGCCTTTTATTCACAATTTTAATTTAATTTTACTCCAGTGCCGTGCGCGATTTAATTTATATATTTTAAATAATACGGAAAAAGTAACTTTGTTACAATACATTGAAATACAATAATTAGATAATGAATGGCGTCAACATGCCCTTTTAGACTTTAAGAAATTAAACCTAGAATCAATTTGTGACGCAGAAGATTATTGGAAAAAAATTTTCAGATGAAAAATGCTGCTGGGATGAAATTATTTCCAAATTTAAAAAAAGTGGTATGTTTGTTACTAATATTGCCATTTTCAAATGCATGCGTGGAAAGAATTTTTAGTGATTTATTTAACATTAAGTCCAATAAACGGATTTCATTACATACCTCTACTTTAAAAGCATTAGCTTCTAAACAAAGTATTGCACAAAGTGGAGGTTGTGTGATATTCAATCCAGACAGTAATATGATCAATTGTAACGTATGGGATAAAAGACACGAATGAATTGTACATATTGTTGCCAATTGTTTATACATTTTTAACACTTTGGTCCTTGGGGCTCCTTATCTTGTCCTTCACAGCACCAACATTTTTGACCTTCATGTATCCGTTAATGTTCTCATGGCACGATACAAGTACCTTTCTTGAATCAAGAAATAAAGTTTTCTCCACTATGGTTCCATACCTATTTGACAGTGTGAAAAATATTGTCTTATTTAATGACATCCGCATAGACTAGCAATTTTAAAAGCGATATGAGTTAATTTTACACAAAAATATTTTATTATTTATGCAAAAACAGTCTTAAAAACTTATTATATTTTTATCTGAAACCACGTGATCGAAAACGATCTGGATTGGCTGAATGTATGATGACGTCACATTGAAGTAAACAACATATCTGTCATTGATGTTCCTTTGCGTTGTTAGTGTCTTTTTTCGAATTGCGGTATTTTCATTAGTTTATTATTCAAATATTTAGTTATTCTGTTATTTTTTACGATCCTCATTAAGTCTTTGTGTTTTTACCTTATCATGGAGAGTAATTTTGTTAAAGCAGATAGCGGAAACTTGCGCAAAGTTGATGCCATTATGGTTGGTTAAAAATAACCCCGATTTTTATGCTGCTGAGCTTAGAAACGCGAAAACAGCAATGTACGTACCTTACCAACCTACCATGAACCTGTTTATGTGAAATAATATGATAAGATTGTATGATATATAATAAAGTTGGGTTATAATTAAATTATTTTTACTTTACAGGTCTGCAAGAGAATCTTATGGAGATGATGCCATTGGATATGTCCAACTATATCGTGAATCTTACCTTTGTACAATGAAATGTAAGATCTGTCCTGAACACAAAGTGAGGGCTAGTTCTTACAACGTAACAATGGTGGTGGATGAAAATACCAGTGAAATTGTGAGCTGTCAGTGTTTGGACTGTGCTGCTTCCGCTGGTGGGTGTAAACATGCGGTGGCTTTTTTAATGTGGACTCATCGGAGAAGTGAAGAACCTTCATGTACTGAGGTTGAATGTTATTGGAAGAAACCAATACTCTCTAAAGTTGGGACAACTATGAAATTTGTCACTGTAGAACAGTTGTGCAAGAAAACAGTTCCACATCACAGTACTAGCACTGAGTTACTTACAGAGTTCCTTCAAGAGGCAAAGAAGAGGAAAGTGTCAAACTGTGAATTTTTAAGATACCAAACCGATTTTAACCACTGCGATGTTCAGCAATTTTCACTTCACCATTTCCTTGTTCAGGGGAGTGATGACATAAAAAACAATGTCAACAAATTACTTGCTGCATTAGAGGGGAAACTTGTTAAAAATACACTGGCCTTAATAGAGAAGAAGACTAGAAGCCAATTTAAAAGCTCTTTATGGTACGAACTGAGGTATGCTCGTATTACAGCATCAAAGGCTTATGAAGTGAGTCGCTGCAAAACAGACACTTCTGCAATGAAAAGAGGGCGAACACTAGAGACTTCAGTCATAAAAACTGTGCAGAAAATGATTTAAAAAAAAGTAAAACCCTGCGGACTGTTTCTATGTAGTCAGTATCCCATGATTGCAGCCACTCCAGATGGAATTTGTACGGATGCTGTCATTGAAGTCAAATGCCCAACTAGTGAGACCACCAAGTCCAATTACATCCATAATGGAATGATCACAAAAAAGTATCTGGCTCAAATTCAACTGCAAATGTGTCTGACTAACTTGAAGAAGGGATATTTTTGTGTAGCACATCCTGACTTTGAAACTTCAAGAAAAGTTGATATACACATCATTGAACTTGATGAAGAGTATGTTATTGACTTAATGACAACTGTTGCATCCTTCTGGAAAGCAAATATATATCCACTTTTGATTCGTAGCACAACTGTGTAAACTACTTATTTGTTACAGTAGAATTGTTATTTTTATTGTCTGCAATTTTTTAATTCACATCAATAGCTTTTTCTATAAATTTATTAATTTCGTTATTTTTATTTGCGGTTATAAGTTTCTCAGGTTTAATGTTACTCTCTTTATTCTTATTATTTTTAGATAATTTTTTGATTTTATTGTAATTAAAAGGGTGTTTAATTAAAATTGCTTGTAATTTATAATATTGTTTTATTTATTATTTCAAATAATTAGATAATTTTTTTTTTAAGTATTAACAATTTACATTTTTCCAATAATACTATATATTATTTACAATTTTACAACAATAATATCATATACTATTTACAATAATAATACCATATATTATTTAGAATTTTACAATAATACCATATATTGTTACGAGGTATTTTGGATAACTCAGATAAAGGACTAAAAAATTTGAAATATTAATATTTAAATTTGCTCTGGGGCGTAGCTTCCAATATACCTCAATAACGTAAGGTTACCAGAAATCAAAACCAACTAGTTCAACAATAAACGTAACAAATTTATTAAATGCAGCAATGTATAAAAATACCAACTTTGACAAAATAATTATTCAAATTTTATACCTACACTATCATACACATTATTGCTGAGGACAATCGTCTTTTCAGGAGAGGCACTCTTACTTTTTAATCTACTCTTAATCAAGTCCCGAATATGACTATCCCAAAAATAACTCCACGGCATTCAAACTAACCACCAAAAAAACCTCTTCCACCTGACCAAGCGAAATTAAGTTTCTTTGTTCACCTTGCAATGACTAAAGTTTATTAAAATAAAAAAGTGTTTTCAAACAAACGTTGTTTTAAAATATTGAAATCTGTTCTACATTGTGTGAAGCGACCCAAGCCGTGGATGGAAAACTATCGTAACAATATACGTTTAGAATTTTACAATAATAATACCATATATTATTTATAAGTTTACAATAATACCATACATTATTTACAATAATATATATATATATATTATTGACAATTTTACAACAACATCATATTTACAATAATAATAATATTATTTACAATAATAATACCATATATTTACAATTTTACAATATCATTATTATTTACAATTACAATTAAATATACTATACTATTTAATAAGAGAGTCCTGCATGTTAATAAGTGCACATGCTATAACAATCACATCAAGAATTCTTAAAAAAATTGTGTTTATCACAGAGTGTTGCTTCAACATGTGGAATTCTCTTATCCGCCTAATTACACGTTCAATGTGTATTCTTAAACTAGCTATAATTTTCGTTTGCCGTACTTCTTCTTTAGATAATTTTGAACCTGAAGCTACACTTGGTAGCCTTAATAATTTTATTCCTCTTCCAACCAGTACCTGTTCAACATGCTTAAATCCTCTATCCGCTAATATAACATTACCTGGCTCTAGACAATCTAAAAAGGTACAATTCTCCAATATAGTTATATCACTCGTTCTTCCCCCAAAACCAGGAGAGATATAATTAATTAAACCATTGGGTGTGCATGATATTAAAAATTTAACAGTATTTCCTTTTTTATAGTCAGACCAGGTCAATGCTTGAAAAAGGGCTTTGGATGGCTTTTGAATATCAATTTCCAAACAATCAATTATGCAAGTCACCTTGGAATAATTGTGCCGAAATTAAACTGGTAATGTCTTTTTAATCGAATGATTATTTGTATTCACAATAAAAGCACGTAACACACTAGCCATCAGTGGGATGTTTTTGAGGAATAATTTACTACCATATAAGAGCGACAGTCCAAAATTATCTTCAAGTTCAGAAAAAGTACTATTTAATCGATTTTTTTTCAAACACAATAAAATATGTTCATGCGGTATATTAGTATGCTTATAGATTAACTGAACTATGAAATAACATTCCTTACTGATTCCAATATACTGATATGGTTTTTTTAGTTATATGCGTAGTTTTAGTTCTGTTTTTGTATGTATTGTGGTTGACTGTGATTGAAAGGTGGAAGGTTATTGTCAAATGTAAGTTTGACAATGAAAATGAGGTTATGATAAAAAGTTTAAGGTGCGTGTGAATGTATTTAAATGTGTCAAGATTTATTTAAGAATGTTTGTTTTTATAGGATTATTTTTCATTGAATTTAATAATGAGTTCACAACAATTGTGTTACAAGTAAAAGGAAAAATCTTAGTGTCGTTAGTGATTTAAATTTACAGATAAAAAAAAATATCTAGTTAGGGGGAGAAAACAAATGAAAAAAAAATAATAAACAGTTTTGGTTTTTTGATTAATTAAGAAATTGATAAAAAAGATGTCAAAGAAATAATTTTTGAATGAAGATATTTTTACAAGAAAAAGGTGTATTGAATGTTATAATGTTGAGTAAAGTTGAGTAAAATAAATAAAAACTTACATACCAATTAAAAAAAGATTTTATTTAAAAATAAAATAAATTTTGGAAACAGCAGATGATAAATTTAAAATAAAGGTGAACAAGAAATAACAAGATGGTAATTCAAATAGTTGTGTAGGAGTAAACATACAGAAGAGACTGAAGAAAACTAGGAATCGACAATAGATAAGAAGAAATTAGGTAAAGAAATAAAATATCAAGACAGAAATTCAAGTGATTGGTGGAAGGTATAAGAGAGAGAAGATCAAGAAGTATTTAAGGCGCCCAAAATTATAGTTTTTTTTATTTATTTTTTTTGTAAAGTTTATTATTTTTTAAGGAACCGAACCCTAAAAGAGCATAAGAGTTTTCATGATAGCTAGTCTAATATAATACATCATAGGTTTTTTAACAATAAGGCGTAAAGTATGCTGCAAACAATTCAATTTATCTATATCAGCATTTGTATCTGCAATATTTATACTGGAGTTTGAAATTGTTGATGTAGAAGCAATTGTCGATGATGATGAATCTTGTTTTGGAGCCTGTGCATACAGAGAGATATCACTGTCTCATCTTTCTTCATCGATGAAGCTGATTCTCCTTTTTTAATTTGTAACACCACTTGTAGATGGGTTTAAATGGCAATAACAGGGATTTTAAATGGAGAAGTGTAGCTAGATGTGGTAGAACATTTGTAAGGAGAGACAAAAACATCTTTTGTTGAAATCTTTGTCTGCACTCCCCTGCTTCTAGAATTAATTCTTTCGATAAAATTAAATTTACTTTTATCGCAAGTTTGCAGTGCTTCTGAAAAAATAAAACACTTATCAATTTGTGCATAAAGACAAACTGTTATCATATTATACTAAGTAACAATCATAAGTATTATATTATAATGTAATAATGACATTAATTACTAAGTTTGCGTACCTGTTGTTATAGGGGTTTCACTAACGACATCTTGCATAGTTGCAGTGGGCTGAATGTCTACACATTCACGTATTAATTGTGTTTTTTGCCGTTTGACAAATGCAGGTCGAGAAGTACTAGCATCACACATTATTTTCTTGCGATCTAGCTGGCAATGAAATTTAGTAGGCACAACTCCGTCCACCATGAGGATTTTCTGACTGAATCGCATTTTATATTGACAGTAGTTCGCCATGTCTTTTTCCGTCTGTAATAAAATGGGCAAGCTATTTTAAAAACATAAATAGACACATTTTTTCACTGAAAACGTATGGCACCTAAATAACAACAATGAATCTTAACCTAACAAATTGATTGCTAAATAAGGCCATTATAGAATGGAAGTATTTGCTTTAAAATGTAATACTCATAAATAATAAATATTTTTACTTACATTAAAATGATCTTCACAAAAGAAAACCGTTGAATCATCCACTATACCATGAGGATTTCTGCGAACGAGTTGCAACCACTTTTTGCGAATTTTGGGCTTTTTCGGCACCCTTACGAAAAGTTTTTCTGGTGTCTTTATAGTGGTATTTGTACACGCTGGTACTACACACCATTTGTACATTTTTTTTCTTAGATAACAGCAAAAAATATCAAAAATAAACTTCAACTCAACTTGTGTATGACACTAGATGATTGTTTACTTCAATGTGACGTCACTGAACGACACTGACGCCATATTGCTTAAAATAGTGTTTTGGCACCCTATTTAAATTGTACTTTTTATTTGTTTTTTTTTTTGAAAAAATACTTATAAGAATTAAAAATAATCACTTTTTATGGATTCAATAAACACCACTAAATAATCTGAGATGGTTCCAAAACACAGTCAAATATTACCAGTATTTTAGACAACAACATTAATTTATATTAAAAATTTTTCGTTTTTTTAAATTTTTCTAGTACCTACTCTCCTATTCCCAGCCCCCTTCACCCTTAAAATGTTTTATTCGGCTGCACTTACCTGGTTACCATTATCCTATAAAGATTAAAATAATTAAGCATTTTTAGTTTATTAAAAATTTGTTGTTTAATTAACTTGTTTTAAATGTTTTTTTTTATTTGTATTAACTGTTTTTTTTTATTTAAATAAAGTTTGTATGTATGGACTATGGAGGGTATAGAAGGAGGCACATCTCAACGTTATAAAAAGTGGCCCGATTTTGAAATCCAGTTGGTGGCGCTGTTGATCGACTGTTAATGACAGTTTAAGCGAGTTTTGACATTTCCTTTGACTTTTTTTCAAATAATAATTTTAATTCATTACGTAAACATTTAAAAGATATGTATTTTATAAAAATTAGGTGGCTCATTATATAAAAAACGTTATTTGAGATTATGGATCTAATCAATCTACAAACAGTTTTTCAACATACGATCGTCAGCGCCGCGTCAGTTATTTTATGTACCATTAGTTGCGTATAAAATTTTGACCACATTTTAAACGTGTTGTCCATTAGAGATTGCCCTCCTTCTATACGCTCCATAGTATGGACTCTACAGTCTACACCTCAGATATATATAATATAATATATTTCTAGATAGCTAAAGGTCTAGCAGTTTCCATAGGCCGAAGTGTGCCAAAAGTTGCCTACCGGACAATACTGCTCATGCGCAGTTTAATATTTTTTAGTTGCAGTGATGCCAATATATATGAATTTGGTATTGTTGCTGAAGACTTCCCAATTTGTATTAAAATCTTAAAATCAGGAAATCTACTTACATTTCAAAATACTGTGGCAACACTGTAAACTTCATGTTGATTTCAAATGTCAAGCGTCCAGCAGCGGAATTCAGAACAACTCGATACGACAACGATACGAAACATATACGTCTTTTTTGCAATTCGGAACAATTCGATATCGTTGACATATCGTCTGACTCGCGTCTATTCATGACCAAATAATTCGATAGTTCTCGAGGTCTCGAAAAGAGCGTTTCGAAATATCTATCCTTTTTTAACTATTCGAATCCAACTAATTTGTATAGAAGGAAAGTATTGCGATCATGATATTTTGGCCATACCCAGAATGAGATATTAATTATTTATTGATTTTAAAATTATTCAAAAGAGGTTTTATTTTCTTTAATGCTAATACTAATATTAAAATTTAAAAAAAAATACCCTTAAATTTTTAGTTAAAAACTATATTTTTTCAAAATATTCAAAAAATTGTATAATTCATAATTTTTTTTTTTGAAATTTAATATAAGTTTAAAAAAGTACATTATATGCGAAATATTTCATAATTTTAGAATTAATACTTGTAGAAATTATACAAAAATTATAAAAAGTTTAAAAAAATTTTTAGAAAAAATTAATTTTTTTTAATTATTGTAAACTAATTTTATTAATGTATTTTGATGGAGAAAACTAAAATAATCGATTAAACAATTACTTTACTAGGAGTGTTCGGAAAGTTGGGTGGGATTACCCCCTCATTTTTTAGTTTTAGGTTCACATATTCATACAAAATAAGTAGGCAGAAGTGAAATACCAGTGACAGGGCTGCTCGGTACTGTTGCGAGTTATACCCGAATTTAAAATCACTTATATTATCAGTCTTTCTTTTGAGTACATTGTGCGACTGGCCATTCATTACAATTTCTGTTACCGTAGTACTTTCTTGTTTTATTCGCTTAAAACTACTATGGTCTATTTAATAACCAGGAGGAGCGATTTGAATTTAAGTTGACAATTCTGTAGGATTCTCATTGGTCAGTTTGCAGTCAGTTTCACACAGCAAATTGTAGCATTAACATCAGCTGATAATTGACATTGACAGTTTTGACATTTTATAATTTATTATTATTTTTAGTTCTATTATTGCTTTTGTCCTCTTGTTATTTCATCAGTTTTAGTTAGTTCTCCACTCTATTTGGTTAAAAAAAATAGTTCTTTTCAGAACTCAGTAAGCAATTTCTGCGATTATGGATCCTTATCCCTCTACTACTACTGGTAGCAGTCACTCGCGTTGTCCACCAAAACAACGAAAACAGCTAAGTTTAGGCCATTTAAGTTAGTCAGAAAAACAGTGCATACTAAATATGTACAAACAAGTATTGAATGATAAACCAAAAACCAAAATTGTTGATGTTAAATCCAAAATTTCTAAGGTCGCCGGTAGGTTATATTTATTACTTTCTAATTAAAAATGGCATTAGCGCTTAACATTTTTCTTACAGGGGTTGCAAAGTCAACAACTTATCGAGTAATAAAAGAATATCGCAGTAGTGGAACACTATCTAGTCCAAAAAATATTGGAGGAATACCAGGACTTCTAAAAACATTTAATGAGGGGTTTAAAAATGCTGTTCGGAGAATAGTATATTATTTCTTTTTTAAAAATGAGTTACCTACAGTGAACGAAATTTTGCAAGCTTTGAAGAAACGTTTAGATTTGCCATCTTTATATACTTTCTTGAAACACATTAAGTAAGTTTGTAACTTTGAAGAGTTAATGTACCTGGTGTTTATTTATTATATATATTTTTTTAGGTATTTGAAAAGAAATCGTCAAAGTGTATTAATAGAATGTGATGATATATGTAGATGGAGGTTGACATATTTAAGATCCATAAAAAATATAGAAATGAAAACAGGCCAATCATTTACTTAGATGAAACTTGTACTAATGAAGGACACAGCAAGGGAAAAAACATGGGTCTACCAAAGTGTATGCAGTAGACGTCAAGCATTTACTGAAGGTTTACCCACGGGCCTGAAAAACCCTACAGGAAAGGGAAGACGTCTTATTATTTTACATGAGGGTTCCGAAGCAGGTTTTGTAGAAAATGAATTATTGGTTTTTGAAATCAAAAAGACAGGAGATTACCATGAAGAGATGAATTCCGAAGTATTTGAGAATTGGTTTTCTCCTTTTTTGACGAAGTTACTTAATGATGCTGCGATTGTGATGGATAATGCATCATATCATAGCCGAAAAGTTGAAAAAATCCCTACCTCGTCATCAAGAAAAGCTGAAATGCAGAAAAGGTTACAAACTAAAAATATTGCCTTTGATATAAATATGAAGCGGTGTGAACTTTTGCACCTAATTCGGCAATATGAAGGTAAACATAATTTGTATGTTGTCGATGAAATGTCAAAAAAAGCCAATAAAGTTGTGTTACTGTTTCCACCATACCACTGTGAATTAAATGTCTACACTTGATGGATTAATGGATGACATGATAGAGCCATTAATAATATCTGTGAACACTGGAAGCTCGGATGAATCTGAATCTTCTGATGTAGATTAATATAAATATAAATATTTTGTTGTATTTGCATATGTTATAATTTTAATTTTGTTTCTTATATACATAAAGGAAGATTTATTAAAATTGTAATTAAAGGTAATTCGTGCTTATTTAGCCAGTTAAAAATAAGATTATTTATCATATTTCACATAATAACTTCTTTCATTTAAATTAAAAAACAAATCCCATTTATTCCTATATTAATTTGAACTATTAAGAAATAAGATAAATCACTTCTTTTGCAAAACATAACCCTTGTAATGTATCTAAAAGATTTTTAATTTTGTTTTCCAATTAAAATAAAATATTTCCAAAAGTTAATATCCTTTAAAAACCATGATCAGAGTAATTGTTATTTATTTCCTAGATTGTGAACACGACTATTTCTTATTTCGGAACACGGCTATTTCTGATTTCGGAACACGCCCTTTATAATATAAATCTAGTAACTTTTAGTGGTGTAAGTAAGGTTTATTGAATTACTCCTCCTGGTTATTAAATAACATATAACACTAATTTTTAATGCATCTGATACGGGCATATAAAGGTTCGTTGTTCTCTTTCTCCTTGGTGACATATTTAATGTAATAAGTATATGATGAAAAATTCAAGGAAATTATGCCAAATGTTAATATAAGATCGCCAATAAATATTTTTTTAAAGTTTAGATGTTTCTAGTAAGGTAGTAAGAAACACCTCTTCTCTAGTTTATTAGTAATAGTCGATTCGCTTTTTTATACACTACACAATACACATCACAATATGTATTATTATTATTTGAACTGCACATTTTCATCAGATTACTAGAACAATCACCAAAGTCCCACTTGTCAAAACGTATTTTGACCACGTTTGTTTTAATTCGCACGATTCAACATAATAAAAATGGTTGAAACTGAACAACTGGTTTTAGTTAATTCTAATTTGTTTTATTTAAAATATGTTGCAAAATAAACGACATGATTCTATAACCTAACAAAACAGTCAGCACAGTACATATATTCTATCAGTATAGCGACTCTCAGGCGGTCCGTTTGATCTTTTTAGGCACAGAAATTTAACCTTGACGCCATTTTAGCCGTACTAATTTTCAGGGTTGTCAAATGTAGTACAGTGGTGCCAAAAGTGGCACCAGCGCACTCACTACTGAAAAATAGACAAAACTAGCACTATTTAGTTCTATAACGTTTTGTTTCGTTATTGAATATATTTCTTTATCTGAGTATGTCCAGAAAATACTGTATTTAAAACAAAAACTCATCTATGGGTCGAATATAAAATGCAAGTTACTACAGTCAAATGGAATCTGCTATTTTTTGACCGTCATAAACCACGCCTCTTTTATTCTACGAATAAATAAAACTAAAGTAGTAATATCAACAAATTGTAAATAATTATTGGATACAACAATGGCGAACAAAAATAACTATAAACTATAACTTATATCTTATATATGAAAATAACAAAAATACACAACAGCTGACTGTCAAGTGTCAACTAAAATCATGTGACTGTGATCGGTCACACCATTGGAGATTCAATGACAAGTACAGAGAAGATTGCGACGATGCCTGCGCGAAGAAAAAACGCAAACTTTGGCGCGAACCGAGAGTCGCTTTACTAGGTTGTACCGTTGTCGGAATAAAGAATAGTCATGTAACCTTATGGCCTAAAAATTTAACACTTTTTTGTAGTGTTGGACCAAACGTATAGATGGCAAACACAAGTTTTGGACCAAACGTTCAGATGGCGCTGCCCGCTGGTGTTTTTGATGAAATTTAAGAAGAAAACTGTTTTCGCTCAAATTTAAAAAGAAGAAAACTGTTTTCGAGACAATTTTTAGCATTGGGTTGGTTGGCTGGCTATTTTCTGATGACTAAGAAGGTTGCCAAAATATAAAAAAATTCCCATTTTATATGGATTATCTGTGAAATTGGGCAATTTTTTACAAACGAAAATAAATGAGACTTTGTAGGTAATATATATGAGAAATTTTCATTTTATATTTGCATCTATTCAGGATCTAATAAAATGAAATTTAAAACTGTTTTGTGAGTTTTTTAAAGATTTTGTTAAAAAAAACATTGAATTTGACAAATAAGAGTTGACAACCTTGCTACCTGGTTTTTGTTTTTAAAAGATCTATTTTTAGAATAAATAAATAAACAAAAAACTTGATAACTACAGATTTTGTAAACAAACATGATTTTTAGTTTTTTAGAGTCTGCATATATATTTTAGATTATTTAATAAATTATCGGCCTCAATTTACAGAAATTATATTCACCCAAACAAAAAAAATGTGGTAGGTAATTTTTAAACACAAAATTCTACTTCTAGCTTTTTTATTTATTATTTTTTCTGATTTCTTCTGAACCTTCTGATATTCTCTCATTTTTTGAGATTTTTTCTGTTTTTTTTTCTGATTTTTTAGGTTTTTGTTTCTGTTACGTGATTCTTCCAATATTTCTCATTTTTTCTGATTTATCTCCTTTCTATGTATAATTATTTCGTAGTTTTACCACTTGAGTTTGTTTTTACTACGGCCGCCAATACTTCACCTTGGGTGGCAAACAGTATAGTATTGAAATCGTGCAAAAATCTCAAAAAATTTTTTTGCTCCAAATGACTTAAAATGTCATGAAACGTGGAAAAAATTGATTTTCCGTAAAAAAAAAGGCTGTCTGTGTGGATGTGACGATGTCTGTGCGCACGATAACTCGAGAACGGAACGGCCGATCCGGAAAATTCTTTCGGCCATCGGTTTTTATTCAAAAAAGAAAGACTCTATCAGAAGATGACCAATTTCGGGTCCGAGGATCCCGGTCCCGCCTTAAGTGAAACTTCTATCCGAGATATCTCGATAATATTGGAAAAATTCCAATTTTTTCGAATCGGACTTTCTTCCACTGATGAAAACGGGCCGTAGTCTTGAAAAATCGCGCAGAGATTATTCTTTTACTAGTTTTTTATTTTTTGCCTGCTCATTTAACAAAATGTTTTTGCTCTTTACGGTTTTGATCCTGATCCCCATACCTTATTTTTAGACTCTAAACCCTAAAGGAGAAGTCTTATAATACGGCTGTCTGTCCGTCTGTCCGCATTTATAACTCGGAAACGAAAAGAGTTAGAGACCAACGGTAAACGGTAATAACCTCAGCATACCTTGATTAGCTCCCAAATGGATTTTCATTTTTCTGACTTCCGGTTTCAAAACTGGTTTTACAAACCAGAACCGGAAGTGATACTACCGGTTTCAAAAATAGCATTATGACGTGAAATTTAACGCTGAATCGATATTTGAAAACAGATTTTAGACAACTTTTATGCTTCATTATAATCGCGTTTTTGTTTACAAGTCGTCACGTGCCTGCTAACGCGCAGGCGCTTCTGTTTGACTTGTTTATGTACTTGATTCTAAATTAAAACAAGTCAGAAGCGCCTGCGCGTTAGCAGGCACGTAACGACTTCTAAACATTACCTTGGATCATATATATACAGGGTGGGCCACGCTCAACGGGACGGAGCTTACTGGGAAAACGAAAAATGTTATGAAAAAGTTATTTGGCAGGAGTACGTAGGTTAGTGATGACTACATTTCTAAATTAGTTAGACATATACAGGGTGTTCCAAAAAAGCGTGATATATCAAAGTTATGTTTTTTTCAATGGAACACCCTATATTTTATTTTATTTTTGAAGTATTTTGAACAAAATAATGTCACTTTATTAAGGGCTCCCTATACCCATTCTTGATAGTTTTCGATTTAAATGACTTTTTTTGCGAAATTAATATGGTTTAAATACATTCATTACACTTCGTCGCATAAAAATTAACTAACGCATTTTTGTTTATTAATTGCCGATAAGGGAGGCCATCGATACGAATTATTGTAATGTAAAGTTTATTTACAGGGTGTTGTTAATTGAGAGTTTTATGACAATACAATATTTTATACGATTACTGCATTATCTAAATGGGACACCCTGTATTTGTTATTGTAATAAAAGGGTAAAGCAATTCCCTTTCAAATTACTAACCTACGTACTCCTGCCAAATAACTTTTTCATAACATTTTTCGTTTTCCGAGTAAGCTCCGTCCCGTTGATACGGCATCATGTAATATTTGTTTGCCATTGGCCAAAATACGTGGATTCTGATTTCTCATTGGTCAAACCATGTCGAAATTTTAAAACGACCTATCACTGACTGAGTACACGGTAGACCCCCCCCCCGGGACCTACCAAACTATAATAACACAAGTACATCCCCTGTACATCCCAGGGACGTCCATCATTTGCTATTGGGACATCCCTGGGATATCCTTCATTGGGACATGATACGTACTAGGAACATCCCAGATCTAGTTTCCAAAAAAAGGACACATTGGGATGTTTTTCTGGGACGTCCCAGGGATGTACCAAGTTCCAACAAAGGACATCAAAGGGTCACTCTAGGGATGTTCCAGGGACATCACTGGGATATATGAGGACTTCCTCGAATGTTCTGTTTTTTTTTTTCATGAAATATTTCATGGAAAATGTGGAAAAATAAATAAATCCAAACATGTTCAATACAAAACAACTTTACTGCAAATATGAAATCACTGGTTTTAGTTTAGTTTTCGTTTCAAGCCTTTGAGGATACAATATTTGCTCATGCGAAACAGTCACATCCCAGAAATTCTTGAACAATTTTTTTCAATTTCTTGATAAAAAGAAAACAAGACTTTTTAAACAGTTTCGATATTTCTTATGTGAATGGATATGAGAAATATCAGGGACATGAAAGGGACAACCTATGGATATACCAGATGGGTCATCCACTGGATGTCCCAATCATATCCTTGTACCGCGGTACATAAAAAGGACATACCTCTAGGATATCCCTGTGTTGTTAGGGAACCTCTATATGTCGCTTCTAGCGTAGCGTATATGATCTAAAGCGCATTATCTCAGGAACCATGAATATATCTCAAATGTGTTTTCAAATATCGATTCACTGAATGCTATTTTTGAAACCGGTAGTATCACTTCTGGTTCTGGTTTGTAAAACCTTGAGCAGTTTTGAAACCGGAAGTCATAAAAATCTGAAAATATATTTGGGAGCTATTCAAGCAGGTATGCTGAGTTTATTATCTTGACCGTTTGTCTTTTTCTCTTTTCAGTTTTGAGTTATAAACGCGGACAGACAGACCAGACAGAGCCGTATTATAAGGCTTCTCTCTATAAACTAGGATTTAGGAAGTCTAAAATTTACCACCACCAATAAAGCGTTTTCTGTTATTTAGCAAACTGTAGATTTTAAAAATATTTTAAGAATTGAAAAATTATTCGCAAAGTTTATATTTAATTATAAACTTATTTTTGGAAGAATAATATCTGAAGCGCAGTCAGTTCACTAGATTTTTTTGTTATTTCGTTTTTGTGTACATATTCAATTCCAACTATATATAGATTTTTCCCTCTTGCAAACAAATTAAGTTTAAAAAGTGAAAGTTTTTTCAAACAATGTTCTAACATCACAAATACCTCAACCATTGTATATAGACTTCTTTATACAATGCCTCAACCAATACACCTTTTCAGAGTAAGACATCTTACGGTATTTTTTTGTTTTACGAATTACTTGCTAGAGAGCCATCTAGTGTTTACTAGAAAGAAAAAATAATCTACCTGAGAAGTTGCAAATATTGCCGCCATAACTCTGGTGTGTCGCCACGTACCGATATATATCCGTCTCATCTTTTACTTCTCTGTTTTACTCATGAGGTTGAAAGACTATTCTTTATTCAGACAACGGTTGTACTATGCAGTCAGGTGCCAGTGACAATGATACTAATGACAGCTCATATTTTCTAAAGTTTCATTCGTAATCTTGGTTGTATACATTGTTAAAAATGCTAACCAAAAAGCGCCACTTTTCACGCAGAAAATTCCTGAACTTGTGTTGTGTACCGCAAGTTGCATAAGTTCTTTTTTCTAGAATACAAATCTCGAGAAATATAAATTTTTGAGATTTAATATTTTCAGAAATTAATACTGGATGCCTCATTTAGGACATCTCCTTTTCACGTTAAAATTGGTGATCACAAATTGTCAAAAATGTCAAAAACACACCTTCACTAAATGATTGATATCTTCTTTATTACTGCTTAGATTTAGTTCAAAAAAGGAGATGTCCTATTCCAATGTGTAAGCTATTATAGGTATAAATATTTCTACAAACAAAACTTTCGTTCTCGAGATTTGTATTCTACAAAATCGTCAATTTTTCTCGTCAATTTCAGTATTGCCAACTGAAATCGTGACAGCCCGTTTCGACGCCCCTCTTAGGGCCGTTTTCACCAGAAGCAAATTAAATGAAGTTTAACTAAACCAAGTTTAGTGTAAACGCCGAAATTAAACTCGGTTAGCGTCATGTTGTTTTCACCGAGCTATGTGACACCCGAATGCACCGTTAGTTGAATTTAATCCTAGTTCCCCAATCCCGTTTTTCTAATCTTTAGCGTGTAGCTATGCACCGTGGGTAGATTATTTAATCCGAATTAGAAATCTGACAACGTTGGTATCGATAGATATGAAACGTCTAAATTGACAATTTCCCGTCATTCTTGAATGTGTTTTTAGCGTCATAAGAATTTTTTTTTAGTTTTTAAAAACGAGTGAAAATACGAAAAGAATCCCAAATTTTTCTCCGTATGAAAAGCAGAGTCTTATGACGATACTTTTAAAGTATTCAAATATTATTGAAGACAAGAAAACAAACAAAGTTTCAAATGAAGAAAAATTAGTAGCTTGGAAGCGAGTTACCAAAGAGTTTAATAGTACAGCACCTATACTTTGTTATAGGAAGGTCGAACAGTTAAAAAGGCTGTACGAAAATAAAAAAAAAGAGTTGAGGAAGAAACTAGCTGAAAATAAGCAAGAGGTAGGTACCCACATAACACCAAAGGTACTTGCACATCCTTTGTATATGCCCACTAAATACGAATTCGCACATACTGTTACGCATATCCATTACACGTGTATAGTATATACATGTAAAAATATCTTGTGCTTTTTAAATGTGAAAATTTAAGATTCAATTTAATATGTACAAAGTATCTTCATGTATTGTAGATACATTTTAATGACAGTAGGAACGAAAATATTTTTATTAAGTATATACTTCGCACATGCATAGTATGTGATTTTGTTACTTAATACGGCAGATCGAATATTACCACTAAAGGAATAATTTTGGTGAATACTTAATGATTAGCTAAAAGATTAACAATTCTTATGCTGTAAAAATAAATATATTGATATGGTTTTTTTAGTTATATGCGTAGTTTTAGTTCTGTTTTTGTATGTATTGTGGTTGACTATGATTGAAAGGTGGAAGGTTATTGTCAAATGTAAGTTTGACAATGAAAATGAGGTTATGATAAAAAGTTTAAGGTGCGTGTGAATGTATTTAAATGTGTTAAGATTTATTTAAGAATGTTTGTTTTTAGAGGATTATTTTTCATTGAATTTAATAACCCTAAAAGAGCATAAGAGTTTTTCATGATAGCTAGTCTAATATAATATATTGTTACGAGTTTATTTTGCATATATAGGATAGTTAAATCTTACCTTTGAGGGTTCGGTTAATTTTATATTTATTTATCTAAGTTAACATAACCTTTGTTCATTTGTTTACTAAATCTATATTAGACATCTGTCAACCTTTCTTCTTTTTGACTTCTTCTTTCATTCTTCTTTTTGTCTTCTCTTCTTCTCTTATTATTCTTACCTCTATAGGCCTTATCCATAAACACAGTTAGGATTTTCATTCAAAATTGACCATGAACAGACCCCTTTTTTTTGTGAATTTGTCTGTCCTCTGTCAATTCCCTTTTTTTGCATGAGCAACTGATTTTGGAACATGTGCTCCTAAAATTCGAAGTCTGATTCGGATAAATTCTGCTCTAAAGAAAAAGAAAATAATTAGTTTGTTAAACTAAAAAGGTTATCAAGGGATACACCTCCACTTCGTGGATTGTAAATGACAAACTAACCTTCTTTATGGCCATCCTCTATCCGGGGTAAGTTTATTAAAATAATCTTCTTTTATTTTATTCATTACCAGTGGTTTTTTAGGCCTTTTTAGCTTTTGCTTTTCGCTGCATGTTTCTTAACGCTTACAATTAGCTGTATTGGATCAGCGCCACCGCATGTCTATCTACTGCACTTCCCAGTTTTGCATGGCACGCTTTGCAGTACCCGGATACCTATCGATTGATGATAGTTGCAATAATAGGCCTTCCGAAATACGTTCACCATCAAAATAATCTCAAGTAAGGACTTTCCAATTTTATACGCATGTCTGCACCATTATGGACATTTTAAATCGTAACACTTGCCGTTACATCTGCTGCTTTTGTAAAATTTAGTTATACCAATCTTCATTTACCGGGATGCTAAAACATTACCATATATTATAGTTGTATATATATTATAGTGCTCAGATCTTTTGGTATTTAAACAAAAACATATATTTATAAAGGATTATGTACTGATATGGAAATAAAGAATAACTTGAATATTATTGTACAAAATTTAAAATAATAAAAAAAAACACTTTATACAAATCATCCATACCTTAATGGTAATCTGCCACCTTAATAATTTGGGTGAATTAAGCTGTGTCAAAAATGTAAGCATCATGATTGGTGGAAATAATAAATTAAAAAACTTACCTGTCAATGGAGTATTTTGTATTAAAAAAGGTTCAAAAATTTCAAAATAATTCCAGGAAGTCAATTTCATATGCGGTTTTAATAAACACATTCAAATAAATACAATTTTGTTATTAAAAATCCAAATTTTCAGACATCTTTTTATTAATCATTTTGATTGGCCCATTGAAAGAATTTTTTAAACAAATTTTCTGGGATTTGATCCGTTGCGAGGGACGTAACTAAGGGGTTGTTGAGTTAGAAAATGTTGGTCGAAGTGGATAAAAAGAATTTTTGAGCTAAAAAGAAAATTATTATAATGAATGAAAAGTAATCTAATCAAATAAAAAAACAAATATTCTTTTAAACAAGAAAAAGTGTAAATAATTATATGGAATATAAATAAAAATGAAATGACTTACTTGGAATAAAGGACATTTTGGTCAGGTTTTTGAGGACCGATTCCAATCCAGCTGAGCTCGAAGTGGATTTCAAATACACAGGAAGATCGAACCTTTTAGTGAAGTGTATCAGTGAAGGTAATAAAAAGTTTCCCTAAAAATAAAAAATATATCTAAAATTAAAATATAAAACCCATATTAAAAAATAACTTTTTCTGGGGTTATAAAACAATAATGAAAATAAATTAATATAAAAATTTTGAATTTAGTAGTTTAGGTTGTAAATAATTAAATAAGAAACTCACCTGGTGAATTTTAAAGTTATAAAATTGACATAGCTTTGGAAATATTTTATTTATCTCGGCCATTTTCTCCATATCAGCTGTGTTGGTTTTATACTCTTATATATAGTGATGGTAGATATTTCACGAACTGTGATTTTTTCACTGATACCTAAAAATCACAGGTAACGACTGTTACTAAAGTAGCAACCAAACTGTGACGTGATCACGGCTTTACGTTTTCACTTTTGAGTTCTGAACTACGATATATATCGAATTGATATATATCGAATATCACATTCAAGTCATTAGAGGTAATATTCGTAGATCGTCATAAGAATTTACAAGCATGGCAAGCGACATCCTGCCTTATGGAATTTCTTAGTCAACAAGGTACATTTTTCCTTGCTACCATTTAAATTAACACGTGTAGCAAGCGATTTCGTGACTTAAAAGCTATTTCATTTCACAACTCGAATCACGACGAAATAAAATCACGGCGAAATAAAATCACGGCTTAAAATCACGGCCTAGAAAAATATTGAGAGAATTGTACTTTTGTTATAAAGTTTGATCGTTTATTTTTGCAAAATGGTTATATACGGTGAATTATAAATAAAAAAATATAAGAAAAAGGCAAAATATTTATATTGATTTCCTATTTGTTTAGTTTAGTTAGGAAAAATGATTGATTCTTTTTCGAGATAAAAGATGTAGTTCGACGTTGTTTTGACTATAATAATTTTTACTCTTGAAAAATAGTCTTTTTTGTTATTAAATCATTAGTGAAACTTTTGCAAAGAGTGAAAATAATTTTTCAAGAGATTGAAAATATCGTGTATAGCCATATTTAGTTAGTAATTTTTTTTTGATAATTATGTACTTTCTAAAAAAGTAAAATTATTGCCAAGTTTAGAAAATATCTATTAACTAGTCTTAATGTTAAAAATTTTATTTCTCGATTTTTAATTTTAACGCATTATTTTCCACCGTGCCCTGATATCAGCTAAATATCAATTTTTCGAGTTAAAATGTTTATCTTAATAAAAAGCAAAAAATAACTGATTGATGAAAAATTAGATGTACCTATATAAAAATCTCAAAAAACATTCTTTGCAGTATAATTATAATTTCGAAGTCAATTTCAAATCGGATAGATATATCTTAATACCGTTCCCCAATATTTCATAGTATAAATATAAAGTCGTGATCACGTCACAGTTTAAAATCACTGATATCAAAAAATCACAGTAACGGTTCACACCGTGATTGTGAAATCACGATATCTACCATCACTACTTATATATAATAGAAAGAGTCACGAACTTGCTGTTGTAAGGCAGTATTTTGCGTCGTATCTGATGACGTCAGGACAAGACGTTTTTTTTAAAAAAAAAAAAATTTGTTGTTTGTTTAAATAAAATGTTATTGTTGTAATTTAATTGAATATTTGTTATTATTTATTTGAAAATATTTTTTTTGAAAACAGAAGAATAAAATTCTTCTGATTAAAATCTATGAACCCTCCCTGAGATTAAAGAAACTCATTGCTCTTAAAAATAAAATAAAACAAATTTCATCAAAATTAAAAAGTTCACTTTAATGGCGCCCAACCAAAATTTAAAATCAAAATAAAATTCACTGTCTGAACTAGGAAATCATAACAGTACATACCTTCTCTTTGTGAACGATCAGTACTGATGGTAGTAATTTTAATGTAAATAATACAGGGTGTTATTAAAATACACGTACATATTAAAATGGGGAATAGTATGTAATGACCAAAAACGATTGGCACCAATTTTAACTTCAAATTCTAAAATTTAAATATTGGGGAAGAGTCCCCTTTTCCGACCTACTAGTTTCCATATTTAAAGAAGTAAAATAAATCGAAATTGAACTTACCCATAGAAATTGCACTGTTGCCGTAGCAAAACCTATTAATTCAAAATAAAGTTTATTACAGTAATTGTTCAAAATGCCGTCCATTATTATTTACACACACTTGCAATCGTCTTTCCAAAGAACTTTGAACATTAGAAATTAGTCTTGGATTTTGTCGTAGTTCCTCGGCTACCGCATTAACTTTATTGGTTAATTGTTCAACACTATTAATAGGTTCATTATAAACCAGTTATTTCATGTGACCCCACAAAAAGAAATCGCATGGATTTAAGTCCGGAGATCTCGGAGGCCACTTAGTGGGTCCATTTCTGCCTATCCACTTTTGAGGAAATCTAATGTTCAAAAACTGCCGTACGTTTAAATCAAAGTGAGGAGGAGCGCCATCTAGTAGGTACCACATCCGTTGCCTTAATTGTAACGGTATCTCTTCTAGGAGTACTGGCAAAATATCTTCTAAAAAGTGGAGATATCCTGGCCCATTTAATCTGTTCGGGAGAACATAAGGCCCGATTAAATACTGATCTATTATGCCAACCCAAACATTTATTGAAAATTTTCTTTGATGCCCAGTTTCCCTAATGGCGTGAGGATTTTCATCACTCCAAATATGCGTATTGTGCATATTGAACACGCCATCACGAGTGAATGAAGCCTCGTCAGTATACAATAATATTTTTAGAAAATCAGGAATATCAACACATTTTTGAATCATCCATTCACAAAACTCCACTCTCTTTTCTTCATCACCTGGATATAAGGCCTGGACTTTTTGGATGTGATAAGGATGTAAACCTTGTTCTTTAAGTGTCCGCCACACAACAAATGAGGACACTCCAATTTCAAGACCTAGTCTTCTACAACTTAATTGAGGCCGGATTTCAACAGCTTCCAATATTTCTTCTTCGGCCGCCAATGTTCTTTGTGTTCTTGTTCTCCCTCGATCTGCATTGACACTCTCAAATTTTCCATGGTCTCTTAGATGCTGAACAGTTGAAATAAACGTACGACAGTCCGGAATTCTCCGATTTGGAAACCGTTCGCGATACAGGATTTGTGCTTGCCGAGAATTTTCTCCAGCTGCCCCATAAACCAGCACTATATCGGTTAGTTCAATATTCGTAAATAGTGGCATCGTAAAAAAATATTTAAAAGTAATCGTAACAACACTTTTTACCAACTTGGAAATGACGCGCTCGTGTTAGCCAGATTCGTAAATCAACTAAAATTTTAATAATCTATAGTTTCAAAAATGTATAGTTTAAAAACAATCATTTATCAAATATTCTAGTTTTTTGATAACGAGGGTAGTAAAAACCAGTCTTCGGAAATAGAAATTAATTCGAAAATCTTGGCAACATGGTTATTTCTTACAAGACTAGTTTTCTTATCATCTGACAAAAACTTGCATATTAATTACTGTTGATGTTTAAAATAGGTAAATAAACCTAATTTATATAGGTCATCCTCAACATATCAGTGAAGTACGTTTGTTTTAGAATTAATTTTCAAAAATTAATAACTCCCTTAATAAGGGGTATTTTTTAAAAATAATATTTTTCTACATTCAGTGGGGATCTGCGCAATACCCAGTTTTAATATGTACGTGTATTTCAATAACACCCTGTATAATATTTATATATATGTTATCAACGGATTAATAACGTATGTTCACTCTTTCCTTGGAAATACAATTCACTCCAACCCTTAAGTGGCAATTTTTACAATAACCCCGACCCATGACCCAGAGGGCAAATAGGGAACCCTCGGGCCGGTAACAATATATTGTAATGTTTTAAAGGAACGTAATAGGAAAAATAAAAATATAAATAAAATAGCCTAAAAGTAGTTGCTTACCTTTACATAATAATGAGAGAGCGCACAGACTATAAGATAACTCAGGAAGTATGAAATCGTTACATCAACGAAATAGCATGAAAACTTAAATCAGGGTGGAGAAACTCAGGAGAATTAAATCACAACTAAAATAAATAAGAGAAACACATATAAGTAAAAGTAAATAAATTTGAATACCTGAAGGACAAATTTATCAAATCAGATGGAATAATGCAAATAATAGACACATCAGTTACATCTACATTGGAAGAATGTGGTGCAGATGTTTTACAAGTTGAACAGCCATCTTGTGAACAACAGAATAACACCCTTATTAATTCAAATCAATTCCACACAATGCAGAAACCCCAGAACTTTTATTTGTCGATCCTGCATTTCAATCAAAAAATGTCGATTTGTCTCCGTCAGTCCCCAATCAAAATGTTAGCCAACAATCTATATCTGAACAAATTGCAACATGGACTGTACAAGAAAATATATCCCATACTGCTTTGACCAAATTGCTTAAGATACTGAAATCAGATTTTCCACCTGCACATCTAAAAATGTTGCCGTCTGATTGCAGAACTCTATTACAAACCCCAAGAGTTACAGATTTCAAGCAACTAGGTTCAGGCATCTACTATTATTTTGGTATATCTAAAACTCTGAATGAGATACGTAATAAACATGAAATTGAGTTATTTCCAAATAGTTTATTTCACCTATCTGTCAATGTAGATGGACTTCCTTTGTTTAAAAGTAGCGGTGAGTCCTTTTGGCCAATTTTATGCCTTGTTACATCAATAAAATCTTTGGCAAAGCAGGTCTTTTGTGTAGCTTTATACCAAGGTATTAACAAACCAAATGCAAATGAGTTCTTAGAGGATTTTGTTAATGAGACTACAGAACTTGTAAACAATGGAATCGTCATAAAAATGCAAACATTTGATTTCAAAATTCTTTCTCTATTATGTGATGTTCCAGCTAAAACATTTATATTAGGCACAAAGGGTCACACTGGGTTTTTCAGTTGTACTAAATGTACGTTAGAAGGATATTTTATAAACAATGTTGTTAGTTTCTTGGAAACTAATTTCACCAAACGATCTGATGATTCATTTAGAACTAAAAACCAGCCAGAACATCATAATTACCAAAGTATAATAGAAAATATTCCAAAATTTAATATGATTGATAATATTCCTATAGATTATATGCACTGTCATTTATTAGGTATAGTAAAAAGACTATTATGTCATAAAAAATTTGGTTGGGTTTTTGGTAGACCTCCACATAAATTACGAGCAAGTGCAATTATTTTTATGAATAATAAACTTCTTCAATTAAAAAAATTTATACCATATGAATTTGCTTGTAAGCCCAGAAGTTTAGTTGAGTGTAAACGTTACAAAGCTACAGAGTTTAGAACAATCTTAGTCTACACTGGTTTGGTTGTATTTAAAAGTAATATGTCTAGTAGATATTATAATAATTTTTTGTGTTTAAGCTTGGCTACTCGAATATTAATTAGTGATAAATATTCAGCGGATACAAATTTTATTGAATATGCCCATCAATTATATAAACATTTTATTCTAAATAGCATTAAATTGTATGGACCTGACTTTATATCATACAATGTTCATAGTCTGTTGCATATAGTTGATTGTGTAAAATTGTTTGGGTCACTGGATAATTTCAGCACATTTCCATTTGAGAATTACATGTCCCAAATTAAAAGAAAAATACGTAAATCTGCATTGCCCTTACAACATCTAGTCAGAAGAACCATTGAAATGTCCAAAATAAAATCTTTTAATAATCTTCAAAGTAGTGGGACAAAATTTTTAGTTGAACATTCCTCAGATACCTTGGTTTTAAATTGCACATGCCCACAGTATAAAATTATGCAAACCGAACACTTTCGAATTAATGTTTCTAAATTTAATGACAGATTTGTTCTACTTACTGATCTTACCATTGTTGAAGTAAGAAATTTTGAAACCTTTGAAGGGAATATTGTTATTGTAGGAAATGAATATGAAATTGTCGAACCTTTCTTTACAACTCCTTGTGATTCATCAATAATTGGAATTAACATTGTTGAAAAAAGAGATACTGTTCTTTCAGTTTATACCAAACTAATGCTTTTACCTTATAAAAATAAGTTTGTTTGTTTTTCCTATTCTACATACATTTTGTGTATTATATGGATTAGACCTGCAGCAGGACTCTGTCACATAGTTTATAATTTTTTGACATGAATTGGTTAATTTCGGATGGTAATTTTGTAACCCAAAGTATCAATTCTTGTTGAAAAGAGTCGATAATAGAATGTGTAGTAAGTATCTAGAAGATAACATAAATAATGGGCTTATTCCATAATATACTTTTTACATTATTTTTCGGCATTTTTTTAGAGGACCTGATATTCTTATTAAGCCCTTAAAATTTCATGTTATTAACTTTTTCCGTTTCCAAGATACAAGATGTTCAAATTTGCACTAGTCGAAAAAACAGTGCGGCGGCTCGTGACGCAACTCTAGATTACCGACTACACAGACATCGTGACTCCTGACTGTTAATACGCTTTCGGCCGTTTAGGTGAAAAGTGCCTTGTTCTTTCGTTGTATGTTTTTAATGTTTTTCTAATATGTATTCAATTGAAGTTGAATTTAGTAAAGCTGATTCTGGTAATCTACCCGAAGTTGACATGTTTATGATTATGGACTATTTTAATAAAAATAAAAGAGTATGTCAGTACAGAAATGAAGGGAATAAAGTTACAAAGGTAAGTTTTTAAAATATTAAATATTTTTTATTTCTTTTTTAAGCTAGATAATATTTAATTAAACCCAATTATTCTTTACTAATTAATTTATATTTATGAGAAATAGGTATACAATATTATTATTGTATTTTTTACCTGGATTTAGAGTTTCCTAAACAATACAAACTAGATTTGTAAAATTGTATTTATTTTGCTTTGGATTAAAACTCTAGATACTTTTTATTACAGATCTGGTAGACAAAACTACGGGGACAATGCTATTGGTTATGTCCAAATAAGACAGCGGCAATCAATGTGTGAACTAAAGGCAAAGATTACGCCAGAACACAAAATTAAAGCAAAATATTATAATGTACAATGTATTATCAATACTTCTGAAAGAAAAGTCATAGAAGCGAAATGCAAAGATTGTGCAGCCTCCGAGGGTGGCTGTAAGCATGCGGTAGCTTTTCTTATGTGGCTGCATCGTCGTAGTGAAGAGCCGTCACCTACAGAAAAAGAATGCTATTGGAAAAAGTTATTGTTATCGGCAGCATCGACAACAAATAAATATATCAGTACTGCTGATTTTAATAAGAAAAAAATAACGATTAGTTATGATGACTCATTGTTAAATGAATATATTGAAGAAAGCAAAAAGCGAAAACTGGAAAACAGCCTAACGAGATACCACTACCCTTACAAATATTCCAGACTTTCTATCTATCATCTGTCGTTGTATTTTAGAAACTCTGCTTTTCAAAAAAAAACTGAACATTTTATTGAATTTTGCAGCAACCAAATGGATGAGAAATTAATTAAAGAAGTAGAGAAGGCAACTAGGGAGCAAAGCTCCAGTAAATTGTGGCAAGAAATGAGATATGCTAGGATCACAGCTTCGAAGGTTTACGATGTTGTAAAATGTAAAACAGTGAATGGTTGTTTAGTTGAAACAATACTGGGTGCAAAAATATTTCAGACAGAAGCAATGTCGCGTGGATTAAAATTAGAAAACGGAATTTTAAAAATACTGTCAGAAAACATGTCGACAAAATTTCTAAAGGCAGGAATATTTCTGTCTAAAGATTTTCCACTTATAGGGGCGTCACCAGATGCTATTAATGATGATTTCGTGGTAGAAATTAAAAGTCCTTCTTCAGAAAAAACTCTTTGTAATTATTTGTATTCTGATGACAATATGAAACCAAAATTTTATTATCAAATGCAGCTGCAAATGTTTTTATCCAAAAGAGAAAAAGGTATTTTTATAGTGGCTGATCCCCAATTTGAAACTACCAAAAAAATTTATGTTAAACATTGTGATTATGATAGTGAACTTGTTAAAAATATAATGAATAAGGTTAATGAATTTTGGTTTAATGCTATTTATACTAAAGTCATGTAAGGTGTCACAATAAAAAGACGTAAAAGGTAAAATATAATTATTTAATTAAAAAATATTGAATATTAATGATTCCACAAACAATGTATACTATTAAATCTACGTATTTGATCAACTGTAAATGAATTCGAGCGTGGGGTTCAAGTATGCGAAATTCCCGAATTCTTGATAATACACGTTCAATATGTATGCGTAAGCTTGCTATCCGCTTTGCTTCTTTTACTTATTCTTTTGAACATTTTTCTCCAGATGAAACAGATGGTGGTCTCACTAGTTGGGCATTTCTGGCTGACAATTGCTCTTCAAGGTACTTAAAGCCTCTGTCTGCCATAATTTGTGCTCCACCTTCAACCAGATTAAAAAAACCTGACTCTTCAACAATCATTTTATCTGTGATTCTTCCACCAAATCCGCTTGATATAAAGGAAATTAAGCCGTCAGGAGTGCAACCTATTAAATACTTTATAGTATTGCATCCTTTATATTGAGACCACGAGAGCGACTGGTGAATTGGATTACCAGGTTTTTGAATAGATATTTCAAAACAATCTATTATACATTGTACATTTTTGTATCTATGTCCAAATGGGATGGGAAGTTGTTGTTGAACTTCAAGTAAAGTTTTCCATTGAACAAAGGGCTTTAGGAATTTAGCCAGTAAAGGAATACAGTTTTGTATTATTGAACATACTTTTGTAACTGACAAACAAAAGTCATCGGCTAATATCCTGTACGATGTATGAAGTTTAATTTTTTTAACGTGATAAATATGTCAAGTTTCGTAATTTTACACTTTTGAGATAGCATCTCTATAATAAACAAAGAATTACTCGGAATTCCTAAATAAAGTTTTGGATTTTTTTCAATTAAATATGTAGCTCTTTTTTGAACATATTCTTTGCTATTCCAAATTTGTACAAAATGCTCAGATATATTATTATCAGATATTGAGAATGCGGATGTGCTGGATGTACCACTTGTGGACACCGACAAATCTATTTGGGAACCTTGTTGTGATTCAAACAGTGATAAACTTTCACGTTTTCTTTGTCTTTTATTATGGGGTTCTTTACTAATATTTTCTGATTTACGTTTTTCGCACGTTTTTTTAACTAAGTCACTCCTTAGGCATTGAATACCTCTGGACCTTACAGGTCGCCTCAAATTAACTTGGACACCTCGATCGGTTGAAGTGTGCTCTTGAATTTCAATTTTTTCTTCCTCTTTATTAGCTTCCAAATGAAATTCCCCATTTACCAACTTTTCACGCAATAATTCTTCTATAACGGCTTTTTGTTCGTTTTTTTTCGTTAATAACCGAGGCTTGGAAGTGTATAATGCGGAGCGTTTCTTTTGGCAATCAAAAATTTTCGGAATAACACCTGATTTCAATTTTATTCTCCCACATTTCATAGTTTTTATATAAAGATAATTCTCTATGTCCTCTTCAACCTATATGTAAAACAAAAAACACATGTTATAAATACGTTACCTAGTATGGAATACACTCACATTAAAATGATCCTCACAACAAAATCTTGTGCCTTTGTCGGATACAAAATCAGATCTCCGCATTGCACGTTGCCATGCTCTTCTTAGCTTTTGGTCGGATGGCAAACAAATAAATAATTTTTCCGGAGCATTTGTAGTTGTATTTTTACATTCTGGAACTATACAATACTTAAAATTCTTTTTATTTTCACTCATATTTAATCAAACAAGTAGTACGCAACACAAACAACACCCCGAATATACTTGCAATAACTAAAAAGCTTGGACTTCGAGTCAAGTGCAGTCGCTGTCGATGAGGCTTTGCGTATAGTGACGTAGCGCCTGGCTACGCCCTCTTTCTCGCGGAGTGGTAATATGTTATTGTTTTTAAGGCACTAAACCTTCGAATAAAATTCTCATTTTTTGCACATCTTTTTTTTTCATTTGTATTTTCGATTTTTGAAATAAAAAAAAACCCAAAATAAGCTCATTGTGCACACAACTAATCTTGATTGTGGGTCACTCAGTTTGGAACCACTAAATTATACCATAAGAGTCTCAAATCTCTTATAATAGATACCAGCTCCGCCATTAAACATAGGTTTATTAATAATAAATATATTATCTTTATTTAAAATATAAATGAAAACTGAATATTTTATAAAAATGGGATAATATACTATTTACAAAAAAAAAATTAATAGAAATTTTCAATTTCAGGCCAATGCAATATTCCTATTAGAACTGTTCCAGTCGAAACAGAAACTGCGAATGATACAGGTATGTAAAAATGTTGTAAATAATTCAGTTGTAAAAAATATATACATTTTTAGGATTCCAAAGACGAGTCCTGCAGGAGTTATCTTTAAACAATGTAAAGATAGACTCAATGATGACGTTAATACAAGCAATGAATCGACCTGTGTATGATGTGGCTAACCCGGATAATATAGAGGAGTTCTTCTCCAAATTACCTTTAAAAAGCGAAGAACAATTTACCGATATGGAAACTTGGCTCGCTGAAAATCGCAATTATAAAACTGCCGTGAGTATTTTTCTAAATCGATATCTTAAGTCAGTCTATTAAATGGGAAGGGCAGCTGTTTTTCTTTTTTAATATGATTAATCCATTATAAGACTTGTATATCCAATATAATATAGAATACTTGTTGATTCAAACCCCTCCTTGTTAGGTGAATGTGTTGTTTCTATTTTCAAGACTTATTTTATAATTATATTATTATTTTTAGGTTGCTCAGTAGAGTCGTATTGGGGGTGGATCAATGCCTCAAAGCATTCGAAAAATTTTATATAGAATGATGACCAACGAAATGGCTAGTCTGTACTCCTGGGATGGAGCCAAACAAAAGAAAGCGTTAAAAAAATTAAACATAGCGAAAGCTTTATTGGGTAAGTAATATTTTTGTGTAATAAGTCACGATAAATTATACATCAAAGTTCAAATGAAAATTAACAATTGCTCATCTTATTACAGATTCCGTTAAGTTGACGTATAACCAAAGTACAGAAACTGAAATAATAATGGTAATAAAAGCATGGTTGGTAAAAGCTAAAGAAAGGCTTAGAACAAAGAAAGTATGTAGAAATTAGTACACACAATTACATAAATTCTATATATTCTTTATTTTTTAGACCACGCAAGAAGATGAATAAGATACATATTTTAATAATAAAACCATATATATTTTTAATAATTTGTTTTATTTTTTTAATATACTTTATACCTTTAGGACGCTCAAGAAAATCTGATGAATGAAATATTTTAAGAATAAAATAATATGAATTTTTTAATTTTGTTTTATTTTTGTAATAAATGATTTATTTACACTATACAGGAAGGACCCTGGCGGTCTTTATATAGAAAACTAAGATTTTAAAAAAAATGTTTAATGCAGGTATATAACTAAAGACAAGGTGTTCCATTTAAAAAATATAA